>OY829098.1:2648000-3944500 GCA_963691645.1 Pelosia muscerda | reverse complement strand
TTACCCAGGTATATCAAATTGAGGAAATGAGAATGAAATACGAGTGCGAGCCGTTACTGTGGTTTTGCCGCCGAATGAACAGAACTAGTGTAATGATGTAACTATATGGTTAAATTAATAGGCTATCTGGGTTACCTAATATTAACATTATTTGATAATGAATGTAGAAAGAACGTTGTCAGTCAGCAGGCTATGTACCTATACATATATGCATGTGTGTATGTGTGAATGTAGTCTATGAATAATGGTGTCATCATTCAGTCATACCTAGTTTGTGCTCTGTATCAATTTATACTTCATTATACTGTGATTAGCTAAGCCTGTCTGTTTATTGATATTCCAACAGCATACTTTCAAATATCTAATTTATTATAAGACTAAAATAGGACACTATCAAAAACCTAGGTAGAAAAATAAATTAGACAAAATTGAATAACAATTTTCAAGGTCGGCAGGGCTTTTCTGGTGAGAAAATAAAACTGAAAATGTATATGTTCTGTCACTTTCTTACACCTAGGTTTTCTGTAAAGATATGTACTCTTTGTCCCTCTAAGTATTACTAATAACTTTATAATTAAAACACTGTAGGTATAGACGGTAATTCATATCCTGCGTTTCCTAGTTTCATAATTTAGTAAAAACAGACCAAAAAAACATAATGTAAATCAACATTACAATTAGGTAGCTTTCTTTAGGAAAGCTTACCCTACACATTAAAATACATAGATTTATATACCTCAGTGTTAAAACAACATTCGCTTTCGGTAATATATTGGCTAGGCAGGTAGTCGCATTGCATTAGTACTTTTTTTTTGTTACTCCCGAAGCCGAAGGCCCCTGGTAGTACTATCGGTACACAACATATTGGCATTAAAAAAAAATACAGCTACTACTACTAGTTTATATAATAATACAGCTAAGCTGTTTTCTTTTTACTTTTCTTTCAATATTGTATAGCGTTTATATCATTTAGTCATAGTCAGTCACAAATAAAGACCTTCATAGTCAAGTCATAGTTCTATCCTAGGAAAATTATAGTGGAGACTTTATTTAAAGCGCTCACTACCATGAATGCGCTTGACCGTGCGAAGTGAAAGAGAAAATGCCGGAAAGTGGACCCCAAACTCCGAGGTGAAAGTTTCGGATGCGATCGGGACTAATGCAAGGATGATGATGATGATGACTTTTATAGAATTTTTTAATCAACACAGACAATCATAATTTATAATAATCCTTACCCTTTTAAACGTGGTCGAATTTACTTATGCCTAACAATTAACTCGAAGCGACTAATAGAGTATGCTGTCTCCTTCTATTTTAAGACTGAACTCGTGAAAGATTTTATATAATATTGATACAAAGTAGAGAATAAGTAATAATTCATAGTAATTTAGTTCCGCGCAGCCGATCCTTTCATACATTACTGTAATTGCAATAGGTACATGTTGTATCTCAATCTACCTATATATGCCTGATCACTAAGACTAAATAGGTACCTTCAATCTCAATCTGTTCCATGTTTTACTCAATTAAATTCATTGAGTACGCACTAAATCACTTACAATCTCTCTACACTAATATTTGAAAGATTTCTTGTTTTGTTTGTTTGTTTAAACGAAACTACAGGACCGATTTGAATAATTCTTTCACCTATACTACCTACAATATTTTGGAGTAACATAGGCTATATATCATCACGCTATCATCCAAAGGAGTGGAGCAATAATCACAAATCTCAATAGAAATTTCTAGTCATTGGAGCTAATATCGCGAACTATTTTCCTTTTTCTTTTCCTATATGACAGCAAGGAGAAGTAGTATAGAATTGAGTAGAGGCGTTCAACGCCACGCGGACAGAGCCGCGGCCAACAGCTAGTATGAAATATAACAAGAAGAACATTAAAAAAAAGTAAAACTAATGACCTCCAAAATTACAGAACGCATGATTATTCGCGCGCTTCCGTCGCCATCTTTGTTTTTCCGAGTGCTGTCAGTGCGCGCGGAAACTCAGTATAATATAAATACCTGCGGATGTTAGTGGTGAAAATAGATAGAATTATGTCATGACTACTGTTGTAAGACATTCCTGGTTTTCAAGGTTTCAAAACAGCGTTAATGAAAAATGTTGCAGATAACGAATTGCTCGGCACAACGCGTGACGCTTCAGTAAATTGGCGCCATTTATTTTTAACGGTAATATTTTTTTCGCTATAAATTCCTAATTATATTATAAATGTTAACTATAAACTACTTATATAATAATAACCCAGGGTAGTTAACTGTGCCTACAGAATAATTAAAACAAGATGACACAGGTCGAGTGTTTTTTAATGTCAAAATGACGAGTTCTACGGAAACTGGTATAATATACCAATATGACTTCTTTGTATTACTAAAAGATTACTATTACTATCAATTAGCCTATCACAGTACTATACCGATGCGGCGATGTAACAATATATTGAGATCGCAAAACACCACAAAATAATAATACACCACCAATCATGCTCCACTTTTTGTAGCTGTAATACAGACATGCTATTAAATGACATGTTCTTTTTGGTTTTCTTTTTTTTTAATATAATAGCAACCGAAATGACTAATATTCTCTCTAACTCCTCCTGCTATGCTCATGGCTTGAGTTAGGAGTGGATTATGGCCAGGATCGGAAAGTCAACTTCTTAATCACCAACCCACCGACAACATTTACAAAAAAGCGCGCAATTCCTAAACAGGCAGGTGTCAAACTTCTGTAACTCTTTCTAGTTCCATCACAGAGGAACGAATGTATAATGAAAGAGTTTGTTTAAGTCTTTTTTCGCACACTTTTACTATCTTTTTTTTTATTTCTTCAATCACACACCTTACACTACATACACAACAATACACATAACATTATGTCAACTATCGTAAAGATTCCTTTTGCTTTTTATTCTATGCTAACGCATTCTATTCGATTGGCTTTCTATTTGAATTGAAATTTATCGTCGTGTGTGGTTGCAACAAATTATTCTAACTAATAGCTCTTATACTATTTCTGTTCCGGACTAATAGAAAAATACGTTTTAAAACATTTTAATGTCTTCACGAACTAATCAGGCATTAATTTTAATGCTCCGTTCCGTTTCACGCTACGACGCGGCGTACGCGACGCTGATGCTATTTCCATCACATGCTATAAATTCTTATAAATTGAACCAAAATGGTTTTAATTTTAGATATTTTGCCGTGATATGTAGTCGTGGTGTTGATAGATTTTCATTTTCAAAATATTAGCGCCAATAGGCTTTTAATAACATACCTAATTTATTAAAATATCTGACAATGCACTAGTCAATACTTATGTTACGCTACCTTCCGCCATAGGTATCTTGGACGCAACCTGCAAGATCTTTGTTATGAGTTCTAGAATGTTTTTTGTAAATACATACAAATTATACATAGAACCTAGAAAAGCCCAGACCAATGCAAATATTCATATTCACTAATATTTGCACTGAGTGGAAAGCAAACCCACACCTCCTGCGTAGCAGTTGCGTTCACTGCCACCGCGCCACGGAGGTCGTCAAAATAAAATCTAAACGGCACGGGTTCCGGTTTCGCCCGGAAAAACATTTGTAAAATAATCCTGCACGAACATTATATATTTCACTAAGAAAAATAACGGTATACCTCTATTCACTACAAAAAAAGGTACATATAATACGACTTATTAGGCTTGTTACTGTATAAACAGTCCATCATCAATTTCTTTTTATAATGAAATTTCCAAAAAGATTCCCTCAATTATTATACTATACACAGATAAAAGGCATCACCATATTACAACACTGTTACATATTACAATATAAACAATTCAACGTTCGCTGGATAATAAACTGAGCATATACATCATTGAAAACACACTTGTACTTCTCCATTATATCGGCCAAGTAAAAGTGTGTTATCAATAATGTCTATACATCAATCAACAGTATAAATAATCTGATCATATACCTACCGCTAATTTAATTTAAAAACACAGAGATTCGCTGTTTACCTTGCACTCCGTCGAGCTGACGATTTCGACGAGGAATCTCGTCCGGGTGCCGACCTTCACGGTGAGGTCTTGCAAGCGACGCAAGAAGGTCGGCGGATCCTCTCCTGTAGGGGCCTCGTCCGATGAGACTTCCAGTCGGACCCGGCTCGAGTCCGTGCCAGCTGCATTGCTAGCCTAAAAAAATAGAAATTATGTTAGATTTCGATGTCAGAGGCTGCAGATTCGATACCTGCTAAGTGGAATAATACGTGCACATAGATACTCATACATAATGTCTGGGCAAGTACCTCCGCGTTACATAACACCGCGGCTAATAATAACCGTGTGTTGTGTTACAGGTAGTGAGTAGGGTAGCCAGATCTCACTGGAGAATTTTTGTGCTGTCAGAAGGACAGCGCGAGTATAACGACCCAGGTATTGCAAAGTCCATAGGCCATGGTAGGTGCTTGTCTGCCACCTAAGTCATTTAAAAAACTAGTTGTGGTCGCTAGTACTGGTATAATTGTAAACCATATGCAACTATCTCGAGAATTTAGTGGTTGAGAAGTCGACCTTACGATTGAAAATTCACGGGATCAAATTCAGAATCCACTGCTAACACGAGCCATTAAGCTTAGCTGGAGGGATCAGAGCAAATAATAGTTATTTCAGTTGCTAATATTCTTCATACCACCAGCTGAGAAGGCTCTCATTAGGCAGCTGGGATTTGATGCAGAAGGCGGTACTCGTCGACACCTCACGTATTATGAGAAGGTTCGTCTCTCTGGAGCTCTAACCTTCTGAAACTTGGTACCTGCACCCGATACCGGTGGCACTCGGTTCTTTTCATTTTTCCCGACCCATTTTGAAATAGGTATTTCCAATAATATTATTTGAAAATATAAACAAACTAGCTGTTGCCCGCGGCTTCGCCCGCGTGGACTTCTGATCCCGTTCCCGCTGCTCCATTCCGAGCATTTTCATATTTGTTCACCTTTTAAACGTTGTCTGGACTTCCATGAATAATTCAAGACCAAAATTAGCCAAATCGGTAAAGCCGTTTTCATGTTATGTCGTGACAACGGAAAACGGGTTTCATTTTTATATTATATAGATATGAAAATTAAATTCACTAAAGTTACACGACGACAAGTAAATACGTACGTACGTAGTAAGCTTTCCCAAAGAGCGACATATATGCTCGGGCACTCTCTGTGAAACAAATTACTATACCACGATGGCAACTCAAAAATACCGTCGATTTGACAGGAGATGAAGCTATTTATCAGCAACCATAGTCACGAAAATAATAAAGACGATGGGTGTCTCATAGTTCCAACGGTACACTATTCTATTTCAAAGTACCCGAACTATTTTGAAATCAATGGTGTTACTATTTAACGCAGAACGGGCTAACAGTATTAATTATCTAGTATCAGACAGTAGACGACAAAAAAAACTAACCTAGTTTCTTTCCATTCACTTCCTCTGACCTCGAATGTGAGTAGTTGAAACAATTCGAAATAGAAATGTATTTGCTTTTCAATGAATAAGTATGAGAGTCCGTGCGTACCAAAATAGTAGACTTGGTGACAATCTACGTATAGTAGGTACCATACGACGGGAATTAGACGAGAACACCGTAGTCCCTACACCCTATGAGGGTCAACTCGATAAAGATGGTCCCAGGTCTGCAAGGGATATGTTGGTTACTGTCTCACCGCCGGCATCTAAGGACCCAAAGACGGCGTGTGTTTTAGTCGGTTCCATTCTGATATAACCTTCCCAACCGGCTCTGACGGGGAGGTATCCGTAGGGATTTTTCGCGACAAAAATTACCATGCTATTTAGTATATAACATGAACTACAAGCCACGTATGTAAGTAAACATTGAACACTAAATCTGATACCACGGAAACCACCCAGCAACTATAAAATCGCCAGAAATGATTTTCTTTTTATTTAGGGCGCGTCAATTTGATTTCATTCCGCCTGATGGCGAGTCAGGCATGAAGTCAAGTTAAGTGCTTCGTATGTCAGTGATGTGGACGCTACATTCTACGTGAAACCTTATCGTACGAAATTGACCTTTATTGGCAGTACTTTGAGCACGAAAAGCTATTAGAGATATCGAGAAAGCCATGCTTTACACACAGCTTCACAGTAAGGAGGTTCCCTAGGGCAATGCTCCCCTCTCTGGATACCTTTAAGGTAAGAATTCGATAGCTTTTCGTACTTGGTGTACTGATATAAGGGAGTATACTCACTTGTAGAGTGTAAACGTCGGTGTCACCAGTGCGTGCAGCGGACACCGTCAGTCTAACGCCCGTCGCATCGTGCGAAGTCGTGAACCGTTCGTCTAACGAAGCTCCCGCGCGACTCCTGCACACAACACAAAACAATATCACTTATAACTGGAGTAATTCAATTTGCATTGTTTGTAAAACAGTCGAGAAACCAGGATTACATCTAATCTAAGACATTCCACGAACAAGAACTTGAAACGAGGCAACTAAATGATAACTAAATGGAACATTTATAGAAATGGTACAAGTATGATAATGAACAATGAATACGATATGATTTAAGTGTCAATAAACTTACTGAAATCAGGAACCTATCATTGAAAATTCTGGCAAAAGTAATGAAATACACCATATATTGGGCCTCTATGACGTGGCGGTAGTGAACGCAATTGAGACCCCGGAAGCGCGGGTTCGATCCCTGCTCAGTGCAAATATTTCTATGCAGCGCTGGACTGGTTGTACCTCAGAGAGCATGTTAAGCCGTCGCCGTCGGTCCCGATTGCCATACGAACATCTGTGGCAGTCGCAACGGGTAGTCGCCCTCAAAAATCCGACTAGCCTATCTACAGAACTTTACCGATTTCTCTATTCTATTATTTGATTTTTTTTTCTTACAGAAGATAAGTGAATCTTCTGTAAAATCAGTTTTTTATTCTGTAAGTAAAGAAGTACCTAGGAATTTAAGTATATTTTGATGTACCTTTATGTATTTACAATTTTAACGAAGAACCCCATGCCTGACTGTTATCTCTATATACCCTAGTTTCGAGTTCAAGCAATGTAAAACCTTCTCTATCTGGCGACAAACGAGTAAGCGGCAACGAGTCTTACGCCTGTGACATACAAATTCAGAGACCGTGGAACAATAGTGTCTTATTACTAAGATCAGTTGTGAACGTCCTCATATTGTACCACGGCTAACATCATCTCCTTGACAGACCACAGACTCCAGAGCCCTAATACAAATATTTCTTTCCGATACCAATAAGGGGGCGTTCATAAAATACGTAAGATGTTTAAAAGGGGCGTCAAATCTCATCTAATCTCACGTTGGCGAGAGGGTCTCCGCAAATATCACGCAATTTTTTTCTGATTGAAACAAAAATACTAGTTGAGTCCATTTAAGCGTTATTATAATACGATTAAGATCATTCAGTAATTCGTTTGAAAGAAAATATTTTCATTCATACTTCGACGTCATACATCTACAGACTGTCAAACCACCATATTTGTTTAATATCAAATAGTTCAATATAATCTGAATTTACGGTGCAGTGTAGCCCTTAATAACAATTCAAGGCGTTTACGTAAGAAACCCTCATTTTGAAAAATCTCACGTGAGGTTGATGATGGGGAAGGGGGCTCTCACGACATCTCAACAGAGGGAGAGGGAAGGACAGAAAAAAAGAACACCGCACGTAATTTATGGATGCCCTCTAACCCTTTTGGCTGGCCACTTCTGTCGAAGAATCAATGGCCATTGGAGCAGACCAGTTCTAGACAGGCGCAAGAAGACTAGCGGAAGGTAAGACACCCCCAGTCAGATGGACTGATGACGTCCCTACCACTTCTCTTATTAGTAATATTATTTCAATACATATAACATAATATGATTCGGCCGCGGATCGTTGCCCTCCAACGATATTTGTGCCCTGTACCTTTTAAAACAAGACAGTCTCTGTGGCGTGGTAAAAAGAACGGGTTCGATCTCCGCTCGGTGCAAATATTTGTATGCATGAATATGACTATTTACACTGACCGAAACCAGACCAAATCCGCACAGCCGTCTTAGACTATCAGTCGCCGAGGGTGTGGTAGCCTCTGGCCTATCTCTCACACCCCGGCTGACCCAGGGCCAGCGAAGGCCAATGAATAGGTTTGTGAAGTATTTTAACTGAGTTTTCTAATAGATAAATAGATGCATAAAGCTGTATAAAAGAAGTTCCTTGTTATACTTTGAATTATGTACTACAAGTATACAATTGACATATTCGACGTTGCAAATAACGAATCTATACCTATGTGGCCGGATCTTTTCCATATTGAAATGATTCAAAGCATAAATAAAAAAATAAGTCATTAGTAGGGTTGTGTGGAAAGTGTTTGATATTACACATTTCAGTTGACTTCGCGCTTGTTGTGTGTATACATTATAATGAGGTACTCATTTCAAACGTAGCACTTTGGGTTCGTTTCAATTAGAATTGTTGTGTGTCGTTGTGTTGATGTGTCAGCGTTGAAACAGAGCTGGAATCGAACTCGTGATCTTTGGCCAATCCAAAAATAGATATTCAAGAGTAGGTGCACCTGATACAAGTTACCAATATATTTACTGCCAGTATATTGTATTTGATGGGTATACTTATATTGGTCTTTCCAGGAACAAAAGAGTTTAATCTCCTAACACTTATAGTTAACGAAACATAACTGCGCAAACCTAGGCTTGTGCAAATACACTTTAATGAAATTTGCACAAGTATTTTCAAACATCCGTTACAATATATTTGTGCAATGTTAAATTTGCGCAAACATACAGCAACGTGTGCAGTTACTATTATAGGAAAGTGTGGACCAGCTGATGTGGTGTTTGAAATTTGAGCCTTAAGGATGTTGAAAGATCCTTGCGAAGCATGAGGTAGTCACACACGTTACACTATACTTACGCTAATTTAGACTTGCACAAATATATTATAACGTGTGTTGAAGGATACTTGTGGAAATTTCAATAACAAACCACAACCAACCAACCGACACAAACCAAGGCTTACGCAGTTTACTTTATTGAACGGGTATGACTAGCATTAGGGAGATCATTCCACAGTAATGAAGTTATTATAGCTATACACGTTTAAATATAAAATACGCATACCTAGACTTGCCAAACACGTTAATGAAATTTGCGCAAGTATTTATGTTGCAATATATTTGTGCAAGCCTAATTTTGCGCAAGCATATTGTAACGTGCGTAACATTGTTCTTGTAGTATTAGCGATATGTGTACATACGAACAGTTTTATTAATGGCTGAATAGAATCTCGTGTCCCTTGCAATGCCTTATGTCATCGACAGAATTAGTTCAGCTCTGTATCGTTTCGAATAGAATTGGGCTACAGTTTTGGCGGAGCGTTCTGTCCAACGCAATGTTAGATATAATTTATTTTGGGACAGTGGCACAGAGTGTCGCAAGGGACACAAGGTCACGGGTTCGCTTCCAAGTTCTAACTGTGAAGGCCGACTATTTCTCTGTTCATATAAAACTTCAGAGTTAGGTATTGTTTTTTCTTCTATTCTGTTTCATTTTGACATTTGTATGTCTCTTGACAGAGATTACATGGTGCATACATCGTATATATTGCTGGTTATTGGAGGTAAGTAGATAGTACAACCAATTATTTAACTGTTGAAGCCGTCAAGTTGAGCGCCACCATTGTAACACTATACGTGTTTGTAATGGTGACCCTCTTTCCCAAGACTTCGCAATTAGCTTACTATCAGGCGAGGGTTAGTCAAATTGACATGCCCTAAATAAAATAATTAAGAAGCTATTTTTGGTAATTGGAACAAGTTACGTAACATACCGAGTTCTTTTACAGATTTCCCAGGTCAAGCATTAGTCAACCTTACCTGAAAGTCGGTACATTAATTGGCGAATGAGGTTCTGAACTATTATATATACTATATAAGAAAAGCCCGCTGAGTTTCTTGCCGGAATCTTTCCAGGTCGGGGCCGCGTTTCGAACCGGTGTGGTCCATTTGCTCACAAATTTATAAAATATTGTTAATATTGACGTTTTGTAAGTTCCGTTTTGATTAGCAGTTCCTTGTAAGTCAAATTCAAATGGACCTTTTTTATGACTTGTTTGAATAGCGAACCCAGGGCTTTTAAGTGGAATCTTCAAACGTTACCACGATTAGCATTCAGATATATAGAAGAATAAAATAAATGATTTGAAATTACAATTTCTATCAAATCTAAGAACAATTACTATTAAAAACCACTAAACACATCTCAAAAGTGAATACGTCACACTGTCATATAAAATATATGATGTTTAATTTGGAATCGACTCAAAAGACTTAAAAAAAATTAATCCTAAATACAATTAAAAATATAGGTTAATTACAAATCACGATGTGTGGCGTTCGGCCAGAAATTTTATACGTACCCAGTGCATGCATGTTACTGGCGTTACATATTGAAATTCCAATCGCCGAAACGGATATGTTATAAGCCTAGATAGACTTTAACTACTAGATATAAAGCGCGATTACACAGTCAAAAGATATCGCGATCCAATACTATAGGCATGAAACGAATTTGGACAGAATCGCGATTTAGGACGCGTAAATACAAGTAAGTAATCTATAAGTAGGAATATGCAGGTCTAAACACTAGACAACCTCTGTGGTTGTGGTGGTAGTGAACGCGATAGCTACGCAGGAGACGCAGGTTCAATCCCCGCTCATTGCAAATATTTCTATGCTGCGCTGGACTAGTCTGGTCGTGCCTCGGAAAGCAGGTTAAGCTGTCGGTCCCGGTTGCCATACGAATATCTATGTAGTCGTTACATGTGGTTGGAGCCGTCAAAAGTTGACTAGTCTAACTACAGAACTTCGATATCGCCAATTCGGTTGTGGAGGTCCGGTGGCAGTCGCCTCACAGAAAATATCAAAATTCAGCCGCATTTAAGTTAGGAAACGAATCGGATTTTAAATTTTAAAAATATTACGTCTTTCTGAATGTGTACGTAGGATAATCACCAAAATGGCTGGATCGATAATGACGGGATTTAGCTGACAATATGAGACGTAGATATGTCTAGTTTGATTTTAAATAATAATTAGGATTCTATGCAAAAATCAAACTAGATCCAGTCCACCCGGACGAAGTCACAGGTACAGCCAAACTAACATATATTGCGATTTAGTGTATGGATTAACCGCGTTCAATGTTGCTCTTATATTAAAGCGATTATTCATTATATCTCCTCATAAATACAATATATTAACTGTAATTGTGTCTATAGACCACGAAATGAGTGTGTCCAGTGAGCACTCGTCCTAATCTTATTTATTTATGTCTTCTATTTAGGGGAAGTCACTGCCCTTTTAATACGATCTATATATGTCTTAAGTCTATAAATTATACTGATGGATTTATAAACGGTTTATAGTTTTGGTGTTTTATAGTGACTGAATAGTAAAAATATTGTGATTTTATTGTTGTTTTAGCTGCGCATTGCTTTATTATATAATAATTCAAAATTAACGTGACTCATTTCTGTTGAGAAAGATATTTGGTTAAAGCGCTTTTAGTGAGCTTATGTCAGATATTTATACTGTTGATTGATGGCACTTGGTGGAGCTCACTTTATATATAATTGATAATACACTTGTACTTCTCCACTGTCAGCAGTCCATTACCCATACCGCTAAACTATCGCGATAATATGTTAATAAACCTATAATATAATATGTTACTCTTCCTATTATAAATTGTAATGTAGTTAATTTTTTATTAGTACATTACTCTACATAATATTTATCTAAGATTTATAACTCTGAGTGTGTATGTGTGAAAATTCAAAACAACAAGTCATGCGTTTTCATTTCGCAAATTATGGTTTATACATATAAGAAGGCTAAATTGAATGAGACTACACAAGAAACGAAATATAATAGGTACTGTTTGGGCTATTTGTGTTGCCTTATTTTATTATAAGTAATTATGATAACTATACCTGAATATATTGTAAACACGCTACTGTCCATCCCAAGGTTGCCTGGAAGAGGTCGCATCCAGCGATAAGGCCGCCCATTGAATATCTGTGCTTCTCAATATTTGCCCTTGATGCTTTTTTAATTTTCCTTTACCTATCTTTCAGTTAAAAAAAGAATCATTAAAATTGATCCGCGTCGTAAGTTCTGAGGTCCCAAACATAAAAAACCAAGTCGAGTTGTTAACCTCCTCCTTTTATGAAGTCTGTTAAATACCAAGGTGTCATATTACTATTGCTGATTTTTTTATTACCGATATTACAGTGAAGTAAATGTCTCTACATTAAATTTACTACCACTGTTATTTTAAATTCGTTAACGCGGTGGTAATGAGGAAAATCTATCTCCTTTTAAACTAGTAATAATAACTTCATGAATAATATAATAAATCAGAACAATGTATATTTACTTCATCTTTCTTTATCCGTCTCAATAAACACATATCTGTACCAATAAATAATATACATATTTGCATATGTATCTTTCATGTAGGCATTTGTCTCTACATACTTTGATTTCACTCAGAAACTAGACGTGCGTACAATAATTCACCGCGTAATTCTCTTTACGTACCATAGACAATGTTGCTAGCTTATTTATAGAATATAGATCAATGTAAACAAACTAGCCGGACGAGGAATACTTCCCGCTTTTGCATTCGTTTGCAGTTTTAAAAAAAGAAAATATTTCATGTGCTCTATGAGTAATATACTTTTTAAACTTAGTGCAATTTAGAGGTTATGTGCCTCTATCTCATTGTCGTTTGTTTTTTTTAATTTTTTTTATGTTTGATTGAGGATATGTGGCAATATCTAGCATTGTCGTTTGTTTTTTTTTTATTTTTTTTATGTTTGATTGGCTCGCGTTTGACTACTATGTCACTTGGTGGTAAGTCACGATGGAGCATGCTTGCCTAGAAGCTACCTCACTCTAGTCTTGAAGATTTTGAAGTTATAGCTATCCGGTAGCACAGATTCGGGCAGGGCGTTCCACTTTTTAGCTGTACGCACAATGGATTTATCATCGAATCGTTTGGTACGTAAGAGCCCGCCATGTAATGCTGGCGTCTCGTTATACGTCTGGTCGGTTAGATGGGGAAGGGGTTGGGAGTGGAAATAAAAATTTCCTCTTAGACTTTAAAATAAATATTTTAAAACATACATTTTAATTTTACAATATTTTTTCGCACCCCGGCTGACCTGGGGATGCATAAAGGGCCCGGAACTCTAGGAGAAAGTAAATTCGTGAGCCGGTAAAGCGTTCCAAGACTTTAGGTATGGCGCGGCAAAGCAAACACTCGCGGAATCGTTTGGTTCTTGAAGGAATCGTTTACACCATATGCATTATTTTAAAGAGGTTAAGTACCGAACGAATCATTCATAAAGCGAAAGTTGTGTGTGTAATTTATTCTATTTTAACTTTACCAATAAAAATTATTGCCAATAAAAATCTTATTGCAAATAAATCAGAAAATATACATCAAACTTAGGGTGTAGTGAAGAATTTAATATGACCATTATCATCGCACAATTCGCTTGCTTTTGTGTATATTTTAGCGTCAATTGCCGCGCCCTTCAGCCTTCTCTTGTCTACCAGCCAGTAAATTACAATTTACCAATTCCAATTCCAATTCCAAATTCAAATCCCTTGGTCGCTTGCTAAAAGCTATTATTATTATTACCTATTCTTTTTTCAATTGTTGGAATTTTATAGAACACTCCAATATGACTTCACTTTGCAGGCTGGCTAGGTAGGTAAGCTTAAGGCCACTATGTCCTGGCCCTCATCATGCATGAACTTTTCCCGCTGCTGAAATTGTTGTAGTATTTATGATTCATATTGTGGATACATTTAGTGTCATCTGTAGAATATATTTACTGAGAGCAATATATCTACTACGATACTACGAGTTACTAATAGGTATAACACGAGGAAAAATAACGTGGCAACTCTACTTTCCTACCCGAGTCAGGATCATACCGGATATGTAGTACACTAACGTGTAAGTCAATATTATTACGAAGAGATTACATTGCCAAATTAAAACTAATTTATAGAATTACTAACCAATACAAACAAATTGTAATTCAAATCTGTTGAACCCAAAAACTTCCGTTTCTGTAAAACTAAAATCACTAACATTGTTGGTACGCAACTTTGATGCAGTTTCTCAAAAGTTTATTTTGAGAATTCCTTAGTGCATATGTACACGACACAGAAGGCTCGCCGCGGCCGCAAAGCAGTCATGTCGCAATAGTGTTCTGTAGTGTAGACGACACTCAATATTTTTTTATACCACTTAAGTGATAGAGACGCACACGGGTCTCCTGATGGACATTTGTAATACCAGGGACGTTACGCTCATGCTGCCTACCCCATAGAATTGTTAATTATGAAACGTCATCTTCCTACTCACGATTCCCTGGTTAAGTTATGCAAAATCTTCGTTTACCTACCTACTTTACTTTTACTTTACCTACTTTAGACACTTACGGGTACAGATTAAATTCAGATCTAAATCCAGCGACTTTGCCTGTTTTTAAGTATTTTCATTACATATAATTGATATAGAAACAGACATCAGATAATATATTGTAAGTGTGATAGGAACTTTTGCACCAGGAACGATCAGGGACGGGCTGTTTAGTTAGACTTAATATATATTAATATACTGTAATTTTTTGTTTTAATATTGACATTTGTAATTTATTGAATAAAAATTTTGTTTCAGATATATTCCGTATATATATTGTTAACTTCGGTGCCAGTTTGCTAAGCATTAACTAGAATTAATGTATAATTTATATTTATGTATTTAATTTCATGACTTTAGATAAAGTTGTTAGGACTTGTTCCGTATTCACAACATAACTTTGTATTCCTTACTTGTCTCCTTTTTAACTCATGCCAATATTTATTTATCAATATCTGTTCTTAAGTCAAAGATACTAACGTAAATAGTACAGTACAAAAATTACAGATAGCACGTTCATTCACACAACAGATCTTAATACTGAAAATCTTATAGTTAATCTTTGTGTTGTGTACGTACCCACTTATAGACACCATTGATGTTGGAAAAATGTTACAAGAGATTACGATCGCGGAAGTCTGCGTATCATGTCGTCATTTGCTAAGCTATAAAACCATAATTATTTTTTCCTTTAGTTCAGCTTTCACTTCCTATATTTACACATTAACCATATGGCGTGGAACTAGAGCGTTTGCCAGCTATGTCGGAGCTGTTCGATTCCCATTTAGTACAAATATTTGTAAAGTTTCTATGTTACTTGTGTGTGTATGTTTATCTGTATCATAGAATCCATAATACAAACTGAGATTACTCAATCATACCAGAATGACTGAATGAATATGGATGGAATTTAGTACCTAGTATCTATTCTATTATATGATTGTAAAGTAGACGTGTCTGTACATTGAAGATATTTAAAAATAATGATGATGATGTAGAGTATGACTATTACTTATAATAAATATTTTTATTTTTTAATTATCACCTGAGTAGGTCATCTCTGGCACCTAGGCTCGACTCGTCCTCAAGTTACTTTCATTCTATAACTTATGTATTTTGGGATCTCCAGGGAAAAAGCCGGGCGGACTGACTTTGGGGCCCTTGAAGAACGACCAGTGCCTAATTTGGGACACAACCCGCGTCAGCACAGTAGCTGCCAGTCATCGCAGTCGCACCGTTGACTCTCCGTCTGCGACCACGGAAAACGCCAGAACTTGGAGCCGCTTTACAACTACATGCCGGTGGCCTTGGAGACTCTGAGGAGTTGGGGCAAGGAGGCCAAAGTTTTTGTGAAAGAACTAGGACAAAGACTAAATAAGACAACAGGGGACTATCGATCCGGCTTTTTTCTGGTGCAAAGGCTGGCCATCACAATCCAGCACAGCAACGCGGCGAGTGTGATGGGCACTTTCCCACCTGGAGCGATCAAGGACGGACTGTTTAATTACATTAGACATAATTGTATAGTGTACATATATTGTAAACATATTGATAAGAGTTTTAATGAAGGGTTTTATATAAATATTTCAACAGAAAATGTTTTTGTTCTGAATGAATGAATTGAATTTTTTGCTTACACATCTAGTACAGTTCGATTACTAGAACCTTTATAATAGTATGAGTCATTATTTATATCGAGTAGTGTACCATTCGAAATGTATTTAGTACATTTGGCGACCGTCGATGCTTCGATAGTAAATTAGAGATTAACTAACGATAATAATGACGTAGTTACATTTAAAATACTGCCAACTTTTTGTAAAGTGGTCTTGTAGAGGCAGACGTTCGCTGTTTAGCTGTGTAGTATGATTTTTTTACTACCTTAGTAGTACAAAATCTTTTCATCAAAAATTCATGAATAAGGAAATCATTTAGATGTTTAATTATAATTATATAATACGGCTAACGCAACAACTTGACTCAGTGGCATCAACGCAGAGCTCAGCTCAAATAGTCGATATGGGGCTACAGACAAAGAATCTGAATTTAAGAACTACAAAGTTTAACCATAACGTGGAATCATTTTTTAAATCATAGTAAACTAGACAACGTATTCAGACAAAAATATTTAAAATCCTTTTTTTTAAATAATTCTAGGGATTCACACTTGAAAACAAATATTTAATAACTATATTATCTACACAACAATATGAAAAATCGGCGAGACTGACTCAATACTGATTTTACTCCAACTCACTAGGTAAAACGCACACGGTCCTGTTTACAGACTACTCCTGAAGTCCCGACACTCCCGACACGGTAGTACTATTTAATTACATGACGTATAGTATTACCGTACTCCCGACGGTCGGTGACCTTGAACCCACTTTCGCCTGTGCGCAATCGATAAGCTTACCTGTACCACGCTATCGCGTCGATACTGGTACCATGGTCATATTGGAACGTTAATTAGGGGTCAGATAAAATCTTCATTGATATTTATTACCACGAAAAATAAAACTTTATTTATATATAACGTTTATAGTACTAAAAATCATTTCTTAATATTGTTTGTTCATAAATTCATCCAAACCGTCATGTTATGTCATATGTTACTGTGTTAAGCCGCGTGTCCTGCATACGTAAAAGGGGTGAATAGGAATCCAGGGGTGGATGGAAATAAAATGGTCAACGAAATACCTAAAATAATTTATTTTACTAAACTTTAACTGCGCCCCAATCTAGATATTTTATGATTCCATTATTAGAATGATCTAGTCCAAATATTCGCTGGAAATAAAATAACTACAGAATTTAATTGACCATTTTATTTCTTTGACCATTCGATCTCTACGAGTATTCACCCCGTTTTACTGCCAATATTTGCCGTAAAACGACTGCCATCTGACCTCCACAACCAATGGTCCAAAGCCCAATGGCGATATCGAAGTTCCTAGTTAGGCTGGTTGGACTTTTGAGTTGTAACGACTGCCATAGATGTTCGTATGGCAACAGGGACCGACGGCTTACCGTGCTCTACGAGGCACGGCCAGACCAGTGCCAACAGCCATATTCATGTTCTATCAAGCTGATCGAACCCGCGCCCCGTGTGTAGCAGTCGCATGCACTACCGCCACGCCACGGAGGCTGTCTGAATTCAGATAGATATAACTCTTCATTTTACACCAAATTCTCAGTAAAGACAAATAACTAGTATGTTCTGTGTCATTTGCTCGGACTTATTGGTGGAAGCGATTTCTTCCAGGAAAACTTGAGACGAACAATAAACATGAAACTAGCAATAATAATATAAAACTACATACATAATCAATAAAAATAAATAATCAATGATAAATGTCAGTATTAATCAAGCAGCAGTGCGCCTCCACATATCCGGGGGCTAGATGGGGACACCGTGAATTCCACACAAGGGGAAGAGGGCCATTTCGAAAGAGATGGCACCAGTCTACTGGGGTTCTAGAGATATGTCTTGTATTATCTCACATCCAGCACCCGAAGACAGAGGCACCCGTTATAGGCAGTTCGAGTCCAACATAACCACTCAACGTCGGAGCGGAGGTGGCATCCATGGGGATGATAAAAAAGTACTAATCAAATTACTAACCACCTCCGCCGAAATCGGTAGAGGTAATTATGTCGGACTCGAACCGACAGAAACGGACGTCGCTTATGGGTCTTTGATTGCCGCTGAGATCGCTCCCGGAGAAATGGTGCCCATCACACTTTGCAATGGCCTTTCGCTGTATCAGACACAAATTGAAACAAAGAGAGCGAATATTAAATATTTAATATATTGTACTATTCTCCATCCGATAGTAACCTAGTAATAACTAGTCCGTAACAAAGTGCCCATTAGGCCGTAATAAGCTCGCCATCAATACGTGGAAGAGAAATAATTTGCAGAGTAGGCGAGCGCGAAATGTGAATGTTAAATGTTAATGCACGTCTGTCTACCCTCTCGGCGATTCACAGATGTAAAACATTATGTTTGTATTATTTTGATACACCGAATCAAGCTGCAGAGGTCAGATTCAAGTTGCGCGTGATTTCAAGCAGTCAAACAAAGGTAGAAGACCTTTTGTAATCTGTTCGAACGTTTTTAAATTTAAATAACCGCGGTAGCCTAGTGGTATGGGTAATGGACTGCTGGAACGAGGTCTCGAGTTCGATCCCAGGTTTACCATGGCACACACCAATGATTTTCGATGCTTTTCGAAGTTATGTGTGTATTTATCGCATGTTTATAAGTGCCTGGTTAATGGCAATATGCTCGCCACCTATTACATTGGGACCTAAACATAAACTGGCGAAATGTGGGTAGCAATTCTAGCAATTCTGTCTACCCCTTCGGGGATAAAGGCGTGAGTTTACGTTATGTTATGTTATGTTCGAACTTTTAAAATTCTACGAGAACCGAATTTTTCGGTGAGACATTTGTTTGGGGCACCATGAAGTCATGAAACACTTTGTCAGCTCTTCTTTTCTCCTAAAGTTCCGGGAACTTTAAGCGGGGCGTGAAAAAATCTATAGAAGCCTTAGAAGTCGAGACTGCTATTCTAGGGAAAACATTTATAATAGCAATCACTTTTCTATATACCGCACCCAAGCTTACCATCAGCATTTAATAATCTGTGCCATCAGACAGGGTCCGATCATTCGATTATTCAAATATGAAAGAAAAACCTACTTACTTTTTCCTATGGTTATTAAACTTTTAGGCCTAGTTGCTCCACCTACCTATTAAAGTTAAGGTTTTCGTCAAATTTAACAGTAACAATAACATTGATTCTAATGTTTTGGCTAAATGTGTTGTACCAGTGTATTTATTAGCTCTGGTAAAGTTATATTTTTGATAAAATTTGACGTTTGAGCGGGGCCGGTTACTGTTAGCGTCAAGTTATGACGTGATTTTAACAATTGTCAAATGGTGCAACAACTTTTTATACTTGACCGGTACTTTAACTTGAACGTGGACATTGACGGTGGGGTTAGTCCACAAATTGAAAGTCGCTTAGCGGGCCATGGAGTGAGCTATGCTTGGAGTCTCTTTGAAGGATAAAATTCGCAATGAGGTCATCCGACAAAGAACTAAAGTTACATAGCTCGCAGAATAACCAAGCTGAAGTGGCAGTGGGCTGGGCTTCACTGAATGTGGTTTGGTTATTATGATTATGACATTAGCACACTGTTTACACTATGCCTTATGCATGTACCTACCTAAATGTTTTAGAAATGTAATTTGTGACAAAGCGATTTAGAATGTAATTGTCTCTTTGGTTCTCATGCTTTTATGTTATGAGAACACTAAACAAAGGGAATGACCACTGTGTTCATTGATAAATTAACATTATCATTAAGCGTTATAATAATTACTCATCATCATCATTTCAGCCACAAGACGTCCACTGCTGAACATAGGCCTCCCCCATCGACCTCCAATCCGACCGGTTGGAGGCGGTCTGCATCCAATGGGTACCCGCGACTTTGACTATGTCGTCCGCCCATCTCGCAGGAGGCCGTCCCACGCTTCGTCTACCGGTACGCGGTCTCCATTCAAGAACCTTTTGGCTCCAACGGCCATCTGTTCTTCTTGCTACGTGCCCCGCCCATTGCCACTTCAGCTTGCTAACCCTGTAGGCTATGTCGACCACTTTCGTTCGTCTGCGGATCTCCTCAATTCTGATTCGATCTAGCAGAGAGATTCCGAGCATAGCCCTTTCCATAGCTCGCTGTGCGACCTTGAGCTTTCTTATGAGGCCCATAGTGAGGGTCCACGTCTCGGCGCCATAGGTCATCACTGGCAACACGCACTGATTAAAGACTTTTGTCTTTAAGCACTGAGGTATTTTGGACGAGAAGACGCTGTGTAACTTCCCGAACGCTGCCCAGCCGAGTTGGATTCGACGATTGACCTCCGCCTCGAAGTTTGATCCGTCTAATCGGACCATCTGTCCAAGGTAGACGTACTTGTCTACAACTTCGAGGGTCGAGCCTTCAACTGACACTGGGGAGGGCCTTAGAATATGAGCATTCGCCATAACCTGGGTCTTGTCCATATTCATCTTGAGGCCCACCTGTTGAGAGACTCGGTTGAGGTCGTCGAGCATTGTGTTTAGATCCTCCAGCGATTCTGCCATGAGCACGATATCGTCGGCAAAACGAAGGTGAGTGATGTATTCGCCATTAACATTAATGCCGAGACCTTTCCATTCCAGTAGCTTAAAGGCATCCTCCATTGCATTGGTGAAGAGCTTCGGAGATATTACATCTCCTTGTCTCACTCCCCTCTGCAACAGTATCGCCGCTGTGCTCTGATCTTGTACTCGGACTGACATGGTGGCGTTTTTATACAAACACTTCAGCACTTCGATGTACCGGTAGTCTATATGACACCGCTGGAGAGATTGTAGCACTGCCCATGTCTCGATCGAATCAAAGGCTTTCTCGTAGTCCACAAACGCTAAACATAGTGGCAAGTTATACTCCTGAGTCTTCTGTATGACTTGCCGCAGCGTATGAATGTGGTCTACGGTACTATAACCTTTTCGGAAACCGGCTTGTTCGGGCGGCTGGAAGTCATCAAACCTGCGTTCGAGACGATTCGTGATAACCCTCGAAAACAGCTTATAAACATGGCTCAGAAGCGAGATGGGTCTGTAGTTCTTAAGAGAGGCTTTGTCACCTTTCTTGAAGAACAAGACCACCACGCTTCTGTTCCATGCTTCCGGCGTAGTACCTTCGAATAGGACGGAGTTGAAGAGCTTCTGAAGGACTTTAAGTATCGGTGTTCCACCCGCTTTCAGAAGTTCCGAAGTGATTCCGTCTTCTCCTGGTGCCTTGTTATTTTTAAGCTGCTTGAGGGCCACCCTAATCTCGTACAGGCTGATGTCCGGGATATCCTCGGTGTAGAGTCGGGTTAGCTTGGCTCTTGGATCTTTAACCGTATCAGTAGCAGGCTTAGTGACTGAGGTATAAAGCTGTCCATAAAACCCCTCGATCTCCCCCAAAACATCTGCCTTAGTCGACGCGACGCTGCCGTCCTTCCTCTTCAGCTTTGTCAACTGGCTCTGCCCAATAGACAAGTCTCTTGCGAACACTTTGGAGCCTTTATTTCGCTCAATCGTTTCTTTAATACATTGAGTATTAAAGGCACGGATGTCGTGTCGCAAAGACTGCTGGATACGTCTATTGAGCTGCCGATGTGCTTCAGCGTCATTGGTAGACTGCAGCCTCATAGAGCGTCGTTCGGCCATGAGTTTGAGGGTGTGATCGGATAATAATTACTACTACGGAAATATTTTAGAAGCTGTTTATAGTCTATTTAAGTTTGCTAAGTGACGATTTGTAAATTAATTAAGCACGTAGGAAGGTACTTTCCTTTTTCTTTTTTTATCGTGCGTAAAATGCCTTAGAATACCACCTACGCCAATACCGGTGGAGGTGATTATATCGGACTCGAACCGACTGAAACGCACGCAGTCTATGGGTTCTTGATTTTCGGATCTCAGAAACGGTGACTCGTAGGAAAACCTATTGGTAGGACATTTTTATAGATAATTTTATGATCTACAATTTTGTATAAGGTGATTTTTATGTGATTTCAGCTTATTGGGACATACCTTCACGCTCATTTTATGGTCTAATTTGACCGGACTAAACGATAACCGATATAAAAATTAGATACTTAATACTTATACCTACACAAATATTGTACACAAATTAGTGTGCTGTCTGAGGGAAGACTGAGAAACCCTTCTTTGTCTTCTGCACTGATAGCACAGATACTTATCCTCCTCACCTCCCCTAACTTTTCCCCTTTCCCCTATATGGTTAGCAGCACGAATGTGACGTGACGCCCCTAGTGTTGCAAACGTCCATAAACCAAGGTAACCACTTTCACAGGGGCCGTGTGCTTGTCTGCTTTAGTGTTTTAAAAAAAACAATAATACAATTCTGTAATATCAGAAGTTGTAAATAAAAAAACCAATTCGATAATTCAATCGAATGTTAAAGAATCCGTCCCAATAAATCGAGTACTTATTAAAAATAGTCGCAGTGGCTCGCATATAAATAGATTAGCTTCATAGTGCACGCCGAAAGGCCGACTGCATAACTATCTGTGCCATCATAATATGATCAACTGACGTCGAACGCCTCTAACATCTCTGAATGAAATGTTGAGAAATGTACCAACTGTTAGCTTGTATCGGGTAGGTGAGCCTCAATGTGCAATATTACTAGGTCACATAAATACTCTTTGTCATTCTCTATTTACATATGTTATCTATGGTATATTTTTACGCGCCAAAAACACACGATCTGACAGTTCGGACACGAACACAAACTTTTGTTATTTCTTCGTGTTGAGTGAATTTATCATTATATAATTGGAATTAATGCATAGAAGGATTAAATATAATACCGTAATAATAATAATAAGAGAATTGAATATAATTGGAGGATTGAAACATCTAGGGGCTATTTAATACCTAGTTTCACAGTTTTATAGCCTGTATTCTAGAATTCATCTCAAGAACAAATCTCGATTCATAACCAATTCGGAAAATAGATTGCATTGATGATCATTTTATACGTCATCTTTGAGCATGTTTTGTTGTTGTGAGTTGTGACAGTGGCATTTAAATGACGTGAATTTGTGTGTACCTACTGTATATATTTGAAGATTTTGATTTGGCAAATACACGTTTCTTCTATGATTTTAAAGCACAAAAACCTCTAAAACCTTTGTTATGAAGTAGTTTGTAACTAAATAAATCAATAATTACTTACAGTTATTTTCTTATTATATTCATAGGTGTCAATTTCTGAATTTTTATATTTTGTGTAAAATGGAACAAAAAAATAGTGTAAATGAGAACAACTTATTGACACTGTAATTATCTATGCTCCATAAAAATGTAAATGAGAACGGCCGATTCATAATCTCTACTCAAACCGACTCAAACAAAAGCACATCACACACAAGTAAAGATTTCAACTCAAAAACTATCTATGCTTGAGCAACGTTCGAGAATACGGGCCAACATAATAAATACAAGAAAACTGATTTATAGGAAGCAAACCATTTTAATGAATACTTTTTGATAAATTATATATTATCAAAAAGTATTCAAAATGATTAATTATTCTTTTTTGACGTGAAGGTTTACATTATCCACAAAGGGATAGCTTAATATCCAATAGCGTATAAGTATGTACCTACCTACCAATAATTTCTGAATAAATCCTTTTTATAATCCCCAGAAAGACAACATTAATACATTGCAGGTGTTATTTTTATGAGCTTCGAAAATAAATAAATTCCAATTTGTGAAACTACTCATATAAAGTACACGACAATGAATAAAATACTTATGACCCAGCACTCACAGCATAAGTACTGCATAATCTGATTTGAATAGGCAGTGTTTACTTCGATAGATAGCACCCCACTTAGTAAGTACTATTTGCCCGAAAACATATTATTGAGAATTGCAGAAATTTCGATCAAATAATTTTGTTTCATATGAATCAATCCGCCAGACCCGATTATAGGGAGAAAATATGCCGCTGTAAATATGGGGTAGTTGGAAGTAGCCGTGTCACATGGCATATCTCTATATTATTATACGGGCGTAAAGGAAAACGTTGGACCGCCTTACAGCGGTTACTATGGCAATACTCTTTGACAAACAACCTTCAATAGACTTTAAGCTTAAGTATTGAATAATTATGGTTGAATTTCGATTGAATCAATAACTGTCCAAATAGATGAACTAAATTAAAATTCAATAGATGTTGTAATGTTGGATTTTTCTACAAGAATTGAAAAGTTAACGAATCTTTTAATCGAGGCATAGAAAAACTTCGGGCGAACCGTTTAAATGATCACCATTGTAGTAATATTGTACTACCTGCCAAGAATTTAGGCAGCTAGGAATATTGAGGAAAATTGTTAGTGTTTAATGTTTTAATGTACGTGTGGAAATATCCCAGTGCAAAAAGATGGAAAGATATTTCATATTATTGTTCTTTAAGGGAACTGGACACCAAATCAGCAATCAGTAAACGCAAACAGCAAACTTTGCTTCACAACCAAAAAAGCAGCAAGTTTACAGCAAACGCTGTTGACTTTGCTTCTCAACCAAAGCAGAAGCAGTACGTTTGCAGCAAACGCTGTTGACTTTGCTTCTCAATCGAAGTCAAACAACAAACAGAAAACTTACAACGAACGCTGTTTACTATGCTTTTCAACATGATCCGTATGCTTGTTGCTAGCTGATTTCGTTAGCGACTCTTTTGTATATAACTCTACTCTTTGGATTTCACCAATTTCAATTTTTTTTATTTTTTCGCCTAATTTCGTATTCGTTTTCGATTTTTTCTAATTTCGCCTAAGTCAATGTAAATGTAATACAAAATTATTAATGGCGCGACGCCAATGTCAAGGTTTTCAAAAAATCTTCCAGAGCCACGTTAGCCACACCAGTAAACTTATTTCCGTGTGTCCGCCCCCCACGAGATCAGGTATTCGACTCAATTTTATTTACCTGGCATGCCTTTTAAGTTCTGTCGTTTCTATATTTCCCGGCAATTTTGAATTTGGAACTGTTCTATATTCGAAAGTGTATAAATTCGTATTTGTATGGAAAATGCTACTTCTGACATCTGTCATCTAAACTTTAATTTTCTTAGTTTTTAGGTGAAATATGACGCTTATTTTTACAATAATGTTGGTGTCCGTCCGTC
Organism: Pelosia muscerda; assembly: GCA_963691645.1. Lineage (NCBI taxonomy): Eukaryota > Metazoa > Arthropoda > Insecta > Lepidoptera > Erebidae > Pelosia > Pelosia muscerda. The sequence continues at coordinate 3,919,155 of OY829098.1, read as the reverse complement.
AGCCTGTCACAGAAACATTTTGCTAGACATAGCTAACTGAAACTTGTGACAGCTAAATTTATTTTTTAAACAATTCTTAGGAAACAAAGTTGCTTTCCATTGAAAACTTAGTACAGTGTTGTCATTGTGTAAATAAAAGTTATGTTTAAATACAATAACTAACTAACGGTTTTAAATCGAATTCAGATCGGTAAAAGTGAATGCTCTGCTCCAACAGGAGTCGAACCCGTAATATTTCTTTTACAAGACGGTATTTTTATCGTGCCAATTCGAGTACCTGTGGTTCACCCTTTAAGGGAAGAAGCATCTTCAAGTCTAATAGGAGCACTCACTTTTTTATCTAAATACATTCATACATATGCTCACGCCCGTCAGCCCTGAAGGGGTAGGCAGAAGTGTATTAAACACCCACATCTCGCCAACTATGATTTTCGGTCCCACGTAATAGGGGGAGAGCCTATTGCCTATTGCACTTGCTAAAAAAGAAAGAACCGAAAATGTTGCAGTTAAATGAATGTGGAAAAAAAATTCTTCACGGTAACCACTTTCCATCAGGTTGGCCGTGTGCTTGTCTGCCAACTAAGTGATATAAAAAAGTGATGGTATCTCGGAAAGTATGTAAGGAGAAAATAAAATGACAGTCTATTGTCTCTCTCTACTATTTATACTGTTGATTGATGGCACTTGGTGGAATTTGTTGTTACACATATTGAGAACTCACTTGTACTTTTCCACAGTATTTTTATTTTTTATGTTTTAATAGACCTGACCGGTTTCGCCTTACGGCATCATCAAAGGTTTACGATGACATACAAAGATGTGGAAAAGTACAAGTGAGTTCTCAATATGTCTCTCTCTACCCTTAGGATATATGTATGTATTTAAATCTATCTGTAATTCCGATCACCAATATTTATTATTACCCAAAATATTTGTACCCACATAGAAATAACTATAACGCCAATATTATGTCGCGACTTCGACCGATGAAAGAGCTGATGACTCAGCACGCACGTCACCCGTTGTATAATGATATTACGTAAAATATTGTACACTGGGCCGAAAACCTAGACAAGGCCAGAAATAACTTCTGAAGTAGGTAAGGTGGTAGGTACAGGTCGCGACGAATGGTTGATCAAATTTTAAATACACCCTTTTGTTTTGTTCTTGGCCACCTCTGTCGCACATCGGTAAAGCGTTCGATTTTTAAATCAGTGATGCGAGAGATATGTCTAGTATAATCTCACCCACGGCAATCAAGGACCCAGGGACGGTGTGCGTTTTGGTCGGTTCGAGTCCGACATAATCACCTCCACCGATTTTGGTAGAGGTGGTATCCGTGGGGAGTTTCTGAAAACTCTCCAAGACGTTAATTAGGCAAGGCATTGGGACATTTTTTTTCCAAATTTATTTAGTTGCTACATTTTCGGTTAGTAATTCATTTTGGTCATACCTACCCATTTTTGTACAAAGTGTTTGATAGGCGACAATTGGCTCCCCCCTTTTACGTGGGACCGAAAATCATAGTTGGCGAAATTTGGGTGTTTAATACACCTCTGCCTACCCTTAAATGTTTTCGAACGTTTAAGCCCCCAGCCTTCCTCCTCCGTGTGGCGGTAGTTAAAGCGACTGCAATGCAGGAGTCTTGGGTTCGATTCCCGCTCAGTGCAAATATGTGTAAGCATAAGTATGAATATTTGCCTTGGTCTGGGTGTTTTATGGATAATATGTATCTTTTATAAAAAAATGTATCTAATTGTTTATCACCATTCTAGAACTTTTATCACAAGTTAGTTAAGCTATGCTTACCACGGGTCTGGGTAATGTAGATTGTCCTAGAATAGTACATATTCACCTTATTACACATTAATCCAAAACGAATTAAGTAAGCACCAAGTTAAGCGCTGACCGGTACTATGAATGGTATTGTTGTCAGCGCCGGCTAATTACAACACCGTGTTTACTAAAACACGCCACCTTGGAGTGTGAGAACATTTGCAATTTACGAAAGTTGGTAAACAGAGTGACCCAACGTTGATAAGCGTCGGTAGCTTAGTGGCTAAAGAATCTGTCTCGATTGACAGGTCCCGAATTGGAATCCTAGCACTATAGATGTAAACCAACAAGATTTAGGTTATTGAAAGAGTATAGGTACGTAATTTGGCATAAAAAATCTTATTTGATTATTTTCTCTGGGACTCCCAGTGTTCGTGAGCCGGACTATTATGCTTTGTACTGCAATCCTGATATACAGGTAGGTACAGTGGGTACGGAACCCGGAGCCCAGGCAGAGTCTGGATAGACTCTGCAGGGGGATCCCCGCAGGGAAAATGCTGCTTTGAGAGTCATTTCATCTCCCTACCTGAGTCCTAATTACTTGAAGTCAGCGCTACATGTTGTTCTCCTCCATACATTCCTATCCGATATCATTTCTTAGTCACCTTCTTCTTTGGCATATCTTCTTTCACACAATCCATTCTTCTTTTTTTTGGGCCGACCTCTTCTCCCAAAGCCCTCTATATGCATAATTTTATCATTTTGACTCATAGAAAGTCCATACCACGACAGTCGTCCACTTCTCAATTTTTCATTACTGGTGCCACTTACAAACTTTCTCTAATATACTCATTCCTTATTCTATCTATTCTCGTCACACCACGCATTCTCTGATCCTTTTCCCAACTTAGTTGGGGTCAGCTTTCCAGTCTAACTGTGATGCGGTTGAACTTCGATATTTTCCGTGAATGCCATCTGACCATCACAACCAATGGTCCAATGACCAATGGCGATATCGAAGTTACCACACTCGTCTCACCACACATCCTCCCTAACATTCGCATTTCTGCTACATGCAGTTTTCTTTCACCCGAGACACTTTTAAGGCCAAACATGACGATCTAATGCCTCGATTCTAAATGGCTCTATATATTTTTTTCCTGTAGAACCAATCATACATACAGCCTCCGTGGCGTAGCGGTAATGCACGTGACTGCTACGCACGGGGTGCGGGTTCGATCCCCGCTCAGTGTAAAAAGTTGTATGCATGAATATGGCTGTTTGCACTGGTCTGGTCGTGCCTCGGAGAGCACGTTAAGCCGTCGGTCCCGGTTGCCATACAAACATCTATGGCAGTCGTTACAGGTAGTTGGAGCCCTCAAAAGTCTAACCAGTCTAACTTGGGACTTCGATATCGCCATTGGTCATTGGACCATTAGTTGTGGAGGTCATATGGCAGTCGCTTCACGGAAAATATCGAAGTTCAGCCGCATCACAGTTAGACTGAAAAGCCAACAAACAGAGTTGGGAAAAGGTTCAGAGAATGATGAGAACCAGTCATACATTTTGTACATACGAACATTTGAATCATCGATAAGATTGACACCGTACAATCCTACATTAGGCGCCATTAGCCAGACGTCAAAAAGAATATTTTCTACAGAAAAAGTCACAGTTTACCTTGGGAGAAGAAACTGACATAGTGACCTGAATACACGAGGCAAGGCCAACAAAGTAATATAAAAAGATATGATGATATATTCGAGCTGGTAATAACTGTCTGATTGTATGCTCCTGGTGAGCAGAGACCTTATTGTCAATAAATTAATTGCGACCTAAATGTGATATCGACAAGACGACGGTTGAATGTGAAAAAAACGTTAGTGTCATCGACATTTTGAAGATAAAATGTACCAATGATATTGTTACAAAAGTTTCTGGTCAATTTAAAAAAAGAATGAAGCGATCTCACTACACAACTTACTAGTGTCTTAGAAACTACGGGATAATAGATCTACTTATTAATGTTATTAAGTTCATGATACCACTTGCGTGAGTTTAATTATTTGCTTATAAAAAAATATTCTATTCTAGGACAATCTACACAACGCCACCTAGACCCATGGCAAGCATAGTTTAATTAGCTTGTGTTATGGGTTCTAGAATGCGGATAAACGTACTTAGATACTTTTTTTTTTGTTAATACATTCATATATTATAAATAGAAATACCCAGACCAATGCAAATATTTTTACTCATGCACAAAAATATTTGCATTAAGCGGGAATCGAACCCACGCCTCATGTGTAGCAGCTTTTGTTAGAATTTACTACCGCCACGCCGTGGAGGTCGTCAAAGAAACAATACATTGATAGTTTACTTTATTAACGCTATCTATGTTACTTTGATTAATTACACTTAGGTTGTCAAAGGGGAAGCTTCGGCAGGTGTTCCCGTCGCCCATACCACAATGTCTTACCTAAAACAAAAGTCTATAACCAGTTTGTTCTAACTGTAATGGCATTTGGATGGTATACATACATACATACTGGTCATGGGAGAGGCCTATGTCCAGTAGTGGACTGCCGCGAACTGATGATGAACTTAGGTTGTTAGATAATTAATAAATAAAATAATAATAATAATAAAAAATATATGGCTCCAACCTCGTCCCCTAGGACTCAGTCTGAGCTGATATGATATGAGACTGGCCGCGGGTTCTGGTCCCGTTTAGACATCCACATTTTCCAAGCTTAAATCGATTTGAAAAAGTTAGCGTAATTTTTGCCTCAAAATTTCATTAAATTAAAAAAAAATCATATCTTGTAAAGTTAAAAAAGATTTAGGTACCTACCTACTAGGCACTTATACCTACGTGTTGATACCGCAATGGCTAGGTACCTAAAACTTACTACAAAGTAATAAAGAAAGTTTCAAATCTCGCTTGACTATAAGTAAACATAATAAAATTGACATAATCATAACAATATTATTATGTACAGATAGCACGGTAATACTTTATATCCATAGATAGTATTACCGTGCCGATGGAATATTCAAATGCAGTCAGAAATAGCGTATTCGTGTCACATACCGTGCTATGTAGGTAAATACTTTTATTTATATATAATTAAATATGAATATTTGAATTGATTGGAAATAAAACATATTTTATATTTGAATATGATATGTTAGTATCTCATTATGTTTATCTGCATTCTAGAATCCACATAACAAGCTAGTTAAGCTCTTCTGATCTAGATGGTGTCGTATAACGTGTCGTAAAGCTTTAAAAAATATATTAACAGTACCTACATCACTAAAATACACTAAAAACACATAACTTTTAAACAAACAAGCACACATAATTTCTTTAAAATACTTTTTACGTCATATTTCGAGAAAATACGAGATACTACCGCACAGCAATAAATAGCCAAAAACTTACGTCAAACATAAAAATACCTTGAGTAAAAAAATAGAATTTAATCAATATTATGTCTGAAAAATATTACGCAGCGAATAAAACGGGATTTCCGGTAAATAATACTTTGCTATTAAGACAATACAGCAAACGCATAGGCGATTATATCCTGTATTTGAAAACGAAACAACACATTTTCTATCGCGAAAGACCACTGCAGTAGTGGTCTTTCACGACACGACCAGTAACTTTTTATTATACTGTCTTAAAGAGGTCATCGCAAAAAGGTGCGCGTTATCTTTATATAGGTGTCAATATTCATTACTTTATCTTTGTTTTACATTCCATTCGAAATTCAAAATTCATTCCTACCTCATTCAGGAACCACCAAACATTCTTTTTATAAAGAGAAGTATTCATAGAAGTCTGTGATAAAAACCGAACCAGCTTCATGGTACGTAAATGTGATATTTTGTTCGTACGGCTCGAAATTTGAAATCTACATTTGCCCACCTGTTACCTCTAAATGAGCGAATGATTTATTGTTAAAATGAATTCTATCCATCCTGAGTGAATGAAATGAACCATGCGTACCCAACCTTTTTTAATTACATAATACACTGAACCATAAACACTTCACTAAAGCACTGTGGTAACGTACTGGCGACTTATAGGTCTTAGGACCCAAGGTACGTGGCAGAACTCCTGGAGAATGGATATAGCCAGCAAGAAATACCTGCTGTAGATAGAGGAGGAAGACCTGATGGGTCTACCGGCGGCGTCGCCCTTGCAACAATTGCTGCCCATAGCGTGGGCTCATTTCGTACGTGCTCGGGCTCTTGGCGCTGACTGAACCGCGTATATTTTCGTTAGGTCGACGCCAGCGCGCGTTGTTTACGCGGGAATGTAGGCCGGCTGCGCGGGAGTGACTGAGTTTTTGTAGGATGCCGGCGCGGGCGCCAGATCAACTAGGGTTGCGACTGCTGCGTGTTACAACGGTAACCTTGCCGGCCCTAGATGACGTTTCTTTTCCTTCATTCATTTAGAGGTAGTTTAGTGGATATGGGTTGGAGAGGGTGTGGGTTCGAGCCCCGGGTGTTACACTACAGACGTGAACCGTAGGTATGATGACCGGAAGAATGAGAGACATATTATACCTAAAAAGTGATGAAATTAGAGATTTGCCTATACAGAAATTTAAAAATGTAATGAAAAGAAAGTTATGCCAAAAAGGATTCTATAAAATCCAGAATTATTTGGATGATAAGCAGGCCTGGAAATTAACTATTCACTCAAATTGCTGCCCAGGTAAATTGCTGTATCTAGACTAAGTATATGTTGCTAAATAGACCAAAAAAAACCCCGCTGAGTTTCTTGCCGGAGTCTTCTCAGGCCAGCGCCGCGTTTCGAACCGGCGGTGGTCCATTTTCTCACTAACTTATTATTAATATTGACGTTTTATAAGTTCCGTTTGGTGGTCTATACAGAATAAATTATTTTTGAATTTTAATTTGAGTGACCTACCCTGAAATTCTTACTGTCACGACGTTTGTGGTTCATGTAATTCAAACTTCTTCTCACTTCTGTTTACTTGTTAATTTTAAGTAAGAAGAAAATCTATCCTCTATCTGTACTACTTAAAAGTTTATGTTTGTCCGCGATAGACGCAACAACTACTGAACGGATTTTGATACGATTTTTTTTCGTTGGAAGGGGTTTGGTCCAAATTAAAATCTTACGTTTGTTTTATTTCAATCGGTTAAGTAGAACCAGAGTTATATAGAATTTAAGTCGCACAGATGGCGCTTAGGTCGCGATAAACGACAAATTTTGTTCGTTCATGACATCAAGACATTCATGAGCATAATACTTTCCACAAATTATCACTGTAGAAAACCATTATGTCGTATGTATGGTTCGGTAAGTCTTTCCTTTGCCGCGCCATTAAGTCCGGGAATTCCTTACCAGGCTCACGTGTTTACTTTTCCCTACAGTCGCGGGTCTTTTGTCGCGGGCGTGTCAAAGCATCTAATGAGGCCGTCAAACCGAGAGTCACCATTGTACAACTGTACGTATTTGTAATGTTGATATACTTTCCAGAGACTTTACCTTCAACTTACCAACAAGCGACGTGAAATCAAATTGACGTGTGCTGAATAAAAATAAATAAATAATAAGGCCCCTTTGAAACTCTTTGATGGTTTTAGGTAACTTGTTATAAATCTTAGAGGCTTTAAAAACGGTTCGCTTTGATGCGATTCCATTAATAGAATGTCACTTTCTGATATTCTATTGTCGTTTCCATTCCAGTGGTATTGGTTAGAAAATGTGTAATATGAGTACAAAAATTGAACAAATCTTTGTGATTCGAAATATTTTATTTCACATATTTTTATTATTAACTAGCCTATGCCCGTGGCTCCGCCAACGTGGCTGTCAGTTGTCGCGACCATCACGCGTGAATTTAAATTCTATATTACTAAACATAACTCTGGTTCTACTTAACCGATTGCAATCAATAAGAAGTAAGATTTTAAGTTGGACCAAACCCCTTCGAACAAAAAAAAACCGCATCGAAATCCGTTCTGTAGTTTTTGCGTCCATCGCGGACAAACATAAACTTTTTACAATTATATAATAGTATATAAATCACCACCGTTTCAAGTCTAGCCTAGTGGTATGGGTAATGAAATGCTAATACAAAGTCTCGGGTTCGATCCCAGGCTTTACCATGGCACACACCAATGACATTTCGATGCTTTTCGAAGTTATGTATGTATTTATCGCAGGTTTATAAGTGCCCCGTTAATGGCAATAGGCTCGCCACATTGGGACCTAAACATAAACTGGCGAAATGTGAATGCTAGCACCTCTGCCTACCCCTTCTGGGATATAGGTGTGAGTTTATGTTATGTGTTATGTAAGATCTAGACAACTCAGTTGGGCACGGCTTTCTAGTCTAACTAAGATGCGGCTGATCTTTGATATTTTCAGTGAAGCGACTGCCATCGAACCTCCACAACCAAACTGGCGATATTGAAGATCTGTAGTTAGGCTAGCCGGACTTTTGAGAAATCCAACTACCCGTAACGACTGCCATAGATGTTTGTTTCGTCGGCTTAACATGGTCTCCGAGGTACGACCAGACCAGTGCAAATAGCCATATTCACACTGAGCGGGGATCGAACCCGCGCCTCCTCCGTAACAGTCGAGTTCTCTACCGCCCCGCCATAAAAGCTGCCACCGCCCAGACTAGACTAGATCATAAAGCTAATATTTCCAGCGTAAATAGAGCAACAGCCTCATCAATAGAGCAAAAACCTTGTTTTTTTTAAAAAAGAAAGATTATTAGCAACCGAAATTACTAATATCCCCTATAACCCCTCCAGCTAAGCTCAATGACTTGTGTTAGGAGTGGGTTCAAGGCAGAAGTTTAATGGCCAGGATGCGAACCTGAGACCTCTCGATCGAACGGCCCGCGCCTCTACCATTAATGCTTTCTCCTCTCGTCCTCCTCTCTTTATGGTCGGCAGCACGAATGTGACGCCCCTGGTGTTGCAAATATCCATAGGCCACAGTAACCACTTCCAATCAAGTGACCCGGGGGCTTGTCTGCCACCTAATTGGTATAAAAAAGGCTGTCAAAGGACTATAAATCTTAAGGTATGCAGGAACTTTTGGAGCCCACTGTACATTCAGTTATAAAACTGGTGGGTAGGTATAAGTACAGGCAGGATTGTGTACTCAAAATGTGCTCAAAATACGCTCTACACGTGCAATACGCGTTTTTGCCCAGTCTTTTGATGATAATTGGAACGGTGGTGGACGAGCTCAAATGTCCAATCATAGACCACGTTTCCCCTTGCGACTTAGGTCCAAGATCCATGCCGATAGTTATACCTACGCCTATTGTAAACTATTCCCTACTGTAGTCAAAAATATTTAACCAAAATGGTTAATAAATCTAAACCCGTCTAAGTATCTAACATGATTAACAAATATAACCATTATAAGTGTCATTCCTAGACGAAAAATAAAACAATTCATACCAATTTTCAGTGTTCATTAAGACTACTAACGCCATCTGTTGATGCGTTACTAGACATAGAACCCTGAACAAAGAAAATGTAAACTTGTTTCGACTGCTTTAACGTACCTATTTCTGTCTTACCATGAAATGTTTTAATTAAACTCTACTGTCCAATGTTAAAACTATCTTAGTGCACCTGCTAAATAACTGACGTGACTCGGGCGTTAGAATATTGGGGTCACAGTCATTCTCGAAAAAGTCGATTAATCAATCAAATAAAATTAGTGGACTAGCAATGCAACTACCAAATCAATTAGACTCGGAGACATTAGAACTAAAAGGCCTCGTTAACCAGCATCCATATAAACAAATACCTATATGTTCATATTTTCAAATTTACAACATTTTCTCTTAATCCGAATCCTCCGACGAACTGCATTGTAGGCGAATCATGACATGTGTTTCATTTTATAACAGCCGACGAATAGGAAAGCGTTTCTTCGGACTAGCTGGAAGACGCAATCCGATTCTTTCATGAAATAACCATTTTAGGCCTGCAGGGTTTCATAATAAATCTCATATCTAAACCATTTTTCTCTTACCGACCCTCTATAGTCGCATTATATTACATTTGTTTTCTTAACTTCGTTACCAAAAATAGTAATCCTTTGTTACCTATGTTACAGCGCTCTTTCAGCACAATTTCAGTTTATGAAGACTACTAGCGACATCTATAAGAGGGTTAAATGCACCCTAGTTGACGAAAACAGCAATACAATTTTGGAAAGGCTTAAACTACTTGTGTTTTTTTTAATAATAACATTTTATTTTACTTTCTTACAAAATCGAGTAACAAAATGAAATTACAATATTATATCCAGCAATGAACACACTGGTGGTAGACCAAAGTAATTTGCGAACTACTAGTGCCATCTCTTATCAAAATATTGTACTAAAAAATAATGTTTATTCTTACAGTTGGTTACAAAATTTAGTTTATATTGAACTTTATGAGGATAACCACCGTTTTTGAAAACAGAAAGAAGTAGATTGACGTGCTATTTACGTAATATTTTGACGTGACAACGTCTTATAAATTGGCTTGCCGGGTGACACTTCAAGAAACTGCGTTACGCTCCGCTCACGTTATGCGCTCACAATGAGAGCGAGTGAGAGGCACGCGTCCCTTCCACTCGGGCATGGTTAGCCCGCCTAAGAGCGAGAGAGACAGACATAAAAAGTGAAAGGCACGCGTCCTTACCACTCAAAGTCGTTGTCACGTAAAACTTTCGCCCGTATACCGACTTTACAGGCAACCAATTTTTTTTAACATTTAGATCGTCAAATGGACAACACTTCGCCAGATGGTAAGCAAGGGTGCAGTCCAAAACATGAGTTTCACGTCCCACTTAAAGGACTCAAGAATGTAGGACGAAGGACCCGAGACTGTACATGTGTTGGTAGAGAATGCCAGAACTTAAGGGTGCAACATGGAAGAGAGTCGCCGAACCAATTATTTCTTGATAGAATTCTTTGTACCGTATGTGGGCATTTAAGCTGCGCGCGTTGCCCTGCGTAGGAAAGGAGAAAAATCAATGATTATTGCCATAGTACAATAATGTTTATACGCACTCCATCTTGATTTAATATTTTGTAGATTTCGTCTATAGTCTTAAGAATCCAACTTTTTAAGTTTTTCATAGGATTTTTATATTACCAATGTGGAATAATGATAATTATCTTGAAAGAGCACGATGGTGTGTGTAAAGCTATAAGCAATGAGTACTGCCATCTAGTGTTTCCTTCGATCAATAAATTAAACCAGTTCATTTCTGTTGGTTAGCTCAATGCTGTATAAGGACGCCATTATGTTACCATCTCAATTTAGCCACCTCATAATGTCTTTTTTCAAATTTCATGTTTCATAAATGGTTTTAATAATGCCTGATATACGGACATTTTACAGGTATTAAACTGAATAAGCAAATATTAATTAGTCATCATTCTCTGAACCTTTTACCAACTCAGTTGAGGTCGGCTTTCCAGTCTAACTGTGATGCGGCTGAACTCTGATAATCTCCGTGAAGAGACTGCCATCTGACATCCACAACCAATGGTCCAATGACCGATGGCGATATCGAAGTTCCAAGTTAGCCTTTTTGAACTTTTGAAGACTCCAACTGTGCTCCAACTACCCATAACGACTGCCATAGATGTCTCTATGGCAACCGAGACCGACAGCTAACAGTGCTCTCCGAGACACGACCAAACCAGTGCAAACAGCCATATTCTTGCATACAACTTTTTGCACTGAGCGGGGTCGAACCCGCGCCCCGTGCGTAACAGTCGCGTGCACTACAGCCACGCCATGGAGGCTGTCCAAGTATTTATTAGTACAATATATAAAAAAAAATACTAACTTAAATATCTTCCGAGAGGTTCAATTACATGAAAGTACCCAAAACAAAATTCATATTGTAGCTGACAGTGCCATCTGTCTACCTCGTGCTGAAATCTAGATATTATTTCATCTGAAGCAGTTTATACTTGTGAAAACAGATGGCAGGATCAAGAAAGGTCTTTCGAACTTTTCAAACTTATAAGGTTCTGATGACGCGGTCTAGATGGCGTTGTTATCACTAAGCCTGAAGCTTTTGGCTCATATTTATTTTTGGTATTTAAAAGGTAAACCTTGGGTTGGCAGGCATCATTCTAAATCAGTACGAATTGAGGTAGATTACAAACATTACTTCACTTACTATTTGATGATGATTTTCAGGCTAACTAATTAATATATTAAATGTCATATCTAAACATTATGTTTGTCATAAAAATGTAGCACATGATTTAACATTTGTCTTACAATGTTTAAACTTTATAAGTTACATTTTTATTACTATGTGTGTTTTTGTTAGTCCTAGACCTAATTATAAAATACTAGCTGACCCGCGCAACTTCGTCTGCGTCACCCCGTTTTTGCAACATTTTTCATTCCTGCTCCGCACTTGTTGGTCGTAGCGTGAAGTTATATACATATAAACCTTCCTCTTTAACCATTCTATCTTTTAAAAAAAACCGCATCAAAATCCGTTGAGTAGTTTAAAAGATTTAAACGTACAAAGGGACATAGGGACAGAGAACGCGACTTTGTTTTATCCTATGTAGTCATATATTTGCGGTAGATAGTGTGGAAGAGGTGTTTTAACAGAGGTCGCGGGTTCGACGCTCGAATGCAAATTTGACGCAACGCCGTTACAAGCGCCATCAGATCAAGCATAATGCGCCATGATGACGAACTCACAACTTAACAAACATGATAAGTAATAGCACGTTTACTTTTTAAATAAATAGTAGTGTAGACCATGTCATTCTAAAATCATACTCGTTAACATCCACACTGTCAGTCTTCTAACGTGTTCTCATTTTTTAGCATTAACCAGATATGTGTGCCGGTTTCTTAAAAATACAGATCTCGGATACGCCACAATTAGTGTCGGAATCCGCTAGTACGATTACACATCTCAAATTTTCGATCATGTCAAATTAAATCTTCTTTTTTTTAATGAAATCGTTTATTTTTGTTAAACACAACGAGTTTGATTTTCATGTCAACTTATGGGACTCTTTTTTTACTGAGAAATAAATATGTCAATTACTATTTTTACCTATGCGATTTTTTAATCTTTATTTATTTATAGAACGTTTGTCGTAAGACTTGTCAGACCTATTTACCAATGTTATATAGTTAATGGACACCTACTATAGGTATATAGGCCGGCAAGCAAAGGTTGACCACATAGAATAAAAACAGATCAAAAAAGTTAGATCAAAAGCAATATAAAGTTCTAGGTTTTCCATGAAAGCTCTTCTAAGTAATGTTACTTTAACAGAATCTGATATTCTTTATTTTTAATTATGCCACGTCAATTTGACTTGACTTCGCCTGATGGTAAGTTGAAGGCAAAGTCAATTAGGTAATCTGTGCCAAAGTCTCAGGAAAGAGGATCACCATTACAAACACGTACAGTATTATAATGGTGGCGCTAAGCTTGACGGCCTCTTCAGATGCTTAAAGGACGCTTAAAGGACCCGGAACTGTAGGAAGAAGGAAACTCGTCAGCTGGTAAGGAATTTCTAGACTTAATGGTGGGACAGAGGGAAGACCGCTTGGTGCATTTTTAGGACCCGGAACTGTAGGATGAAGGAAACACGTGCGCCGGTAAAGAATTCCAAGACTTAATGGTGCTGCATTCCAAGACTAAATGTAGTGTAGTGTAGTGATTAGTGCTTCGAAATCGAGTTAAAAGATTCAGTTAAGTAAGTAAATAAGGTACCTATAAACGCATTTTACATACGAAGCTAAGCACAGCACAAATGAAGTAGGTTCTTTAACTGTTCCTTTACTGTTCTGTGAAGCTAAGTAATAGTCACATGTGTTAAAAATATTCGCCAGTTTGAGTTTCCTAAGTGCAACTATTTTAAAGAAAATTTATTCTCGTATGTCCGTGATAGGCACACATTTACCGATCAAAAACCTCTGGTTAGCTTTTGTTCAATAACGAGACACTTTCTATTCAAACCCGTCCAAGTGTTAGCGGACCTCACGTGAAGCATTTCGTTCTAATGTGCTATAAATAAACACAAACACTTCTATATTTAGGTATACTGACGCAGAAGTCTCCGTATAAGTTATGGTATCTCCGTGAGAACCGAATTACTTTATGGTTAGCAAAACCCTGGTATTAACGCGATTATTTACCATACTATAATTTACCTTTTGAATTGCTTGACGTTTCAACCAGTCAGTCACAAGCTGACTTATATATTATATACTAGCTGACCCGCGCAACTTCGTCTGCGTCACCCCGTTTTCGCAACATTTTTCATTCCTGCTCCGCGTCTGTTTGTTGTAGCATGACGTTATATACATATAAACCTTCCTCTTTAACCATTATATCTATTAAAACAAACCGCATCAAAATCCGTTGCATAGTTTTGAAGATTTAAGCATACAAAGGGACAAGAAAAATAGGGACAGAGAACGCTACTTTATTTTATACTATGTAGTGATAGTGATAGTGAAGTAGTTATATCATGCAACGCGATAGTTTAACAGTGAGATTGTAACTTTAATTTTAGTTAAGTTTTTCCTCATAGGTACCTAAGTACAGTCAGCAGCAAATAGATAGATACATTCAAGGCTATCAAATAGTTAGAGACAGCCAAAGTGGTCAAAACTATCGATACACCCGAGACGCTCACATAGATAGAGACATTTTATTCGTCAAAAGTAACGGAACGCGCATGTCACCAATTATATCGGCTCTACTAGGGTGCCAGTTATATGATGACAGCCAAATCACCATATGTAACTAAGCAACATCTTTGCCATAAACATCGGTACAACTACACAATTACACCTTAACTAATGAGCATAGAGCTCAAATTAAATTAGTAACTGGGAAGTAACAACGATGACAGTTGTCTGAGATTATGGTGAAAGGCGTCTATCTCTTTCTTTCCTTTAAAACTTTGTATGTAACTATCTTTGTTATTTCGTGCGTGACGTCATTGCCATGTGTTTTGTTTTTAGTTTAAATCTAAATAATATCTCAAAATATTAATACCAATTTTGACATATTATTTCACATAATATCACATATATATAAAATGAAATAAACTGACTGTTTGTGTCGCTATCTTTTTTATTAGCGATAGAATTGCCTTTTGAAAATTGAACCTTAAAATAACAAATTAGATTGGAACGGAACATAGAAATGTTTTTAAATTATTAATTTAACGTATAGGTTATTAGTTATCCAAGCGAATGAAGTCGTCTTCTTCTTCACTCACGTGGATCAAAATAAAGATAGCTTATGTTACTACTTCGTTACAAAACTACATTCAAATCTGTCCGGCGATTTTATTTTAGAAGAGTAACAAACACACACGTACTAATAGGTACTTGAACCAAGTCACGGGAAATGTTTAGCGTTACAATAAATAAATTTTATATTGATAAGTCAAAAACTCTTTGCAAAATTATTTTTTATTACATTTAAATATAGAAGAAATGTCACTGAACGTGACACCGTATTGCTTGTAATATGCATAGGTCATTTTATTTATGTGTATCGATATGTTTGACCACTTTGGGTGTTTGGTTACTATTGACGCTTTGCCTGTAGCTATAATAATGGCGGCTAGCGTGTATCAATGTATTTGACAACATGGTGTATCGATATATTTGGACAGGCTGGGTGCACTCAATAAATTGACCACTTTGGCTGTATCGATGTTATTGACCACTTTGGCTGTATCTAACTATTTGACAGCCTTGAATGTCGCTATCTATTTGCTGCTGACTGTACCTATCTGCTTATTTTTTAATTTTGTACCCGACTACGTCAGAGCCAAGAGAGGGTTATGACTTTGACATTCTACCTATGTAGGTAAGTATGTTTATAGGTTAGGTTCATAGGTTCCCTCATAGCTCTTCAATTACTCGTTAGAACCGAAAAAATGAGGTATCGTTAGAAGCGTCTTAATCGTCCGCAGGTTATAGGCTATATGAGGAATAACTAAAGCTAATGTGGCGCCCTCTAGTGATCATATAAACTAGGTATTGTGTTAAAAAATAAATGTGTTAAATATGTCGTGTTTGGTATCAAATTAAAGGGCTTAATTAGCACATTTGAAATATGTATAAATTATATGCTGTTGCTTGCCTCAAAATAATGTAAATGAAGCTAAAAAATCTTAAACTCGACTAATGAAGTTTTATACAACTACATATCAATGGTGTAGCCGTGTAGGTATAGTCGTTCTGTATATAGGTAATTGCTATTATTATTTTATTTATTGTTTTGTAAATAACATACGACCACTTCTCTATTTGATATTTCTTGTATAAGTAATACTTTTTAGAACGACTTATTTTACTTGAGTTTTCAGTAGTCGAATTTTTATTATTTTTATTTTTATAACTACTTTTTTAAGTCTGGCTATAGGTAACTAGGTATATCATATATTTTATGTACAGGTAGGCTACATGTTAAAATTATGAAAACACTAGCCATTGCCCGCTGCTTCGCCTGTATGAATGTAGATTATCAGCATCACATTACATAGCTACATACTTATAGCATTGTTTTATCTCAGCTCTTTAGATAATCTCTGTAAATGCCAAATAACATCGAAATTGGTTCAATGGTCGTCAAATGATCTGTTTATTTGTATAGTTGGTTTGTGTTTTTCTTCTCTGTGCTTTATATCCAGGCTAGTTCTCGTTTATCGCGACAGATGGCGCATCCGTCGTTTTCATTGCATCTCTAGATTTTTTATTACAAGTGCGTGGGTTCGCTTCCGAGCAGTATGTTTTACATACTGCTCGGAAGCACATTTACTGAACTACATTTTAAAATTTTGGTTATAGGTTGATATAGGTACCTAGTATAGATACAGGTACCTACATGCACAAGTTGAGGACCCAAAATGTTTTTATTTTTGTTTTGGACACGTCTATTTGACTTCACTTCGCCTAAACAATGACGTGCAGTGTTTACAATGGTGGCGCTCAGCTTGACGGCCTCATCAGATTTCACGTACCTACGCTTAAAGGACCCGGCACTGTAGGAAGAAGGAAACACGTGAGCTGGTAAGGAATGTAAGGAATTTCTAGACTTAAAGGTGCGGCAGAGGAAAGATTCACCGAACCGCTTGTGTCATTCTCGTGGCTATGATTCGATTTTCTGCGGACCAGCCAACAACAGCTATGATTCGATTTTCTATTCTAACTAAGATGCGGCTGAACTTCGATATTTTCTGTGAAGCGACTGCCATCGGACCTCCACAACCAAATGGGCCATATCTAAGTTCTGTAATAAGGGTTGTCGGACTTTTGAGGCTCCCCAGATGTTCGTACGGCAATTGGGACCGACGGCTTAACATGCTCTCCGAGGCACGACCAGACCGTGCTTATAGCTATATTCATGCATACAAATATTTGCACTGAGCGGTGATCGAACCCGCGCCTCCTGCGTAGCAGTCACGTTCACTACCTCTACGTCACAGAGCCTTTTTTTATAGTGCGAATAGTCCCCGCGGGTATCCCCCGCCAGAACCGGTTGAGGAGGTTATATCGGACTCACGCCGTCCTTTGGTCCTTAGTTGCCGGAGGTGAGATAGTAACCAACATATCCCTCGCACCCCGGCAGACCCCACGTCACAGAGGCTGCTTGGTTCCTGTTGGAATATTCTGCACCGTATGCGGGTGGCATCTAAGCCCCGCAAATGTTGTCAGACTTGCCCACGTAGTGTTCCGTACAAACTTGAAATAATTTTTTTAACACTCCAAACTTAGTCGGTTATTGAAGCAATACCTATGATAAAAGACGACTGAATGCAAATGAAGGGTTGGGGTTTCAGTAAATTGTACATTTCTCCAAAATTACTCCTCAGAACGTACAACAACAATAACAGTTCGTAATAAAGATGTATATCAAAGTTATTGTGATAATTAAATATTAAATGTGATCCATTTTTGCAACTGGTGGCTGAAAAATTAATGTGTAGCTTAATGATTTCATGAACTAACTAGATCGTCAAGAATATGCTTGTGTGTTGCGAGGTAATGGTGTGACCCATTTAGAAATTTTAGAATTAAGACATCTATACACTTTGCAGTATAGCCGACAATAATACGATATAGAAACATCATAACATTGTTTACCAGGAAGTTGCTTCAATATTCACTCTCTTGAAGGCTTCTATAAGTATAACATAACACTGTACACTGACTTATTGTGTTCTCTTAGGTATAACTCTCTTCTTGTAAGTTGTACATAAATAATCTAAAACTTTACTAAACTTAACGAATTCGAAGTTCTAAACTAAATATAATCGATTTGACAAAATAGTAGTAGTAGAAGAGAATGCGACTGTCACGCAGGATGCTCGTGTTCGATTCCCACTCAGTGCAAATATTTGTGTGCATAAATATATATGAATATTTGTATTGGTTTAGATTTTTCATGTATAATATGCATGTATTTACAAAAAAAATATACCTAAGTATGTTTATCCTCATTCTAGAACCCAAAACACAAGCCAGTTGAGATTGTCTTAGAATATTTATTTATTTATTTGAAATCACTAAATTAATGAATTCGCGTACAAAATATCCGTTAGTTAGGTACTTATAGGTACATTATTTTGTTATCGTACTTAAAAGGCGAGGCGACGCGATTGTGACGCGACGACGACTTGACGGCGACGAAACGCACCAAACTGGGATTGACTACGTGGAAAAAGTCACCACGCACCAAAAAAAAGTATGCACAATCATTTTATAATAATACACACAATTGGAACAACTAGTGCTATTTAAAATTCACCTGTGTGTTACTGGGCTTATATTATTATCGATGTTAAATCTACATTCCGCAGCGGTAATGAACCGCGGTGTAGGTAGGTATAAAATATTAAGAAAGTGTTTATGTCCGGTAAACGTTTGGCAAACGGCGGCATTACTCATATCTGTATGTAAGTACACATAATATGCATAGGTTCGTGTATTTCTACAAATGGATAAAGACATAGTATATATTATTATTCATACTATGAAAACTCACATACGTACATAGGTACGGTACTACATCGTTAAAATAAACGTGAACGTAAAAAATACAAAACAGCGTACAAGAAACTTTTATGAGTTCGCTTTTTATTTAATTTATTTGTGAACACATATCCTTCACGCGCAAAAGCACTGTAGCTTTTACTTTTAATAATATCACAGTACAGTAAGTAATACGCGTACGCTGCATACGAGTACACTGAATTTTTATAAAACCAAATATGAAATGCTCCGAATTGTAATAACATTCTGGATGTATTGCGTGTCTTGTGTCGAGAGCGGTGACTAGCTTCCTGGTGCCGTATTTATAATCGACAGATGAAAAACAAACAAGCGAAGCCGGCGCGAGCGCAGGTCTACCTACCTAACCTATATGCTATCTAACCACACAATCTATTGTGATCGTAGATTTATAACCTAATTGTAATATCATAAAATGGACATACCATGAGTAGTTGAAAGGTTGAGAGCCGGCGGGTAGCGGCAGAACAAGGTTCGCGGGGCTCCCCGGCGCCGCCCGCACGGTGTTTAACCCGCTGGGGGGGAACAACGGGGGCTCCATAGGGCTCCAGTCCTCTCGGGCCGCGCGCGACTTGCCGTGTGCGTACAACGCCGCCCGCCCGCCGGCTATCTAAAAATAATACGGAAATATGTTACGCGCGCGCCGCTGAATTTCGTACGACGCGAATATTTTGCCAATATCACTGCTCCGTGCGCTTTTTGTGAGCAATCAGCTGATCGATATTGTGACTGGAAATTCTGGAAAATAAATTTTTTTGTATGCTCTTATCCAGCCAGCTTATGATAGTAGGTACTTGACATGTTGTTTGTTTTGTAGAAAAAGATAAGTAGGTACCTACCTAAACATAATATTATAGGTGTTAGTACCTAAATAATTATATTTATTTATACATAAAGGGTGTAAGGAGAACACTCCCGAAACCGAAAGGACCCTGGTAAACCTCCGAGTACCTACACAACATATTGGCAAGGTATATCAATGTTGTAAGAGGTATATCAATTGTTTTGAGTTCATGATCATGACTGGCTGCATTACTGCGCCGAAGTATCGCAAACTCAAAACAATATGATAAATATCCCGATATCTCTAATAGTTCACGGGTCTGCCAGGCCATTTTGGCTAAGTACTATCCTACATACCTCCCCCCCCCCCCCCCTCTCCCAAATGTCAGTTCGTGTACGACATTATCTCCCCTACTGGCTCCGGCGTGGCGGGGAGGGGGGCAATCCGTGTAGGTATATTTTTCACACGATAAAAAAAATCTGTAATAGAGTACCTAATGTGATTGATAGTGGCCATGATGACCTACCCATCTTCCATCCTCAAAGTCCTTGAAGTATAGCTTCACGAGGAGTATTGAACAGGTGCGATTGTATCATATTATCTGTAGTTATAAGTAAGCAAGTTGTGTTGCGGTTGGTCAATAGTGAGAGCATTATTTTTTCAGTTGACTTCATCGTCAGCCCCTCTGATTATTCATATTTGTAATCTTATTAGCTGTTGCCCGCGACTCCGCTTATACTTAGAACATAGGTACTTATGTTTTATCATCAATAGTTACAGCAGCGCATGCAACGAAAGACGTTATAGGGCTTTTTCACACCTTGAGTTACGGTACTTAAGTTGTAGTAGTAAGCAGTTTCCTTAATCTGTTCTAACTATAAATATAGACTATGGTACTCAGGGTGAATGCAGTTTTCAAATTGTGAAAGAATTTTTGAAATCGGCACAGTACTTTGTGAGTTTATTCGTACATACAAAAATCTATACATACACAAATATGATTTTTTCCTCTTTATGATATTAGTGTACACTGTAGACTATTGTTAAAATATAATGGAGTAGTGAAGTGCTCTATAGGTTGTTAGGTACTAAGAATATGATACTTTCGAGACCAAGAACAACTTATAAAATGGGTTATAAAATACACGTAACATATCTATACACGTAACATATATATTATGTAGTATCTTTTTGTTATAATAACATAATTGAACATAGAAACACAAACCAGCAGGAATCGAACCCGCGACCTCTGATGTAGCGTCGAGCGTTCTACCATCACATGGATCCACGTGCCGCATCATACAGATTGTCACATTCGTCACACAGGTTGTACCTCTTTATTTCCAGTGCGCAAAATCCCCAAGGATACCACCTCCATCGGAGCAGGTGAGAGTGGTTATGTCGGACTCGAACCGACTAAAACGCACGCCGTCTTTGGCTCTTTGATTGCCTGAGGTGAGATAATTACTAGACATATCTCTCGCACCCCGAGACCATCTTTTTTGAGATGACCCCCTTTCATAGGTCATACCTTTACGTCACACAGGTAAGTAGGTAGTACTGTTATTTATTCTGTGTTACTCCTCAAACTGGGTGAGCCTAAATCAGGTCACTATTTACATTACAGTTTCAAATGTTGTACGGCGCTTATTCCCATAGCAGTTAGCACATATTAAGTACCACGCCCGTAGCTCTTACAATTAGTCCCACCTTCACCTTTCCTACACAGAACAACACGTGCTAGACTTACATGTCACCCGCATACGGTGCAGAATATTCCATCAAGAACCAAACTGTTCAGTCTTTCCTTTGCCGCACCATTAAGTCTTGGAATGCCTTACCAGCGCACGTGTCTCCTACTTCCCACAGTCCCGTGTCCTTTAAGCGGGGCGTAAAAAAGCATCTGATGAGGCCGTCAAGCTGAACGCCACCATTGTAAACTCTAATGGTGACCCTTTCCTGAGACTTTGCCTTCAGCTTACCATCAGGTGGGGTGAAGTCAAATTCACGTGCCCTAAAAAACAGAAACTTAAACGAGAGCCTTTTAGTGATCATTCTCGCGAAAGCAGTGGCTCTATGCTTGGCTCGGTTCGTTGCACAGTTTAAATATGTACTCGAATGCTCGATGTTCTGACTATACTTACTATAGGTACTTATTCTTCTAAGGCGTTTTGCTCGTGACAGAGCGGTTGTGATCAAAATGCGATGTGGCGTCCGCAGTGGTGTTAGAGACGGACACAGCTTTCCTCACGATCTTCCACCATCTCTATCTGTGGGCAGACTGTCTGGCGAACGCCAAACATGGCCAAAGTACAGCAGTATGCAAGTTTATAAGACACTCCGTGATACCAAGTTCCTGAAGTATTGACACGTTGTCATATAATACAACTTCACTCAATATTAGTAGGTAGGTAGTCGATGGTCGTATGTGGTTTTGTAATATCAATTTGTCTTGTGCCTATCATGAATTGAGAAATACCTAACTAGTGTTAACTTCGCAGTTTTGATTCTCAATTCCTCATTACCTTTACTTACAGGTCCCAAGCTCCCCGATGGAGATAACGATAAAAAGAGATTGCAGAAGTGGAACTTGAAGAGATATTGGATAAAATAGGTAATGAGATAGGGATCGACGGTCATGTTTACGGACTACTGTTAGATAGATATATTTGATTTTGTACATCACATTAACATTGTCGTTCGATAGCGTCGGTAGCCTAGTGGTTAAGGAGTCGGCCTCACTATCGAGAGGTCTCGGGTTCGAAACCTGACCATTACACTACCGACTTGAATCCACTCCTTACACAAGTAATTGTAAAATTCAAGATTAAGAACATATTATCTAGTGTTATATCCCGCAAAATTCAAAAGCGGCACAGAGTAACCTTAGTTTTATTTTGAAGGAGGTAGGACAGGGCGATATCTCCCGTCCTAATTGAGCTGTCTGACTGGGGAAGTATCTCCGCCCTACATATTACTGCGACTAATAATAACCTTGTGTTGTGTTTCCGGCGGTGAGTACGGCAGTCAGAACTCACTAGAGAGATTTTGTCTTGTCAGTGGGAAGACGAAGAAACCCTTTTTTATCTTCTGCATTTACGACACAGAGACTCCTTAGCATTCTCCCCTCTCCCTTCCTCATCCCCCATTTCTCTATATGGTCGGCAGCCCGTGTGTGACGCCTCTGGTATTGCAAAAGTTCATAGGTGACGGTAACCACTTTCCATGAGGTGGGCTGCGTGCCTGTTTGCCACCTAAGCCTTATAAAAAATTACTGCGAAGCCAAATCAGCCACCCAACTCAGTCAGATTTAATATTAGCCAACTTAATTGCCATTATTCCCTCTTACCCCTCCAACTAAGCTAAATTGCTTGTATCTAAGTCTAAAGGATTGGGTGTAATGGCCAGGATTCGAACCTGGGACCTCTCAATCTTAAGGCCAACTTCCTACGCTTCCGCCTCAACAGTAAGAAGACCATCGGCACGTATATCACTCTCCTGTAAATGATGATGACTATTTGGTAATGAAATCAGTAGGTCCATTGTTAAAATCTTATATAATAGGAAAGCCTTGCAAGTTTATCTTACCTCCAAAGAGAATCGGATGACGGCGTGCGAGTGAGTCAGTTCGAGTCGAGTTCGAGGTGGTTCTGAGGACTTCTTGATTGAAAATCCTCACGGATTTTGCGCACGATCAAAAAGTTACTATTCTCCATTTAATAATTTTTAATAAAGGTAAACAATGTTGTGGCAACTTTTTATAAAATCACATGTTAAACAAACTAGGCTAAACTAACTGACAATCATTGGTTCCATACCGGTTTGTAGTTATTAATGCGTTGCAAACAAGTAAAGCCGTTTTATACTGAAATATAATATTAAAAAGACGCAAAAAGATTATTTACCTTTAACCTAAACAAATGTATTATAGATAAAGGTATTTATTACTAGGTTTAGTGAAGTTAAAAATAAAACAGCAAGATGCAGAGAATCCATTCATTTATTGATTACTATTTTTATCACCTAATGCTATATAAGGACAGGCATCGCTAAACAAGCCGCTGTCATATGATTGCCATCATATCTTAAAATTGGCTCGCCAGAACTAGTATTGACTAGTTTACTTGCAGATAATAAGCGAGTGCCGTATCCTTAACATATAAACTACTTAAGAGATTCAACAGATTTCTTACTACAGTGGTATAATGGCACTGTCATATAAAATCGTACGTTTTCCAAAAAATAGAAACTATACTAATCACAAAATAAATCGTTATGGACAGCACTAAGCCAAGTGAGCGGTACCTGTCAATGAAAAATGTTAAAAATTGTTGAAAAATTACCTTCATACATTTCAATTGGTGAAAAATTGAGTTGATTGACTTCATGGTCGCAACTGTCAAAACGGGCCTTTTATTTTGTGATAACTATAGTATGTGAGATTCTTCATTTTAGTTATGTGTATAAACACCTTTATATATGCTCAAAAAGTCGGGAAACTGAACAGTGCCACACTACCATGTATTGTAAATTTTATATAAAAAAAATGTAAACTTAAGACTATAAAGTGTATAAAATTAATTTTTGTTCTTTTTGTAAAATAAGTAAAATAACCGCGTTCAGCGTGTTGCCAGTTGTGATGTGCCTGACCAATGGCTAATACATGCGATATATGCTTGCTTTAGAAAATTTTAATTGCATACATAATTTTGTAATCCTATATAAATATACAGGATAACAAAGTTACATTTACAGTTGGTAAGGATGATAGCCGTTCCAATTATTGAGCTGCAGGACTACCGTAAATCTTTATATTTGAAAGTAATAAATCTATATGAAAAGAACTATGAAACTTGAATGTCAAGGTCGTTGGCAATTGACAACATAATCTATCTGCCTACTCCAATGGGTAAGAGGCGTGATTATATGCAAGTTAAAGATAAACTGGATTTTTACGAAAACATGAATATTTCTAACAAATTCCAAAAAGTATTGCTTCTCTCCGTCAGAAGCAATGTGTATATAAAAAGAAAAGACGAGATCTTAAGGACCCATTATGTGGTACACATTAATTAACTAGCAGTCATACACAACACAATATCACAAAACATAAATAATATACTCGAGAGTCAGACTCACGGTAGGACCCCGTACTTAAAAAACGATTAATGTATCCACAATGAGATCAAAAACACTCCTAATGGAATGTAATATCTAATTTTGGACCCTTAGTATACCTCTAAATAATTAAAAATATAGCATATTCAAAAAAATATACATAAATGTACGGGAGCCCAGTCTAAAAAAATCACAGTACAAATAAAATAAACCTTAAAATAAAATAAACAATGTCGTAATTTTTCTTCGTAACATATTTTTTGCTTTGGCAAGAAAATTTATCAGCATATATTTTTTATATATAAAATATATTATATTGCCTTCAGCCATTTGCTATAAGCTCATATTAATAAATTATGAGATTCGAAGAGTTCCATGTTGACTGTTAATTCTCAGTCTACAACTCAGCACAAGATGTATCGACAAAAATATGCCAATGTATTTTTTATATAAATAATTTCTTTTTTTATTTAAGTTTCTATCTAAGTATACTACAGCTGCGGTTATATTGAGATGCTATTCAGTTTAATCCAACACACGTTCCGAATAACAATTGCTAAGTATCCAAAATGTATAATGTGTTCTTCATCATTTTTAATGTAATGGGGTAACCTATGTTTTACAATACTACAATACAATGATCATTGGGTTAGAAAAAATAGTGGTCCAAAAGTATAGATGAAACCTCCTTTTTGAAGTCGGCTAAATAAACAAGTAACACTTTTACTTGTATTAGATATTTAGATACGCAATCATATTCATATCATATTTTGATGCCCAATCAGCAAAAAATATGTTCAAAAAATAAAATAAAATTTCAGAAATTTGGTGGACTAAATATATTATAGGAATTTTATTGAGAGGCCAGTTATATGAACCTCGTAGCTCGTGCAGAGGCATTTTAAAAAAAAACACTGACTAGTTATGCAAACACGAGATACACAAACTGCCAAATTTTAGTCATTGAGCAGAAGTCAGTCTCGACCTAATTTCAATCTGCGACATATAAAAAAATCTATTATCAAAACACAATGAACATTGGCAATGTGATCTATTTTGGCTTTTGGCAGATTCAGATTAGATCAAACATGAATTCATTACAAGAATTTGACCCTTTCTGCTAAAGGTAATCTTAAACTCTAATGAGTTGGTACTGTCAACAAAAAGAATTTTTTTTAATAAACTATAGCTATGGTAACTTACAAAATAATATTCGCATAAAATATTAATAAAAAAAATCCAAAAAGTTTTAGGCCTGCTAAAACATAAAAACAAATGAAATTTTACTTATATACTAACAGTATTCTTTAGTCTTGTATAATCTAACATTTAAGAAAAAATCTTGTATTAGGATTCAGATTCATGTCGAAATTCAGTACATATTTTTATTATATTCAATTAGGGGGCGTCCATAAATAACGTGAAATATTATTAATTTTCTGTATTCGTTTTATACCAAATAGACCAAAATGGGTCAAGATTGTATAATTTCTTTTTGTATTAATCAGAAAAAAAATATTTGCCGAGACCCCCTCTCTCCAAAGATTAGATGAGATTTGACTCGACCCCCTTCCCTCCCTTAACCATCCCACGTATTTTATGAACGCCCCCTTATTAAAAACATACGAAATGTAAATTAATATCATCAGTTTTATAATTAATCGAGGCCTAAGCCTAAGTCGGTTTTATAGTAAGGGTGCTATAGTATGTAAATAGGAATAGGCCGTTACAAAATAGTAGTGCAGTTCAGCCATACCAGTCAAAAGTGAGCATATCTTCAGTCCCGGTTAAACTTACACCAGTTGGGTAATTGTTACTAAACATATACTTAAATGATAATCATATTATGAATGAGTGAATCTGCACTGGTATAATCAATTATCAAATGATTTGTCTTTTCAAAAACTTCCTTTAGCTTTCGAAAGTAATTGCACTATAGTTCGCGGATACATAAATGTTGGTTAGTTCCATAGTGGAGGAATGTGGCTGTCTCAATGGCATGAAATGTGACCATCTATGTGGAAAAGTATACGAATTGTGTACACCTAGCTCCGTTAGTGTACGTTAACGCGATATAACTCAAGAGAACATTCTAATTTGTGTACACTTAGTTCCGTTAGTGTACGTTAATACAATATATCTAAGAAAATATTGAATATGTGTACACTTAGCTCCGTTAGTGCACGTTAACGTAGTATGTCTAAAGAGAATACTGTAATTATGTACACTTAGCTCCGTTAGTGTACGTTAACGTAGTATGTCTAAAGAGAATACTGTAATTATGTACACTTAGCTCCGTTAGTGTACGTTAAGAAAATATATTTAAAGAGGATATTCTAATGGTGTATGTACACTTAGCTCCGTTAGTGTACGTTAACGTAATATGTCTAAACAGAATACTGTAATTGTGTACACTTAGCTCCGTTAGTGTACGTTAACGTAATATATTTAAAGAGACGTAATTTATTTAAAGATAATATTCTAATTGTGTACACTTAGCTCCGTTAGTGTACGTTAACGCAATATGTTTAAAGAAAAAATGCGTATTCTGTACACTTAGCTCCGTTAGTGTATGTTAACGCAATGTATCTAAAGCAAATGTACACTTAGTTCCGTTATCGTTTCTAACGCGATATTTATAGCTAAAAAATAGAGATTGAGTGTTTTTTCATTGTATTCCACGAGTATTATCTTATTTTTGTGCTAACAGCTAACAATGGTCACTGAAGATTATGAATTCATAGTTCGCCAACGTATACAGACACAAATTGACTAAGTGTAACACGATTTTTTTTGCTTTTTTTTTAAATTTAACACACCGTGTCTACGAAGTTGGTTATATAGTAATTCATCATTAATATTATGTTCAAAGATTTCCTTGCACCAACAAACATGTATGGTTTATTTAAACATGAGCTATTTCCGGTATGTAATTATCGTTAATATTGGCCTTGCCGGATCGTTTCTTGATGAGATTTCCATTTTGTTCCACCACCATATCTTTAAGCTGTACTTCTGTATCAACTTTTATAACTGGTTGGTTCATTTTTGTAGTAACATTGTTATTTTCTACGACTTCCGTGCCTTCTGTCACGTCTTTGATGGTGTTTTTAACTTTCTCGGAGGCAACTGCCAAGCAAACTGTTTTATTGCCTTTGTCAACATAGTTTACTACAATTTGAGCTGGTGTTGCGTTTTGATAGCAGCGGCGGTCTGGAGCGGCTTCGATCAATGCGTTGTCAGAAGAAGAACTGAACTGTCGTTGTACATACTTCAAGCCTTTCTTAAGAGTACACTTGCAAAATTTCAACGCCTCCTCGCGTCTGGAAATAGATATCACATTCTAGTTATTTAAAGAACAATAGCTGTGTCCCTTATTAGCAATTGTCTGACACAAAAGATTGAACCAGCTTCACTAGTATTTTTTTTTCTATCAAGAAAGTCGCATAAAGAAGATATTGTGTTTTGATTATTAACTTATGTTTTCGTGATAAGTTTCGCCATGCCTATCTATATGTTCAAACTGTATGGTGATTGCAGTGTTAGATATTCTACTGGAGTGTTTCTCTGTGGTCATACTGACATGTCAGAACTGTAATATTGGCTGTGATTGGCTGGCTCACGCGTCTCACGCATATAAATAAACGTTTAAAATCTTTTAAAACGTAGATTTAACGCCGCCTTTTATTGAAAATTTATATACCAGTAAAATTGCATTGAGCGGGGATCGAAACCGCGGCTCCTGCGTAACGGTTGCGTTCACTACCGCCACGCCACAATAGGCATTAGAATAGGCCTTCAGATCTAGGTAACAAAACAGAAGCAAAAGATACTCACTCGGCCACCTCCGCTTCGCGCTGTTCAAGTTCGAGTCTCAATGCGCTGACTTCTAAGTAGAGTTCGTTGGCTCTGTTCATTTGCTTCTCATAAAGTACGCGAGAGTTACGTGCGAGCGCCAGTTCCTCGCGGCGAATTTCGGCCAACTGGTCCCTCGGTGACGGTCTAAGGGAGAAAATAATACATTATTATACGGGAAACATTCTCGTACTATTCACGTGGTCTTTTCTATTCATGAATGTGACTTGCTGGGATTAAAACGTCTTCAGAAGGATTAATTCGTTTGCATGTGCTTATGTATTTCAAAGCGCAAGATCTTAAATTGTTTCAACCTCAGGGTCCACTTGTGGAGCGTGGTTTGTGTTGATATGAAGAAATCTTATTAATTATATTATATCATCACTAAAATCAATATACAAGAAACTACTTTATCAACAGGCTTCATTTATAGCAACGTAGTTACCTTTAATTTGGTAAATCACACTGGTCAACATGATTTTTTGTCGATATTCTGTTTTCGGTATTATTTATGTAAATATGAGTACCTATATTAACGGTTCTTTTTTTATTAGAAAGCTGGTATTTAAATATTTTTTTGTCGAACGTATTGCAACTAATTCTATGGCAAGTTATGGAAAAAAAACTAGTTTAAAAACCGAGGCAACGTTTTCTTCTTTTTTGTGACCAGTGTTATCAATAACAATAAATATAATTTGATAATAATCACAAATTTCGTCAATAAAGAGACCCAGTTACAGTAACTGATTCATGAATTGCAAAAGTATGGACTGTAAAAATTATTCTAAATGTACACTTACACAAAAAGCGGGATAACCACGATTCCCCCGATTTCTAGCGTAATAAAACGCTTGGGGGAGAAGGGGGGAATCGCGATGATCCCATGACAAGAAGCAGGGTAAACATATAACAGTAGGTTGTCTATCCAACGAGATCTTTGACCTTATGCTTTATAGATAGTACACATTGCCTCCCGTATGTACTATTTAGCGAGTTAATTCGTAATTTGCACTAGTGTCTACCGTTGGTACAGTCTCGTTAAATAAATACGCAGCTGACAAACATGCAACTGACGTCACGGACATTTAACACAGACCCGTCACAACTACCTGTGTGATGAATAGTTTTGTGCATACATTTCTGATGAATGAAAACCGACTTCAACAATCATAAAAATCTATTGTAATCAAAATATTTTATTACATTTCTAGAATTATTATTATATTACTAATTCGGTAGGTGCGGTTTGGCATTCCTTCCTATGACAATTAATGATATTCTGCTATAGTTATCATTGAGATTGGTAAACCATGAGTGGTGGGTTCCATCTTCCAACATACTTTCTTATTTCAAGAATTCTTTCAATAAACTAGTTAATATTTTCATCACACAAATAATTGATCCGTGCGGGGATCGAACCCACAACACAGCATGTATCATCGTTAGTAAGATAGTGAAGTAGAGGGACCTACCAGCAAACATACATCCGAAACATCGGATTGGTCATAAAGTTCCTTCTAGTTTCTTTCGTTTGAGTTTAAAAGATCCACGTCAATTCTTCGAACCCTATACCGATTCCCCGAAACTTAAGTGGAGGGATGTACATTTCTTGGTAGGCCTACTATCCTACAGATACACAAGCCGTGCTGTCTATGTTACCTCATAGTTCTCCACGCAGCCGCTGTATGCAAACGGCGCCACCGTCGACCTCCTTCTCGCTACAGCCCAAAGTAAAAACTAATCTAAATAGTTACCGTAGGAGGCATTTCATTGCTTCTTTAACCTCCTTGCGCCAAGTAACCTGTGTCGCACTAAAACAATCACCGTGCGATTGGGTGAACTGGTCTCCTGTAAACTCCAAGTTGGCAGCTATGATCTTGAAAGGAGGACTGGGGAAACATTAAACATAGTATCTGAGAGATATATTATACCCAAATGAGGAAGCGCTCCCCGGCATTTGCGGACTGTACGTTTCAAACGTATCTCCACTAACCGATAGATTAGTGATAATCTCATTAAATGAGAGCCTGTTAAACACAAATATGGTTAATTAAAAACATTCAAATAAATTATTTTTAGTGTAAATGGACGTAGAAAAAAAGTAAATAGCGATAGAACATTCTGCGTGTGATTTCGCGGACTTAGCATCATGGAAAGAGGTTCTTTGTCATAGAAAATACGTGCAGTGCCTGTCTGCACCGTACAAACCCGACGTTCGTGTATGAAGTTCTGCCTTCTTCCTTTGGATGTACAAATTTTTTCGGAGAGTTTTTAACAAGCGTATTTTTTTCTATGTCCATGGTTAAAGTTATATGCTACTATCAAACATAGTGTGGACCCATAAAGTTATTATTACCAGCGTAAATAGAGCAACCATTTCCTCATTACAGTGTTATCGAATCTAAAATATCAAATTAATAATATGCACTTTTTATGACAGCCCGCTATGACTCTCATACTATATCTGACAAGTTTATGAAAAAATGTTTCACGTTTCATATACTCAGTCACTTTCTCACATCCAGGTATGGTTATGTAACTTGCATACTTTATTCCTCTAAATATTACTAATAACTTTATGGGCGGACCCTATATTTACCCCCTATATTTAGACTATATTTAGCTTGTCTCTCACATATACCACAGTGAGCGATGGGATTTGGTTGGAACGAAGGTCGGTACTACGTCATCTCAACGGACGAGCCTATATTTGATAGGTTACTTCTCTTTATTATTACACTCCTATACAGGGTGTAAGAGAAACAAAAACCGAAGGCCAAGGTAGTACTCATGGTACACCATATATTGGCATTAAAAATTACTGTTTGGTATGTTTTTTTGCATTATTTACTCTCCGCCCTATCAGTAAACCTAAATGATAATTTCATAAAAAAAAGTCACAGCAAATAAGGCAAATGTCGCGATAATCTTAGTTTCATTTAGTTTTACTACTCGTTACATGATGGCGACGAGGTTGGCTTGGGCTAAAGGTTAGTAGAGCACCATAACCTATGGATATTTAAATTTTCTCCATAAGTCCTACACCTAAGTTAAATGACTTGTGTTCACGTCAGTAGTGTAATTGTCAGGATTCGAACACGTGACCCCTCAATCGTAATGCCGACTCTCTAACCACTAAGCATATGCCGAAATCCGAAACCTAACTAAATATAATGCTTATAAAAACTTACCGGTGGCGCGGAGTTCTTCTCCAGCATTGCTCGAGCAGCAAACGAAGATTAACAGGACATGACTCCGGAATTGGCAACGAGAGTGTGGCGGTACCCACACCCCACATAATGGCATGAGTTTCATACGCCTTATACGGGACTTCCTGAGTAAGGAGTTCCCATAATACGACGCCGTAGGACCAAACGTCTACTTTCTCTGAACATGGCTCGTGCCTGATGACTTCCGGCGCCATCCATGCCACTGTTCCAGTGAAGCTCATAATGGTTGATACATTATTCCACTCCCTGGAAGTGCCAAAGTCACTAACTTTGACAGTAAGCTGGTCGGCAATGAGTAAACTGTGGAAGAAATTTTAACTCTTCAATAAGAAATAATTTTATGTATAGCAGTCGAGTTACACTTTAGTGGTGTATAGAGGGGACGTAGAGCTCTCCGTGAGTAGCGGCGCTGCCGTGAAACAAATTACTACACCACGATGGCAAGTCAAAAATGCCGTCGATTCGACAGAAGAATTGGTGGTGTAAACTATAATCACAATAACAGGTATGTGTGGGTTTTGTTACTGACAGCGTCAGATTCAGTCAAGAGAACATAATCTCTACGTCATACCGCCTCCAACTATCAATCTATCTCGCTCGCTCTTGAATTTTTCTCTTTCTTTCTCTTTCTGCAACACCACCGCGCGCGCTTTGGGAGCAGTACAGCGCTTGTGGTCAGACAGCTCAACTAAAGGAGCAGTCACACGTACTAACGTAATGCGTGTGTACACGAATATTACAAGTAAAGGCATTCGCTAATGAATTGCTTGTACTAGGTATCAGTAAATTTTGTAAAAGCATTAAATTCGCTCATCTCAAGAAATCACTCGCTATAGGCAAATTCGCAAGCGTCATAATGTATCTTATATAGGTTTTGATAATGATTGTACCAACTTAACAGGGTTTAAGAAGTATTACGCTAGCATAGATTCGACGGCTCTGTAGCAGAAGGACAGATTCGCAAAACACCGGAATAGCAAAATC
This sequence comes from Pelosia muscerda, assembly GCA_963691645.1. Classification (NCBI taxonomy): domain Eukaryota; kingdom Metazoa; phylum Arthropoda; class Insecta; order Lepidoptera; family Erebidae; genus Pelosia; species Pelosia muscerda. Next base: position 3,886,293 of record OY829098.1, on the reverse strand, counting down.
CCAGATTAGCAGAAGGACAGATTAGCATAAGGGCAGAAGTACAGACGCACACAGAAAGCGTAATAAAAAGAAAAGAAATGAATAACAGCGAATTTTCTTGTAAATTAGATATGTGGTTTTCAAATGCTTTCTGTATTGGTTCCAAGTTTTTATATGCTTCTTCCCTGCACAGGTGTGATATTTCATATGTGGTATTGCGTTGAAAATCACAAATGCAAGAATGCTTCGTTTCTATTATTATTTCGTTTCATATAAATAGAAAATATCCTAACTCTATAGGTATGACAATTAAAAGTGTCCTTATAGAAAGAGGTGACAAATTAATAACAATGTTGATGTTAACGGATATGTATGTAATTCCTAAAATCGCACGAAAATGTGTGAAATATTATACTTACACATTACAAATTTTCTAGGAAATCTATACATTTCCTAAATAGCAATCGAAAATGTAAGATATTGGTGGGTACGCGGGGACAGCGGGACGAGGGGAGGGTATTGCTTCGCCTGATTAGGATTGCAGCGTCTGTTCACAAATTTGATTTTATAAGAATAAAAATAAGTTGATTTTGTGATACGTTAAAAGTTAATAGATAGTTGATTTTAGAAGTTTTAATTAGTAAGATAATATGAACATAATTATTATTATTATTTTACGGAATGACTGTTACCCCATTGTCTCAATGAGTGCTATAATAAAAAAATAGCCGCGGTAGCCTAGTGGTATGGGTAATGGACTGCTGAGACGAGGTCTCGGGTTCGATCCCAGGTTTACCATGGCACACACCAATGACTGCTATGCTTTTCGAAGTATTTATCGCAGGTTTATAAGTGCCCGGTTAATGGCAATAGGCTCGCCACCTACATTGGGACCTAAATATAAACTGGCGAAATGTGGGTGCTAGCACCTCTGCCTACCCCTTCGGGGATATAGGCGTGATTTTATAAAAAAAAATTTATTAACCACGTGTTTTATTCAAGATATCACAGGAAGCATTTATTTTATACATTTCCTAATACGATATTGGAATTATATACAATTTCGAGGGAATTTTTACATTTCCTAGGATATAAATATGCATTAAATAGTTTTTCAAACAATATTTTATACATTTCCTAAATAGCATCGGAATTGTACACATTTCCTAGGATTTGTATACAATTCCTTAATTTCATACATTTCCGGTAACATTGACAAGATTTATATCTGTTACGAACGCGACGGTACATTTTCTGCCTTTATGCAAGTCTGTCCTTTTGCGAATCTGGGATTTTGCTATTCTGGGATTTTGCGTATCTGTCCTTCTGCTACTAACCCGATTCGACCATGGACATGATCGGCATGGAGACCTATTTTCCTGAATACATCAATGACCCAGGTGAAATTCGAACTGAGAATAAGGGAACAACCCATGGGAAACTACTCTGGTTCGCTTCACTGTTATGGTATATTCCTCCTTTCATAGTATTGGCGTAAAGAGAAATAGTCATAGTGATGTAATACTAGCCTCAAGTAAGGAAACTGTGTTTATCTCAGTAAATAAATTTAATTAAATTGTGTTCGATCGTTCATAGGAGCTTAATTAAATTTTATCAATCAACTGGATCGTGAACGAGTACTTGAGAAAGTATGTAGTTCAGTTATATAATTGAACTTGAAACTAAATTTATGAAACCATCTAATTGTTCCGCGAAACAACGTAGGTAGACGATATTGCCTCTTGAAACATTGAAAGTGAGCTTAAAACACTTCAATTGGCTTGTTTATCTCGCTTGTAATATCCCACACTGAAAATTGACCTTTATTATGATATTAACACTCTATTGGAACCATCAAAGAAATAAGTATATCTTTTGTGAATGTGTACATAAAGGTGTTCACTTCAATTGGCCGTGTGTACCTAATACACACAACGGACGTAGGACATGACGGTATCTATCGTCCTAAATAAGCAGTCCGACTGGGGAAGTACCTCCGCCATACAGAATACCGCGGCTAATAATAACCTTGTGTTGTGTTTCCGGCGGTGAGTAAGGCAGTCAGAGCTGACTGGAGAGGTTTTGTGTTGTCGGCGGGAAGACCGAGAAGCCCTGCTTTATCTTCTGCACTGAAAGCACAGAGACTCTCTTAACCTTCTGCCTTCTCCCCTTACCCATCAAGAATGTGACGCCCCCCTGGTGTTGCAAACGTCCATCCGGTGGGCCGCGTGCATGTGTGCTGCCACTTAAGTGGTATAAAAATACTACTCATGTATAACACCACCAAGGAAGATTATGAAGCAGGGCGAGGGAACGACACAGACATCTTTTTATCAGAATAACTACTTTCATTGTTAATTAAAATCGAACAAATGAACCCTCAAACATACGAGATGCGTTATACTTCAATGAAAGTCCCCTAAGAACCTGTAAATTATTTTCAATTGCGCGAATTAGTGCCGGCAGACATCTTAAACGAAAGTTCACGCCTGCATGTGCACTATAGGGACCAACCAATAAAGCGCGTTCTAACTCGTGCTTGATTTTATCTGTACGGTCTACACGTTGGCGAACACCGTGGTAATCGCGTTGGTCAAAACCTGTTGGCGAACATGCAAAGCGGGGGTTTGTAACATTCTTAATGTGTAGAAGGACGTTGGGAGGGGGAGCTGTCCAAGACGTTCCCCACGGTGTTCACCAATGTGTAGAGCGGACATTACTTATTATGTTTGTTAATTGGCGCGTCGGATTCGTCACTTAATGACTAAATAAACTTTATCTGCATAGCTAGTATATTGTCAAGAAGATTGCCAGTAAATATTAGAAAGGTAATTGAATATGCACTTACTTGGGTGACTTCAAATCACGGTGGATGATCTTATTGTTGTGAAGATAGGCCATCCCGTGGGCGATTTGTTTCGCCCATTTGAATGTTTGTTCGGCGGATACGGGCGTACCGCTGTGCAAGTAATCGTACAGCGGTCCATACTCGCAATACTCCATGATGATGCATGGTATCGGCCCGTTTATAGAGACGCCTCGAAAGCGTACTGTGGACAAAGAAAATGATTGTTAAAAAAATGTGAATCAATGCACCAATGTCGTGCACGGTTCAGTTGCACAGAACTAATTTTTTATTATATTTTAAGTTTGTGAATTAACCGACAATTCCAAATAGTTGTTATGTAAAATTTTAAAATCACACGCTCAAGTGTTTCTTTTTTTATCCAGGACACGTCAATTTGACTTCACCTGAAGGCAAAGTCTCAGAAAAAAAGGTCACCATTACAAACACGTACAGTGTTACAATGGTGGCGCTTAGCTTGACGGCCTCATCAGATGCTTTTTCAAGCCCTGCTTAAAGGGCCTGAGACTGTAGGACCTACTTCTTACCACTAAACCGGCAATGAAGAATTAAATGCTAAACAAAAAATTAGAACATATTATACTCAGCTAACAAATCGTCGGAGATACTATAAACCTGCTTAACTGGCACTAGAAGATGCCGCGTATCTGACATTAGCGTAGACAATCAAATTTTTCAGATTTCCTTTCCTACAGTCAGATTATTACATGAAACCTATTAAACTATAGGGGAATCAATATAAGGGAAGAAATTAGTCGTTAAAATAACAAAGATATGACGTTTTAACGTACTCCTGTTGAGTTTGATGTCATGCAGATGCCACGACCAATGCTAGTTCCCCGACAATATATTAGTAGATGCTGCTACGTAATACCTACGTACGTAGCAGGCATTATATTGACTCGTAGCATAGTGCTACGTAAAGTAAATTACTGATACGTAGTACTATTATTTATTATGTGCTGACACAAATATACAAACAAAAAATATACAGTGATCAAAACATCTAAGTAGCGTAAAGACTTCTTCCCGTCTAATAATTAGCTATTATAAGACTGTTCTGTAAATGTATCTAATGAGCATCTACAGAACAGGATATCTATTTATAAATAGAAATACATTTAGTGAGATAATATAATATAACGTGAGTCGTACAATGCTCAGCGATCCCTACATCCGGTAGAAGGTATCCTGATAAATTTCACGTTGTTTCAATGATATTATTTAACACTTCGATGAAGCTACATTTAATTATAGAGCTCGTTCTAGTAAACGTAGATTACAAGATGTATAATGAGCGAAATTCACATTGAGGTATGATTTCATAGCCGACCGCAGACTGCATCAGCAGTTACAGGGTACCTTTGTACAGTGTACAGGTTACCTCAGGGTAGATTTGAATGTGATAATATTGTTTATTGTTTTGATTAATTGCGGCTTCTCAATGGTGCCATTTATCCGTATCGAAGCTTAACAATAAATGCACGATACGTCATCCGACCGCACATATTGTCCATAGAAATACAAGAATGTTAGCCCGCAATCCGTTCATTTGTAAATTTTTTGACATACATTACTTATTACACCTCAATATGGGTGTAATAAGTAATGTATACCCCATTTGAGAAGTCGTAAGGCATTAAAACAAGAATATTATCATATTTAAGCCTATTTCGCGATACGCTGTAATTGCTGCATGCGCCTGCAGTTACTGCATGCGGTTGGCTACGGAATCCTATCTTAACCCACATTTGGAAGAAGACAAAATTCGATCTCGATCTATAAGACCGAATTTTGATGAAATTTAAACGAGAATTAGCTTTTAGGTAGGGGTTAGAATTTCAATATCCAATAAGCAGACCTAACTAAATAACACTGTGTAACCAATAGCTATTTCCATCCCTGTATGATCATGGCAAACATTTTGATTAAAGTTATTTAGGGCATAGTTCACATTCCAACGAATTCATCAATTCATACTTGTTAAATAACTAATACTAACCCGTGGATGAAGGTATTTATAGTTGGGCAAACAATTTATACTATTATAACATTGTGAAGTAGTCGTGTATGGATATTGGAGATTATAATAAAAATTATTTAACGCTACCTAAACGATTAAGAACAAATTTAATAATATTTTAATAAAACATTTAGGTATATCCCGGACAGAGTATTATGAAAGAGTGCAAAAGATGTTTTTACCTGCGAGACAGGATTAAATTTAGAATAGTGTGTATTAAGTTTGTAAATTCAGAACATCATAAAACCTATTTACTTCTACCTGCACGGTTCCGAATTTAGCATTTTTTTTAATTTGTTGATAACTTAGACTGGGAACCTCTTTGGTAACATAACATAACCTCACGCCTTTATCCCCGAAGGGGTAGGCAGAGGTGCTAGCACCCACATTTCGCCAGTTTATGTTTAGGTCTCAATGTAATAGGTGACGAGCCTATTGCCATTAACCGGGCGCTTATAAGCCTGCGATAAATACACACATAACTTCGACCTACCTTACCTCTTTGGTATACTTTTTTTATTTGCTTTGTGTTTTTTCTTTTGTATTTAGTATCGCTGAGGTAGGATGAAAGTTACGTGCTGTACTCAAATGCAAGGATTTTTCACAGTATGTATATTCAATGAAGAATATGGGCGAGCATAAATAGCAACAGATTTTCTACGAACGCAGGAAGAGACTACCTCTTCCGGGTGTTACGTTAAGCTTGGGAATTATGAAGGTGGTATAGTAGGGTGCTACTATACCACCTTCATAATTCCCAAGCTTAACGAGAAACAGGGTTGGTGGAAAATTGAAATAAAATGTGCAGCACCAGGCACCTACGTTTGCGCTTCAGGCTAGAAGCACAAACGTACGTGTCTTATTCAGAAAACCTGTGTGCGGCAGAACTGAGCAACATGAGCAGTATAATTTTAAATTATGTTTAGTTTTCACGATATTCATTAAAATAACAAGTTTATTGTGTAAACTCTTGATTGGTCGAGGGAAAGACGCGTTTCCATTTTATATGCAGGTAGCTATTTTTTAAGTTCTCTGGCACGTTCTTAAACTCGCAGCTAAATAGGTATAAAGATAGATTTTAGCGAAATCTTCGCGTCTCGTTAAGACTAGACACAATTTTTTATCGTTCTAAGTTCTTAATATCGGAAATATCTCATTTCTATTTCTTGAAAAATGTTACTTGTTGGTGGGCGGTGTTATTAATGGGTAAAGTACTCAATGATAGCTTGATTGACTACCAGCCAGATCTCTATTCTAGGATAATCATGCACAGATTAAAAAAAACTTATAAGTAGGCACATATTTAATATAAAGTTGTTTTTAAAAGTCATTTGGATGTTTCAAGAAATTAATATGATCTATGTGTTTGAGTATTTTATTTTACGTTCATCATTAGCACTGTTGTTTGGTAAAGAAACAGTTTCTTTATTGACCAATTTACCACCATAGTAGTAGCTAACAGTCATAACCGGAGGACTAATTAATTCAAAAGTAAATAGTAAACTCGTATTCGACTGAAAATATATTAAAAATTTTAATGCTCCTACTCCAAGCGCAGTTTTCTCTGTAACTACACTGCATTTTATGAACAAGTTGTTTACGTTAATAAACACTGTAGCTTTGAGGTTGCAGTCAGTATGCCTTTGACGCAAAAATAAAGCTCTATTTGATCTAATAATATTGTGGGCAGCAGAAATTCAGTTTGCTGCCACGAATACTAATTACAGATGCCTGCTGTGAGGTGCACGGAAAAAAAAATCTCGTTATACTTACTAAAATTCTGTTTGACTTAACAATATTTCTCGTTCTTTTTGTGACAGCGAGAATAATTTAGTAACGATTACAATATAATAATTCTAGTTGTCAGAACTAGTGATGGCTGTTAACTCAATAAAACAGTCTAGTAGTGATTACCAGAATAATCAGTACCTAATATTTAATTTCTTGTGATGTGAACAATATTGTTTTGTAGTATCTACAATAAGCAGATTAACGTTTACTGAATTATTTAGTAACTGTAAAGCAAGCACATGCTATTCCTACTATCTGTTTTTGTAATGAGTACTATTATTAGTGTAAAGTGTACTATATTTTATTGTAACGATAACTGTACCTTTTGTGATGATTACTGTTCACATTGTTATGTGCAATATGAATTATTGTTGTATGTACTATCTATTATTGTGTTGGGTACTATCCAATTTTGTTATAGGTACTATTTATTATTGTGTTGTGTACTATATATGATTGCAATTATTACTAAACAATTAGGCTGCCATTCCACCAGAGATGTGCTATGTTGCTAAGTTTCCAGCCGACCAATAGGATCACTCCATTTTCGCGAAAAAGAAGCGATCTTATTGGTCGGCTGGAAAATTAGCAACGTAGCAAGTCCCTGGTAGAATGGCAGCCTAAGTATGTAGTGTTTTTCAATAAGGGTTGATCCTGGCTCGTCAGCATAGAACAGCATTTTCCTGCCGACGAGTCTGTTCCAACCATTATTATAACAAACTACATACAAATTAAATAGTAATACTTACAATTATATATATATATATATATATATATATATATATATATATATTTCCTGTTTGTCTTGTTGTTTGCCTATCATATTTTATGTTAAAAATATAAATAGGGATCTTTGGTAGAGGTAGTGGAACAAGAATAATAAATACTACTGAAATTCAAACATATATTTATTGTAATAATAAAACAAATAACCTACTATCTATTATTTGAGCCTCAGAACCGAGATCTAGTTGTAACACAAGACAACCTATAAAAAAGAGTATTGTCTACATGGCACTTGGACATAGCATTATAAACATTATATTAATATAAACAATGTTTCTTTTCAGCAAAAGATAAAAGGTATCACGAAGCTACATTCATTTACTTATAATAATAATAATTGAGTCGTCATTTATAATATATTTATAAAGGTTTAAAAAGTTAGTATCACTAATCAACAATCAACCGTTTCCATCAATACTTTAGAGTCTATTCGTTTTCCTGGGTCCGCATCCAGGAGATGTTTTATTAACAAATTGCTTATTTTACGTCGGTGGTTACTAGTCAGCAGTCCATTTACGTTGTGAGCATTAATTATTGATTTTCCTTCTGTTGTACTCATAAGTAGTTCTTCCAGGTGCTGTAAGCAAACATATTTCTTTACATAACATAAGTACCTACCCAAATACAGTATCAATGATTTTGCTGAGTACATGGATAAATAAAACCTGTTATGTAGTAAAAATAATCGGCCAAATGAGAGTTCTCTACTACTAACCGTTGTTGCCGGTGGGGCTTGAGTGTTACTGCAACCTGGTGCTGGTGATGATCTACTCGGTGATGATGTTGCTTTTGGAGCAGATGAGTAGTATATGTCGCTTACATGATCAACTGTATTTATGTTGATTACTTCTTCCAAAGGTACTACTACTCTTCTATGTTTTTCGCTAAGTTTGTCTACAAAGTTATCAGACAAGCCTTCAGTCTGAAACGGAAAATCAGCTATGAAATCAAAAGTCATGTAATGTTGCACAGTCGCCTGCATAAAGAATACCTAAGTATACCTACAATATGGTATGACACCCCGACACCCCCTAATTCTCATTCACAAATAAAGCTACATACCTATTATGCATCATTCGCAACAACGTAGGTAGGTATTGTCTGTCACAAGCACAACACCTAAGTAGTAGGTATCTACCAAATTTTGAGATACGACGATCTTATTCAACTAAAACAGTACGCCCTTGCTTCGATGGAAAGTGCGTCCCCGTTGACTACCCTTCCGTAGGTACCACATACCTAAGTACTTTTCGAAGATTGATCTAGCTTTGTTTATCAAATCACACAGGACAGGACTTCCAAAACAACCACTGTCCACGACCTACCTACACAGGTATTATCAGTGATTATCACAGAGTAAGTAATATACCTAACGGGTGTTATACTAGGACAGGTAGGTACGGGTACCTAATCGAATAAAATTATGGCACTGTTACTTACCACTGAATATTTCTATGTATGCTCCGAGACCCCACACCTGCAGTAGAGCTTTTACTTCTTCATTTATTTCACTTCAATTCACGAAAAAATTAATAATGAGCTAAATAAAACCGTTTAATAAAACGCACGCGCAATACAACGCATCCGACGACACTCGATGCAAATAAAAAATGGCGAATACGAACAACAAAATTCTAGTAGTAATTTGATGAATCTTCCCCCCTCCCCCCGCGCCAATGCACCGCCGAGAGGTGCGGTGTTACTCGTACTAAACTAAATTGTAGAATCTACAGAGAGCATTGTTTATTTTACAATTTGTCTAGTAGTCATTATATTAAGCTAATAGCAGTAACTAAAATTCTGGTTATTTGTAAAGTACTATATTATTTTGTAAAGTGAACGAAAATTATTTAATGGTAACTAGAAAATGTATTAAAGATTACTATTTTATATTAGATGCAACATTTTTTGTGATTACCACTCGTTCTCGTAGTCTTGTAATTCCATTTTTTTCTCAGTGTGACTTCTTTGTAATATAAATTAAAATTCAAACGAATGGAAACACTGGGAAAATATACCTAGTGAATCCAAATCTACGGTACAATCTGTCGTTATTGATACGTGAACAGTGCACGAATGCAATTACGCCTGTTTGAACTTTTTCAGGCCCGAAAATAATCCTAAACGTGAACCTTTCACCCAGCAGTTCTGTTCCAAATAATTGATTGATGGTAATTAGTGGAACTTTTTGTAATACATTATTGATAACAAACTTGTACTTCTCCACTGTATTCATATGTTTAGTGAGTTACCAATAATGCACACCTACACTTTTTTATATAATATGATTTCATCCAGCTATAAAAGAACAGTATCAAAATTCGAAGTACAGTTAGAATTGACTTTAGTATAATATTATGTTATAGAAACGACACCATTATTAAACGTTAACAACACAAAAGCGGCGGTTTGCACATTTCGCCAGTTTATGTTTTAGGTCCCAATGTAATAGGTGGTGAGCCTATTGCCATGAACCGGACACTTATAAACCTGCGATAAATACACACATAACTTCGAAAACCATCGAAAAGTCATTGGTGTGTGCCCTGTGATCGAACCCGAGACCTCGTCTCAGCAGTCCATTACCCATACCACTAGGCTATATTAAATATACGGGTAAATATATCATCTACTTATAAAACTTTCCACCGTTCATAAGATAGTCTGGTTTTTTTTTTTGTCTATGGCACGTCAATTTGACTTCACCTCGTCTGATGTTAAGCTGAAGGCAAAGTCCCATGGAAGAGGGTCACCATTGCAAACACGTTCAGTGCTACAATGGTGGCGCTCAGCTTGACGGCCTCATCAGATGCTTTTTCACGCCCCGCTTAAAGCACCCGGGACTGTAGGAAGAGGTGGAATACAAACGGGAAAACTGTTAGTAATAGGATTCCATTACTACCATTTGAGCACTGAACCTTAGAAAAAGATGTGCTAATATATTAGAAGGTTGGACATGTAATTATTTGTGATGAGAGCATGCGACGTTGAGCCTCGACAGGCTGGCAGCGCTATCGTCTTAACGCTCCGCTCCCTTCCACGCCTAAGTACACTTGACTACTTTCCGATAGCAGATATCTATAGACTCTCCACAAACAGTATTCGTTTCCTCTTCATCAGAATTACTCTGTAAACGGTATACCTACAATTCTCCTAATTTGTATCGCTTTTTCCTAAGAATTTATACTGTACTATTTATTTATTATATAATATTTATTATAAAGAGGCACAGTGAAACATACACTTTGTGAGGTTATAGGATGAAATTTCTAGATATCCTGAATCGATTTTGAATACTATTTAAACCAACGGGGAGAGTCAGCAGGGACAATGGGTTAAGAATTCAACGTAGGCGGAGTCTAATCTCGCCTTTTCTCGGCTACAACGTTTCCTTAACAAAAAGTAAAAAACTAGATTCCCAAAGTAAAAAAATGCAACAAGGACTAGAATTGACATTTGATCAGCTTATGAAGCGAAAAACGTTTTGAAGAATATTAGAAAAATAGATTTTAAATCGTGTGAAGTACAGGTGAAGGTTGACATTAGTACGTACCTATAATTTTAATCTCCAATTACTATGGCCTATAATCTATATACGTATACAGTACCACAGATCATGAAATGCAATCGTCAAGTTCACGGTTGGGATCCTGACGGAACACCCACAATTCAGGGTCGGGTGCGGTATGCCAACTTCTGTGTATTTGGGTCAATGTCAAGCGGTATATTGTATCCGTTTGGTTGAAAGGGATTTCACTAATGTGATGCAGATTAGACAATGTTATTGTACGGAACAATGGATGTTGCTGTATAGAAAAATATTCAATATCTTGGGAAATTTAAAATTATATATTAGTACAGCAATCGGCAAGTAACTTGGCAAGAACACAGAAAGCAGACATGATTCAAAATAAATGATGGCATTCTGGTGAATGAATAGAATAATGACAAGCACTTTTTGTGTCTCTAAGTATACGATACGCGAATTAACCCCTACTACTCCAAAACCTTGCCAAGTTAGATGCCGTGCACTGTAGTTGTAGTACTTTAAAAATAAAAGTTTGTACCTACTTAATTTGCGGAAAAAACTTTTTTAGATTTTCTTTCAGACCACATTTCAGTAAGCGATGTGTAAAGCCTTACAGCTCCACACTAGCCTGGAATGGATACTTACTTTAGCAGCCTAACCTAGCCAGAAAAGAGTAGTCTAATATAGCTTCAAGAAACTGATTAATGCAAACCTATGTATTATTTGTAATATATGTAATAATTCCTATATTTATAAATGTTTGATGAGTTCTAAATTAATTCGGGTACCCAATGTATCCAACATTGGTATTAAGTAAATATGAAAGTTTAATATTCAAAATAATATGTGAGAAATATGTATTTCAAGTACTTACATTGAGATGTTTACATAACCTTTATTACAATTTCTTAATCTTAATCTAATGTATAACAAAGTTTTATTCACTCAAAATTAAAATAATAATCATCCATGTGCAAATATATGCTTTATAGCTACATAGTATAAAATCTTGAAATCAAAATCCTTGAAACTTCTCAATGGATTTTTAAAGGTTTTTATTAGATAGTGATTAAAGAGGAAGGTTTATATAAAATTATGCTACGACCAGCAAGTGGGGGTAGGAATGAAAAATGTTGAAAAAAAGGGGTGACACAGACGAAGTTGTGCGGGTCAGCTAGTACTAACTAAAGTAATTAGTACCCACTTCATAACATTGGCATTTCGCTCACGAAAAAAGAAATTAAAAAATCCTAGCAAAGCACAAGTTGCATTCCCAGTTTTGCCTTAGTTACGGAAACTCTGGTTACGTAATGACTTTGTGTGTTTTAGTTAGATTGAGTTTTAATAAAGTTAACCCTCGTAGCGTCGTCGTATGGAAAATATAGGCGATGGATTTAATTTTCAACTGCACGCCCACAACCCACACCCACACCACGCCACTCAAAGTGTAGCTACACTTCACGTGTCAACTGATTTCTGTAGGATATTGGGAAATAGGGAATATAGCGAAGTCTCGACGAAATCCTTTAATTTTAAAAAACTACAAAAATGACGTTAAATTGCTGAGTCATTCTTATGTCATGTATTAGCTGCAGCTTGCGGCTGTCTTTATATAAATATACAGGCTGAATTGTTAATGCTGAAAATGTTATGTGAATTTTTCAAAACGGATTGGTTGGGTAAATCCTTAACAATAAGGAATAGCGAAAATTGCTCAAAGGAAATGCTGCTTTAGTTTGCCGTTTATCATTACCTGGCATAATTTGATACCTAACAGCGACATTATCGTATGGTGTAATAATAAAGGCTGTGGTTTTCTTTTTCAATAGGTTTTTTTGTTTGTCGGTCTCATCAGATGCTTTTTCATATTCCGCTTAAATCCAACACATGAAGTAATGTTTAAAAAATTCGACATCTTTTAGTGAAATTAAATTCCTGTCGCGTAAAAAATCAATAACATAAAATATTGTCCGCTGTTTTAAATCGGATACGTACGTCAAAGTTCATCCGATTTGATTGGCAATCTCGATGAGTGTCCGATAATCGTATTTGATTCTATATAATAAGGCAGTGTGTATTTTTTCGATATCAAAAACACTGCAAAACAAATCGTGAAATACAATGCGACAATCGCACAATACGATTCCGATTACACTTTTAACAATCATCGCCTCACTAAAATAAAATTATGTTTAAAAAAATTCGCATTGCATCTGCTACGAAATACCTACGGCTAACAGCTACCTAGCGACGACCGAATCTAGTGTATACTATCTACGTGATCCCATTCCTGAAACACCAGAACATATTGTTATGACACGCTACTGTCCCAAGGTTGCCTGGAAGAGATCGCTTCTAGCGATAAGGCCGCCAATTGTACATTAGAACAACTGTAAATTCTCATTACACCTTGGTGTTTTTAGTTTTTGTTTTTGTAATTTTGGTGTAGGTACAATAAAGACTTTAGGTCTATCTATCAACTATTTTACGTGCGCAACGTCCCCACGGGTACCCCCCTCCGCCGGAGCCGTTTAGGGAGGTTAAATCGGACTCGTGATTTTGATGACTAAGGTATTTAATCGTTAAAAGTCGCTGATTGCTGACACGTTGAGCTTTAACAGTTTAATATCTAATACACTTTACAGGTACAGTTTCATAAGACAAGTAACTAAAATTTGCAACGCAATAGGCAATTACCACCCGAGTGTAGGCACAGGGGTGCAAAAACTCCAGGTTGACGGCAATTAGTCCGCTTCATATAACAGGGTATCAACGATATACACCCAATCCTTCGCCTCGGGCTTCTAACCGTCCATCAGACTGGTAGCCCACACTTAGGTACTTTACAACCAATGTACGGCTATATTTGTGACCAATAAACATTAATAAACGTAAATAGGCCCACTAACCCATATTACCTCACTGGCCCACACTAGCCCACATTACCGGGTTACCGAATTTAAAATCTCAATAACAGTGACTTGTGACTTTTATTGAAGAAACATCGATGTCACTGGAATATCTATTTCCGTCAAAGTTGTTAATGCTTTATAAAAAAATATATATACATAAATTTACATATAATCTGACAGTTTCTCAGGTATTGTGTAAGGATACGTATGTCACACACACACACACACACATTTTGTTCGTCTAATGCTAACTTTATGATTTGACCTAACTTAATTTTTTTATGGGAGAACTCACTATCAAAAGCTGTATTTTCGAAATGCTGATAACACCTCAGTTTTATATTCATAGCCGTTTGAAAAGTTACATCGTTCTATCTCTTTTTGCCTTGATATCCTAGTAATCGATTTATCAGCTCGACTGAGTTAAGAAATTACAGCGCGTTGCAGGTTGAATAAATTATTAAACGAAAGCCATTAGGTGACCTGTTTCTTTAGGCATTATGCTAAAAGACTACATCAAATACCGAAGAAGACATTTGTCTATCATTTATATATACATAACATAAACTCACGCCTATATCCTCGAAGGGGTAGGCAAAGGTGCAAGCACCGACATTTCGCCAGTTTATGTTTTAGGTTCCAATGTGGTGACGAGCTTATTGCCATTAACCGGACACACATAAGTACATAACACATAAGCCTATCAATATACTTGCTACGCCGGTTAATTATTGGATGACAGGCTTTTCACTAGTTTAGAAAATACTCCGCAAAATGAACGTTGTTTTCCATTAAACAACTGTAGGTAACCGTAGCTGGTAGAAAAATCGGAAAAAAAGTTGTTTTCATAAAATACTTTTTAAAAGTTCGACTGGATATTAAATTCATAGCTGAACACGATACAGAATATGAAATGGAAATATTTCACGTATTTACATTAGTCCTATCAAGTCTAAGGAGAATGAATTTCCTGCTATTATTACTGAGCAGCAAATAGGTACAGTTACTCCGATGCCACCAATAACATTTCATACCAATTATATTTCCAACAGGTACTCACTACTTGCTTCTGAATGAATAACCCTTCCGCGGGATATCAGATATAGGTATGTTTCAACGGAGCAAACAAAATTCCTTATGTGGGAAGCCGCACCCGTTACCCCCAGCGAAGGGAGGAGCCACCTGTCACCCTAGCAGAAGCAGGCCGCGGCGGATCGGTGCGTAACGCGCGCCTCCCCGTGCCTGGGGGCTAGATGGGAGGTCACCGTGGCACACATGGGGGGCCATCTCGAAAGACCTTGGGTCGGTCGGGGTACGAGGGATGTTGCTTACTATCTCACCTCCGACAACTGAAGATCCGAAGAAGACGTGCGTTTTAGTCGGTTCGAATTCGATATAACCTCCGGTGAGATTAGTATCCGTGCTGATGTTGCGAACGGAAAAAAAATGTGGGTCGAAGTTCAGACTAACAATTTGCGAAACCATTTGAAATTAATAAAAGTAATCTAGTACACAATAGTAGCATACCTGTAGCAACATGTAAACGTAAAAGGCACCGTGTATCGATCGCATCTTCCGGATATCGGTGAACTATGACCTTACACAGATGCATATGGAATATACAGCATAATCTTATATATCAGTTCATTGAAGGCGAAAACAATATTACAGTGCATCGTTCAAATACGCAATACAAAGATTTTTCAATAACGCTTACAAAATTCCCTTTGTGTGTCGAATGATCGAGAGGTCGAGTCATCCAATGCTTTGAGACAATCATTTTCTTATACCATTGATGATTTATTAAGAGACGACAGGAGAATAGGAAGAATGGAAGACCTACGGAAGTTTTCCCAACGAATGAAGGGATATTACTTCGCCGCTCAAACCAGTATATTCGACCTGGGAAAAACTCACCACAGTGCAATAATTTCACGATACGAAAATTTACACGTGCCTTGATCACATCATGATCATTGATCACACGTTGTGTAGTGTACGTTTACAAAAATTAACAATTTAATTACATAAATATAATGGTATTATTTAATTGCCACTAAATCCTTATTGGGTTTCCCTGGCCAGTGTTGTAATACATACTACATTAGGTATATATCGATCGCGTCTTATAGACCTCTACGTTTCTCGTAAAATGAGTCACCTGTGTTTTTAGGCCTCGACTTCACGTGAAACTCATACTATGCGTAATACTACGCACAATGTGTCAGAGCTTAGCATAATTTGGGGTAAGTTCTGTGAGCTTAGCTTATGTGAGCGTTATTGACAAAGAACTATTATTAAATCTGTGATGGCAAACAGTAGTATGTAAGCCATATATTTCAAAGTATGAAACACGAAATTTTAAAATAGAAATCAACTGTAGCCTCGAATACGACAATACATACGAAAATATCGTCAGATTGAAATTCAATATTAAAGTTGGTGAAATATAGTGTATGCGAAATTCGTTGTTGAACTTGGTGAAATATCGAAAATACTGAAAGAATAATTAAATTCTCTCCTATCCTGTTATCTGTGAATATAATCTTTGTTACTTTTGCACGAGTGAGATTTAGCTTAAAAAAAACTTAAGCTTTGTTAAGCTTATCTTACGTTAAGCTCCTTCACAAAGCTTTGACCTTTCACGATATTTTTTCTCAGAAATCGTCTAAACCAGCTAGTTAGTATAAAAATGAGTACCTAATATAAATATATAAATGATACCACCCACTGTTTCATCATTAAGATTTTGCATTGTGAAAACTGTCTAGAAACATGCCCAGCGGGTGGAAACTGTCTCACCCCCTAATCCATGGGCTAAAAATATATACAGTATATAGTAATTAGAGACAAAGACGTCTCAAATACGCCTCCCACGTAAAACGTACCTACCCTCATCTTTCGTATAGGTATAGGCACGAGTAGTGGAACCAAAATGTGCTCAAATTGCGCACTATACGCGCAGTACTTGTTTTTGGGCTGTCTTGTCAGACTGTGGTGGACGAGCTCAAATCTACCAATCATAGATTTATAAAAACAATTCACGCGCTAGGGCCTCGCGCCTCGTTTCTCTCGCGTCTTAGGTCCAATATCCGAGCCGGTAGGTGTAGTAACAGTAGTGAATAAAGGCCCATGAATATTTATCTACTTCACTCATTTATTGATTACTCTTAAGCGTTTAAGCTGAGATTACGTAATCGTGTGGTGTGCTGCCTAGGCGATGTTTAGTGTCTATTTTTACCCGATTACGGCAAAGCCAAAGGATGGTTCTGATTTTGACAGGCGATGTATGTATGTATGTCAGTATGTATGTAGGTTCATATGTTCCCTCCTAGTTTCTCAACTGCTAATTAGAAATGGACAAATGAGGTATCGTATGAAGCGACTTCATCGTCCGATGGTTATAGGCTATTGAGTTATGCGTCCATTTTTCACGCACATACACATAAGATTTATGTACTTTGCTCATGGATACCATTGTCAGAACTAGATTAAATTAAAATGGGACCACATGGGAAGCACCATAAATCTCAGAGTAATCGGCGTACATACCTACATGAAAATCATGCCAATCGAGAAAGAGTTTCCTTCCCGCCTTCACGCTTCCTTTTTAAAGTCAATTCAAAGTGTAAAAAGCGCCAAAAAAGATACATAATATCGAACAGTCAGGCTATTCAAAATTATGTAAGCGCCTGTTAAATACATATTACATAATTCGGTTAACAGAAATTATCAATGCGGTGATACCCGTTAACGGAAATGCATAATTGAATTAAATGTTCGAACATAATATTTAACATTGCTATTCGATAAACCTAAATTCCGACAGTCCGGCAGCAATGCAAACACCGCAGAACGTGTTCACCGTTTGATTATATTTTCCATTAGGTATATTTACTAATAGACTGCCAGATAATAATATAAAATTCCATGTCATTTGTATTCAATATTCGCTTTTGCGTTGCATGCTATAATATGGTTGATATATCACAAGCAACGTCAACGTCAAGCAAATGAAAAGGTAAATGATCGTATTTAACTTCACTAACCATGTATGTATTCAACAAGTTCGTGCTAATACTCTTATTGTATTAAATTCGGCAGTTTTAAATTCACTTCTTCTTTACGAGGGAGGTAGAGACCCTAAATTTGTTCTACCTTTATACATCCTACCCGGTCACCACTCAGTACAACGGCAGCTGAGCAGAGTAGACGAATTCGATTCCCGATCAATCATCAAAAGATTTATATATAAATATCATTCACCTAGATACTCGACGTTCTTTAGCTAAACTTAAGAACACATAATAAATATGAGACTGGTAGGCAACTTGATCAGACGGAGCGGGATCCTCAATCCTGACCGAGTTTCTTTCGAAGTTTTAACAAGATTATGGCTTTCGAAGACGACGACGCGCTGATACAGTCAAAGCTTGCATACATAAATTAGATTGAAAATGTAACTTTGAAAAAGCAAGAAATATAGTATTTTATTTTTGAAATGGCAACACCGGTAAATATTATTAGCTATGTTAGATTATATTTCTTAAGCTGCTCTATTTTATACATATAATAACAAATATTTACAAAACAATGAAAGTAATAAGATTTAAAAATGTGTATTAACCGATACTTCGGATTACTTTCTTATTACTTATACTACTAATGTTCTTATAGATCTCTCTCTCTCTCTCTCTCTCTCTCTCTCTCTGGCTAAGAAAACATTTACTTAATACTCACTTTAACTGCGGTAGCTTCTGGCTACAAACACTAATATTAAATTTCCCTTTGATACCAGTTCACACAAAACCTTATTAAATTTACGTCCATCGATCTTGAAAATCTTCAAAAGATGGCGGACGCGAGCGACTCGAAATTCAATATTACAGTAAATCCAACGTTTTCGTTAAATGCCGAGAATAGGAAATACGGTTGACACTGTCAAATGTATAATTATAATATACTTATAATATAATATACACAGCACATAGTCAATATGTTGTGTTACCGGTGTTGCCAACCAGCGCAACATTGCAAGATTGCAACATTACAAGTAACCGACAAATCTACTTTGCTGATTTCTTCCAAATAATTAAAAAAAAAACTTACCTATATTCTCGTGGTCCAATTTTCTGAGGTGTTTTATATTTGTTTCGCTCCGCTCCCGAAGTTTTTTCACGGCAACCAATTCACCGCGAAAGTTACCACGAAACACGATGCCTTGTGCACCGGAGCCGATGTACAAGAACTCTGATAGCTCTTCGAAAGGCACCTCCCAGCCATCGTCTGTGAAAGACCATAGAAGGTTAAGTTGTTATACCTAATATTAGATATTTAGGACAAAACGGGCCAAAAACTGTATACGTATATAAGCGTCATTTAAATGAAGGCGGTTATCCATAGCTCCAAATCAGGTTCCTTATTCTAAGTGATAAGCCGTTTCATAACTATGAGAGTTCGTAATAGCCGGCACATTCATGTTGGTCTAGTTTTCCGCCATTGATATCTTTTATATTAACCAATAGAAATCTACCCATCTTCTCAGGTTACGAATGCGTTTGAAACTAATTGTCATTCAGAAAAATGCCCCTATTCGACTGGTAGCGTATCCAAAAGGCTGGTGGTAGCATTATCAAAACCTTAATGCTTATGCAAATAAAAAGTTACGGAATCCACAATGCACCCAAGACATATGCATATTGGTAGCCTATTTTCACAGGTGATAATTCCCACCCGCACACCTCCCCAATTATGTGTTTATTTTTCCTGAGACGTAAAAGTTCGAAACTATTTCTCTCAACTGAGCACTTTTTCATGTCCAGTATCAACTGACCCTAAACCCTAAGCCTAACCTTTAGTTGTATTATATTCCCTTCTATTTTCTCGAGAAAAATCGTATTCTTTAAAGGCTTCAATAGAAAATGAGAGAATAGGTTTATTTCCTGCATAATGAAAATTACACTCACTTCATGCCGATAGCTAGACTGTGTACCGGTTATGATGAAAGGCACAAAGTGATTCATTTATATAAATTTAGAATATTGTACGCTAAGCTTTTACAACTTAGAAGCAACAAAACTGTACTTGAAATAGACGGAAACCTCAAAACGAATACACAAACCGGTGCGATGAGACTCGGGAATAGTTACCAGTTTAACATACCTACATATTTTGACATAGACAACTTTCGTGAATATTCATAACATACATAACATAAACTCACGCCTATATCCCCGAAGGGGTAGGCAAAGGTACTAGCACTCAAATTTCGCCAGTTTATGTTTAGATCCCAATGTAATAGGTGGCGAGCCTATTGCCATTAACCGGGCACTTATAAACCTGCGATAAATAAACACATAACTTCGAAAAGTCATATTCATATTATTTACTTCTATTGGAATCTTGCACTAGTTTCTCTAAAATTTGTAGTGACGTCTTCGAGATCTCGCAATTATTATCGTACTCGTACTTCAATCTTTCACCGAGTTAGTAGGTATGTTGCGGCAATATCGTTAAAAACTAAAAAAAAAAACATTTTGGTGCAAGTGTTATTCCGAAAACTGTAATCTAACTATCAACGATTAGGGGTAGCCGTGGTTTTACATTCAAAACTAATTACATTATTATAACGAGACTATTCTCAAATATCTATAAATCCGAAATACATCTACAGTACTGAATAAAGTTCTGCGAATCCATAATTATCCATTTGTAGGTATTAGAAAGCCTTTGTCCGCTCCAATTTGCCTCCAGATCATATCGACCAAATAAGTCCGTTTAATTTGGTAAGGGAAAACCACTGTTACAATTTAATCCATGCGAAGGAATACAGTAGTACGTACACATAGTACTTATGACAATTCACAAATTCTAAATTTCAAATATTTTCAGATATCATGTATAGGCTGAACCAAACAAAGTATTGTGAATGAAATAATTTTATTTCTTCAATATCATTAAAAAAAAGTAAAAGCAATAATATTACCCGAATACCCGAAAGGTTAGTCCGCCGCGCGACGCGACGTTCTAACAAAATGAAGGCTCTATTCGCCTAGCTTTGAGAATGGAACTTTCTCTGACTCAAAGGACTAATCATGCTTACTTATTATTACGGCTTCACCTTTACGTGGTTGAAATATTTCGTCATCTATTTCAATGAAAGACAGGTGCCTCAAAGCACAGAACTTCTAATCAAAGCGAACGAGACAACACGGGCTCTGCCAGGCTATTACCACTACTTCCAATGAATAGACGCCAGCAAATTGTCGGTTTCCGGTACCCCACAAAAAGACCACCGAGAGGTTCTGCAAATTCTTTGTTTACAATTGCAAGACAGTCTTGGAAGTTAATTGAATCCTTGCTGCTCAGAAGTTGCTAAAACTCTAACTTTTATAAACCATACTTACCTTGATGTAATAAATCAATAAAATAAGTTTATATTCATTAGTTTTTTTGGTATCTTTAGATGATTTTTTGAAACTTAGATAAGAGGAAATACTTCGACTTTCGATGAATGGTTTGAATGTTAGACAGCGTGCGAAGAGAGAAGATGGCGAATGTATATACCTGGCGTAGGCTGAGGTTACCTTGCATCAGTTGTCGAGGAAAGAGCATGAAAGGAAAATATCACTAATCCAAAAATAAAAAATTAAGAACGAGCTTCATCACACTGACACAAATCTATATTTTTTCAAGAGCCCAGTATACTAAATCGCAATTATTATAAGTAAGTAAGTAAGATCCGAATTAAGATTTCGATTCATTTTGAAAAAAGCCTTAGGTACATATGATATACAAACGGCAGCAACTATAGTTTTAAAAGCTTTCGGCGGGTAACTAAACCCGGAACATACACCATGAGATCTTTTATATTATAAACATGTGGCATTTCCATTTATCGGCTATATTTATCTTTATGTTGAAAAGAATTAATTCAACAACAAGGTATTCTTTAAATAGATGACAGCTTTTACTTTTAAAGAGAATTTGTAAAGAAATTACGTAAAAAATATTTGCGAGAATCGGTGTCGATACTTCTGGATAGGTACTACAAAATATTGTGTGGGTAGCAGTCAAAGTGGATTACAAAATTATTTTTGTCCGGAGCCGATATTCTTCTGTGTTATAATTTTAAAAGACGATCTTTTAAATAGCTATTTTAGTTTACTATTTTAGTAACATGCTAGTTTAGTTACTAGTAAAGGCAACAATATAATACATTTCAATTACCAATTTTAATTTTGGGATCGACTCAAATTAATTTATTATGAAACAATTAATTAATTAATAATTCTTGTCTAGTAGTAACATACGTATACGTACATACATATACGTGCCACCTTCTCCTCTCAACGGTATCCGTAGGAGTTTCAGCACGAAAATAAGGGAATCGCAGACAAATGTAAAAAATACATATCCTAGGATTATTCAAAAGGTTCATATTTATGAAGAATTTGTCTACTTGATATACTGCCATTATTATAGGCCAACTGCAAGTATTGCACTAGCTGTAATATAAAAATTGTCACTGAGAAAATAGAGATGGAAGTCATTGCTGATACATACATGTAGATTCTAGGCAGATGAGCACCAAATACGACAGATGAAATGGAGACAGCTTCGCTTTGCTCGGTAACGTTGCGGTAAAACGCAGTAATGAAAACTGACAACATTTGCATGTAACGGGAGAAATGCATAGTTATGTAGATTTGATCAAATGGAATTAGAGTGTTAGTGGCTGCAGTCGAGCTTATCATTTAAAGAAGTATTTCATGTTTAGAATACTAGTCCTTGAGGGGAGTTCGCGTGAAGGCAAACGGAATGTGGTACCTCCTAAACCAGATGGACTGATGAACCTTAAAAAAGTGCGGATGCGGAGAGCGGAGGATCGGGAGCAGTGGCGCACATTAAGATAGACCTATGTCCAGCAGTGGACTGATTGATTGATAAAATTATTAACTTAACTATTCCGGCAATCACTGATTCCAGTTTTCAACATAACTAACGAGACAAAGGACAACCCCAACTCTCATACAATCTTGGGCGTACATGTACAGGGTTGAAAATTATTATTTAAATCAAGGACATTTTCTTTGCTTAATTTTCACGACAATTCACAAAGGCCAAGTTTGTTAAATCCAGCATTGTTCATATGTTTATTTGGGTTATGTTGTAATACATAATGTGGTCAAACAGTGTCTTATGTTGTGTGTGTTAGTTACACAAGTTATTCGAGTGTCCCTTTTATTTGTAAGTAGTTTAAGAGGTTTTATTAGTAGGTAATATATTTATATAGCGCATTTACGAAGATCGGATTAAGTACATTAAACGTTTACGAAGCTTGTTGATTAATGAAAATCACATTTTAAAACTTTTGTCGCACTTGGCCATTGCTGATTTAAATGAGGTCTAAACAAAATTATAACACCAATAGACGAATTTTCTGAGGTAGTTTTGATATATGTATACTCGGGGCCAAAATGGAATATCTCCTTTTAAAATACAATTAGCAATAAGAAAGACACAACACTTGACCGATTCGAGTGACGCCAGTTCAAACATACAAGTTTAATGGAAATATCTACGGGCCTCAAATACCAGTAGCAATAGGGTATTTTTTTTGTTGGACACGTTAATATTTCGTCACCTTTCCTGACCATAACCTTAAGGTAGTCTTGTTATACTTTCTTTAAATAAATAGTATAAAAATATTTGCATTGTTACAAGATTAAATAAAAAACACGTCTATTCTATTCGCCGCTCTGAAGCTGTTCTTGTGAACTTCAACCGCGCTAAGTACGGAATAGTACAAAGACGGTTTTCTTCTGTAGTTATTTGATTATATTCGCGATTGTACAAAGATGTTTTCTTATTTAGTACTTTTGATTTTGTTTTTCCTATATTGTAAGAAACGGCTTCACTTTTGCTAGCTAACGTAATTTCGTTTTTTATGTAATGAAAGCTTTCATTTTCCTTTTATTTTAAAAATAGAAAAATTTATACTTTTAATACAATTAGCCTTTGTTATTTTACTCTATACTGTTACAAAGTTGGCACATAATCTGTTTACTTCTTGTTTACTACTTTTTCTAAAACATCCAGATAATAATTGAGTTATAATAAGGTTATTGTTATTGATGATGAAAAGATGAAAACCTTTTATTATGGAACTACTAGTTGACTAAGGAATAATAATAAAATACAAGTCTAATTATTTTACCACTATAGAAATGTCACAAAATAATATGTATGTTATTTTTTTTGCAAATGAAAGAATATTTGAATGCACCTTATAGTTTTTGCCCCCATCTTTATTATTCTGGTGAAGCTATTAAAAATACCTTTATTTATTTACCTAATTATTGTTGAAGTTATGTACAGTCGATAAAAGATATACGGTACTACTTTTTCATACAACGTTGTATGTAAAAGCTTAGCTTGGTAATGTTATAGTACTCTATTGTTCTGCAACGGTGGATTAAAGGAAAAATGTTCTAATGCCGTCATTACAGAATATTAAAGCTTTATAGTGAAAGCAAAAGATAACCCTTTGTTCTTTTGTGTGGGTAGTACCTACATATAAGGAGATCGACAGGGCACGTCGTCTACATCACACATGACGTTTGACAAGCTTTGTTAAGCAGATTTTGTTCTCGTGTTTCAGTTTGTTTTCTATTTTTGTAATATAAGGTTCTATTCTCTTTTGTTGAAATTATATTATTATTACATTAAAAGAGTACATACACACATGTTGCTTTTTGATATTCGGCGAATAATGGACATCAAGCGAACACTGAACTCCGAAGTGAGAGATGTGTGTTGCATGCATTTGCACTACGGCTACGCGCTAAGAACGGTCTTTTCTACGATTTTGTTTCCTGCAGATCAAGAAATTGAATTTTCAAAATTAAATTTCTCTAAAACTATTTGTTGCGAGAAAATTTCACCACCGCAGTTATATTGTTCATGTATTTTAAACTGATTATTTTGTTCAATTCAGTTTTGTTTGGAACTGCCAATTAAAAATTAAACTTAAATTTACAAAACCCGCGACCCAAAAATAGTATTTTTTTAAATACTTAATTTAATTCTTGATTAATTAAGCCCTTCCATTTGATATTCATATTGAGGGACTAGTGGAATATGAAAAGGTATTTCGCCATAATGTGGTGGCGGCCATCTTGCATTTGAAATTTGTCATAATAAATGTCCTATAAGCAAGCCCTTTAATTTTTAATAATTTGAGCTTGTGAAATAACATGTAACACGCCATGATGTGGGGGCGGCCATCTTGGATTTGAAATTTGTCATAATATGTCCTATAAGCAAGCCCTTTAATTTTTAATAATTCGAGCTTGTGAAATAACATGTAACCCGCCATAATGTAATGTGGCGGCGGCCATCTTGGAATATTTTCATCACAAATAGCTAAGAACACTCCCGACACCTTTCAAACATAAAATTAATCGAAATCGGTTCATCCGTTTGGAAGCTACGGAATAGTTCATTGTCATTTAGTTAGCTTTTTAATTAGCGTTACTAAATTGGTCAAGCATGCGTTAGAAGTTGGTCAAGCAGTAAGAAATAATTTTCCACCTATCGTATTGTTTTAGAAGCATAATTTAATCGATATTCAAAAATATAACAATGGAAATAACTTAACATGTATTGAGTGAGATCGAGATTGCAGACAGAAATACTGAAATATCCCTTGACCTGTTTTCAAACTTAACGTGACTTTGGTCGCAGGAAATAGCTACTTGTCTTGGAATAGACAAGAATACCTTTTATTAGTACCTATCGAAGTAACTTAAATAACTTAAATGCGAATGGGGGTCAAAAGTCGGGACTACAGATGGAATTATTCCTTCACGTACACATAGAAGTACAAATAAACCTATATTGGAAAATATAACCATGAAAATAACCAAATTTTTTTATCATTCAGGTGGCAGATAATTATGTGGTCCACCTGATGGAACGTGGTTACCGTGCTCGTGGTGCCGACCCCATAGAAAAAACATAATGAACGTTAGGAGAGCCTCTGTGCCGCCAGCTCAGTTGACAAATTGGTCTTCCGCAGACAGCCCAAAATCTCTGCATTGATTTCTGTCTATTTAATTGATTTTGGAACCGAACGGGTAAGAAGTGGAAAGTCCATTACATTTTTTTTTAATCCAGATGTTGTGGGGTTTGGAAAAGAAGATTTTGCAGTTAAGTCTGTTAAAAGCACATACAGCTATACCTAATTGCAACTGTGGTATTGCACAATATGTGCCAGATGCACAGTATATGTGAAGTTCCTCCTGAGGTGGATATACCACCGAAGAACAGTACAGAGCTGCAGATAAATGCTGAGTTACCCATAAACAATCATGAACTTATACTCAACACAGAATGAGGCATTTTGATTGCTAACTATTTTAATAAGTATGTCATAATCTTGAAAACTCGCAGTACAATGTTGGTATTGGAAAGCACTTACATGTTCAATTTTTTATATTGTAGAATAATGATTTATTTTATGACTACGGTTGCAACCAAACACTCGGCCACCCTTAATGGAAAGTGGTTATCAGAGCCTATTGCAGCCATTTGCAAAACCAGGGGCGTCATATTTGTGCTGCCGACCATAAAGAGATTGGGGAAGATGGAAGCGGATACTGACAGTGCAGAAGACAAGGAAGGGTTTTTCGGTCTTCCCACTGACAACACACAGCCTCTGATTTTTTGTATGTTTAATAAATAAAACCAATTTCTTTTTATTATGATGCTTTTATTGAATTCGTTTTATATTAAATGTTCAAATGTGATAATTAAAGTTGCCAAAAAAAATGCAATGTGGAGATGTAATAGTAGACATAGGATTCACATATTTTAACCAACAAATATTCCGCTATACAATTATTTCAATCAGGTTCAAAAGGTGTAAATATTAAAGTAATAATATCAAATGGTTCATATACTTAAGGTCCACAGTGTTAAAATAAAGGAGATTAATGAATGTGATAAACATAGAATGGCGTACCGTCGAAGCAAATAGAGTGGAAAATAAAGGAGATGTGTAAGACTGCAGCAACTATCAAGGAATAAAGCTCATGTAACATTGAATGTATAAAAGTCAAGGGAAAAAGTGATAGAGAAGCGTGTACAAGACAAATGTGTGACCTCCTCAGTGAAGGTACCATAACAGAATGGAGAAATGGCAATGCACACAGGAGAATGTAGACTTAAAAATCATTAGAACCAAGACTGAGTATATGTTTACCGAGTTGAAAAAAAAAGAAAATCCTCCTTGATGTTACCCCAAATTGCTATTAAAAGGCTTGAATAAAAATAATATTAAGTTTTGGAAATTTTAGTAAATAGATGTATTAATACTATGGTCATTTAGTTACTTAAACTCTTTAAACTGATCATTTGAAATAAATAGACATTTTGAAATTGTACTGTCTAATATCTAATATCTAATTGACCTTTTGAATCTGAAGGAATAGTTGTATGTAACCCACTCCACGTCCTAACCTTCGCACTATTCTAGCAGCCGGAACACTTCATCCTTTGTCATTGGTTTCTTTGTCTTCTGTAAAACAAAAAATTAGCCATCACATAAGAAAACTGGGCTTTCTTGCCTGATAGAATTCAATTATAAACAATACGTACTCACCAAAGTCATATCTTCTTCTATCGCATGGCATTTTTGAGTTGCCATTGTGGTGTAGTAATTTGTTTCACGACAGCGCCGTTACTCGTGGAGAGTGCCCGAGCATAGGTTTCACTCTACGGGAAAGCTTACTACGTCCCCTATGTCATATAACTATCCATTTCGTGAAATCATACAAAACTAAAATTTGCAAGAAGATACAGGTAGGCATGACGAACAAACTGTGAATAATTATTTTTTTGGTGCTAGTTGCATGTTTCATTTTGTTCATACTTCAGTAACACTAATAATACTAACTGAAATTATATTTATCTATTTATTTTAGTCTCTTTATTTAAGCATCTGTCATGTTTCGAAGCAATGAATAATTAGACGTAGCCAGTTTTCAAATCAAGGTATAAAAAGATTTCATCATTGTATGGCTTAGTTTCCGAATGTAAGTAGTAATAATAAATGTTTAATATATTTAAAATAATAACAATATAATATTCATTTTACTTAGTTTTAATTCCAAATATGTTTATTGTAAAAATGAAATGCAATAAGTGCCGAGGCATTCTTAAGCGTGTAACCAAAATATGTTAGTCGCCAGTTTAGGAAAGCAAAAATTTGTAGAAATGTAAAATTTTATAGGAATGCGAAAATTTATAGGAATGTAGCAGAAATTTATATGAATGCAAGAATTTATAGTGATGAAAAAAATGTTTTGTTCAGCATAATCAAAAAATAGATTGTTGATTTTAACATTAACCATTAGTTGGAAATAGGAACCCGGCATTAATGTTCCTTGGTTTATTACAAACAGGCCAATTGATGAGCAATGTGATATGACTATTGTGAAAGAAGACATCTTACAATTAAGAGAACAATGACCAGACATACAAATCACAAGTCTTACTAATGCACCGGCAAAAAAGCTATTAATGCCTAGCAACAAGAAGCGCTTCTCGAGAAAAGGACCTGAAAGCCAAACCTTTCATCATTTCAACTAAAACCCTAAGGCTCATTGCAGATAAATGAATTGAAACACAAAAAGTCTAAGCCAGTAAGTGTATATACCTAATAAAATTCAAACATGAAATTTTCAATACCGACTGAGTAATCAATTATGTAGTTTTATATGAGCTGAAAATCTCAAAATTAAGACAACAGATATACAGTAAATTAAGAAAATAAAAAAATAAGTACATATTAAATAAATATATAAATACATAAATATATATAGGTAAATTATAGTGGGTTTCTGCCTTACCTTCTTCTGAATTTCTCTGGAATACTTTTGTTAAAGTCCTAATAATGTTCATCATGAATTAGTTAATCATGCAGTTAAGGTTCAAAATCGCTAAGTAAATTCGAGAGCTACCTTAGGAGGCGCTACCGTACTGATTACGTCGCGTCCTAGAGTCGAATGCTGCGATCCCCGCCGGACCTGCCGCCTCTCGCCTAGATTTCACTCACACAGGCGAAATAATACCTCTAGCCATAAATACACTAAAACATTGATGCAAGTTTATGCATCCTAAATATAAAATAACAAGTGTGTAACGTCGCATTACACATTTGTTATAAGACCTTCACAAAATTTGCTGGGAGTTGGATCTAATGTACATTATCGAAAAACAATACAGCCATATGTACTATTTTAGTGCTACTAATAAAGACATGTAGTTACCTTTCACAGGTTTCAATTCAGTCTTGCTGAACAGCGAAACCACTGTTGAAAAACACTCCATCACACCCCCCATCCAAAACGCAGTTTTTTTATCTTGTTCTAAGGCTGCCGAGGGCCATCCTGGATGCTTGACCTTGTGCGCTATAAAATTTTCCGGATCATCCGGTGGATTTCCATCCATTGTTGCGATAGATTATTACAATATCACTTATTTAAACAAATAAATTGCCACATTTATACAAAACTAGAAACTATTTTTATAAATAAACATTTCTTCGGTCGCCTTACGCACTTTTCAAAGGCGTGCACCATAGACTAACTAAAGAGTTCTATTTTTTTTTTTTTTTAATCCTTCCAAAGAGGTATCGAAGAGCGATACCTCTTTGGAAGGATTAAACTATTTTTGTTTATTCTTCTTCTTTTTCCTTTGTTAACATTGGTATTATTTTTGAGTTGTGATTTTTTAAAATGTAGACATTACAATATTCATATATTATTTTATATGATTAACAAAAATCATATGGTATTTATTTGTGATAAAACTGCTGTTTGTGAGGTATTTGTGATCAGTAGTGAGGTGGCTAGAGAGTAGATATTCGTAAAGATAACCAGTACTAAAAAATATGTTTACCTAAGTACCTACTAATAATAGCTATCGCATACCTGCACTTCGACTCTGTTGTATCCTTTTTGTCGACCCCATCTTGGTCCCTACGAAGTAATCTTCTGGTTTGGGGTAGCCTTTCCCAAGAAGATCCAGAAGATCCATTCGTAGTCTTCCTAGGGCATGACACTCGCACAGCATCGTTCCATCGTCCTCCAATCAATTTGATTGTGTGTCTCTTTAGCATTCTTTGAAGTGAACCTAATCCTTCATCGCTGCTGAACAAGTGCTCACCTAATGTGCACCAAGCCCTCCACCCCCCACCTTACGTATCTGCGCATCCAGTCTTTCCCAGTATCCATCTTACTGGGACAGTCTCAATGCACTTGCCCGTTTGCCGATACGTGTTCTCCGTTCTAAGTCTATTCTCGATATTATGTTTACCGATCCTTCCAAAGGTAGATATATTTTTTCTTCAACTACTTAATTTTTCGATGACTGTATAGCATATCGCCCAGCTGCCTATCATAGGTGAGCCAAGAATGCAGGATTACCGTTTATATTATTTACCCATATCTCGCACCGTCCAAAACAGAGCCCTGAAGGAAGACGTCCTCCAGTTGGTGTACAGTGTAGGACTGAGCTGAACGCTATTCTTTAGAGGTGTATCCTTCTGATATTGGAGCTGGATGGACGTGGTGGCGATGTATTATTATCTCATTTGGATTTATCGTCAACACGACACCACTACTGTCAAGTTTTCCTCGTACTTAAGTAGGTACAGTCACCTGCAGTGATTTTGCAGGTAACTGTACTTAGACTCCGGACCTGAAAAGGGTGGCTGGGATAAATTGGATGTGGAAGGCAGGAAAATGAGAAGAAATAGCGCATATTTGTAGAGACATTATACAGCAGTGGGCAGCGATAGGTAGATTGATTGGTTGAAGTATTTATATGAAGTCTATAAAACCGTTCACAATAGGTGATTGTATTCACTTAATAATCTTCGATATATTCCACTAGTCAACAGTGGTTTTGGTGACAAGGAGCTGTAATATTTTCTCAGTTTCGGACCGTATTTTAGTTTCCAAAATATATTGATTTCCTACGTGTAGTCTGCCAGAACCTAAGCCTTCGTCAGAACCTATATACGGCTATATGGTTGAACTATGGTTCTAGCGAATAATCCCAAATACCTAACTATTCAATTTGAAGCATCATTCTCGCATTCTCTGAACCTTTTCCCAACTCAGGCGGAGTCGGCTTTTTTAATTTGAAACATTCTATTTTTATTCATGAAAACCCACTTTTCGGAAAATTTTGTAGAATATTTACAAAATCACTACGACATTTTAGAACGGAGCAATAAGATAAAATACGATTTGTTCGGTAACTATGTCGACTAAACAAAGCCTTTGTCCTTTAACGCTATATTTCTTCCCTATGTAAAATTTCATAAATTGGTTTTTTAACTTAACCGTGAAAGCAGATAAAGAGAAATACTAGACTTTCTAGCTCTTCTTATAACATAAGTATGAATGTTGACGGAATTGATTAAAACATTAGGTACCCAATTAAATCGACAAATAAGATAAAGAGATACTGAACACCTTCCCACATTTATTTTTTGATTTTTCGAAAAAGAATATGCACAAATAAATATAGCACGTATATGACTAAACCAGAGTAAGTCAACCATAGGTTTCTTACCTCGAAATACATTAACCGCGAGCAGTGAGCTACGTGCCCGATTTTATTTCCAACGTGCGTGGTGTAGGTACAAAAGAATTATATATGAAAATAATTATTTAGTTATAAATCTTTTAGTATTTTCTTGCGCCTAAAAGCCTGCATCTCGAACTCATTTCCTCTACAGTCCCGGATCCTTTACGCGAGGCATGAAAAAGCATCTGATGAGGCCGTCAAGCTGAGTGCCGCCATTGTAGCACTGAACGTGTTTGCAATGGTAACCCTCTTTCACGAGACTTTGCCTTCAGCTTAACACCAGGCGAGGTGAAGTCAAATTGACGTGCCATAAATTAAAAAAAAAATTCTAAAATATGACCGAAACCTTTCTGAACGAAATGTGTTACGTCTAACGATGACGTATGTGTCAAAATAGTGTGACCAGGACATATAAATTAGCAGAATTCAACTGAATTTGAGTCATATTAACTATTTAGCAAACGTAAGTTATAGATTTATTTATTTGAAGAAAAATCATACATAAAGCAAGCTGAATAAGTGCATGAAAGTGCTTATACGCAAATAGCTTAAGTAAGATCGATAATCCTATGAACTGTTAAACCCCAGTTTATAAAAAATAAACTAGATGACGCCAGTGGTTTTACTAGCTATACGCGTATTAGAAAGTGACATTAATACGGTTGTTATTATTAAGCAGCTATTAAATAAACTAAACTACCCACATAGTTTATTTAATTATAAATTTAGTTCACCCTCTAAGATTAAAACATTAAGAAGTTAAACTACAAAAATCTAGTAATATTCTATTTCAACGCATTAGTCATGTACCATGTTATCTAATTGGTGTGTCTATAAGTACTTACGATATATCGTGAAACTAAGTTTTATAGATTGGAGACGAGTGTGCATAATACATATTCTCACACCTATTACCCTTCGGGATAGACAAATCTTACATGTATTCAGTCCCACATAATCGGGCCCACATGAGCCTTTTGCTGTTTTCCGGGCACTATTATTGACTATTATTATTGATCATCGTTACGTTAATCCCAATAGCATTGGAAACCAGGATACGCTAAATTATGACATGTCTTGTATTTTTCGGTTATGTTGTATAATATTTCGGTATGGCAGGACAGTCTTATTTGTGGTTAATGATCAATCACAGGTAGTCAATCAATCAATCAAGAATTAAATGAAATATAACTAAGCAGTCTCCCGTCTAAATTAACCTATTGACCTTCCCTGAATTATGAGCGCACTTGGTTACGTGCAATAAGAAAGAATCGTATGCATTCGTTTATTTATTTAATTTGATGGCCCAATCACTTACTATTCCCTTACTAACAAAATACATGTATAAAGAGAACAATGTGAGGATAAGATGTAATTTAATAGTATTGATCGTACTTGTAATCAAAAAATAATTTACGTAAATCTACAATTAAGAGACGATCATAAAAATATTGTTTGAAATTTCAAACACATTTTTTTTAAGATATCCCGTTACCATTTTTAATTAACTAGCAGGTTTTACCAGTTTTATTTTAAATAAAAGAATAAGCAGGTCGCCGTATCTGTAATTCAAATCTGGTCACACTCGGTGCAAGCATGAAGCATGAATTGAAAGAATGACGACAAACCACGACAAACGAAACGATAGGGCAAAAGTCGAATACGAGTCGATGAATTTCTGGATTTAATTGTGAAACTGCAGGAGCACCAGGATAATTTTTTGTACCCTCTGATTGCATTGTAACTCATTTTAATACTATTTGTATCTAATGAATCGGTATTTTAGGTTTTAGAAGAAGTTTTGCAACTTGTTAAATTAGTTCACGAAATGGAGAAGGTTTTGTCTTTACAAGAATTGTATGCAACGTATAAAAGATGGGTAATTAGTAACCCTGGCGTCGTTACTGACGTAGAGACTGTCGCAACATGGTCGTCTTACTTCGTGGCCGGAAAAATTAATAAATCGCCAATAGTGTCGGAACTCGTGTATTCACTATCAAAACTTGTGTCACTATTCAATGATAGGCTCATAAAAGAGGCATATGGCAACGACGAACCTTACTACGGTCTACGAGAACAGATTAAACTATGGCTGACTGTAATTCACTACTGTGAAGTGTTTGTGGAGCTTTTAGTGAAAAGTAGATGGGGTTCACGTGGAAAATGGACTGCGGCCACATTGCTACAAGTGTTCAAATGCTCCTCCGCTCTTATATTGCTGTTCAGGTATAAAGAATTACCTATATCACATCCACCGATAGCAGCCTTACAAAGGAAGAAATTTTTGGACGGTAAAGAGACTGATGAAAATTCAAATGCTTTCTTCACACTTCGCCGCTCCGGTCGCATTGTTCGCAGGGTCGACGGTGCGCCCGCAGTGGCCTTCCGAGACTGGGAACCAGTAAAAATCAAAGATGACCGACCTGGTAAAGGTGTTGATGTAAATGACTTAGTATATGCTGAAACACTGCATATTCTCAAGCCGTTGATACATCTAGCTGCTATGAGAGCATTCGGGACAAAAGCTTGGAAGCAATGGTTCGTAGCTCTCGGTTTAGACTTAGCCAGTATGAAGTTGTTTAATAGGCACTCTAAAGAGTTGTCATACGAGCAGAGGTTGGAAATAAGTCGCAGGAAACTTGGTTTAGTGTTGTATTTACTGCGTAGTCCAATGTACAATGGTTATTCAAAGAACGTTATAGAAAACTTTTTGACTTCATTGTCTAAAAAGATTCCTATGACATCGTTTATTAATGGACCTATTATTCAGTATTTGAGTCATTGGCAAGACATATATTTTTATATGTGGGCCTCGTAGAGCGCCAGGTTCGGGTTGTGGGTATAGAATTAATTATATATAATGGTTGAATATTATTGGGATAGAATAAGATTAATTATGGACTAGTGATCATGACATAAATGGTGTCTTCCAACGAACTCTTACACTTGTGTTAAATAAAATGTTGACAATGTTATATTTGAACTTTTATTATTTAATTTTAAAAAGGAGGAATATCTCAATTTAATCTTATTTTTTTTCTGTATTCATTTGTTTTTTTGGAGCTTAACCCATAAGTATGTGCAGTTTCCATTATTGGATGAGAAAAAGACCTAGCACACATTGTTATTTAATACCATGGCATGAGCATGGTATTAAATATAGGCCATATTAAAGCACAGGCCATACTGCACGACGATAAAAAGATATAATTAATAAGACCAAATAAAGTTGTGATAATTCACACGTGACAATTCTTCTAAGACTGTTGTGTTCAGATCGGTACTACCACAGTGCTACAATATTTTTCATAATATATTTTAGGATAGTAACAATTGAACGAAACATAAATGGCTACAGTTGCCTGCCTTTTATTAAACATTATGGATAAACACAATAAAACTACTGTGATATGAGAATGTTTATCATTGGTAATACCAATGACCATATAACACAAACATTGGCAAAACAAGCCTATTGTATAAACCTGTTGGTTGTAGCATATACATATAAATCTCCTTGTATCACTCTATCTTTTAAAAAAGACAGCATCAAAATTCATTGCGTAATTTTAGCACATACATAGGGACAAAAGCGAGAAGCCACTTTGTTTTATACATGTCGTGTTGATGATGATGATTACTCTGGTTACTCATTGGAACGACTCGTGATATCTATCTACGTATGGAATCTGGAGGCTGACTAGACATACAAATCAAGTGGTGACTTCAACAGAAGTAGCACCATAAAATCCTTTGAGAACACCACATCAGTTTCAGTCAACGTGACTTGTGGCATGATAAGTAAGAAATATAAGTATATATCTTTCTGTGTGCAATATCCCCACGGATAACACCCAACTGGAATCGGTGAGAATGATTATCTCGGACTCGAACCGACTAAAACACACGCCGTCTTCGGGTCTTCGGTTGTTGGAGCTGGCGGCTATCCAAGCGCTAGCGCTCCGTTCCATCAGCGTGAGCAAGGCGCCGAGCGTGAGAATTCTCACACTTTAGCTGACACTAACATACAGGTAGGTATGCCTAGCTAATCAAACCCTATCTATAAAAAAAATAAGTTGTATCTATACAATTATACCATATTAAAAATGAATCGCAAAATATGTTGCTAAGCGAATAACTCGAAGACGGCTGAATCAACTCGAGATTTTTTTTTAAATATGTTCCTTGAATTCTAAGAAAGGTTTTATGGAGCAGCGGGAACAGGATCAGAAGACCACGCGAGCGAAGCCGCGGGCAACGGCTAGTTATTAATTGATGTTTGTCACTACAGAGATATCACATCTATCATACACGTCAGTACCTACCTTTTATTATCTTTTCTGTGCTATAGATATAGACATCAGTAGTGGACCTAAAAAGCGATTAATATGCACGGTACCTACGCGTTTTTGGGCTGTCTGTTGTGGATAGCAAGGGGTTGCAGCGGTGATCCACGAGTACAAATAAAAAAAAACATCGAACCGTGTACCGATAGTCGTTTCGGTCCACGGACTCATCGCCAAGAGGCTCTCGTTAGACAGCTGGCTCAAGGACTTGATATAGAAGGCAGTTTTGCTAGGCACAGCACGCATAGTGAGGAAGTTCTTCTCCCTGGAGCCCTAACCACCGGTAGCTTGGTCCTTGTAGTGCGGGAGTTGCCTATGTCAAAAAAAATAAGGTAAATACAATTGGCGGCCTTTTTGCACATACCTAAGGCAATCATTAAACGCAACCATAGGATGGAGAAAAATATAGTGTAAAGACCTACAATGTACATTATAACATAGATTATAATTATCAAAACAACCTGCGCCAGTGGCTTTTTTCTCTCGCGGCTCAGGACCAAAATCCGTGCCGATAGGTATACTTGCTGTAATTCGAGTTCAAGGTTTAATTACTAACGTCACTATGCTACTAGTGATAAAAATGGCACGTAATTTATAATATGTTGTTTAAACGTATCCTTACCTATTATTCAATGTCAAAGTTTGCACAGGTGTTAAGTACTGGTACTATGTTTGTCAAATCACACTTATCCTCGCAAGTTTAGGCAGAGGTGTTATTTTACCCACCATTCATCAATCATTGTATTCGGTTACCCACGTGGTAGGTGGTGAGACTATTGCCCTATTCTTACTACACAGTGCGCACCGTTTCCGGTCGTAATGTGTGAGGATGAATTCCCTACTTATGGCAGCAGTGCGATGATAGAAAGTAGGTCAGCATCATGTCAAACAATTCTTCTGAACACAAACCATTATATAGGCGGTAGAACACACAGAGTGAGGCAAAGTCCCTCCTGAAGTTAGAGGTTCCACACCGCCTGAGATCGTCGACGATCCTCAGCACCCGCCTTTGTAGCGAATTGAAGGGGTCAAGCTGACATGCAGGCGCCTTAGTAACGTGGTGACAGCAGCCCTCCATGGCGGGCACCTCTGTGCCTTTTAGAGAAGTCTTTGCCCAGCGGTGAAGTACTGCTTCGCCCTGTAAAGTACAAGTTGAATTGAATACTTAGAAACCTCTATAATTCTACTTTCAGCGCTGACGTTAGCAGAGTCATCAGACTCATCATCACTCCCTGAACCTTTTTCCCAACTCAGTTGGGGTCGGCTTTCCAGTCTAACTGTGATGCGGCTGAACTTCGATATTTTCCGTGAAGCGACTGCCATCTGACCTCCACAACCAATGGTCTGATGACCAATGGCGATATCGAAGTTCCAAGTTAGGCTGGTTGGACTTTTGAGGGCTCCAATTACCCGTAACGACTGCCATAGATGTTTGTATGGCAACCGGGACCGACGGCTTAACGTGCTCTCCGAGGCACTTATAAACCTGCGATAAATACACACATAACTTCGAAAAGCATCGAAAAGTCATTGGTGTGTGCCATGGTAAACCTGGGATCGAACTCGAGACCTCGTCTCAGCAGTCCATTACCCATACCACTAGGCTACCGCGGCTTCAGAGTCATCAGACTCATTGGTGCATAAATAATCGATGAATCATTTCGATAAAAAAGTAGAAGAAAATTGATGTACATACCTACCGATTAGTCGCTGTATATCATATTCTCAAAATACCACATTCGTAAAACATCACATTCGCAAAATACGATATACATATACATATGTTCACGCCCGTAATCCCCAAAGCGGTATGCCGAGGTGTATTAAACACCCACATTTCGTCAACTATGATTTCGGTCCGTAATAGAGGGTAAGCGTACTAGCGCCAATCGGTCAATTTGTAAAAAAACATGGGTATTCCCAAAATAAATTCCTAAATCGAAAACGTCTCTGGCTATATAGGTATATTTCTGTCAATGTTATCAACTTGGTTTATAAAAAAAACGTACCAGCGTACCTACTCAGTCACTTTCTCACGCCGGTTTTGTGTAAAGATCATGTCACTCATACACTTCGTTCCTCTAAGAAATAAACATTTATAATAGGTAATTATTATTATTTGTCGGACTATCCATTGTCCATGAATTCGTCCGTTGAGGTTCCAGCATTTATTTATGACAAGACAAAGGGTAAAAAATGAAACAGCTATATATTCAATAAACTATTATTTTATTAATCCCAATTCGATAAGTTACTGATGACACTTTTAAAATGATAGCTTATACGTCAAATATTCAAAATATTTTTGATGAGCTGTAAGCCCGTTTCCTTATACTTTACTATTAATAATATATATATATATATTATATATAACATGTAATACATTAATTGTAGAACATAGTAAATAATTTATCAGGATCTTAAAAGTAAAAAAATATACAATATTCAATAATCACTATAAATAATTATAACAATATTTTGTACATAAAAGTAATTGATCCTAGAAGTAGCAAAAAATAATGATCAGAATATATTTGCCACATATATATAATTCATAGTTCTATCTAGCTAGATCAATCGCTAAGTATTAGATATAAATTCGACCTACGATTTTTTGACAGACCTAAAACCTTGTCCAGACTACGACACAACAGTCACGTTTACAAATCTAATATATTTTTAAAGGAATAAAACTGAACGATAGAATTTTAATTAACTATTGTACCTGTCCAGACAAGGCTTCACCGAGGTCGATAGACAAATATGGATAAAAATATCGATAGATTTTTCTTAATTGAAAATTATATTGTGACAATTCGATAATATGTAATTTCGTATAAAGAATCACAAGAATAGGACGGCTAGGTTCGAATCGTACCTTACTTCATAAGGATTTATTAAGAAACGAATAACTTTTTTAAATTCATCTATCGACATCGAAGAGCTACTGATATGAGAACTAATGTCACTGTGATTGTGTCAGAACTAAATAGGAATCACGTCTCAAAAGCAATACGCATTCTTCTATTAAACATAGCAAAATTAAACATGAATATTGTAACAAATCTGAAAATACTATATCGAAATAATATGTAAGTATATTTATAACACTAAAATAGTTACAATTGTAGATCTTGCGCTTTCCTTTTTAAATAAAATAATGTTTCTTTTATTAGCAGTTACCTGGACTTCGTTCTTATTTCAACAGCGCTGCGATAGTTGCGCAACTAAATAATGGCGAGGCGAGCGTCGTCTGAATTAGCATTAAAGCTATCAATATGCGACCAATATTAAATTTGAGTAATGCAGTTGGCGGGTCCATACCTTCTATTTGAGGTTTAATTCTTAGTCAGTGTACTAATTATGTAAATAATGTACACATCATCAAATAAGATATGTATGTATCAGCCATTTTACTATCGAACACAAATTATACTAATTACATATAATTATACTTATAAATACACGACACTGCACATGTAGATAGGTATACATTGAGACATAATAATTCCTTAGTATGACTAACATTAATACACGTAGCAAAGATGGACGTCAACCATACATAACTAGAGATCTATTAAAAAGTCTAGTACGTGAAACGGGGTGAAAAGGGATCCAGGGGTGGATAGAATGAAATGGTCAATAGAAATTCTTAAATAATTACTTTTACTAGATTTCAAATAAGTCCGTTATCAGATATTTGATGATTCTTATTACAATAAACTAGTCCAAAGTTTGGCTTGACAGAATTTAGTTAGCCATTTTATTTCTATTCACCCTTTGATCTCTATTCACCCCGTTTTACCGTTATTCAATGTTATATTACGGGATATTTATATATATATTGAAAGCCGCGGTAGCCTAGTGGTATGGGTAATGGACTGCTGAGACGAGGTCTCGAGTTCGAT
Organism: Pelosia muscerda; assembly: GCA_963691645.1. Taxonomy (NCBI): domain Eukaryota; kingdom Metazoa; phylum Arthropoda; class Insecta; order Lepidoptera; family Erebidae; genus Pelosia; species Pelosia muscerda. The sequence continues at coordinate 3,846,489 of OY829098.1, read as the reverse complement.
CCCAGGTTTACCATGGCACACACCAATGACTTTTCGATGCTTTTCGAAGTTATGTGTGTATTTATCGCAGGTTTATAAGTGCCTCGGAGAGCACGTTAAGCCGTCGGTCCCGGTTGCCATACAAACATCTATGGCAGTCGTTACGGGTAGTTGGAGCCCTCAAAAGTCCAACCAGCCTAACTTGGAACTTCGATATCGCCATTGGTCATTAGACCAGTGGTTGTGGAGGTCAGATGGCAGTCGCTTCACGGAAAATATCGAAGTTCAGCCGCATCACAGTTAGACTGGAAAGCCGACCCCAACTGAGTTGGGAAAAAGGTTCAGGGAGTGATGATGAGTCTGATGACTCTGCTAACGTCAGCGCTGAAAGTAGAATTATAGAGGTTTCTAAGTATTCAATTCAACTTGTACTTTACAGGGCGAAGCAGTACTTCACCGCTGGGCAAAGACTTCTCTAAAAGGCACAGAGGTGCCCGCCATGGAGGGCTGCTGTCACCACGTTACTAAGCACGTGCACGTGCTACACCGGTCAGATGGCAGTCGCTTCACGTAAAATATCGAAGTTCAGCCGCATCACAGTTAGACTGGAAAGCCGACCCCAACTGAGTTGGGAAAAAGGTTCAGGGAATGATGATTTATATATATATTGAGTTATGGAGCATATGATCGCGGTGTACTGATGACCGTCGAACTAGTTCTTATTGTGGCCAACCGTATCGGTCTACCCTCTCTCACTCGATTATTACGCGCGTTGCTACTACCACTGTCTGTAATCTCACAGTGTACTCGATCGCGACACACTACACTCACTGTATCCCGTAATATTTAAGTGAATATGTAAATGATAATCGAAAATCATAGGATGTCTAGTATGTATGGTAGTGGCGTCCATTTACTACGATTTTGGTTTCACATTACACGACAAAAATACGTCATTATTTTTTTAAGTTTGATGTGGCATAAAGTAGTCAGTAAGTCATGAGTTAAGAGTGGCGAGTACTAGAGATGTGCTAGTTTGGAATTAGTTGAAGAAAATGTTGATTCGAGTTAACTTGAGTTAGCCATTTTGACATCACTCAAACTCATTTCATATATTCTTGAAAAACCGGTATCAAACCACTGATTAGGTTAGGTTAAGTAGGCTAATTAACTGAATTAGTCTAATTCATTTGTTCGACATATGTTTTTATAAGACGTTGCTACAAGATTGTTTACCTTTATTTAACCTAAACAAATGGAGCCCTAATATAGTGATATCTCATGCCACATGCAACACAGCATTGTTCTCTACTATCCTATCTATGGATGTATAAAATTTATATATACTGGCACTACACAAGTCTAGTAGAAATAAATCTGTGAGGCATCGTATAATGTGAAACCTAGTAACCACTAGACAAACTCCAACGGCCTGACTTTCGCAGCCAGCCTAAAGCTCTATTCCATCACCCTATATACCCCGGGGACACTCAAAGCATATACCCGGGACAAAATACTTTCAATCTGCCATTCTTACAATATAAATTATGCTATATAATTGTTTAAGACAAATACTTATACTGATATAGGCCTATGTAGGCCACGTCTACTACTACATACCTCGTCCGAAATAATTCGGAGTTGTCTAACTGATAAACGAAGATATAGGTTATGAAGTAATCTCAAAATTTTATGCAATTTTAAAGGAAATTAAAAAAAAAGTGTATATCCAAGGACGTTTTCTTTACAGGGGAAGGGGGGGAATGATATAACCAATTGTAATACGTGAATACGCTTTAGACGATTTTTTTATAGTATCACGCCTATATCCCCGAAGGGGTAGGCAGAGGTGAAATGTGGGTGCCAACCCACATTTCACCAGTTTTATATTTGGGTCCCAATGTAATAGGTGGCGAGCCTAAATAAAATAAATACACACATAACTTCGAAAAGCATCGAAAAGTCATTGGTGTATGCCATGGTGAAACCTGGGATCGAACCCGAGACCTCGTCTCAGCAGTCCACTACCCATACCACTAGGCTACCGCGGTGTTGACGAAATTCTTATATACAACTAGCTAGGTTTCGTAAAAGTATCGATAAATGACTCCAATATTATTCCAAGATGGTTGTGTAAGATAATATCGAATGTCTAAGGCGTGTTCATGTTTCTTTGGTTCCTGTAAAATGCAAGTTCTGCTTAAAATATTCACTTTTTCCAATCTAAATTGTCAATCTCAAAGGTTGGACGAGGTTTGCGGTTATAGGAATGTGTGCTAGCTGCATGTACCGCCGCCACACAAGTTGAAAGCAACTCGCACCAAGGAGAAATAATATAAAAAAGATTTGCTTAACAAGACAGTGTTTGTCGATTTATAAATAGTTTTAGAATAAAATATTCTCTTTGCGTTTTTTCTAGCATTTGTAAATATTGTGTTAGAAGCATGCCGCCTTTACTATAGGGGCACTCGAGGCACATCTCGGGCCACCACGTCAAGGGGCCCCACAAAAGAGAGACGATTTCTCGCACATCAACTTAAAAAATCTAATAGCATAAACTTTCCAAAAAGGGCCTCAACAGTCTTGTGTGCTATAGATAAAGACGACTCTGATTAGAAGACGCTAAAAGGATTTCTTTTCAGTTTTAGGTTAGTGGTTGTAGCTGCTGGTTATAAAGTATACGCTTGTTGGAATAATAAACATTTTCGAGATAAATATGAAATATTTCTGACGGTGAGTAGGGTAGTCAGTGCTCACTGGATAGGTTTTATCTTGTCAGTGGGAAGACCGAGAAAAGTTGCTCCCCTATACATCGTCGGCAGCACGAGTGTGACGCCTCCGGTGTTGTAAACGTAACACGGTACCACTTTCCATCAGGTGGGTTGAGTGCTTGTCTGCCACCTTATCAAATGTCTGGAGTGCAAGGGGGTGACTGTTGATTGCAGACCGCCTCCAACCGTATGGATTAGAGGTCGATTGGGGAGATCTATGTCCAGCAGTGGACGTCCTATGGCTATAACGATGAAAGACGATGACGGAGTGCAAGAGAAAATCATATTCATCTCGTTTTGCCTTGTGTTTCCATGTATAAACGTGTATATAAAAATTTCACAGATTAATTAGGCAATATCTTTTTTTTAATAGCTATAATGTCAAGCAGTACCTATTGGGTAGAACTGGGCGACCATTTTTAACATCCCTGTTACTACCTAGGGTAGCCTAAGAGAAAAAATAAAAATATTCAGGATATTTATAATTATTGATAACGTGGCTTAGCTGTCTCTGAGAAACGTGTTTGTTACAAAATTGACTTTTACTGCAGTATTAAAGACAGAAAAGGGCCCGAAATATAACTAAATTATTTTTGGGGCCCTATTCTGTTTGACAATGAGTTTTCATTGCAGTCGTAACGAACATTGAAGATATATGGTAAATACAATAATTTACGTTTGCAACGCGAAAGTTTTAAAGTGATTATAGAAGATGGAACCAAAGTGTCGCGTAGTTACGTTATAGTTGATGAATACCATGGAAAACAAAAAATAAATGGAAGTGTGATTTAGTCGGTGCATGCGTGTCACTGGTGTGCGTATTTGCGTAACGAAGGATAAATTCGACCTTTTTGTAAGAATACGTCTAAACTTTTTCGTAAATATTCAAACTTGTTCCATCCAAGGTATGTAACGCCATAAATACTTTTTTATCTATAGCAAAGTAATCGCTATTCTGAATAGTAGAAAAAAAAGGTGGTGTTAATATAGTTACCACTACCTTTAAAAGGATTAAGTGTGTTTTATTGTGTATTACGTATGATTTGAGCTAATATGGCATTAAAAGTAGTAGTAAATTCCACACTCAAATCAATTATTTACTAGTAATGCGTATGGTATTATTAACGGTTAGTTTGGCGAAATAGTTTCCGCTACTGAAAATATCGTGTCGCATTTCTACTAGATTTTCCTGTTACGTGGTCAATACAAATAAGGGCCTGTTCAGAATGTATCATTAAAGACAACGAAAACACGTTTGTCACAGATAACTTACAATGCAACATAAATCTTACTATTGGAATTAATACGTAGAAATGGCTCAAATATGTGAAACATATAAAAATATAATATACATGTTAAGTTTCACAGTAATCCTTAATTAAACCAATTTAAATATGAAGAAATTCATCTAACTAAATTAGGTACAAACAATTACAGTTTAATTTTACTAAGAAGCTATAGGCAAAGCGCTGTGTCCGAAAACTTCATAATTTTTCAATTTAAATCCAGAAAAGACATTTTTCCAGTCGATTTTTTCAGTCTAATTGCGTCGCGGCGGACTGCCATCTGTCCTCCATAACCAATTGGTATACGCGATTTCAAAGTTCTGTAGTTAGAGTTATCGGACTTATTTTAGCTCCAACTACCCGTAACGACTGCCATAGATGTTGGTATGACAACCGGGACCGACGGCTTAACGTGCTCTCCGAGGCACGACCCGACCAGTGCATACAGTAATTTTCATTGAGATTTAATTGACAGTCAATTTTCTTGAGCATAATCGTCAATATAATACAATAAACCGTAATATGTTCGTCTTTTCACTAACACTAACAGTGCCTGTCTAAATAAAGGACGTATCTAAAGAATCTCTATAGGTATATTATCAATCTATATTATATAATATATACATAAATATCGGCTGCTATATCGATTAAGCTATTTACTAATTGTATATTGAGATGAAATTGATGTACATTGGCACACTTAATTCTTCCACAACCTCAAAAAATTGGGATACGTTTTATTTTTAAAAGAATGGCTGGGACACATCGCTTTACCTATAACCCTGGGACATAAACTTGCGAAAAAGTTAATGACAGCGCTAAGAAGCTTAACTCAGAAAGGAGAACAGCATTTAGGAATTTCGCATCAGAAGACCCATCTGAAAAAGAAAACAAAATGAGTTAAAACAATTAAAAACTAAATAAAAATATTAATAATTCGTAGTATTTCTTAATTTCATTTTATTCATTATAAATTCTACCACAAATGTTAATATCGACTGTAAATTCTACCATCAATTATAAAATCTACCATGGACTTGTACGTTTCTCGACTGGCGGTCGTTTTACTAAGGACAACATTTTTGTTAGAAGTCAAACAAACCTTTAACGCTTTAATTATTGAGCCAGTCCCAGGAGTCCTCGTCGGAAGTCTTCTTCTTTATAGTGATGTTCTTAATGTCGGGAGGGGGGCTGGACACCCCCACCTGCGACAGGTCACGAGCATCCATGTTGTTGCGAGCAGCTACGGAATCCTTCCAAGGTTGGATCTGTTCGTTCCTGGTGAGACAGAGATATAAAGTCTTGATGAAAAGTATTAAGAACAAAACCAGTTTGATGATAATATAGCACTTGGTTTATCATTTGGCTTTTTTTTTCATAATATCACGCCTATATCCCCGAAGGGGTAGGCAGAGGTGCTAGCACCCACATTTCGCCAGTTTTTATCTAGGTCCCAATGTAATAGGTGGCGAGCCTATTGCCATCAACCGGGCACATATCAACCTGCGATAAATACACACATAACTTCGAAAAGCATCGCAGTCATTGGTGTGTGCCATGGTAAACCTGGGATCGAACCCGAGACCTCGTCTCAGCAGTCCATCACATATACCACTAGGCTATCGCGGTATATTCATATATCATTTGGCTAATGCGAAGAATGTTGTTTTTTTTCACTTACCACTGCGAATAGGGTTCTGAAGTAGAATTCTTCATGGCACCGTAAGTCGGTGACTGGTACGCAGTGCTAGTGTTGCTAGCGCGACGTTGTTCACTAGCGCCGCTAAGTGAACTCCAGCCACCGCGATTATTTACCTATGGATGTCAATAGACTTTAGTATAATCTTTTAGAAGTGGAAAAAAACACAATTTAAAACATCAAAGCTTATAGTAGAAGTTGTATAAAATTCTACCATTAACTTTGGCACACATAAGCAATATTCATAAAAACATATAAATTGTCAATTTCAATCATCATAAATTCATCATTGTCCTGAAAGTTCATTCATCAAATGAATCCATCATTGTTCTCCTTGCGTTATAGCTTATAGGCAGAGGTGCTAGCACCCACTTTGGCCAGTTCATATTAATGTCCCAATGTAATAGGTGGCGAGTTTATTGACATTACCATTTATAAACTTGCGATAAATACACATAACTTCGAGAAGTCATTGGTGTGTGCTATGGTAAAACCTGGGTTAGAACCCGAAACCTCGTCTCAGCAGTCCATTACCCATACCACTAGTAAAATCATAATTTTAATTACGTAATTTTCAATTTTAACAATAATTACCGTACGTCCATATCAGTGTGCTGAGGACTATATGGACGGTGGCATAATGTGAGCATAAAGACTTTGGCCGATACCTTACTATAAAAAAAAGAAAAAAAAACTTTATTTTTCTCACCTTCTCCGTGACAGTAGTAGCCATTTCGGACACCTTCTGTGTCGCGATACCACCGTACTTAACGGCGTTCTCGGTCGCGGTGCGCGCTGCCTTGCTCACCGACGACGCGAACATTGACCACCCCTGGAATGGTTTTATGTTGGGTTAGGAACTCAAATGAGAAATATGTGTCGTACATTTTCTTCATATTTTATGCTCCTATTTAAACGTGTTACTTGGATACCTATGAAGTCATACTTCTTTGGCATAATAATAACAAATGTTGTTAAATTGTCTTGAATTTGTGCATTTGTAAGTATTTTACAGATACACTAGCTAACTTCAAAGTAACGGTGTGCGCCATCGTAAAATGTTATTGCTAATTCAGGGTGTTTTATTTTAGTAACGGTGAAAAATTTACAGTCATATTTTCTCCCTGGCGCGCAGAAAAAGCATACAGTTTTTTGAGTAACAGACCCAATATACTTCAATTTAAACATCTAAAAAGTCGTATCGTTTTTTGAGTGGAAATCTTTACTTGTGTGTGATGTGCTTTTGTTTGAACCAGTTTCGGATTTCCATTCGCTACGATGCCGAAATACCACTCTCATATCTCATAACCTTCTTTATGCATGCTCGTCGGTTTAGAGTATCCTGACCGGCCATTTTCTAAAACTTCCCCAGGGACGTGCGCCCAAGTCTTACCCTTCCGACGGTACTATCCACGCTCGCCTAATACACCTGTTTCGTTAGTCTTCTTTCATACATTCTCTCAACACGACTAAACCATCTTAACATACCTTTCTCCATTCTCATCACTACATCTTCTATCACACCACATTGCTTATAAGTACCTGTATGTACTGGCCCTAAAAGTACCCGTATTTCAACCAGGTGGAAAGTCTAGATGGAACACGAGTCCCATCGTAATACTTACAGTCGCAAGTGAGGCTAGAGTATTGTCTACGATCTCATTGCCGCTATGCATCGGCGACATCGGCGTCGATTGAGACTGCTTCTGGGTGTTACCGAAACCGGTGTAGCGGCCACTGCCGTATTCGCTGCTGTTGAACAAACAAGAGATAATAATATAGCCGGACTCCACACGGAGAACAGCTACTGGATATCAGCAAAGATAGGAAATAAACTACGATAGTATATTTTGATTAATTAGCCTATTGCAATCCACTGCTCGACCTGGGCAGTTCCTAATGTGGGCCATTGCTACCTGTCCTGTGGATGAATCCTACGGTATTCATAGGATCGTTGATTCGGCGTAATCGAAATTACCTTATCACGTTTTACACAAAACCTGGCAATACAATTCAGTAAAGCGTACTTTTATTACTTTTATTAGGAACAAACACACAAAGTCAGTTAAGTTATATAGATTTCTTTAAGTATGAATGCGTAGATATTTCAAAGTTATGTGCACACGATGAAACAATGTTTGCACCAGAGACAGACCACAGTCAATAGAATAGCTATAGGAGTATAGACAGTGGTTATATCGACGCTGATTGGCTGGTTTTCATTTCCGGATACTGACTGATTAGCGGTTCGTTTGCATTTCGATTTGACTGCTCTATTTAGAGTTTGCGGATTACGGATTATTTTGCCAGGTATCAAACATTATTATGATATTTATCCTGTTGTTAATATAGCTTCAAATATTCGTAAACTTATTCCGGATAACACTTTGCAGAGAGACTCGGGTATACATAATAAATATTCGCATTTTTGAGAGCCATAAATAATTGATATATTAAAGGAAGCTTGAGATCTGTACCAGTAAAGCAAATGAATAATTGAGAAGCGACGACTGTCATAGTACTTATGGACATACTCGTATTATGAGAGTTGAAAGTAATGTTCTTAACATATTCAAAGTATTCATATAGAATTCTGAGTGGATCTAGAGTTAAATTACCATTGGCTCGCATCACATTGCTTATTTTTTATTATATTTATTTCGTTGTATTGAAATGTTGTAACTTAAAATTAACTTAGTCTAAGGGCGCTATAAAAACAGTTACAATGGAACAGAAATTCGATTAAAGAAAATGTCAAAAGTTGCCTGCCAAGGAAATTCATATTAAAAATTATGTTGTTAAGCTCAATGAAATACTTAAGATTATTATTTATATTATTAGTAATCATCAATAAATTAAATTAAAAATGATTAATGCATCTTTTAGCATGTCATTGAACAAATTCCTCAAGTGAGTAGTAACACCCCTCAGAAAAGCCTTAAGTATAGCCCCTATCGAACTCCTTTGTGTATACAGCTCTTCTAATGTCCAGAGGAAGACTAGTTAAATAGTTTGACAGCACTCTAAGATGAGCTATGTTTGACCACATCAAGAGTGAGTACAATGATTTCACGCTGAAAACTAACAAGGATTTCAAATTATTTTAATAGCATAAGATTAAAACAAACTTACTGATAGCTGATGTTGTTATCAGATCCGCTAGTGTGGAAGGTGTTCTCGCCAGACGAGTAGAAGTCGCGAGAGGACCCCCACTCCTGCGACCTCTCTACCGTCTCTGGCTTGTAATCCGATTGAGTCCAGGGACGTCCCTCGGCAAGGGCAGTAATCTGTAAAAAGTGTAATATTTCACCTAAAATAAGTTGATCGAATTCAGGTCAGAATGAATGTTATACGATATCAAAGGATCACAGCTGGATTTACGTTCCCTCTAATGTAACGTTGTTAATCTGAAAAACCCGTTGTAAAAGGTGCGAGTCTCTTAATAGGGTCACATCTGAGACCTGTAAGCGGGGGTTATATCCGCGTTGTACAAGGCGGTGATGCTAGGACTGGGTTCGGAGACTGTGCAAACATCACAGCCTTATGCTTGCCTGGGAATACATCGCTCTCATAAGACCGCTCATCGGACCTTAGACCTGATGCAGGTTGCGCAGAATGCGTGATCCAGGATCATACCAGCACTAGTCTAATCTGGATAAAAAATAAATACGTAGGTATCTATTCTATCCACATTTAATATAAACAGCCAAAGAGTATTTTCAGTTTATCTTTGAAGCGATGAATAATAACTGAAATCAAATCTTCTTACAACTAGAATTTTCCAAGCTCTAGTAATTCAATACCTGAGCACAAAGAGCGCTCCAACGTTCCAGATAAAACTGTGAGTTATAACAACGGCACAAAGGAATAAATAATATTTCACAAGAATAAACTAATAATGAATAGGAACGGAAAGGGAACAACAATAGGTACATTAATTTGATTGGCTTCGTTTGAGTGCATAACCCTCATTCCGCTTTTGAACTTTAGGGAGCTTTCACTCGAGAAATGTATACACAACGGAAGGTAGCCCGGAATATCTTAATGACGAAAATAGAGCACTTACTAAGTATTAAGTAAGTAATCTCATGACCTTGTCGAAGTCATTTTCATCTACGTAAGTACAAAGTACACAGGACTAAAGGACATTGTACAACGCACAAACTTCGTGTGCCAGTGTAAACACATAAACGGGAGCGGACGCGCGAAGCCTAAACGCTCATAATCCTCATTTTGCTTGTCTGATCACGACGCGATGGAGGCTACCATTAGCCCTATCAATATACCATCTAAGTTAATTGGTTTATAGACTGTCAATATATTTGTCGACGACACACATTTACAGTGGTAATGCTAAATTAATCGCTATCCATTAATTAGAGAGACAATTCGATATTAAGTTATTTTCGTCGGGAATGTAGTTATCTTTTTTTTCCTACGTAAAATCCACCCCCACCGCAGTCGGTGAAAATGGTTATGTTGGACTTGAACAGACTAAAACGCACTCAGTCTTCGATTGCCGAATGAGATAGTAAGTAACATCAATCCGTCACGCGACCTCCAACACCCAAGTTGCCTCCGCTCTTCACTGAATGTGTGGGTCAGGATTATCCTCTGATCCTAGTCCGCCTTCTCCTTTTCGAGCATTACTTGCTAGCAGAAAGAGGCGACGGCAGCCAAAGCGCTCGCTATCAATCGGAAGTATATGCGAATATTACATATTGAAATAAAGCTATTTTTAACGTACTCTATTGTGCCTAATTTGACGTTATTGCTAAATGATAGCTGGCGGTGAAAAGCGATGTCAGATTCAGAGTAAATTCCTGACGGTTCTTTGCTTCTCGGCAGTCTTTCCGCGCATTGTCTTTCAGCGTTTTTTCCTAGCGACTACAACATGGGGTTATCAAGAAGGGATCACTTTCCATTAGGTGGGCCGTGGCTTGTCTGCCACCTAAGTGGTATAAAAGAAGACATGGTCACAGTCACAGGTAGACTTACTTATACTTAAAACTACGACACAGCTCGTTATGGAACGAAAATAAATCGTCCAAATAAATTGCGTTATAATAATGGTTAGTTATTAATTATTATTAATTAATATGTGTAACATATTAACTCTTTGCGGTTACTTCAAACCTCTAAGGAGTTTTGAGATAACTCCACGCTGGAGTAGTCCGTCGGCGGCGATAAAGAAGGGTTTCCTGTTACCAACGAGTCCCTAACCACAGAAGGAAGACGTGAATGATGTCTCGAACGACGTCAATACACATTAACGAATCCCTTTGGACTACAGTGTCCACCAGATAATGGCTTAAGGAATTAAAATGTCATGACTTTGATAAACATACCAGGAAATTCATGATCGGTTTTGGAATTTAGGAGTATATTTGTTAATTAAACATTTATATAAATGAAATAAACTAGAGAGGAAATTCGTTCCATTACTTCTTGCGATCACAACTTCGGTCTGAATTAAGAACAAAGTTAGGAAAGCCTTAAGTTTGGATTTGAATATGAAACCTCGTCTATCGGACTCAACTTTAACACAATCGAGTACCAGAGTTATACCTACACTGAAAGGGCATGAGAAATGGAAGTAGAGAGCTAAGTTTAAAATTACGCAGAAATATCGCTACACTACAACAAAAAGTGGTGAAATATGTAAGGATATTACTTTCTGAATATATATAAAAAATGTTACATAACTGAGCCCTGATTCTTCTATTCTCCGGGGGCTAGATGGGGTCACCATGGTTCATATATTACTGGAAGGAGGAACCCCGACCCCAGAAGTCTGCTGAGGATCGAGAGGTATGTTTTGTATTATTTCACCTCCGTTCATCAAAGATCCATAGACGGCGTGCGTTTTAGTTGATTCGATTCCAACATAATAACCTCCACCGACTTTGCTGAAGGTGGTATCCGTGGAGATATTGCGCACGATAAAAAAATGTACCCCAATTTTCATGACCTTTAAAATAGAAATGCCTCATACTCGGATTCCAAGTAAGGTATTTTTGTAACACAATTTTCAAGTAAAATGCTTTTCAAGTAATAAGGTGGAATCGCAATTTTATTTTAACCATCATAAAAATTAGGAAAACCAGGCCTGAGGTAACATTAGACCTCGGGCCATAAGATAGCTGGAAATAGCAGGACAATGCTCGCAGAATAACCAAGCTGAAGAGGCAGTGAGCTGACCACATCTGCCGAAGAACCGATAGCCCCTGAAGCAAACTAGTCCTTGAGTGGAGACTGCGAGACTGCAAATGGAAGGTAGTACGTGACAGTAACCACATGGACTGATGACCTGAAAAAGGCGGCTGGGCTAGAATTGATGGGGATGGCGAAGAGTAGGGGCCAGTGGCACACATTGGGAGAGACCTATGTCCAGCAGTGGACTGCAATAGGCTAATTAATAGGCCTGAGAACATAATTTTTTCGGGTCGAAATTCACACATACTTTAAAACTATATTAATAAATTGTCGTCAAAAACATTTAAAATGTATCGAATAGATACATGTAGTATAATTATAGTGGTTAGTTATTTAAGTACCTCAGAAGTGATTACTATTTGATGTTTGAGAATGACATTACATATTTAGTGAAGATAACATATAAAATCACAAGCATGGCTTCTATAAAAATTGTATGCAATTTGTAATTAAAGGAGCCGGACGATATTGCAACGAAATACTTAAATATTTCTTCAAAGGGAACCTGGTGCGGATGGCGACAGTTCATTATGGATTCTAATTAATAATGTGTCCATCTCGAGGTTCCGTAGACGTAAATTAGAAATCTGTTTTGAAATTATTGGGTAACAGTTGGCAACTACTATTTCAGTTCCATTAATTAATGAAAAGGTAATAGGTATATTTTTTTCAGAGGAGGTCCAAATCTTTAATTGTATTTATTAAAAAAGTACCGGGCTTTCGTTCTAATGTGCCTAAATATTGAGGAAGTCGTAAAACATATATGAACTATGTATCCAAAAAATAACAGTAAGTAGGTATGTAGTAATTTTTTTCTCAATCGTTGCTCCGATTTCGAAGATATCTATTAATTAGATAATATAGCTGTCATTTTACGATGGTGAGGGATTTAAAAAGTCAACTCTCGTAGTGTTTCTTTCTTCTGAAAACCCGAGGATTCGCAGTCTGGGGGCCGCGCTGGTGGAGACTAAACTTGAACATGTAAACCAAATTTTGCAGAACACAATAATTTACAATCGTCTGTGGTCACATACCAAGACCAGCCAACTGTCGTGCTCAAGTGCTAGCCAGCCAATCCATCATTATACAAAGAGGGAAGATCACTAATGAGATAGACAAGCGAACTTCAATCAAGACATACTACAAGCCGTCACCGAAGACAATTCAATTTTAAGCATTAGAATGGAATTATGGACTCTCGCATACCTACTAGTCAAAAAAAGACATATTGGCAGAAAAAATAGCTGATATAAAACACGAACGGATGAAGAAGCGAGATAAGGACATATGACAAATCGGTAGTTAGTTAATATATATATATATATTTTTGGAGGTTTAGCTTTAGATTTGAAATCTACTCCTTATGTGAAGACGTGTAATAAGAAATCAATCACTCCTTGAAATTTTAAAAACCCCTTACGAACGATTTCCTAAGTTACTGATATAACGGAGGAAGAATATCACCTTCACATCTCATCAGAAGGGTGTCGCAATAGGCGTCAAATGGCAAAAAACGCAAATGAAACTCGAAATAAAAACATGTATCAAGCCATCTGGCTAGCGTGAAAACAGTAGACCAAAAACCTCAGAAGAAAGGCCATGTCCAGCAGTTGAGTCATCGAGGTTAATTGATAGACGCAATACAAACATCTATTGGTCTGTTTTGCTTACATATATATATTTTATTTTATTTATGGCACGTCAATTTGACTTCACCTCGCCTGATGTTAAGCTGAAGGCAAAGTCTCATGAAAGAAGGTCACCATTGCAAACACGTTCAGTGCTACAATTGCAAATATAAAAAATATCGATGACAGAGATGCAAGCATAGGTGATATTGGATGAATCGGATTGCATAACTCGATGCCTCTAAGCCCCTTCAAATATCGAACGAGCAGACGAACGGCGTCACGTATTGATAATCACAATCTACTTCCTACACTAATACTTTTGTGTCGTTTAGCTTCATAATGTCCAAATCCCAAAATGTCCAGAGGTGGCAAAACGCCCATATCCCAGAATATACACGTGTGTGTAAAAATATTTATAACGAATAAACTCAATAACCACTGTGCTGGTTCCAAAAATTCTTTCACCATTGGAAAGCTATATTCACCCTTAGTAACATAGGCTTTATTGCACTGCGCGATAATCAACTACCACGCGAGTGGAGTTGGAGCAACAGCTAGTTTATTATATTTCAGTGTCGTATGGCATTGTATACTGCACGGACATTAGTAATTTAAACATTATTCACTTTTGATTTCTTAAAAGAAATAGCAATTAATGAAAGTAGGAGACGTTATTGACATTCTGTAAACTGTGTTAATTAACGCTTTGTTAGGTAAATTCATACGCAAATACAATTACAAAGAGTAATAAAAAAAATGTCCAAGCTCATTTATGTACAACTGACTGCCATGTTGGTTCAGTAACATAATTTAAGTATCATGTTCAACATTCACCCTATCGCACTCCCTGGACATAGGCGCCACTTCCAGTTCTATTAATATTATGTAGACGGTATTATACACCATCGAGAATATAAGGTCTGATTTTAAAAACGTCAGTTAGGAGTTAGAAGTTCCTACTTACATACGAGTAATGCCTAATTTTACACACGGGTATTAGCCTAGTATGGAATACTACTGACACACTTATACGTCACTCACTAGTACCATTACCAAAAATACAATAACTTCCATCCCGTATTTACTCGCTGAAGTACCATGGTACTATAGACATAGGGGAATTTTATTTCTAGAAAAGAGGAAATAGACCGGATTAGCCTAGTGGTATGGGTAATGGACTGCTGAGACGAGGTCTCGGGTTCGATCCCAGGTTTACCATGGCACACACCAATGACTGCGATGCTTTTCGAAGTTATGTGTGTATTTATCGCAGGTTTATAAATGCCCGGTTAATGGCAATAGGCTCGCCACCTATTACATTGGGACCTAAATATAAACTGGCGAAATGTGGGTGCTAGCAACTCTGCCTACCCCTTCGGGGATATAGGCGTGATATTATAAAAAAATCAAAAGAAAATTAAAAGAAAAGAGGAGAATGAATGTCGTGGAAAAATGTAAGTGCATTTATAAGACCAAGATAGAGATTTGATGTAAGTATACCTAATGATGACCAGCAAAAACACATCTCATATTTTTGAAGAAATGAAGTTATTACGAAACGTAGCTTGTATGAGCATAACGATTTTTCTACATGAGCAATCACAAAAACAAAATAGAATTTTATTCACTTTCATGGCAAAGGCGATTGCAGTTGCTGTCTGAAATGAAACAAATTAAAATTCAAAAATGCTTTTATCTCTGAACTACACAGTGCATTTCTGAATGTTCATATCAGAACGTTTCACAAAGACTGAATATGAATAGGGAATACCTGTAGAGAAATGCACTTGAAATCATCTGAATGTGTACTTGTATTTGTACCTCGAATAAGTGCTCATTCACAGAGGTTCCGCCATTGACGATTGATTATGAAACACGATATTTATTGACGGATGGATGTTCACATAGCATACGGATTCGTGTTTTCGTGTTTTATTATGATTCAACATTCAAGGTTCCCGAGTATGAAAAAATATAGAATTCGTAACGGAAAGGTTTCGAGAGAGCAGATTATGCTTGAAATTAGGTGGAAAATATAATTCAATCGAGTGCTTTGGCTGTTACTCACGAAGCGATATGCATAATTTGTGCGCTCTTTTCCAAAGGAACGAAATTTTAAATAACTATTCCACATAAGTCATGGAATTTTATGTTGATTTTGATTATTTTATTGAAACAATAATTATTTTATTTCTATTATTATATTTTATTATTACTTTATTATATTACTATACTTTTGTTAATTAGCTACACTATTGCATTTGGCCTGTATTATGCCTGTGATGATATCTTTAATTGAATAAATTGGATAAATGATAAATCAATATGCCACACGCTTACAATCAATGTTATGTAAACTTGAATTTTAACTTAATACCTGGCTATAATTATGTATTTCAACATTATAGGCGCTTCTTATGAATTTTCTAACACCTCTTAAGAAACGCAACAAAAATATTAGCGACCCGAGTCCCATAACTAATGTCAAATGTGGGATCGCCCCGGATCAATAAAATTACTTGGCGGGTCTTACACTTACTGTCTCTTCCAACACGAAAAACTATCGAATTCGTAAAATAAAGGTATCAAGAGAACGGAGAATTACGATAGACAGCTTGCCTATAGTGAGCCTTGGTGTGCTTGAATCCCACCAAGCGTAATGCCCCGCTCTCTCGATACTTTAACATTATGAATTCGATAGTTTTTCTACTACGATAAGCTTCATAGAGTGATAATAGTAATGGATTTTTTTATACCACTTAGGTGGCAGAGAGGCACCACCACCACCAGGCCCACCTGGTCGAAAGTGGTTACCGTGGCCTATGGACGTTTGCAACACCAGGGGCGTCACATTCGAGCTGCCAACCATATAAAGAAATGGGGGAAGGGGAAGGGGGACCGGAGAAGGTTAAGAGTCTCTATGCTGTTAGTGCAGAAGACAAAGAAGAGTTTGTCGGTCTTCCCACTGACAACACAAAACCTACCCTATTGACCGCCGGAAACACAACACAAGGTTATTATTAACCGTCACAGTCGGACTGCTCAATTAAGACGGGAGAAACCGTCATATCCTACCTATGTATAAATAACTAGCTGTTGCCCGCGGCTCCACCCGCGTGGATGTCGATTATCGCGTTATACGACTCTACTAGATTCACTACTTGCCTCTCTATACTACTTTTCCTTGCTGTCATGACAACGGAAATTGTTAGCGATATTAGCGCCAATGTATAGAAATTTACCGGATCAATTGAGATTTATGATTATTACTCCGCTCCCTTGTATGGTAGCGTGATGATATATAGCCTATGTTACTCCTAGATATTGTAGCCTTTTAGAGGTGAAAGAATTGTTTAAATCGGCCCAGTTCTTTTTGAGCCTATTGATTACAAACATACAAACATACAAAAATAGGTACAAATCTTTCCTCTTTATAATATTAGTATAGATAACGACTAATAAGAATAATAAAAATCCAGCAATGACTTACCTTTTGGCGGTACATGGCAGCGGCTTTAGTGTTGTATTTCTGTGGGATGGTGAGACCTGGCTTGTAATCTGGCTGGCTCTCGAGGAACTCTCTAGCTTTACCGTTACCCCCCACCTGAGGACAAACAAATTATTGTCTTTATTTCTCAATAGCAGCAAAATTATACATTTATTGTATTAACGTCAACAGCAGTTCTTTTTTACTGCGTGTATATCTTTATTTTCTTAGGTATAAGACAATCTTTAGAAACCTATAAAAATGTAAATAAAATCGCAAGTTTTCGATTTCTTAAGTTGTAAGGTGACCAAGGGATAAATGTTGTTGCTGTAGAGCAAATGCTCTGCAGTAACAGGCAGTTAAATAACTGCCACGTCGCAAATATTGAAATGTGTCTACTTGCGTTGATCTTCGTTGATAGTTGTTTTAATGAAAATATATATATAATAAATAACTAATACTTCTGGACAACTCCGCCTATGCACGACACGACTCCTACAGAGTACCGAATGAAGGAATAGTCACATGTTAATTATAACAATTGTATTTGTCAAATACCTACCGACCATATAAAATTTGCCTACCTCCACTAGGATTCACAGTCTAGATTCCCATGTGGATCTTTGGATACTTTTAATTTCTCTGCAATCCACCTGTGGATCCTTGGATACTTTTATAACCGCTCTGATCTACATATGGATCCACCATTTAGATCCTTGGATATACTTAATGTATATATCTTTTTAAAGTCACACAGCATCCGACAGCAGCGAAAGCGTTTCGTTAGGTCACAATGCGAGTCCAAAATATTTCCCTCAACAATAATTTTGTACAAACAAAACTAGAGGCAACTAGAACAACGTTATAAACAAGAAGAGTAATGAAAGAGGAATATATTCACAAGTTATAAGTTTTAATGAACAAAACTTATGCGCACCGAGTTGTGTGCGGATACAATTAGGGTATTGTCGCAGTGAAGGTTGCATCGCTCGTTACATGGTCACTGTACGTGTATACAGATGTAATAACATTAAATTGGGCTATTCTTATTATTACGTCCGTCTTGTTTAGATTCATAGTTAGGCACTGAAAGCATATCGTAAACAGAGGCGACTTTTTTTTACAGTAAACAGTACTTATATGATTCGTCTAAATTATCGTCACTTTCTTCAGAAGTGGAAGTGCTTTCTATGTCATTAATCTGTTATTTACGCTTGCCTGATGCTTTTGAAAAAAAATCCAAAGATTACTAATTTAACGGTACGTAATTTGTATCATCATTTGCGATGGGTGACCTTATTGTACCTCAAAGCAGTTCAGCAGGTAAAGTGTCATGCGCGTAACTATTGACAAAACTAATTAACAAGTTCTTCATAATAATCACTACATCTATCTATCTATATATATAAAAATGAATCGCGGAACATGTGGTAAGCGCATAACTCGAAGACGGCTGGACCAATTCGAGTACCTACTTAATTCTTTTTATATTTGTTCCTTGAACTCTACGGAAGGTTTTTATTTAGCCGCGGGAACAGGATCAGGAGTTTTGGCAGCCGGAACGGGATCAGAATTCCAGCCGCTGGCAACACCTAGTTACAATATATATTAGGGTAATAAATAGGGTAAATATTCAGGGAAGGCAGCACGAGTGTGACGCTTCTAGCGTAACAAACGCCCATTGGCCACGGTGACCACTTTCCATCAGGTGGGTTCTGCCACCACCTAAGTGTTATAAAAAGGCGAAGAAATATATTTCTAATATAAGCTTACAGGATAATTATTGATGGTCGAACGCGGCCGTGGATCGTAACTTGGAGGTCGTAAGAGAATTTAACCCTCATTCATTTTGTCTTAAAAAATATATTTATTATACCTACCCATATCACATAAAAATACATAGATAGATAGAGAGAGTACTCTTTATTGTACACCAAAAAACAAAACCTAAAATAAATACAAGAAAACACCAAGAACAAGTAGTGAGAGTTACAGTTTGTTCTAATGTAAATATTACTTTTATTTATGTCACGAACCTTAAATCACTCACTTCGCTCAATAGTCACACCGGGATTCAAATTGCGAGCTTTGGTTACGACTGGGACACGCGCACGGGTGATGAAGACTGCTCAAGTCAATATTAGAATCACTCGGTACCTACGCTCTTGATTCAATTCCACGCCACTTAAGATTGATCGACGAGGGATCCCGCACATGTAATGTAAATTGTTTTTTTTATACCTATATACATATTTGTGCAGACTGTTTTTATAAGAAAAACACTTTCCAATTTCGTGTCTGTCTATGATCCCGTTTGCCCTTTTTCAGTTATTTCCGACCTCTGTGCAGACTTTGTTATTAGTCAAGTTGAGCTATGAAAAAAAAACTAATAAAAATGTGATACGACTGATTCTGAAGCGGAACCGATGTCGCCTAACTCAATTATACAACCGTTAATAATGTTTTGATTGGTCGTATACCTATGTAAAATTAGCCTTAATTACTGAAAACGAAAATACACTTGGGGCCCTAGAGAAGTGGCAATTTGTTGGACGTTCCGTAGAATGGAATAGAATATAACGCTCGAAGTATGAAGATTGACAAGTATTTTGATATGTATGACAGCCGTGAACGAATGTCAATCCCATACATTGATCAATCTATTCTAATCCATTCTAAAAACGATTGCTAATTGGCTAGACCCCTGATTCGTTTAAATTAAAGATTACTTTGTAATAGAAAAAAAATATTTATGACGTTGAATCGAACAAATTTGAATATTTGCATCAAAGTTCAGACGTACTGTATTTTATGCAAGTTATTTAAAACTTCAAGATCTTACAATAG
This sequence comes from Pelosia muscerda, assembly GCA_963691645.1. Lineage (NCBI taxonomy): Eukaryota > Metazoa > Arthropoda > Insecta > Lepidoptera > Erebidae > Pelosia > Pelosia muscerda. The sequence continues at coordinate 3,826,573 of OY829098.1, read as the reverse complement.
GATCTATGTTTTCGAATTTAAGTAAGTAAATACTCTTAAGAATGACAAGTGTGTCCCGCCAACTTCACATTTCCAATTATTATTTGTAGTCCGTGGTAGGCTTGCTAATAAACTGCTGGTTGACTAGTCTAGCAATTCCACAGTCTGTTTGTTTTTATTTTCTACAAAAAGTAACAACCGTATATTGTTTTAATTACTAGTACAGCCACAATATCGGGCGGAAAGCAAAATATAATACTGTTTGCAGGACAAAGTAAACAGTATATAAATTGGATAGGTATGATGTTCAGGAACGTTAACAAGCGTAGAATTACTCGCATCATTAATCTAACATGATTCCGCAGTAACGGTAGCTACCATCGTTAATATAATTTATTATGTTATCGATAACATTTCTACAACCTATAACTCTCTTGCAAAATGTTACAGGTAATCTTACAGACCTTACCTTACCTGGTATACGTCAGTAATCTGTGGTCTTGAGGTTCTGATTTAAAGATCCGTCCAGTATATCTAGATATTCTATCTAGTTCTGAAGGTCAATTCTCCTAATAAAATCTGTTCATAATTCAGTCTTGTCCTGTCAAAACCAAATGGAATGTCAAACAGGATCACGTTTTTAATAAAAAACATGGCCACATACTCGAAATAATGTTTGTTTTAAAAACTAAGAAACAAAGTTAAATCGTTTAAGACTTTTCATTTGATATCGACAGACCGAAACTTGAATGTATGTATGCATAAATATGGCTGTTTGCATTGGTCTGGTCGTGCCTCGGAGGCATGTTAAGCCGTCGTCGGTCCCAGTTACCATGCCAACACCTATGGCAGTCGTTACGGGTAGTTGGAGCTCTCAAAAGTCCAACCAATCTAACTTGGAACTTTGATATCACCATTGGCCATTGAAACATCGTTTGTGGAGGTCAGATGGCAGTCACATCTCGGAAAATATCGAAGATCAGATTCACATGGACTGGCCAGCCGACCAAAACTGAGTTGGGAAAAGGTTCAGAGAATGAGATGATGGACAGACCGAGACTAAATTTTATATAGTTTTTCATCCCTCCTAATGGAAAAGTGTCGCTTTGTTTCTCTATAAACAAGAACAAATAGCTCTTTTCAGTTAAAATAAAAGTGCGCGAATTAACTCTCTGCTCTTGTAATCAGTGCCTACATTCATATTTTATTGTATTTTGCAAATATAATAAGTCGAGTTGGGAAAATGACAATACATTAACTCCTGAAATAATAAATATAAAAAGTAACTTCGGCGTACAAGACTTCAAAAGTAAAGTATATTACTCGAGAGTAAATTATTTTTCCCTCGGGCGGTGTGCTTTGAATCCCTCACTGCGCTCAGAATTCTACGTTCTTACGTACAATCCTTCGCTTCTCTCGTTATTCAAAGAAGTGGCCTCGCCGTAAAATACATTTTGCTCAATTGTAATATAAATCTACTAGCGTTGGAATTGCCATAGAAAAAAAAGGAGATTGGCGTTCTATACATCAAGTAGTACATTACAGAAACTGCAACGGTCTTTCTTCTGATTAGTGCCTTACCGAATTTGATTATATCAAATCAAATCAAAAATCATTTATTCTTCATAGACCAGTAAACGGCACTTACAAAACTTCAATAACAACAATATATTATCAAATGCAAATGGACCACCGGTTCGAATCAATATAAATCATTGTATAGCTTGTCAAAGTCAAAATAACGCGGACCCATCATCTCTCTCACACAAGCAAATTAATTACATGGATAAACAAATGCTTCAAACAATTTACGTATCTACTGTTTTACCATAAAGTTATTTATTAGTAATACTCAGAGAGATAAACATATATTTACACTACACCTAGGTGTTAGAAAGTGACAGAGCATATGAACCGTGGAATGTTTTTTATAAACCTATCAACTTGTCAGATACAGCTGTCATAAAAAAGGCATATTTTAAATGAATTTGACATTTTATTTTGGTAACGGGGTAATGAGACTGTTACGAAAAACTAACTTACAATCCAACTTATAGTTTTGGCGAGCGTCAACAATAGAAACCCAAAACGCGTGTAAATAGCCGCGTGATTCCTGGCAGATTAGATAGCCAGTTTATTTTAGGATAGGGTTTATTTATTCTTGCCTAATTCACCCTGCCAGAGAACAAATAATATTTATATACTGTGACCTTATGGAATAATTGTTTTTATCACACGTCGCGTGATTCCCGGCAGAGTTGATTTTCTTTCCAAACCCATTTCTTCTCATACGACGCCGTATTAAGGCGACCACGGGATAGTGTTGTTAATATAAGACACGGGTCGATAAAAGTGCCTGGAATACGGCAATAGGCTCACCTCCTATTACGTGGGGCTGAATACAATGGTTGGTGACAAGGGGATGATATTCAGCTCTGCCTTTCCCGGAGGAAAATAGGCGTGAACATATGTATGTACAATAGGCTAGTACATACACGTACATATGTTCATGCCTATTGCGCCCGCGTGGCTGCCGGTTATCGCAACCTAAGCGCCATCTGTGCAACTTAAATTCTATATTAGTAATCATAACTTTGGTTCTACTTAACCGATTTTAATCAAACAAACTTAAGATTTTAAGTTGGACCAAACCACTTCAAACAAAAAAACCGCATCGAAATCCGTTCAGTAGTTTTTGTGTCCATCGCGGACAAACATAAACTTTTACAATTATATAATATCAAACAAATTTCCTTCTATAGTGATCCTTTCATAGTATCTACCATACCATACCATACCATACCATACCATACTATACCATAGTAGATAACGGAGGTAGGACACGACGGTATCTCCCGTCCGAAATGAGCTGTCCAACTGGGGAAGTACCTCCGCCCTACAGAAGACCGCGGTCATAATAACCATCGTGTTGTGTTCCCGCCGGTGAGTAGGGTAACCAGAGCTCACTGTACCCCTCCTTCTCCTCCCCTTCCTAGCCTCCCCACCCCTTCCCAGCTCTCCCCCTTTCCCTTCAGGGTGGGCAGCGCGTGTGTGACACCCTTAGTGTTGCACACGTTCATAGGTCCATCAGGTGGGCCGTGTGCTTGTCTGCCACCTACGTAGTATAAAAAAAAAGAAAAAAAAATCTAGATTTGTTAATTCAAAAGTCTACATTGCCGTAGTCAGATAAAAATAGTTAACCGTTCTCTTATTTCACTTTCATTTCTCGTTGACAGCACCCATGTGTACTCACATTTTCTACTGAAAACTGTTCAAACAATCGCAGTAACATACCTATTATGAAGATTGTAGCTTTTGAAACGCTCAACTAACATACTTAAAATACAGTTGTTCGTTGCATGCAGTTCCATGTCTATGACTTAATGCAGGAAATGGCGGCCTTCCTATTCTCGAGGAGACTTAGTGCCCGAGTGGCGAGTAATTAATTTAATGCCCTAACGATGTGCAGCTCTCAACTCCGCGGCAGAAGAGAGTTTGTTATATAATTTTGTGATACCTACAATGGTATTAACGTCACCTGAGTGCTTCAGTTAAAGTTGCTGGTACTCGCCACTTTGCTTGGCAATAAAGTTATATTCGTTTCCATTTTTGGCCCCGTTGTATCAGTAGTCCGATTAAATAGTTCGATGATCATGACATAAAACTGTATATTTGAAATTCTGAAATTCAAATATTTATGACTTATCGCTATATTTTATTTCATGTATTTTTATTATTAAAATCTCCGCAGCGTAAAATACGGAGGACCGTGGCGTGGCGGTAGTGAATGCGACTGCTGCGCAAGAGGCGCGGGTTTGATTCTAGCTCAGTGCAAATATTTGCATTGGTCTAGAAATTTTTATATATAACATGTATGTATATACAAAAATAAATGTATCTAAGTATGTTTATCCGCATTCTATATAGCCCATAACACAAGCTAGTTAAGCCAAGCTTACTATGGGTCTAGGTGGCGTTGTGTAGATTGTCCTAGAATATTTATTTAATTATCCATTGATGACAAATTGAAAACGTTTCGTTTCGACGCGACTCCATCAATAGAATGTCATTTGTCTAGCAGCCGCTCTACCCCTTAGTCGACTTAGACGATACCCACAGGAACCGATCATCTATAAAGTTTAAATTTTATCGTTACAGACATCGAGTAGATAAGGGAACCCTAGCCCCGCTGATTGAATTCCATAGTCTGACCAACCGCAGTGACCTACGTAAGTACCGTACCGAACATTACAATTTACACTCGACCAATTCTAGGGACGCTAAAACCACAAAATAACAGATAGGTACTCGGTTTTCGGTAAATGAAAGCCTATTCGCACGGATTCTGGACTAAGTCAGTCGTAACGATAATCGATAATGTCACTATGACTGTGTAAATACCAGAACCAAAGTTAAATATTACTTGGTTTGAACTCAAATTGTACTCGTAAGTAAAACTTTCTAAAAATGTTCACATACAGTTTTTGTGTGTTTATTTTATTTCTGTAACAACTGAAACATATAGTAGGTAATAAAATGAAACGAAAATGATTTCTTGAACGTCCTGTCGAGAATTGATATAAATTTAATAAAATGTAATAGTAAGTGTGTTGACGGCGACGAACGGTGTACGAAGGGTGTCTCTGAACAGACTAATGGAAAACGCCGACGATATCACAGCGAGAGAAGGAAAACTTAAAATAAATCCCTGTACCAACATGTCTGGCAAGCGTAGTAGAAACACGAGGCCAGTTGTTGGGAACATTGGAGGCCTGCGTTAGACTTATTGATTTGATTGATCGATAATATAAACAATTAATATTCACTTTCCGAACTAAGTTTCTTTACGCGAACTACGGGTAGCGCGATTTAATAGAAAACGTCACGTAAACTAATCGAAGAACTACCAAAAAAAATCTCAAAAATAACTGATTGCAAGCACGGTTTGAATCAACGTCTTATTATTGCAAGCAACCAGGAATATTGTTAATATCGTGTGTAAAATAACTACAAATTAAAATCTATATCGAAGTCCAAGCGGCGTGGACAAAGTCGCAGGCACACACAGTACCCACCACTATGAAATATATGAACTCGTATATAGCGTATTATCGTAGAAGGGTAAATTGAAACAGGGTGTGAAACAATCAAAGGTATTAAGTAGATCGATGGCGATTGCATCGTTTGTTACGAGGTTAGACTTCATTATTAGTGCCTCAAGAACCTTCAGAGACTAGTATTCCAGGTAATAGTAAAAGCGATCACTTTATGTCGACCCTCCATTCTCTGGATAGCTTTAATTATTTACTGATGGACATTGATTAGAGAAAATGAGTTTATTATGTTAGCAATGTGTACATATGTGGGCGGTTTTGTACCGAAATGCGCACAAGAGAGCAATTCAGTTGTTTAAGACACGCCCTTCGTTGTTTACGACGAGCATCAAAAAGAAAATATACACAAAGAAACAGAACATTCAGATTGGGGACTGAAAACAGTCTTTTTACAAGCTTTTATTTGACTTATATAAGTTAATATTCGGGTTGAATTTTGAAACTAAAGTGACATTATTATCTGAATTAACATTTTTTTTTATTTAAACTTTTTGCACAAATACATAATAAATGTACAAAGGCGGACTTAATGCCATTGGCCATTATCAACGATCGTGTTAGTGAAGCTTAATGAAAAAGTATAAATAAATAAAAAAATATGAAATCGTAGCTTTTACCCGGAGTATTGCGAAGTGCCTTCGGCTTCGGGAGCGACATTTATGTAGTACCTTTTTGATAGCGAAAATATTTATTTTTTTGGCAGTACCGAGAAACTCGGTATGTTACGCTTACTGACATCTTGTTGAGTGAGCGTACCTTTACATTGTGCACATTATTCAACAACGATTTCACATCAATTGGTTAAGCGGCAATTGTGCCGCCTATCGACCACTCCATAACATACAGAGTTTAAGGTCATCACTAATATCAACTAACGACCATCTTCCGTACTCCCCATTTCAAGTACTTTTCCTGCAGTTGACTGGATGCATTCAGCTAAATCAGACCATATGTAGGTTAGGGTGGGTGATGCGATGCATGTATGAATTTTAAGAAAGTATTTTCAACTAATTTTAATAGATAGCTATTCTCACATGTAAATTAAAACGTTGTTTATTTATAGCCACTTATGTAAATCCAAATGACATTTTAATATTGTTTGTTTTAAAGGTTAAAAAGTGTGACGGTCCCATCAGATACTTTTTACGCCCTATTTAAAGGACCCGGGACTATAGGAAGAAGTGAACACGTGAGTTGGTAAGGAATAATATGACTTAATAGTGCGGCAGAGGCAAGTTTCACGGCACGTGTTGTCCTGTGTAGGAAGGAGAGGGTGGGACTAATTGGAAGAGCTCATTAGAACATTCACCATGGTAGAGACGGAAAAATACTGCCAGGGACGCGTTGTATCTTTTGTCGGATGTCTACGCTAAGCTGACCACTCAATGATATCTGAAGCAAGTCAAATTGGTATTTAAGTAAAAAGTAAAAAGTAAAATAGTTAACCGTTCTCTTATTTCACTTTCATTCTCGTTGACAGCACCCAAGTGTACTCACATTTTCTACTGAAAACTGTTCAAACAATTCGCAGTAACATACCTATTATGAAGATTGTAGCTTTTGAAGCGCTCAACTAACATACTTAAAATACAGTTGTTCGTTGCATGCAGTTCCATGTCTATCACTTAATGCAGGAAATGGCGGCCTTCCTATTCTCGAGGAGACTTAGTGCCCGAGTGGCGAGTAATTAATTTAATGCCCTAACGATGTGCAGCTCTCAACTCCGCGGCAGAAGAGAGTTTGTTATATAACTTTGTGATACCTACAATGGTATTAAGGTCACCTGAGTGCATCAGTTAAAGTTGCTGGTACTCGCCACTTTGCTTTGCAATACAGTTATATTTTTGGCCCCGTTGTATCAGTAGTCCGATTAAATAGTTCGAAAATCGAACTACTGAGACTTTTTCGGCTCAGTAGTCCGATGATGCAGATGATCATCTGCATGATTGTACTAAAACGTCGGACGAAAATGGCTCAGTAGTTCGATCATTGAACTATTTAATCGGACTACTGAAACAACGGGATTTTGGCAGGCACACCTATTAATTCCCGAAGAGGTAGACAGAGGTATGACAGACGTAATAGAGGACGAGCCTAAAGCCATCAAGCGGGCTTGTCAGTCTGTATGTTTGCTGTCGAAAGGAGACAAGGGACTCTGGACAAAGTGACATTCTAATGACGAAAACGGTAGTGGGATCGCTTAGTAAAACATGAGATTGACATAAATCTGTATAATGACAAAACATTTTATGAAATTCTAATATTAATTATGACTCGCAATATTTTATTTCATGTATTTTTACTAATCTCCGCAGTCTAAAGTACGACGTCCTCCGTGGCGTGGCGGTAGTGAACGCGACTGCTGTTAATATTTGCATTGGTCTACACGTTTCTATATATAACATGTATGTATTTACAAACAGAAATGTATCTAAGTAGTTAAGCTATGCTTACTATGGGTCTAGGTGGCGTTGTGTAGATTGTCCTAGAATATTTATTTAATTATCCATTGATGACAAATTGAAAACGTTTCGTTTCGACGCGACTCCATCAATAGAATGTCATTTGTCTAGCAGCCGCTCTACCCCTTAGTCGACTTAGACGATACCCACAGGAACCGATCATCTATAAAGTTTAAATTTTATCGTTACAGAAATCGAGTAGATAAGGGAACCCTAGCCCCGCTGATTGAATTCCATAGTCTGACCAACCGCAGTGACCTACGTAAGTACCGTACCGAACATTAAAATTTACACTCGACCAATTCTAGGGACGCTAAAACCACAGAATAACAGATAGGTACTCGGTTTTCGGTAAATGAAAGCCTATTCGCACGGATTCTGGACTAAGTTAGTCGTAACGATAATCGACAATGTCACTATGACTGTGTAAATACCAGAACCAAAGTTAAATATTACTTGGTTTGAACTCAAATTGTACTCGTAAGTAAAACTTTCTAAAAATGTTCACATACAGTTTTTGTGTGTTTATTTTATTTCTGTAACAACTGAAACATATAGTTTATGTGTGTTTAAACGCCCCCTCTGCGTAGTAGGTAATAAAATGAAACGAAAATGATTTCTTGAACGTCCTGTCGAGAATTGATATAAATTTAATAAAATGTAATAGAAACTAAGTGTGTTGACGGCGACGAACGGTGTACGAAGGGTGTCTCTGAACAGACTAATGGAAAACGCCGACGATATCACAGCGAGAGAAGGAAAACTTAAAATAAATCCCTGTACCAACATGTCTGGCAAGCGTAGCTTAGTAGAAACACGAGGCCAGTTGTTGGGAACATTGGAGGCCTGCGATAGACTTATTGATTTGATTGATCGATAATATAAACAATTAATATTCACTTTCCGAACTAAGTTTCTTTACGCGAACTACGGGTAGCGCGATTTAATAGAAAACGTCACGTAAACTAATCGAAGAACTACCAAAAAAAATCTCAAAAATAACTGATTGCAAGTACGGTTTGAATCAACGTCTTATTATTGCAAGCAACCAGGAATATTGTTAATATCGTGTGTAAAATAACTACAAATTAAAATCTATATCGAAGTCCAAGCGGCGTGGACAAAGTCGCAGGCACACACAGTACCCACCACTATGAAATATATGAACTCGTATATAGCGTATTATCGTAGAAGGGTAAATTGAAACAGGGTGTGAAACAATCAAAGGTATTAAGTAGATCGATGGCGATTGCATCGTTTGTTACGAGGTTAGACTTCATTATTAGTGCCTCAAGAACCTTCAGAGACTAGTATTCCAGGTAATAGTAAAAGCGATCACTTTATGTCGACCCTCCATTCTCTGGATAGCTTTAATTATTTACTGATGGACATTGATTAGAGAAAATGAGTTTATTATGTTAGCAATGTGTACATATGTGGGCGGTTTTGTACCGAAATGCGCACAAGAGAGCAATTCAGTTGTTTAAGACACGCCCTTCGTTGTTTACGACGAACATCAAAAAGAAAATATACACAAAGAAACAGAACATTCAGATTGGGGACTGAAAACAGTCTTTTTACAAGCTTTTATTTGACTTATATAAGTTAATATTCGGGTTGAATTTTGAAACTGAAGTGACATTATTCTCTGAATTAACTTTTTTTTTTTTTATTTAAACTTTTTGCACAAATCTATACTTATAATAAAACTGTAGAGAGGTCAATTCTGTACATTGAATATATTTACAAAATAATTATTGGGGGATGATTGGTGATCGATACTAATGCAAAAAATGCAATCAGATTTTTTTTTGTCTTTCTGTCTGTCTGTCTGTCCGTATGTGCACGCATGGATCAAAAACTACTGGAGGGATTTTGATCAAACTTGGTACGATTATAGTTCATAGTTCTGAGCAACATATAGGCTACTTTTTATACAAGCTGATACCCGTGGCTTTGCCTGCGCTTCGTTTATAGGTTGTTTTTGGTCATATCTCCGGTTCTACTTAACCAATTACAACCAAATATACTGCAAATTTTGAGTCTAAGCAAGACCTTTCTAATAAAAAAAACCGCATCAAAATCCGTTCAGTAGTTTTTGCGACCAAGGCGTGCAAATATTACAGTAAAAAATTGCGTTCAAATCAAACAGCGTTATACCATTACTATAATGAAATTCCAACATTTATCAATAGATGGCGCTCCTCAAGTGACGTCATTTTACAACACTCGGTGTTAAGATTCTCCGTAAGATAGTCACTACCTGCAGTTGTAATAGGTGCCGTATGCGAACCGTGGCGTGGCGGTAGTGCATGCAAATGCTACGCTCGGGGCGCGGGTTCGATCCCCAGCCAGTGCAAAAAGTGATAATCATGAATATGGCTGTTTGCACTGGTCTTTACGTGCCTCGGAGAGCACGTTAAGCCGTCGGTCCCGGTTGCCATACACACTAGAGATGTGATATGGGTACTTGCAAAATCCCATACCAGGGCTTCTATCTAAGTACGAGTACATAAAAATACTAGGGTCGAAAACCAGGTTTTAAAATACTTGAAAGTATTCAAAACTATGGCGAAGTTGGCGAACGCGAGCAAGTGTCCAGCCGTGAGGGTGGCGGCCGTCCATATTTGAAAATACTTGCATAGGAATTTGAGCCCTATTCCATGTCGTTGTAATAAAAATTGTGTCATAATCGTATAACTAAAAAACTACTTTTTGATGTTCAACGTATTTTTCATTCAAAAAATTAGATTGTGTTTGTTATTCGCATTGGAGTAGAGATCGTTTTCCTTCCTATTCTATCCTGCTTGCGAACGTGAGGAAAGTATTCAGCCGCGGCGGCGTTAATATTTGAAAATACTTGCATAGAAATTTGAACCGTATTCCAGGGTCATCGTATTAAAAATCATGTCAAAATCGTATAAATAAAAAAATACTTTGAGGTTAAAAGTATTTTTCATTTACAAATTAGATTGTGTTTCTTATCCACATTGACTTACAGATCGTTTTCCTATGCAAGTATTTTTATGTGTACTGTTTCCAGTTCTTAGCGCATCCGACTAATAGCACATACTTTCATACTTGCAAGTATTGTTTGTTCGTACCAGGGCGCCGTACTTTGAAGCGAAACCCTGGTATTAAAACCTGGTAACGTAAATACGTCTCATCTCTACAAACATCTATGACAGTCGTTACGGGTAGTTGGAGCCCTCAAAAGTCCAACCAGTCTAACTTCGAACTTCGATATCGCCATTGGTTGTGGAGGTCAGATGGCAGCCGCATCACAGTTAGACTGGAAAGCCGACCCCAACTGAGTTGGGAAAAAGGTTCAGGGAATGATGATGATATTAGTTGCACCCTTACTAAACTGCAGATTATTCTGAGCATTGGATGTTTATGTTGTTTTTAATAGTTTCTTTTATTTCATATCTTAATATAATAATTTAATTTTTTTTATTAAATGCTTTGCTTCTCTTGCTTAGCAGTTAACGCAATTAACACTACGGAATACACACATCAAAAAAAGTTGGCGATCACTTTGAAAAACTGAAGTCTTTTTTGTTACTGTAGATTATATTATGATTTATTCTTCTTTTTAGATTTTTTATTTCTAAATAAAGAATTAGAACACAAAACAATGACACCGTTCAATTGTTTTTTCTTACAAAAAGGCTTTCAGTCCTAGCTTACGCTCATTCAGAAATCTGATTCAAGATGTTTTTCGCGTAAAGTTGTGATTGAAAAAATGCCAAGAGGATTATCAGAGGTTTTACGAGCTAAAATAGTAACTTTGAGGGAAGAAGGTTACACCACGAGAGTAATAGCACGCAGACTTGCTATATCCCAATCCTGGGTCGTGGCTCCGTTGCAGAGGTACCACGGAATGGAGAATTTAGCTGACCGACCCCGCAGCGGTCGCCCAACTGTTTTGACAGCTGCCCAAAAGCGCTATTGCTGGCAGCCCGTGATCCCACAATCAACGCCACTAAAATAAAAGCAGAAGTCAGGGCCGCCTCTGGGCTTGAAGTTAGCACGCAGACCGTTCGCAATTGCTTGCACCAGGCTGGATTACGAGCACGGAGGTCACGGCGAGCTCCGCTCAATTCCCGGCAACGTCAACAACGAAGATTGCAGTGGGCTAGACTTCGGCAAAATGAAGAAGGTGAGTAAGAAAACATTTGGCAAAACTGACTCTTCGTTGACGAATCCCGAATCTCCACTCATCCGACGTGTCCGTGTCTGGAGAAGACCAGGCGACCGTGAAAGACAAAGAACTGCCACTGGAACAGTTCAGCAAGGCGGAAAATCGGTGTCTTTTTGGGGTGGCATTATGATTGGAGCTAGAATGCCTTTGATCCCGTATCGGGGCTTCATGACAGCAGACATGGACAAAGCAGTTGCTATTGATGATATAGTCAAACCATTCCGAGTAAACCATGGGCACCAATTTGTACTGGTCGATGATAATGCGCCCGCACATCGAGCTCAACGAGTCAATGCTGCTCTTCAAGAATACGATATCACACGATTAGACTGGCCTGCCGGCTCGCCCGACTTAAACCCAATAGAGCACGCGTGGGGTGCTCTTAAACGAGCTGTATGGAACCGTGAGCCACATCCCCAGACAGTTCCAGAGCTCAGGGAAGCCGCTATTGAAGAATGGGATATGTTACCCCAGGAAATGCTGGATAACATGATCCTCAGCATGCCCAGGAGGATCTCCGCATGTGTTCGAGCCAGGGGAGGCGTTACTTTATATTGAATTTACACCTTTTAATAATAAATTGTAATTTAAGTTTAATTAAACAGTCTTTTTCTTTCTATGAAATTTCTATCACAATTGCATTATGATAAATGGCTCAATTTTTTTAAATAAATAATAAAAAATAGTTTTATATTTTAATTTCAAACAAGGTACAGGCATACAACATAATTTTTTCTTGATAAAGTTAAATTTAAAGAATTCTAGGAGCTTATGCCATTGATCGCAAACTTTTTTTTATGTGTGTAGAATAGGAATACAGAGAGATCCGGAAGTATCCGTTTGCCTTGCTTTCAAATCGTGCTGTTCAGCGCGATCATTCATCGTAAATCACTAATTATAAATAATTGTATTTCCATTCCATACTAATAGTACTTTTACTTTACTTACTTATTTACTTCCAATCCAAATAAATAGGTACCTACCTAAATAACAGGCTTCTGATAAATACTACAATAACATAATTTTTTCGACTGCTTACGAAACGTACTTTTTAGCTCGACATCGCATCATTCATTCATAGATCATTAATTATTCTTTTAATCCATACTTACTCATTTTATTCTTTATATATATATATATAACAGGCTTATATATATTAACATGCCACCTAAAAAAAGAACATTTTTATCCCAAAATTCAAGAAACTCTAAAAGAGTGAGATATTATGCGCGTTCTCAAGAATCGACAGAGGAAAGAGCTGAACATGAACTGCCTAACCATGTTACTCAAAACAAAAATTTCAATTAGAATAAGTAAATGTTTGTAAATAGACCAAAAACAGCCCGCTTAATTTCTTACCGGAGTCTTCTCAGAACAGGGCCACGTTTCAAACTGTAATTGGTAATGCTAATTTGCTAAACATAAATTTTATATTTTTTTACGTTTTCTAAGTGTCGCTTTAATGGTCAATTCAAAACAGGTAAATGAGTTTGACTTTTATTTCATTACTGCTAAAATTGTACACAAATCTATGTAGGAATAATATATTTTACAGTAATGTTTGCTATAAAAATAAGCTGTAGATCGTTTTCGACCTGAAGCGATGACACGCGCGATCCGACTTCCACGCGGGCGGAGCCGCGGGCAACAGCTAGTACATAATAAATGTACAAAGGCGGACTTAATGCCATTGGCCATTATCAACGATCGTGTTAGTGAAGCTTAATGAAAAAGTATTAAATAAATAAAAAAATATCAAATCGTAGCTTTTACCCAGCGTACTGCGAAGTGCCTTCGGCTTCGGGAGCGACATTTATGTAGGGTAAGTACTACTTTTGATAGCGAAAATATTTATTTTTTTGGCAGCACCGAGAAACTCGGTATGTTACGCTTACTGACATCTTGTTGAGTGAGCGTACCTTTACATTGTGCACATTATTCAACAACGATTTCACATCAATTGGTTAAGCGGCAATTGAGCCGCCTATCGACCACTCCGTAACATACAGAGTTTAAGGTCATCACTAATATCAACTAACGACCATCTTCCGTACTCCCCATTTCAAGTACTTTTCCTGCAGTTGACTGGATGCATTCAGCTAAATCAGACCATATGTAGGTTAGGGTGGTTGATGCGATGCATGTATGAATTTTAAGACAGTATTTTCAACAAATTTTAATAGATAGATATTCTCACATGTAAATGAAAACGTTATTTATTTATAGCCACTTATGTAATCCAAATGACATTTTAATATTGTTTGTTTTAAAGGTTAAAAAGTGTGACGGTCCCATCAGATACTTTTTACGCCCTATTTAAAGGACCCGGGACTATAGGAAGAAGTGAACACGTGAGTTGGTAAGGAATAATATGACTTAATAGTGCGGCAGAGGCAAGTTTCACGGCACGTGTTGTCCTGTGTAGGAAGGAGAGGGTGGGACTAATTGGAAGAGCTCATTAGAACATTCACCATGGTAGAGACGGAAAAATACTGCCAGGGACGCGTTGTATCTTTTGTCGGATGTCTACGCTAAGCTGACCACTCAATGATATCTGAAGCAAGTCAAATTGGTATTTAAGTAGGAAATAAAATTTAAGACGTAATTAATTTGGTTCTTCAGCAGAGGGTCAGACTTAAGAGCAATAAAGGATCCGGATAATGCTATGAATTTCTCCACTACAATCAAGTTTCAGTAATCTATAGGTCTAAAGGTCCTATAAATAAATCGCATTCAATACCGAAATCGATCTTGACTTCAGAAACTAATATTCGAAGTATTCTGTACCAACAATTTCGTAAGCTGAAGTAGCAATATTGTCGAATCGGGGGTCGGACCTTTTTTTTTTTTTTTATTTTTTTTTTTTTTTTTATCTATGGCACGTCAATTTGACTTCACCTCGCCTGATGTTAAGCTGAAGGCAAAGTCCCATGAAAGAGGGTCACCATTGCAAACACAACAGTGCTACAATGGTGGCGCTCAGCTTGACGGCCTCATCAGATGCTTTTTCACGCCCCGCTTAAAGGACCCGGGACTGTAGGAAGAAGGAAACACGTGCGCCGGCAAGGAATTCCAGGACTTAATGGTACGGCAGAGAAAAGACTCACCGAACCGCTTGGTTCTTGATGGAATATTCTGTACCGTATGCGAGTGACACCTAAGCCCTGCACGCGTAAAACCTAATGGACCTAATGTTTGCGCTCACCTGTGTGAAGAACGTATACTAATAGGGTCGCGTGCTCCAATTGATAACGTTACTGTGCAGTGATACAGTCAAATGGTTTTCCCTACATGATTCAAATGATCTAAACAATTATTATTATGAGTGTATTCGTAAGTACAATAATAATAAATTATGAAAAAAATAGGGTTGATATTCTTTAAACATGTGTTAAATATCCTTCTATTGTTTCTAATAAATGATGTTATTTTCTTAATTACTCGCCCGTAGCTATCATGCAGTTCGGGAGACTATAAGTACCCTTGCTTCAGCCAAGTGGATAGCCTAGGTAACGCATGAGTCCGATCCCTCAAATCGTGCTAAATGTCTTTGATTTGCTAGAAAACAGTATGCATTTGATATTTCACAGAATCGTTGGATCGTTTCACTAGTCTAGCAGCGCCACAATTGTGTCCCTTGTCTATGGGGGTTGATTTTGGACATTTTTGAAATTTTACATAAACCTTCTGTGGTATTAAGAATACCTACCTAATATTATGAGTAAGAATAAGTCACAAGTGAAAGTAAGGATGTAGAAATAGTGTGAACGTAACTAAATGAATAGTGAAATCACAGTCGAAGCGGCGATGATGTCGAAACGATGTCGCCATGAATTCATTCGACAATTGCTTAGCAGAAAATAAATAATTTAAAAAATGAATTAACATTCTATGATATGGAATAGTATAATTCTATGATTTAGAAAAAAATGTTACTTAAATACGTAAATTATTAATATACGAATATATAAAGCATGTTTAAAAAAAGTTGTAAAATATTAGCACTGAGCGGGAACGCAAAAAGCGTGTGTGTGTGTGTGTTTGTGTGTGTGTGTGACCCGTATGTGTCACTTAACAAATGAAACAAACATATCTTTTACAGCATCTATGTAGATTATTGATTGCAGTTAGCCAAGTCCACGTGGACTGTGTCGCGAGCACAGCAAGTTATACATAGCAACATCAATAACAAACCACAAGCTCTCTTTCGCTAATTCGCTAGCAACACTTATCATCTAAGTTATTATAGCTGATCCAATTAATTAGCTTTAGTAAATTGCTTGGGCAGTGTTGACGTTAATCGGCCACGCCTATCTCCTAGTCCCTTGTTCAAACAGAACGAATAAGTATTTTTTCAAGAATTATATTGGGCCCGTGTGGACCAGGGTCTTTTTCCACAAACTACAAGAAGTTCTGGGTTCGAATCCTGGTCATTACTCTACCGACGTTAACGCACACGAGCAATTTAGTTTAGATTTAGGTGTAAGGACTGAGGTTTCGGTTCCTCTAAAAATAACAATAAAATTTGGAAAAAGAGAGATGGCAGAGATTAAAACCCAAAAAAAGCTGATCCTAGATGCATTATTACTTCTTTTTCCAAATGTCATTATCATAATCATACCCCTTGTTTTCACCAATTAAACCAGTTGTAAAGTTTGTTGAAGGCTTGTCAAAACATTATTACTTGATTTTATACATGTATTACACTGTTTTTAGAACTTTTTCATTCGCAATGTATGTATGGCCAACAAGTTGTACTGAAACAATCTTAAAACACATATAGGTTCCCACTGAAGTTTGTGATACATTCCAACAGGTTTTATACCTTGGTAAAAACGAGGGGACAGCGTTGTATCGGCTCGGAGCCCAGGGACAGCTTACTCCTAATATCATTTTTGGTTCACGGCATTTACAATCTGTCAACTTAATAACTCTGATAAAAGAGCCTCCCCAAGATCGAATCAACAGGTGGAACGCAAGTGAACTGGGAAATAGCTACGAGAATGGCGACGATATCTTGCCGCCAATAAATTATTATAAAAAAATAGCAGAAGTAAAGCCGCAAGCAATACTTATTACTTAAATTACTACAGCTAATCCACTTAATTAAGTAGTAGGTACTCGTAATTATATTACTTAGGAACGAGTAATGAAATGTAGCCGCTCTTTGACCACTCCCAGATAGAAATTAAATAGATTGCCCAAACAGCATTATATTTCAAGAAATTATAATAATTGCGAGAGGGAGGATTACCCACCTCTCACCCACGATTTAACAATCTTAACTATAGCAATATCAAAATGCCAAACCGCACCCCTCAAAGTAAGTAAAAAGACTTTTTACCCGAGGGGATATGATTTCGTACGGCAATATTTATTCAACTGAGAAAAATAAACTTCAACGCATGTTATGCATCTACTAGAGGCATCTTCAGGAACGCATTAGGGCAGAGGTATTCTATTTAACAATGTTTCTTGGTTTCATATTTATCTTCTATGGACAGGGTTTACCTTACAGCAGGAAGGGAGGAACCTCCAACTAAGCAAGGCGATGTTGCTAACATTATCAACGACCGTACAATGACTCCTGACCACTTCTGTTGTTATCTGGGATATTCTACGTACACTGTGCTTACAATACCTCCGTAAGGTTATGGGCTATGGTCTCCCTCACACACTCTGATAAACCAACATCAAAATTACAAGCAATAATGCAACCACCTACTTATTTACACCACTCAAGTGGTAAACAAGCACACAGTCCATGTGATGGAATTGGCTACCATGACCTTTGGACGTGTGCAACACCAAGGATGTCATAATACCGATAACGCACGCCTATTTCTACAATATAGTAAGGTAATATACATTGGGCTACAAAAGGTACTGGCACAATTTGAAAAATAAATATATGAAGTGATGCCCCTACACAACTGTTAGTCTTAGAAGCTACTGGATAATATATCTACTCATTAGTGTAATTAAGTTTAGGTTACTACTTGCAGGAGCTTACTTATTTTTTTTTATAAGGAAATAAGACATCGATAGTTTATTTCATTTGATTAAACTAGCTGTTGCCAGCGGCTCCGCCTATGTGGACATCTGATCCCGATCCCGCTGCTCTATAAAAACATTCCGTAGAGATTAAGAAACAAATAAAAAAAAGAATTACTCGAATTGGTCCAACCGTCTTCGAGTTATGCGCTTACCAACATATTTTGCGACTCATTTATGTAGATTACACTTAGGCTGTCAAAGGATTATAGATCTTAAGGAGTCCAGGAACTTTTTGAGCCCACTGTACATACAATGGCGGCGTGACACAGTCAGTGTTCGATTCTGATGGTGTCTAATAAGAGACCATAAGATTCTTACCAGACCGCTTCTGCCAGAACTGACTCACAATATTAATAGATTTAGCGATACTTATCCAGTAAGATTTCAAATACGACCGTAAGTAAATGATTGAATAGCATAAATCTCTCTAGGGACACTAGAAGTCAGCTACCGGCAAATGAATGTGCCTTGTATTCAGACGCGACGTAATTGAATCCATTATTATATCATAGATTTGATATTACAAGAGGATAGCTTCCAAACTACACTACATTCATAGATTTTGAATAATTGATGGTAAGCAAGATTTTGTATTATGAACTAATCCCTTTATTTCCACTACGGTAACTTGGGTGTTACGACAATGGTCAAGCCTGACATAAGACAAATTGGTAATTTGTCAAGTCCTCTTTTCGACAAATTATGAAATTTGCCAAACATGCCATTCGTCATATGCATATACAGTCGATAACTTACCCTTTCTGAACTTCCTCAAGCTTATGCCAGCCTAGTAGGTACTTTTGTAAGATTTTAAATGTAAAATTACCTATCAAGTCAGGGCAAATAATATAATTAGGTAGTCAGTGTAAATTTGTTTAGATACATACCTCCTTTGTGTCTGGCTGGTTTATCTAGGCGGAAAATGCTGGCTAAATAGAATACTTTGTTATGGTTGTTTTCCGTCATTTATATATAATGTCATTTTATTATTCTGTAAGTGAAAATATTTTCTTAGGAATAACTATTATTACCTATAGGTATCTATTGAGTGTAGTGTAGTGTAGTGGCTTGTGTAAAACAGAAACCAAATAACATTATGGCTTCTACTAGTAAAGGCTGTAATTCTTTATTTACGTTTATAGACACCGAAAAAGGAAAACGAAAAATATTACGCGCAGGATACCAGTTTCATTATAATTTTACTAACAAAAATGGTACCACAATCTGGCGTTGCGTACAAAGGAGTGAGTGTAATGGATCCTTAACTTTAAGCAGCGATGAACTGTTAGTTTTGAGAGAAAGCAAGCATACTTGTAAGGCGGATTTTGATAAGAATTTAATTGACGTGAAGATGAACAAATGTAGAGAAAGAGTAAAAAATGAATGGAAATCTGTAAGTACAATTTTTGAAGAAACCATGGGTGAACTTGAAAAGGAGGATGATTTCATTGATACACCAAGTTTAAAATCAAAGCGTGATGGTTTATACAAATTAAGAAAAAAAGCAATTGGCGTACAAACGTGCAAGTTCTCAACAACTGATACGGTCAAATTCCCAGATATACTTTCAAAAGATTTTTTAGTTTATGAAAGTAAGGATGATCTACCGAAGTTGTTCATCTTTGCTAAGGATGAGGGTATAGAAATGGCATTAGGTACAGATTTGATATTTGTTGATGGCACTTTCAAGACCGTTCCACCGCCTTTTTATCAACTATTTTCAATACACATTGACTTGGGCAGCACAAGAGCAAGTACCAATATTATTCCTATATTTTTTTGCCTCTTGCCAAACAAAACGGAAGAGACATACAAGAGAGTGTTCTCGATTTTGCGTTCCCAATTCAAACTTCATGTAAAATTTTTAAAGTGCGACTACGAACTGGCCATAATGAATGCTGCAAAAAGCGTTTTCCCGGATATTCTTGTCAAAGGCTGCTTTTTTCATTTTAATCAGGCCATTTATAGAAAAGAACAAGCCCTCGGAATGATGAACGACGACAATTTAAAAAAAAAAGTTAGGCTTACCACAAACCTAGCGTTACTGCCTTGTCAGTACATTCCTGAAGGATGGTTAGCAATACAAGACCTGATGCCAAACAATGATGCTAGAGTGGAAAATTTTCAAAAATATTTTCTAGAGCAATGGCAAAAGAGGATTTCTCAAGACATGTGGTGTTGTGCAACTGAGCGCCATAGAACCACCAACGCAGTAGAAGGTTGGCACCGGAGATTAGGGACAAAGGTACAAGAAAATCATAATCTGTTCATGTATATTAGTATTTTGAAAAAAGAAGCCCTTTATTATTTAAAAAAAAGTAAAAGAAATGAAGAAAAAAAAAGGAAAACATCCGACGTCGCAAAAGATGCTAAAATAGAAAAAATTATAGAAAAATTGATAAGTGACAAAATAGACATATTAAGTTGTTTGAAACAGTTGTGTTGGGTATGAAATATACGTTTTTATATTCAAGTTTGATTTATTTATTTAATTTTTTTAGTTGAATGGCATGTTTGCCAAATTTCTTAATTTGTCGTAAAGAGGACTTGACGAATTACCAATTTGACCTAAATTAGTGTACTTCTATTGTTATTGACTGTACTTAAAATAGTTGACGAATGGCATGTTTGGCAAATTTCATAATTTGTCGAAAAGAGGACTTGACGAATTACCAATTTGTCTTATGTCAGGCTTGACCATTGTCGTAACACCCGGTAACTTCGATACATTTGGATAATAAGACAAGAACATCTGGCAATGACATTCAGGAGTGGGAGTTCCAGGAAAAGATAAACAATCCTGGAACCACGGTGAATGTTCTGATGAGCTCTTTCAATTAATCCCACCCTCTCCTTTCCTACACAGGACAACACGTGCAGGACTTAGAAGTCATCCGCATACGGTGCAGAATATTCCATCAATAACCAAGCGGTTCGGTGACTCTTTCCTCTGCCGCACCATTAAGTCTTGGAATTCCTTACCTGGGTCCTTTAAGCGGGGCGTGAAAAAGCATCTGATGAGACCGTCAAGCTGAGCGCCACCATTGTAGTACTGTACGTGTTTGTAATAGTGACCGTCTCGTACCTATCGTATTGGGACTCCTTTGTGCACCTAGCCTCCCTTTTTGGGCTATTGTGCGGTGGTGGCCCTCTTTCCTGAGACTATGCCTACAGATTACCATCAGGAGAGGTGAAGTTAAATTGACGTGCCATAAATTAAAAAAAAACCATATAAGTGGCATAATTTGGAGTAGTTAGCATTTTTTTAAATACATATGTAGTCAAATTAACTGTGTCTCACCATCATCGGGAATTCAGTCTAAAGAATGGTAGCCGCCATTTCAGATTATGTACCTAGAATGGCAGTACCTTGACGGTCTTGACAGATGTTATTTCATGCTCAAAGAAACCGCAATTGTATTTCCGCGCGGGTAAATAAATTCACTTCCCAGTTCCCTCTTTAGTTAACAAGAGACGTAACATACAATATGCTCACGCCTATATCCCTCCGGGGTATACAGAGGTGAATTAATGAGAAGTATTTAGTGAAATGTGGATATTAATGCTCACGTACCTAATAGGAGGTGAGCCTATTGACGTATTCCGGGCCTAATGTTGACTCAAGCGAGTTACATCTGAGGCTGACTCTTCGAGGAGGAGCATCAGAGTTTAGTTTTAGTCCTTAGTCGCTTTGTCCAACGAAATGGGAAAAGAGGGGATGGCCCAAATTCTACTCTACCGGAAACCGTGCGGTACACAATTATTGGAACATACAAAAGGAGAAGTACTTATGCTGCTTATGGTAATACGTTTACACAGCTGTTTCAAAAACACGTTAATCATAAGCAAAGAACATTGCTATTTCAATATAGTTACATGTACTAATTATTTATCATTCACTTGTATCTAATATGATCAACACACAATTTTGGGACTCTTTACAACGAATTTCCAATTATAATAATGGTTTTGAACAAGCATATCCATTCCATAGCGAACACGACCCGCACTTCGACGGTATTTTCCTCATGTCGCGCATGGATTCCGCCATTATTACTTTCAATTACTATTATGTCCATAGATAATACTATAGATATATGTGTAGTAAGAATTATAAAAATGTCACACCCGACCATACTATATACCATCTATACAGAGTCAAGAAAGTAAAAGACATATAGACCATTAGACACATTTAACCCTTCGCCGCGTCGAGAATTCGCCGAAAATGCTGGAATGTTTAATTCATCCCATAATTATGCGATCAGATTGCCTTGAACACGACACTGTACAGACGAAGGAAATAGGTATACTAAAGATGGTCTCTCTCCCTAGAGTCTGAAACCAAGCGTTAATTCAAGGCTCATAATTACTATCGAACCAGAACGAGATATACCAGCATCTAGTTATAGTTTCACGATCAAATCCAGTTCTATTATAGATATTTTTTTATTTATGGCACGTCAATTTGACTTCACCTCGCCTGATGTTAAGCTGAAGGCAAAGTCTCATGAAAGAGGGTCATTATTGCAAACACGTTCAGTGCTACAATGGTGGCGCTTAGCATTATGTGTGAAAATCGTGTAAGTTTAAAGTTATACTTCATTGTAAAGTAAACAATATTTAAAAATCAAAGTAATCCTTATTTGGAACGAATAGATCAGGGGTCACCGATGGCGGACCGCGGTTCACATACGGACCGCCGGCCGCGAAACAGCAACATGCACCACAAAGTACGCAATTTAATTTTATAATTAATTTTAATAATTAAAATTACGTATTAAATATCCCCTACATTAAAACGGATATGGACGAAAGGCTTTTCAAAGTTATGTGTATTTATCGCAGGTTTATTAGTGCTCGGTTAATGTCAATAGGCTCGCCACCTATTACATTGGGTATATAGGCGTGAGTTTATGTTATGTTATCCTACTAATATTATAAAGGCGAAAGTTTGTTTGGATGGATGGATGGATGTTTGTTCCTCTTTCACGCATAAACGGCTGGACTGATTTGGTTGAAATTTGGTACAGGGGTAGATTAGAACCTGGAATAACACATAGGCTACTTTTTATCCCGGGAAAAGGTTCCCAGGGGTTGCGGGAACGGGAACAAAATTCCACGCGGGCGAAGCCGTGGGCATCAGCTAGTGTTATATAAAATCGGCCGCACTACCAAAACAAAGACTCTTTCTTGTTTCGCTTGTACGTCAGTGGCATTTGTATAATAAACATTTTTTTTTAAATGCTGTGCGGACCATGAGGGTGAGGGCTGTTAAAACAGCACTTTCATTTCTTAGAATAATCTAGGGATCTGTTTGCAGCATAAGCTTTTACATTGAAACTTTCAACTAATTTCATAAGGCAATAAATAAACCCGCAGTGATAAGATAAAATAACCTTACAATAACACAACAGGCCATGGGGTTCATCAAAGGATTTTGATTTATCGTCCGTAAAATCCCCACGGATACCTCCACCAAAATCGGTGGAGGTGATAATGTCGAATACGAACCGCCTAAAACGCACGATGATGTCTATTGGGTCTTTGATTGCCGGAGGTGAAATAATACAAACGACGATGAGAGACATTAATCAAAGAACTGGATTATCAATTGTTATGGATTTGATGTATATATACCTATATACATGTACGGTGTAACCAATGGAAGCACATGAGCGCCTCTGAAAATGTAATCACACTGGATAAATAAAATTTCACGAACGGCCTACCCTCGACACCAAAGAAGAAAAACCCGTATGTACAAATAGAAGGAAATTTAAGAAAAATGAGTTAGAGTGGACTCTGTTCACCACTAGTAAGAACTAGAATTGCTTGACACCAGTTTTAAGTACATATAGCGAGGGTATTTCATTTCCATGTACATATGAAGATTGACGGATTGGGTTTCTCAATAGTTACATGGAGCCTACAAGTATCGGCAAATCGATAACCCACTCGACCAATACTATTTGCGGACCCAGTGAACCCATTATTTGGATGGATGCAGGAATGTGTATTATAGGAACGAGTTCAGAAAATACTTAATACGTAAATTGCTTGTGATGTATATATACGTAGTTTTCACTACGATCTTATCACACATTACAACAAGATCATAGCCTATATTAATTTTAACTACCGAATGAACAATGTTATCAGCGGCAGCATTTTGAAGATAACACACATCAGTGTGACCCAATATTCAATTTAGGCGTTGGTTTGTTTTGCTGGCTTCATTATTGCAGATAATTAAATCAGTCAATCATACGGTACGTAGGGTTGCCAACGTTTTTTGATAAAAAAACGTATAAACTGGTGAGGATTGGAAAAAAATAAAGTATTTGGAAGAAAAAGAAATTTTTTTTTATTCAAATTTAATTGCTCAAACGTATTTTTGTGTGCTTTTAGTACATACTAGCAATTTTTTGTAATCTTTAAATGTTGCAAAGCTTGTTTGACAATCAACATTTAAATTTTAAGTACCTACCCTTCTTGAGTACCTATTTTGTTTTACGCATGACAGTAAATGTTGAAAATAAAGTATTTTTGCACACTTTTTTAGAAGTATAAAGTATAGTTACCAAAAGTAGGATACGTTATTATAAAGTATGGTTGGCAACCCTCGTACGCCCGTCTCGGGTTGAGATTGATCCTCCCTGTTCTCGAATCCCCAGATTTTTTATAAAGCGTAATAAAAATAATTTAGAAATATAATATTTGGTTTGCTGGGAGAGAACTCATAGTGGGGTAAGCTCGCCTTTGTACATGATTTTTTATATATGATCTCTGCACTTTGTGAGTGCAATAAAGAATTAAGAGAACCGAGGACTCGTATAACCGTCTCTGTTTGGATTTTGGATGACTTTACTGCCTCAGTCACGGCAGTATTCACATTTCATTTTTACTATACATCGATAAAATTGTATGAAGATATTATGTATGACGTCATGTCTCACTTTTGTATAATCAAAGTTTGCTTTGATGATTATCAAATATGTGAATGTGGAAACTGTTACCAGTGGTTACTGGTAAAAAAATATTTAAAATTGTATATATTTAATAGATTAGAACGCTTTTCACCATTCTAACACTCAACGTGTTTGTTTTGTGACCCTCTATCCTGAGACTGTCAAATTGAAGAATCCTATGTAAAAAAAATATAGATTTGTACAATAACATAAATGTTCTAATCGTAGTACATTGTACAATACTGTGAGTACATTGTTTCTCGGTCGTCGGACGTCTCAGAATGACCTCCGATCTGAATGAGCGCGGGCTGGGCGTACCGGGTGGAGCCGCCTATCATTAGCAGAAGCAGAAGGCGGTGCAGTGGCGGCGGTGATGGCGCAAATCGCCTCTCCATACCCGGGGACTAGATGAGGACACTGTGGTCGCGTGGTGGAGGACATTCGAAAGTTTGCGAGTGATATGTTGGCGCGTGAAAGGTAGCCCTAGACTATGACGATTTGGATGGGTGGGATGCATGGATTTTAATACGTTTGGAAATCCAAAGCTGGGAAGCTGTCCATTTCATTGCCTTTATCACATTTACGTAACGATTTTGGAAGACATTCACTCCATTTGGATCGTTGGAGGTATCGTCAATTGCTACCTTTTGTTGGTGCGAGACAGACATTACCTCCCCGGGCCTAGAGGGAGAGTTTTTTGTACCACTTAGGTGGCAGACAAGCACGCGGTCCACTAGATGCAAAGTGGTTACCGTGGCCTGTGGACGTTTGTAACACCAAGGGCGTCACATTCGTGCTACCGACCATATAGAGAAGAGGGGGGAAGGGGAAGAGGGGGAGGGAAGAAAGGTTAAAAAAGTCCCTGTCCTGTCAGTGCAGAAGACAAAGAAGAGTTTCTCGGTCTTCCCACTGACAACACAAGGTTGCTCTGACTACCCTACCCACAGCCGCAAATACAACACAAGGTTATTATTAGCCGCGGTATTCTGTAAGGCGGAGGTACTTCCCCAGTCGGACTGCTCAATTAGGACGGGGGATACCGTTATGTCCTACCTCCGTTATGAGAGGGTGTATATTAAGTACATTAGTTTGGAAATAAACTGCTTTAAATGAACTCACTGATTACGAATCCAACACAACATTTGGTTAGATACCTCCTTAACTAAAATCGTGATGGTGTCTCTTATTATTCGTGATTCAAAACCATAATCAAACCACTAGTTTTTATACTTTTATAGCAGTATCTTATTTGTTAAATATGTATTTGTGTAATAAGTCACTTCAAGATTATTTACCGTTAGTTAAATAGCTAATCAAATGTACCTAGTTATAGTTGTTTTACAATAATTTCCTAGCTTAATATGACCTACTGAACTGAGTAATCATTAGCCAATGTAACGATGTACGTATGTATGTAATGCCGAGACCTGCGAATGTTGAGGAGAAAACCATTTACAATTTAATGAGTTAATGGCTCAATTTAATGAGCTTATGGCTCACTGTAGTTAAATCAGTGCGGGGGACTTATTATTGAACGATTTGGCACGTTTTTAAGACTAAGTAAGCAGAACAGTAAGCAGAAAAAACAACTTTATAAGTTGCATACACAATAGGCGGTCTTATCGCTAGTGACGACCTTCCCGGCATCACACGCGGCATAATTTTTTCAATGTAAAGTTTGAAAATCTGCCGAATTTGTTGATATTAATGATTACTGCTCCATTCCTTTGACTAATACTCAAGGATGATAACCTATAATCTAACCTAACCTGATACTCGAAGTTATTCAACAACCTATCTGGAGCAAGTTATACAGCTTGGTAGAGACAATTTCGAAAAAGAATTAACCAGAAGGATGGACGAGGAAAGAAGGAAAACTAATGATGAATGGCTTTAGGAATCACGTTGGTATAACCAGATGCATTTTAATAAAAATGGATGATAAATATCATCATACTATATATCAACTGGCACAGTGAACTATAATACTTTTTTAACAGAGCTTTTTTCATTTATTGGATATAATTACAAACCAAGTTATAAAGAATTGAAGACCGAACTTTGCGGTGTGATGACATCATTATAAGTGGTTGATCAATATAGGCTGAGTCATATTATGCACATTCTACACTGTAGTCTATTTCATTGTATAGATACACTATATTTAAAGTAGGCTACACACCATAGCAGTAAATGCTCTTCAGATCTGTTGTTGTTGAGAAA
Organism: Pelosia muscerda; assembly: GCA_963691645.1. Classification (NCBI taxonomy): domain Eukaryota; kingdom Metazoa; phylum Arthropoda; class Insecta; order Lepidoptera; family Erebidae; genus Pelosia; species Pelosia muscerda. The sequence goes on along the minus strand of OY829098.1, from coordinate 3,799,563 downwards.
CTTTTTTCTTGGCGATTTTGCTGATTTTGCTTTGATGCGTGACCCTCAAAAATCTACCCTCGGAAGGAAGTCAAGTTCTGATTAGATTGTGTCTACGACATTGTATTGAATGTCTCGAAGTATATTTGTCAGGGTGTGTTTGCTATCTGACCTCCAAACTCTGAGATGCCAGAACCACATTGGTAAATCAGTAGGAGTGCCAGAAAGAAGGCGAGGTTCGCTTTCCTGATGTTGGCATAGACATTAACAAGATATTATTGTTACTTAGTCAGCCTCTGTGCTGTGGCCATTGTACGCAGGATGCACAGGTTCAATCCTCTTTCCGTGCAAATATTTTTATGCATGATGGCATTTGCACTGGTCTAGTGTCTGGGAGAGCATGTTAAGCCGTTGGTCCTTGTTGTCATACAAATGTCTATAGCAGTTGTTACGGGTAATTAAAAAGTTCTATAACTAGTCTAGCTGCAATTAATATTGCCCATTCCTAGAGGTAGTGAAGGCCAGATGGCAATCGCTTCATGGAAAATATCGAGGTTCAGCTGAAACACAGATTAACTAGAAAGAGCGGACTACGACTCTGAGGTGACAGTTTTGGATGGGACCAGGATTAACACACGCATGATGATGATGCCTCTATCAGAAGATGGTGACTCGGCAGATGTGGTAGAAGTTTTACATAGGAATAGATAAATAGTTAGACAAGGTTATGGGATAAATTTGATATTTATAACAGGTTGCTGTCATGTCTTCAGGGGAAGGTATGCTGGAACCCAGTATACCTTGCACAGAAGGTCCATGCCCTACCCATGGACCAGGAGTACTATGAACAATCAAAGATGTACTCACCATCATCTTCTCGAGTTCGATGTCCTTCCACTTGTCCATGGTCACGGATCGTACGAAAGAAAGGTGTACACCGAGGCTGCGATGAACTCCGGAGCACTCGAGACAGATCCAGATGCCGTAGGTCACAGACACCCATTGCGGATTGAGGGTACCGCATTCGAAGCATTTCTATAGACCATAAAAAGAATTAACTTGGTATCTTTCAACATTCCTTCACATACGGATAAAGTTTTCAACTATAATTAACTTACGTGATTCTCCTCCACCATACGTATTGAGTTTAATTTGCGTCTGGTACGCGGTGATGCCATTTTGGCAAGATTTTAATTCACAATATGAAGGTAAGCAAAATATCACACAAAGTGTTCGCACCAACTACAAACCAACGAAACTATCTCTCCAAAATTCCGCAGACGTCAAAATTTTAGACGTCCACTTGGCAATTTGACTTCCATAAACAATACTTTACTTTTTTTAATGTAGCTTACAAAAACTACTATGGATGGAGAATAAAAATGGTAGATTTACTAATACGAGAAGGGTTGAGGTTAAACCGATTTGAAGTTACATTTATTATTTACTTACTTTACTCATACATATATACTGTAATCATAAAGTTTAGAAAAATTATGGGACGAAAATCCGACCGATGAAACATGAAACAAAGGATGAACATGAAAAACATAATAAAATCATTTCCCATGCTCCTACTACCGGACGACACCATGCCAAGCCGTACAGCCATTTACAAAATATAATTAACAACAACATTACAGAGTCGGCAGCATTAGTGTAATGTCCCTGACATTAAAAACGTACATAGGCCACGGTTTCCATCAGATGGACCGTGTGCTTGTCTGCCTCCTAAGCGGTCATAATAAAGCGGAGGATATTATAACAATCATGGAAGTATCTATTCGTAATGCGTCTTAATGTTTACATAATAGCAATAAGATAAAAAAAAAATTGTTACATAATTTCTGAAGTAGCGGGGCCAATTTTTCCATTTTTCACAGAATGTTTATTATATGTATATAAAGGCAGAATGATTTTCTAAGTTTTAGTCCACATGGACAATAGCACAATTAATTAGCCAATAGTTTTTAAATAAATCTATATATATAAAAATGAATTGCTGTTCGTTAGTCTCGTTAAAACTCGATAACGGCTGGACTGATTTGGCTAATTTTGGTCTTGAATTATTCGTGGAAGTCCAGACAAGGTTTAAAAGGTGAACAAATCATCGGAATAGAGCAGCGGGAACGGGATCAGAAGTTCACGTGGGTGGAGCCGCGGGCAACAGCTAGATACTTATAATTATTATAAATCAGGAATTTCGTTAAAAATTCTGACCTGGAAGAGAGGCCCAAACCCAGCGGTCTCTGTTGCTTAGAGTGTTACGCATGTAACTTTTCGGCGAAGTATAGAACCCCCTGACAAAGCCCAATTTATCGATCTTCCTCATTTGTCTGACCTTTGTATACATATTTCCATCTATCAGCAGTAGCCACATGCTAATTTACTATCCCCTATCCTCTCTGCCCTTGTCCCAATTACTTGGGATCGGCGTAGGTACTATGTCTTTCTCCTCCATACATTCTTATTAGATGTCATTTCCTTAGTCACTACCTCCTCAGCCATAATATCTTCTTTCACACAATTCATCCATCTTTTTTTAGGCCTGCATGTCCCATACAAATATCCTTATAAATATTTTAAAAATCCATTGACTAAAAATTACTACCATTTCGCTCTACTATTAAAATGATAGCGTTCTATGGTAGAATTTGCAGTGATAAGAGTTTATAAACTGTAGCTGACAACACTGTTCCGACAGCGGTGCACTCACGTCGAAGGCCGCTATCCTGAAGTAAATCATTCTGATCTGATTTTGTCTCCAAAGCAGTCGTTACAGTAACAGGACCCGGTCCACTTTCCACACCTCGTTATTTCGTTTAACCTATATACAAAACCACATAGCCTGTATCGACAGTTAGTTACTTACTTCAGTTCAAACTAGTACACTTTGCGGTATTCGCAACCCAAACAAAATTTTTATAAAGTGAGTTGTTGCTGATTGTAAACTTCACGATGAGCCAAAACGTACCCCTCAACAAAGTTGAAGAAGAGTATGCTGAGATTGTCTCCAAGAATGCTTGGCCGCTGGTTTACCAGGTGAGTTGCGTAGGAGGTATGCAATGTTGTCTGTGCCACGCGCTAAAACTAACAACAATATCAGACAACAAAACCTGCAACTAATCCATCCTCTTTTATTATTTATATTTCTAATGAACAACTTGTTATGTATTCATCAACGTAAGTTAGTTTTCTTAGCTGTGACATAGAGTAAGAGCAATTGGCGATTTTCTATCTATAATTTAATAGTTAGCCTACTTTTATGTACTTTTTTTAGTTCATATGAAGTTAAGGTATCAGGCTGTTATGATTATATGCCATAGATCTATTTAAGTCATAAGATAGGATAAGCTACAATTAACAATATTACCAGAATGATTGTAACAATAGGAAAAAGTTGATGAATGTCATATAATCAGTTACTCAATTCCCTTGAACTCACATTTTCCTGTTAACTTCTCTGAAAGTGGTAATTGTTCAAACTTAACTTTTCTACTTTATTAAAAACAGACTATTTATACTGTTGATTGATGGCACTTGGTGGAATTTGTTGTTACACATATTGAGAACTCACTTGTACTTTTCCACAGTATTTTTATTGTTTAATAGACCTGACCGGTTTCGCCTTACGGCATCCTCAGAGGTTTACGATGACATACGAAATGTCTGTCATCATAAACCTCTGAGGATGCCGTAAGGCGAAACCGGTCAGGTCTATTAAACAATAAAAATACTGTGGAAAAGTACAAGTGAGTTCTCAATATGTGTTATTAAAAACATTTTGAACATTTTATTAAAGTTTTCTAAAGTTCATGGTGAACTTTTTTTAATGTACACCCTTTTAGACATACAACCTAAAGACTGTAAAATCGGTCTATACTTGCTATAATGCCTTTAATATCATTATTACACCTACCCACATCCTAAAATTATTTTGGAAAAATCTACTTTCATTCTATTTATGTATTTATTTTTGTCAGTTTTTTTTTATTACATTGGTAAGCATATCTAGATTACTACTATAGAATCTGGAGGGTGGGCTATTAACTGTGTCATTTACTTATAATAACATCATCAATTTAATATAAAGCTGTTAATAAATAACACTAACAACCTGTTTATTCACCAGAAAATCGGCATGGAGTGCCAGCTTCTTCGCTTTACCTGGGACGAGGCGAAGAAGCCACAGAACAAGCCCCTGAACCGCTACCGTGATGTCAACCCCTATGACCACACCCGAGTTATCCTGAAGCGCAGTGAGACCGACTACATCAATGCCAACTTCGTGACCGTAAGTATATATTTTCAGATCTCCCTGGCTATTTACTTCTTGTGGTGTTCAGCGGTCAACTAAAGGTAGGTAAAGATTTTTGACAGACCAGGAGCACTGGAGCCAACGAATTTGTACTGACACTGAATTTTGATGACAGTTAATTCGATTCTGACATTAATGAAGAAAAAGAATGAGAGCAAACTCTAGACAACAGCAACTATATAATAAAGTATGTTTTTAGAGTTTGTACATTTGTTAGGGTTGTGCAACTTTTTGCCTGACTGTACACTATGTTTTTAAAATTTCGTGTCCTATTTTCAGATCCCCAATAATATCGACCTATCCATTGAATAAATATACTTCTGTATAAACTCTACTTTACAGAATTTTAAGTTTAACTAACACAAATTTCCTGTATTTTTTTTCCTCATTTGCCAGAGAAACAATTGATTCTACAAGTACATTACAATATTAGCGACAAAAAAGAAATATTTTAGTTCATTTTCACATTTATTTTTGTTCTATGCATAGGTCGCATATTTCACTTTCTAGAGATACTTAGTATGCCACCAGTTTGATTGGTCTGCAGGTGAGCTACTTATGGTCGGTGAGTGAAGTAAACTTGCATCTAAAACAGTAGCAAGAATAATCTTAAACATAACAGTATATATTATATAAGCACACAGAGAAACAGATTCTTTAATAACACTGAGGTATAAAAAAATCATTTGCATTCTTATCAATTCAAAATACAGTTACAGGCTCACTATGATTAAGATATAACCATGAAAATTGCTACTACAGAAATGTTGACGGATTAAATAAAAAATTGAGTGGTGGGGGACTCCCCGTTAAGGACGAGTTCCTTACGCTTTCTCTGTAACGCAAAATATCAATGAGAAGGCAGCAGACCTAGGATCTAAATAAGAACTGTTATTTCACACACGGTATTAACAAAGTTCGTGGCGTAGCCGTATGCCGGCCGACCTATAATAATAAGACAGCGGTCTAAACCTCACTTGCACTGAATTATTTTTGTGTTATTCTTTAGTATTTGTCTGATTGTGTTACGTGAAGATTTCTACTAAATCGTATTTCCCGTAAGCATTTTGTTAATTTAAAAACTACCCAAATAAACAAATCATTTTTTAGTTCATAACATAAATATGACGATGATGCCATGAAAGTCGAATAAACGTAAGTTATGTTTCAATTTCTACAAAAAAAAAATGTCTTAAAAATATGCGCTAAATCTCCTTTAACCACGGAATGGTTCTCATCAGTAAGATAATTTTAACGAAGTATGTGACCAATATTTTTCCTACCGGGTCGCCGAAAAATTAAGATACACCCCTCAGTTTGTGAGATTTTTGAAAGTTTAATTATATTTAATTATATATGTTTAATTATATATATTATATTTAATTATAAGCTAAGTTCTAAAGAAAACGTTTTTTCAATTTCTTTCAATAATACCTTAAGTAAAAATGACGTCACTTGCATCAATAGATTCGCATTGTACAAACAATATTTACGTGTAAATATTGTAAGTCGACAATTTGTACCTGTTTTATTGGTCACAATGACACCTGTGCGAAACCCTCCCTGAAATAAATTCACTGTATGAAGTCGCCCATCCTCTACAAGTGAAGAAAAACGTGTCATAATAGGAATAATTCATGAAATGTAATCTTCAGTAGTAGGTAACGAACATGATATCGTTAAATTAATATTATTTTTGCTGAGTTCTAAAAAAAGAAAAGAAGAACCTACTTTATATATGTTGCAGTGAAAACTCTTAATATGGCAATACTACTTTCGACGTACTTTAAAAAAATCAGATAATAGTAAACATTACATCAGTCTGAATGGGTTCGTCTAATGTTGGTTTGGAAATATTGATTATATAGCACATTTGATAAAACAATTAACTAACGATTTTCAATTATGCAAAGTTCCTGTCAATATTTTTAATATCAACAAGTCATTAGCTTTTCAGCCATCTGCTGGATATAAGCATTTTCTATTTTGAATGTAAATAATAACAGTATTCAATTATTAAGAATTCTTACGTTACGTTAAGTCGAGTTGATTCGCGGTGGGTGCATGCAAACTGAAATCTATAATACTACACGCGCGATTGAAGGATGAGAGTTTCTTGGATGGTCATAAATAAATAAAATAATTTAAAGCGGAAGTTACGATTCTCACCTAGGATCGAACCGGCATACAAATTAAGTTTTAATAATTTTTTTGGACAATAGCACAACATATTTTTTCATTCAAAAATAATGAGAACTAAATAGTGCTTAAGTCTGAAAAATATGACAATTTCTCAGACTTATGTTCTTACGAATAATAATATTTACAGATTTTTCTCTGTACAATGACAGATTTTTCTCTGTACAATGACAAATCTTTCAGTCAAAAGTATTATGGTAGATTTCTCTATCTCTCTGTCTCTATTTCCCTGTCTTAAGCTAAGAAAACTGGTTTTCAGTCAAAAAATTTTTTACAGATATTTTCTCTTTGCTTTTGACAGTTTTTTTCAGTCTCTCCTGCTTTAGAGACTATAAACGATTAAATCTACCCTGATATTGGCAGAATCATCGGTATATAAATAACTGATGATAAAAGAATAAGAACAGATTTAAATTATTCACTTTTTCCTATCTAAATTTGATTTGAACAATCAGCATACTAATTGTTTTTCAAAATTTTGAGCACAAGAACAGATTTGTTCAGTAAAAATAACTTTAGCCCGAATTACAGTTTTGTATGTAACATATACACTACTAATATATGGAATTTAATTTGCAGATGCCTTTGCAAATTTACATATTTTTTCCGCTAAAGCGAAACATTTACAATTAAAACCCACTCGTCTATACGACTAGTGAAGGCGAGTAGGTATTTGTGTCAACTTTAATAAATTTTATAAAAATACTTATAGATATTATATGGTTAAATGTATCACAATAATGAAACTTATTTAAAAAACTCATGGTAATAAAAGTATTGTCGAAATTTAGTTCCGAACTCAACTCGATTTGACTATTTTAACGTCAAAAAGTATTCTTGTAACAAGATTTTCAAACGTGTTTCCTTATTCCTACAGTCCCGGGTACTTTAGGCGGGGCATGAAAAAGCATATATGACTAGGCCGTCATGCTGAGCGCCACCATTGTAATATTGTACGTGTACCTACGTATAAAAAGTTCCACCTTCAACTGTAATGTGACTTAAATCCATACCAATATGAGATTGTACTTGTTATGACGAGAATACACCTAACTAGTCTTTCGCAGTCCACTGCTGGACATAGGCCTCTCCCCATACCTTTTATGGGCCAATTCTAAAATCAATCTCAATTCAATCACTGTTCTTTCTATGATGGTTTAAAGTTACGAGAATTGGCTTTATGGTCTGCTTTTTTTTTGTTTCGAATTCGTGATTCCGTTAAAAAATATATCAAGTGTATGCCTGTAAAACTGTATTTATCGTTATCGTTATCTTTCTTTCGTGCGGAAATCACAACTGATAACTGATGACCCCTGCCGGCTGGTAGGGTGGTTAAATCTGACTCGAACCGAATGGGTTCGCCGATTGACGGGGTTTTAGGGAACCCAGTAGGAAATTTCCCTGCAGACAGTCAAGGATGGCCATGCTGTCGGTATACAAACGGCTCACGAGACGTCTCCTAAACTTAGACAGAAGTAAATCTAAGAACTGTTATAGGGACAATAACGGGCCACTGCCCATCTACAAACACCTGTCCCCTACCCATATCATCAGTGTAACGGACAGCCCACTCTGTAGGGGTTGCACGTAATACTGGAATGCGAGGCAGTAGCCCCCTAACGAACACAAATTCTCGGCACAGTGAGGTCGCTCCGCGAAGCTTGTAAAGTCCCCAGTAAGCTTCTACGTTTCTGGGCGGAGATAGGCTGGCTGCTTTAACCGGTAACTCTACACGCACAATGGCCCAAAAAGGGAGGCTAGGTGCGGACAAAAGAGTCCCATATCAATCAATCAACCCGGATTACCGTAGGCCATATATGGAAGTTAAGAAGATTTTCAGTCTTCATCATCATTCTCTTGAGCCTTTTCGAAATTCAGTTGGGGTCGGTCAATCTAACTGGAATGTGGCTGAACTTCGATATTTTCAGTGATGCGACTGCCATCTGAACTTCAAAACCAATCGCAATTCTGTAGTGCCACTGGTCGAACTTTTGAGGCTCCAAAGTTTTTTTACGGATGAAAAGAAACTTAGCTTTTTTATATTTAGAATGATGATAATCTAGCATGCAGTTCATAAAATAGTGACTTGCCTGTATGTCACCTAAGTGGTATAAAATATATATATATATGTCGTCGGTCTGTATCCGTGTTCTTTCATATTTATTGTCGTCAATATTGTCTTCTAAAGATAGAATTTTCTTATGTAGCCTTAGCAACAAAATAAATATTTCCTTGAGTTTAGCGAAAGGAAATACTTCATACGTGAAACTACTAATAACGGCTAATAACTAATAACGGCGAATAATAAAAACCGAATAATATCTGATCAATATATATGAAGCCCTCCCTACATGAATTTAAGGGGAAGTTTTCCACCCACCGTGCGCTATACGACTCGCATCTGGCCGGTTTTTCTATTCCAAGATTTTTTTTATATTCATTAGTTTTTTTTGTATTGACCAAAATGTCAGTGAACTATACTTTGTATCGAGGCTTCGAGCACACTAGCACACTATCCTCCTGAACATCATTCAGCATAATTTCGACTATTTCCCAATTTTCTAGATCGTGTTGATCTGATACGAACGGAAGTGCGTCTATTGTAACCCACTTCTTATGAATAATAAATGGTATATCTTACACGTGTCAACCTACTTGATATTTAACATTAAAATTCACCCATTGGCTAGTTTCATAGACATCCATAAACAATGAACTCTATCTAGCTCACATTTTCAAAGATATACATAAACAATGAAGAAGGGTACAAAAAATATGAAGTTATTGAAAACAAGGATGTTGTGTTGTGCATAGACAATGTTAACATTAATTGATCTTTCAATGTTATTGATATGTACAAAGCCCAGCCTTAATGCTTAACGCGATTTCTTCCAGGCACCCCCGTTCACCTCGAACATACAAAATGCTCGCAATTAAACTATTTATTAATCTTTGATTAACATGGTTCAGTACACCGGTGTTCAGTACCCCGTGATCAATAAAATCAACAAACATGGAATATTTATTAATCTGTGATTAGGCATATACCTATGTTTCCTCTTACTGACATAGCAACGGAAGTCGACTCTTTAGACATTTAAGTCCGCGCTACGTAATCTTATGAAGTATAGCAATACCTATAAAGCGTATATTACTGACGTAAATAGAGAAACAATCTCCTCATTACCGCGTTACTGAATTTAAGGCTAAGGCTTGTGCATAAAGACATCGAAGTCACTGCAATATCTATTACTGTTAAATGTCATAATGGTTTATAAAAAAAAACTATTCACGTTTCATATATTCTGTCACTTTTTCACATGTATGTTTTGTGAATCGATGCGTATTTCTCTAGTACACTTTATTCCTATAAGGATAAATTTATGGCAATACGAAATCGCTTCACCGAAAGCGTTGCGAATAGGTATTGGCGAAGTACAGTTTTCGGTAGGAAGGTAAAACTCAATTTGTGATGATAATTTGTCTATTAGATGATTCATATAATATTGGTCATCAAATATTCTTTTTGACAGTGACGATGTCAACTCTGTACCTTTCAAGGCACGCTTACTGCATGTCATAGTTTAGTATCACTCAATTCTGTTAATCACCTCTTACTACACCCATCGAATGATACCCTATCTCATTTGTGGTAAGTATTCTTTATCCTTCACAAGAGTTCCATACTCTACACAATAAACACCGGACATAGATATATAAAATAATCTCTAGGCATCATGACCTCATTTCTTCACGACTTAGTCCAATATCCATGCCGATAGGTATCTAACGGTGGTATCACCGCACTCCTCCAAACTCCCACTAATTGTGTTATTTAGTAACTGATATTTTAGCGCAAACACTGTCACTTTAATTTGAGATCTCAGCTTCGTGAACGTAATATTAAAATATTTTTAGCCTTAGCTTTTTTCTTCGAAAGATGAACTTTGCTCAAGATACTTTGTTACACTTTTATATGACTATACCTCGTAGCCATCATACCTACGCCGCACCGTAGACTGTAGCGTATCGTCGTGTCGTAGACGCTACATCGCTCTTAATTAAACGTACTTAAAACACGACGCTACTTAGAAGAATCTGTAGAATATTTTTATATAGTCACGTTACATATTTCATCCCACCCACTACCAAACGACCTATTGTCGTGTTTCGAGGACGTTTTCAGACACGTGCCCTTTGATATCTTTGATATCTTCGGTAATATTTTCTAAAAAGCGAAGTTGGTACATTGTACAATGGGGTCGTATATTTTTTTTCGCAACGAAATATTTCAAAGCGTTTTTGACAAAACATGTTTGACGCCTCTTCCGATACAAATTACAGGTCTTAACTTCTTTTCAAGTGTGCAATACGTTGCCAAATACGTCTTTTCAGAAATCTTTGATATTTTTTTGCTTAGTTCAACAAAATAATTAGGTAGGGACATGTAGGGACATTTATGGCAATCATGATGGCTTTGATAGATTTTTCTTTGTCACCACTCTGTCAAAGCGTTTTTGGGAAAACATTTCCATCGTATATAAATAAATATACAGTTCGTAAATGCCTTTCATGGGTACGAAATATGAAAAATTACGTTTAGTTTTTCGCTCTCGTTATTGACAGAGACAGTGTTATTTAATAGGTATATAACCAAGTCTGATAGATTTCCCTCCGATAGAAAATGTGTTGTAGTCCGACAGCGGAAGTGAAACTCTCGGGTAAATTATTTAGGATTTTTTGTAGCACAATATACATGTTGGTATATTAAATACAATATGTACGCTTCAGTATAAGCGATGTGCGCACTGAGCACCATTTATATTACATGTAAGATTATATTAACAACACATTGGACGGTGGTATGATGGATTATGAAAATATTTTAGATATAATATAATGAAAATATTCTACATCTACTACATATTATAAAGAGGGAAGGATTGTTTTTTGTTTGTTTCTCCGAAACTATTGGACTGATTTCAGTAATTCTTTCGCCTATAAAAAGCTACAATATCTAGGAGTAACATAGGGTATATATATATTATCACGCTACCCTCCAAGGGAGCGGAGCAATAGTCATAAATCCGGTAGATTTCTATACATTGGCACTAATATCTAATAGAGAGGCTAGTGGAGTTTCGAGTAGAGTCGTATAGAGTCGTATAGCGCTATAATCGACATTCTAACCAATAGAAACATAAACAACGCAAATCAAAGGTTGTGCACACAATTAGCGGCTTTATTCTATGCCCATTATCATATCCCACCACGGTAGTTTTCGTCTCCAGAGACTGGTAGATATTTCCTTCGGGATAAGTTAATCTTTGTACGTTATCTTGTGCATTAAGATTCAAATAAATAAAATGCCGGGAAGATGTTATGCCATCGTATTCTCTTCCCCTGTAAATCTAGGACTCATAGTCATCAGAGACTTCAGACTTTATTTATTCAGTTAAAATCGACGGGCGGGTAATAGCGAATTTTTAAAAAGCTATGGTTTTAAAAGCTTTCTTCCAAAAGGACTTATGCGAGAAATAGTTGCAGAAAACGGAATCCATAACAAAGGAATGCATGTCAGTGTCAATTGTTCTTGAATAATACAATTTCTTACAAACTTCTAAATGAAGTTTCCATTACCGAGTTACCGATTCGTAGTGCCCTAGACCACTGTTTTAAGCTCCATATTAATGTTATAAGGTTGTTATCTAATTACCACTTATAATAATGCTCGAACATTCTCTCACCTGCTTTGAAATTATCCTTATGAGAACATACGTAACATTCAAGCGCGTCTTCGCGAAAAGACAAGTGTTCACTTCTAAAAATAGTATCACAGTATTCAGGAGTTTCACTTATTATACCTACGACGCCCACAAACTGAGTGACTATCTTGTCCTTTTTTTATTTACAAAACAATCGACAATAAACTGGACATCTGCACAGCCTTTTTTATCGCGCTCACTATCTCCACGGAGGGATATCACTCCCGTCAAAGCTGGTGGAGTTAATCGGACTTGAACCGGTTGAAACGCACATCTATAGGTTATTTCTTACTGAAAATGATATAAGATATATATGTCGCACCATAGTAGACCCGGGGTGTAGACCACGCTGTCCTTATCTAGCCCCCGGGTATGAGGAAGCGTGCTTTGCTTCAAAGCGGGTGCGAGTGCAGAGTATGTTTTCGCATAAGACGAATGCTATCAGGGTTCACCCTTGTTACTAACCTGAATTTTGTTCCCTAATTTTCATAATTGGTTTCATCATACATCATACACGAATTACATTAGCCCGTACTTAGATATCACCTATGGTTACGTCGAGAACATTAAGCATTCTTATTTTCTTATTCATGCCTCACAATATTGCCCTTTGACCCGCGCCTCATAGAATCGTTTCCACAATTTTCTGACGTTCGTTTTCGGTACACATTCTTGTCATAGAATTAACCCTTCCTCGACCTTGTTTTGCTGTCACATACCGTTTCCTTATCAAGCTGTTCATCACTCAGTCCATTACTGTCACTCGTAACTTGATTGACAAAGAACTTGTACCTACTTATATTTTTGTGTCAACGTAACAAAAGACTTCATGTTTTCGAACAAAGAGTAATTGACAAAATACTTCATTTTCTTTTCAAAGTGCGGATCTTTATCAGAAAAATTATTCGTAACAAATAAGTAACTATATATAGTCTCTAGTCATCGACGTTGTAAAATCAGACACTTTTCAAATGAACTACGTGGTCTTTTCAATTTAATTTTCATGCGAAATATTCTTTGATATTCAGATGCATTCTAGGCACTGCTGGCACTTTTTCAGTTTCCTAGCTTTAATCCTTTGTGTAAGTTTCCATTCAGGAATGAAGGCGAAATTTACTTACATAAAAGACAAATAATATTCTTGTAAAGCTACGTTCGAGTACTCAGGTGTTTTAAACTTTCACCTAGCCTGCGTTGCGTTTCCTCGCTATGAAAATTATTAATAAAACATCGAATACCTTACCTTTTCCTCCACCCTTTCAAATGTCTGTACCTAGTGTGTATACTGTATGAGTATCGTTTATTCCATTAATAAAATGTGTACTTGATATTTAAAACTGGAATACATAACTAAGGGCTGAAACAACTACGACTAAAGAAACAGAATAGTTACATATTTATAACCATTAATATAAATGTTGTGGGTATACAATCGACCAATGCTTTAAAGAATATTGGGCACACACGATATTATTCATAAGATCTTTTATATTGTCAATATTGAGTAGTTCGTGATGATATTTATTGCTTAGATGTGTCTAACACGAACCGACTAAGATAGGGAGGGAACGATAGACGACATTTAGGTTCCGTGGGTGATGTTACCTCAGATTTCTCTCGATAGAGTTTGACTAGAATGAAGTGTCACCTATTTAGCCTTGATAGCTAAATTAATGAGGTTCATGTTACTCGTTACCCGAAAATACGTTCTTCGGATGTGCGTGTAATGGTAAGGTTACCCGGTGATCTCCCCCCTCTCCTGTTACCTACAGACGCCTTACGTCGAAGGTGTTCAATTATCGAATGTCAAATCAACTAAATGAAGATAAATGGTCCCGAAAGCCACATAGTGGGAATGTCCACTGCGAATCTTAGGTAATTTATCATTATCCAATACCTATAAATGTGATCGAGGATTGTAAATAGTTGTAGTGTCTTCTAAAACTATCACAATAATTTCGAAACTTGATAGTTATAAATTATAATGTTATGTATATATGTATGTAGGATCATATTGTCAGTAACAGTGCCTGAGAACTAAGTATAGGAACTTATTTACTATACATCAATTTCAATACAGCCATCATGATTTGTCCATCATTCTTAGTGACTCCGGGTCGAAACATTCAAACATATTTAAGACCGGGAAGCTTGGAAAGCGGTTGGTCTCGATTGCCATAAAAGCATCGGTGGCTGTCGTTCACAGGCAACTGGAGTCCCTAAAAAGTCAGCCAACCTGACAGAGCTACAATGACAAAGAGAAAAAACCTGAAAATGAACCCCACCGGTTAGTGAAAGTGCTCGAAGAATGATGCCGTTCAAGAATTCTGGCGTGTTTGGATAATAAACATTCATCTATCCATCCATCCGTATTAACAAACTTTCGCATAGATAATATTAGTACGAAGTAAGATAATAACAAATTGATAGCCTCGGCGCCACTTAAAATAAACGCTGGAATAAATTAGTGCTTATATTCACCTGCCACTGTGAAACACTGAATCCGATGTGAATAATATGTCCGAACTGGGCATAATATTATCGAGTTTTATTGTGGTTATTTTCTTAGTAAATGTTTACGAGTTTCGTAGCCCGGTAGACAGCACTTTAGTTGTTGCACAAACATTTTCTTTTCCTAATGAGGCCCATATTGACTTTTTCATAATTCTTTGAGCTTTTTCCCAATTCAGTTGTACTTAACTTTCCAGTCTAACAACGGCAGATCTACGATATTTCCCTTGAAACGACGACCTGAGTAGATTTTTTTTTTTTCTATCTATGGCACGTCAATTTGACTTCACCTCGCCTGATGTTGAGCTGAAGGCAAAGTCCCATGAAAGAGGGTCACCATTGCAAACACGTTCAGTGCTACAATGGTGGCGCGATGATCACAACTGCCCTAGATATTCCTATGACAAATAGTATCTACTACTGCTTAACATATTTATTCATAGACATACATACTTGCACTGAGTGGGAATTGAAACCGCACATATTAATTATGAACCCTTAACATTGAAAATAATATAGCCGATTTCATGGACTGTTACACTGACAAATACCTAAGAGAGATACCCTTGATTATATGCACGAGTAAATTACTTTGCATATGAGGAACTTTCATTATACTTGTTATCACGGGGGCTGATCGATCCGCAGTACCCTTTACCGGCTCAACTAATAAATTAATCCTCATTTGCATTTTCAAAGTAATGAAAACACTTTGTGATTATTCTGACCAAAGTTTGACCCTGGTTTATGAACTAGGCGAAGTTTACCTTCTGATCAATTGTTAGGTGCCAATTCTCAGGTTATGTACGTTTAACGTTCGTTTAGGGCGTTGCCCCATCCAATCCGTGTCTAGGTAGCCCTAGGTCGGTGCATTCAGTTTTTCCGAAGACTAGGCGCGGACACCATGAGTCCCACATTAGGGGAACGCGGGCCATCTCAAAGAGGTGTCGATGCTTTCACAACTAAACTCTTGAACACTGAACTGAATAGATCTTGATAAATTTGGTTCAGAGAAGGACAAGAGCTTGGAAACGAGAGGTATATAGGCTTACCTTATATCACGAAAAAATTGGGTTCAAATAGATCGTCAGTTGGGTAGATAACCTAATGAAATTTATGAAATTTACGAAATTTGGTAAACAGGTTGGGAAAGGACATATTGGTCGTTATAATATTCACGCCTGCAAAGTCACGGCCCACGGGTAACGGCTAATAATCTATAACTCTGAACTACTTGATGAAACTATATTACAACTACGGCAGAAATGATTAGAATTGTGTACAATCCGAAGTTCGTGACTCCTCATATTGTGTTGGTATTGATTATATCGGAAATACCCTATTAAGAAAATAGTATTGAATAACGTTGATTGATATCTCAATGCCAATGTTGCCATCAATTTTATTAGTTATCCCCTATCAGTCTACCCTCACACAATTTAAGGCATCGGACGCCACCTCACCTGAATATAGGCCTCCATGGTATTTGACTTCCTTCAGAAGCTATAAATGTGCACCGATGAATGGCGCACTGCTGTCAACCTCTTATGGAATTACTTAAATGGTAATAAATCTGGTTAAACCGCTTCTGACTGAGCGTGAACTCACTGCAAAGTAAAAAAAAATTGGTTGCCTGTAAAGTCGGTATACGGGCGAAAGTTTTACGTGACAACGACTTTGAGTGGTAAGGACGCGTGCCTTTCACTTTTTATGTCTGTCTCTCTCGCTCTTAGGCGGGCTAACCATGCCCGAGTGGAAGGGACGCGTGCCTCTCACTCGCTCTCATTGTGAGCGCATAACGTGAGCGGAGCGTAACGCAGTTTCTTGAAGTGTCACCCGGCAAGCCAATTTATAAGACGTTGTCACGTCAAAAAAAACCTCGCAAAATAAGATGAAACAAAAGTAAAGGTTAAGTACTTACTTCATCTAGGTGTACCAATATTGGCCCTCGTAAAGTGTTACTAAATATTAATGAGAGATCGGTAGCCCTCCTACTCGTACTACATCTGAAAAGTAATAATTCCGATCTCACATTTCGAACTCGGACCGTTGTCGTTCATCGATATTTATGTATGTATTTTGTAACACAAGTGAAAATTCTAACAAATTGACCTCTAACGCTACAACTCACATGTTACACATGTTCTGATGATTTATTTTGATATATGATGGGGGGGGCACTTACGGGTGCCAACCCACCCCCGCACTACGTAAAGATACATTAATGGATCGCTTGAAAAGTAAAAAAACTAAGATGATTTTCCTACCGAATTTTAAATTTAAAAATACGATACGACGATACGGTCGGTTCTAGTCCGACATAATCACCTCCACCTATTTTGGCAGAGGTGGTTTCCGTGGGGACATTATGCACGACAAAAAAACAAAAAAAAGGCGAAATATGCTCGTAGTTTGTATAGAGAGTAAGTATATGCCATACGGCTTCCGTCAGTTCTATAACGTTCAGCGGAAGTTATTCTCAGACTTCATTTCCTGTATCGTATAGAAAATTTCATCTCTTCATTGGAAATCTTGTTCACAATAGTTGCAAGTAACTATTGTGTACAAATGTATGTATGTGTGAGAGGAATCTGAGTACAGTATGGAATATAGCTAATGTGATACGTACACGCGGGACCACGTAATGTAGGTTACAGATATAATTCATTTCGCACAATAAATTAACTCACGAGTTTCCTTAAACAATAAAAATTGCTCGCGGGCCTCCCAAGCTTCGATTGGAAGGTAATCTCGAAAGTGCAGATGTGATGATCATGACAAAATATTCTTCAGATTTTTACAATTGTCCTTCCGATTGACCAACATTATGTCACCTTGTAAACATTCAAATAATGAAGTAAATCCAAACCCGTTTCACTTAAATATATTTTACAAAATTCAGGGTGGGGTAAATCTTGAACGTTCTGTAAATAGAAACCGAATCAAACTCCATACCAATATTTGGACAAACTGGATATTGATTTGGGTTTTTGGAGTTGCGAATTTATTTCACAGCTAGTTTGGATTTACCTACACATTTTCACTTGAACTTAAATAAAGCCTACCTTTGCCTACTACTTGATATGTTGACCAATCTCATTGCGGAACATATTTATTTCACCTCTTCAAAGCCGTCGCAAAAAAATAGGAAACGTTACTCTGACACTTCAAGGAACGCCCTAGCAAAATATATTTATATTTGATTTTGTCCGCAATAAATTGTGTTCTTATGAGGTAGGCACTTGCGAGATAAGTGGCAAGGAAAGTTGATAAAATAAATAGGACAAAATTAAATCGATACAAACATCTCTTTAGCACTTAAGAATAGACTGACGTATTCTTTGGCATTTTTTTTAAAATGATAAGCTAAAAAAGTTTAATAAAGAATATTTAGGTTCTCAATACGTTTTAATAAACAAATTATTTTAATGTAAAGGGTGTTTTTAAGAGGTATACAAGTTCAAAATGAATTAAGCACCTAAAATAAACATTTTATTACCATAATATTGGTCTAATATATTAAATTTTCTTATGCCAATATGTTTAAAAATTATTCCGAACATATGCCTGAATTTTTATACAAGTCAAAATTTCGACCACTCTTTCGAACAACTGGGACTTATATCGGAAATATAGAAAACCAGGGTAACTAGTCGAAAAATAGCAACGAAACTGAACATAATTAAAACAAGTGCATTTAAAATTCGTTAGCAAATAAGTTGGACTGAATTTTATGAACCGTATTTCGAAAACCTAGCTACATTTTCCTAACATTTATATTGGAAATGTATTTATCGTATCCGTTACATTAATATTACAGAATTTCCCCTATATGACCACGTAACTAGATGTCATCTACGGTAATCATTATGACAGACATAACAATATTTCTTTTATATCACTTTTAATGAGTATAGTATATTTCACTTGATTTCACCGATTGACGTATTGCTTATCGTAGGTGGATTGGATTGTATATCTTAGATACAATCACACAGACACACAGACAGACTATACAGCTCGTTATTTTCTTTCTGGCCTGCTAGATTGATACCGGGAGACCCATCTGTGAAACAGTCGCAGGGATCAAACCAGGATAGCATGGGCTGCCGCCGCGGCCTCTTACTGCGAACAAGTAATGCTTGAGAAGGAGGCGGCGGAGCGGATCCGGACGAGAGTCCGGGCCCGCATAGCCCGCAACGGACGGTGTCTCGGGCGTCGGAGGTCACTAAATGACCTCCGCTCTCCATGAGGGTGACAGGCGTAGCCGTCTGTCACCCTAGCAGTAGAAGGCCCCGGTGGCACCGTGACGCGCGCTCTTTTCTATCCGGGGCAAGAAGAAAACGGCCATGTGGTTTTGGTCGGTTCGAGTCTGACTTAACCACCCTCGCTGGTTTCGACGGGAGGTATACTGATACCTGTTCCTACTGAGGAACATCTGCACGGGGGAAAAATGCTCAAACCAGGCAGATAGTGGCAGCGGAAGTAGAAATTATAAAACAATAGTAGATTGTATAACAAGGGAGCAAAATAGATTTTTTATGGCGAGGCCCCTACTTTGAATCACGAGCGTAACAAAGGATTCTAGAATAGAAGAAGATTCTAACGTAGATTGAAATGAATGAAATTCAAAGTGCCCCGCCCGAGAGGAAAATTATTTGTTCTCGAGTAATATAGGTACTATACTCTACTTTTCATCGCCTTTCTGTGAGAAAATATTTATCCTGGGATTCCGCGGGTAATAAGTTTTGTACGACGTTGTTTGCTTCTATAGTTGTTTGTTTCAGGAGTATGTTGGTTGTTGCAGGAGTCCTACGTAGTACTCTATGTAGAGCTCTTTATACTTTCGAAATTCAATAAAATATGTAGGTATGTGCTGATTACAAGGCAACAGAGTGGTAATTCGCGTGCTTTACCTTTTTTTTTAGTTAGCACATTCCGCTGTGTAGCCAACACGTACCAGCCAATAATCCATACAATTTGTCTTTCGATTTCTATGAATGTTCCAAATTCAAATCACTTTATCGCCCTCTAAAAAGCTCTTTAGAGGAAAGAGCAATTATACTCCCGCTTATAAAGGAACAAAGCGACGCTTTTCGAATAGAGGGGACGAAAACCATCCCATCTGGCTAACGCGGTAACAATACACTGAAACCAAATAAGTTAAGACTAAAGGCCCCCAGTTCTCTCAATTACGAGAAGAATCGTGGTAACGAACAAACTTATAAATTCCTCGAACTTACTGTGGGTAGGTATGTTGAAAAACAGCTCAATTAAAACATCTTTCCTTAAAGAGAAATCGGATATTCGCACAGTGGCTATCGCGCTGTTTGCAATACAGCGCGATAGCCACTGTGCGAATACCCCACTCAGAAAACTAATGCTGTGAGATACACAGCATTGGTTTTTTAAGCCACCTATCCACGGCCCGTCATTTCGCGGATGCGTATCTAATATCGCGGATTACGCACTGTGGAAAGAAACATCGTTTGTTATTGTAAGTCCGTGGCTACGTCGTCCGCGTCCGTAAAACCTCGCATCGTTTTAATATGGCGTAACGCAAGTAGCTGAAGGTTGACGAAAATATTTGTAATGTGTGATTGAGGTCGCTAGTCGCCTCTCAAAAACATTATTGCTTGGCATTTGGAAATAAGGAAAAACAAATTTCCAATTTGTTTCCTAAGCCCAGTGTCAACATTACCATCTTCAAATCATTTTACATTCAGACGAATTTAGATGTATTGATGAGTCAGATATGTCTTTGTTTTCTTGTTATGTTTATATTGTATTGCTTATAACGATTCATAGCATATCAGCCATGTGTAGGTAGGTACCTAAGAGGGTACAGGAATCCACCAGATATTCTGAGGGACAATGTAATATACTAAGAATCTATTATGTGCCGGGTTATCATTTCGGCATAGATTCTATTTAGCCTAATAGGTATTTGGTAAAATCGACCCATTAATATAATAGGCAATTGAATCACGATGTTCTATTTTCGGAGCTCTGTATATCTTTCCAACAATATCACGTTTCACTGAATAATTGCACCAAAGAATCATATGACAAAGGACTCACTCTCTCCTAAGCCTACCCAATGTTATGACAAACTAGAAAAGACGAGAGAGATTGTACAATGTAGATAACATAACACGGTCATAGTTCAAGTTGTGAACTGAACTCAGTAAAACATCTTAAATTATTTACGTAACAAAGAATAATTTTAATTATTTATTTGCCCATAGATGTTGAAGTTTGAAACGTGGCATTAATTAATTTACTGAGAGGACTTACTTACTCTTCTCGTGACCAGAAGGCTGGTCTCTTCTTAGTACAGAGAATAAGCATTGCCATACAATGTGGTAATGCTGCCAGTCTTCTGGGAGACACAAGAGACATGCGATGCGGAGGAGTTTCACGACGCTTTTTAATTTCAGTCTTTTTTGTTGGTTTTAATTATCATGTTAGTTTTAATTTTTTAATGATTAGTGTATACATAGATGTCTAGTCATCTGTGTAGGTGTATTCATAATTGAGAAGATAGTGAATAGCATGTTGTAAAGTGATTACTATCAAGACCACCAGCGTATACTTGCTCCCTTTTGTATCAACATAATTACTAAACTGACACGTATTTGTCGTGTTTGCGAAAATGGCGTGGCAAGTAATATGCCTGTTGCCAGCATTAAGCGTTATTAATGGCTGATATTGTCAATTTGGTAATTAGAAAAATATCATTTAGTGATGCGCAAACATATCGCTTTGTGTACTTTGTTTACGAAAACGTTATCTAAAAAGACTTAGCGTTGAGTGAATGACTCATGAATGAGATATTTAACCATTTTTATAGATAACATCTTAGTTTTCATAGTTCAGGGTGTTACGTGAAAAATGAATCACCTTCAATAGGAACCACATTTTCTTACATGAAACTATTTGTCGTGATACTCCAAACACGCGTGACTAGAATTGGGCTATGTATAAGCATGATGCCAAAACTTTACAGGAGGATGTAAATGCGAAGTAAAAATAGAAGTACTCGTTAAAATAACAAAGAGTCTTATCTTTGTTATTGTAACGACTTCTTTTACAATTGAAAACGTTGTGTAAACACGTGTAACTAGCAGTGGTCGCGGCCATGTATCAGCATGATGTCAAACTTTACAAGAGGAGGTAAATCGGAAGTAAAAATAGAAGTACTCGTTAAAATAACAAAGAGTCTTATCTTTGTTATTCTAACGACTTCTCTTACAATTGAAAACGTTGTGTAAACACGTGTAACTGGCAGTGGTCGCGGCCATGTATCAGCACGATGCCAAACTTTATAGGAGGAAAATCGGAAGTAAAAATAGAAGTACGCGTTTAAATAACAAAGAATCGTATCTTTGTTATTCTAATGATTTCTTTTACAATTGAAAGCGTGTAAACACGTGTAACTAGCATTGGCCGTAGCTATGAATCAGCATGATGCCAAACTTTACAGGAGTAAAAATAGAAGTACTCGTTAAAATAACAAAGAGTCGTATCTTTGTTATTCTAACGACTTCTTTTACAATTGAAAGAGTTGTGTAAACACGTGTAACTGGCAGTGGTCGCGGCCATGTATCAGCACGATGCCAATCTTTATAGAAGGAGGAAAATCGGAAGGAAAAATAGAAGTACTCGTTTAAATAACAAAGAGTCGTAACTTTGTTATTCTAACGACTTCTTTTACAATTGAAAGCGTGTAAACACGTGTAACTAGCATTGGCCGTAACTATGAATCAGCATGATGCCAAACTTTACAGGAGTAAAAATAGAAGTACTCGTTAAAATAACAAAGAGTCGTATCTTTGTTATTCTAACGACTTCTTTTACAATTGAAAGAGTTGTGTAAACACGTGTAACTGGCAGTGGTCGCGGCCATGTATCAGCACGATGCCAATCTTTATAGAAGGAGGAAAATCAGAAGGAAAAATAGAAGTACTCGTTTAAATAACAAAGAGTCGTAACTTTGTTATTCTAACGACTTCTTTTACAATTGAAAGCGTGTAAACACGTGTAACTAGCATTGGCCGTAACTATGAATCAGCATGATGCCAAACTTTACAGGAGTAAAAATAGAAGTACTCGTTAAAATAACAAAGAGTCGTATCTTTGTTATTCTAACGACTTCTTTTATCATTCAAAGCGTTGAATTATACTTGTGTTCGTTAAACTAATAACTTTAATATTATGTAATTGGTTCAGTTGATTTCGGGGTAAAGGAAATGTGAAATTGGCAGCATTTGTCAGATACGCGGCGTCTTCCAATTCCAGTTAAGCAGGTTTGCAGTATTCCCTGAGTTAAGATTGTTTCACATAGAAGATTCGAACAATATTCCTGGCTAGTAGCAATATATTGATAAAACTTCATACCCACTTAACCATGAACCCTATACGTAAATTTGCAAACGTGAATTGTGTGTACATATTGGTTTTAATAGTAACCGGAAGTAGTTAATATTTACATTCGTATTTTCAGTTATATTGAAAATGGAAAGCAAATAATCCAGGAGAAGGAACGACAATTCAACTGGCAAATATACACAAAATCCATTTCATGTTGTAAGTAAGCAATATCTCGGTAAAAAGAGTTAGATATTGACTTATTTGATTGAATGTTGTTTGATGATGTTAGGCGCAGTACCACCAGGGGGGCTTACCACTATCATTTAGATTTTTAAGGTTCCCGTCATTGATATCAAGATAAGGTTAGGGGTAGATAAATACTACGCTACTGGTTTTTTTTCTGTTATTTAGTCATAGACTTGCTAACTATTTTTGAAGTTGTATTATGAAATTATCCAAACCGATGTTTTTTGGGACTTAACTTGTATGACAATACTAGGCAACATTGCAATATTTCAAATATATTAGAGATAGTGGATCTTAAATCGAAAAGTAATATCTTCCATCGAGCTAGTAATGGCGTTCATGTAGAGAACACTCGTGAAAATTTCGTGGGTATTTAGTAAAAAACTAATGCTATTTCGAGACAGGCGCTACTATTAATCGGAATATCTGTATAAATTCAAAACAGTGGGCCGCTTCGTTATCAGCGTACTAAGAAGTGTAAAATGGAGGAATATTGTTTTTTCCGGTGTCAGTGAGAAATGAGAGTCAAATCAACAATGCCATACACAACTACTTACCTGTTCGTTTCGGTAAACAGTGTGGTAGGTTAGGCAGACACCTGCACACATACTAGTAATTTACTTCACATAACAATTATTTTGATTCACCCACACCCATAACGACAAATTTCTTCTTTCTACGTTATATCGATGTTTCCTGGAAAGTATTTTGAGAAATAGCATACCTGGTGGCTAGATGACACCGTGGTCGGCACACCCGAAGGATGCCATCACGAAAGTCGGTTGAGGTGCGAAGGATTTGTTGCTTACAATGTCACCTCCGGTAACCAAAAACCCGAAGACTGCGTGCGTTTCAGTCGGTTTTAGTCCGATATAACCTTTCTCACCGGCTCCGGTGAGATTGGTATCCGTGGGGATTTTGCGAACACAAAAAAGGACAAGAAAATATCACCGAACGATCCGATGTAAGATACACCATTGGTGGTGGTTACCGGTTGACTTCCACTCGAAAAAAATAAATGTTTTGGTAACCCTGTTAAAGAGTGGACACAAATGGGCTGGTGAAGTATCATCCCCCCACTCTCGATATCATGTACCAGTAGGCACCCTGTATACGCGCGGCAGTTAGCTTAAATTCTTGCAAATCTGTAACTGCAAATTTTAAAAATTAAATTGCGTACATGTTTTACGGAAATAAACTTAATAAAATACGTCAAAAGTGTTCACGATTTAACAGTGTCCATTATAATGGCAGGACCAAGTCTTGTATTCTGTCAATTCATATTACAGTGTTTAGTACTAAATTGGTACTATTTGCTACCTTTCGTAAAAAAAATTGTACCTCTTCTATTTCAAAGTTATATTTAAAACAGTCTGGTCCCGCCATTATAACGTTATAATGGCGGGACCAGACTCGTATCGGCCATTGTTAGCTACGATTATTTTATGAATATTTAGTACCTATTTAGTACTCTTGAAAAATGCTTAAAAAGTGTGGCTGGGTGCAGCATGTACTGGGCTGTTGTATTAAAACACTGATCCCGCCATTATAATGTTTGGTCCTTTCGTAAATAAACGTGTAACGGTCTATTATTTATAAACTTTATTAATATAGATATTTAGTACCTATTTGCTACCTTTTTAAGACAAGGTTCACAAGAGTCGGTCTTTCATTAACATTAAGTAATTAAAATTTTAGTGTATGTACTTAGTACAATAGTGATGGGCGATGAATCATCGTGACCACGTACTATAAACTATGCATATTATTTTAAATAAATATGTTTTGATATTATTTTAACATTTAAGTTTATTATGTATTTTAAAATCATACATAACAGTAATATATATTTGAATATACTTGATCGAAAACGTTGCCAGACATAACACAACACAGCCTTTCACGGCAAATAAAATGTTACCTATATTTAATAATCATCATCCACATCATCCCGCTCCCAATCATCTTCCATAACTTTTTTGTATTTGGTTATTACCTTCTTTCAGTCTTCAGCAGATACATTATCGGTCGCACTTTTTATTAAATATAGGTAACATTTTATTTGCCGTGAAAGTATTAAGTAATTTATAGTACGTGGTCACGATGATTCATCGCCCATCACTATTGTACTAAGTACATACATTCAAATTTTAATTACTTAATGTTAATGAAAGACCGACTCTTGTGAACCTTGTCTTAAAAAGGTAGCAAATAGGTACTAAATATCTATATTAATAAAGTTTATAAATAATAGACCGTTACACGTTTATTTACGAAAGGACCAAACATTATAATGGCGGGATCAGTGTTTTAATACAACAGCCCAGTACATGCTGCACCCAGCCACACTTTTTAAGCATTTTTCAAGAGTACTAAATAGGTACTAAATATTCATAAAATAATCGTAGCTAACAATGGCCGATACGAGTCTGGTCCCGCCATTATAACGTTATAATGGCGGGACCAGACTGTTTTAAATATAACTTTGAAATAGAAGAGGTACAATTTTTTTTACGGAAGGTAGCAAATAGTACCAATTTAGTACTAAACACTGTAATATGAATTGACAGAATACAAGACTTGGTCCTGCCATTATAATGGACACGATTTAACACATGACAACAAAACTGAACCACGTCGTAGTTGAACGGAACGTCTAAAACTACTCTTATAGTATACACAGTTTCTATATTAACAACCTACTGTAGGAATAAAAACAGTAGCAGTAAATATTGCGGAACAAGGAAAACATTCAGAGAGTTGTGAGAGGTCTTATCTACCAAAGTTTAATTAGTCGATTATTGTACGTCTGAGCGCCCACACTGTATTTGATATCTATGACAATCCACTGGCCAGCGCTCGTGTGCACTGAAAATCGAACCGGAAATTTAGTTTTTGTTCCACATGACTTCATTATTCGAAATAAAGGCATACGTAAGCTAACATAATTGTAGTATACCTCTTTTTTAGCAGTTCATTTATGCAAATGCACGCCTGAAAATTGCGTGAAAGGAGGAGTATGAAAGTTATGATATACCTATATCATAACTTTCATATGAATAGACCTTTAATAATGTTCAAACTTATAATTTTTCATTAATTAGGTTCGTATTTCGACCACACCGAGCGACTAGTTAAATTAATACTACACACAATGAAGACCTTTTCTTGAGAAATAAGTTCATTCTGTGACAATCACCTTTCGGTCAATAACTGAGTAGAAATGGTGAGTCCACAGTTTCTGAATTCTGAAAAAAACTTGCAAGAAAAATACTTCTTTATTATTTATAGCAGAAACTTTGACTTTTACCAATTAGAGATGAAAGAGAAATTTGTCTTTATTCGGTAAGTATTTATATCCCTATTTACAAGGATCGTACTAAAATTTTCAAGCATGAGTTGCTCAAGAAATTTTCTCCAGTTGTAAAGCTAATATTTTGATTATTAACATGTTAGAGAGAAAGTTTGATACAATATTCGCCCACGTTCTGTTGGAAAGTATACCTCCTGTTTCTTCCTCGACTTTGATGGACTTTCGTGTGTTTGAATAGCATGGATTAGATTCACAATTAGGTCCGGTAGATGGAACTGTAATCATTTTCTTCAATTTTGAAATCGTATTAGTAATAAAAATGCAAGCTGTAGCTGCTAGGTACGCTAATGCTAATGAGTGATGCGATTAGATTTGTAGTGGGCAATTATGGTCGGGAATGTATGTCCTGTCCACGCTACTTAGTGACATCCCTATAGCACATACCTATTTGCGATGAAATGAAAATAAATCCGGCTCAACAAACTACGTTGAACAAAATTGATCAATTCAGATGTCGTCTATAGACATAATATAAATAAGTAGTACACATTTGTGAGTATCAACAAAGCTTCCATGCTAATTGCTCTAATCGGCTTAAATACGAATATGAAATGCGAAACATTGATATTGCAGCCGCCTTCATCGCACAGCCTTGATGTAGATTTACAGTACATAAATCGCCTGCTGCTATTCAATGCCTTTTATTAATAGCGTTATATAATTTAATTTACCAAAATGTCGGAAGTCTTTGAAGATATTATTTACTCTCGGAAATGGAGCTTCTTCCAAAAGGAAGATTATTTGGTCGTCTATATAAACTTGTTCACGTATTTTCAATACAGATTTGAGTTGTTATTTTTTTATCCCTTCAGATATTGCAAAGTCGAGTCCACAAAATTTCAAAACCCGTGTAAAGAAATATGCACTTTTTGAACTTGCCGTATAACTTCTTTCATAGGATGTTGAATAACATACTTTAAACTCTACAAAGCAAAGACTTGCAAAGAAATTAGCTTACTAGATAACATGTACATGATACCATGGTAAAACCTGGGATCTAACCCGAGACCTCGTCTCAGCAGTCCATTACCCATACCACTTGGCTTCCGCGGCTTATAATTTAATAATATTTTTATTTTATTTATGGCACGTCAATTTGACTTCACCACGCCTGATGTTAAACTGAAGGCAAAGTCTCAACGAAAAGGGTCACCATTGCAAACACATACAGTGCTACATTGGTGGCGCTGCCGTTCGACGAGGTGTTAACAAAAACAGTACCTGCTTATAAGTGAACATGACTGAGGCCCTGTGACGACCTTTGTAGGCCCCCAACAACCACCAACACCCAATTAATATAATAACAAACCTAATAATTCTCATAATGTAACCGAGGTATCCGATGTTTCAATTATAATGATATTTTATTCGAGGAGCAAAGGAAATAATTACGATAAATGTTTCAAGTAAAATAACTTTCCAGTACTTCCATTAGATAAATTCCAATCATGTTTAAAGTGTTTAGCAAATAACAAATTCAACAGAACAGTTTTGTAAATATTATATTTATTCCGGAGACTGAATTGAGAAATACAGATTCTCTTGCATTTCACGCTGTACTTGAATTTAAACATCGCGTATTCCTGGAAGCACGTTCTACTATATTTTATTAAAAAAGTGAAGTCAAAGTATACGTTGTATGCGCTCGAAGGATATCTTCATATTTGTATGTTATTCAACAATTGTTATGTATATTACGAGGATGTTTACTGTAACATGAATAAAGAATAAGATGGCGAAGCAAGTGAGCTGGATATCGAGAATCCTAATACCGAACCAGTAGGAAGATTGTTACGATCAATAATACATCAATCGCAATCATTCCTGGTTCTTAATTTGTTGTTGTCGTTTTCCTTACTGACATCTGTCTTATACTCGTATTACGCTGGTTTACCCTAGCGAAGAATACGATTGATCTTGAGATTGAGGCCCCTCAGTTTCCGAGCCAACAGGCTATATAATGTTCTCGATAAAGTGGCAATAGTTCAAAATTCATTGAGATTTCAAGAGTATTGCCAATGTGAAATATATAATAGAGATATTGCCTGTGATAAATCTATATGCTGTTGCGGTAGTGAGTCCAAAGTGAAGCATGCTTGATTTAATGGTGCATCTTGTTCAGTATAGAGTTCATTTTATTGCCTTAGATACGCTCGGAAGCTACAGAAAAAAATGGAACGATATTTACGGCGATAATTCGAAATTATAGAACGGATATCTTCTGTGACCGATTTATCGGAATATATTTCCAACCGTACAGAAGGACTACAAGAAGTTTAATGACTTAGGATATTAGTTATTTTAGAAAGCTTTTCATTAAGAATACGTTCTTACAAGCTAATATTTTAGGTACACTGTCCACCTAAGACTGCCTTTTCACGGCGCCCGATTTTACGGACGCATACACAATCTCGCTTACTTATGCACCGTGGAACGGTGCTCATCTGTGATAAATACATTTGACGGCCGTCCGTGAAACCTCACACCTTCGATGAAGCAGATGTCAACCGCATACGATGCGGAATATTCCATCAAGAACCAAACGGTTCGGTGAGTCTTTCCCCTGTCGCTCCATTAAGTACAAGAAACGCTCAAGTAATTACTTTTTCATGTGTTTACTTGCTCATGTGTTTCCTTCTTCCTACAGCCCTGGCTCCTTTTAGCGGAGCGTAAAAAAGCATCTGAGGAGGCCATCAAGTTAAGCGCCACCATTGTAACACTACGTGTTTGTAATGGTGACCCACTTTCCGGAGACTGCCTTCAGCTTACCATCTGGCGGCATGAAGTAAAATTTACGCGCCCTAAATAAAAAAAAGATGCAACAGAATATTTCGAGTTGGGCAAGGAAAGTTCCAACAAGTTACCCTTTATGTTTGATCAAATACTTGAGATTTTAATGTTTATTCCCTACACATGCTGACCCTCATCCATCTCAACGTATTCTTTTAAATTGTCACACTTCTTCCTAATGTGTGGTATGAATTGAAAGCACTTCATGTGTAGCGTCGTAGGTGTGCTATAAATCTATGGCTTACTATAGCTGACCCGCGCAACTTCGTCTGCGTTTTATAGCGTCAACAACACGTGGTAATTGTGCTGTTAAAATGTAGCTTTTATGACACGTTCGTAGATTTACCATAACAGCGCCATCTATTGATTACTTACTCAACCTAGTCGAAAGGTATCGATCTGTTAGAATCATTTGGAGTTAACAGATAATTGTGACTGTCAAATAATAACAGACAAATAATTAGCAATAAATTAAAATTGCGACTATAGATTTAAACTAAACTATCTCTCAAGTTGGATCGAACTGCACATGGTGTGCGAATTTTATTATAATCGGTTAAGTGGTTTAGGAGTCCATTGAGGACAAACATTGTGACACGAGATTTATATATATTAAGATATGTTATCACCCTAAATCGTAATCATTAAGCGGGCTATAATAGGTATGCGTGTTCACAAATGCTTAATTCTTTTGTGCAACGCATTAAGTCATAATCGGTGTTAGGTATATAACCTTATTTCTGATATCTTTTTTTATTTCTGGACATAATCTGACAGACCGAGTCTATCTTATCCGTGGTCACCTCCCGACCGATGACCTACTTAAATCTTCGGGAAGTTTTTAAAATATTATTCTTATAACATGACTATCTGATGCTTGCGACTCTGTCCCCGTGAATTTCGATCTTTCTACTTTTGCTCATATCGTTGGTTCTAGTCAACCAATTGCACTCAAACGTACAGCAGATTTTTAAGCCAGACCAACACGTAACTACTAAAACCAGCATCAAAATTTTTATAGTAGTTTTTTGCGTATGCCATTCGAAACATGTTTTTTCTGACTTCTGATGATTATTATACAAATAACCGTACATAAGTACGGAAAGTATGTAAGTCTAGAATTGTATCAAGTAACAAAACCGTCTATTGGTCCTTTTACAGAAGAAGTAGATCCTAACATAGCATTGTCACTGAACGTGATGCTCGGAACCGGGCTACTATAATAAATTGATTACGTTACGTGTAGGTAGGTAATGGTTTCAGCACCTTCGTAATCAATCTTTGTAATGTATGACATTAATAGGTGTGACTTTGTAAGCTAAATGGCGGAAAATTCTATTCGCTTAATAAAGCTCAATTTGCCGTGCGAGTAGCGATTTTAATTCAACTTAATGTGGTCACTTCGCTCCGTTTATTATACATTTATGTCCCAGTAGCTTAGTAGTTATCAAGTTGGCCTTACAATCGAGAGGGCCCGGGTTCGAATTATGGCACTTACACTACCAAAGTGAGCGTAACTGAATGGGTTAATGAGGATACTAATGATTTCAGTTACTAATATTGTTTTTCAAAGAAGTTAGTAAAAAAATGTCGTTCATAATAATTGTCTATTTTGACCTCCAGTAGAATCTGCTTGACATTAGAAGTGAAAGACACGTCATATTAACCGGACGTCATAAAATGCATTTAAAATCAATTTGAAGAAACATTTTTAAAACATATTTATATCTGTCAAAAGGAGAGAAATATATACGAGCTTATTTATCCATTTAACTAGCTGACCCGCGCGACTTTGTCTGCGTCACCCCGTTTTTGCAACATTTTTCATTACTGCTCCGCACCTGTTAGTCGTAGCATGATGTTATATACATATAAACCTTCCTCTTTAACCATTCTATCTATTGAAACAAACCGCATCAAAATCCGTTGCGTAGTTCTAAAGATTTAAGCATACAAAGGGACAAGAAAAATAGGGACAGAAAACGCGACTTTATTTTATACTATGTAGTGATGATAAAAAAATGAACAGATTGTGCTATAAATATATATTTATTTTGTCGGGTTATAACCGGTTGAATTTTTTTTAAATACTCAATGATGGGTCATAATAAGCATGCCATTATATCCGACTAATCCGAAGTCATTATATCTGACTTGATTATTACGGATTTTATATGAAAACTAAACTTTGCAGTGCGATTACGTCATAATAAACGGTTGGTCAATATAAGGGGCGTCATAATAAACGGATTCTAAGTGACAAAATATACAGATTCACTATTTTTTCACCCAACAATTTTATTTTGCCATTTTTTTACGAGTATTAGTTAGTATTGATACGAACCGATGGACTGGATGTGCGTTCTATATTTCTAAATTCTTTACTATTTCCTCAAGTTTGTAATGTTGCCTATTACGCGTTTACTATAAAATTAAATTAACCACTTGGATGGGTTTGCTATTTGCTCGATATATTTCTTCAATTTCTCCGAAAAATCAGTTGAAGGCAGCCGCGAATTAGTAACTTATCTGTGAGTAGTTCAATATTTAACCAACCATATATATCGGGCTTCATATTCGTGGCAACTAATAGTGAGATAACATTCGCACATTTATTATTGAGGCTGAACACATCGTAATATTTATAACGGTAGAACAGAGGCATTTCTAGTTAATAGTAATAATTACTACTAATATTATAGAGGAAAGATTTGTTTGTTTGTTTGTAACGAATAGGCTCCGAAACTACTGGACCGATTTCAATAATTCTTTCACCTCTGAAAAGCTACAATATATAGGAGTAACATAGGCTATATATCATCACGCTACCATCCAAGGGAGCGGATTAATAATCATAAATCTCAATCGATCCGGTTAATTTCTATATATTGGCGCTAATATCGATAGCAAGGAAAGGTATTAAGCAAGTAGAGAATCGAGTAGAGTCGTACAACCGACGAGCCGCAGGCAATAGCTATCACTAATAATTAGTAATGCAGTGTTGGATTTGTAAAAAAAAATACAATTACTTAGTTGCGTAATAGCGTGTGACGTCAAGTTGTAAACACACGCGCCACGTGTAAAACTCTTTAGTATATTGGTAAAGTTGAATTACGCGAGTATTACATAATTGACTGAGCGAGAGTCTCCGTTTCGACAATGTTACCAATTTTGATTTCATTTATGTGTCTATGTTGGTTATGCAAAACTATTTAGTTCTGAAAACATCGCTATAACAAGCGTGTTCGATAAATATCTCTGAATGTAAATGAAAACCCCAGGTTTTTTTTTGTTTCGCCGCAGTCGGATAAAAAACCATATACTCAATAATATTCATAGAAATTCACCCTAATTAATACAACATACGCACGCGCAAATTACTTACCAGTCGCTTATAATTGTTGATAATTTATAATTTTACGTTGAACGTTTGTTTGTTTTTTTTTTTCATTATTGAATTTGCTACGAGACTAGCTACCTGTTCAGTTGCGTGATGGCACGGACTATTAACCAGTGATCTATGTGTTCAATTGCTTGTGTTCTCACTTGGACTATGCTATTGTTAGTGCCACGTTAGTGCAAATACGATTTTTGATTACATAGACATTTTGAGAGCCGTCGTAAACGTTCGTTCTTTTTGTTTTGCTTCCTCCAATTTCATTTAGCTTTTCATAAACGCGTCTACCAGTGAAGAGTGACTCTAGTTACGTATGATATCAGAAGAAGAAATCTGTTCAAAATTCAGTCTCGATTTCAATTTCTATCGCCTATACCTATGTCAAAAATATAAGAGTGCAAGATGGTGCCACTCTGTATTGTGGCATCATCACAACACGAATTCTGCTGTTTTCTTTACAAGTAGCTAGTTAACAACGTTATATTACTTAGGGAGAAGTTTAATGACGCGAGTTTCTAGGCTAACTCTTATTGAAATTTCTATGCCTTACCTGTCATAATTAGTTTTAAGCTACACTTAACTGTTTGTCTCCTATTGTATATGTACACTGACGGACTCATAAACTGCATCAAAGTTCAGGTTTACTCTAAAAGGATTTTTTATAATAAGTATGCAAACTTTTTAGATTAAATTATATAAATATGGAAAGACTGGCTCTTAATCTTGAAAAAAAAAAATAAATTTAAAAATAGAACTGCAGTAAAACAAATGAATATAGCCGGGAAAAGAAAATTTACTTGTAGTATCAGATTTGCGTGTTATTTATAGCAAAGTTTTAAATTGATTCTCATTGATTTTTTTTGTTTTGTCAATTGAATTATTGTTACCAGCATAATTGTTGGGTTAGTTTTTTAACACATCGAGAGTTTTTGAACCATAATATGGATACTTCGTCCGAACAAGCGGCACAAAT
The DNA here is from genome assembly GCA_963691645.1 of Pelosia muscerda. Classification (NCBI taxonomy): domain Eukaryota; kingdom Metazoa; phylum Arthropoda; class Insecta; order Lepidoptera; family Erebidae; genus Pelosia; species Pelosia muscerda. The sequence continues at coordinate 3,765,639 of OY829098.1, read as the reverse complement.
TGTAGCATTGGTGCGGGAGGGCTTGGATCAACGAACGATTGGTAGAAATTTAAATTTAAACCAGTCTACGGTTTCTAGAATATACAGAAGGTTTGTAGAGACAGGTTCTTACAGGAGGAGACGTGGTACAGGCAGAACTCGAGCAACCACAGGTCGTGATGACCGATTTATTGTTATAACTTCCCTGCGAAATCGTTACCTCACGTCAGTTAACATCAAAACCGAGCTTAATGAAGTGCGTGGAGTAAACGTGTGTGCACGAACAATAAGAAGAAGGTTAAAGGAAGCGGATATCACCCCTTTTAGACCAGCAAATGGTCCAAAGTTGTCTACAGCTCACAGACAAGCTCGCTTAAGATTTGCGCGTCATCACCTGAATTGGACAGAAGAGCAGTGGGCCTCTGTATTGTTTACGGACGAGTGTAGGACATGTTTATATGGTGCAGATGGTCGCAGAAGAGTCTATCGTCGACGTGGGGAGCGATATGCTCAAAGTTGCATTGAGGAGCGTGTTCCTTTTGGAGGCGGTTCATGTATGGTCTGGGGTGGCATATCGATGAACGGGCGAACAGAACTTGTGTTCATAGACATGGTCCGTCAAAACGGTAATAGAGGGGGTTTGACAGCACATCGCTACATAACAGAGATATTAGAAGATCACGTGGTGCCTTACATGGGATTCATAGGCGAAAATTTTACTTTAATGCAGGATAATGCCCGGCCGCATGCAGCTGCCCAAGTTCAACATTATTGCGAAGAGGTTGGGATACGTACAATGAATTGGCCAGCACGCAGCCCGGATCTTAATCCCATCGAGCATGTTTGGGACAATTTAAAAAGAGCTGTATATGCGAGAAACCCTTCGCCCACGACAGTGGCAGCACTAAGAACAGCACTTTCAGAAGAATGGGACAATATTCCGCAAGATCTTTTAAAAACCCTTATAAAATCTATGCGGAACCGATTAGAATCCGTAATAAGGGCACGTGGGGGTAATACACCTTATTAAAACACAAATAAACCCTTGCATAAAGTTTGTGTCTATTGTTAAAACCAATTTTTTAATTAAACCAATTTTTCTTAAATTTCTGTTTTTTCTTCAAAAAAAGTCTTAAGGTCCTTTCCAGTACATAAACTTAAACTTAAAGATATGACCCTACGCTGTTTTAAAGTTCACGAACCAATCTAGAGGTTTCAATTTAAATCTGTATAGAAAGTATGCATACTTGGTTAAAATATTTATTTCAAAGTCGTCTATTACTTTGATGCAGTTTATGAGTCCGTCAGTGTATGAAGTTACCCAAAACACGAATTAATTTCAAGCGCGGTCTTTTCAAAGAAGAATCAAAGAATCAATTTCGTTTATTCAGTTTAGGCACATAAAGAGCACTTATGAATATCAAAGTTTTACAATAATTATGTACCTACATTTGTCAAAAAAAATTATTATAATTTATAATAAATAAAATACTTAGTAAATAAATCATTTGAAAATGATTCTTTCGCTGGTTCGGTAGTTAAATCTCCTGAGAAGAGACCAGCAAGAAACTCAGGTAGATTATCGTTATCCTTTATTTTCGTTTTAATTAGTTCTGTTTGTTTATAATTATAATAAGTTATGGGTGCAAGAGCAAGAGATTATTATGACCATGCATTTTTATCATCAAGATATTCGTCTACTTTATAATAACTTTTTTTCATTAAACATCTTTTTACCTCTATTTTGAACTTATTAAGTGGCAGGTCAGCCAAATCCTGAGGAATTTTATTATATATTTTTATACATTTAAAAAATCACTTCAAGCTTTGTTTGAATGTGAGCACGTACCTACAGGCAACTTCATAATTAATGTACTCTGTAAATTTCACTGTCTTTATTGTACCTACAGTAAATCCTTGCATTAATTTTCATCTCAAATAATGTTTTAATTTCCTATCTGATAAATTCAACTAGGTATTTTTTGTATATTTCATTGAAAGCGATCCTTACAAAGAGAATTTTAAGTTCACTTTCAGCTATAGCGCTAAGTGTAAAAAGCTAGCACGCTTCAAACGTGTTACCTTTTTTCCAGTTCTTTTTGTTACCCGACAAGCACCTTTATTAAAAACGAAGGCATTATGAATGTCGTTTGTGAACTAACGCTCTGTTTGTAAACAGCCAAAAAAAGAAACTGCTCTATGTTTTACTCAGTTTTACACCATGTCGCAGCGAGGACTCATTTTTTATACCTAGGCGTTTGCCGTTTCTGTTCTCGAAGTTTGCTTATTGTTTTTAAATTCATTTTTATTTTTCTGATTTCTGGTGCAATTGCAGTGCATAAAAAGAGACTATGATATTGCAAGTTGTTTATACCACCAATATCTTCAAGATAGGTGAAGTCAAATTGAGGTATCATAAAAAAGGAGTGACGAAATTGATTTTAGTTTTCACCCTAGAATTACTTTTCAGTATTCCATATTTATTAGTTCGCAAAAGAGACTCATGCAGAGCATTAGCAAGTAATCTTAGATTGTGAACCCACATTGTGCTGTTATACGTAGCTAGCATGCATACAGTAGCGAAGGATGTGCATTTTGCAAAAGAAAAGCCAGTGAAAAAAAAACACTTAACTCGATCTAGTTTATCATGCACCATGTAACGTATTAGTAAGCCGACAGAAATCGGCTTATAGAGACCCCACTCCTAGCATATGATAGAAACACGTGGCAACCCTTAATTTTAAAGTTAGCGTTTACTAATTAAAGTAATATCATTCATACTTTATATTTAATATAATATTCTGTTATTCTGAAAACTTGATGAGACGTGAGTAATTATTAGCTAAGTATTTAATTAAAAACATAACTTACTTTGAAGATATTTGTTAATAATTTTTGAACATAAATGATCATCATGGTACGAACTTATCTAATTAATAATTGTAGTAGTATCTAATAAATGAAAAAATGGTAGTGTATAGCACTTTTATTAGCGGAAGCTTTTTCAACTACGGTAGGTCCTTATAATCGGGCAGTATCTATTTGAACTTGGGAAGGTACTACTAGGTGTTTATTTCGCAAATAACTGACCGCAATTAGTGGGTCAAATATCACGACACACTACGAAAGGAAATGTGATAAATCCATCTTTCGATATTTTAATTGCTAAGATATTTTCACAAGTTTTTAGTAGAAATGTGCACTAACAGTGAAATGGGGCAAATGATGCAAATGAATTATGCAACGTGTAAATTCATATAATCCGGTCTCTAATGAAATGGATAGGGGGAACGGGTACTGCACTACGTACCTATAAAAAGTTCTGCCGTGTCGATACGCGTGTGACATTTTACTTCATTTAATGTATGAATAATTAATTAATTATAGAATTTCAGATATATTTACATAATTAGTTATTCACATTATTTTACCCGACACTGAGCCAGTGAACCTTTCAGTCGTAATTGCATTTTCTTACAGATATTTTTCTTGCAACAGAATTTTTATTTGTGAAGTTAATAATGAAAAAAATACAAAGAAAATAAATTACAAGCCTTACAAGTTATTCTCTTTGAAACGTTTGTAGAAGCACCATTAAAAATTTAAAACTGTAGTCTCCGATAGACACTGGAACCGTTTACAATGTTACTACTAACGCAAAAAAAAACATCACGCGGCATATTTTTCTAGTTTTCATTGTAGAGGAGATTCGGGAGACGCAAGTGGTAGGATCTCATGAAGATCTTCTGAGCTCACGCCATCCTTATTTGCGAAACGATGATATCCTACACGGATCTACCAAGTTGTGTTACGGCGTTTGATCCCATGGATTGTACGAATTACACGAAACCGATTTCGCTCGAGTACTATTTACCAGAGCATATATTCAAAAATCTCTATTGCGAAAACTGTGATATCTATATAATAAAGTTTATTTATTTATGTTGAAACGTGTGTATCTATAATATGTAATATAAATATTTACTCCTTCCGCGTGACTTTTCACAGACAATCGTATTCAAAGCTACCGGTTTAAACTTGCCACGTCTGAAGCCGCCTAGCGAAGCAACCGGCACGCACGCCCTGGTACTGCAAACTTCACAGTATTTACAATGTGCCTGTAACGTGTCCTAGAAAATAACACAAATATTGGTTTTGGCAAAATAACGTTATGAATAAAACAATCTTTTTTTAAATTCACATAACAATATCGGTAGATGCGCACTTATTGTAGTGGACATTCTAATAAATATTTTACTAACGTCCATTGTAGGCATATATTGTTCTGCTGTTTATAGTATCCAGTCAATATAAATTGATTCGATTAGGGAAATTTATCGGCACTGCAATTTATTCCCGTATCGACTATTATTTGTCAGATTTACCTACGATTAAAAGATTACCATTTTCGAGATTTTCTAACTTTTTTAATCATTTTTTTTTCTTTATTCTAGATACATAGTTTCAATACATGAGAGCTTTACTTTTCTATTTAATGTTATATACACCGCCGATACATATATTGTGTGTGTTCCATTTACCTATTGATTGTGATAAAAGGAAGGTGTGATATTACTGAAATTTACAAAATAAAATAATGTACGATGGTAATAGAAGTGCTTTGACCAAAAAGGGATAGCTTTGATGCCACCTACGCCTTCATTACTGCCAAGCGTGATGTCGAATATTTAACAAGGTTACGAAAACAAGGTTGACTGAAAGGAAAGCGAAATTTATTCAAAGTCCTGTAATATTTAAAGCCTATATCTGCATCTATGTCGCTTCACCGAGGTTTTTCGGGTTCAAGTAAACCTCACCAGGAAACCGGAGTATCTGCTGAGGAATACACCTGATAAAACTTTTTACCACATTGCGATTCGTCGTATTCAGGTACGACGAATCGCAAGTTCTAGTTCTAAAAACTTTACCATGGTGCGATTCGTCATCCCTAAGCATTTAGGGAGGTGTTAAGGAGTTTTACCACAGAGTGATTCGTCGTTCCTGAGTACTTGTGCAGGTGCTAAAAAGTTTTACCATTTTTAAAAGAAGATACCTTAATATTAATAAGTACCTTCAACCAGTATCAGCCCTTAATACCCTATTTTAAGGGGTGATACTGGTTGGAGGTAAAAAAATTGGAAATAACATATAGATAAGGGGGTTGATTTTTAAGTAATAAGTGTCAACATTGCATGTCTCGTAATCTACGGGCGTGGAAAGGTAATAAAGTTGCATATAAAGAGTACCTACTGCAACTGAAGTTTGAAAAAATATAAAACCATTATTCTACCTATCATCTCAAGTGACAAGCTCAATCAATTCAAGTAATCAACTCGATTATAATACAGTTCAATTTATAATTTCAATTATCTAACATCACCTTCACGTAATTCGTAATCAGACGAATAATAATAAACAGCAATAACAGAAATGCCTTCGTGTAATGTATCCCGACGAAAGTTTCATTCATCGTTGATCACGTGTACCCAATACGCACGTGACTTCGAAAAGTCACAAGGTCCAATTCGTTCAGCATGAAGTAATAATCTATATTCGTCAATTTGTTTGTCATTATTTTTCCCTATAACGACTTTCCTCTTGTTCCTGGAGGCGTCTGCTCCCTAATAGGATATCAGTTTCACATCTATAATTTCTTTCCCATTTTGTGGAGTTCATTACAGGCTTACGTAGGTGGCGAGTACCCAGTTTATATAATAAAATGTTACTCTGAAATACATCGTAAGCGGCTTTTTCAATCACGTTAAATTAGAGTAGGTATGTTGTAAGTGGCTTGTGGTGTTCTGATTCGTTAAGCCCTTTTGAATAGGGTACCAAGCAAATTAGAACATTTATTTCGATTTGAAGTTTCACTTTACAGGAGAAACGAGGGTATATAGCAGTTTATTCTTCACAAATTCCTACTAATATTACAAATATTGTGAGGTTGAGATGTATGATAGGTGATATTGGCACATAACCTATTCTATGTCATATTTTAATCCAGATCCTGTTATAAAGAGGATAGTAAAAAGAACATGATTTTTTTTTTAAATAGATTCACGCGGTATTTAACCCTTAACCTACTTTTATATACATATTATATGATGCAAATTCAACTGAACTCGTCCGGAGCTGGGAGCCTCCGGAGAGAATTTTAAATTCTAAAAGAAATTAACAGGGCTGTATAAGGGTACCTATAATCTCATTTATTTTTCCGGTTAGTCTCCGATCGAAAAGTCTATTATCATTAGTTTAAAAATACTCATTGCGTGAAATGTTTTAATGACCGTAAAAGGAGCTCGTAAGGCATGTAACGATTGCAAATGGCGGTGTCTCTCCACTTGCGGTGTCTGCAGAGGCAAAGTGGCCATAAGTGTGCATCTGCATTAGAATATAATTTAAATCAGGGCTACTTACAGCTGGCTGCAGTATCTATTATATAAGAGGGAAGTCGATCGCAGCATAATTAAGTTCCTGAAGTAGGTGGTGAAGTTAATAGGCATAGTTATACCTACAAGTGAGATCTTTTTGTAGACAGTTCGGCATTTTTCGTAGTGTTATTGAGTTGCATTCCATTGCACCACGAAGTACCGGAAAGAATCTCAAATATGAGCAAATGTAGTTTATTTATAGAGATTATTGTAATAATTCCTTTGAAAAAAATAATTAAATGACAATATTGGGTATTGATTTCAACGTCATAACCTCAAAAGATTAATACAACATTGTGAATATTTTTGAACATTAGTGTCATAAATTTTGAGTTAATTAATTGAATTCTTTGTCTATGTTTGTCATTTATTTATAATATTGGCAACATTGGCCATCATTACTTTGCCACGTGACGGGAGTACATGTTAGTGATCTACGCATCGATAAGTAAACTGCAGTTTTATATCAATTATAATTTTAATTATCTTTTATAGGTATTTAATATAGGTACCTACACAAAATATACATTGTCATTATACAGTTCATAGGATTATCAACGCTATCTTAACTTTTTAATAACTTTTCTCTTATTACATTCATGCGAATTTATCAGTTTATTTGATAAATTACAATTAAATATGGCGGACACCACAAAAATGGCTAATCACCTTTTTATATTTCACTAGTCCCTTAATATGAATATCAAATATCGGGCATGACTATCAGTTTAAAAAAGAATTAAATTTAAATAAAAACCCGACTTAAAAAATAAATACTTCGAACGTTTTCGTGTCGTTGACTCGTTTCGCAAACACGTAGGAGTGTTTTAGAGGTCCCTCGAACAACATCGTTACATATGAAATTGCCGTTTTATTTCAAGGCATGGAGCAAACCCAATTTTTTTAGGAATTTCAATTCCAAATTTAATGATTTTTTTTGTGTATGAATGAGACAACATTAAACAAACAGCAGCTTGTATTACATTTTTGAAAAGTGACAGCTGTAAAAAACAGTACTGTTTTTGAAGATTGAATTTAATTTATAAAGCGGCCAATAAAACAAAATTTAATACAGGAGTTGTAAAATCTTGAAATTAACTTTCAAACAAAATATAAAATGGATATAGCTATTAAATTACAGGAATAAGGGTCACATGAATCTGTAAGAAAATTTCGACAATTTCACCTATTATTACAAAATCATACTGTCATTGTTAATGTATATTATTACTTTATTGTTACGACACAGTCCTAGCTATCTTATAAGTCAATAATTAGCCTACATCTCCCAATATTGGGAGGTTTTGGTAGGCTGAACAGTATGCTGTTTCCACACAGGCCAGACGGGTTGGTTCAGGGTTTTATTTCGAGTTTCTCTTCTCATGCAGTGATATCGTTTGCGTTTTCCGTAAGTCGCTTCTTACGACACGGGTGAGAAAGAGTGATGAGTATTCTTTCATTGTCACCACACGGATATCCTTACATTAGATAATCACAAACGTCTTGGGAATTGAATTAATTGTAATTAAATTAATGTTAGTTCATGAACTGGTGAGATAATTTTAATGAAATCAAATAAGACGATATTTCAACGACATTTAATTAAAAAGTTTCTAATATCAAATTCAAAACATCTCGACGTTCTGAATTTGAAATAAACGTTATACATCAACGATCACCGAACAAAAGCTAAACATCAAATCAATATTCCTAAGGTTTTCGCAGAAACTTTTAAATAATTTTTTTCTGTATAAAAGGCACTGAACTATCTATCGACTCTTTTATATAACTTTATTGTACTGGATATTTCTGAGAAATATTGTGCAAAAGGCAACTCATTAGGAATGTGATTTTACAATATCTTGCTACAATATATATATACAATATATTTTACCGATAGCGGGATAAAGTAGTCCCCGCCGCTATCCTAACCAACCAGCGAACTGGGTGGAGTATTCAAAAAACAATATTTAAGGATGATTTTAACGTCATTCATTGTGACCGGTAGTTTGTAAGTTTGTTAGAAAATGGCTACCTCATAATGGCTATGGTGCCTCAAAGAGAGTTGTATAGGAGAATCTTGAATGCTTCAGGCGTGGTTTAGCGGTTATAGTGTTTCCCCTGTAGGGGAAAGATCGCGGGTTCGAATCCCGTCGAAGCATTAACTTTTGCCGATGTATTTTTACAGGCAAAAAATTGATGAAGAAAAAGCAACAGTATTAATAGTTTCCTGATTAGTTAAGATTAAAAATCGTAACAGTGAAAAATTCTATTACATATACTTTTTTAGTTATTCTCTAGAAGCTAAAATCTACTATTTCCTAAGTTACAACGGAAGTCAATAGCCTTGTTATTCGAATTTTGAAGTCAGTTGTGCGTCGGATAACAATGAGCAACTAACCCCCCGAGCTCAGTTCCTTCAACCCTTAACAAATATGAAAGTTTGAAAAATCGTAACTCAATCAATTTGGTACGATATCGCCATTCAATCACCATAGTATTTTCTCCCTTTGCCTTCAACTAACGGTTACAAACCAATATTTTCTTCACTTACACTTCACGTGCACTCACTCTGATCCTGGTAGGAGTGTGTACCCTTCAAGAGATTCAGCTAATATAGGCCAAGCACGTAATTAATTTCCCTTGCAATTTACACGGCACAGCAAGGAATCAAGTCAATATTTTTTTCCAAATTTATTTAGCTGTTATATTTTCGGCGAGGAATTTATTTTCGGCATACCCATTTATCTCGATTGACGGCAATAGGCTCGCCCTCCTACTACGTGGGGCCGAAAATCATAGTTGGCGAAATGTGGGTGTCTACTGTTCAATTACACTTCTGCCTATCTCTTCGACGGATGATAAAGTTGCCTCAGTAAAGTAGTAGAGACTATACTAGAACCTCCTCATAAGTAGGTTTTAATAATGATATGGGTGTTTCATACACCTCTGCCCACACCGAAGGGCGATTACAGGCGTGAGTATATTTATGTATATATGCTCTACCATAAATTGTCTTTCCCATTTGACTTTTTTATGTATTTATCTTTACATATCACGTTCATGAACCACATACTGATATCGAGATCACCGATTTTATCTCAAACATATACACGTATAACCTTTTACCCTTTAAAAATATGTTATTTATACTTGAATCTGTTATTTTAATTTCGATATTATTAAACTGAATTACACTTGAACGCTATGCTGATAACGTTACAGCTTGTTAATAATATTTGTCATTATTTGCTGTAGGCAAGACTACGAGTAAACAACATTTTGCAAAAGTAAGATACCGCCGCGGTAATGATAAAATATGTGTCCTTAGACGATCTCCTCTGCGTTTCATTTCAGCTACTAATTTGGGTTTTAATTATAACATATATAAACTCACGCCTATATCCTCAAAGGGGTAGGCACTTTTCGCTAGTTTATGTTTAGGTCCCAATGTAATAGGTGCCGAGCCGATTGCCATTAACCGGGCACTTATAAACCTACGATAAATACACACATAACTTCGAAAAGCATCGAAAAGTCTTTGGTGTGTGTCATGGTAAATCTGGGATCGAACTCAGCGTCAGAGTCTCAGCAATCCATTACCCATACCACTAGGCTACCGCGGTTTTATTTATAAACTAGCCTTTGCCCACGGCTCCGCCCGCGTCGCTGTCGGTTATTGCAACCTAAGCGTCATCTGTGTAACATAAATTCTATATTACTATTCATAACTCTGGTTCTACTTAACTGGTTGCAATCAAACAAACGTAAAATTTTAAGTTGGACAAACCCCTTCAAACAAAAAGAGCCGCATCGAAATCCGTTCAGTAGTTTTTGCATCCATTGCGTACAAACAAACTTTTTAAAATTATACAATAGTATAGATAAAGAACAGTATGTTTATAATGGAACCTATTTGCACACATTAAGTCGTTATTGCCATATACATATAAACCTATCCGACTTGGAAATTCTGTTGTTAGCTGTACAATTTTGATGAGAACGGAGTGAAGTTGCCGCGTTCGCGATTATCTCCTCATTTGAACCGCACAGTACTTACTGTCTGGTAAACTGCCGCATATCACTTATAGAATTAATTATAGGCAGATGAGAAAATATATATTGGGGAAGGGATAGCCCACCACTCACCCACGACGGTTTAACAACCAACGATAACAATAGCAAATGATTACTTATTGTCAATGAATGGAATGTCAAGCCGCACCCATCAAAGCAAGTAAAAGACTTCTTACCCGAGGAGAGATGTTGTAGTATGTGCAATATTCCGCAAGTGCGAAGGACAAACCTCGACTAGTGTTTCGCCTCGACACGAGGCATCTTCAGGAGTCCTCTCAAGCGAGTCTTTTTACTTGCTTTGATGGGTACGCTTTGGGCTTCCAGGGTCCCAACCCTGGTAACGTGAAGTCGCGGGCACAGCTAGTTATTCATATAATCACTTTCTTTTGTCCATAGCTGGAGCGTGCCAACCGCCGTTACATACTAACCCAGGGTCCCTTGGCATTCACCGTGGGGCACTTTTGGCTGATGATCTGGGAGCAGAATACGAAAGCAATACTAATGCTCAACAAAGTGATAGAGAAAAACGAAGTGAAATGCCACTGGTACTGGCCGCAAAAAGTTGGTGAAGAACATGTAATGACATTCAGCGACGTCAACTTATCTGTGACACTGATCAGCGAGGAGGATTGCGGGTACTATGCCACGAGACTGCTCAGGTAAGTTCTTCAATACTTATTTAAGGACTTTTTAATACTAACTGCTAGAAAATCAAAATCAAAAATCATTTATTCTGCATAGACCAGTAAAAGGCACTTACAAAACTTCAATATCAACAATATTCTATCAAATGCAAATGGACCACCGGTTCGAAACGCGGCCCCGACCTGAGAAGACTCCGGCAAGAAACTCAGCGGGCTTTTCTTTTTTTTGGTCTATTTACAATAATTTACTTAGTCTAAATACAAAATTTAGCTGAGTAGCAAGTTGAGTGAACAGCAGTAGAGACCATTCCCCCCGCCTTGGTTTAATTTGACTTTACCAGTGGTAGAAATTCAACCTATTTTATGATGAAGTACACAATTTGACACCAATGCTTTGTTACAAGATCCTCAACTAGGACTTACTTTGTGAACGTGTGTTGATACCTACCGTAGACCTTCATTCAATGGTGGTGACCTTATTTGGTTTAACATCACCTTCATGAATTATAATTGACATCCCTGAAGTAATAAAAATGCCAATTACATTATACTTTTGATTCATAACTGATGAAATAGTATCATCTATTCTATAACAATTATCAATTAGGAAATTATTGAGTCTCCGTCTATATGACATACCAATTCAGTACCACTACCTTTTGGTATATATAACTCATACTAGCAACTGTACTGTATTAATCCTAGTTAAAAGCATATTTATTTTTTTCCAAAATATGCTCGATGAAATACGTCTATTCATATGAATCCATTTCGTTTGGAATTATTATAACAAATCAAACGAATTCGTATCACTAATAAAAATGCCCTGATCCTGCTTTACAAAATGATAAGGTATTACAAGGCTGCAGAGTCATATTTTCCCTGTTTCTATATAAGACGCCGAGACATTATAATTCTTAGAATATTTTTCACTTGTTCACTGTTTCTTTCATATATTTTTCCTGACAAATTCAATTCTAACTAATATAATAAATATGTGAAAGTGAGTTTGCTTGTTTCGCTTTTACACCTTAACTATTCAAGCGATCATTATGAAATTGCGTACGCCTTGTCAGGTGCACAGAAAATGATATGGAGTACCTTTTTTTACAGTAAAATAATACTGTTCCGTACGGGTATAAAATTACTTTTAGTGAGTTTATTTATTATTACTAATATTCCTTTTATAAGCTGCATTTCACTGTAAACTGTAACAATATTAGCAAAACTTCCGCGTCTAATTCCTTACCAGCTCACGTGTTCTTCCTACAGTCCCGGGTCCTTCAAGCGGGGCGTGAAAAAACATCTGATGAAGCCGTCAAACTGACTTATGTACATGTTTTGTAATAGTGACCCTCTTTCTAAGACTTGGCCTTCAGCTTACCATCTCGCGAGGTGAAGGAAAATTGACGTGTCCTAGATAAAAAAAGTCTAATTGAAATTCGGAATATTGAAAAAAATATAGTAATGCCGTACTTAGTATTTCCCTATTCCTGTATTAGTTACATCGTATGAAAGTAGTAGGCATACTCCAGAATAGTATTTATTATTTAAATACGATCTTAGGAAACGTCCATTCGTCATTGGCATATAAAATCATAGTATCCAATGAAATTTTCATAGAATTTCAAATTTCGAAATATCTAGTTTGAATAACTCATGTTTGTATTCATTTGCGTTGTCCTTATCGTCAAATTTATTCAAATTTTGAATTCGTAGAGCACTAAATTCAAATAATATTATATAAAATCCAACTTGTCCAACTTTGTGTAAGAAGTATGAGGATGGTACTTGTCTGGGCGTACTATTCTAACCCGTATACGATGGTACTCTTTACCAGTGTGGAGAAATCTACAAAATATTATTTAAAAGTCAGTCTATACCGGTGTTATGCTGGTAGAGTGCCCTGCGCGTAACACGGCAATTTGACATCAAGGCCGCGTCATGGGGAGCACATCAATTGTACGCAGAAATTTTATTGGTTCATTGGTAACAGATCGTACATAGCTAGATAAAAGTAGAATGGGACAATGTAATCCATCATGCAGTAGTATTAGAAATCGTTTATGCATGCAGCCATATTTGAAGTGACCACTCAAGTTTTTACCACCCAATCTAAACCAAGTTATATACTTGTAATTATGAACTATTAACTATTGTATGGAAACTGGTACCAGCATTGTTACTCTTTTTAGTATGTTTGTAGTATGTATTTACGTTTTGGTAATCAATTTTAATATTTGTATTGAGCGTAATTAATTTAATCATAATGGTCACGGAATGGTACCAAGATGTGTACAATAGAACTTAATACACATCGGTCATTGCGCAAACATTTCCTCGCAGGCTATACGACAGCGAGACCTCGACAAGCAAGGATGTCCTGCAATTTCATTACACGACCTGGCCTGACTTCGGAGTTCCGACTTCACCAGTCGCATTCCTTACCTTCCTGAAGCGAGTGCGGGAGTCTGGTGTCCTGGATCCCTCTGCAGGGCCACCAGTGATTCACTGCAGTGCTGGCATCGGACGCTCTGGCACTTTCTGCCTCGTAGACTGCTGTCTTGTCATCGTGAGTATACAATCAATTTGAACAAACTCAGATTAGACGTGGGAGATACCATAGATACCAGTGAAGAAAGGTATGTTACCGGTCATCCCTACGGAAAACCCTTGTTTTAGAGGCATAATATTACGTTTGACATAAATAAGGTAGATTCATCAGGGAATTGAGTTGTATTTTCAATCTTATTTGTACATTGTGTGTGTTTATACGTCGGATCTATCAATCCATAAAAATACTGTTTACTGATTAATCCAATCACGACGCACGACCGCCAATAAAGAAAATTGATCTAAACACTCAATTTGAAAATAAAATGATCAATTGTAATAATTGCGTGACAACTTATGTATGGCGTTATCGGATAGCATAAAATGAATGCACCGTAAACGTCGTTTGGCCTCACCCTGGCTCTATATCAAATGATATCTTCAGGGTGATTATGGTACGATGCGCGAGCGCTTGGAATGCCGCCGTCTTCTGCGAGCAAGTAATGCTCAAGGCGGCGGAGCGGGTCCGGAAAAGACTCCAGGCCCGTACAGTCCGCGATCAGTGGAGGCAATTCGGGCTTCGTAGGTCACAGAATAACCTCCGTCCTAGTGCGTGGGTCAGAACGTGACGGGTAGAAGTGTCTGTCACCCTAGCAGAAGCAGGCACCGGTGCGCTTCCCCATACCCGGGGACTAGATGAGGATACCGTGATTCCCACAGTAGGGAATAAGGGTGCCATCTCTTTTCGAGATGGCACCGGCTTTGCTGAGGTGCAAGAGACATGTCTTGGTATTATCTCACCTCCGGCAACCGAAGATCCGAAGATGACGTTTTAGTCGGTTCGAGTCCGACATAATCACTAACCGGTTCCGGCGGTGTGGTATCCTTGGGGATTTTGTGCTCAATAAAAAAGGCATCGCACCAATACAAAGCTATTTCGCGAATATCAAGTCATTTTGTCCTTTGATATAAACATTTTAGATGTGAGATGGCATCGCGCCATCGTGTATGAGGAGGCTTACTTAATCGCGTTAGTCGCGTATTCATACTAATATAATACGTGCGAACTTGCGATGATCACGTAATCGGTTTGTAAGTATTCGTCTTAATACATACATACATACGCCTAAGCGGTTATCAATTTCACTACCTTCTCCAAATTTTTTCTGGCTTTGCTGTATTTTTATTTGTAACTATTCTGTTAAATTTTCAAACTCGAACATAAACTGCGATACAGTCGTAAGTATAGCTAAACTATATACGACTTATTTATTAAGCTCTAGTACATGATATAAAACACTAATTTCGCAAATAAAATATAGGACCGGTACGTACCATGAGCGCCCGCCCTCCCGGGTGATATGTTGTTAGAAGCAGGTCCATCGCGGAAAGTCTATGTAGGTTCTGTAAGCTCTGTTTTGCGGTGAATAATTTCCCGAGATGTCTATTCCTGTAATATTTACATAAAATGTTCGCTCTATTCACTTTCTGCACAAATATTGAGTTATAAATTAGCAACTTGAAGTTATAAACTACCACAGGAATGAGATATGTAACGAAATACCGTTGATATAATAGTACATTGTGGTACAAGTGTTTAATGTTGGTGCTTACCTGCCGCTGAGGCGCTATTGAGACCCTTTAGGTGGTAGAAATATAACATTTAAACACTGTAAACATTATAATTTATTCAAAACCCTACCACTAAGGGTTTGTAAGAATATTATCGAGGTATTCTATAACATAACCTACTTCTGGACAGAACATGTTTTAAATATTTACCCCTGAGAATACGAGCTGCACCAATTTGAATTCAGATGTCATGTCAATATATTCGATTTTGCTTTACAATTCTCTTTCAGAAATGTCCACGCTCATGGTAAAACCTTCACTGCAACACTTGTGTTCAAATCATTGTCTTGCGTTCGTACTATTAGCTAGTGCACCTAATAATTTACTGAAGAGTTTTCCAGCAATTTAAAAAATTGCAGCTCTGTGGTAACCTCTTCGTTGTTTAAATATTGAATTCAATATTTTCGTACGAAACTGTGTATTTGCCTGCAATTTCATAGACAGAGGTAGGGCGGATAATTACCTCTTTGACGTTCGAACGTCTGCATATTTAATAATTCAGTGTCAACTTGCAGTGATACTGTTTTCCATAGGCGCAAGCGGGCGATACACTGTAATCCTTTCATTTCATATTGTTTTTTATTAGTTTTAAATTAGCTTTTTATTCATTAAATGTCAACATGTACAATATACAATATATTTCGTCAACTAAAGGTGCGCGTCTGTTGGCCTGCGCCAGACGCATCGCTCGCACGGACCGCAACGGATTTAAGTTTCGCGCAACGGATCGTACGCCGGCATTTATGAACAATAAATGCGTCGCGTGACTGTGACGTCACACAAATCAGTTGGACAAAAATATAAATTGGATGTCTCATTATTGATAATACCCGATTCCCAAAAAACAATGATTACAAGTGACACCTATTTACCTAAAATGATAAATATGCTTCAGCAATTGGCGCGGGCCAATGGACGCTCACCTTAAGACAACCCGTCCCTGATCGTGCCCTATGCAAAACACTCGCGCGCCTTCAGGCTGGATTGCGATGGCGATCCTTTGACTCAGGAACGATCCGGATCGATAGTCCCCTGATGCTTCGTTTAGATTTTGCCCTTTTGTATGGATTTTATTTAGAGAGATAATCTAATGTCTCATCCTGTACCGTCTAGTACAAACATATCGTGTTGATTTTCAACTTATTAGGTCGAGAAAGAAGGTATCGAAAAATTGAACATACAGGAAATCTTGCTTGAGATGCGTCAGCATCGTATGGGACTTATCCAGACACCAGACCAGCTGCAGTTTTGTTACCAGGCTGTTATCGAGGGCACCAAGCGCTTGGATCCCAACTATGTAAGTCATATAGAAGTTATTTACTATTTTCTAAGATATTTATCTTTCTTTTACTTCCAAAGTTTGTGAAGGTGAAGATTTATTTCTAATTTCTCCATATGTGGTCGCTCCTTCTTAATCGTGCTAGAGATTTTGGGGCACCGTAAAATATCTTTCATTTGCCTAAGAGCCTAACTTTGCCGAAATCAGTTGTTCCTCTAATTAAGATAATTTGCCTAAAACAATAATTAATAATAGTTAGGCTACATAAGCAAAGTTAGGTAAGTAGACATTTTACGGTACTCCTGAGAAGTGCCTGAAAGAAAAAAAAACATATTACTGGCACTTGCTTCCGCTTGTGACTTAAGATAATGATGGACAAATATAATTATATAGGTACTTAGAAAATGACAGACCCAAGTATTGAACGAAACTGCAATTTTATTTACTGCTGTACGTTTGTAAATCGTAACACAATTCTCATTTCACTCGATATTGTCCACTGGGGAAGACGTATATGTGCTGCCTTTGTTGAAGTTGTGATTTATATATTCAAGTAACAAGATGTTCACCTATGAAGTTGGTAACATTTTAATTATATATTCCCCCTTTATAACTGCTGATGTGAGATAGTAAAGGATGATTTACGTGCCAATATTGCCTATTTTGTCACTGAATACCTAAATAAAGTACGATGCGAAGAAAGATAGACTATAACGTGGTCCTAGGGCTCCGAGGTGCAGGCCCAGGAAGCAATCGGCACATCACGCTTAGATGATAATGATGACTCCACCACGACTTCTTATTTTCTGATTTTTAATAGCAAATCTTATTATCTGAGTACTTGAAAAATGTTTTTGACTTTTGTCAGGTTGAGACTGAAGAAGAAGCGCCTCAGGAAATCAAACACATGGAAGAGGCTCCCCCTCCCCCACCGCCGCGGACTGAGAGCCTGACCAAAGCGCCGGCTCGCCCCCTGCCCGCTATACCTAACAGCGAATCTTTAGGTAAGTTTATTTCTCTTTTATTAACAGAATAAATGACAGGAATAATAAAAATAAAGTTTCTTTTCTCTTTCTTTTTAAAAAAAAAAAGAATATTAGCAACTGAAGTTACTAATTTTCCCTTTAACCCCTCTAGCTAAGCTCAATGGCTTGTGTTATTAGTGGGTTGACGTCGGTAGTGTAATGGCCAGGATTCGAACCCGGGACGTCTCGATCGTAAGGCCGACTCCTTAACCACTAAGCTACCGACGCTACAAGTTACGTTGGTTACGGTGTACAACCACAAACTTTTCGTACGACCCTCTTTTAAATAGGTACCTACGTCTTCGACCACAGTAAAGGAATATAAACGCATCAACTTTTTTTTTTCAAATAATTTTTGCAGGTAGCAGCAGTTTTGACAGCTATTCCAACATATTTTTTTAATGAAACTTAGACTAATATCCTGACCATTTAAAACCTCTACCTCACTATTTAGACGATTTTATCAATATTTGTCAAAATATTTCATAGGCAACTTGGATATCCCTGCACCGCACGAGACATCAAGTTCCGACGAGTGTCCGCCGACGCCGCCGACCCGGGCGTCGACGTCTTCATCAGCCGATGACGAATATGAGGCAGCTCCTCTTGCCGCCGAAAGGTTAGTTGACGAAGTTGTCAAGCGAGCTACGCGTATGGCTCATATAAGGATGATGAAAGCTATCGGCATTAATTGTGGGTTACCCTTGACAAAAATAGACGAAACCAATAAGTAACTATCCTACGATAAATGTTTAATATGTAAATATTTTGAAAACCGTTGAATAATGGTATTTACCACTTAGCCCATAAATTTGACGGTTTTCCACTTAGTTGGCTGTGAAAATTTTTGAGAATGTTAAGAGGAAACACTAGGGCTGATTTCCCATACAAACGTAGTCCCCTGTTTTCTCCCTGGATAATACTAGTAGAGCAATATTTTTTTTTTCTAAAAATCTATGGCCACTATTATCATGTTCCTATGTTTTCATTTTTTTCATAAATTATTTATTAAAAGAGTTATGAACCTTCAAAAACCTAAAAAATTGGCCAGATTTTCCGCTGTGTTCAAACATTCAGTAAACAAATTCAAATAGATTTTATAAAAAAAGGAAAACATAGGAACACGCCCAAAGCCTTTCTTTAATTTTTAATGATAGAAGTAGCTGAATCGGTTAAGTTTTGGAGAAGAAATCAGGGGAGTACGAAACGTTGATTTCACGCACTTTTAATAGGTATTTTCGGTCCAAGCTGCAGTTGTCTCTATCGCACTCTGCGGAGGAAGGGTTGAGGTTGGGGACGCGCGGTCTAATACATATACAAACACTCTTGTGACGTGAAGCTTAGTCGATAATTTTATCGATATCTTAGTGTTGTTCATCGATATCGATATTTTGCGTGAAGTGCATTTATCAGATTATTGTGAGGTTCTATTGTTGAAAGGTAATGAACTGAACTTTTTCTAGATAATTTTTTATCAATATATTAAAATTACACTAATAATAATTGTAGTTAAATCAAAAGTCTGCCAGATGCACGTAGTGCAAGACCGATCGTCATCCTGAACGATTTCACCACTATTGTTATCATCAGCATCACAAATTGTTAGATAGTGTGTAAATAAATAAATAAATAAAAAAAAAGATCAAAATCAGACTCTGAAGATGTGCTTGTTTATTCTTCAAATAATTCTCGATTTTTCTTGGAAGCTTTTTTTTATACCACTTAGGTGGCAGGCAAGCACACGGCCCACCTGATGGGAAGAGGTCACCGTGGCCTATGGACGTTTGCAACACCAGAGGCGTCACACACGTGCTGCCTACCCTGAAGAAAGCGTCTAATGCCCTTCTTGAAGAACCCCATATTGTAGTCGCTTGGCAAAACCACGGCAGGGAGCTCATTCCACAGCTTGAGCGTGCGCGGGATGAAACTCCTTTATACCGCACAGTGCGCACTGTTTCCGGTCGTAGTGTGTGAGGATGAACTCCCTCTCTATGGCGAGCGGTGCGATGATAAAAAGTTGGTGTGGGCATCATGTCAAACAATTCTTCTGAACACAGGCCATTATACAGGCGGTAGAACACACACAGTGAGGCGAAGTCCCTTCTGATGTTCAAAGGTTCCACACCACCTGAGAGTATGGGATTGTCGACGATCCTCAGCGCCCGCCGTTGTACCGAGTCAAATGGGTCAAGCTGGCATGCAGGCGCCCCGGCAAAGAGGTGACAGCAGTACTCCATGTGGGGCCGAATCTGTGCCTTATAAAGAAGGAGTCTATGCTCCGCAGTGAAGTACTCCTAGTTTCTTTGATGCCAGCCTAACCTTGTCCTCCAAGTGACTGCGGAACTGGACATCGCTGGAGATATCGACACCAAGGATCCCGATACTCGAGGAGATGGTGAGCGGTGTGTTCAGGAATTAGGGCGCCACAATAAATGGGGTTTTCTTAGCGGTGAATGCACATACTTGTGTCTTAGTTGGGTTGAATTGGACCAGGTTTAGTCGTTCCCAGTCGGAAACTCTGGTGAGAGTAGATTTCAGACACAAGTTGTTCGCGACTTTCCTCCACCTCAGAGCGAGGGATGTTTGCACGGCCCGGCTTTACTCAAGAATTTGTGCTCGAGTTTGTAGCCAGGGTACATTAGATATCCCGTATCGGCAGGGCATGATATTTGAGTCTCCGTCAGAAAGAGCAACATCGGTTTCGCGGCTTCTAGATGGTGGTGGACCTCGTGTAGGATAGAGTGTAGACCCCTGATGTTGCAAAAGTCCACTTGCTTAGTGGAGTTATTTTTGTGAAGGAGTGGAAGTGGGGGGGGGGGGGGGGGGTGAAGGTTAAGGGAGCCTCTGTGCTGGCAGCGCAGGAGACAAAGACAAGGCTTCGCGCCACCGCTGACATATTAGGGTTATGTGACTGTGGCGCGGCGGGCGGAAGGGACTGCAGCCGGGTCCACTCCGGTCTCCTTCTCCGGCACGACTACAGCACCGAGAACTTTACACAGGCTGCTGGTTTAGCCTCCTGGGGCGGAGATTAAGTAATCCCCAGGTTCGGGTACCGTACAGCCTGCGGGCGGCCAGCGGTTACCCGTTTCACCGGGTCTCCCTGACCACCACGTCAACATTTCACGCTCGCACAAGTCAGCCTTTGGTCTTCCCGCTGACAACACAAAACCTACCCAGTGAGCTCTGGCTACCCTACTTACCGCCGGAAACACAACACAAGGTTATTATTAGTCGCGGTTTTCTGCAGGGCGGAGGTACTTCCCCAGTCGGACTGCTCAATTAGGGCGGGAGATACCGTCATGTCCTACCTCCATTAGCACTTCACGCATTTGCGATAAAATACTTGAATTATCTTTGTTTTCATCACTGTAGCAATAATAGATTTATTTATTATTTTATTAAAAACACTGGGCTTAGCATACTTAGATACTAGTGAGACTATAATAGCTAGATTACTTATTATTATGCAAAATGGACGTAAAGAGTGAATAAATTTCACAATGCAATTTTTATCATTGAAATTTAAGTATTGATAAAAACGACCTGTCTCACACCTAGCTCTGATGGAACTCGAACCCACGACCGTTTACTTTTGTTCACTGTTCAAATAAATTGTGAATGCAAAAAAGTAAAAGTAATAGGATAAATAGCAATTATTTCATCTTCATCGATTGTCAAAGATCTGGGAAGACATTGCATTGCGTGTGAGGGTGGTAATGTCTTCACATTGATGAAATACAGGCTAGCTATACAGCGCGTAAGAGGTAGGTATTGGATAAATTCGACGCTTCTTGTAACGATTCCTTGGCTCAGTGATTAGAGCATTCGTCCGGACGGTGAAAGAAAGACTTGGTGGCGAGCGCAGTGCGCACAGGCACAGGAGGGCGCGGGACGTGGGGACGGCGTACCACGCACACATTGACAGTCCCACTCACACATTGATAGCTCGGTTGTTCGGGCACTGCGCGACAGCAATAGATTTTACAAATACCTATTTTTCAATTCTCTCGCCCTTAGTGTTTCCTCTTAAGAAATAAACAATTACAATTTGGGATTGGGGACAATGCATCCATAGGCACAATCGGAGTTACAAATGATATTAGAATCCGTTTTGGTGGAATGGGGAGACTATGATCTGCAAGTATGTAGAGTTGTCTTCTTCTTCTCTTCTGGCTTATGTGGCAGAAGAGCCACTGAAACTGAAAAGGCCAAAATTCGGAATATTATATTTACAAGCAGAAGTGCAGGTCAGGAGTCACCGCCCGTGTGCCATTACTGTGGGAGTTAACACAAGGGATAAGACGCTGCGCTCTCATGTCGACGCCGTAACCTTGTGTTAGCTTGGGGCGGGAGCCTATCGTTTCAGACTGTAGTTACATACAATCTGAAGCGATAGTGCATGGGATTCTATCGTTTTCTGGGAGTTGAGGACTCCAAGAAGGCGACGGAAGAGGTGTAGGAGAAGACCAGCTTTCTCCTATTCCACAGAGCACCGGGCGCGTGGAAAGACCGTTTAACTCCACGCTATGCAGTCCAGGCAACTTTTAAGACCTATGTTTTCTTATCAAAGATACTATTTTGAGAACATAACTGTTATATACCGGCTTGGTTACAATTTTACTCAGAAGTTAAAGCAAGTATACTTGGTTTTTCCTCTGTGAAATATATTATATTGAAATATAATATATTTATAATGAAATATATTAGTATTGAAGTTAAAAGTGGCCTGTGAATGTTTCAGCTGTCTGCACGAGGTGCTTGTGCCCCAAAAATAAGGCAAAATAACAGTTGCCTACCGCTAAGGCTTGTCTTGATCTGCGCAAACTGTTAACAATGGTATAATATCACCCTAAGTGGTTACATCGGTGACTTTATAACATTGTGACCTCTACGATCCACTAATTGTTCCACGGGAATACCCTTCAGGGAATAATATGTATATATATATGTTTTCTACAAGTATATGAAATAGAATGTGCCATTGGTTCTGTAGTAGTAGATTATAAAGTATATTTTTTAAACAAATTATATACAAAGGTCCATGAAAAGTTATAAAATTCGAAATAAACGGGAAGACTGAATCTAATTTTTTTTCTCATATATATATTACAGAACAATCCAAATTCATATATCAATATTGAGCTATATTTTCTTACAATATAAATGGGCATCGTAGGTTAAGGATTATATGTTGAATAAAAAATAATATGTATGTTTATAAAATTCCAGATATGTTTGCTATCATTGCGCTATACATTGGTAATCATAACTTAACATTTGTTAATATATGTCCCACAACGAAACGAAGCTATTTTCCGATGCACTTCTGTGTCAGTTTCATGTGTTGTAGTTAGTGTATGTCTCTCTACATATCTGTGTACGTAGCTTTCATATCGAATTTCATTCCCACCCTGAGTGTATCGATTTAAAAATAAAATTGGTTCGTCTATTGTATATAGTTGTAGTGTAATGACGTCGGTCTCATCTAGATCTGACTGTAGCCATATAAGTAGCATAAGTTAGAAGTTAATGGAAATGGAGTAAAGCGTCAAATTCTAAATTGAAGTAGTTACTTAAATATAAAGAGCACGTCTCTAATTTAGTGTTGGTGTGTGTTAGTTAGTGCATAGAATAGGATTCAATATGTGTTGTAGTCAACCGCCATACACTTGCCATCAACACTGTATATATATCTACTGTACCACTAGTACGAGGCTTAAAGCTACGATGATTAACTTCATAACATTAACAAAGTTTTTTTTATTTTTCTTTGGCAACTAATAAAGAATACAAGCTTTGAATACACTTCAGTAAATATTGTACCTCGCAGCTACGCACTTAGATATTGTTGCTTTAGTTAAAACGTGCATTGTTCCATATGTGTCCAATGACCTACGTAATATGTTAGTCCCACCGACAGATTATTACCGATCTGTAGCACTATTTAGTATGCGCTGATTTCTCGTAAACTATGAAGGTATCGTAGTTCGCACAATCGTACTAGGAGTGCTGGTAAGTATATAGCGTGATTTCCTTAAACCGCCTCATTCTTTCACTGACCTATCAGTATACAAGGTGTAACAATATGTAGTTGCCTTGAGAATATATGGTATCATATAATATATGCAGGAATAAAATATGAATAAAATTCAGTGACCCAAATAACTAAAATTCAGTTGCAAATATTGCAAAAATTTATATAACTGTCTATGCTAACCGTACAACATCGATATGTCCAGTGTAGGGGCTGCAAAAATCTTATTTTTAGGAGTCAATGATCAAGTTTCGGGACTAGTGAGGCCCCGAAACTGAATTGCGGCCTCGTGGTAGTGTTAGCATACAAACATGAACGTAATAATATAACCACGGTAGCCTAGTGGTATGGGTAATGGACTGCTGAGACGAGGTCTCGGGTTCGATCCCAGATTTTACCATGGCACACACCATTGACTCGATGTTTTTCGAAGAAGTGAAACGTTAACATACCATATTATTATATTTTTGTTGATCGATACTGATGAACTTCTAAGTCGGGGCGAGTTCGTTCTGTTACACCTTATATACATAAACTTGTGACTAATGTTACTTCCTATCTCATTTCAATGTTTACATGTAGGTTTAACACAGAGCTTGGTTTGGTAATTACGATATCTATAACTTACCTGTATATAACTAATTCATTAGTGTGTTATCATCTCCATTCATTTAGAGAATCATATTCATGTTCATTTTTATATTCGATTTTCACATCATATTTTTTTAATATATATTATATATTGTTTGATGTTTTATCCTACTAATATTATAAAGGCGAAAGTTTGTTTGGATGGATGGATGTTTGTTCCTCTTTCACGCATAAACGGCTGGACTGATTTGGTTGAAATTTGGTACAGGGGTAGATTAGAACCTGGAATAACACATAGGCTACTTTTTATCCCGGGAAAAGGTTCCCAAGGGTTGCGGGAACGGGAACAAAATTCCACGCGGGCGAAGCCGTGGGCATCAGCTAGTATAATGATATATTAGTGTAGTGGTAGCATTTAAGTGTCAGATGGGAGTGAAACTCTCGTTTGTGGAGGGAGTCTTGTGTACCTGGGAAATGTAGTGAACAAGTACAATAATATATTTTGTTGTATTGTTTGTTTGAAACATATAACAGTACAATCGTGATGTTACGTTTATGTTACCTTAATGGTACAAAAAGTACATAGTACAGAATTTAGACTTGGTCTGTGAAAGGCTCACGGCCAGTCTGACAATCGTCAATGGCTATCATGTCAATATTAATTGATTTGTAATATAACAAACGCCTGACGATATGGGTTTAAAACCATTTTTATTTCTATATAAAATATATTTTGATAATAATATATTTTGGCATTGAATCAGTACAACTGAAATAGCGATCAGCGAATGTTTGTGTTAATATTATAGCTGTTATTTATTTAATTATATTTTATCTCGACCTCATAAATCATCTGGAATGACATGTTGTCGAATATCTACTATACTGTTTGTTTTACTCAGCAGTCTCGGCGAATCGAAAGATACTCTACGTCATCGTCGGAATCGTGAACTGGCGGATCGTGTGCAGGAGATGAAGAAGCGCGCCCGGGAGGCAGAGCGGTGGCACGCGCTGAAGAGGTCACTCTACAAACCCCTCACTATCACCTTCGGGTTCCTACTCGCCGGCATCATTATCTACTCATACGTTAAACACTAATTCATTATAAATCCCACTGTTATTGTGGTGCGTTTCGTAGATTTTTTGTGTGTTGTCAATTTTCAGTTCGTGATGAGAGGGGTTTACAACTAAACACAGTGTGAACACATATCGTCTATCTCCCTCACTCGCTCACTCAGCCTTATTAGTTGTATGAACACGTCAAATCTGCGAAACGGCATCTTGTTAAAAGGGTAAAAAGTATGTATGTATATATTACATATTTAGGGTTCAAACAACTGGGGTCCGGTGATTGGAATAGTGCATTTTGGTAATAACCGAACTGATGCGGGCCCCAGTTAGACTGCATTTCTTCGTTTTCTATTTCATTTAGTCAACTTAAAGGACTGCTCTACGCAAAGTATCACATACATAGCAGCATTAATCATATTTTTAGTTATCACTCATCAAATGTTGACCAAGCTAGTACACCACTAGCTTCTTCGAATTCTTCACAATATTTATTAAAAAAAAAAAATTGTATTTAGAAACTCACGTGCTACGAATGTTCGCCCAGTGAATTACAAAGAAATAGCTCCGCGCCTACTATTTCTTCAATGGAATATTGGAGCGCGTATGCTCAATCACAAACCTCAATATTCTACTAAATAAATACAAATCTGTGGCTTGTCCATTTCTGTGACCTGTGCATTTCTGAGACCTGGGCATTTTTGATACCTGGGCATTTCTCGTCACAGCATCGCCTATTGTGTTGCTTCAAAAGTAATTGAATTTGCCCAATATATTTTACATAACATAATTTATTAACAAATAACGAAAATGAACTAAGCCTTAGAAATTGTATTGCCAATTATAAATAAAACACATATATTTAACTATAAACATTATACACTTAATATTACAAATCACATATTGCGACTCACACTTTTCTTTATTTTGTACATTTTATTATATTTATAAACGTAATTAATGAGATCATTCTCAATGTAGATATTAAGAATTATGATTATAACATGTAGCGTGAGAAGGGGATTTCCTATATTACATATATTTATCTCATGGAATGTAAGCCTGCATACATCACCGCACTGCACATAAGTACTAATATACAAATGTTTGAAATATTTTAATTTATTAATTCCAATCAATTTATATTTTTTATCAATTAAGGTGGTCAGAAAAAAAAACTGACGCGGTCTTATTACAAAAAGCGGATTAAAGTCTGGTTTAAACCAGGTCTAGACCATGCTTAGTCCATGTTTTGTAATAAGAACGACGGGGTTTATACTTCACAAAAAAAATTGTACTATAATTTTTTATTGATGGTATTTTTATAGAATGAAATTTGTCTCCCAAAAAGTGACGCGTTATTTTAATTTCGCATATAAACGCACGGGATCGTGATTGAAACGTAACAGTTGATGGTAAATAGTAAAGAATATAACGAGCGGGGTTAAGAACGGGTGCTAGAATATTGGAATAATTGATACAGACTGTAGTAGCATACGTCTCAAGAGTACTAGATTTAGGGAGGGGTCCGAAGGTGGAATTTTGAAATTCGGTTTATTAATTTCAGGTTTAAAACGGAGGACGATAAACAGAAAAAACCATGAGAAGACTGAGGTAATTGAGGAAAGTAACGTTTTTAAACATTTAGATAAATGAGGCGCGATATACGGGTAGAGCCGGCACGCTCTTCGTTAATATTTTACATATTATCTCGACAGAGAAGTCGATAGTCGGTAACTATATTCTTTATTTTTCACACTACACTAAAATACGTAATTGATCACATTTTGTTTACTTTATTCCAAAAAAACGCGTGGCGTAAGTGATTGATACATACATTTCGTGATAAATTTTATTTTTACATTTCTTTTTCGTAATAAAATCATAGAAACGCCTTCGTAAGGCAGCTTAACGCTATACACGTAAAGACGTTTAATATATTTTCATAATTCTCACACCATATTAGTGAACAGAGCAATTTGTAACACAATAATAACATTTATGCATTTTTTGCCTAGTATTTTAGAACGATACACCGTCCTGAAACTCGATTTTATTGACATATTTGACAGATTGTCAATGACGTCCTATTTCAAAAACGATGTTCATGACTGCATATCATTTATCGAATATGGGCCTAAAGAAGTGATTACTGGCTAAAACTGACTAAATAATCGATCATAGATTAAAACATTTAGTGAATTGATATATGATTCAATGAAGTATCTGTTGCACCATGTAACTGCATTAAGAGTAAAATATTTTGTATGTTAAATATTAACTAATTAACCGTCCAGTTCGGTTAAGAATACCTCCAACTAGTTTATCGAACAGAAGGACAATTACACTATTCAATATACAGTTTTAGTATAATTTCAATCTCACAAATGTCAAAAACAATAACGTTTACAATGAAAATTGTGTGAGAATACCGAGAACCGAAACTGAATTTCGAACCGATTTTCTTAGTAGAATTTTCCTTCTGATCTATACACTGTAATGTTATTCTAAATAACAAAGCAACACGCAGGACTTCACCACAATCACTCACAAACAATACGACTATTTACAATATTCCATGTTAATGTGTAATTACAAATGTTTAACTGTACATAAATATATACACTAGTTTTAGATGACGGTTATTTAATAAAGTTAGTTTAAAATATATATAGTTAATTATACCTTTATTATGGTAATAATTGTAAAAGACCTACACGTTAATGTATCGTACTATTTATGTAATTTCCATTTATTTTTTGCGGTTTACGACGATCGATTTGTCGTCGTACAAATACTTTTTGGTTATATTTCACTAACATCCAGCGTGACATCGCCCTTCTTCAATGTAAAATTGTTACACTTCATATTTTTATTTACAGTATTATATAATTTTCGATGATCAAATATATTTTAACGTCTAATCTTGTAAGTTGATTGCTAAAATTATTTTCATGATTAAGTCTAAAGTACTGAACGTGTGGTTTCGTCGGCACTCGGCGGACGGACCGGAGTGACAAGACAATGTATTAATACAAACAAATTTGCTGTTGTTATGACATGATATAATATTTTTGTAGCGCTTACTTGTAAGGCACAAGTGATCACTTGTTATACTAAATTTAAGAAACATACTACCAACATTCTAAAATGAAGATTTTATTATTATAGAAAAAGGTAATTGTGGTAATTGTAAAAATTACAGGTTACGCTTTCATATAATTCGTTCAATGAATTTGATGCAAACTTATCATGAGGGCAATTCTCGTAATTTATATTTGTCCTAAATTCAGGCTCGATTCACTCAATCTCCCAATGCCAAAAAATGGTTTCCCGTAATACATTTTCCATAGGAATCGGGTAGGTTATGACACTTGGGAGATGGACATCGAGACTCTGAGTATTAAAAGATTTATATTAAGAGAATTGATCACCTTAGAACATTTACTTACACACTTCAAATGTATATGTTTGTTACGTGGGTTTGTGTATTCTGTATTAATATCGATTTCGGTTGTGTATGATGGTCTTATCGAAACATTTTCTTACTAGTGTTAAGGTTGCACATAAATGCATTAGTCGATCGGTTAGAAGGTCGTTGGTTCGTTGTAAAGTCGGTTGTTGTCGTTCGGTGTGTAGGTCGCTTTGGTCGTGTAGTCGGTTTGTAAGTTTTGTAGTTTTATCTCTTGTGATCTCGGTTGGTTCGAAATATGACGTCATTTTTGGTTACTGGTATTCATTTCGAAGTATGTTTTTATATACGGCGGATATTTTTCGGAAAGTTTAATATATTTAAGTACGTACTAATATACCTGCAGGTTATATGCGCATTACAAATAGAGGTACCTCTAGCGGCTATATAGATATATGAACGTTCAAAATTTGCGGTTAAAAGTATATTATTGTGTGAAACGATAACGTCAAACGTCATACACAACCCACGTAGGGTTTGTGTATTCTGTATTAATATCGATTTCGGTTGTGTATGATGGTCTTATCGAAACATTTTCTTACTAGTGTTAAGGTTGCACATAAATGCATTAGTCGATCGGTTAGAAGGTCGTTGGTTCGTTGTAAAGTCGGTTGTTGTCGTTCGGTGTGTAGGTCGCTTTGGTCGTGTAGTCGGTTTGTAAGTTTTGTAGTTTTATCTCTTGTGATCTCGGTTGGTTCGAAATATGACGTCATTTTTGGTTACTGGTATTCATTTCGAAGTATGTTTTTATATACGGCGGATATTTTTCGGAAAGTTTAATATATTTAAGTACGTACTAATATACCTGCAGGTTATATGCGCATTACAAATAGAGGTACCTCTAGCGGCTATATAGATATATGAACGTTCAAAATTTGCGGTTAAAAGTATATTATTGTGTGAAACGATAACGTCAAACGTGTTTATGATCTATCTAAATATATAAAATGAATGTTTCTTTATTTATTAACCCCTATATATAACCCTAATTGGACACTGCGTTGCATTTAGCGTAAGTTTCTGAACGAAAAACATCTTGAAAACGGGATATTACAACGCGTGTCGAACATACGACAGTTTTATTCTATGCTAATCGTATTATATGAGTGCACAAAACTACGTCAATCCTCACATCTCTTCATAGAACGCGCGTATGGAAGAGTAACCCGTTGTATACTGGCCCCCCTGTATTCGTGTTTTAGAATACCCGGCGACCTAGCATTTACTTGTCTAGTATTTGTACCTTTAAGTATAAGTATATAGTTGTTTACTATCTTCTATCAGCTTCTCGTTAGAAGCATATATAGTATAGATATATGTAGTTAATGTAGCACTAATATTATAAGTACACCCGTACTATTTGTAATCCGAAGTAAATAAAAAATGTTTCACTTACTTGTGTCTTTTATTAATTGTTAGAGAAAAGAAATAAATTAAATACAGTTTATGACGAAACGACTTGCGTAGAGGTGAGAGCTAGTAAGTAACTGTATGTCTCTAGCCGTAGGATATAAGTGTTCTGTGGTAAGTATTAAACAGTGAGGTACTGAATCATTAATAAATAATATCCACAGATACGAATATTTTGGTACCATGATTGAATTTATTTGAGGATTATTGGAATTAAATAGTTTTTATTGCTACTTAATCACCTAGGACCTAGACTATCTAGGTCTATTGAAAATTATTAGGTGAATTTCCCGAATCCGACACCGATCTCTATATTTTTAGATAATTAGAATCCAGGAGCGTAAAAGCTAATGCATGTCGCTTTTTTATCATTGGCAATACAGATTTTGTTTTTTTTTTTATATTTCATATAAGACTAAGCACGCCATAGTACCACAATAGGTACGAGTACGTTAGTTAACAGAGTAGAAGACATTTTTTTACGCTACGTCTATTTTAAAGCCTAGGACACGAGGGGACGTAGTAGGCCTTCCCAAAGAGCGAAACCTAATGCTCGGGCCCTCTCCGTGAGTAGGCGCTGCCATGAAACATGCCACGCTGATATTCCACGATGGCAACTGAAAAATGCCGTCGATTTGACAGAAGTACAGAGTACAAGACAGGCGTTTTTACGCTCCGTCTATTTTAAAGCTTTAGGTTAGACAAATTTTGCGATAGTCCACACGGATAACACTATCTGGCCAGCGAGAGCGGTTGTGTGGGGCACGAACTTACACAGCAATACCAATTATCAACCATTGTGGTTGTCGAACAAATCGGCTGCCCGGATCGGTGAGCTGCCAATGAATTTCCATCTAAAAGTGAGTAGTAACTTAACTAGTAACAGTGAAAGTATTTTTATTAACTGGCAAACCCAAATTAATACAATAATATACATTACTGGGTGATTTTCTAGTCCTTTCGTGGATCGTAGCCACGGTAACACGGTACAACAGTAACAAGACACGGTTTCCCATACAGTAAGTATAAAAAAAGTTCGGCCAATGAATACTTCCCTACGAGATGGATTTTGCTATCGAAACTACCCAAAATATTTTTTTTCCGAAACGAGATGTTTCCGAGCGCCCTCTGTTGCTCGGATAAGACATGATTATATACATATTACACGTCCTATACATTCTTCAGTATGTACCTACACCTGTAGATTACTCCCATATAATAAGTGCATAATATCACCGTGTATTGCTGTGACTTATTAACTTTATACAATAAAAATGTCGCTAGATGGCGCTAAATAATTTTTTTATGGGCGTAAAAGACAACCATGAAAAACAATAAATAAAACTGAAATGTCTAAAAGATTTTGAACCGACCCTTATTTTGGTGCAGGGATTAGCCCCAGAATATTTAAGAACCAAGTGTTTCTGAATGTAAAGAGGCCGTCAAGCTGAGCGCCACCGTTGTAATACTGTACGTGTTTGTAATGGTGACCATCTATCCTGAGACTTTGCGTTCAGCTTACCATCAGGCGAGGTGAAGTCAAATTGACGTGTCATAATTAATAAAAAAGGTGGTACGCTAGGCTGGGTAGGTAGGTAACATAAACCTGGTAAATGGCGTCCTCGCCACGTCCCGTTCGGTAGAGTAGTTAGTTCTCGAAGTTCTGCCGTGACGTCGTGGAGATCATTTAAAGTAGAGGAGGAACAAGTAACGGTCAGAAGGCGTACCCTGATGCAATTGGAATACAACGTCTTTCTGTTGGCGTATAGTATTTGTGAACATTTCCAAACTAGTTTATCTTTTCAGGAACAGAACAAAATGAAACGAAAATAGATTTAAAAAATCGTTTTGGGATTATATTTTCCACAAATAAACGTTAACTTAATAGCTATTCTTAACAGTTATAGTACATCGGTACACTAATGTTCCACAAATGATACCAAACTTGACTAGATGACATGAATATGATAAAAAAATTGCTTAGTAAAAATTCAGAATTTCAGTGTTACTATAACAACAAGATATACATCAATGTTCAGGAGTACATACTTAATATTTCTAGGTATTATTTAGTATATCTAGGTTATATTTGTGCAAGAGCAATTAGTAATATTCTCTCGATTATACCGGTTGATTTTATAGTGGTTTTGGAAAAAAAGATTTTGGCCACAATTCCGATAGTAAAATCGTAAGGAAGTCCTAATTTGGCGAACAAAATTTTTTTTTTTTACACGTTCCATACATTTTTCTGTTCACCTGCACATTATTGCCATATAAAAAGTAATTTTTTTTTTCTTTTCAAAATTAAAACTTTGTGTGAAAAAAGATATTCTTTTTAAAAAACCACTATAAAATCACCGTGTGTATTACAAAGTAGGTATAGGCGTGTGCACATTTTGTACTTGAGCTCTCCAATAGAACAATAGTGACGTAACTAATTGTAGAGTGGAACTGCAGTTACAGGGACAGCACCTGTAACTGCAGCCACCATATTTTGTAATGTACCTCTGCTTACCATCAGGCGAGGTGCAGTTATTTTGCCCAGCTAAGTGTATAAAAATTAATTTTTGATATTATAAGTTTGCTTTGCGTACATTCCACTTAAATAATATATACATGTAATTATTGCTTATACTGATTATATTATTTAAAAATATATCAACTCGTTTCAATTTCAACAAAAACGTTTAGGCTTCTAAAAATATATTTTTCTTTTGCAATTACGTCATTATTACACTATCGGAGGCGGCATTACTCATAAATTATATACCACTACCTAGATAAATCATTATATGATCCGAACTTGTTTTAACATACCTATGAGAGCTTATACACTAAAGGTGCATAACATAGACGAGAGATTATTAAAGGACTTAACTTAACTAACAAGGATTACCTATATTGATCAAAATTCACTTATCAAATAAATTATATAAATATGATATATCTAGGAAATAAATCGAATAAGAAATTATGTATTAACAAAGAAAATTTGCCAAAACAATTAGTATGCTAACTGTTCAAATCAAATTTAGAATGGAAAAAGTGATAGCTTCGACGGGATACGAACCCGCGATCCCCCTTACAGGGGCAATGCTTTTTTAAAGCATTCGAAATTCTATACAACCATATTTGTGACGATGGTAGGAGCCAACCACCGAATATCATACGACCTGGGGGATCAAAGTGGAATAGTGAGTGCTGTACAATCCCCTGAGGGATCGAAGTGGAATAGCGAGTGTTGTACAGTCCCCTGGGGTACTGACTTGGGGGATCCTAGTGGAACGAGCGGAATAATCCGGTCACAATGAATGACGTTACCTCGTAGGGGACAGACACACGGAAACCAATTTACTGGCGTGGCTAATGTGGCTCTGGGGCTCTAGCCAAAATGCATTCGTTCCGAAGCTACATTCGTCATCGCTCTGAAAATGTATAGGAGTGACATTTGTTGTCGGAATCGGATCACATGACATTCGACAACAAATGTCACTCCCATACATTTTCAGAGCGATGACGAATGTGTAGATTCGGAACGAATGCATTTTGGATAGAGCCCCTGGTAGATTTTCTTGAAGAAGTAGACATTGGCGTCTCGCCATTAATAATTTAAATTACATTTACCACTTACTGGACATAGGCGGAATTGTTGGGGTCGCCATATAGAAGAAAATAAGTGTGACGTTACAGTTATTTTTAAATATTGATCGCGTGTTCGAAATCCGTCACATAAACTTTTATCAGATCTAAATATAATATTATAAAATTCAAATTTCA
Organism: Pelosia muscerda; assembly: GCA_963691645.1. Lineage (NCBI taxonomy): Eukaryota > Metazoa > Arthropoda > Insecta > Lepidoptera > Erebidae > Pelosia > Pelosia muscerda. Next base: position 3,731,667 of record OY829098.1, on the reverse strand, counting down.
ATATACCTAGTTCTCTTAAATTCAATATAGTTCTTCGAAATTACACACACGTATATTAACAGTAATAACTATGAACAACAAGTTAAACCAAGTTATACGTACCATTTCAATAAGTCAATAATCCTCAGAGCCAATTGAGAACAGGCGGAAATCTCAAGCATTTTAGTGTAAATACATGACAACCTTATTCTATTGAATGTCTGTAGCACTTTGCGGCTGTTTTCTTCCAATTAATTTAATTTGACTTTGAATTACCACCTAAAACCTACGCTGTGGTTTAATTTTTTATATACCACCTGATGGAAAGTGGTTACCGTGGCGTATAGACGTTTGTTACACCAGGGGCGTCACATTCGCGTTGCATATAGAGAGGGTGGGAGCGGAGAAGGTTAAGAGAGTCTCTGTGCTGTCAGTGCAGAAGACAAAGAAGGGTTTCTCGTTCTTCCCACTGAAAACACAAAACCTCTCCAGTAAGCTTTTGACTACATTAACCAGCAACTCACTCACCCTTCTCGTTTTTAAATGAGCGCTAATAAAAATATTCTAATTTAATAATTCTTTTTCAATGGTGCAACTTAAAACCACATATTGCTCGAGCGTTTTTCAGCTTGATTTAAAATGACGCTGTATGTACAACAATAATTATTTCGTTTTGTAATTTTGATACAGATTCTTATCTCAGATCTTAACTCTAATTATGTTAGGTACAGTCCTATTATGATGTACATTTTAACATTTCGCGAGCGTTTGTACAGTTTTGTAGTTTTTTGTTATAGGCCGTCCCACCTTTTGATAACTAGAAGATCCTTTAAGACGTCATTCGTGCGTTAAACCCCGGTCGCATCCGAAGCCTAACTGCGTTGCAACTGAACTTCGATATTTTCCGAGAAGCGACTGCCATATGTCCTCCACAACCAGTATCTATATTGGTGTAGGCAATATCGAAGTACTGCAGTTAGACCAGTTTTTAAAGTTTATAGGGCTGCAACTACGCGTGACGACAACCGTATGACAACCGGGACAGTATGTATACAAATATTTGCACTGAGCAGGCATCGAACCCGCGCCTTCCGTGTCTATTTGTGCTCTCTACCGCCGAGCCATAGAGTCTGTAGATCCTTCACTACATCAGCTCAGTTTAATTAAATAATCCAAAAGGTTTGCTACAATGATATGTTTGTGCATCACCCGCGAGGCAAAGTAAAACTAAAAGCTGCATGGGCACAGAAAAACCAAAATATAACACAGAACTAAATATTCAAAACTATTTCTAATGATCGAAATATTCTTCTGCCTTTTCAAAATTCAATCGAAATGTACCAATGTCAAATATTGAGCAATTAATTGTATATCTAATAGTAGCCATACACATTCCAGTATATGTATAACTGCGCAAGTTTAGGCTTATGCAAATACACGTTAATAAAATTTGCAAAGTGTCTTCCAACATATGTCGCAATAAATTTGTGCAAGCGTAAATTTGCGCAAGTTTATTGTGACGTGTGTGGCTACCATTACTTCAAATATTTTTTTATTTCTTTATTATAAATATGTTGTTAATATTATTTCTTGAAAATTGTGAGAATACCCACTGTTTTCAACATTTGGAATATTTTATTATGAGAAATGGCCTTCGTTTTCTATCATGTGCCCACGCTAGCACAATCTAAATTTGGTCTGTCTACGTTGCTATTGGGCTCCTAATCGCCTATAAGTGGCGTTGGAATCTACTTGATGGTAACTCTTCCACCACGACCTAAGCATATAACCCGGTCGTTCTCTAAAACTACGATTAACTGCTGGCATTATGGCAAGATGAGGGCTTATGTATACTCCCTATGTGACGACAACGAGCTAGTTGTTATTGGGGCCAATCGTATCGGTCTACCCTCTTTCTCGCGCGTCGCCACTACTACTGTCCGCGTTCTCACTTTGTACTCGATCGCGATCATGGTGCTCGAAACAACTTGGAAATATCGGATAAACACTTACCTAAACAAATATGATTCTTATAAAGTTTATAGCAATGACCTTGTCAATCTAAAATCATAAACTGTATGGAGTGTATCCCGGCAATTCGGGGATATTCTCGCTAGGAAGCGCAAGTGTAATTTATTTATTATTTGTAGTTCTGTGAACAGTAACTATAGACCTCGTGAGCACCCTTTGCCACATTTTAAGGTCCCCGATTCTAGAATGTCGACAATTTTGTCTGGACTAGAAGTATACAGGATGACGTACACGAAAACGAACAAGGGGATACCTACTACTGACCAGTTCAACAAAATTGTACTATATTTTTGATTGCAATTCATTTTTTTAATAGGTACCATGATTCTTAAGCTCTTTAAATACCATAATTGCGTGGAAAGTGTTTAAAAATCATGGTACCTATAAAAAAAGTATTGCGATCAAAAAGAAAAGTAGGGCATTGATCTTAAAATGGTCATTAGCATCCCCTGTTGACGTTTTCGGATTCGTTCCCCTAACACCCTGTATGTCGCATTTAAAAACTGATTTTTACCAAACAAAGCACACTTGTAATTATTCAATAATCATTCCTCTATTTTTCCCCATATCACAAAAGCTCTTTAATTTGAAGTTAGATGAAAATCGGTTATAATATGTGCTCCCTAGACCGGAACAGAATAAGTAATCAAAGTATGGAGCGCATTATCGCTAATATACTCATTACCTACATTCTACTTCAACGTTCATAAAATCTTTATATAAACATGATTATATATAATTTATCAGTATTTTATTATATCAACAATCGCCCGTTTCCGTCATAAACATAATAACTATCAACAACTATTTGTATTGTGCGATACGATGGTCGCCAAGGCGTCGCATGCGCAGCCTGTTACAATGTAGGTACACCAGTGCGGTTGCGTAGTAAAAGCTATCAAATATATGTTAGCTATAACTTTGAGTTTAAATTTTCAATATTTTTATCGGATTTTTTGTATACATAGATGAGCTAATATTTTATTATACTTTATTTTTCTTCGCGTGCCGTGAGAATTTGTCTTCTAATAGCTATGGGACATAATAATTGAATTTATAACAATATGTATGTATATATGTATACAATCTTTCAAAAAAAAAAACATAATTTGGGTTTGGTTAAGTTTAGAGTACCTTCCTAAGTAATATAAATATGATCTGATAAATGATCAAAATATGAGTTGTTTCTTTCATTTTCAAACGTGTAGAATGTTCTAAATTTGTGTAATAAACCAATCTGACTTCGAGGATACTTTCAATACTGTTATATCTACAGAACATCATCTTAAGATATCCAAGTACAGCATCGCTTGCATTGGAGGTGTGCCCGATATGCATTATGATAGGGTGGCTAAATTTAGCATAGCGTGTTACATTTGTTTTGCACTATCTGCCAACATTCACCTACATATTGGAAGATAGTAAGTACGTATGTTCGTAAGTATTAAATATTGTCACAACACAGGCCAACGACCGGTGCTAGTACAGTAGACAAAACGTATTATGTACTATCAGATAGACAAGGAGAGTTTTATCACAGGTCTATTTACTTTTTACTGATACCTGCGGCTTCGTCCGTGTAGAATTTTTATCCCATGGGAACTTTTTCCCGGGAAATAAATAGCCTATATATTAGTAGCCGCGTGGTTACCGGAAGAGTAGAATTTAGGCCACCACATTTCTGTCCATGCGGTATCGTATAAGGCGAGGGATTTGACATCAGAGAGATATGTACATAGACTCAGCTTCAGATGCATGGCTAGAGTCAACAATAGTGGATGGACTACAGTAATAGACTCACCCCCTATTATGTGGGACCGAATACAAAGATTGGTAAATTGTGGGTGTTAATTCACCTCTGCCTACTACGAAAGGAATTAGGCCTGAGCATATGCATGTAGACCGCCTTCAACCGGTCGGATTGGAGGTCGATGGCTCCCCCATTCTTATGTTCAACAGTGGACGTTTTGTGGCTGAAATGATGATGATGATATGTATATAGGTATGTAATCTATCCATATATTAAGACTTCACCCAGATCCGTTCAGCGTGAAGTAACAAACATGTAAACATGTTCACAAACTTTCACATCTAATAATACATATTAATGCTGACCTGAATTTCGATTATATTTCATTTAAATATGTTTTTTGTGATGAAATCCACAAGATGAAATAAACAAATTACGTATACATCAGGCTCAATATTAGAGTTGACCTGTTTCAATACGTCTATGGTAATATATACCTTTTAATGTATACCATACAGGCTATATTTCCCTGACTCCGAATTTATGAATACTATTTTCAGATGTCAGTGATTGGTGACTGTGCAAAATAGATTTGGAATAACGTCCCCTAGATATATTCACTTAGGGTCAACGAAGAATTAATTGTGAGTAGGTTCGCAGCAATGCCCAAGGCGCACTGCCTTCAGCTCCCCTCCCCTCCCTCTCCCCCGAAAGAGACAATTTTTCGCACATCAACTTAAGCAATCCAAAGGGGCCTCAAAAGTCTTGTGTGCCCAGGGCCCCTGCCTTATGTAAAGACGGCTCTGGACGGGAGATGTTTACTGTCTTATAACTCAGTCATCTCCTAAGCTACCGACATAGCTCGCAGAATAACCAAGCTGAAGTGGCAGTGGACTGGCCACATATGCCAAAGGACCGAATGCCGCTGGAGCAATCAGTCCTTGTGTGGAGACAGCGAGAAGGCAAACGGAAGGTAGGACGGATGCTCCTTAGCCAGATGGACTGATAACCTAAAAAAGGAGGTCGGTACAGACTGGATACTGAAGGCTGAGGATTGGCAGCAGTGGCGCACGCTAGGAGAGGCCTATGTCCAGCAATGGACTGCAATAGGCTGATTGATTGATATCTCCTTCGATACCCAGAAGAAGAGATAGAATGGTTACCCATTCCATCGGGAAACAACTTGTGGTTTAGAAGTTCTAATGCAGAGAAAACCTCAAAAGGCGATGTAGATGTCGCTAGCATAGAGTCTTGTGTCAATTTGCTTTTTGGAAATCTTGTTTTGGATCTATCAGAGACCAAAGAATAATCTCTGTCCATGGTTTTTGTTTCGTCTCACGCAGACTGAGATTACTGGTGATCACCACTTTGATTATTATTAGATTTCTTTAATAGATGTAATTTGAATTATGCTATTTTATGTATTAATAGCCGGGTCTTTATTGGTAAGTACGTAAGTATGTAATATAATGGAAGGATCCTTGTTAGAAATTTGACAAATTTTGACAATTTACACGCCATAGTCGACTTTGCGACATCTAGTGGGATAAAAAAGCAGTTATTTTCCCGTATTGATTATGTCCAACTGTAGGTACGACCAGCCAATATCATTAGTATCTGGTTGACGTGGATGTACTGAGTTTAATTAAATAAAGCAATTATGTCATGATGATACAGATTATGATTGCTGTGGATGACGTTAAGCAGTCAATAATTATTGATAACGAGAAATATCATGCCAATATCAGTTGTATTGATGTGTCCTATATAAAATATTACCGAATCTATCAGATAACGTGACTTTTTATATTTATATTTTAAAGCTCAGAAGAGTACCCTTTTTTGGCAAACCTGAACTCTGCCAAAAAAGGGTAATAAGGTTTTTCAAATCTGGCGGACAATGCTTGCAACCAGTCCATACTATGGGTTATGTTATGTTTAAGCGGGACGTGAAAAAGCATCTGATGAGGCCGTCAAGCTGAGCGCCACCATTGTAGCACTGAACGTGTTTGCAATGGTGATCCTCTTTCATGAGACTTTGCCTTCAGCATAACATCAGGCGAGGTGCAGTCAAATTGACGTGTCATAGATAAAAAAAAATATATGTAAATCCTTATCTACCAGCTAAAATGCCAACAGTTAAATTTTACATACAATATCGTTCGCTTGGCGATTAAATAAATCTAACAATTTGTAAATCAATAATTATATTATTCTCGTATTATTGCGAAGCGCCCAGTTTATGGAAACTCACATGTGGATATTATAACTAAAATATATTGGGACACATATATTTCCCTTATATAACATGATAATAGATGAATGATGAATATATCTATAAATATATTTAAAAGAAAATTACAACTTTGGTTTTGTTTAATTCTACTTAAAACTAAAGAACAATGAATTCAGATCTTTGCATAATTTGATTATGATTATCATAATTTGATGAATTTCTAATTCACACCCATAGACAACAATAATTTCTTCAAATAAAGCATATTTCCCTTTAACCTTCCCCTGCATCGGGTGAAGTTGTGAGCGAGACAAGACGTGATCACATTCAATAACTACAATAAATCTCGCAAGAGCGGTAAACAAGCATTTACAAATTGGTACGAGCTAACCTCCATGATCTTACACTTACTGTAAAATCATGGGCCATGTAAACCGAACCTTACATGGGCGTACAATTAGTCAACTTAAGGTAGCACTCACTGTGTACGTATAGGTTGTTTTACCGCTATACTTGCCTCTACGACTAACTAATCAAACCCTCAACAGTCGCTGTGTTTAGTCAATGTTGTGGAACTTCAGTATGGCACGCCCGTTGATCTCGGAGTTGCACAGTTTTCTGACGACCTCTTGCGCTTCTTCTGCGGGGAACACTGAGTGCGGTGGTGGCTCAATCTGTCGACAGAGAAGAAACATTGTTGGAATACATCAAATAACACACAGTCGACGTGAGCATAATGATTCAATTCGAGTGACACGAGTCTTCCCCCTTTTTAATAGATGGGGGATAATTGGTAAAACTCTCACACACGTTATATGACGATCATGAATGTGTCGTGTCGGACAGTAAAAATATTACTAGGTTATCAAAGATAAAGGGCCTATCCAAATTATCACTACATAGTATAAAACAAAGTCGCGTTCTCTATCCCTATGTCCCTTTGTACGCTGAAATCTTTTAAACTACGCAACGGATTTGATGCGGTTTTTAATAGATAGAATGGTTAAAGAGGAAGGTTTATATGTATATAACATCATGCTACGACCAACAGGTGCGGAGCAGGAATGAAAAATGTTGCAAAAACGGGGTGACGCAGACGAAGTTGCGCGGGTCAGCTAGTACAGAATATATGAGTGGAAATGCCGTCGAATCGATAGAAGAAGACAAATATGCTATCTAATACGGTTTATTTTTTTAATTCTGCAAGGTATTCTATGGTGTCGGAGTTTTTAAATCTTTATTTTTATAAACTTTGGACCCTTATGGATCCTTAAAAAAATATAATATATAAAATTAAAACTCAGTTAAAAATAGGCGTATTTTCGTATAAGAATCGTACACCACTGACCTTGCAGGTAGCGAAATCGCACATCTAATAAATGTAATTATTATAAGTGTTTAATTAACCTAATTCTATAAGGCCAATACACACTTAACTGTAGGTAGGTACGTACTTCAAATCGAAAGCAAGATTATTGACTAAATTTACTTGTGACTTTTCTTTTACCAGAGTTTTAAACATTTTATAGAACTAAGAAGTAATAAACACACTTATAAACTTTAAAAAATATGCATTGTAGAATAAAATATTGCCTAACTAAACTGTAACTATGACTTTTCATTATTTTTAATTCCCAAAGTAGGTCAAAATATAAATAATCAACTTCAGTTCAATTTTATATAACTTATTGGATTTGTTATTAAATTTCAAATAAATTTTATTGTGAACGATACATTGTGCTGTGTTTAGATATGGACACGAATACTATATTCTGCGCTCCATACATTGGCACTACACACTACAAAAGCATGATGTCACGCTGTTTTAAAGCTTATTTTATATATGAAGAAAATGAATTATCATGAATCTCTAAAGCTATTTGTTATAAGAAAATCTCACTATAACAGTTCATTATAATATTATTATACTAGCTGACCCGTGCAACTTCGTCTGCGTCACCCCGTTTTTACAACATTTTTCATTCCTGCTCTGCACCTGTTAGTCGTAGCATGATGTTATATACATATAAACCTTCCTCTTTAACCATTCTATCTATTGAAATAAACCGCATCAAAATCCGTTGCGTAGTTCTAAAGATTTAAGCATACAAAGGGACAAGAAAAATAGGGACAGAGAACGCGACTTTATTTTATACTATAGTTACTTATATTACTTATACTATACTTTATTTTATGTAGTGATAAACTGTAAAAAAATCAGTAGTGATCACCACTATTGTATAATTGTATATATTTTATAACTTCTTCAACCTTGCTTCGATTCTAGTCACATTCGAAGCGTTCACCTCAGTGTCCAGGGTCCCTTTTAACGTTTTCTAGCCCTAGTTGCATATATTTTGTTAGTTTTTTTTTTTTTTTTTTTTATCTTTTGCACGTCAATTTGACTTCACCTCGCCTGATGTTAAGCTGAAGGCAAAGTCCCATGAAAGAGGGTCACCATTGCAAACACGTTCAGTGCTACAATGGTGGCGCTCAGCTTGACGGCCTCATCAGATGCTTTTTCACGCCCCGCTTAAAGGACCCGGGACTGTAGGAAGAAGGAAACACGTGCGCCGGCAAGGAATTCCAGGACTTAATGGTACGGCAGAGAAAAGACTCACCGAACCGCTTGGTTCTTGATGGAGTTAGTCACTATCTTGTACATAAAATGAATAAAATTTCTGCGAAAAGAAACGCAAGGACTTAGTCTACTGGTGTGCAATTTATTGAACTTTTCATTACAACTAGAAACTACCTAGAGTTCATGTTGAAAACTTGGTTACAAAAATATGGTATATACCTAATGAATTTTAATAAAAAAAAATTGACCTTCAGGTGAATATACCTAATTAAAATCACAGAGTCTACGGAAGCAGTAGATAAGTACAACCAAACCTTATCGGTTTACGCTTTACTAGGCAACCTTTAAAACCTAAGATAGCGATGGTTTGGTATATTTTTCATAATTTAAATATTACATAAATCCACTATAATATATCTACATACCTCTAAATAAAATACGCCGATATTTTTATTTTATAACTATTCATAAATCACGCCTATATGGCGAGGGTTAGGCGGAGGTGAATTTACACCCACATTTCACCCATCATTGTATTCAATCCTATCGGGTAAGACTATTCTTGCCGTCTTGGTGACCTGGGCCACGCATCTGAGACTTACACTCGTATTCTTAAACATCGCTTGAGATTTCACTACCTTCGACTCGACCACATTTTTGTTATAGTTGTGTAAAGTCCCTCAAGTACCTACATAACAGTCGAACACACTACCACTACGCCACAGAGGCCGTAAATTATATTTACTTTTTTTACTCCTCTCCGAAAGGAGTAAAATCAAGTTAAGCTCACGACAAGATGAGCTGAGCGAAGAATGAAAACTCCAAAAAAATTTAGTACTAATAATACCGGACTTAAAGGATATTTGAAGCAACGCTCGAAGATTTTTCAGCTGAGTTTGAGTAGAGTGGAATTTGCGGTAACGTTCAAGAATATGAGTATTAGCATCTGCTCTATATATCTGTCCTATGTTAGATGGGGTACACCGCATTGGTAGATGGCGTGGCCTAAACTAACTCCGTCAGCAAATACTTATGAGTATGGACATTTGGGGCCAAGTCAGTAGGTACTCCAATTTACCTAACTAAAGTTTACCTGTCAAGTTTGGGAGTTGGGAGAGTAAATGAGAACGGTCTCACAAAAGTTTTATACCATCCGTGATTTATATAACACATGTGTGCTAATAAATCTGTAATTTTCTAGTGCGTACATGCTGATAATAATTGGCTGAATTGCACTAAATTGGCCTTGTCTTTGTAGCAGGAATCTTTATTGGACATATACACGCAAGTGTCTTAGATTGATATTATACAAAGTGTTAGGGTAGTGCTTCCGAAGCCGACCGTACCTAGTAGTATTCCTAGCACATTTTTCTTTACTAGCGCCTTCGACACTGTCTCAAAGTTTTATTAACTAGTTTGCTTGAATCTCAACCCTCGCCGTTTGCCTGGTACATTACATACTGGCATTTTTATATTACATTTATATATTTATTTTATTTTATTTTTAAGACCTTTTATAACCCATACCACATAACCTAACCAAACATTACAAAGTCGGCTATACCCCATTCAACAACAATCATATTTCACACATTTTTAAATAGCCCTCAACCTACCACCATAAAAAAGAAAAAATACCAATCGCTTATTAGACCAATCGCATATTGGACCAATCGCATATTGGACCAATCGCATAATGGACCAATCGCGAATTGGATAAACAGCAAATTAGGTGGATTGGACCAAATGCGTATTGGACCAAACGCGACTAAACCGAAACAATGATTTCATAAAAAAACATTAATGTTGAAATATGTGAGGTTTTTTATGAATTTATCGTTCATTTAACTTTACTGATACAATGGAGAGTAAATAATGTTAATTAATCTGTATAAAAATAAATATATTGCAAAAAGTGCCAGATCGTAATTTTTTAAGCCAATATACAGTGTACCCTAAGTACTACCATGTGTTGTGTTGTGTTGTGCTGGCTTTGGGAGCATTTCCATAACTCCCTGTTTGGTCTCCAACTCTCACCCAACTTTATCCAATGACAATCATATCCTAGCAAATAAAATGTATTATTGAACCAATGGAGTCACCTAAAAATATTATAAAGATATGTGCAACTTACTTCCGAACTGGCGACCAGCCCAACAAGTTCCTTCAACTGTTCTATTGAGCCGTTGGGTACAATCACGATGTTGACGTTCAGGTCCTCGGCTTTCTTCGCGAATTTGGGCAAAAGCCTCTCCCCGATGTCTTCAGTCACGAGGACCACGCCACCCTAGGGGATGAATGACTGTTTAATACCAATGGAGGGTGACATTTAAGAAAAATGAAAAAAAAAATTTCCTCTCACACTTATACTGTAGGGTATCAAAATGAGGGTAGTTACTAGGAGTTGTAGTCCAACTGTTATAGCCCACTGCTGGACATAGGCCTCTCCCAATGTTGGGAGACTATAGCCTACTATTTTCAAGGAGGTAGGGCATGACGGTATCTCCGGTCCTAATAGAGCAGTCCGACTGGGGTAGTAGTCCCCCGCCTCACAGAATTCTGCGACTAATAATAACCTTGTGTTGTGTTTTGGCAGAGCTCACTGGAGAGTTTGTGTTGTCGGTGGGAAGAACGAGAAACCCCTTGTCTTCTGCACTGACGACACAAGGCTCTCTTAACCTTCTCCCATTCTTCCTTCCCCCTCTACTATAGGTACATAAACGGCAGCACGAAAGTGACATCCCTGGTGTTGCAAACGTCCATAGGCCACGGTAACCACGGTCAGGTGGGCCACGTGCTTATCTGACACCTAAGTAGTACAAAAAACACTACACCAAAAGGATTGGTATAAGGTTTTATTTCGAGTTTTCCTTCTCTAGTTATATCGTAATAATCGTAACCCGAATGTTGTGTAAAAATTGTTACAAGTTTGATAGCAGGCGATCCCCATTTCTAATTCATAAAGGGAATTTGTAATTCATAAACCGAATGTGCTATTGCATCAATCTTATTTCGGACTTATTAGCGGCAATCAGGATTTTTTTTTTTATTTTTTTTTTTTAAATAGATAAATGAACCATTTGTAGATTTTATCTTCATTAAATAAAATATCTAACAAAAATAGGAAGTCATTTACATTTTAATCTAAGACGTCCGTTCACTTCAATGTCATTATAAGCGGATTTTTCTTTTTACTATAAATTTGTCTTTGTTCGTACATGCATGTAGATACCACTGCCAACTTGATATTTCCTTATTCTTCGTAAATTATGGTAAGTAGTAAATTATGAAACAACTGACTGAAAATCTTCAAAAAAAAGTTGATAGCGTGGTGACTTTTTTCAGGGGATTACCACCTTTTAAACGTATTATTAGTCCAATCTTACTTTATGTCGATATCGCGATTCAGACTTGGACCGTTGTCCACCATCGATATTTGGGTACTGTATCTTATAAGATTAATGTAAATTCTAACGAATTTAACAAATAAATGTACCCACTACAGGAGATACTGTTTGGGCCATTTTAACTTTAGAACACTAGTATAAATCAATTAACCTATCGCAGTCCACTGTTGGACATAGACAAGACAATAAATAAAAATAAAAATAAAAGTCCCAATGTTTGGAAGCTTTGGCCTAATGTGTTTCTCACTGGCCAGACGGGTTGGTACCTACAGGCTTTTCCTTCTCTCGCAGTGATATGACAAAGGCTCGTGGTCCGAATCGCGAGTCCGATATGGGTAGGGTATATATACAGTTTATATATATCTCTATGGAATACACGCCCACGATTGTTAGGTAAGCACTTTGAAAACCCCTGTGCACGCTACTGTATGTTACATTCTAGCTCTAACTGCAAAGGTGCATTAGATCTACTAAAAAGATTCAACCTCTCCACAAAAGATCATCTACAACTTCTCTTGTACCAATACTTACAGGAGCAAGGCATTGCAGGGAGCGATGCAGAGAACGTGATGTTGTCCCAAAGTTAAGCACAATGTCGACTGGCCCGCCACACGCGTCTGTGGTTCTCTCAATCAACTGCTTCTCATATAGATCTTCATTCCATTGTACAACGTTCACTCTGCAGCAAATAAAACAAACAAACATTTTTATAAGGTCGTGGCTCGCAGAGCACGTTAAGCCGTCGCGTCGGTCCCGTTTGCCATACTATCTATGGCAGTCGTTACGAGTAGTTGGGGCCCTCAAAAGTCCAACTTGGAACTTCGATATCGCCATTGGTCATTGGAGCATTGGTTGTAGAGGTCAATGGCAGTCGCTTCACGGAAAATATCAAAGTTCAGCCGCATCACAGTTAGACTGGCAAAGCTGACCCCAACTGAGTTGGGAAAAGGTTCAGAGAATGATGATTGTGTATTATTGTGTGTTGTATTATTATTGTATAGTCGGATTCGAATTCAATTAAATTGTTATATTATAGCAAGTGTCGGGGCTGACAATTTTTACCAATCACCGAAATGCTTCGGAGATTCGTGTGTTTTAAGCAAAGATTACAATAATTTTGCAAAAGAATCCAATTGCAATCTTGTTAAACTGTAGGATGTGACGCCAGTTGACGTTATTATTATTACATTGAAACAACAACAAATGCAATATACGCATTAGAACTACATATGGACATGGATTACAATAAGGGCATATAATTTAGTTTCACACACAAACAAAACAAGCTTAAATCCAGACAAAATGTCGTGAAGTGGATTGCTCATTCTTGATCCATATTTAGAATTCGTGTCTTTACAATATCTATCTGTGATGGCCCAGAGATGGTTTGAGAAAACGTCAGCGAAAATGCGAAATATATATATATAGCGAAGAATGCGAAAATAATCACAAATTGACCAATTTGTGATTATTTTCGCACTTTGTTTTTGGCAATCCTGACTGAGGGGTCAAGCCATACATGCATGCTGATACACTATGAATGTGTTTAACTACCGGGGACAGACGTATATTTATCTACCTACGGGCACCGAGATGAAATACAGGAACTAGGAATAACGCCAAGATAATTGTAGTTTGACAGATACAAAAGCAATAAAGCGACGATTAACTCACAGAACAGTTAAAGGGGCTCATTTAACTGGTCTGTGGAATAACTCATCACTTTATTGCTATACATATGCTCACGTACGTAATCCTAGAAGGGGTAAGCAGAGGTGTATTAAACACCCACATTTCGCATACAGTGTTAAAAACTTCAAAATCGTAATGTACTTACTTTTCACACTCTTGCGCCAATATGAAGCCTTCATCCTTCAAAGTCGCGACTGTTATGGTGACCTTATCACTATATTCGCCACGTCTAAAATTATGAGTCGCAATACGAAGCGCCCACAGTGCCAAGCCACCTGTGCCAACAATCAGAACAGTTGCTTTCTCTTTCTTTTGAGGGCCATCCAGAACTGTCTTCAGGCATTCAATAGCTGTATAAACGGTATTCATAGCCAACAAAGCACCTGTGGGCAACATGGCTGCTACACTTAAAGGCAGCTGATCCGGCACTGGCACCAAGCACTTGAAGTCAGGAACAACGATGAATTCAGCATACCCAGCTGGAACACCCTCGTATGGATACAAGACAATCCTTGTTCCTTCTTTGATCCCTTCCAGTCTTTCAGCGGCTTTACCAATTGCATCTACTATACCAGCTACTTCATAACCAGGGAACAGTGCACCATCTCTTAGGCCTATATGGGCAGGAGACACTGTATGGATCCCATAGTTTTCCATCTCTCCAGAAAGACTTCCCATCGAGGACACAGAGGAGGTACTGCAAACAGATGCCGAGCGGGTCCTGCTGGCCCTGTAGCAGGCTCCTGCATATACTACGCGGATCCTCGCCCCGTACATGGGGACATCTGGAACTGGTACGTCGAAACTGAACACGCATTCTCGGAGAGTCGGTCCAGGGGACTCGATGGAAACTTGTCTGCACAGCTTACTCATCTTGAATCTGTCTGTGGAAGAAGGAAGTAATTAGATTTTCATTTACAGCAGGGCTACACAGCATCTGGACTTAATGTGACCTCGCTCAGTAAGTACTAAGTACCGAAAGTGAGTTGGTCGTATTTATTTTTTTATCTTAATCAAGTATATTGGACTTACTTAGGTTAGTTATCAACACTAATATTGTAATTGGAAAAAAATGTATTTTTGTGTGTGTATGTTGGTATTGAATTAACTCAAAAACTACTTTGCCGATTTTAAAAATTCTTTCACCATTGAAAAGCTACATTCATCCGAGTAATATAGACTATATTTGACTATATTGCACTGTGCGATAACCGACATCCACGCTGGTAAAACCGCAGGCACTAGCTAGTTAATAATAACTTTAAAAGAAAGATCATCTAATTCACGAACAAAGTATTTGTTTTCTTTCTGTGACGTCACAAAAATTACAACAATACGACGATTTCTTTGTCAACTATGATGATGTAATGATTTAAGTATGTACGTACCACTTATTCACTAGATCGATTCACGGACGGCGCAGAAATAAACAGTGATATAAATATAACGTTTAAATTATCTAACAACAATACTGTACAAGGGCGAACCAGGCTTGTGCACGACTGGGGTCTGTACCACAACTAGTCAAGAACGAATTTAAATACTATTTTCTCTAAATACTATTTTCTTTAAGTTTATTTATTTCTCTTATCTAAATTGTTATTGACATCTAATTGTTATTAAATGTGATGGATGCAAATAGAAAGATAAAATATGATAACAGTGTTTTTGGGGTTCCACAGGAGCATGCACACTGTGGATACCCTATTAACATCAAATAAATATAATGTGAACTTTATTAGGACAGCCTCTGTGGCGAGGCGGTTGTGAAAGCGACTGCTAAGCAAGTGGCCCGGGGTTGATCCCCGCTCAGTGCAAATATTTGCATGCATGGATATAGCTATTTGGACTGGTCTGGTTGTGCCTCAGAGAGCAGGTTACATACGAACATCTATGGCAGCCGTTATGGGTAGATGGAGCCTTCAAAAGTCCGATTAGCCTAACTACAGAACTTCGATATCGCCAATTTAGTTGTGGCAGTCCGATGGCAGTCGCTTCACGAAAAATATCGAAGTTCAGCCGCATACTAGTTAGACTAGAAAGCCGACCTCAACTGAGTTAGTAATAGGCTCTGAAAATGATGATGAACTTTCCTAGGTACACACACATATTGTAGCAAGCTTGCCTCTTGACAGCTCAGACTATAGTGACACTCGCAAATGTTAAGTTATGTAAGAAATAGTAAGAGAACGGTCCCCATTTTTCCCCGTGCGGAAATGTCCACGAATACCCACTTGCCAAAGTTAAGTCAAACTCGAATCGACCACCAAAACAGCAAGGCCGTTTCGGGCCAACAGTAGTACTGTATATTCCTTAAGCTCCGATTGACCCAGAGCCATCGAAGGTTCTCTCGGATGTAGGAATAAGGTGTCCACATCTTTCCTCGGATAGGATGGAGCTGTCGCAGCTGCCTGCTCCTGTCAAAGTGACAAGCGGCTCTATCTGCCACGGAGATTTTGCGAAGATAACTGACTTTAGACTCACGTGAACTAACGTATATTGCAACACATTCTGGATAATATAAATAATAATAAATTTAATTTGGAATTCAAAAAAAAATTAGTTAATCTGAAACCTGAACTAGGACCGTCCTTTATCTTATCAGCAAACACATCTATTCACTTCAATCCAATTACAAATTCAATAATAATTAGGTAATAGATACATTATGTTGTCTCTAACGACCTCAAAACATAACGAAGATGACTATTTGTAACTAGTTTTGTAATTTAAACTATCTATGCGCTGTGTTATCTATATCAGGGCTGTCCAAACCAAGGCTAGAACTGGTACTGTGTGATATGTAATCAGACCCTTTTTACAAGGGCAGAACAGAAACAGCAATTGAATTTTTTAAGCTCTTTATTGACCGTTTTCCAAAACTAACCAATTTTGAGCAAAAAATTGACTCGATGCAGTACCTGTGCATATTCAACAATGAAGCTTATAAAATCGAAATATAGGTCTTCATTGACAGATACTTCACTTAACCATGTACCTACTGTGTCTAAGTACTACTAATATTGACGTTGATTTTGACAGAGTTGTAAAAGACATTTTAAATGACGCAAATCACTACATAGTATAATACAAAGTCGCGTTCTCTGTCCCTATATCCCTATGTCCTTATGTTCCTTTGTACGCTCAAATCTTTCAAACTACGCAACGGATTTTGATGCGGTTTTTTTAATATATAGAGTGATTGAAGAAGAAGGTTTATATGTATATAACATCATACTACATCCAACTGGTGGAAGCAGATGAAGTAGCGCAGGTCAGCTAGTTAATGATAATATGATACCGATTACACCTGTATTTTTTCTTTTGTAATTATATTACGGCCCTCCAATATATTTAGACATTTTTGTTGGCCCTGGGTCCCATCTAGTTTTGGACAGCCCTGATCTATTATAAAAGTTATGCAAACATAGTGTGCGAGTGACATAGGTATCTTTACACAAAACCTAGGCATGAGAAAGTGACAGAGTTATGGATCGTATAAAGCTTTTTTATGGTTAGACCCGTAACACACAAGTAAACATTTCCACTCAAAATACGATATATCTATGAGCAAACTTCTAGAATACGGTGCTACAAGTCACAAGTCAATGCCACTGAAATTTTAAATTCGGTTACACGGTAATGAAGGAATCTGTGGATCTATTGACACTAGTCATTTATTAATGCCTATGATATGGACTGCTTCGATGGTTTAGCACTTCATGGGGATCGTAGTTTATTTTCTTCTTCAAATAAAATAAAGCGAAAGTAATTGTAAAAATCCGTAGTCGTACATAGTTGCAATCGGAAGAATTACAATTATATACTATTAATATTATATACTATGTAATAATAATAATAAATAAATATTCTAGGACAATCTGCACCGTTACACACCATCTACTCGTTACACAAGCTAGTTACGCTATGCTTACCATGGGTCTAGATAACGCCACCTAGACCCATGGTAAGCATTATATTAAAGGTGTGTTACGGGTTCTAGAATGCGGATAAACATACTCGTACTTAAATAGTTTTTTTTTTTGTAAACACATACATATTATACATAGAAACCCCCAGACCAGTGCAGATATTCCTATTTCATGCACACAAATATTCGCACTGAGTGGGCATTGAACCCGCACCTCCTGCGTAGCGGTCGCGTTCACTACCGCCACTCCACTTTCACCATTAGCCAGTATTAACTATAGGAGACCGTCGATTATATTAAAGGTGTATTAAATGCATGCAATATAGACATGTAGACAAATCCCATTATCATCTAAGTAGGGACCGCCAATTTAGAGAAAACACCTACAATGGCGGCTACTATTCTTTGGACTGCACCCAAGTTTACCTTCAAACGGGGTGCGGCGATTTGACTATCCACATATGAAAAAAAATATGGGGTCAGAGCTGTCAGAGCAGTTTATATCTTTCGAATCTTGCATTCAAGTCCTATTTTATAAAAACAGTTCAGATATATTGCGCTGTAATTGGCAACATTGGCATATCGCGTTACTACCCAAGGGTTAGGCGTTATCATGCATCAAGGCAGTTATCATAAATGTCAACAAATCGATTCCTATACGTCATTTGAAATCTCAAATACGAGGATTACGGACATGGAGCGATGCAACCAAATATGACATAGGTGAAGCCAGGGGAACAAGCTAGTAATAAAGAAAGATAATACAGGTTCTTATTTATTGCTCATAGTTCTGAGGTACTGCTCATGGAGGACAGAATATGGTACGAAATATAAATCCAAAAAAAAAGAATATATCAAGAACAAGAACTTCACATTTTGCAAGATTTTGCCGTTTGCCCACACTAGGCAAGCCTGTCCTGTGGGTACCGTGACATTTGCCTTATGCAGGTCATAAGTTCAATATAATCACACTTACAAAAGTTAGAACAAAAATAAATTGGATGTGAAATATGATTGTATGTGTTAAGGGTTTCGTACTCGTTAAAATGTGTTCATTTGTTCTATACGCACAGTACGCGTTTTTGAGCTATCGTGGATGGAGCTATCTACCAAAATTATATTAAAACTGGAGGGTCGTCACGGTTTACGGTTACGTCCGCAGTTCGAGATCCGTGCCGATAGATACACTTTATCGTGTCGTGCCGGGTTGAAATAATCATCACTAACCGGACTACATAAGTAAATATCGAGAATGCACAGGTTTGTTACCCGTTTTTTATGAAATTCCCATGGATACCCCCCGCCGAAATCAGCAAGGGTGGTTACGTCGAAACCAAACGGCCGTCTTGGGCCAACAGTTGCCAGGGAGGAGCGCGCACCACATTGCCGCCGCGGTTTGATCCTGCTAGGGTTACAGGCGACTACACCTGCCACCCCAAGGTTTGATACCCTAAAGTCTCCTTCCAAAACTTCAAACTGCGCATGGGTAACTTCGCAGCTACTAAACACGTGCCTTCCACCTACTATTATTATGGAAATAGGTTACTGAAATACGCGAATATGGAAATACGCTGCCGGGCACGTTTTATTATAATGTGATCACCATAGAGTGGTTAAATAAATGATATCTAGAATAAAAAACTTTCTGTCTGTTTGTTTTCGATAATCTCTGAAATGGGTGGGTCAATTTGGACGGGTTTTTATTATGTACATTCGTGCTACTTTATTTTAATTTATAGGGCAATTTTCAAACCTCGATGGAAACGGTTAGTATAATTGCAGCACGAGTGTGACGGCCCTAGGCCCCTGGTGTTACAAACGTCTATAGACTATGGTGACCACTTTCAAACAAGGGGGCAACATTCTGTATGTCATCTAATTAAAAAAGGTACGAATCAGCAATTTCGCTCAGCAATATTGTGTCAATATTATATCGCGATAATAATAAATTAATGTCCAGACTGAATTATTATTACGTACATGTATAATACCACGTACCTACTACTATTATTCATTCTGTGGTCTTAAGCGAAAAAAAGAAACAAAACACTCTTCTCTAAAAAAAACTAAACCTCTTCGGAGGTAAACTACATTTTACGTATATGGAATAAAAACAAAGCAAATTTAAAAGTTATGAATAAATTCAAGAAGATACACTGTGATGTGACCCGTTTGAATGTGTTTAAAATAAAATCAGAAAAGTAGAACATAAACATAATACAAGAGTCGGCAGTCGCCGAGAGTTACGAGATATTTGTGTCGCGTAATATTCTCATTAATTGTACGAGAGAACGCGTGTCGCAGACCCAACGGCTATGCCGGGTCCACATTTAAGTAACACTTTAGCGTGACCGTATCAAAAACGTGTCAGTAGGATCATATGGACGTATTTAGCTCCGTGACAGCGAGGCTTAAATAAATAAACCATCGATTGACTTTTGGTGTGGGCCCAACGTTTTATAATTTAAGTCACGTCAATTTGACTTAACCCCGCCTGATAGTAAACTGAAGGCAAAGTGTAAGGAAAGAGGGTCACCATTACAAACACGTAAAGTGTTACAATGGTGGCACTCAACTTGACGGCCTCATCAGATGCTTTTTCACGCCCCGCTTAAAAGACCCGGGACAGTAGGAAGAAGGAAACACATGCGCTGATAAGGAATTCCAAGACTTAATGGTGCGGCAGAGGGAGGTCTCACCAAACCGCTTGGTTCTTGACGGAATATTCTGCACCGTATGCGGTTCACACTCAACCTCATCTCCTGTAGGTTCGATGTTCGTGTTAAAAATGTGCGAGTAGACCACGGCTACTTTCTTCTGCGAGCAATTAATGCTCGTGAAGGAGACAGCGGGGTGGGCCTGTATGAGACCCGCCCAGTTGTCTTCAAAGCGGCGCAGCGTAGGTGACTCGTCCCCCATGAAAACATGCGTGGTGGTGACAGGTGGAGCCGCTTATCCCCCAAGCAGAAGCAGACTGGGACGGCGGTGTCATGCCCACCTCGCTTCCGCGGGTAAGATGGAGACACCATGGTTTTCACACCCGAGGCGGCCATTTTAAATCTGGAGATGGCTCTGGGTCAGCAACGGTGTGACGCATATGTTTAGCCAATCTTACATCCCCACATCTATAGATTTAAGATAGCGTGCGGTTTTAGTCAGCCGAGTCTGCGGTAACCATACGCGACGGTAAAAAGCGTACCTATTTATACGGTAATTGTAAATTCAGGACACTTGACAGGGGTATGTTGCGGACTTCCAGTTGAAGATGTAACTAGTGAATGTGATAAATAAGAGATGGTTAATGTATAGAGGGGTAAGACAATATAGAGCAGGTGTGGGGGTTGTGTGTGAAGATGCAATCTGTTAACTTTCAACTTAGGTACACCATATGTAGATCAGATCGAGGCTATTCTAAGAAAATGCCAGATGAAGAGTACCAGTGATGACTATCCAACTTGTATAAAAACAAAACACAACCTAAGTGTAAGAAAATGACACTAGTACATGAACCGTGTTACATTATTTATAGATCATTACCAATTTTGACAAAAATAGATATTGCATCAACGTTAAAGTCTCTACACTAAAAGTCAAAAGTCACTGCCGCTGTTATTTAAATTCGGTAAAGAAGAGACTGTTTCTCATTTATGTGAGAAATATAAACTCTATGGATGGTAAGTTTTTTTATACCACTTAGGCGGCAGATAAGCACACAGATCACCTGTTGGTAAATGGTCAGAGTGGCATATGGACATTTGCAACACCAGGGGTGTTATACTCCTACTGCCTACCCTAATAAAAGCTCTGGCTGAATCAATGGGAAAGAGAAGTAAGTGTATGTTTCTAATTATGTATTTTATAAAGTTAACATAACAACTATCTTAATACTTAATTATTATGTATATCATTGCAGTATACCTTTTTTATATTGACCATAAATATTTACAACATTATGATTTATAAAAACCCCTCTTTGAAGAATAAATATCGAAAAAAAAGACGGTTTCCAAAATATAGTGACAGTTAAAAAAAATGTTTAGTGTTTTTAAACATTATTTTGGCCTAGTTATTTTCTTAACACTTTTGTGTCAGAGTAAAGGGTATAGGATAATATAATGTGGGTTATAGTATAGGGATAAAATGGTCAATGGAATATTTTAAATAATTACTTTTACCAGATTTCAAATGAGCCTGTTATCAAATTTTTTGGTCTGTTATTACAAGGAACAAGTCTAACGTTTCGCTTCAAAGAAAATGACTAGGTACACAATATAGATGACCATTTTATCCTTACTCACCCTTGGATACCAGTTCACCCCATTTTACATAATAAGGTAAATACTCACATTCCAGTAACAAACACAATAATAAAGCTTGACCTATATAGCCGTATATGAAAATATTACATAAAGGATTAATTAAAAGGGCTAATAGTTGACTTAATTGTTATATTTGTAAAGCAATAAGCGCCCACATTAATACTAAAGTCCACTTCGAAATTCTATGTCTCTAAAAATAGTGTGTGAACGAGCTCGTCGGAGGGGGGAAGGCTTGATAACGACAACCGGGTGTTTTGAATAATAGTAAACAAGGGCAGGACAATGAACGCGATCACTCTACGACCGACTGATCGCACCTCGCAAAACAAAACATCGCAAAATTATATAAACACCTCGTGACCTTCCCGTATACTGAAGGTCACACAGAAAAAAAATAACTATGAGGACCATTGAATTAGCATTAAAAATATCTGTTGTAACGCAGTGAAAAATTATAAACAATAATAAAGAATAAATACCAACGTATGCCTTCTTATTGTTAGCAGATAAATGATCACTTACTTTCTTTCTCTACTTCGTCAATGTACGCAGTGAGTTTGCTTTGGTAATCACGTCCTGAATGTAATTTTGATAATTCAGCTTTTAATTTACAATTTACTTGTTTTTGCTTGTTTTACTAAAGAGACGGAGAAATGACGTCACTGACGTTTTTACGTAGCGTTCCGCGCGCGAGTTCGTGACAGCGAACTGCGTTCGTGTTCGTAGTATGGTCCAATTCAATACTCACTACAAGACCAATATTATTGTGCCTGCGCGAGAAGTTATCCTACGCGTATTCCCTTTGTTAAAAACGAGCGGGCTATTAGAATCGTTCGTATGTATGTGTCTGTGTGTGCGTTATAACGTGTTGCGTAGCTTGAAACGTCAAAGTTTAAATTAATGCTGGCAACATGCTGATGTTACCAACCTAAATTTAAATAGTAACAAATAAATGTATGTAGGTTATTGAAGAGCTGGCCGTTTACACACGGAATAAATATTCGTATTCATATTGTTCTGTATGTTAACACAAATCACAATACTATAAAAATATGTAACTGGCACGCACGCATAACATCCATCAAATCAACCATCACCAGTGTTGCCGAATTTGAGGCTGGATATAATTATCTCCAATAGTAGTGAAGAAGTGAGTCACCACACCTCAGTAATAAGATAATTTAATGACAACAGATCTTCCTTTCCTATTATTTATAAATATAGTACCTCAAACATGTACCTAATAGGTACCTACCATAAAAAAACAAATCCAACAGTTTTATGGATTGAAATTGTATTGTCATCCAGACAAAAGATTTGTTCCATGAGCGCACTGGCCTGAGGGTGACAGGTGAAATTGTGAAATGAAGTCTCCTGGCATGTCATGTCACCTGTCACCCTAGCAGAAGCAAACCCCCACCGGCCACCCCTACCCGCCCCACTTCTCCAAGGAAAGATGCGGTTAGATCTGCCTAAGTGGAAGCTACCTGTCATGTTCTTTGTAATTTTGACATTATCCACAAGACTGAAGATTATAAGACCTGATTAATTTTATAAAACGTTTACATTTACTAGAGACTCGCAAAATTGCGGCTATCCTGCTGCAGAAGCCATTTTAAGAAAAGAAGAAGAAGAAGATAAGACCTGAAAACCCAAGATGGCGTGCGGTTTTAGTTGGTTCAAGTCCGACGTACCACTCCAGGCGATTTCTGTGCTAATAAAAGTTACGAGACAGGATGTGATACTTAGTGAAATACGGTGCCCGTGCAATGGCACAATTTATAAGTATAGTCACTGACCTGAAGTCAGTGAGTATAGTTAGTCTATAAGTTAATGATAAAAAACTTAACTTTAACCCTTCTTTATTCTTCTCTTTTCATTTAAGAATAAGGAACGAGTCAAGCATCGGGTAGATTCAAGATTCAAAACAATTAGGTACCTACCTTTACCGCTTCAATCTGTCAATCCGTCAAAAAACAAATTAGCTTGCTTCTTCTTACATAGTGATTATACAAGGGAATCACATAAACTAAATGGATTACATATAGGTAAATAAAGTCATTGTGGCTGTAGTATTTTCAATAATTTACTTTACACCGAATTTATTTTGTCGTAATAATGTTGTTATGATTTTTTTTCAAACCTGGCAACTCAGATCGGCGTGGGTTTCGATGAATATTGTTAGCGTGGGTTGATTGTTAATTATTTACATAGAATTTTAATAAAAAGTGCACTAATAAGCAATATTAAAAATATATTACACAGCATGGGTAAGTTAACAAAGTGTTTACAATAAATATAGGCTTCGCAGATGTACCTTTTGTTATTGATTGATGTCATCTTCGGGGTGGTCTAGAGTCGAGCGATGCTTATTTTTTACGCCGTCTACTATTTGTGCAGGTGCATGAAAAAGACGTGTTTGATCTAAGGAGTGAGATTTATCATTCAAAGCGATGGTTTGTACATACAATTTTATATAATTGTTAGAAATTTGGTCGCCAAAACACATGCTGTTCTCTAGTGATTGTTTTCGTTCGTGGTAACGATATCTGATGCTTCAGATTGCGCCTTTGATTCGAAGGGCTGAGCATTATGATAGCTGCTAGTGACGCGATTATTGCGAAAACTACGTACCTACCGCTAAAACTATCTATTATATGAAGTACAGTGAATTTAGTTCCATATTGTTTGTAGGTTGATAGATTCGCTATGAATAACAAAATTAGCGCAACTCTTTGGTACAAACACTGTAAGAAACTAATCTTGAGTAATATCAGTGAATAAGAACCCAGAAGGTTGCACTGTAGGTCATGTGTTGATAACAGTGTATTTCTTGTGACACTAATCTGTCACTTTCAGTGCCATTTTGTGTATTTACAATCAATTTATTAAAGTGATAACTATTACCAGTCTAGTGTTTGTTTATAATTTTTCAAAAACTAACCTATGAAATGTTTTGTTTTGATCAAGTTAATGTAATGTTGAATGAGTTCTGTTATTAAAAAAATAATATAGTCTATGAAAAGAGAATACAGTACTGCTATCCTTGTGTAGGTGTTGTTTACGAATTGTTCTGCATTTTCTGATATTATAACTAATTAGTTCTTTACAACATACTACAAGATATGCTGATTGGAACATTGTTTAGATCTAATTGACTGTGTATTTTACTAAGTGTTGTTTATGTTCTGAAGAGGTATTACACTGAATCAAAACATTTTTAATATTGCTAACAAAGTAAAAAAGTACAAACCTTTAGTACTATCAGAAAATACTCTTAGCACACCATACTGTCAGTAATAAATATGCAGGGTCTATGGTAGGGTTATGATCAAGTAATCATTTCTATTAAAGCATGTTTGGAGAACCATAATTCTGACGCATACTTTATTAACAGTTTTCCTGTTAGAAGTAAAGTAGTAGTAAATAATAATTAGTTTTACCTGAAGTGCGTAAAAGTAGTGACAAAATATTTAGTTGCTTAAGTACTGGTTAGTAAATTAGTCACATCCCCTTAAATACATCTAAAAAGGCTAGTTGTTATAGCAAACAGACAAAATGATAAACAAATCGTAAAACACCTTATGAATTTGCATTGCTAATATTCTGATTTCAAATAGCTGAGCGGTTTTTTAAAACAGTCTTATTTGAATGTTGTAAACTCATACTTCTAATGTTCCAAATATGAATGGAGATAGCTTCTATTTCAGATTAATAATGTTGAGTGATTTGATGAATATTACAAGACCATAATAGAGAGGCTGAAAAATAATAGGGGTATCAAAACACTTGCAACACCTTCTCAGTGAAACAGAAAATAAAAAAATGTGTAAACAAAAAAAAACATTTCAAGAAAGTTAAACTTTGATGAAAGTAATTCATATATTAATTAGTATATACAAATTATATTACTTATATTATGCTCCTAGCTGTGCCTCATTGTTTCACTAGGGGATTATATATGCTGGAATTACTGCGCATCTTTATAGAACAGACTGCTCAATGCCACCATATTCAAATTTAAGATATTTTTCCATGTTATTTTGAGTGAAGAAACGGCACGAAAATGAAAAGTTGTTTGTCCCAGATTCTTCCTGCATATAAATTCTGCATTTCAATTATTTTTTTGTTATTATGCCTACATATTGTGAGCTCCATATTGGAAAACCAGTCACAAAAAAGTCTCCGTCTTGAAAAGCTGTGCGCATATTCTGTATATATTTGCCTATTTTTTGTGTCTACTGTTTATTTTGGAGTTATTTTATATCTTGCTTAAGTGCCTTTGTATCATCTAGATTTTTAATATTCAGCAGCAACTGCAATATTTTTAAAATCTTTATTTTATAAAGAGTATTTGAAGCTGTGCGACTTCTGCAATGCCAATCAGCAAATCTTAAAAAATATTATTCTGAATGTTATGAGTAAATTTAGATCATAATGTAATATAATTTATGTATATGTGTTACAGTAAACTGCTTAACGAGACTGCAATTTGAGGAGATCTGATTAAAAAGGTCAGTACACTTTTATTTTTTAACAAGCCGTGTTTTATAACACTGCTTTATTATGTACTGAAGGAATAATTCAGAGGAGGAGATGTAACATATTGCTGAACATGCCAATAATATTTCAACTGTACATTTTCTTTTGAGTAAGTCTGTATTGTTAAAATGGGAATACTCATGGGGTATTAAAAAAAGTCACCAGTGTTTTGTAGCGATATCAGTCAGCCAGAAAATTTCTTATAACCGGTCACATATGCAGGACTCCCGCGTCCTATTGGCACGGGTCTTAGACTTCTTCCACTTTCTTTCTATTTCCCCGTGTGCAAATACCCACGCCGAAGTCAGTGCGGGACTCGGACCAACCAAACCCGGAAGGCCGTATTGGATCATCAGTTGCCTAGGGCGAGGTAACTCCTGGCATATCCTTCACGCCCTGGCCGATCCAGTACCAGCGAAGGCCCTTTTAGGTGTGAGACCACGGTGTCCACATCTTTCCCCGGATGGGGAGGAGCGCGCATCACGCTGCCGCCGCGGCTTGCTACTACTAGGGTGACAAGCGGCTCCAGATATCACCCCCAAATCCGCGCTCATGGAGGACGGAGGCATTGGCATTGTTTTGATACAATCCACGTGCGGTTTTTCGCTAGAACTGCGCATATAATAGTGCCCTTGGTGCATAATTTCGGTTCACAACTTGTGCCTACATTAAGAATTTTCCCGAATTGGGAGTGCCGATATTTGTGCGCGTTTTATTACCTGTGTTTGTTTATCCTTCAGACGAGTAGACAGGTACTGGAATTTGAAATGGTAATACCCTTAAC
Organism: Pelosia muscerda; assembly: GCA_963691645.1. NCBI lineage: Eukaryota > Metazoa > Arthropoda > Insecta > Lepidoptera > Erebidae > Pelosia > Pelosia muscerda. The sequence goes on along the minus strand of OY829098.1, from coordinate 3,704,415 downwards.
CCATTTTGTGACATACTCGTATTTATATTTCGATCGCATAATCATGAACACCTGAAATATTCATTGTCTAGTAAACATGTGAGTCATGCGGTTTGTGTCGCCTGTATGCTTATTCCGCACTTGCATAATGACGCTGCATTCGTTAAACCAAGAATAACTTGCAGGGACGCTTTTTCTAACATTTTAAAATGAAATGTTATAATCAAAAATTACAAACCAGTTTCACATGAAAAATAATCCGATTTTAGCGGCAACGGTGTGATCCATGAATCCACTAAATCGTCCACTGTCCGTACTACTTAATATAGTAATTGATGGTTCTTTCTTCAGAGCTCAAATCATCCAAATAAACTTCGAACCCCTTCTTCGAATCAGTGGCACAGGGTAAATCTGGCATATATGGTAGACTCAGAAGTTTTTTTTTAAATCTTTTTGACCCAATAGTTGGTTACAGCAATAGCGTTTATCGTTGCTCTACAGAGGTTTTCGCTGGTATAAGTGTAGGGAGAGCGAGTGCGATATGACCGCGCTCGATATAGCCCCATTTCACCATATATTCCCTGCAGCGGCCAACTAGGGTCCGTAGGCGATTTAATAATAATAATAATAATAATAATGACTTCCAAGTCGGCCACTGGAGATGATGTTCAGGCGGCAGGTTTTGATTAGGTGTGATGAACCCCTAATTTCGCCTCTTACACTGGTTTCCACGGTGCGAAGTTTCGCGGACGGATTTACTATGACAAAAATCGTGTTTACAGTATCGCTGATGAGCTTTGTCCCACGGATCGTGAAAAGTCAGCTTTAGGCATAGGTTTATACTTGCTATGGAAGTCCCACGGTATGATGTCGTAGCCAGGGCTTGAAACCGGTTTAGAAAATACCGGTTAATAAAGGTTAAACCTGTTTTTTGTAAAGGTTTCATTCAGAGCGAAACCAGAATGGGAACCATACTAAAACCTTAATAAACCGGTTTAATCCAGAGCGACACGTACCTACCCGCGTCGGCATCACTTGAACTAAGCACGTCACAACTTGCTTGTAAATTGTAATTGTTCAGAGAGTGATGCATTTATTTAAACGATTGCTAACTTAAAGTGGGCTAAGTTATTGGTAATTTCGCAGCTTTGCTCCTAATTATTTTAGGGTTTTCAAGTAAAGAATGGGTCATAAGAGAAAGAACAAAATATATAGTTATTTATTTTGATTACTTGAACGAAAGAAATGTCTAAACGAAGGATGCGGCGTAAAATACGTTATAACTACTAGTGGTAGAAATTTGATGGAATAAATTTGTCATAAATTTTGACCGGGTGGGTAGCAACCTCGGTTGAATTGCGTTCAGGAGTCAGCAAGTACATAGCCGGGCAGAGGTGGTGGTAGTCGCAGCATTAGTGGGACCAGTGGGTATTGGCGTAGTTTGGTGGGGATGGTGCGGGGTGACCCGCCGAGCAGGGAGACCCGTAGAAACTGGTGTCGCGGGCCGCTCGCGGCATAGTAGGTACAGAGGCTCAACTGGGGCTAACCACCCTGGGAGACTGCCTCACCAGGCCGCGCATAATACTAAAATGGTTCGTCGTACAGGTTGGTGACCGGATGTGGGAACCCGCCGAACATATATTCAGGAGGGGAGGCACCTTCCGTTCGGCTCGTCGGCTCTCGCCATGCCGCCTCACAACCACAGATAAAACCAATCTCCTGCGCTTTGTCACGCGGTGCTGCCACGACAATCACCTCTTTTTTCACGCCTTCTCTTACCCCCTACCATGGCAGTACACATCAGAGATTATGGCAACACAGCGGCTCTTTATTCTCCCACTAGCTCGCTTTTTGAGGTGGAGTCTACTAACATCTGTGGGCTCCATGCAAACTTCAACGCCGTCCACCAACAACTAGAGACGGCGAAACCAGCCACGCTCTTTCTGACGGAGACACAAATATGCCGCATGACGACACCTGCCTGCTCTACCCCGGCCATGTTCCAAAGGAAAATTTTCGTGCCAAAACCGGGGAGTGCGTGTTTGTTAGGGCGGATGTTTGTTGTCGTCGTTTGCGCTGCCTTGAGGACCCATCCTTTTCTGTCCCGTGGGTACACGTAGACCATAGCTGTACGAGACAAATCTATGTGTGCCGTTACCGTTGCCATACCGGAGATGCCGAGACCACACTATTCTTTGAATGTCTGAGTCAGGCGGCAGATGAGGCGAAGGAGCGGTTTCCGAACGCTGAGTAGGTATTTTTGGGGGTTCCAAGGGGCTTTTAATAGCACCCCACGACCAGTGCAGGGAAATCGGCGTCTCTGGCACTACTCGTCAGCGGACTGGGATGGACTGCGTGACTATTTTGCGTCTATCCTTTGGGTTGAGCGCTGTTTTGTAGGTAAAGACCCATTGGATAGTGCAACTGCTGTCGTCCGTGAGATCAGTTTTGGGTATGGAGTACTATATCCCATACACTGATGTCACCGGTGCCCGCGGAGTGCGCCCTTGATTCGGGCGTGAGCAGAGGCTGTTTATCATAAACAGTTTGCGTTTCGCGCTTGGGTAAGGTAAGGCACAACGATTCCAACATAGGGTACTTAAGGCAGCGTACAACAAAGCAAAGGGTCTGCAAAATACCCAGCGCATAGCACAGGTTGGTCAAGACCTAGTGGTGCATCCCACGGGCAGCCGTGGCTACTGGGTACTGGCCAGAGCCGTGCAAGCTAAATTCTACCAGCCCGGCAGCCCAGCTACCCTGCCCCCGCCCCTCCCCCGTCCCCCTGCACAACCCTGATGGATCCCTGGCCCATGAGCCGCAAGAGAAAACAATTTTTCTGGTTAATCTATTTACGACCAACTCCCGAATTGAGGACTGTGGTATGCAGCCACCGACCACCCAACAGTGACCACGCAATGCCTGATATCCGTATCAGGCAAGGCGACGTCCGTGCAGTACTGCAGTCACTCGATGTCCGGAAAACCAGTGGTCCGGATGGTATACCAGCGGTGGTTCTTCAAAAATGTGCAGCGGAGTTGTCTACAATGCTCACGCGGCTGTACTAACTCTCCCACATTTCGGGTACAGTAGTGCCGACGGCGTGGAAAGAGGCGAATATACAGCCGATTCCCAAGAAGGGAGATCGCTCAGACCCAGCCAACTATCGACCCATAGCCGTCACCTAAGTGCTGTGTAAAGTTTTTGAGCACCTCATCAACACACAGCTCATGCGTCACCTAGAGGATCACTGACCGGCAATAAGGTTTTAGGCCGAAACGATCTTCTGCGGTATATAACCTATCTTTGGGGTGAGGCTATGGACAAGCATGGTGAGTCACTGGCTATTAGCCTGGACATCGCTAAAGCTTTCCATAGAGTCTGGTACAAATCGCTTCTTAGCCAACTACCAACCTTCGGTCTGCCTCCAAGACTGTGCAATTGGGTTGCTAGCTTCTTGCAGGGGCGCCGCATTCGCGTTCCTTGTGATGGATGAGCTTCGGAGTTCCTGCAGGTAAATGCTGGCTCTCTACTTTCCTTCCTCATCGCACTATTCAGAGCACGCCACTGCCATTTCAGGATAACCTCAATATACTCGGTATGGATGTTCGCTGCAAACTGATGAACAAGAACTATATCGAGAGCATCATCAAAACAGCTTCTCGTAAACTCGGAGTCCTGAACAGAGTGAGACGTTTTTTCACGCCGAAGCAGCGGTGTCTTCATTACAAGACACAAATTCGCTCCTGCGTGGAATACTGCTCGCATCTCTGGGATAGCTCCGCAAAGTACTTATTAGATGCTCTCGACAAGTTGCAGCGACATGCGATCTGCATTATTGGGAGTCTTATTTTTATTTCATAATTAGGACACAGAAGTTGTGATTTAGTTTTGTTCATTATAAAATATCAATCAATCAGCCTATCGCAGTCCACTGCTGGACATAGGCCTCTTCTAATGCATCCAGTCTGTCCTAGCCGCCTTTTTCAAGTCATCAGTCCATCTGGCTAGGGGGCGTCCTACCTTCCGTTTGCCTTCTCGCGGTCTCCACTCGAGGACTCGTTTGCTCCAGCGACCATCGGTCCTCCGGCAGATGTGGCCAGCCCACTGCCACTTCAGCTTGGTTATTCTGCGAGCTATGTCTGTAACTTTAGTTCTTTGTCGGATGACCTCATTGCGAACTTTATCCTTCAAAGAGACTCCAAGCATAGCTCGCTCCATGGCCCGCTGAGCGGCTTGCAATTTGTAGACTAACCCCACCGTCAATGTCCACGTTTCGGCACCGTAAGTCATAATAGGCAGAACGCACTGGTCGAAGACTCTTGTTTTTAGGCATTGTTGTAGGGGGAGGAGAAGACCCGACGCAATTTGCCAAACGCTGCCCAGCCCAATTGGATCCTTCTGGCTAGATCTTTCTCGAAGTTGTTTCTACCAAGTTGTATGGTTTGCCCCAGGTAGATATATTGTTGAACAACTTCGAGTGTGGCCCCTTCGACGGCAATCGGTCTCGGTATAACGTGTTCATTGAACATAACCTTGGTTTTGTTCAAGTTTACACCAAGGCCGACGCGTCGAGAGGATTCGTTTAGGCCGTGCAGCATTTCGCCCAGCTGCTCCAGCGACTCCGCAACTATGACGATATCGTCGGCGAACCGAAGGTGGTTATAAAATATGCAATATAATAATTAAATAACTATGTGGGCTAATAATAATAATGAGTCAAAAATGAGTAGGTAATTGTCAAAAAATAAACCACGCGGGCGAAGCCGCGGGCAACAGCTAGTATTATATATAATTAAAATTATAGGGAGTTAATACATGCCATTATCAATAGAATTTTTACCAATATCATTTATCAATAGAATATTTGATTAGAAAAACTGTTCTTTTATAATATTTTGATAATTAAAATAAATAAATTTTATTAAAAAAAATTGTATTAAATTGAAAATGGATTGCGCATACAGTCCACGCGACCGACGACGCTCGCACTACACTTTAGTGACCTTCACCACTCCTTTAAAATATGGAAGCACTTTAGCCCTACGCTTGAAAATTGAAATTTTGTACTAGTGGATAACACATGTAGTCCGCGCGAATTGAATGTGAATGGTGCATCGATGTTGTCGGTAAGAGCGAAATCAAAACCGGTAAATTGAGTTCAAACCAAAATGGTTTTTTATCGGTTAAGGTAGAGTCAAACCTAAATGAAACGCTCTTATGTACTTACACTGAAACCGGTTTGATACATTAACCGGTTAACAAGCCCTGGTCGTAGCCGACTGCATATGACAACTGCAGTCGAATGCAGCAGATACAGAGATACAGCGTACTGTGTAACAGGCTTGAATATGATAGTATTGTTTATTGTCTTAATTCTTAACAACTTCTCAATGGGGTCGTTTCCCCATGTCGAGTATCAACAAGTAATGTACGTGAAAAAATGAAAAGGGGTGGATACAAATGGACGGATTGCGGAGGGGATATTCTTTAATTTTTATGGACAGTATGTGCGGTCAGATGAGGTGTCGTGCATTTTGATACGTATAAACGGCGCTTTTAAAAAGTAGCAATGATTTATAACACGGTACGCTGTAACTGCTGCTGCGGACTGCGGTCGGCTACGAAATACCTTTGGAATAAAACAAATGACTACTGCCTATATGTCGTAGAATTATAATAGTATCACTCGGCTTCTACGAATAACAAACTGTTTATTTAGCACGACAGTCCGTACACGTGAATGTAAATTATGCATACAAACATACAAACAACTCTGACGGTCCATACATGTCTCCAAACTAGGCCACAGCCTATTTATTGAAAGACGGTATAGCGCTTATAACTCTTGATATATTCTATTCAACGGATATTTATTTGCATGTATACCAACCTCTGCGGCGTAGCAGTAGAACGTTTAACTACTACGAAGGGAGCACGGGTTCGATATCCGCTCAATACAAATATTTGTATGCATGAATATGCACGTTAAGCTGTCGCTAATATCTTCGATTCTTCGATTAATCGCTTCGATATCGCTAATTTGGTTGTGGAGGTCCGATAGCAGTCGCTTCACGGAAAATGTCGAAGTTCAGCCGCATCTTAGACTAGAAAGCCGACTCCAACTAAGTTGGGAATACACTTTGAGATTGAGTATGAGATCCCATAACGCAAGCTCGTCGAGCTATGCTTACTTTAAACTAAGATAGCTCTATGTATGTCGTAAATATCTACGTGTGTATGAATGTCATAGGATATTTATTATTATCATTATATTATTAGCCGATATCCGTGTCTTCGTCCGCATGGATTTCCGTTTCCGTTTGCGTTCCCATTCCTCGCAATATTTTCTTATTTTCTAACCGTTTGAAGTTTCCCTGGACTACGAAAAATATTTGAAAACCAAATTCTATTGAATTGGCTCGCGAGACCAAAGACCAGCAATAGGGACGATAAGGTCATCCAATTCCACCCATCACTGCTTAATTTCTTAGTTTTGCTGACAAATATGCATTAAAAATTAATTATTGTGTAACTAAACTGAAACTATGACTTTTTAATACTTTTAGTTCCCAATTAGATCAAAACATAAACAATAAAATTGAATCTAAATTTATAACTTTTTAAATTCCTTATAAAATTACAAATGACTTTAATTACGAACCATACACATGTAAAAGCAACACAGACCAAGATAAATGCAATTTTCTTTTGAGCTCCATGCATTTCACTACGCGCTAAGAAGCTTAACGCTTTTCTAACGTTTTGTATATTACGTTTTCCTGCAGCTTTAGAAATAGAGTTTTTAAAATATATTTCAAATGATTTGTTGAAAGAAAATTTCACTGCACCTTTTCATTTTTATCAACTGGATCTTTTTCGAGAATAGACTAGTAGACAACATTTATTAATTTTTAAAACATGAAGATATTATGATTTGTGTACCTACTACAATCTTCCTTTCCGAGCAAAATGTTAGACTTACAACTTTCACCCTAAAAGAACAATGAAAAACGCAAAACGTTTGTAGACTTTACTATTGTTGCCTTGGCAAGGATGATGATGATGACGACATAACCCGTGGTAGTTGAGTAATAACAAGCGGTGACATCGCGTAGGTGGTCCAATTCCCACCTACGGGATTTACCCTCTTGCCACGTGTTAAATATTGAAGCATGCGCCTTGGTTCCCTTTTGATATGCGCCTCCCAACTTTAGACTCAGTTGAATATCATTCGTCAGTGTATCAGGCAGGAATATGCTGCCTGCGACGTATTTTTTCTACTATCAATCTAATATATACCTACAGTTATGTGCGTCATGATTTTTGAAATAACAAAACGGTATTGTTATTCATCTTAGACGGCCATGTGCTGTTTTTTTGACGATTGAAATAAAAAGGTACGTACCATATGTATGCATTTTATTTTGAGCTTTGAATGATATATCATCATCATCATCTTCCTAGCGTTATTCCCGGTTGCATTCGAAGCCTTCGCCTCGGAGTCCGGGGTCTAACGGCTCTTTCTCTTGAGCAATAAAATATGTTATTTGATGTTTATTGACTTTTTCTAAATATTTATTATTCTTAACAATTATTACAAGCTAACAAACCAGCATCAGTTGCCAAACAACAGAACAATTAGTCGTCATCTAATTTATTTCAATTAGTTAGGCTCACCAGCATCAAAAGTATAGGCAATATTGAGGTCAGGAATAATATCTATATTTAGGCAGAACTATAAGTAGTACTGGTATTGCTTGCCGTATTAATAAATAGAGCGTAATTAAAGATAAATCATACGTTGTTGCTAGCTTTATCGTACACATTTTTTACCCAACTGCCACGGAAGGGTTATGTTTTTCACCAATTCCGTTCACGCTAACCTTTGAACGCTTCCAATCCGTCGTGTTGATTGATATCAATCAAAATAAATCAATGTGGTTGTTACTATATTTCAATATAATGAAAAGAATGATGTTACTAATATGTTTGTTTAAATAACTTTAAATCGAAACAATGTATACAACGCCATAATCGTCACGTGCATGTTGTTGTATTGTCTTTTTGTGGGCCTCTTAAAGAATTTTCCTAGTGATTAAATCATATAACTTGTTATCAGAGAGCTATGGGTCACTTAGGTGAACCCATTCAGAGTACTAGCAATGTAGGTTAGCTATATTAACCACTCCGTTAACGGTAAGACTAGTAATATCGGTTAGTAGCACCCACCATATTGATAAGCAAAAATACTGCCTAGGCCGGTACTGCGATATACGAGTTTCATCTTTTAACACGTCAAATATCGATTTACGAATCACGAACTCATACTTTCCCAAGAAAGTAATTGAACCCGTGACACTCCCATATGGTGCTTATGTACTCTGTTCGTGTGGACGTTTTGTTCTACGATTCGGGTCAATTAATCAGTTTTAAGTATTTTGGGCCGCGGTAGCCTAGTGGTATGGGTAATGGACTGCTCAGACGAGGTCTCGGAGTTCGATCCCAGGTTTTACTATGGCACACACCAATGACTTTTCGATGCTTTTCGACGTTATGTGTGTATTTATGGCAGGTTTATAAGTGCCCGTTTAATGGCGATAGGCTCGCCACCTATTACATTGGGACCTAAACATAAACTGGCGAAATGTGGGTGCTAGCACCTCTGCCTACCCCTTCGGGGATACAGGCGTGAGTTTATGTTAAATATGGGGGCCAAATTATTAACTCACTTTGCTGTATTTTTTCGTATCTGGAATTCCTTTCTTGTTACATAACTTTGCCACGAATTTCGCAATGGGTAATAAATTAGATGCCAATCTTAGATGTGTTCACACCCTATTGGCTACCGGTCTGTACATGAGTTATTCAAGCTTGACTGAACCGAGTGGGTTGAGTAATTCAGTTCATTAACATTTCTAGCGATATATTTGTTAGCAAAAATGTTTTCTTTTTCACTTGCGGAATTCCCGTCCCCGCTGGACGGGGACAGCGGGGGCGGTTATGTCGGAATTATATTCTAGGACAATCTACACAACAACACCTAGACCCATGGTAAGCATAGTTTAACTATTAGTTTAGTTGTGTTATGGGTTCTAGAATGCGGATAAACATACTTAGATACTTTTTTTTTGTAAATACATACACATTATACATAGAAAAACCCAGACCAATGCAAATATTCACATTCATACACACAAATATTTGCACTGAGCGGGCATCGAACCCACACCTCCTGCATAGCAGTCGCGTTCACTACCGCCACGCTACGGAGGTCGCCGATAATTGAATTGAACCGACTAAAGCCGCACGGCCGTCTCTGACATCTGCCGAGGGTGAAGTAACGCATAGACCTAATTTCCGGACTGACTCCGTGTCGGGTATGAGATTGCAGTATCCACATCTTTCTTCGAGAAGGGAGGAACGCGTAGCGCGCCTCCCTCGCGGCCAGCTTTTGCTAAGTTGACAGGCAACCACCACCATCCTCAAAACCAAAATGTATTAAAATAAAACCACTTCGATTGCGATAGTAATTTTTTTCGGTAAAAACAATTAACGCATGATTCATTTCGATGATGACATCTTTAAAATTCAGGTAAAGTGTCAATTCCCCGTATTTTATAGAAACAGGGCTACCAAATAAAGTTTCTTTTTCTTTGCTTTGTCCTTGTGATGCGTAGTGGTTTCTTTTAATATATAACCTGTTGCAACCGGCCAATGACCGCCAGCCCTTCACACCTATATTATTCGCAGTTAGCAAATCACAACCCAATACAGTATTTAGAAGAAAAAAACGTATGAAGTTGCATTTTGATCAAATGGCATTTCCCAAATCGGAGAGTCCATTGTTCTTGTAAAACAATGCTGTATTACACTTATTAATATAGTTACACTAACTTAAAAGGTACCGTCAGGATATAATATAAAAGCTGGTATAATGAAAGTGGCTTCAGGTATTAATTGTATTAGGTCGTTACATATGTAATAGCCGTTTTGTTTGAAGAAATTGGAGGAAGCCCAATTTTCAGTTCTAACATTTATTAAATTTTTTTAGGAATGACAGATTCAAATTTTTTGTGTATGAATGAGACAACATTAAGCACACAGAAACTTTCATTACATTTTTTAAAAGTGACAGCTGTAAAAAGTAATACGAAATCATCAAAATACTGTTGTACTGTTTTTGAAGATCGAATTTAATTTATCCAGCGGCCAATAAATAAAAAAATTCATCCAGAGTTGTAAAATCTTGAAATCAACTTTCAAACAAAATATAAATAATGGAAATAGCTATTAAATTACAGGACAAACGAACTCATGAATCTAAGAAAACGGCCATTTCATATGTAAAGACCTATTATAAAATCCTTTTTGAAAGAGAATCCATTATTAAAAACTAGCTGATCCGCGCAACTTCGTCTGTGTCGCCCCGTTTTTGGTCGTAACTTGATGTTACATACATATAAACCTTCTTCTTTAACCACTCTATCTATTAAAAAAGCCGCATCAAAATCCGTTGCGTAGCTTAAAAGTTTTAAGCATACATAGGGACATAAGGACATGAAAAATAGGGACAGACAACGCGACTTTGTTTTATACTATAAATCACTACCATAGTATTGCAATGCATAGCCTGAGTGCTATACGTATTTATTGTACCTACAGGTTTTTGATGTTTCAACAAATTCGGCGGGCAAATGCCCGTCGGGATCTATGAGATATATTTTCTCGGGAGTATTAGATTCCGCTACCACACAGATTAATGTGACAGAACTCTGCAACTTTAGTCTGTTCGAGTCTAACATAACGATCTTATTAGCTGAGTGTTATGTGTATTGCACGAATCAAATCCGCGAACACTAGCCACATCACAGACATCGTCAATTTTCGAAATTACTAATATTCCCTCTTAACTTCTCCTGGTATGAAGTGGTTTCATTTCGGTCGTATAACGGCCAGGATTCGAACCGCCGAGTCTTTAACCGCCTAGTGACCGACGACGTTTCAAGCTATAGTTGGTTCTTCATGCTTCCTTTCATAATTCCAGCTTACTCCAGAAGTGACCTGTTGCTATCTAATATAGGTGCATTTGCTATGTGCTTGCTCTTCCAATTTCACGTTTTTTATATTATTACTTTCCGTACGACAGAACCATTTTCCTTTGTATTAAATTGCCTATGTATTGTATTGCACTGGAAAGTTCTCAGCAGAGGTATGCCCAGATACCTTCTGACCCAACCCTAACGTAATACGCAGTTTCCTGTTCACGGTCAGCATATACAATAACTACTTATATGTTAGATAATAAAAGGAAATGGCTACAATTTCTTAGTTGCCATACACAGGCAACGATGGGGTGGGTTATATTTAGACATCAGTCAGCGCATGTGAAATAAAGCATCTATGTGAGCAATATAATGGTATCTTAGATTGTATTCCGATATAATAAGACTGATCGGTATATCTGCCTGTTCGTCTATCATAGTCGATTTCCGAATCTATAGGACGAAATAAATTGGAGTTAAGGCGTGAGTTCGTAGCCGACCGCACACAACTGCAGACGCATGCAGCACATACAGCGTACTGTGAATTAGTCTTGAATATGATAATATACGTAGCAAGATGCACAGATGGCCGGTGGAGCCGAAAGGTTCTCGAATGGAGACCGCTTACCGGTAGACGAAGCGTGGGACGGCCTCCTGCGATGTGGACGGACGACATAGTCAAAGTCGCGGGTACCCATTGGATGCAGACCGCCTCCAACCGGTCGGATTGGAGGTCGATGGGGGAGGCCTATGTTCACCAGTGGACGATGATGATGATGATAATATTGTTTATTGTTGTAATTCATTGCGGTTTCTCAATGGTGCCGTTTATCCTTATCGAGGTTTAACAAGTAATTCATGTGAAAAACTGAAAATGTGTTGATATAGACAAATGAATACATTCTTTAATATGTGTACCTACGGCTGTATGACGTATCGTTTTATTACATTTAAATCTATATCCGCTGCCGTGTTCTGCGGTCGGCTAAGGAATCATATCTTTATATGAACATAAGCTAGTGTATGGTACGACGGAGTGCATATACTCACAGGTTCCTATGTTTATGTGACTTGACTAGTTTCATACCCGAAGCCTATGTCCTATGTGAACTGCACTCAGCTAATCGATAGACTTATGAATTTATCCCAAATTGTTATTCGTATTGAACTAAAATAAATCCTAATCAATACGAATATTTTTGTCTTTTATGTATAATGTCTACATATTAGTTGTCGTTACCGGGTACATTATACGCCTTATACAGTCATGGGGAGAAGCCGATGGCTGGTTTAACTGTATAATACCTTGTGTGGCTTGAAGCGAACCATATACAAGTGTGTTACAGAATACATAATAGTACTACTTAACTCTGCGTTGATAGATTTAGTTTTAGAGTACATCGATATGTTACAGGCAATCATATGTTTTAAGAGGTATTCTGTAAAATAAGTCTAAACCATAAAACAATTAATATTCGACCTATACCTACTCTGTCCATTAGTTTATTTCCTTTTTGACAGCTTCGCATATGAATTACTATTTTTATTTTCGGAATAATCAGCTGCCTTGGGTGGTAAGTATGTATGCGTTGGTGAAATTTCCATTTTAAAACGCATAGTTGATAACAATAACATCTACGTTACGTTCGCTAGTGAAGACCTGTTTTTAATGCGGTTTTACCTTATATTATTTGTATGTATAAATAGTATCAACCTATAGATATATTATTTATTTATTTTATATTTAATGAAAAAAAAAAATGTTAAACTAATAATTAATTTTAATAATAAGTCTGTACTCATAAATGATTGAAAGTTGTTCTTAAATATCGATAATTATTTCGAATCGAATCAATAGCTTGCGAGGGTGTCACTATATTCGAGTTTTCCCAAACTTTTAAAAAGAAAATAAACGAGTGGACCGAATTGATGTCATTTCTGTCCTTGATGTCTACAGCAATGATGTTATCGATTTCTTATACCTACAATGTTCAAATTCCTCCCACCTGTTATTAGTAGGTACTTCCTTAGTTGTAGGTATTTTACGACGAAATATTTGCGTCATCCTTTTGTAAATGTACTCATCACTTCTAAGTAGGTACTTGATGGATTTAGATGTGGATTCGTCATCATTCATCGACGCTCGTTGTGATGTTGATGATTTGACTAAATACGGGTTATTGTAATATAATTTTTGTATAATACGAGCCTTATAATTTATAGTGAGTTTAAACGAGAAAAAGCATATTATGTGATTAGTTTAAAAAAGTGAAGCTGGCAGGTTACAAAATATTCAACATATAAAAAATAAGAAGGAACCATTTCAATTTTAAAAAGGGAACGTTTTACAAATATGAATTTTAATTCAAATGTACGGAATCTAACAAAGCGGAGCAATATACCACGCTTATTTTAATTAAATAACTTTACTACAAATCCGTTTCATTTGTATCCGGCCGGTTTCAACTTTGTAAGTACAGGACAACGTCCATAGATCACGGTAGCCATTTTCCATCAGGTGGGCCGTGTGCTGCCACATTTTTAAAGCGTTCTATGCATATAACATTTCATATAGTAATGTAATGCCGGCTTTGACTTTCAATTCAAAAATATAATTTAATAATAATTGATTCATTACAAATATATACCATTATACACTCCCAATATGTATAGCAATTTTCTATAGTCCTTCAACTGACCCTGAACCTGCAAACCCTTGTTAAATCAGAACACTTGTAATGAGAACCATGTGCTTGTCCAGATCAAATCTTATTATTATTTTTTCACCCCGTCTTTGCAACATTTTTCATTCCTGCTCCGCACCTATTGATCGTAGCATGATGTTATATACATATAAACCTTCCTCTTTAACCATTTTATCTATTAAAACTAACCGCATCAAAATCCGTTGCATAGTTTTGAAGATTTAAGCATACAAAGGGACAAGAAAAATAGGGACAGAGAACGCGACTTTATTTTATACTATGTAGTGATCAGGCAGCAGTTGATTCAATTGGAGTAAAATAAAGTTGTGGATGTTTCAGGCCGCTACAATGTCTCAACAATACAGCTTAAGATGGAACAACCACCAGCCCAACTTCATCTCCATGTTCACGACGCTACTGAACACACAGACACTGGTGGATGTTACCCTCGCAGCAGATGGAAAGCAACTGCTCGCCCACAAAGTTGTGTTGTCTGCATGCAGCACTTATTTTCAGGTAAGTGAATTGAACTAACTTAATATAGGTAGGTAATGATTAAAGAGTCAGCCTCACGATTGAAAGGTCCCAGGTTCGAATCCTGGCAATTACATTAGCGACTTGAACCCACTCCTGACACAAACCATTAAGCTTAGCTGGAGGGGTCAGAAGGAATATTAATATTTTTAAAAAAAATCTATAGTCGGGTGATTGGAGTTCAACTAAAACTTCTGTCACCAAGCCAACTTCCCCTGCAAGACAGTAGACTTGCTGATTGGCAGACTAGGCTCTGGCACAGGCTTTTCACACTCAGTTTTTTTTAAGAATATTAGCATCCGAAATTTCTAATATTCCCTCATAACACCTCCAGCTTAAGCTAAATTGCTTGTGTTAGGAGTGTTTTCACGTCGTTAGTGGATTGGTCAGTATTCGAACCCGGCACCTCTCGATTGTAGGACTGACCTTGACCACTAAGCTACCGAGTCGCTCCCACAAACCGAACCGTAGAAAATGTAAGCGGACTTCAGCAGACTCCTAAGTGAAACCTTCAGAAACAACCAAGTTGATGGAAACAATGAAATATAGACTATTCTGAGTCTGTAGTCGATCTCCTGGATAACCCTACCCCCCTTTTTTATTGTGCGCAAAATCCTCACGGATACCACCTCCGCCAAAGTTGATGGAGGTGATTATGTCGGACTCGAACAGAATAAAATGCACGCTGTCTATGAGTCTTTGATTGCCGTAGGTGAGATTACACAAGATATATCTTTCGCATCGCGGCAGACCCGGGGACATCTCTGTGAGATAACCCCCTTCCACTAATGTGGGAACCATGGTGTTCCTATCTAGCACCTTGATATAGGGAGACGTACTTTGCGCCGCCGCCGCGGCCTGCTTCTGCTAAGGTGACAGGCGGCTCCACTCATCACCCCCAGGCCCGCGCTCATTCTGCAACCAGATAACCTTACACCCTGGCAATTTAAACCTAGAGAGGCATTAATCGGTTCAATAACGATAGTCAATCGTTGATCAGCGGTGGAAGGGTTTCTATAGAGGTACCCATACCATGCTTTTCGAAGTTATGTGTGTATTTATCGCAGGTTTATAAGTGTCCGGTTAATAGCTATAGGCTCGCCACCTATTACATTGTGACCTAAACATAAACTGGCAGAATATGGGTGCTAGCACCTCTGCCTACCCCTTCAGGGATAAAGGTGTGAGTTTATTTTATATTATTATATTATTACCCATACGAAAAAAGTACCTAATTAAGTTTTTTTTCTGAAGTTATTTTATTTTAACATGTCCTTTTGTAGGCATTGTTCGTCGACAACCCGTCGCCTCACCCCATAGTTATATTGAAGGATGTGACATACGCAGACCTACGTACTATGGTGGACTTCATGTATTGCGGTGAAGTCAATGTCACTGAAGAACAGTTACCCAAGGTGAGCTGAACATAGCTGATATTTCTCAGTGCACTGTTAAAATAGTCCTATGCATTTCACGTGACGTCACCGATAAAATATAAGAGTGTCTCCTTCGTTCACCGAGTCCAGAAATCGGAAACTACCAATCTACAGGACTTTGATTTTATGTTGGAAATGCTTGCGTTTGACCACTATCTCACCTGGTGGTAAGTGACCATGTGGTCGACAGTGAAGCACGCTTGCCTAGAGGTAACCTATTCACTCTAGTCTTGAAGACTTTCAAGTTATAGCTACACGGAAACAGACTGGCAATGGCGTATCCACCTGGTCCCGGTAAGGGGGAGGGGGGGTAGGCCCTAAAAGTCCTGGCTAGATGTCGTTGAGGGTGACATGTGTGACTATGGTCACATCACTCATCATTCTCTGAACCCATTCCCAAATCAGTTGGGGTCGGCTTTCCAGTCTAACTGTGATGCGGCTGAACTTCAATATTTTCCGTGAAGAGACTGCTATCTGACCTCCACAACCAATGGTCCAATGACCAATGGCGATATAGAAGTTCCAAGTTAGACTGGTTGGACTATGGAAGGCTCCAACTACCTGTAACGACTGCGATAGATGTTTGTATACAACCGGGACCGACGGCTTAACGTGCTCTCCGCGGCACGACCAGACCAGTTCAAACAGCCATATTCATACATACAACTTTTTGCACTGAGCGGGGATCGAACCCGCGGCCCGTGCGTAGTAGTCGTCACATCACTATGTATGCCAAAACCATGTGGAGTTGGAGAAAGGAGAAGTAAGAAGGTGAATTCTGACCTAATAATGATGATGAATGCCACCCTTGTACTTTTAAGTACGAAATACATTGTAAATAAAATAGAAGGTTGTACATTCAATATTTAATTTTGTCTGCTTTCTGGCTTGGTCATACATTGACTTGGCATCTTGTACTTGTGAGAAGTTTACTGTTGTGATGAATGGCCCACTCCCAAGTGGTCCCATCACATTCCAGGTCCAGATAAACGCCATCTTACCTTCATCGCGAGACAGATTACCACCAGTATCTTTAACAGCGGTCAGCTTTGACCCTGGAGTGTACCAACTTTTAGATGAGAATCTTACCCTCAGACGATTCCAAGTGGTCTCGTCTGCTTTTAGCCAAAACTTTTTCCAGAGAACTCCACAATCAGGGATAATCCTTTCTTATAAGTTAAAGATCTATTTTAATGTTTACATTGTATGTTACATCGCCAGGTGCTGGACACCGCTAAGCTGCTTAAGATCAAAGGTCTTACAGAGATGCCAGACTCAACCTCGCTCACCAGGTCGCAAGGCACCTCCTCAGAGTTCCACAGTCAGGGTGATTCAATGGATTCCCAGAGGCATTCGCCAGCTGCGTCACCTTCTAATAAACGCAGAAGGTAAGCTTTTAAATGTTCTAGTTTTTTATACCACTTAGGTAGACAAGCACACGGCCCACCTGATGGGAAGCGGTCACCGTGGCCTATGGACGTTTGCTACACCAGAGACGTCACACACGTGCTGCCTACCCTATCTACCTCTAATGCCTCTTTTGTAATAACATTCAGAAGTAATTTGTGAAAATTGTTTGCGCATAGAATCTCCCGGGACAGACGAGAATCTTCTAGTTTTCTAGTAAAACAATCACATAGTTTAAGTTTTTTTTATACAACTTCGGTCGCAGACAAGCTCGCGGCCTACCTGATGGTAAGTGGTTACCGTGGCCTATGGGCGAGTGTAACACCAGACGAATAACACTCGTGCCGCAACCCCTGTAAGAACAGAGACATTCTGTGTCGTCAGCGCAAAAGATGTAAGCCTTTGATTTTTCCACGGACAACACAAAACCTCTATAGAGAGCTCTGGCTACTCTACTCACCACCGAAAACACAACAAGGTTATTAAACGGTGATATTCTGAAGGGTGGGGGGTACTTGCTCAATCGGACTGTTCAATTGGGACGGATATATCGTCGTGTCCTACCTCTCAAGTCGGTTCAATCCCGGCATACACTTCACTGACTCTGACAAGGTCCCGTCGAAGGTTTCCATCAGTGTAAAAACAATGAAAGCCGTTTTCTTCGTTTCGATCTCTTTTCGTTCTCTTTTCGTTCTAAAGCAGTGTTGATGATTTGTTCCAGGCGTAGGAAAAGTTCAACAGGTTCAACATCATTAAACATGGTGAATGAAGAGCACAGATCTGACATGGGTGCGCAGACGGTGGAAGCCATCACGTTGAGTAGTCTCCCTCAGCAGCGTCGCATTAGGGAGTACCACGAGATACGGACCATTGATAACTCACAACAGGTTAGTACTACCTCTCCTTTGTGTTGTAGTACCCAAGCTATATTATTTAAGAAGCTTATCGATGACCTCTGTGGCGTGGCGGTAGTGAACGTGACTGCTACGCAGGAGGCGCGGGTTTCGATTCCCGTTCAGTGCAAATATTTGTATGTATGAATATGAATATCTGCATTGTTTCTATGTATAATGTGTTTAGAAAAAAAAGAAAAATTATCTGCAAACAGAACAAGCTAGTTAACTATGCTTATCATGAGTCTAGGGGGCGTTGTGTATTGTCCTAGAATATTTATTATATTTATTATTATTTAGTAGTGAAACATTACGTCCTATTCATAGTAACGAATTCCTATCGAATGATAGTATGGTATAGTATGGCAGGATATTTTCAGCAACGTCACGGCGCGGTTTTTACATGAGGGTGGGTAATTTATTCAATCTACTCCAACTCGACGAAACACTGGAGACTGCTCTATCGAATGATAAAAGTAATTTTTAATGCATAAAATTCGTTTTACAATTTCCATTGTGCAATGGAATTTGATTCAACAAGTGGCGTCATCAAATTCAAATTTCCAATGAATTTAAATATACACTTTTTATAACAGCCGAACATATCTGACATTTTAAGAGGTTTATGAAAAAGGTTTTAAGATTTATATTGTCTGCTCGTCTGCGCCACCCCGTTTTTGCAACATTTTTCATTCCTGCTCCGCACGTGTTGGTCGTAGTATGATGTTATATGCATATAAACTTTCCTCTTTAACCATTCTATCTATTAAAACAAACCGCATCAAAATCTGTTGCGTAGTTTTAAAAATTTAAGCATACAAAGGGACATAGGGACAGAGATCGCGACTTTATTTTATAATATGTAGTGACTGTCATTTTTACACACAAAGGTCTTGTGTGTAGATATGTATGTCATTCGCACACCTTTTCACAGTATTACTAATAACTTTAGGGTCTGGACTATATCTACTGTAGATGTGTGGATTGAAAATAGTCCTATTATTTATTCGCTTTGTACGATATCCTTGCGAAGAGATGTATTGGCCCTATATTCTACTCCGCTGGCAATAGGGTAAATGAGCATAAACCAAGTAGCTAATATCGAATTTGAATTACTTACAGACACCAGATCAAGACAACTTGCCATGCGATCCGATGACGATGGACTCAACGCCAACAGGATTACCACAAGGTATGCAATCATTCAATTATAACATCTCATGCTATACCAATAAGGTTGTTTTTGAGTGTACACACTAAACTAGGCACGCATATAATTTTACGTATATCCTTTGAAAACTGTACACACAAACCATACGAAGATGTAACGCAAACCATCAAATTCCTTGATCGGTACTGCACGTCAAAGACAGTGCCCTTGTCCTGAATGAGCCAGAGTTTGTTAACTCTCTACTACTCTATGTTTAGAGTATGCAGCGAGAGTGCGGTGATACATATACTTCAAAAAGATGATCATGTCTTACTGAAATCAGATCAAATAGATAAAAAAAAAAAGAAAAGCCCATTGAGTTACTTGCCGGAGTCTTCTCAAGCCGGGGCTGCGTTTCGAACCGATGGTCCATATGCTCACTAATTTATAATACGTTATTGATATGGACGTTTTGTAAGTGTCGTTTAGTGGTCTGTACAGAATTTTGAATTGAAGTACTCCAAAGCCATCTCACTCCATTTGATTACGTTCGCATAGTTTGTAAGTCGAACAGTGTGCTACTTATGCCTGGTCAATAATGAAACGTTCAATCGAATGAATCCAATGACTCCAGATATCTACCTACAGTTACCAGTTTTGAAGAGTCATCACGTAACGTCTCGTAGTACCTCGACGACTCCAACCACTGGAATAGGTTGGTTTTCGAACAGCACCACCTCATGCTATGGATTCACTGGATTGACAGAGAATTTATTCAGCCGATGTGCTGCCTTTGATGACTACAAAAATGCCTTATCATCAAAACCTGGGCATTGTTAATGCTTTGAAACGTTATCGCCTCTTTTCACACGGCTATTTTCGTCCCAATTCCAAGACGAGGCGAAGAACATTTTACAGCTTGTAGTGTGGTACAGGGGTTGCTCTATTACCGTAAACCAGAAACAAAGGAAAATAAATTCAAACGGTGAGTACAATTTGCACCAAAATATGCCAAAAGACGACATCGTCATAGTTGCAGATGCGCTGGAGTAGTTAAGCGTAACTTTGCAAATCCTGAATGGATCGATACGCATCGATTTTGGCCTAGATTTTGACAAGATCAAGATTGAATTCAATGAACTGTGAATATGTCATACCACTACCGAAGTATACGACGTACTCATAGAATTACCAGGCTATAGTGACTGTAAATTGGCCATATCTTCTGAAAGATAAATCGTTGAAGCTAATAAGTCCTAGATTGGAAACAGCGAATTGTCATGACTTCTATACATGATGAACTGACGACCTGAAAAGATAGTTGGGTAGACATGAGGTGGAAAGTGGAGGAGGAGGTTGCCATCACGCATAAAAATGAAGCTACACTCTTATATATACTAAGTACAATCGTATTACCAATATTAGTGTGTACACTGAGCAGTAATTAGTGTTAGACGAATATCAATTATTTGTACTAACATTTAAAATAAATAAAAATATGTAATAAATCTAATATATAAAATTCTCGTGTCACAGTTTTCGTTGCCATACTCCTCCGAAACGGCTTCACCGATTCTCATGAAATTTTTTGTGCTAATCCGGTATCTATGAGAATCGGTCAACATCTATTTTTCATACCCCTTGGAATGGAGCAGCGGGAACGGGATCAGAAGTCCATGCGGGCGGAGTCGCGGGCAACAGCGAGTACATTTATATAATATTGTTTGTGATGAAGAACTTTATATATATAAATGTTCCGGAACCTAAAATAATATAAATAACAATAATTAAATGTTATTGTTCTTATTAACGTATGTGTTTTAGTATTAGTTATTCATTTCATCTTTTCATATGTTCGTTCCTTATTAGCAACTTTATCGGATAGTGTAAGCCACAGAATTATCCATTGCCTTATAAAGGTCATCAACATTAGGTACAGATGTAAGGGTCCAGCGGGCAAGAGAGTAAATGTACCATAGACTGGGTGAGGGCAATCGCAGAACATTTGAGATAGGTCTATGTAGCTTCACTTTCCTATATTTTAATAACTTGTGTCTGCAAGCGATTTAATGATTTTCAAGTTGACCACTATGGTTGGTGTCATAAGTTACAGGTTTTTTTTTTTATTCATCTGGTCGTTTTATTACGTCGACATTTTGAGTAGTGAGTGCGGTATGGTAGTAATAGTTTTTGATAATTAACCAAATATATGTTTTAGCAATTTGTTGAAAACGTATATTTGGTTCATTATCAGATTACACACAGATCACGTTTGTACAGATATATACTTTTTGTTCTTTGACGAACGAACGTTATACACTAAATCACTAAACTAGTGAGACAGACCCTAATCTACGATGTTTAACCACGCACGTTTAGTATGTTATCATTATAACATTTACACAAGATATTAATGAGTTGTAGAAAATTCAATGACGTGTATGGACGTAATAGCGTTGGTAGCTTAGTGGTTAAGGAGGCGGCCTTACGATCGAGAGGTCTCGGGTTCGACACACTACTAACGTGAACCCACTCCTAACACAAGCCATTGAGCTTAGCTGGAGGGGTTAGAAGGAATATTAATAATTTCGGTTGCTAATATTCTTTTTTTTCAATAATATTCTATTTAATAGTGTATAAAACCTTCCCATTTTTTTGATAAACATTCTTTATTTAAAACATCTTGACAGTTTCTCATTCATCTCAGCTATTTGAGCAATTTGTATCACAACCATAACTAATAATCTCTATTCAATATTTAAATATTCACGTTTAAGTATTGAAAGTTATATGTTTAATATAAAATATTACGTTTAATTAAATATTCTCAAAACCTATATTGTTCAAGGACAATAGTCATTATATTAAGTTCAAGTGCAATATTGATCACATGTTCAGTTTTCCTCATACATCTTCAATAAGTTTCATTTACATATTTTAACTATTCACATTTATAACATTAATAGGAATTAACGCGGCACGCACACAGGTCCGTTTTTATTCCAGGGAAGGGAGATCAATGAGAAACTTGTCCAAACAATAAAAGCATTTATTATGTACCTAGACATTTATTAAAACGTACATTTATCTCTCTTCCTAGGAGGCCAGTGGACAATGATGGAGCATTCGTACCCGCGTTACTCGAACGCTTGCATCGGAGGGGCGCTACAACCGGACCCGGGCATGTATATCAATAACGTCATCAACCCGCACATGGAGGCCGATATCGCGAACTACGGACAGTCTCTAGGCGTGCCGGGGCCCTCGCCGGGGCCCTCCTGCGTCGATATCCAAGCGCCTCAAGAACAAAACCCGATGCCTACACCGAAACGAAGACGCACAACCAATCCACAGTCAGAGGAAAACTTCCAGCGAGCGCTCGAAGCCGTTCGCTTTGGAGGTATCGGCTTCTGCAAAGCGGCGCGAATGTTCGGTGTGAACAACAGGACGCTCTGGCTCGAATACAAGAAGAAAGGATACCCCAACAACCGTCCGAGTATTAAAAGCAGAATTAAGAGAGAACACACGACGCCTCCGCCCGAAGTCAAGGAAGACCCGCAGCTGCCAGACCAGCAAATGGCGTTATTATGTCCCCAGCACCAAGTGCCACCCGGCTTTATCGACTCGACAACTACGCACGGCTTTCCCCTCCAGGGCGTTCCACATAATTCACCCCTCAACATTTTGGGGGTGAATTTTAACTCGATGCAATAGAACGCGGCCTGCGGCGTGTCAGCGGACGAGTCGTACTCGTTGTGACACGAGTGGCAAGGGGTGGACTTTCACCCCTTTATGGCGACCTCGCCCCCGCACCAGGGCCGCTCGCAGCCGCGCTACGACCTATTCATGCATCTAGCTCTGTAAATAATACCTCTTAATGTAATCCTACTCTTTAGGATATCCAAGTTAGCTTTGCAGGTGAAGATCTTTATAGTAGTATCTTATGTTAGTGACAGCGGTAGGCAGCATCGCATAGTAAGTTTATCAAAATATTTAGGGGTGCGTTTGTCAGTCTACTGCTCAAATCTGTGTTAGTGAGCAATAACAAGAAGCAATTGAATTTACTCTATGGAAATGTGTGGTGGAGAGCTTTAAACGAGAGAGAAGGAGGTTCACGGACCTGGTGAGCGCTAAACTGTATTGTGTTACACTTAAATGCTCTAAAAATAATCTCATATGGTAACTATATTTTTTTAACCATATGTACATATATAATGGCCTAGTTACTTTGGCTCCGACGGTTTGTGTCCTCAAGTATTTCCATAGTAGTTGCCATGAATAAAAACGTATTTTTTAGATCTCAATAGAATAGTTGTGAACTGTTCGGTGTACAATGTTTACAGTTAAAAATGGAGTGTGCACAGTGATAGTTCGTAATATTCGATTTCAAAAATGTGATAACGAATTTATGTTGTGTAATCCCTCTGTATTACATCACGGACACAGTTTCTCAAAGAGCGTATTTACGATAAAAGATAGTTTCCAAATCGAATAAATATACAGTGGGCTGCAGAATCTGTGGACAGCTTAAGATCTATAGTCTTTTGAGCACCTAAGTCTACTTTAACAGAATAAAAGGCTCCGTCGCGAAATATTTGCAAAAGATAATATTCCTTTAACATCATTTTCGCAAAATATAATATTCTTATGAGACCACTTCTGCAAAACACATATTGTCAAGAAAGGTCGAAATGTACATAGGGCTTCAAAAATATTGCGTTCAAGGCGCGGTAAAAATGATAAAATCTACATAATATGGAACCTGTCATTGATTCTCCAATGGTTCTAGTCTCAAAATAACATGATTGCAGACGGTTTAAATCTCATCATATAAAAAAATCAAACCTCCAAACCTATCGTGTTAGGTTTCTCGTTACATGAAAAAATTGGAATCCCACTGAGCAGGCTTTAGCGGGGCTCCGTTAATATACTTGGTTTTTAATTCCACAAATTTAATATGAAACATTTTTACGTTGCCGACATCCGTAATTATATTTTAGTGTTAAAATTTTGCGTAAAGAACAAGACACTGCACGCGCTCCGACAGAAGAGATTAGGTAAGAAGAATACCTATTGTGTTAGCTTTCTTCAGGCACTGCATGAAAAAATAGGTGCCCCTCTGAGCAGGCTTTAGCGGGGCACCGTCAATATACTCGAATTTGATTCCACATTTACTATTAAACATTATGATGTTGCCGGTGACCAGATAGGTAACTGTGAAACACATTAATTACCGTTAGATCAGTTTGCCTTATGTCTAGAATAGAATAGAATAGAATGTTCATTATTCTATTCTAGACATAAGGCGAACTATGAATAGCATAGAATGTTCATTGCATTGGATAGACACGTATTTTGACGCTTGTGACGGATTATTCCACTATGATCACCTGGGTGATCAAATTCCACAACTTTGTGTCCTTAAATCACCTGCTGACAATTCACCTGGGTGATCAAATTCCACATGATTTTAAATTATTTTATTTGTTTCCCTATATCACCTGGGTGATTAAATTCCACATGATTTTAAATTATTTGTTTCCTTAAATCACCCGGTTTAAATAGCTCGTGATTTGATGATTGTAATAAATAACATCAAGTTAAAGTTATTTATTACAATAATAAAAAAAAAATATATAAATAGGTTTTAAGGTTTTATAATGATTATATTAAAAAAGTTTTCAAATATCAATACACAGTTCAACAAATATTATCTAAAAAATGGCCTACTGAAATTCGTCCCTTAAGTAGAGCTAACTGGCAGTCTAATATATATCGTTGTTTACATATATAATGTTTTTGTTTGTTTGTTTTGTATTTTTTTTTGTTGTTTATTTGTATCTATGCCGTTTCTTCCAGAAAATTTAATTACAGAAGGGTGGGAACTACATAATAAACGAGTATGAAAAATACCCAGAAATTCAAGGATTCTTGACATACTTCCAAAAGTGTTGGATGAGGGCGTCGATGATTACGATTTGGTGCATTTGGAGAGAGCGACATCGCACCACGAACAGCTTGGAAGGATGGCACCACAAAATCAATAGCGTAATGCGTCGTAAAAATAATAATATTGTGCATTTACTCAACGCTTTACAAAAAGATGCGGCATTTTATACATTGAGACGTCGTCAACTCACCAAAGAAGATTCACCGCCAAGCACCAATGAAAAAAAAACAAATTTAATGCAGATATTACTTAAACAACGATATATATTAGACTGCTAGTTAGCTCTACTTAAGGGACGAATTTCAGTAGGCCATTTTTTAGATAAAACTCGTTGAACTGTGTATTGATATTTTAAAACTTTTTTAATATAATCATTATAAAACCTTAAAACCTAATATATAATTTTTGTTTATGATTGTAATAAATAACTTTATCTTGATGTTATTTATTATAATCATCAAATCATTAACTATTTAAACCGGGTGATTTAAGGAAACAAATAATTTTAAATCATGTGGAATTTAATCACCCAGGTGATATAGGGAAACAAATAAAATAATTTAAAATCATGTGGAATTTGATCACCCAAGTGAA
Organism: Pelosia muscerda; assembly: GCA_963691645.1. Classification (NCBI taxonomy): domain Eukaryota; kingdom Metazoa; phylum Arthropoda; class Insecta; order Lepidoptera; family Erebidae; genus Pelosia; species Pelosia muscerda. The sequence goes on along the minus strand of OY829098.1, from coordinate 3,678,725 downwards.
TTGTCAGCAGGTGATTTAAGGACACAAAGTTGTGGAATTTGATCACCCAGGTCATATCACCGAGGTGATCATAGTGGAATAATCCATCCCTTGTGACATACATAGTTTTGTTGTTTTTAGATATGACAGTCTTCATCATATCTAACAACTATCCTCTCTCCTCCTCTCCTCCCACTCTTCAGAGCACACCACTGCCATTACAGGATAACCTCAATATACTCGGTATGGACGTGCGCTGCAAACTGAACAACAAGAACTATATCGAGAGCATCATCAAAACAGCTTCGCGTAAACTCGGAGTCCTGAACAGAGTGAGACGTTTTTTCACGCCGGAGCATCGGTGTCTTCTTTATAAGACACAAATTCGCTCCTGCGTGGAATACTGCTCGCATCTCTGGGATGGCTCCGCAAAGTACTTATTAGATGCTCTCGACAGGTTGCAGCGACGTGCGGTCCGCATTATTGGGAGTCCTGAGGTCACAGAGTCCCTCGAGCCTTTGCAGATGCGTAGAGATGTTGCGTCCTTGGCAGTATTTTACCGTCTCTACCATGGTGAATGTTCTGATGAGCTCTTCCAACTAATCCCACCCTCCCCTTTCCTACACAGGACAACGCGTGCAGGGCTTAGGTGTCACTCGCATACGGTACAGAATATTCCATCAAGAACCAAGCGGTTCGGTGAGTCTTTTCTCTGCCGTACCATTAAGTCCTGGAATTCCTTGCCGGCGCACGTGTTTCCTTCTTCCTACAGTCCCGGGTCCTTTAAGCGGGGCGTGAAAAAGCATCTGATGAGGCCGTCAAGCTGAGTACCACCATTGTAGCACTGAACGTGTTTGCAATGGTGACCCTCTTTCATGGGACTTTGCCTTCAGCTTAACATCAGGCGAGGTAAAGTCAAATTGACGTGCCATAGATAAAAAAAAAAAAAAAAAAAAAACTAGCCTATGCCCGCGGCTCCGCCCGCGTGACTGTCGGTTATCGCGACCTAAACGCCATCTGCGCAACTTAAATTATATATTACTAATCATAACTCTGCTTCTACTTAACCGATTGCAATCAAACGAACTAAAGATTTTAAGTTGGATTAAACCCCTTCCAACAAAAAAACTGCATCGAAATCCGTTCAGTAGTTTTTGCGTTCGTCGCGGACAAACAAACTTTTTACAATTATATAATAGCATAGACAACAAAATTTTTAAAAATACCATTAATTAGAAAAGAAATACATTTATTGACCATGTCTTATTTATTAGAATAGATAGTGTGCGGCGTCACTTATTAGAAATTCAGTTTCATTGTACACAAACATCTGCAGCCCATTTTACCCAGTATTATTGAGATTAATTTACAAGTTACTGTCACATACAGAAGTGGAAAAAACCAAATGAGATTTAGTTTTCTTATATCGGTAATTTAGTTCATATGAAATTAAGGCAGACTAGTTCAAGTCATTTAGTTGTGTTTATTGACACATATATATGTGTAATCATGTTGTGTGTACGAACGCACGATATCCACGAGAAGAGATAGGAAATTAACTATTATTGAGCCTGAATAGTTAATTAAAATTGTTTAAAGTAATATACTTTAAAACTCATCAATATACAAATATTTATTTCAATTATTGACTAAAACGTTAATGTGACATAAGAAAGATTCTTTTGACTTTAGGTTCTTTGAAATTAGTAGTGTAAGGAAGCGATGCAGTGGTGCAATTGTAGTGCGCAAATCACGCACACATTTTTAATATAAATGTCACGACAGTGGCGTTGCAACTGCGCTGTATGAGAACTTGTAATGGCGCGAATAGCCCTCCACAATGATGCCACTGCAACTCTACCTCACGTCTATAAGTTGAAGGCGCCTGCAGAATGTTGAGAAACTGTGTCAAACCACTTAGATATTAAGTAGAGTGGCAGGTTACATTCAGTTATTCATAACTACCTCTATTTATAAGTATTAGTATGTATACATCTACGGAATTCGTTCAGTAGTCACCAAAAATAAAGTACCTCCAGTGTATTAGCACAACCAATTTTAAAACTAAATTATTTGGGAATAATTATGTTGGGTACTTTAGCTGATTGAAAAACAAAAAATGGTACATGCAAGTACCATTTTTGAGTTTTCTTTATGTATAAATAAATTAAATACTACCAGGAAAGTTTATGTCTATACATACAGGTGTTAGGAAAGCGCTTCTGAAGTCGAATGTCCCTGCACAAAGGTGATGCACTACATATTGGCATAAAAATTATGTTTAGGAATTATATTTTTTTCTTTTTCAAATACGTTTAACTAGCGTTATGCACTCCCCATCGTGTTATTAAAGCTATGTGAAACAATAATTTCGTAAAAAAAGCGTCAACACGCATCATGGCGTCATTTTTTTAGAGTTATGTTTTTTTTATATCAAATTATCGTTTTATTTACCTTTATTGATACGATGTATTAGAGTAAACAATGCAAATTCAAAAGTATTAAAAAGATAAAGATTGCCAGTGAGCAATTGTTTAAGCCAATATGTGGCTTCGGAAGGGTTTTCTTAACACCCTGTACATTTGTACTGAATTTCAACTGACTGAATCATCTACACAGTCTCATATTATGCCATGCGTTGATCACGATTTCAGTGATTTTCTTCCGATAGTGTTCGTAAATTCATAGTACAATGTCTTCCACTCTCAATAGTTAGATGGGTAGATAGATGAGTTATAATCGTCTATTGCGTGTATATATCTATCGGTTTTTATTACATATTGCGTTTGGTTGAAGTATCCTATGTAATTATCTCCCTCACAGTGATTTAAATGCATTTAAATATCGAATTTTACAAAAGTATCACAAGCCACATTTCACTCGTTTGTATTTTATGTACTTACTTTTATATTAAGTTTTATTTTAACGCGTAGCATCAACTAGATAACCAGTGATATGAACGCCAGTGATTACAGTACTTGAATAGCTGTTATTAATCGAATATGCTGTGTATTTGACATTTTTATATCATTATTTTAGTATGTACCTGTATGGTTTGATAATACAAGTCACATTTATATTTTTTTTTTTGACTTGAATTTATGACAACGTTATAAGATGCACTTTTTTTTATGCGTGACGTGTGATGACGTTGCTACTCGCACACAGGTAGCTCCGACGTGTAATGACGTCACTATAACCTTGAATGAGAACCAGAGATCTCTATCATGTATAAAACTAGTTATTCGTCAAATGTAATTATTATTATGCATTTATAGGTTAAGTTAGATAATGTAAGCTTGGTTATAGGTGAAAGTGTCTGTGTAAGATATCTTGTGAATCGGCTCGCGTACTAACACTAGTCCTCGTTGCGGCTTTTTAGATAGTCTTCTAATAAACACTGAGGCAACTAATGCAAATAATAAAATTTTCATTATTACTATTTTTTTGGAATAAGTGAAAGTTGGACGGGACTTCACTTTAACTAGTTCCAATTTTAAATCAATTTGCCTTTAATGATTGATGCCTCAAAAAAAGATACCATATTTATCATAGACAATGTGCAAAAAGAAACATTTTAAATGTTAAATCTAGTGAAAGAAAAATTGATATTGTTTTTAAGGTTTTCTGTTAACATACAGTATTATTTATAATTTTTACAACAGAATAATTACCTACGTATTGCGGTTATCTAATAGAGGCGCTTTTGTGAGAATCACCTCGTCATAAATATTCACATTTAGTAATATACAAGTGTTATGTACGCGAGCACTATGTGATCTAGACACTGCTGTAGAAGTATTACTTTTTTATTTTACAAATAAAACTAAGGAGTATTATATTTTTCTATTCGCTAGATTTACAACGACTTTGATCAGTTTTGGTATTGCGATCTCTGAACTTTTTTAATCGACTGATTTTTTTTTTAATTTAGACGGTTTTTTTTCTCATTTAGGCTGCCCCAGCTACTTACGGAGGTCATTCAGTGTAAATATGATATGTATATAGTTGGTTGTATTCTCGCCGTTGAATGTTCTCTAAAGTAGAGTGTATTAAGAAAAGACTGCACAGTAAACGGGAAAGTTAACGCTTAACATTTATTTTTCAGCTGAAGTCTCTATAATCTGTACTTTTGTACCGTGTGGATTTGTGTTGTACTGGCTCGTGTATACGCGAACTATATTTTTCATAATTGTGTATTCTATTTTAAACTGTGTACTTTTAACATGTTATGTCTTGAGGAATATTTCAAATCATGACATTATTTTTCAATAATTATAAGAATGCAATTAAATTTCTATTACGTATTTATCAATCAATATTCAATTCAGGTTATAGAGATCTGTTTCGAATACATATTTCTTTTCTTATTATGTGCCATCCAAGTTATTTCAAAGTATTATGATGGTCAGAAACGATTGACCGTGAAACGTCGATGTTACCAGTTAACAAAAAAATGTTTTAGTTACTACCAATTGTCCGGGTAATGTTAGACTATTGTATTGTCAAGTATTAACACATACATAACCAAATAGTAGTAATGTAACACTTAAAAGAATGCATGATCTTTTAAAATATAATCATCACAATTTTTTAATTATTTAATTGTAGTATTTTCAACACACTTGTTTATTAATTGGATACTATTATAAAGTATAGAGATTCGTAATGTAACAGATTGCACACACGTGTGTTTCTTAAGTCGCGTTTTCACGGTACGAGGTTTCACGTACGACCCATTTATTATGATAAACGTGTCTGCTGTACCATGGACGAGCTTCTTTTCACGGTGTGTTGTCCTCGAAATCACACACGCATCTGTAAAACCGCTGATCGTGGAAAACTGTCTTTACTTTGCATGCATATCAATGCGAAGTCTGTGTGGTAACTGCGTTTGATAAAATTGATACAAATGATTTATCTTGAAGCTTACTCACGTGGATGTGGTATACTTTTATTTCCGTGCGTAAAATCCCTACCAAAATCGGTGGAGGTGATTATATCGGACTCGAACCGACTAAAACGCACGCCGTCTATGGATCTTTGCCTGAGATGAGGTTATACAAGACATATCTCTCACACCCCGACTGACTCGTGATGTGGTATACTAAACATATTTAGATTATAGATACCAGTCTCTAACCTCGCATAAATAATTTTATTTGTCACAAATAAATTTATAAATTCTGATTTTTAAGCAAGTGTGTTGGAAATTATTTCATAGCGCCCAGTATACTTTTTAAACGATATAATCTTATGTAATGAGATATGTCAGGGAAGGAAGAGAGGCCGAATATACCGTTTTTATCTCCTCCAAACCCCCCGTGCATTGGCACTAATTGTAGGTCAGTCAATTAGTCCTTAGGCCCTATAATTATAATACCTATGTGCGTGTGAACGTAGGGCCATACTGCTAATTTGCAAAGTAGAGTACGGAATCCGCACCCAGGGAACGTATAATTTGAAAATAGTTGAAGCTAAAACTGTAATGTCTAATGTAAAATGGGCGGCCTTATAGCTGGAAGCGATCTCTTCTAGGCTACCCTCTAGGCAAATTATTCAATGTACGGTCTATATCAATATTTTAGAACAAGTTCAACATGTATACTTATTTGAATAATCTAAACTAAAACATTAATTGTATCGATGGTTAGCGAAATACGATTAGCTTTAGGAACCACTTCTACAATTAACATGTTCGAACGTCTTATTTTAAACAAAAATGTAATACCCTCTTTTTTGCACAGTCGGGTAATAAATACGGACTAATATACCATGTTTTAAGGACCATAGCCCTTAGTTCGTAATGAGTACCGGAATGTATATTAAAACAGTTTACAAACATTTAAAAAGAAAACAGTTCGTAAAGCTTACGTTATTTGTATGCATAAATATGCCTGTTTACATTGGTCTGGGTATTTCTATGTATAACATTTAGGTAATTACTATAATATAAAGCATATCCGCATATCCAAACTTCCTATTGTGCCACATTAAAACAATCTAAATACTCTACAACATGATTAATATACTTTGCGAATTTTCAGTGTGGTCCCTGCGTTACCTTATAATTTGCCAACGATATTATAAGAATAAGTGCCCAACTATGCACGCTATGATGATTGTATACTTATTTGAATATATCTACTAACCTAAACTAATACATGTAAAGTGTATGGTTAACGACCTGCCATTAATCTACCCCTCGTTTACACCAAGGTTTGAAACATGAATTTGACCAGTTGCAATATCTCGCAAACTTCAGTGTGAACGCAAATGTGTTTTACTTGTTCTTGTCCACACTTTGTGTGAGGCAGTCTCAATACATGTATAAAACAAGTAATTACGTTCATACAGGTATATTAAACATGTTAACAACTTGTTTCTTGTTGCAAACGAGGGGCTAGTAACCAACTTTGCAATTTACATGTCTTACAGACGTAAAAAACGAAACTTTTACCTATAGTTATAATGTTTGTCTAACACTACCCGTCCAACGAGTAAATGAATAGATGTACCAGTGTTTGTCAAAATAGTATTAATGACGAGAAGATAATTATGGTATTGTAGGAGTGGTAAGAAATGGCAGCTGGGCTTTGACCGTTGTGGGTTGCCAGCGTCGCGGTCCTATTTTTCCAACAAATTGTACATTCTATTCTCAAGTTTGTAACTCTTTTAACTCAATTGATATTTAAAATTATTTATTCATGTTTCACTGTCTTGAGTTCATTATTACGGAATATAATTTGCAATTTTGGAGTAATGATTATTGGAACGTTTAATTTAAATAATATAGAAAATCCTTTGATTGTACTTCTTTAAATATCGACGCGTGGTAACCATAATTGTCAAGATCTGACTGTCAAAATTATACGAGGTTGTTCTTAAACAGGCAAAATTGGTGAATTTTGTGCGTAGCACTAAATAATTGTTCTATACCAAAATAGATAATAAATACTTTGATTATTTTGTACATGATTCTTTTTTTTCCAATCCGCATCTTCCCTGTACAATAACTCACTCAATTTTGAATCTTACGTAAGGTAGTTACCAATTAGTAGTGACTTGTATAGTACCAGGTTGTGACCCGTCCGTTAGCCTAGGTATAATTTGCGAAAACGAATTGTTTCCATCAAGTTAAGTCTAGCCAAAAGAATCAAATCGAATATGTCAAGCTATGAGTATAACGTATCTATTAGAGGTCTCTTGAAATATTAATTCACAATTTAACTACTGGGTTCAAATTATAAAGGTACTTACATCTTGACGGTTAACTAACAAGTAATTTAAATACTGGCTGATTTAGTACCACACTTCTTTGACTCTAGCTTTTTGTACCATATTTATACCTCTTTATGCAGTAGGCTAACTGTAGTTTAAAATGAATTTAGGCCTCTAGATAAAGTTATCAATGGATTACTTGACCCTGCAGTGAATAAATATGTAAAAGAGAATATTTCGCGTCACAAAGATTAAAATTTCATAAAAAAATTGTAGTCATCCCATATTTTATAAAACCATTCCACTGGCATTTTCGCCAATAGAATGTTAATTAGTCTAGAGCCCCTGGTCGGTTGAGAGCCATACAGTTCGTGGTTGTGCAAAAACTCCATGAACTCCTCTGCTAAGTGGGACTTGACATTGTATTAGCATTTTACAGAGCGGCACTACTAGGTCTATGTCACAAGGCCACTTTGCCTGAACAATCGAGGACATGTGTCATAGAGTTAGAACACAAATTAGACGTATTACCCAACTCTTAAATCTACAATCTTAGATCGTTTCTGGAACTAATTGTTCCGGAGATAGAAATGTCGAAAGCTCTTTCGATCGATGTCAAATCAAATTTACATATGGGAAAATTGACAATGATTTTACAAACCTAAAACGTCCATGAAATACCATGGCAATAGCATTATGCCGATAATTTTGTAATAGAAGTGCTGTTAAAGAATCACTGAATTCTTCAATGCTTCTTCGCCTTCTTCGGATATGATGGTTTGCTGTTCAAACAGTGTACTTATTTTAAGAAAATGAAGATTTGTTCACAAAGTTAATAATTGCTGGGTTTTATAGTTTCATCTACTTGCCATGGAGAAGCAATTACGAAATAACACCATCATTCTGGATTGTACGAGTAGCACTATCTCCTACATAATTTCTAATTCTTTACAATAAGTAACTGTTTTGATAGACAACAGTGGATCACCCATTATCACCATCCACCAGTCCTTAGTTACTTTGCGATATAGTTATGCATTTTTCAGCGCAGACAACGATTATAATTTATACGCTATTGTAAAACTGGTTGCCTACGCCTATTTCCCTTCGAGCTAGACAGAGGGGAGCTTACACTCACATTTCACCAACCCTTGTATACGGTCCATCGTAAGAGGGTGACCCTATTGTCGCATTCCGGGCACCATTGTTGACTCGTGTCATTCAACTGAGGATGAGTCAGAGCTGCATATATCTAGTTGCCTTGTATGACCCCGTAATTTAATGTAGATAAAAAAAGTAAAGGAATTCCATAATCAAATGTTTAAATCTGTTTATTCTTTATTTGCTTCCATACGTCTTTCACATCCGAAATTCTATATTAGTTCCAGAAAACCTGTCAGCACCTTTGAGCCCGAACACGGATAGTCGCCTCCGCCGCACAAAGCACTTCAAGCGGCAGTCCCGCGTACCTGAAGACGGCCGAGAGGTCCGGAAGCAAACCTCGGACCCTCTGCCGCCAACTACAGCCCCGCCCAGGATCACACCCATTCTGCAGAAGTATGATTCTTATCCACAGTTTGCACCAGCTAAGGTAATCACATTTTTTATACATCTGTTATACTAGTAGTACTTCCAATTTCCACAGTGCTAAATGAAGATTTAGGCGTTATTAGTAGACCTGCTTATGGCCTAGGAGAATCAAGCTGAAGACGGCGGTATGCGTTTGACTTTCTAAATGTTCCTCTCAGCAGAATCTTTTCCACTAGGCAACGAAGCTACCTAGGTTTGTCTGGGCTTGTAGGGTTTAGGTTACATGGGGTAATGGAAGACTGTATGGTTTTGTGGTTGCTTAAATTCCGACGCAACTGTACAAAATGCAGTGCTTTCAAGTTTGTCTAAAACTTGTTATAAATAATTAACAAAACTGTCTTGGCTTCTCAAGATTACCCTGATAAAATATAACTGTGTATAACTACTATCATCAGACCTTGATCAGGCCTTAACCACTTCTGTCTTCTCATTTACAGAGCCTCTTGACCCGCAAGCCTCGAGTCGAACAAGAAGTAGGCTCCCTCCTCATCAGACCAGTCACGTCAACCGAAAGGCAATCATCTACCACCACTACCACGACCACAACGTCAACATCTGCGTCTTTCGAGAGTTCAACAGCCTCCGAGACCTCACAGGCCCCGAGAGCGAGTCACACTCCAGCTGTGAGGTCAGGGCCTCCTTTAAGCTGCAATTTCTGTTGGAACACAGTCGACGAGTGTGGCAGGATCCTTCGACGAAAAACGCAGTACCATTGCCCCGAATGCCGCACCAACCTCTGCATCGTGCCCTGCTTCCACGAGTACCACGAGGGGCCGGAGACCGAGGCGAATGCGAACGCACGGTGAGCACGAGGCCATCGGTGTTTGTCGGAAAAATGGACAGGTTTGGGTAATTCTTCACGAGCAATGTAAAGGTTCCCTTCATTGATGTATATTTTATTCTATATTCTTAGACTAAAAGGATAACACAGATGAAACTTATAAAACTAGCGCGTTTTTGTCACTATTTGTCTTCGCCACTAGATTCACACGAGTGCGAGCGAAATGGAACTACTCTATTACTTTAGGCGGCTTCACTCGGTAGATTTATGCGTTCAGTCTATATTATTTTTTTAGTCAAAGTGTATATTATATAAAAATGTGTTTCTTAATTACATCACTTCAGGGTTCTTGTAAAAGACCGTTAAATAAAACGCTTTCGAAAGGATATGTTTAAATTGAAACGTATGCTTTAAAATGTTAAAATTTCCCGGATTTGACCATGGTGTAAATGTGCAATATTTTCTATACAAAAATACTTTTTATATTATGTTTTCTCTCTATGATAATAATATGTTGTAAATATTGTTGTGTTTAGACGGATACAGTATAGTATATCGTGCATATGCGATATAAAGTATCTAAGCTTAAAGTATTACTTGTATGTACATATATATTATAATGAATAGCGACAATATGTGTATGTCAATAATTTCATATTACTACGACGAATGTGTTAACGAATTTTATATGACTACTAATATGAATGTGTAGAATTTTCAAATTGTATAGCACTATTAACCAAATAAGAAAAAAATATAAATACATTACATTACTAACGATAAATATGTTAGTTATAAATCGCTTTCAATGGGGCACTACCCAAATTCTATGATCTGACAGCCATTTTTTCGTCAAACCTTTTTTATGTGTGTCTTTGTAAATACTAGTTAACTCTGTTAAATAAAAATAAATGAATGTTAAATGTTAACATAATATATGTTGTATGTTGGAACGGTCCGACCGCTCCCTGGTTATGTTTGAAAAGCCTCAATTATTAACTAAATATTAATAACTGTGAAGGTATGGGTACCTTGATATAATAATATAATAAATGTTTATAAATAAAATGTGAATAATATAATATATAATTGATTTGGGGAACTGAAGGCATACGTGTGTAAAGGTTTAAAAGATTGTTATAGTTCTTTAATATTCATAATATCAATAAAACAAGACCTATTGTGAGTTGTTGAAACTTATAAATAGATACATATATGTATCACAAACTTAAAGTTATAATTAGAGGAACAAAGTGTGCAAGTAACAAACTTACGTATCTTTACACGAACCTAGGCGTGAGAAAGTGACAGAGTTTTTTTAGATGAAGTTTTTTTATAAAGCGAGTTAATACGTTTGCCAGAAATATAATATACAGTGATGTCAATGTTTCTATAGCTACTAAAAGAAAAAAATATTAAAAAATTATTGAAATAAAAAATCATGTAAATGTATTAAAAAATTAATATTGGCGTCTCGCCATTAATAATTTTGTAATACCATTCGATATTGACGAAATTGCGGCGAATCTTCTTGCACAAGAAGCCATCTTAAAAAGAAGAAGGAGTCTATAACAATAACGTCAAAGGGTGTCACATCTAACGGTTAATCAAGAATCCAGTTAAATTATATTTTTAAAATTATCGTAATCTCTGCTTAAAGCACACAAACCTCTTAAGCATTTCGGTTATAGGCTAAAATTGTCGGTCCTGACTCTTGTCATATTTAAAACTTGATTCGAATTAAATGTAAGAGTCTATGGGTCTAATAGCGCATTTAGTGTAGTTGCTTCAACTTTAATTATTTCGTTTTGCCTTCGTTCCCCCTATGTTATAGTTTTTATCGGTTGATATACGTTTGAATTCAAGCAACGTAAACGTGATGTTTTAAAATGAATTTTCTATTAAAATACATTATTATGAAAGAACTATATGTTGAAAAAAATTGGTATTTTTTATAACTATGGTGATGATGAGACATATATATATTGTAAATACTATAAGAATAAGTGGATATTTTTTGTCAATGGATAGATTGAAAGAAAATTTGTCTATCGACATGCGAACTGTGTTAATAATATTGCCATTGTAATTATATATTTACATGTACATACGTACTTGACATTAATGTTATATATGGAGAAAGATTGTAATATGTATGTCTACATAATACCTATTTTAATATTTATGGAACTAAGGGTCACTTCTTTTGTATGTAGGTACTGCTACGTGAACATAAGAGTTATGTACAAAGTACCTAATAGTTATCTACCTTATGGTCTAACAGTGTGATTATGACGAGTTTTCATTAATATATAAATTAACAGTGGAACGACGTAACAATACATTTTCTAATATACATGATTACTGCATTTCATATATATAATTATTGAACCTGTTATAGTCAAATGCTGGTATAGCATACCTATATTTTTTTATAAAATACTCATGGCGTGAAGTTGGCGCGCTTTGATTCCCGTGTCACATGACGTCACAAGGAAAAAAAATACGTGTCATGACGTTTACGAAGACGCACATTGACGCGTGACGCGAGTCTTGTTTGACACACTTTGAATTTGGAACATGCTATGTCTACCGCGTGCACTGTCGCGATTCACACATATCAAACAAAACACTTCTTTACATCATATCATGTCTGTTATGTTATATTTACATCACGTTACGCGACGTCGCTTTGATTATAAAATTACAAACGAAAGTATAATAAAATATTTTTTGGGTTATATTCGATAAGATTTTAACATACATGGAAGAGTATTTTTTAATATTTTTGCTGTAAGCAAAGTAGTTATGTATAAAAATGTTTTCTAGTAGGTACTATTTAGAGAGGCAAGGAAAAGCTCAATATGAAAATATTTATGTATATTATATGATACTATGGGTTTCAAATGGGAAGATAATCGCAATCGGGGCAACTTCACTACGTACATACATAAATATGCTCACGCCCGTAATCCCCGTAGGGGTAAAAGTGTATTAAACATCCACATTTCGCCAAATATGATTTTCGGTCCCACGTAATAGGGGACAAGACTATTGCCGCCAATCGGGCACTTTGTAACAAATGGGCATGCCGAAGATAAATTTCTAACTGAAAATGTTGCAGCTAAATAAATTTGGAAAAAAGATTGACCCGATTCCTTGCTATGCTGTTTAAATAGCAAGTAAATTCATTACGTGCTTAGCCGAATAAGCACTATCAATTAACATCTTGGAGAGTATCAGACGTTATCAGACTTCACTACGTAGGTACTTGTCAAAATTGTACAGCTCACAACAAAATCTTCTTAATATTTATTATTTTTCCATCAAGTACAATAACATATTTTTAATAATTCAATATTAGTTTTCATTATTCATAAATAAAACTGAAGTTAGCAGCGCTAGCCAAAATGTCATTATGACAGTTGACTCATTTGAAACTCATAGTACAATAACAAACTGTGTTATTGACTTTGAAATTTTTAATAATTAATCCATTTGAAAACCAAAGTTGATTGTCTTGTCTATACAATTAAAAAGAAGGAACTAGGTATTTGTAAAATTTTTGAAGCTGGGAGATTATATATAACAATATAATATATAAATAATCGGAACTAGAACATCGAAAACCCATTTAAATAATTCGACATAAATCAGACTAGAATTAGATATGTGATTTGAATATACACCTGTACCTAAATCCCCGATAAGGTAGGAAAGGTGTTAATCTACCAGTCTAACGCAGTCCATTGCTGGACATAGGTCTCTCCCAATGTGAGGGAGCTTTGGCCTACTGTCTCCACGCTGGCCAGAAGGGTTGGTACAGGGCTTTATTTCGAGTTTCCCTTCTCACGCAGTGATATAAATTTCTATATTTACGATACCCTTCAGAAGAAAGTTTAGTTCAGTTTAGTAATATTATTTCTCTGCCACAGAAAAGGTGTGTTATCCTTACTTTGCTTGCTAGCTATATCCTATGTAATAGAGGCGATATCCAGAACCGTCTTTACATATGGCAGGGGCCCTAGGCACACAAGACTTTAGAGGCCCTTTCGGAAAGTTTATAGTATTAGATTTTTCTTAAGATGATGTGCGAGAAATCGTCTCTCTTTTGTGGGGCCCTTAGAGGCGGTGGGCCCTTGGCACGTGCCCCGAGTGCCCAGTGGTAAAGACGGCATTGGCGATATCATAACCGTCATGGCCTGTATGTTAACTGTCTCATGAAGAACAGCCCTGTAGTCGCCTTTTACGACGAAGAGATGGGCTAGCCCTATTCTGCCCCACTGGGAAACAACACGACAAATAAATTACTGGATAGTCTGTAATAGGTCATTTTTACTTGTACCTGTTTTGCTCGCCACTTTCTCCTTTCACCTTCGGACACTTTGAAAAGTTATTAATAAAAAAAATCCTTTTTTTGCTATAGATGTCTATGTAATGGAATTAGTATACTAATTGTTTCGAATCGATTCATCGGAAAAGGTTAATGATCCGACGGGACTCGATACGTGATCAGTCTCTTTCAGGGGGAGTGCTTTAACCGCTAAGCCACGTCCCATCAGGGCATTCACATTTTTAGATCTAAAGAGATTTATCTATAGGGAAAACTGGGGACACTTGATCCCTATGGGAGACAAGGTACACCAATATTTTTGGAATTACTAAGCGTATTAGACTATTTTTAATGTGGTAACACTAAGGGTAATAATGTTTACTTAATGTTGCCACACTACAAAATACTCTAATACACTTAGTAATTCAAAAAATATTGGTGTACCTTGTCTCCCATAGGGATCAAGTGTCCCCAGTTTCCCCTATGTCTAATAAATAATTATTTTTCAATATGTAATATTACCCAGTTACAATTAAAAGTTTAATGTGCTCAATGATTCTTATATAGAGTTGACGGATTTTTACTAATATTAATTGGAGGTAATAATCATTGTACTTCCATAATGTTTAATACCTAAATGTCAAAAAGATATATATAAATACCTAACGTTTAAAATGTTATATGTAATAAAGGTATACCTTATATTATAGCAGTACGTAACATAGACATATCAAAACGAGAATTGAAAGTGACTTTGTTACCTGTACACGACGATGTAGTGAATTGTCATAAGTATATATACATATTCTTCTACAAAAGTGTATTAACAAACTTTCTAAGTGTGTAGATAGTTACGTCAATTGTTAATGTGGTGATTTTACGATGAAAACTTGTTATATAATACAAAGAGAGTATATATACATAAATGATAGATAGATATATACTCGGTAGGAGACATTTTAATTCATATACTAGTCTGTAGAATCTGCAGTTGATTTTTTCGTTACAATTTAATCTGACTTTTCGTTGTTTTTTCCTTTATAGTGCAAATTTTGTGTTCCCGAATAGGGACAAATCTCAAAGGTCGACGTAGATGTCGCTTACATCGAGTTTGCTGTCACTTTGCTGTCATTTTGCTATTGTTCTGTCATTTAATTACGGGTCTATCAGAGATTATAGTTAGGTCGTGAATTTTGTTCCACTCAGACAGAAAAATGCTGATATTTTTTATTTTTATTCAGAAATCAATACCTTTTGCACTTGACCGATAATTTCTTTCTCTGTTTGTTTGTTGAATACAGTTTTAATTATGCTATTTTATGGGCTTATCATGCGGCAAAACCCCACGGATACCTCCCCTGCCGAAGCCAATTTCTCTACCCATTAAAATTTTTATTTCATCAATTTTTATAGGAGAAAGAAAGTTTACTACTTTTTTAAGTCTTTTTTTTTCATCAATTGGTTATATGCAATTTATGGAATACTGTCAATAAGTAATTTATACTAAATATGTAACAATTTCAGCAGCGATCACAGCTTGTGGGAGAGGAGTTCTAACTGAACCTGTTCTCAATGTTATTCGATAATAATATTATTTAGTTAGAATGTTATACTATAGTAGCAAGGTTGTACCCTCAAACGTTTAAGTGAATTCTAATATATAGACATTAGATTGATTATGGAAGCGTAGAAGTACGTATTTTAGTTTGAAATATTATAAACGTAGGCATATGTAGGTGCCTAAGGTAACTGTAGTGAAAAAGGAATAATACTCGGGCCTTTGTCATATCTAATCGTAATACATGCAATTTAAAAAAAATATACATCTACCATTGATATATCAATGAAGTTCACCTATATTGCTGACGTGCTATCTTCTAAAATTCCGATATCACATTGTCCTGTTTTTTAGGAGTTAACTGGATAGATTCTTCTTAAAAAAATTAGAGCTCTTTTTTATCGTGCCCAAAATTCTCACGGATACCTCCGCCAAAGTGGTGGTTATGTCGGACTCGAACCGATTAAAACGCACGCCGTTTATGTGTCTTTAATTGCCGGATGTAAAATTATACGAGACACATCTCTCTCACTCCGGCAGACCCGGGGACATCTCTTTACCTCCTTCCTGAAATTACTGATATTCTCTCTAACCCCTCCGGTCAAGCTAAATTGCTTGTGCTAGGAGTGCGTTCACTCTAATATGATGTTCAGGACCTCGATTCTGCTAATTGTTACTCATAGTCGCACAACGGAGATCACAAATACTGCCGGCGTTATTTGCATTGCCGTAAAGTTCAAAATGAAAGGAAAAAGAGTTCATTACATCGCTTCATTCCAGTCTTCACAATGCCATTTAATTTTGAACTTTATGCGTGTAGAGATAGATTACAAAATTGTATGTAATTTTTTGTAATATCAGTTCCTTGACAAGGGTTGACAATTAGTAAAATCGAGGCCCGGGATTCGAAGACCGACTCCTTCACCACTAAGCTGGTTGCTCAGCTTTCCAAATGCTGAGTAGTCGGCAGTGGATGATATTAGTTATGAGAAGGTGCATTTATTGCTTAGAAGCATGTATGCGATAGCCGTATCTTTACTTAGAAACTCTGTGACTTAAGGTTACTGCAAGTCCAAGTTCAGTAGCACTAGCATGAACTCCTATCGAATTCGTAATGAAGGTTTCGAGAGAACGGAGCATTGTGATTGGCAGTCTGCCTCTTGTGAACCTGTGTGCGTGTGTAGCCCGCCAATCGCAATGCTCCGTTCTGTCGATACCTTTACATTACGAATTCGATAGTATTTCGTGCTAAGGCTACAGTAGTGTAGTACTCGCACAATTGTTCTACGTAGACGTTTCTATTTTGTCTTTCTCTTGTCACTCACTGTCCTGGCCTATAAATTATTTGAAGTTATGTAATTAGGTAGTTACTATAGGTTGCTTTTTCGGTGCCAAATATTCTTAAAATGATTATTTTGCCTACACTTAGGTAATGCGAGATGCAGTTGCTTGCACTACCCTGTAAATAGTATATTTTTCATATATAGGTTGCATAATTTTTAATATTGTTCACGAAAATTATATGAAAAGGCCCAAACGAATTTTGTTTTATATATTGTATTATTTGATAAGTAGATCCCTACCAGTGGCGACTCTTTATAAAACCAAGAAATGTAATAACATGACCGCTTGGCATTAAATTAGGTAATGTATCTTTGAGCAAGCGGTATGTATAGTGTCAACGATTATATAGAGAATAATTCCTCGTAGCCATTTTAGATTGGCGACGTTGTTTGGCCACGAGGTAGTAACGAAGTTACATCTGGGGCTCTAGCCAAAATGCTTTCGTTCCGAATCTACATTCGTCATCGCTCTTAAAATGTATGGGAATGACATTTGTTGTCGGAATCGAATCACATGACATTCGACAACAAATGTCACTCCCATACATTTTCAGAGCGATGTCGAATGTAGATTCGGAACGAATGCATTTTGGCTAGTCCCCCTGATACCTACATGCAACTTTTATTATATTTTTAAGGAATGTTTTGTGTCTTTAAATTACTTACTATCCTCAGTAGTCTATGTAGAATCAAGCTCTTGATTAAATTCGCTCGTTTGTGATTGGTAGTCTTGTTGAACAAACAACTCTGATATCCGATATTCTAATTGTAACTGGCCACTGGTGGGCAGACTTGATGTGATGTTAGTTACGTGATTTATTTTAATCATGTTAAATCTACCTTACAGAACACTCGATTTTCTATTGTTGTTTAAATAAAAATGATTTCATATATACCAACAATTTGTTTTGTTTTTTATATTAATAATATGTAAACTGGCGCTCAAAAACATGCACAAAAACTATTCGATTACTTCAACGGAAGTCCCTCTATCCATTTCATTAGAGACCGGATTAAAACAGTTACTTTACTGCTACTTTATTACTGTACTGCTATCATTGTTCTAAGGTGTACAATAAAGAATTATCTATCTATCTATCTATCAAAACAGTGTAGACCTATGGACACTCCCGAAGCCGAAGGCCCCTGGTAGTAGGTACTCATGGTACACAAAATATTGGCACAAAAAAAATTGCGGCAACGCAATTATTTTTTGTCAATTTTTTTTAATTTTTTTTAAAGTCTTTAACTTACGTTATTCACTCTACATCGTGTTAGTAAACCTGAATTAAACTAAATTTTCATGAAAAAAGAACATGAACTCACAACGCAGCGCCACTTCTTTTTTTTTGCAGTGAAGTTAAAAAAATTAAAATTAAAAAATAAAAGAATACTTAAAAAAAACTGCTTTGCCGTAATTTTTTTCAAGCCAATATGTTATCAGGCGGAGTACTACCAGGGCTCTCAGCTTCGGGAGTGTTTCCCTTACACCCTGTATAACTGAGCTAAGCAAGAAGAAAGAAGATTGTAATACGGTCTCTCGTTGACCTGTAAGTACTTACACATCACAAATACACAAAAAGTTATTATAAAACATATTTATTACATGAACAACCAATGAAAATGTACAAAAGTATAAAAAATAATAATTTAATACGCTCTATTGTGGTTCACTGCTCTGACTGTTTTGAATAAAAATTTACCGGCTTTCACGTCGCCGGGCAAGAACGGCAGTCTAGTGGTCTTAGCTGGGATCTTCTCTCCCCAGATGTCGACCACCGACCGAATCTCTTGATTGATGCCAGCGTGCAGCACAATCAGTACAGAAGAGGTACCTATCCCGCCATTTTTTATCGTAGCACTCGCCCCACAACTTCTAATAGCCAAGTTATCTACGTGAATATATTTAATAGTGTAATCAGGAAAGTAATTGTCGTACACGTACACCTGACCTTCGCTTATTGAGACGGGCAAGTTCTCGACGACGGCCGAATCCATGTGCTTCAGATCGTATTTCCACTCGCCCAGCTCTAAAGGAGCTTTAGTCCTCGCACAAAACATTCTGGCGTCCGCCACAGCGAGGAGCAATAATAACCATAGGTCCATTTATGATGAACACATTAGCACGATTGAACGGATACGGTTTGTATCGAACACCTGAGAGAACAATGGAGCGATAAGTGGCGATCGGCGCCTTTCACTCAGTAACAGATGTTCGATTAGAGTTCATGTATGGTACGTAAACAAAGTTAGGTAATAACGATTATATCGATACCTGCCTAAAGTTGATAAAGGTGAATTTTCACATAAACTTTGAACATCGGCCAAATTGTACCTGACTATAGTAGCGCTCGATAGGCCATATATATTATTATTAATTAAGGTATTTTTACGGTCTTAAAATAAGCGCGAAATACCGAATGAAAATATACTTAATCATTTTTTTAATTATTGCATTTTTCGAGTTTATTAACCTAATATTCAGAACGCTTTCTATAGTTGCGACACGCTATGATGGCCGTTTTGACACGACTGGTTTTGGTAGTTTGCTCTTTTTTGAACGAACGAACGAACTGTTAGACGAATAATTAAAGAAAAATATGGCGAGACTGGCACAAAAGAAAATAAACTTAACACAGCAAAAAAGAGAAAACGAGCAAAACCAGTCGTGTCAAAACTGTCATCATAGCGTGACGCGACTACAGTGATCTTTCAAATCTAGTTTATATTGACTGATTAGCTTAGAGTGGAGCGGACTTTGGAGGACATATATGCCAGCTTTAGATGCAACCATGAGCAGCGCCCGGGTGAAGAAAATTTGTGAAACAACATTTTTTCTAATTATTATTATTATTATTTGTGTTATGTATTTTTCTAGTTGATTGTGTATTAAGTGTATGTGCATTTCTATTCTAATTATTGTTTAATTTTTGATGACTGTTTTGCTATGTTAATGCTTATTTAATTCATGATAATTGACTATCACATTGGCCTGTTTGTAATGGTAGTGTAAGGTGTGTAAGTAATTAAATAAATAAAAAACTAAACTGCTGGACTTCTGTGACGTGGCGTTAGTGAACGCGACTGCAACGTAGGAGGCGCGGGTTCGATCCCCGCTCAGTGCAAATATTTGTAAGCCGTCGCTCCCGGTTGCCATACCAACATCTACGGCAGTCATTACGGGTAGTTGGGAGCCCTCAAAAGTCCGACTAACCTAACTACAGAGCTTCGATAACGTAAATTTGGTTGTGGAGGTCCGATGGCAGTCGCTTTTCTCAAAATTTTATCTAAGTTCAGCCGCATCTTAGTTAGAGCAGAAAGCTAACCACAACTGAGTTGGGAATAGGCTCAGAGAATGATAAGTCCACTACTGGATATAGGCCTCTTGGCATAAAAGAGGGTGTCTATGTCGCTATGCTGAGGCTGTAGAATATCGAGAAAAATAGAATTGTAAGGTGTAATAAATAAAATTCATGATAATTTTTCCAACGGCAGGATTTATTGTAGACTTGTTATGGTCCCTAGATACAGAAACACGTCGGAATGGTACCTTACAAATTATAATTTACATTTAATTCCGTGTTGTTATACTGAGGTGGAGACAAACTGAACGCAACAGTTCTTTGGTGTACAGATTTTACGACATTTCTTCATTTACAGCACAAATAAAACCCAGACTAACACATGTTAATTAATATATTTTTTTTACATAATAATATCACTATTTTTATACCTAGTAACACCAGACCACAATCGAAATATAGTTTTCTTGTGCACTTTGTTCCGTAAGATTTTTTTAAAATTAATGTTGCCTATTTCTAAAAACCATTTAATGGTATCATATTCCCGTATAACTATATATAAAACGTGTAAAACTACAAATTCAGTAAAGGCATCCAAGTGTTAAAAGGCTTTTTTTTAAATATATTTGTCTTTATTAGTCTCCTTAACATTATAATATAAATCGTAAAAATTTAATTTGGAAAAAACACTAAATCAAATCAATGTATCGGTTGTGTAAACTGATATGTAATAAACATAAGCTTAAGTATTTGGCCAATTGTTTTCACAATATAAAACCTATATATGACGTTAGATTCAATAATTTCGAAACTAAAATGATATTGTGGGGCCCTATTCTGATTGACCGTTTCGTAACTACACGCGTTCGTAATAGCCGACACATTTAAGTTGCTCTAGTTTTACACTAGTTTTCTCTTCTATGCCAACCAATTGTAATCGACCGTATTCTCACGTTACGACTGCGTTTGAAAGCCGTCATCCAGAATAACGCCTAAAGTCGTTATAGACAACACGCCTTATTTCCTGGTATAATACGTTAGAAGTCTGCCTGTCCTGTGCGTAGACAATTTTAAACTCCGTAATTATACAATATACAACTTACACGATATGATATGATAAGAATGAACACTTCGTTATCTATATAATTGCATTACACTGGCGTTTTCCTGACCAACCAAGAAATAAAGTGATCTCACTCAACGAAGGCGCTGGCAGATCGCTCGAGATTCATCTTTGTACACGTGTTCGTATTCAATTCTTTAGCTTAAATTCAAAACTAAAAACTTACGATATGTATAATTGTTATTTTAAATATGTTTGGCATATACTAACTCACAATTTTATAGTTAATTATTGTGTAGCGTATATTGTAATAGGTATTTAATTGTTTATATAAAAGATTCAATCGTGATATATGAAAAACCTCTCTAAAAATACATACAAACAATTTTTTTAAATTATATACAACAAACAGAAGCGAAATATCGAATTAATATCTGTAAATCTATTAGCTAGTAGAAGTAGATCCACTTATACGGCCATACAACAACCCTAGTGAGTGCGTAGACCTCCGGTACCTAATTAACACTAACATAATAAAACCACACAGGACGGACCTTTCTTACGGAACTAGAAAAGGCACATATAATATTTTATTCGTACACACTGTGATGTTATATAAATGTAACTTATAGAACAAATATTTATATACACTACTAGATTATAAATACCAGAGAAACCTTTATATAAAAATAATACAAGTAACCCACCAAAATAAAATTAAGTTATTAATGTTTTATTTATTTATTCTTATAATAGTCATAATTTTTTATAAAATCTCGTAAAGATGTATCTTTTATTTGCATTGTTTTTGATTATTTTATTTATTTTAATGATTTTGATTACATATTATATAAGTTAATATTCTGATTATTTTTTTATAATTTTGATTACTTCGAGTAGGTATATTTGATTCGTTTATTAATTTGATATATTTGACAATTTTTCTGTTATGAGTAGGCATTTGTAATTAAAGTTTGACCAGAAACAAAGCTAAGTATTATAATCTGTAGTCACCTACTGTGGGGTAGATGAATATATTAAAATAAAACAATAAGTTCTTAACCTCATGTTATCTTATGCAGATGATTAAATATATCAATGAATGTAATACGAGGACTAGTGAATTTTGCGATAGATCAAAGCTTTTTATATAATCATTTGGCAGATACATACTATAGAACGTGAAATAACTCAACCAGAATGTTCTGCAATTGCACTACTTACCTATCACCCCATCAAATTTTCTATGGTAATTATAAACATTCGTGTAAAAATTTCTCACAATATACAGGGTGGAATTTTGTAATGCCACCTGAAGGGAAAGTACTCTTAATACTGCAGATAGAACATTTTACTCAAAGGAAACATTCCTTTATTTTTGAAAAGAAACAAAACTGCATTCAATGATTTTTAAAAATTCGCTTGCTGCACCCGGTAATCGAACCGAATAAAATCTGTAAAAGTTGCACCCTGTACTTTTATTGCTTAGATCGTTAGGGGCAATTATACGGATGAAATCTCTCTAACAAACTTCATAAATAAAATGAAAGGAAAACAATGAAATCCTAAATTATTTACAAAAAATGGTAAACTAACTAATTAATTTGATTCGATACAAACATTTAGATCAAAATCGAAGTTGTTCTGCTGAAGAGTTTGCCGAATCTTTTTGAATCTACCCGTATTCTTGAAATTTTTCGACTTTTATTTTCAGTACAAACCGAGTCAGTTTGATGGATAAAGTACGTCAGTGATAATAATTATTTATTAATAACATAAGTCAATAGATGGATCTTTAAGTAAAAGTGCTTTAACTTGACCCATGGATCAATTAATTTAAGATTTCATTGTTTTCCTTCCATTTAATTTATGAAGTTTGTTAGAGAGATTTCATCCTTATAATTGACCCTAACGATCCATGCAATAAAAGTACAGGGTGCAACTTCTACAGATTTTAGTCGGTTCGATTATCGGGTGCGGCAAGCAAATTAAAAAAAATCCTTGAATGCAGTTTTGTTTCTTTTCCAAAATAAAGGAATGTTTCCTTTGAGTAAAATGTTCTATCTACAGTATTAAGAGTACTTCCCTTTGAGGTGGCATTACAAAATTCCACCCTGTATACCCTAATGTATTATGACAATATAATATAGGCATTGTATAATTAAGCAAGATATTGTACAAACGTGCGATAAAAATATACATCGATTTAGTTTTGTATACAATCAAAAAACACTATAAAATATTTATTATTTAACAAACACTTGTTCTATAAGTTATATTAATAAAAGATACTATGTAGCGTGCTTTGTATATCCTAAAAGATAATATATAAACATTTCAGGTCTATAAACTTTTATGATTAATATTTTGAGCAACGAAAATGGAATTTTTTTCTTTCAATATTTATCTGGTTATAAGACTTATTTCTCGTCTAAAATGTTGGCAGGGACCTTACCACTAACTTTTAAAAGTAATAGTATTTCAATCTTACTTTAATTTCACTCAGAGATTCGGATTGTCAGCGTCCATCAGAATACTTTACTCCATTTGTTTAAGTACTCAAATAAAGGTTAACAATCTTGTGGCAACTCATGTTAAACAAATAAACTAGACTAACTAACTCACTAACTTATGGTTCAATACAGGTTTTTAGTCTTCAAACAGTATCTCTTACTGTAGTGTATACATTTATTTGTTTGAATTTACACTTGTCTTACAAGATACAGTACACAAATATCAATGGACAACAACGGTCCGAGTCTGAATCTCACTATGAAAGTAAAGCAAGATTGAAGTAATATTACTTTTAATAGGTTCTAATAAGGTCCCAGACCCCTTTTTCCGAGTGACAATCCGTTACATAACTACCCATGTTTGTAACCGACATATTTAAGTTGGTAACCAATTAGTTATCTCTTCTATGTTAACCATTTGTAATTCACCGTCTTCTCATGTCTCGAATAAGTTTGAAATTCAATGTCACTCTGAATAATAAACCAGATGTTATAGAGAAATTATGAGTAGCAGACGTTTATAGGTCGACAAAAGCCGTTAACAAGCTAATCAAACTATTGTGAAGGATAGAAAGTCTCGAATCCTACTGAAAAAGCAGGCAGGTATCTTTTTTAGGTACATATTTCAAAGCATTTTGGGTCATTTATAGCAATGCGTAATGCTTAAATAGACTTTCGAAGGGTACAACCACGGAATTTAAAATTAAGGGAAAGTATCGCTTATGTGTACCACAAAATTTGTTAAAAATATGTATAATCTCATACACTGGCGTATTCATTCAAATATATACTGTGTATTGTATCATATTTTGGACCATAATTTTTCATTCTTAACCCTGGTCCGGCATAGTCTACGATTGCTTATCGTTGGTTGACCAAGCATTCACCAGAACCAAAATTCTAGACTTTATGAATATGACCTTAAAGTTCAAATTTAAATGATGATAAATGATTACAGGGACGGATTGAGTAAGGCACATCATTACTATTAATTTCCTTGTTGATATGTCTGCTATGACTCATTTTTAAGGCACTTTTCCGAGGCACGGAGGCTGAAAACTGGTGTAAAAAGAGACACTTCCTTTTGACTTTATATTCCGTTAGTACGTCATTTAATTAATATTTCAGAGGGGAAACTTAGAAGACTGTAGGACACTGAAAATAGATACTTGTTCGTAATAGTAACAATGATAGTAAGCATATAGTTAGCACGCTACGTAGTTGGACGCGTAATATTTATAGTAATTAATATAATTAAGCATAGTTTACATGTGGATGGTGGCCGCTGTGTAGCGGGCCTCGCCACGTCGCCAGTTCCACTGTGTAGGCCGATACTAGAAAAGTCAAGGAAAATCACGTGAATAAGTTATATTGTGGAATTTTCACGAGAACAGTACAGTAAAACAGGGTGAATATGGATAAAATGTTCAGATAAATTCTGTGATTATTTTCATTCAAGCGAAACTTTAGAAGAGTTCATTGTAATAACATAATCATTAAATATCTGATAACAGGCTTATTGGAAATCTAATAAAAGAAATTATTTAAAATATTCCATTGATCATTTTATCCCTATTCATCCCATTTTGCTCTACCTATATTTTTGACAGATTTTTTCCGGATACACTATTTCACGATAGATATACCTAAGTTCCAATTCAAATTGAAATTCATTTATTCGATATAGACGATTAAAAGGCACTTACAAAACGTCAAAATAAAAAAACTATATATTAACAAAATGTACCTTGATGAGTATTTGTCCACTTCGCGTGTGTGGGTTCTTGAAGGCGTACAGTATCCAGGCGGCGGCCGATGCTACCAGGGTGATCGCGAGGAATGCTGCCACCACGCCGCCGATGGCAGACCGGCCCTGGGGCGGTGGCGCTAACTGGACCGACTGGCCCGCTTGGCCTATGGGCGTATCGACCACTGGGGAGAGCAATACTATAGTATCTACGGGTTCCGTGAGCTCCAAAAGTTCTTGGACACCTTAAGATCGATAACCTTGGGACCCCATTGTCCAGGAATATTTGGGACTGTATATGGAACTTCTTCAGGATTTATACAACTGAGTACTGGGTAAACTCAGCTGAGGTTGATTCAACCCAGAAGCCAGATAGCTAATCCGTTTCTTTTTTTTTAACTTATTTAACTTCATGCACAAAGTACTTTGGTGGACTTATATCGTAGGCTTTCTATACCAGTCAACCATAGGTCCATGACTCGATCTTGATTTAATGACTATAGACAATCGGAACTTACTGATTACATGCCCTCTGAAATATACCCATCCAAATGTTACATTGACCGAACGGGTGAATTGCCCTTCTGGATGGGGCAATTCACCCATCTAAATAATACAGTTTACCGAACAGTAAGCACATCTGGTCACGAGCGCTTCGTACTACAACTTACTACTAGTAGCAGTCGCTATTGACCGAGCGGGTGAGCTGACCTTCTGTATGGGGCAATTCACCCATCCAAATGATACAGTATAGTTATAGTACCTATAGTATAGAGTTTATCGAATAGTGAGTACTACATCTTATTTCTTGCAGAGATCGCCATTCACCGAGCGGGTGATCTAACTTTCTGTGTGGGGCATTTCACCCATTCTAACTAAGTAGACTATATAGATATTTACCTGTTTTAACGACAGTTTCATGAGCCGGTCCGTTTTGCGGGTCTGTGGTGTACGCAGTGTTACCAGTTGCGGGCACTCCGTTGGTGTCTGACGTCACGTCCACTTTAGCGGCGTCACATACGGTAGCGTTCACGATAGTCGTCTTTTCGCATTCTGTGTAAAAGTGTATTAAGATTAAAAGAAAGAAAACCATCCAAGTGCGAGTCGGCTTCGCACACAACCGTATTCTGTACCCTTATCTAACCTCTGATCCCGTTCCCGTTGCTCTATAAAAACCTTTCAGATTTCAAGGAACAAACAAAAAAGAGAATTACTCAGGGCATCTTCATATTTTGCGCTTGGCAACAAATTTCGCGATTCAGTTTAATTTATAAGGATAGATCGAGCCATTATGGTAAAATATGGCGAAATGGGGTTACATCGAGCGATCACAAGACTCCTGCGATTGCGGGGCCCAACCTCAGTCCATGTCGCACTTGCTCTCTTGCTCACTGTGCCCCCATACTTGCACCACCGAAGACCTCTGTAGAGCAACAGAAAACGCTTGCCAACTAGGCCAACTGGGCCAACAACATTTAATAAAACCGGATTTACCAAAGCAATTGACTCGAGAAGAAGAAGATAAGGATAGATTTACTTAACAAAATGTAAGTAAGATAGTACAGCGTGATTGACTTACTTCTCAAGAGCCAGTCTTGTTTGTTTCTATCCGTGCCGCTCGAGCATTTCTGAATTTGTGGACACCACGTGCACTGAAATATTAATTATATTCAGTATATATTTATTTATGAACAATTTTTACATTGTATTTGAACATTTTTACAACATAAACATAACATTAACTCACGCCTGTATCCCCGAAGGTGTAGGCAGAGGTGCTAGAACCCACATTTCGCCAGTTTATATTTAGGTCCCAATGTAATAGGTGGGCGAGCCTATTGCCATTAACCGGGCACTTATAAACCTGCGATAAATGCACACATAACTTCGAAAAGCTTCAAAAAGTCATTGGTGTGTGGCATAGTAAAACCTGGGATCGAACCCGAGACCTCGTCTCAGCAGTCCATTACCCATACTACTAGGCTACCGCGGTTACAATATATTATTATATTAACAGTCGTATTACATGCAAATTACGTTCATATAGCCACCAAAACTGGCTACCGTTCTGGTATTCTTAGTAATACAATAATTATAATATTTCTGATGATTTACATTGAACCCAGTGTTGTGATTGACGCAGCTGGTGCAGGTGTCGTATTGTAGGCAGGTGGGCAGGGCGACGATCTTCAGCAGAGTGTTGTTGGAGATGAGATGATCCTTGAAAGACACTCGGTGGTACTCGTAGATTGTCTTGCGACGGACGTCTGGACAAGCACATTTTTAATAATATATATTCTAGGACATTTTTATAATTGGTTCCATCCCCGCTCAGTGCAAAAAGTTGTATGCATGAATATGGCTGTTTGCGCTGGTCTGGGCGTGCCTCGGAGAGCACGTTAAGCCGTCGGCCCCGGTTGCCATACAAAAGCCCTCAAAAGTCCAACCAGTGTAGCTTGGTACTTCGATATCGCCATTGGTCATTGGACCACTGGTTGTGGAGGTCATATGGCAGTAACTCTTAACGGAAAATATCGAAGTTCAGCCACATCACAGTTACACTAGAAAGCCGACCCCTAATGTGTTGGGGTCCCACGTAACAAATAAAATTAGTATGACGAAAATAATTCATAACCGAAAATTTTACAGCTAAATAAATTTGGAAAAAAAAATTTTTCTTGCAATGCTATGTAAATCGCAAGGAAATTCAGTGCTTAGCCGCACAAGAACAATAAACGTCTTGTACAGTATCAGAATAGTAGATATAACAAAAATCCTACTTACAGAATACAATCTTGTCAGTGAGGTAGGCGTCGCTGATGCCCACTTTGACGGGGTGGTCCTTGTCGTTGATCTCTTGGACGTCAATGGGGACGTTCTTGTACGCGAATATGATGTCGCCCGACTTGTACAGGGTCACGGCGAAAGTGAACTTCTTCGTTTTGTCCTCCTGGAGCGTCACGTTCTCCCAGAAGGCTGTGAACTTCTCACCTGAGGAATGGAGGATTTAGGATAGGAGCAGTGGTTACAATTTGAAGATAAATAAAAAAAAATATTCTAGGGCAATCTAAACAACCTAGACTCGGTAAGCATAGCTTAACTAGCTTGCGTTATGGGTTCTAGAATGCGGATAAACATATATAAATATTTTTTTGCAACATATATAAGATAACAACAAACATATATAAATATTTTATACATATTATATATACAAATACTCAGGCCAATGCAAATATTCATGTCACTACATAGTATAAAACAGTGTCGCGTTTTCTGTCCCTATGTCCCTTTGTATGCTTAAATCTTTAAAACTACGCAAGGGATTTTGATGCGGTTTTTTTAATAGATAGAGTTATTAAAGAGGAAGGTTTATATGTATATAACATCATGGTACAACCAATTCGGTGCAGAAGTGAAAAATGTTGCAAAAACGGGGTGACGCAGACGAAGTTGCGCGGGTCAGCTAGTTCATAATATACAAAGAAATACGGTACCACCTTTTTCATTCAACGTTGTATATAAATATGGTACTGTATATATTTTGTTGACTGTACACAAATATTTGCAATGTGCGGGGATTGAACACGCGCCTCTTACTTAGCAGTCGTGTTCACTATCATCACTTCACTGATATCGCCGAAAAAATCAGTTAAATTAAAAAAAAACATTCATCAAGTATCCTTGATACTGCGGCGAGGGCGGGCTATAGGTACATAGGACTCGAACCGACCAAAACCGCATGCCGTCTTCGGTCATCAGATTTTTAGAGCATATCCTTCACACTACGGCTGACCTAGGATCATATTGGGTACGTGAACGAGAGACATTCATAGGTACTCTGCCGTCGGGTGGGCTGTGTGTATGTTTGCTATTTTTTATTTATACCACTTAGGTGGCAGACGAGCACACGGCCCACCTGATGGGAAGCGGTCACCGTGGCCTATGGACGTTTGCAACACCAGAGGCGTAATACACGTGCTGCCTACCCTGTAGAAACCTTCTAATGCCCTTCTTGAAGAACCCCATATTGTAGTCGTTTGGGAAAACCACGGCAGGGAGCTCATTCCACAGCTTGAGCGTGCGCGGGATGAAACTGCTTTCATACCGCACAGTGCGCACCGTTTCCGGTCGTAGTGTGTGAGGATGAACTCCCTCTCTATGGCGAGCGGTGCGATGATAGAAAGTAGGTGTGGGCATCATGTCAAACAATTCTTCTAAACACAATTAGAATTAGAATAAACCTTCTCACCATCGTCATAGATTTTGATAACGCTGTCCTTAGTGATGGTGGTGTCGAAGTTTGCCATCAGCGGGGCGATGTACTGCGTGGCAGCCAGCCAGTTGTGGACATGCTCGCCGGTATATATGAAACCACCGGTGGCTACCGTTACGTTGCGAATGTTGTGGCCGTAGAAAGGGAAGTCGAAGGTTAACTGGATTGACTGGAAATATAGAATGAAAGTGTTTAATCTCCCTGCTGAGATAAGTGTCCCTTATGGAGAGAGGAACTGCCACCACCGTCTGACTTCCTACCTGTAGTTTCTGTGGGGAGAAAGGTAAAATTACCCTGGTAAAATTTACGTAGGGTATCTTACGGTAAAGTACGGTAAATATTGTATTGTAAAAATATTCAAACGTGTTCCGATTCAAAGTATGAAATGTCAAAAATACTTTTTATCTATAGCAAAATAAAACATCTTTTTACGGGATAAAAGGTAGCCTTTGTCCTTTCTCAAGCTCTAGTCTATCTTTGTACCATATTTCATCAAAATCGGTTGAGTGATTTAGGTTTAAAAGCGTAACAAGAGTTAATTTCTTATTTGTAATACATAACATACATACATATAGTTACGCCCGTAATTCCCGAAGTATTAAACACACATTTCCCCAATTATGATTTTCGGTCCCATGTAATAGAGGGCGAGCTTATAGCCGCCAATCGGGCACTTTGTAAAATATAGGTATGCTGAAAATAAATTTCTAACCGAAAATGATGCAGCTAAATAAATTAGAAAAAAACTTTTTTGACCCGATTCCTTGCTAATCGGTGTAAATTGTGCTTAGCCGCACAAGCACTACCAATTAACGTCTTGGAGAATATCAGACGACAAACATTTACAATACTACTATGGATTAGATCCAAGTTGCGATGTATTACTATATCACTATCACTACATAGTATAAAATAAAGTCGCGTTTTCTGTCCCTATTTTTCTTGTCCCTTTGTATGCTTAAATCTTTAGAACTTCTCAACGGATTTTGATGAGGTTTGTTTCACTAGATAGAATGGTTAAAGAGGAAGGTTTATATGTATATAACATCATGCTACGACTAACAGGTGCGGAGCAGAAATGAAAAATGTTGCAAAAACGGGGTGACGCAGACGAAGTCGCGCGGGTCAGCTAGTAGTAGATAAATGGCTACTCACTGTAGCTCGGCGATGCGAGTTGCTAAGCACAGAGTGTATGGAGGCTTTGTTGATAGTGATGTTCGCCCAGTGTTCCTTGAAGTACTCCTCGTTGCCAATGAACGAGCTGTTATAGAAGTTATGATTGTCCTGGAAGAGAAAGTGATCTTTTGAAGGAACACAGCTAAAAAAAAGTTACCACTAAACATCAGAAAACTACATAACTGAACTTTATTCATTTTTTAATCTCACTGCTATGTGTTCTTTTTGTCTAGTCCACAGACAATAATTTACCCAGGGGCTAGATGGGGACACCCTGGTCCCCACATTAAGGGAAGTGGGTCATCTCAAAAGAGAAGTCCCCGGGTCTGCAGGGGGGCGAGAGATATGTCTTGTCTAATCTCACCTCCGGCAATCATTGACGGCGTGCGTTTTAGTCGGTTTGAGTCCGACATAAGTTCCTCCACCGGTTTTGGCAAAGGTGGTATCCGTGGGGATTTTGCGCACGATAAAAAACAAGTCCACAGACATATTTATATGTATGGGTCGTATGTATGTATGTATGTATGTATGTATGTATGTATGTATGTATGTATGTATGTATGTATGTATGTATGTATGTATGTATGTATGTATATGTCTATATATATGTAGGTACCTGTTTAGGTACATTTTTATGATCTTGTGTTTTTATCTTTGATGTACACTTCAGACTGCCTTCATTACGATACATACTCCTCTGAAACTCAAAGGTTTGCTGGTAGAGAACTCATTGTGAGTTAAGCTCGCCTTTGTACATGATTCTTGCAAATGTATGTAAATAATCTCTGTACTTTGTGTGTGCAATAAAGTATTAAGAAGTCCACAGACAATTTCCAACGACAAATAGCATATTTACTATAAATTATGTTTTCAAGTAAGTGCCAATGTAATAATGTCTTATTAAAAAATTAATATCCTTAAACCTTTTTGATGTTTGTTAGCGAAAGATGCCAAGTGGAAACACGTGGTTTCTGTTCATCCTACTAGTAAAGAGGCGAGAATGTATAAATACAAGTTATTTTTTGTATTTTTCTTAAAGGAATATTAATAATATTTTCACTCTAATTCCTCCAACTTAGCTCAATAGCATGTGATAGGAGTGGGTTCACGTCGGTAGTGTAATAGTCAGGATTCGAACCCGGGACCTCTCGATAGTAGGACCAACTCCTGAACCACTAGCTACCGTCGCTTTGTTAGTTACATACGTCATAAAATCATTTTTTCTAAAGTCCTTCTTGAAGAATCTGCCTTTAGGACGCCTGTAGATGTTGTAGTATTAGCTTGGTATAGTATATTAGCTATGTTAAAGTATTAGCTTGGTACAGTAAGCTTCAGAGAAAAGGAACCCCTCCATCTTCAATTTTAAATTATTTTGAATAATTTTCAATAATTTTGAATTATTTTGATTGTGATCGTAATTTATTAAGAATTTTATATTTGATAGAATTTTAATGCAATTGCTAATTGTTTTGTTTTTGATTTGGTGTTTGTTTTATTTAGTTCATTTTAATATTATGTATTATCTCAATTGTCGCACAGACTATGTATAGATAACTTACTACAAAAATTATATCGATATGTGAGAGCGGTCCCTACTAATACAAGCATTAAGTAATGGTAAGCAAACCAGGAGGGTCCAAATACTATTGTTGTAATAAGTTTTAAATGAATAAATAAATTTCAAATTTCAATTTCAAATCTTATGATTATTGTCAAGAAGGGGGTTGTACTTTTCTCTGAAGTTTACTGTACCATGTGGAGATGAAACACTTACATATGTTAAATTCTTTACGTTTTGCTCCGACTGAATTCTCTCCGGTGTCTCAAATGTGTTCTCAAATTCTGAAAAAACAAAACAACAGCTACATTAATATCAAAATGTAAGACGAGACGTATCCAAAGCTTGGACAAATTGAACAACTAATATTTGTGTTCTTTATTGTCCGGACGTTTTTTTCCCAACAGTTCACGGGTCATCAGCATTCACCGAGTATTTTCCCAAGTCGGTTGATATCGAAGTGCTGCAGTCTGTAATTAGACTTGTCAGATTTGAGGGCTCCAACTACCTGTAACGACTGCTATAGGCGTTCGTATGTCAACCGTTACCGACTTTATCGTGGTCTCCGCGGCAAGACCAGATCAATGCAAATAGTCAAAGTCATGTATGTGTATTGAGTGTGAATCGAACCCGTGCCTCATGCGTAGCAATCATGTTCACTGCCGCCACGCATAATTACTTCGGTGAGAAGTCTGAGGGCCACAGCCATTTATAGTTTCATTCTCCACAATATGGGTAAAATGAAACCCTTGTATTAAAACTCCACTTTCCATCAGTGAAGACTTGGAGACATGTCAATATATAGAAATGTATATACTTATTGACAAGTATATATATAAACTTAACAACAAAGGGTGTAATTTAATTAAGCGAACACCAATATAATAGGGTTCGTCAACAAAATACTAAATCTATCACCAAAATATGCAGTAGCAGAGACAATGTTTTGGTGAACGTACTATTTTCGTGAGTGATCAGATCACAATAAAAATAACACGAAGATATCGCTGCGAGACATCCTACGATATCAGGACGCGCAGTATCATTTTAAGCGGAGAATAATAGACATATTGGTAGATTTACCATTTTAAATACCAATCATAACAACACATAGGTATGGTACATACTAAAAACAGAATAAAAAAGAGGCTAGATAATGGTACGGAACCTCTCGAGCGCGAGACCGGTTCGCACTTGGCTTGGTATATTAATGTGTATGTACATTTGAAGAGTAGTTAGCCAGTACAGTGAGCAACAATCAGTGGCACGGCATGACGGCATCCAAACTAGCGCGATAACGGTACACGCAAAACTAATGATGCACAACAAACGTGAACAGATATGGCCTACACGACAACCATTAACAATGTAATTTTAATATTTTTTTAACTTCAGTCCTACGCTAACTAGCTACTTCAATTTGTTATCTCCGTTAGATACGACCGACGTTCGAGTAGACAGAGCCTTAGCTATTAGGACACGTTAATTATTATGGTAAATAACATATTGCGTAGGTGTTCTGTTCAGTAGGAAAAATACAAATAGTAAATAGCGATTCTGAATTTCCGTCAAATAAGTGAGCACGGAAATTGGAATTTATGTTTTTGCTAAACAATTATTTACGTACGGAACCTGTTATTTCATACGCATGTCCGACTTGTAGTTTAATCAATAGAAGATCATACAGTAATAACATTAAAATCTGAATTGTACTTAGATAAAATATATTGATTTACGTTTAAGTGTAAACATTAAAGTTTTCTTATTACAATATTTTTATCTCTACTGAAACGCGAATTAAAGTGCATGACGCCATACGTGCTGCGAACATTTTCCTTTTCATTATGAAAAATGTACGCGGCTGTTCACAGTGGACATCACATTCAGCTGACATACGTGTAACACGGTATATGAGAGGATATTTTTAAACAGGGAGTAAGTACCTAAAAGATTTAGTTTATCTATGAAGATTAATTTCAAATATTACTCGAAAAGTTGGCTGATCTCATATAGCCCATCATCCCTTACAAGTATACAAACCTACCCACACTTTGAGAATGCAGCGCCGAGCGGTGACAAATCAACAAATTGAAACAATCGCTGTTTACCTTGACTATTGACAATGGTTTGATTAAACCGTACGTTTGATAGTGAAAGTTGGCCAGGTTTCACTTTTATTGGCTTTGTGAATTTAGCCGTTACTGTTGTCGCCCTAGTTTGCTTTTCAAATAATAATAATGCCACCGGTTATGGATTTCCCTTCATTAATTGCAAAATACATTTATGTGATTTTTTTGTCAACTCAATGTACACACGGCAATTTCACTTCTAGGACATTTCGCTTTCGTAAAATAGGTCATTATGCATCGCGGGAAAAAAAGGCTCTTGACGCATAATGACCTAAAACCAATTTTCAGCCTTAATGCGTAAGTATCCAGGCACACACAGACAATCGTATGATTTTAGATTGACATGGTCATTTACCTATTCAACTATTAAATATCAACATTTAAATATCAACAAACAAAGTCTAACTCGGAACTTCGATATCGCCATTGGTCATTAGACCATTGGTTGTGGAGGTCAGATGGCAGTCGCTTCACGGAAAATATCGAAGTTCAGCCGCATCACAGTTAGACTGGAAAGCTGACCCCAACTGAGTTGGGACAAGGATGATGATGATTTAAATATCAACAAACATGGTAAAAATCCCTATAGATTTAACAGTGAATATAACATATAGCTGACGTATACTATAGATAGGACATTTTACATAAAGCCTACGAAGCCACAAAGGAGATGCGATGATAGCTCGTGCATGTCAGCTATCGACAGACAAACACCATTGATATCGTGGGTCGCGTACGACCACTCCGACCCTACTGAACTTAAATTATATTTCATGTGATTTCTTAGCGTGCGTGCCTGGTTATTTATCTGTTTTGGTGCACACGCATATGCAGTGTACTCAATGTTATTTAATTACCATCCAAAACGTACCTTGTAAACAAAGATCAATCAAATTTATTTGATACAATAATAATACTCACTATCATCAGGCACGATGGGGTCACTGACTTTGGGCAGTTTGCCCATAACATCGACACGTAAAATGCCATGGCCATTTTCTCCCAACAGGTGAGGGGTCTGCGTCACCGAAACATTGTTTTCTCCAGTTGTATCTGAAATAAACCAAACAAAACGTGAAACACTGGATATATCAAAATGATATTACATAGATTAAATTGATCACGAGAAGATTATTAGTGAAACTACCATTTTCATTGTAACCGTATTAAAAAATTACAAAACATTAATAAATATTCACAAACTCACACTAATAGACTCTTTATTATGGAATAGATTTCTGTTTTTTTATTTTCAGGAAGAGGAGAATTAACACCCACATTTCTCTAACCTAAGTGTTTTTTTCCCCCTGTACTAAATCCCAAGGATACAGCCTGCCGAAGTCAGCGAGGATCAGCGAGGGTTATGTCAGACTCGAAACCGCAAGATCGTGAAGTGAAGTGAAGTAGCCTGTCCCTCTCGCCCCGGCTGACCTAGGGCTAGCGAGGTCCCTCTCGGGTGTGTAACTATGGTATCCATAACTTTAGAGCGTGCGTAATAGG
Source organism: Pelosia muscerda (assembly GCA_963691645.1). NCBI lineage: Eukaryota > Metazoa > Arthropoda > Insecta > Lepidoptera > Erebidae > Pelosia > Pelosia muscerda. The sequence goes on along the minus strand of OY829098.1, from coordinate 3,642,659 downwards.
AGTCTATTGCCGTATTCCGGGCACTAAACAAAATTTTGTTGACACGGCTTGTCTAAACACACTTATTTATATTCAATCATGCGACCAACCTTCAGTTTCGCTAGCATTACTAGTGTGCACACAAAGGTCTGTGTGATGACACAATATTTTTATCACATTAACAAGACTCCGTTGACACACGGAGTTGTTTGTGCAAAATAATTGACAGATAGACACGTAACAAGACACTATTTGTTTATTCGCGCACACGACCTTGCTGTTGGCATAGTACTTTTCCTTTTAAAAGGTATTTAAATAAGAAATATTTATTTAACTGATAAGAAATTCTCTACGAGATCTAATCAGAAATGAGGAGATCCGTAGATGAACGAAACTTGGCGAAATAGCGCACCGGATTGGCAAGCTGAAGTGGCAGTGGGTGGGGCACGTAGCAAGAAGAACAGATGGCTGTTGAAGACGAAATGTTCTCGAATGGGGCCACGTACCGGTAGACTAGGCGTAGGACTCACCCCCGCGAGATGGATGGGTGACATAGGTTTGATGGTCGATGGGGTGACGTCCTATGGCTGAAATGATGATGATGATGATGATACGAAATTAGTAGTCGTTCACGGTCTCGCACGGTCAGTAGGTACTAGCAGTAATACTAATAGTAGTACCTAATATGTTTCAATTTTACGACCATAATTTGATTTATATGAAAGAGTTATGTGGAGAACAAAATAAGCCTATCAACATTATATTAAATGGTAGCTAGCATGTCATATAATACTTAGATAAAAAGTAAATTAGAAGCATTTGTAATCAGCGGGCACGCTTTAATAACGATAGAGGTATGTAATTCCAGAAGGTGATAAGTATGATTATATGCAATTTAAGCAGCTGCTTTAACTATTTTCACTGAAATAAAATGTATTCCCATCTCTCTCTCGCTCTGTCTATCCATTGGATCCAAAAAAATGGGGATAATTATATAATTATATAACACCCACACACCATATTCGTTGATGCATCTGATCTGTCTGTCACATTTACAGAAAGTACCTAATCTAGACAGTAATACAAATATTAGATATGTACTGTATTGTTAAGCGCAGAGGTAACTTCGAAAGAAAAATACTAATTGCACGGTAATACTATAGTACTACTATTAGTATTACCGAGCTAATTGATTGATATTGATAACACACTTGTACTTCTCCACTGTATTTATTATTGTACCTAACCGGTTTCTATCGGTATTGACACTATCAATGTAAACCTTTGAGAATGCCTCAAGGTTAGGTACAAGGTTAGGTACAATAATAAATACAGTGGAGAAGTACAAATGTGTTATCAATATTCATCCACCAGGTGCCATCAATAAACAGTATGAATAATATTAAAAAAACTAATTAGTAAGGATTTGCGTAACAACATACACGCGCTATGAAGAAGTTAGTCTGAATGATCAGATCGAAGCTTACGAGTACGTTTCGCCACAATCATATGAAGAGGTTCGGTCTCGCATTTTTACGCTTTAAGGTTCATAATATACAAATGTACGAAATAAACTCGCCAGTGTGGGTGTCGCTAACAAGATTAAAAAAAAAAGAATATTAGCAACCGAAATTACTAATATGCCATAGTTTCTGTCATATCCTAGAAGAACCACATGAAAATACACTCCGAGGTTTTTTCATTTATCGTGAAAGAGACCAGAACTCTGTGTGTGTTCCTCTTTGCCACTGGGAAAAATCTAATACTATAAACCTTCCAAAAGGACCTCTACAGTCTTGTGTGCCCATGGCCCCTGCCATAGGTAAAGACGGATCTGGTGAAGAATCTTGTGTGCAGTATCATTAATATAAATGTTTATTAGTATTTAAATATTTTTAAATAATCTAACGTACATAAACGACTACTTATCAATTGTATTAGTTTAGATGAATAAAAAACGAAGTAACCTCATACGGAGCAAACAACAATGGTATCGACCTTCATGGACAATATTAATACACGACTTGTTCGTTCGAAAAGGTTAAGTTTTAGGTAAATAGTGAGTTGATTTATTGGTAGATGAATTTATTGACAGATAAGAAATGTAATAAAAAAGTATACATTACTTATTACGCTACGAATATTATGAAATCCTACTTAATGTGAATGTTTGAGAGGATTACGCACGTTTAAGTGTGGATATCTGTTACTTTTTCATGCAAAAGCAGCTGAACGGACCTGGATGAAGCTTGGTACAGGTATAAGTTATAGCCTGAAATTTCTAAGGTAACTTTTAGACCCGGGTATAGTTACCGACATAGCTCTCAGATTAACTAAGTTTAAGTGGCAGTGGGCTGGCTATATCTGCCGAAGGACCGAGGCCGCTGGAGCAGACGAGTCCTTGAGTGGAGACAGAGAAGCCAAACAGAAGGTAGGACAGTATCTAACCAGAGGGACTAATGACCTGAAAAATAAGGCTGGGACAGACTGGATGCGGAGGGTGGAGGATTCAGAGCAGTGGCGCACATTGGGAGAGGCGTATGTCCAGCTAATTAATTGATTGAATTTGTAATATCTAAATTATTATATTGTAACCTTTGTTACAAATAACAACAAATCAATATAATACATGTTTTATCGTGGTGGCAATACCTACTTACAGACATTATCTGAATGTCAACGTACGTTCTGAGAAATGTCACAAAGGCCGCATCTTGTGGGACATATTTTGTAATAACAAACAATAAATATAAGCACATACATTGACTTACTAATTATCTACACAAATACTCGTGATAAGGGTGTTTACTTAGAAACCTTCATGCAGGATAAACCATAAGGCCACCACTATAGTCTCAGCTAACAGATGTAATACCGACTTAAGACGGAGTGCGGATTTAAACAGTTCCTCCAGCAGAGTGGCAGGGCTGAGAGGTTTTCCAAGAAGATATCGAGCGAAACTTATGCTCGGGCAATCTCCGTGAGTTGCGGCACTGCCGAGAAACAAACTACTACACCACGATGGCAACTCAAGGAAATGAGGTCAACGCAACTAGATATTTCCACGAAAAAAGTGCCCGCGGAGAAAAAAGATATGAGAGTGCATAATATGAGAGGCTATTTTGAAGAAAGGAGTTTGAAATTAAACAGTAAGCTGATAGAATTTCGTGTGAGTGTTTGAGTAGATGGATGATTTAGTTGGCGCTACCAGTACCCGTGTGATGCTGGGACGCCTCGCTAGTATCCGATAGCAACTTTGAAAATAATATTATATAGCAAGAAGAACAGATGGCTGTTGGGAGCCGAAAGGTTCTCTAATGGAAGACATGCACTGATAGAAGAGACGTAGGACGCCCTCCTGCGAGATGGAGAATCGTGAAAGTCACGGTTACTCGTTGGATGCAGACCGGCTCCAACCGGTGGGATTGGAGGTCAATGGGGTGGCCTATTTTTAGCAGTGAACGGTCTACTCTGAAATGATTATGATGATGATGATTTGAGATTGAATTAAGAAATTCATTTGCGTTGGGACATCAATTGGACTCGGATGTATTCTTTCGCACCAGACATGGAATTGTCATGATAATAAGTCCTCACCACACTCAACTACAGGATACCTATTGGCGGAATGTGGAAAGCACAGAGCCATCCATCCAGAAAAAAAAAACGTCCTCAGCACTGAAACATTGTTTATTAACTTTTTATAATTTTTAATTCCGAAGGTGTATCGTATCATAGACACTCGCATGATCTCAACATTGTCTTGGATATAGACCTCACGAAGGTGTTCGGGGCCTAAGTCATTCTACATCTATTTATATTATCAAACCTATACCTACTGCATGTCTGATTTAAGTTTGACATTAAGGAATTCCACGATGCTTTTTAACTTAAGTCTTTTTTATTTTTCTTTTTCATTTTACTTTTATTTCAACAATTAGTTTAGTTTGTTAAGAAGTAACACATTAAATGTGAAAGATTGAGATTAAAACTAAAACGTTACAAATATTATTAAAGAAGCCGGTAATATATCTACAAGTTTACATGTGAATTCGTATACCAAAATCGTTGCAAGATCAGATTGGTACTCGCGGTGATTTTTTCAATAGGACCACACCAGACGCTTACCACAAAGGTATTCTCTTCTCAGAAACGTGTCGGTGTTTGTTGTATTCTACTTGCATATTAATTCAACTGAAGCACTAATTACATAACACGCAACCGTAGGACACACAAAGGTTTACGATTACAATAATCTGGGTGCTAATAAAATTGGACCTAATTGTCTATACCGAGAAAAATGGACAATGGAAATTCAAGATCGATTCTGAGATTATGGTGCCTCTTAGGTCCAAACAGACCATGCATCAACATCTTAGGCTTCGTTCACACCTTTTTATAGTGCGAAAAATCCACACAGTTATCCCTCCGCCAGAGTCGGTTGGAGAGATTATGTCGGCCTCGAGCCGACTTTGGGTCCTTAGTGGCCGGAGGTGAGATCGTAACCAACATATCACTCGCACCCCGGCAGATACCGGCCATCTCTTTCAAGATAGCCCCCTTCAGGTGTAGAGCCCACGGTGCCCAGTCTAGCCCTCGTATGTGAGGACTGGGGAGGCGCATTTTTGCATCGCCACCGAGGCCTGCTTCTGCTAGGGTGACAGGCGGCCACCCGTCACCCTCAGGCCCGCGCTCATGGAGGACAGAGATCATTCTGCAACCAGACTCGTTTCACACCTCGGTTCACGACATAACGTCGTCCTCAAACCACGAGGATCGTTTTTGAGTGGAAATCTTTACTTGTGATGTGTTTTTGTTTGAGTCGGTTTGCGTGGAAATTGTCAATCGGTCGTTCTCGTATACACTTTATAATAATAATTATAATACCTTGAGGCTTGCAAGCTTTAATAGAAAATAAACTTATTAGTTTCTTTAATATTTCTTAATCAATAAAGAATATTTTCCTTAAACATCAATAGGTCACGGACTTGTTTACGAATTTTGTACTTATTCCAAAAAAAAGAATGTAAAAAACTAATGACGTCATCAGTCACTCACACATTTGCAAACTATGCTTCAATAGAATATGTATTGAAAGTTTACATTTTCCTTTGGCCGATTATAACCATAAGACAATGATTAGTTATCGTGTAATAAATACAACAGCACTACGTGTGTGTATGTGTGTTTGCGTGACCGGCATTTTAAGCGTGTTTGTGCGTAATTTAATAGCTTTGGTTGTAGCATTGAAAATTATAGTAATTGCTAATTACCTAGCAAGTAAATATTGAAGTGCTTTATCCTTATATCTACCTTTAATAACACACAGTTTCACAAAAACATGCTGATCAATGATGCTTAAGACAGATTGAGAATGTATTTTCATTGAAGAAATATATTAATATAAAATTGAAATTCTGTACACCAATTTATTTCTTTAATAAAGGGAGTGGCTGGAAGGGACGGTAAACTGGACAATACGGATCCGTAAGCAATCTGAATTGGATAGGTTAGGTTAGAAGGCTTATCCGTTCGGCCTTCGTAGTTTTTTTTAAACGACCCAGAAACAAGATAGTATTAGGCAGACACATGTGAGTACCGTATTAAATAAATCGATTACTTTTGTATACGTAAAGAGCAGTAATATGCGAATTGGACATAAGAATTAATTAGTATATTATAGGATTATTATTACACCCATTCGATAGTGTCGCTACGAGTATTAAGGAACTAATTCTAAATAGTAATGACAAATGGTTAACTTAAAAATCAAATTGAAATTGAAGAAATAAAATATGACATACTAGCCAATGCACGCGGCTTCACCCGCGTGGCTGGCGGTTATCGCGAAATAAGCGCCATCTGTTGGACCAAACCCCTTAAAAAAAAAATCGAAATCCGTTCAGTACTTTCTGCGTCCATCGCGCACATACAAACTTTTTCCAATTATACAATAGTATAGAAGTTATTAGGCCTATAGATGAGAACCATTTATCTACGGTATTGTCGCCAATCACCAATCAGACAACGTTGTGAAACCAGCAGTTCTTTTTTTAAAATACCGAAAGGAGACAACATAATATTGCCAATTATTATCGTGTGATCTTGTGCGGGTGACACGGTGCGGTGAATAAAATCGCGAGTACCGTTGGTAATCTTGCCGGAAGTAGGTACTGCGCGTCCACATGTACGGGGTACACTTGACGTGTTCGCTGCCACGTCTCCGTGACCGAGGTTATGACAAATGACATGACAATAGAAAGTTATGATGGACAATGTACAACTTATTATATGAGTCTTGATATTTCATAGAAAGTGTACCAATTGAAAAAATAAAAATAAATATTCAAAGACAGTCTATACAACGCCACCTAGATCTATATTAAGCATAGTTTACCTACCTTGTTTTATGGGTTTTAAAATGAGGATAAACTTAATTAGATATTTTTATTTTATTTTTGTGAATACCAATACAAATATTCATATTTATGCACAAAAATATTTGCATTGATCGGGAATCAAACCCCCGCCTCCTGCGTAGCAGTCACACTACCGCCATGCCACAGAGGTTTTCAAAATTAAAATAAAATTATTATTTAATTAGATTTGATAGGCATAGACAGAAAAGATAATATACATTACATGATCATCATAATATTACTATTAAGTAGTACCAGTGTATTGCCACGAAATATTATTAGTAGTAACTAGCAAACCCGGCGAACTCCGTTTCGCCACCAGATGGCTTCGTTTTATGTAACATTTCGATTGGTGATTAAAAGAGGAAGAAAAAAAAATTTTTTTTTTGAATTTCTTTGTCTCACGGAGCCCGAGACCTTTCCAACAAATGCAAAACCGTGGAAATCGGTTCGTGCGTTCTGGAGTTATAGCGTCAGGAAGGAAAACACGACTTATTTTTATTAGTAGTAATAGGTACTATAATTGCGGCACACTATGATGACCGTTTTGACACGACTCGTTTTGCTCTTTATTTCTTTTTTGGTGCCCTTTATATTGAACTGTTAGATAAATAACTAAAGTAGAATCTGGCGAGATTGGCACAGAAGAAAAATATTTCAAAACGACCATCACAGCGTACCGCAATTATAGTTAGCACCTCATCTGCCACTGAGTTGTTCGCTCAACAAGTGTATAATTTGAGAATCACGTTTTAGAATCGATAACATGATTGTAGGTACTAATACTATAACTATAATTAAACAAATAGTTAATAAGTAAATTTTCAATAAGTGGTCGACTTCTTCATTAGAATCCGGTATATATTTTCGCGAACGTTATAAATGTTCAAGTGGCATTCGTCTAATTTCGTAACGCACTTTTTGCTTAATTAAGAGAGAATTTTAAGGCAGTAGTTTGAGGTGTTTATAAGTTAAGTCGAGTCCACATTTGTGAACCGAGCAACGGACGGGACTGCGGTCATCGGTACAGGACATTGTGGATGGTACAACTCGTGGCATACGGCCACGATGTCGTGCACAAACTATAGTTGCGGCCCGATATGATGGAGGTTTTGACACGACTGGTTTTGCTCGTTTTCACTTTTTAGTGTGTGAAAATTATTTTCTATTGGCGACCTTCGTGACGTGGCGGTAGTGAACGCGACTACTACGCAGGAGGCGTGGATTCGATTCCCGCTCAGTGCAAATATTTGTGTGCATGAATATAAATTTAATATTCGCATTGGTCTGGATGTCTCTATGTATGTAGGTATTTACAAAAAAAAGTATCTAAGTATGCTTATCCGCATTCTAGAACCCATAACACAAGCTACTTAAACTAAGCTTACCATGACTCTAGGTGATGTTGTGTAGATTGTCTTATAATATTTATTTATTTATTTATAAGTAAAAAACGTCCACATTATCTCACGCGTTTCATGGGCTCTGATTCGATGACGTTAAAATATTATGAAAATGTAGACCCGGCGTAGTCTCATCATTTGTCTTAGAATATTGATTTATTTAAAAGTAAAAAACATCCACATTATCTCACGCGCTTTTTGGGCTCTGATTCGGTGACGTTAAAATGTTATGAAAATGTAGACCCGACATAGTGACATCATTATGAACCATCAACGCTCAGCATGGAACACCAGTCTTAGGAAATTTAAAAGACTAGTAATCCACAAAAAATAGTTGCGAAACGTTGACGTACTAGTAGTTTTATGCCTTAAAAAGCTGCATACTAATATTATAATAATAATTAATATATAATAAATAATATATTCAAGCAACTAAGACTCATTACAGTAGCTACATAAGATTATACATTTACGTTAGGTAGATTATATTATTGTTTTATTTATTTATGTAATATTATAGTTGTTGCGAATTACGAATGTGCGTGGTTGTGTTTGTTGTGTAAGTAAATGTCTGAGTGTGTACGTTTCTATGCACACACTAACGTTTATACGTGTATTAACATAACAACAATATCACTAATCGTGCGCATTTGTGATTTGCAATACCTATATAAAATGTAGCGCGCCATCTAGTCAAGACAACCTGAACTATTTCATAACTTTAAATCTTGCATCGCGATATCAATTTTTAGACATTGTTATGCATAAACCATTGTTTCATGTCCTTTTGAATGGATTTCCTTTTCATGTTACTAGGATACGCAGCAAGCAATCAACAGCTTATATAACGGTAAGCGTTTTATGACAATCGCATGATGAGCCAATTTACTCAAACCAACCCGTAGCATGGTTCCCGGCAAAAAAGAATTTGGGAACCCCATCTCATTCTAATAGATGTTATGAATAACTCTCAGTCAAGTCAATTAGCATTAGAAAGCTTTGGTCAACTCATGGATCACACATCGAGTTATCGTCATGGCTACTTAAGTATACCTACTACTTAAGTATAACTACCATTAACATCATCATTTCAGCCATAGGACGTCCACTGCTGAACAAAGGCTTCCCCATCGACCTCCAATCCGAACGGTTGGAGGCGGTCTGTAGCACTAGCATGAACTCCTATAGAATTTGTAATGTACTTTTACAATATGAATTCGAGAGAGCGGAGCATTGTGATTGGCAGTCAGTCTCTTGTGAACCTGTGTGCGTGTGTAGCCCGCCAATCGCAATGCGCCGTTCTGTCAATACCTTTACATTACGAATTCGATAGTATTTCGTGCTAAGGCTACTGCATGCAAAAGGTAGCCGCGACTTTGACTATGTCTTCCGTCCATTCGCAGAGGGCCCACGCCTCGTCTACCTAACTACTATACGAAAAGTAATTTCTTCGAAATGGATATTCGATCACAAGGGTGCCATTAACTTATTAAGTTTTGGTAATATTAGTATCATTAGCAGATTAACCGAATGCCCTAAATGAACATGAGACAGTTTTATATTTGCACTTGTTAGTCAAAGAATGATCGACGTGGTCACTCCATTAGTGAAGAGCCATTTAAGTGATTATCCACAAGTTTCTAACGCGACACTGTCTCTAATAAATAGCTTGTTGATATAAGGCCACTTCTCGTAATCGAGGTCAATCAGGTAAGTTGGCTTACGTAACAGTTCGATTGCAGGAAACTTCCTTAGTGAGACAGTTGTTGTAATTGCGGCTGCTGTTCATAAGGTGTCAGGTTTGATTTGAATCTTGATGAATAATAACGGGTTTAAGTTAAATAAAACTTTGTTAGTACGTTTTACTCAATTAATTTCAATAAATAAAACCGTGAAAGGAAAGTCTAATTTAAGAGAAATTCGCAAATGCTTAGCAGTTGACAAGTTCGGTGACATGTATTCTACTTAATCTATCGTCGGTTGATATAGTTACCGACTTATATCTTTACTCCAAGTAAGTCACGAGAAATACGAGGTCCTAGAGGAGCGCGTACTCCACCGCCCTACATATCCTCAAAAGTCACCAAAAACCCGTGTGTAATGTACTACGAATACTAAGTACATTTTGTCAAAATATATGCCGGTATACGTAAGTATACGTAAGTATACGTAAGTATCAAGTTCATTTCCTATTCTGATATATTAACAGCTATAAATAAACGTGTCTGTTGTAGAGACATGATGTTTGAGCCGCAACTTCGGTACGCGACGTCCCTGAACGTTGTCATACTGCTGAACCAGTACTAAACAGTTTGCTGGGGTCAGTGAACCCGTCCGTGTGATATTACGCATTCATCACATGGCCTAGTGCTACAAAATTAAGAACCTTACGCAAATTTTGTTTATGGTTAATCGTATATATGGTGTCAAAATTGTTTGTCGCACATAGATTGTCTTATTAGCTTCAAGTAAATAAGAACATCTGATATTGTTCCTGGTGTCTTATCTTATGTTATTGGGGTGCGTGCTCTGGAGCTTTCACGGACACTTCGACCCTTTTGGATCCTTTATGTCGACCCCATCCAGGCTCCTAGGTTAGAGAAGGGACAGTTCTCTATTGTTCCTGGTGTACAAATAAAGAGATATATTTATTTATCCAGGCATGCACAAATAGAACTCCTTTTAGATCACGGTAAACAAAAAACAATTACAAGTGTGAAGTAGATGCGTGTTATTATTATGCGTATTTACGCAAAAGTACACAAATTCGGCAACAAATAACTATTTGTCAAAACTTAAAGTTTTAATTTTTTCAGAACATACTGGCATACTTCTAAAGTTTTTCGAAAATATTCTAAGCTTGTTCGACCCAATATGTGGAACTTCGTAAATACTTTTTTATCTATAGCAAAGATCTCTATTTTGAAATGACAAGGTGTGTTTTCTTTTTGAATTACGTATGATTGGACTAATGATGTAATACAGGTATTATAATTAAACGTCCAAACAAAACAATTGTCTACTAGTAATGCAAAGTATTTTAACGGGGATATTAGTTAGGGGACAATGGTTCCGCTACACAATCTGTCGTAATACACTTTTTCAAGGTTTTTCTGTTCTGTGTTTTAGATAATTAGGAAACGTATGGGTAGCCATATAATGCCTCCATTGTAAAAAAAAGCAATCGCAACAAAAAAGTAAGAGCTGCAAGTACTAAGTAACATTATGCAACAGCACTATTCGAAGAGAAGACTACACACAGCAATGATGATGATGATGATAATAATTAAGACTTGAATTAAAACGCGTGAAATTGTTCCACATCGCATGCTTTTGTGTATATATATATATAAATGTATATGTATGTATAATAATAATATAATAATGCTTGGGACTAATCTCAGATATATTTCGATGTCTAACGAATTTTCATAATCATTTTATATTTTTAGAAATTACGTGAGTCGCTCAAAATAATTGTTATTTTCCTACAACAATTATAATACAATCTATTGCGTAAAAGCATCTATTATTAGTGCTGACATAGCAATCAGATTACTATTATATCTATTTAAATTATTTATTACTATTTTTCTATTTTTATTCTAACAGTGTTATTCCTCCAGGCGATGATTAACTGGGGGTTATTTCGAAAGAGAGTGCCCTGGGTCTGGCGGATTGCGAGAGAAAATTGGTGACTATCTCACCTTCGGCAACTAAAGACCTAAAGACGGCACGCGTTTTAGTCGGTTCGAGTCCGATATAACTTACCCAACTTGGTTGCGCTGCAATCAGCTCATTGTATATTTATACAAATGTTTTCCGTGCTATTTCAATGATTTGTTTGTAAATATAATGTGATGTGTGATGTGGGAAAGTGCACTAAACATAAATATTTTGGATAATAAAGTAACTCGCATCGTTTGAATTACATACACCCACGCTCGTAAGAAATATATTACTTTTAAATTATGTACTTAAGACGTAAAACAATCAAGTCATTGAGGTTACAACTATCGAGTAAATAAGTGTCTACTAGTATTATGCAAACAATAATTACAACAACATAAGACTAGTTTCAGTCTACCATTACACCTTTTTTATTTTATCGTGCGATTAATCACCACGGATACCTCCCACGCCGAAGCTGTTTGGGAAAGTTATGTCGGTTTCGAACTGACTAAAACGCACGCCGAATTTGGTTGTTTATTTGCCGGAGGTGATATAGTAGACAACATATACCTCGCACCGCGACAGATCCGGGGCCCTCTCTTTCGAGATGACCCCCTTAGTCTGCCATGATGTCTCTGAACAAACTTAAGTAGTAGGAGGTACTTAAGTTTGTTCAGAGACAGATTAGACATTTAGAGTGCCGTAGGCTAGCATCTCATCGGCTCCATCGCCATCTTTATTTGCTCTTAGTATTAGATACTTGTTAGCAAAAGAAGGTGTTGCCAACCTACACACGTCCGCTCCACACCATCGCTGTTGTGAACAAGGCGCTGAGGGAGAAGATTCCTTAAGGCCTCATAGGACCTGCTTCTTCGTTTAGGCATCGCCTACATTGCCGTTAAGATAATCCGCTACTGAGTTTGTTGCAAGAAAACGAATATCTGTAGGTAACTACTGATACCGACCGTTTTATTTGGGTTGGTAGCTATGGTAGACTAATATCATAATTAAAAATGTCCAAAAATAAAAATGTACAATAAAAATAATGGCTTAAATAAAATAAAATAGATATTCTTCCCTTCTGCCTTTGTCCCAATTAATCCGGGATCGGTGCAACGGTGTCTGTTGCAGGTTGCAGGCTTTATCTTTAGGATAAGGAGGTCAGACGACAATCTCTCCTGAAAAGCTCGACATGTCAATCAAAAATAATGTTCCAAAACCCAAATCCCTTATCTAAAAACATTTTTTAAAAAATAACATCGCATTTGCTTTCATAATAGCGAAAATATATACAATTATACAAGTTATATTACTTTTTGTTATATAACTTAACAATACACATTTAGAGGAGAGAATTAAAAAGCAATTAGATTGTTAAGAATTTCTGCATCTTAACATCTTTGTGGACGTATATTGGATGTGTAATAGCATGAAAATACAGATGATATTCTATTGTGTCATCCACTTATGCTGAGATTATTCGAGAATACATAGGCAGTCACTGTACAGTCATTTTATAAACAGTTTCCGAATTAAATAACCAAGGTATATTTATTCATCGTTATAAACAATTAAATAATATAGTAACCAAATTGAAAATTAAAACACGTTGCTCTTTTTCTGAAGCGAAATACGTTTTTATACCAAAATTATACTGCAAAAAATAACCTGTCTGCTTGATGTATAAAAAACCCGTACTATACACGAGTGTTAGGATCCACGCAAGAAGTCATTGCTTCGATAGCACATATTCAAATAATAATACTAACACATGCTATCGCGAAACTTTAACTCTTAAATTTAATGTTACTTGTACATTTAATTAACGTGTTTGCAACGGTGGTGACCCTTCTTTCATGAGACTTTGCCTTGAGCTTAACATCAGGCGAGGTGAAGTCAAATTGACGTGCCATAAATATAAAAAAATTACTAGTGTCTTATTTATGGTTTACTAACATGACCGCAACGTCACTTATTGGGTGCAGGATGGTTCTTTGTACCACAATATTGCAAAAAATCAAGAGAGCATTAAATGGTGTTTACATGGTCAGGAATACGATAATCACGTACTTGTTATACACGTCCATTGACCGCGGTAACCGCTTCCTATTAGGTAGGGCATATGCTTTTCTGCCACCAAACCACAGCACACTACCACTAGTTCTAAAGCACTAAGCAGTTACTATGTAATTTTGTACACCAGGGATGTCACTTACTGTCAGACCAGCATTCGGTTTTGTTAGATTCAATGAATCCGGAAACAAACCAGTTCTGGAGATCTGTAGTGCATTCTATACAAGTGCCTGAATCACCTTAACATATCTTATCTCTGGTAACTAAATTATAAAATATAAAGTTCGCATGTTCTGGGAATATATAAACTAAATATAAACTTGCTCAACCATGCTATAATAACTAAATAACCTCTCATTTTTTCCTGCTGACGCACACACCAACGCTCACGCACACATGCAACTCATCCTTAACTAATGCAACTTGCATGTAAGTAATGACTAATGCACAACCTGGCGCCGCCATTCGATTAAGTTCTCGTCCTGTCCTTGGCTTGATTACTTTATATCGACTGATTTCGTAGAGCAGTCCAACATACAGTGATTATAACTCGCTGAGACTTCAACTTACAGTAATATGAAGCAATTCAATGGTACACAGAATTAAATGACATACAAATAGTAGTTCATTGAACAGTTGTCCTTACGAGAACCTTCTGCGAAGAATCATGTCTTCGTTGTTTCAGACAAAAACCATCCAGATCCGTTCATAACTAATGCGACAGCCAACTATTAGGTACTTGTTTTCCCTCCTAACAGAAACAACTCTTAACAAGTTGCTTTTTAAAACAAGGAACACACAAATTTGGTCAAAATCGGTTAAGAAATACACCATCTAGAAAGATCCCGCATCTATATAATGATGTGCAAGACACGGCAGGAGGTGCAGAAAAATATGTAGAAGCATTTTATAGTTGCAAAGGGACTATGTAATGTTGACACAAGGTCAATTAGGTACTTAGTCCAGATACACGTAAAAATAAATGCAGAGAGAACAGGAGTCATGTATGTATAGGGGACGTAGTAAGCGTTTCCGAAGAGCGAAACCTATGCTCGGGCCCTTTCCGCGAGTACCGGCGCTGCCGTGAAACAAATTTCTACACTACGATGGCAACTCAAAAATGCCGTCGATTCGATTGAAGAAGAAGAAGAAGACGCTGTCATCTACCACCATACCTTCAATGCTGGACAAAGAACAAGGGTAATTGCACACGAAAGTACCTTTTTCAGATATTTACAAAATATGCACCATTCTGTGAGTATGTGTCTTTCAAAGTAGTGTCTCAGAATCTGTTTCAAATATTATAGGTACATATTTTGTACTGACCAACCCAGTCATTTCAACTGTAATATTGAGAGGATAGCTGTGGGATGTGCTTGTCCATGTATAACAATACCGAATTAACCCATACGTGTTTACGATTCTCCAAGCTACTCTGGGGAAAGTTTGACGAATATAAGCCCACGCTTACACCACCAATTTCCACACACAACCAACCGTTTACACCTGATCGACTTCGTTTTGCCGACATTCGCATTGCTTTAGTTGTTTTGACCAGACAACTTTTTAATATTTTTCCAAATCATTTATTACTCAAGCTTAACAGCACGCCAACACAAATATATTTAATTCCAAATTCCTCCTTGCGGCACCTGCTTCTGCCTATCGTCTAAAGAAAGAGGTATAAGGGAAGTCACGAAGCGAAGGGCACATTTGTTACACACGTGGTATCCATTTTCCTATTTTTATTTTTTTTACAATTTCCGTGACTCTTATGGTGAGGTAGTCAAACTGAGGCCCACAATTGTACCATTATTGGCGTCTGCAAAGGCAGACCTCTTTCCTGAGACTTTGTCTTCAATATAAGGTGATTACTAAGAAGCCATGATAACATGTTCTAAATAAAAATAAACATTCGCATTAAGCTACGATTCGCCATTCTCAATACAAACAGAAATGCAGTTACTCACACAAGCATACGATTGGAAATACGACTACTAATACACAAAAATCAATAATGAAGAGGTATATGATGAACTTACTTTGAGTTCCAGGTGGGGTCTTAGTAGCGTTGTCGGTTATATTCACTGCCGCAGGTGCAGGGGTGACGGCAGACGCGGCAGTGGTTGGGGGAGCCTGCGTCGCGTTTGCCCACACGTCACGGCGATGACGGTTGTGATCCAGGGTGACGATATCATAGCGAAAGGGGCTGGAAATCTCACTGTCCAGGACATACTCCTCGGTCCAAGCTGAAAAGGAGAGAGACTGGATTAGTTAAATAATAAAAACCCAGTTGTAGGAACTTATACGGGACTCGAGATGCTGTTATTATCACTACATAGTATAAAATAAAGTCGCGTTTTCTGTCCCTATTTTTCTTGTCCCTTTGTATGCTTAAATCTTTAGAACTACGCAACGGATTTTGATGCGGTTTTATCAATAGATAGAATGGTTAAAAAGGAAGGTTTATATGTATATAACATCATGCAACGACCAACAGGTGCGGAGCAGGAATGAAAAATGTTGCAAAAACGGGGTGACGCAGACGAAGTTGCGCGGGTCAGCTAGTTATTAACCAAAATACAAACTTGGTTAGCTAATTACAAACAGATGGGCAGATATCATATCGTGAGATCTCAATAGCAAAAAAGATGATAATTTATATTACTAATTAGATGATAGAGCTTTAGAATGTGGCAGAATTTTTTTATACCTAATTTCTGGATAACTTTAATCATCAGATTTTTCAGTACTAAAAGTGGGATTCTCTTGTATAAACATGAAATTCGTAAATAGAAGTTCAACGAGTCACCACAATAGGACCCATTCATGAGTCTGACCTGCATGACGCATTGAGATGCCATCGACCCTCGCGTTATATGATAAAAGAAAGGCGCGGCCTATAATATCAATAACTCACAAATGCCGAAAAGCGGGAACATAGAAATAACATTTATTAATCAATAATTGCTAATTAAGTATACAATATTGTTAACAAAATTATCAGTTTCAATCTAATCAAGTACCTAGCTGTAGATAGATAACAAATATTATTTATTATTTTCCGTAAAATAAAATAAATCGCAGTATAATGCAATTTTACGACACAACGCCATCAGCCATCAAGAACCTAAGTATAGTTTTGAAGGCATAACAGGAATTCGTAGGCGTCAATGACCTTCTATCCTAGTCTCAAGGTATAAAAAACTAAATAAGATCGAATCACGCTACTTTAGATAACCTGTAAACATCATTAGAAAAAAGTACATCAAAACAGAATTGGTGAAACTAGACTTAAAAAAACGTTCTTAATTATTAAAACATTTTAAAAAGTTCAGAAAACACATCTCAGTACAATCAGGTTTTGTCCAGTTTGCTCAAAAATAGTTTTAATCGGTACCGATGACCTCAAGGTGCCTCTCTCTTTCATATCTATGCAAAATGACAGTGACCGCGTCCTCAAGGTCATAGTAGCAGTCAGCGCTTTGTATTTATTTTAATTAACGGAACGTGATAAGTCTATGAGTTGCAGAAGTCTACATCACGTTCTAGAAACAGAATGAACAATACACAATGCAATTAGCACCTTTACGGTGACGGCGCGAGTATTGCTGTACAGCATCTATAACCAAGTCATACACAGCACCTGTTTGTACTTTCGAGTTCCTTCTACAATCTATAGAACATTTTAGATGTGATGTGGTCCACGGTGCTTGATATCGATAAACAACGCATTAACGAGTTCCACAATAGGTTATGTATAAACACGTTATTATTATTACGATTTTTAAATTATTAAGTACGTTTGAGAGTGAAATTCTCTTGTTGCAAAAGCTTCGGAATTTGTCAATGAAAGTCAGGTCTTTTATCAAGACTTTTGATCATTTGTCCCGGTTTGTGCTTCGCTACATACGAGTATAAAGGGAAATAATTAAAAAAAATATTACGTGCAGAAGAATGTAAACTTCACATAAACCATCTACTAAATAGTCCGGACAAAGCCTGAAAATTTGGTTTGGATAGGAGAGCCCGTTCTTGAGTTATAAAATTATAACGAAAAGTGGCATTGATTTTTATATATTAGAAGATAAGTGGATTCAAGACTCCAACCAGAGAGCAAACTAGGACTACACAACCAGCAAATCGATATTACAATGTTTTCGAATTTAGCTACCACAAATATTGGTACCAATAAAACAGCGGGCAACGACAAAATGGTACAAATTGGACAGAATTGAGTCGGTATAGGCTTTTAATGAGCCCTCACTGTTATGTTCGTTGTATACGGTATTAGAATTTATTATTTGTTTACTTAAGTTTCGATCAAGACCTTTCATATACTGGAAGAAAATAAAATAAAGGGCCACTCAATCTCTTCCTATGGGTACCGTAGAAGGTGACTGACATAATGCCTATGATAAAGTGCCAGTTTGAGCGCAAATGGCTCGCCATCTAATACCAAAAAATCTGTTGGGTTTCCAATCACACTAATTTGCTTATTCATTTAAATTATGTCGCTGACGCTAATATTACAATAGACAATAAAGAAGTTGACACATTCAAGCTGCAATATTATTACGTGATCAAACTAAAAGCAGAACTGATCACAATATTCCGTAGTATTTCTTTGTTCAAACCGCAGATCTTTCAGACGTGAGTCATTGTGTAATCTGTAGTAGCAAAATGGAACTATAATATCGAAAACAAAATAATGCTGCAGTGGTCATAATAAATAATATATGACGCAATTGTCACATTGTATAGATACTAGTTTAATACCCTTAGAAGCAAACGATAAAAATAATGAGGCCGATACATGAATTTTTGTGTTATATTTGTGTCATGCTATTACTAACGTAGCGCTTAAGTGTTATGTACTACTAACATGATTATGGACTGAAATAAAGATTATTATGTCCTCTTTATTAAATTTATATTTTTGAATATAAAACTATTTTTATAATATCACGCCTATATCCCCGAAGGGGTAGGCTGAGGT
Organism: Pelosia muscerda; assembly: GCA_963691645.1. Classification (NCBI taxonomy): domain Eukaryota; kingdom Metazoa; phylum Arthropoda; class Insecta; order Lepidoptera; family Erebidae; genus Pelosia; species Pelosia muscerda. The sequence continues at coordinate 3,624,114 of OY829098.1, read as the reverse complement.
GCTAGCACCCGCATTTCGCCAGTTTATATTTAGGTCCCAATGTAATAGATGGCGAGCCTATTGCCATCAACCGGGCACTTATAAACCTGCGATGACTACACACATAACTTCGAAAACCTGGGATCGAACCCGAGACCTCGTCTCAGCAGTCCACTACCCATACCACAAGGCTACCGCGGGTACAAAATTATTAATAACATAAATATGGTTAGCAATACTCGGGTATTAACGGTCAAGAAAAAGTCACTATCAATAGCAAGAAAACAATTAAAAGTTAGTTAAGCTGCTGTCTTCTGAAGTGAGACTGTTAACTGAGCGGATAAGCCGAACTAAGTTAAGTAGTCCTACAGTAGTAGTGGGATGACATCAAATACATCGTACGTAGGTAGGATGGTGATTCAATATCTGCCACCTCAGGCGCTAAACGTTCGATGAACAAAAATAAACATCGAAATCGAGCAAAACGCACCTATAACGTATTCGATTTACCACTGTTTCGTTACTAGCTCGTATCCGTAGCTGGATACGATGTGATTTATCGAGACAAACGTAAATTTGACTTTCTTTTATTGTGCGAAAAATCCCCACGGTACCCCCCAGCCAAAACCGGTTGGGGAGGTTACGCGGACTCGAACCGACTAAAACGCACGCCGTCTTTGGGTCCTTAGTTGCAGGAGGTGAGATAGTAACCAACATATCCCTCGCACCCCGGCAGACACTATCTCTTTCGAGAGTACCGCCTTCAGGTGTATGGACCACGGTGTCCCAGCTAACCCCCGAATGTGGGGAGGCGCATTTTTGCGCCGCCGCCGCGGCTTGCTTCTGCTAGGGTGACAGGCGGCCACCCGTCACCTCCAACGTAAATTTAACTGACCGATAGAATCGTAACACCATAAATAAAACGTCAACTCGGAGCACACTAGTGATGCTACACTTTATCCTATGAACTGATACAGTCACGTGACGGTTTGTGTTTAGTAGCATCAGATGCAAGTAGAATGATAAAGAGAGCATGGCGACACAACACAACACGTATCGCATAACGCGTGCTTTAATTTTTGTGTGTACAAACACGTGCATTACGATCCGCGGTACGTTACCAGTCACAAACGGACTGACGCTATTTTAATTTCGACTGAGTTATTGTATGGAATTGACGTTTCCTGCGTTTATGTTTAGACAATATTACTTGTTTATGTACAATACATCTACTCAACTACATCTATACTATTATATAATTGTAAAAAGTTTATGTTTGTTCGCGATGGGCGCCAAAACTACTGAACGAATTTTGATGCAGTTTTTCCAACTGGGGTTTGATCCAACTTAAAATCTTGCGTTTGTTTGATTGCAATCGGTTAAATAGGAGCAGAGTCATGATTAGTAATATTAGAATTTAAGTTGCACAGATGGCGCTTAGGACGCGATACCCGACAGCCACGCGGGCGGAGCCGCGGGCATAGGCTAGTATTCTGTATATCCAACGTCAACGGCACCAGTAAATGGAGTATATACTATAACCTAACAGGGATGCCCAAGATCATGCGAAATAGACGAGGAAAATGTAAAAGGCGGACCACGTGCTCTGTGATGACGCCCTCTGATGCAATCTGGACGCAATGCTGCCGTTTTTATGACGATGAAAGATACTAGTGTATAGACAAAGAATTAATTCAAAATGTCATGCGGATTTCAACATAGTTGCTTAACTTTAATTTTAAAAAACGCAGATAACATTACAAATATTATAAAACTTCGGTATCCGTCTTCTTAGTGTTTTGAAAGATAAGCAGTGTTTTGTTTTTTAAGAATTATAATACTTAATATTAAAATATACATAGAGTTGAAAAATAATTAATTTAAATTGTATATTATTCATAAACTAACTGTAAAAAAGCAACAATAAAACGTTTATACTTCTTATCGGAGTTTTAATGCCATTTTAAACACAATGACACAGTGCGTTGAACGAAATAAGACAGCGTCTTAAATACATACATATATGATCATTTCTATTTCCCTCCGGGGTAATTATCTCTGCTTATATAGGTGGTTGTCTCCAACAGCGTACTCTGGAATACTTTATGAACTGCTTCTATTGTAGTTAAACCTTTCATGCAAACCGGATTCCGCTAATACTACTGTTGACTAATAGCTATCATTAGAAAATCGCGCTAGTAGGCGCAAGCAAGTTGGCGAATAGCGCCAGTTTGTGAAACGAACAAGTGCGCAAACCACTCGAACTCCGAATAAACATCGAATTACTGATCGATCGAGTTGTTTCACCCTAAACCTTTTCTCCAAGACATCTTCAGACACATCGGCTAATAAATCAATAATACAGTCCTCAATAACGTTGTTATACCACCAGCGACCACACACATGCTTGTTAGGACTTAAGATTCTAGGAGCTCTTAAAGCGCCAGGGATTCCTAGTACAGATCATCGTAATCGCTTATTGCTATATCGAAAAATTATATTCTTAAAAAAAACTTGTTTTGTTTATACTCGCTGTCTGATCCCGTATGTGCATCTCATCTGATATTACAATACTTTATTAATTTGGTCAGTGAATGTAGTGCGAGGGCGACACCGGCTCGACTCACATTCGTGATTCTCAAAATACTATATTAGTGTTATCAAGTAATCATTTGTGTTATCAAATATTTTAAACGATAACCTGATATTATATATCTTGTGGGATACACGGATATCATTCCATGTAATATATTGTATGTATAACCCCTGTTCACACAAGTCAATGACCACTGTTTTGATTACAATTAGTAGCCATAACATGGGTGAATTAGTACGCCTGCTGGCTGGTGTGAACTACTGTGATGGTTATATTCACAAATGAATACTTCCTGTTATTTCAATTATTACCCTGATATCGTGTACAGTTGTTGTACTATGCACTTTTAGTTAATGTCCAATTTAGTTGCTGTTATCTCTATGCATGACTCGACTGATTCATTAACGCAATGCTTAAACAGCTTGAAACATCAAGATGAAATTTTGATGGCTTATACCTTTAATTAACATGGACTTTCTTCACTAAGGGGGTAAACTGAGCGATGACTAGTTGTTAGTACTTCAACATTTTCGATATATCCATCACGAAATTAATGCTTTTGGTAGTGATTACCCCTAGGCCTTGTATGGGTGAATCAGGGATTGAAGGTTCATATAACAAACCTGTTGTCTTGGATGAAGAAGCATGATTTCATAATTAAATGTAACAAATGAAATTTGTTGTGCGTAAACTGAGGGATGACCAGTTGTTAGTACGTCAACATTTTCGATATATCAAGCATGAAATTAATACTTTTGATGGTGATGACCCCTGTTCGGGTGAATCAGGGATTGAAAGTTTATATTTGCAAGAAGCCTCTTGGATGAAGAAGCATGATTTTACAATTAAATATGCTTAATGAAATTTGGTGTGTCTAGACAGGTGATTTAGATGCACAGTTGAATTTGGTAAGTGGCGCTGCAATCGAATAGATTTTTTTACATTTATTATGGGCCTTACTCCGAGGTGACAGCCTAGGATGCTACTGAGATTAACGTAAGGATGACGATGATGATGATGATGATGATGAAAATAATCTATAGTATTATTGTACAATTGCCTGTTTTAACCCTACCAAATACCTAAGAAAGCCAACTCAAGAAAGATGTTGATTTACAACAGATTTGATTAAATAGATAATGTCTGACTCTCACGGTGAGAATAGTGTTTACATTTACATTTCCATTAATTTGTTGTTAAATAGAAGTTTATTTGTAATAATCCTTTCACTGAATCAATCGGGACAACAACCGCTTGTTAAACGATCCTCGAGACAATTGAAGAAAGTATTTGCTCGTAGGCGACAAACAGGACCATCAACTTGTCACTTTGTGCAATCAGACGTAATATAATGATACTATAATAAGCTGCTTTGTTTTGCTTTTATTTGTTATAGTCTGAAAATACACCCAGTATATACCTACATAGTACCTAATATACCAAAGATATCATCATGGTCCTTCGCGAGATGAACAGACGACAAAGTCAAAGTCGCGGATATCCCCGTTGAACAGACGACAAAGTCAAAGTCGCGGGTATCCCCGTTGAGACCGCATCCCACCGGTCATATTGGAAGTCGATGGGGGAGACTTATGTTCAATTCTTGAAGTCTTAGGGCTGAATGATGGGGGAGCGTGGGGGCTAATTGTAACAGTAGGTATATGGTCTCTTGGCTATGAAAGCAAACCTGTTTGGTAGGTACCTACTATTTAATTTATGAAATTTAGCAATACTGTTCCAATTCAAAACTAATCAACAATCGATTTTAAATAATATTTTGATCAAAACTATAACGATTTGCTGTAGAAACGGCTTTGAAAATAAATTGACGGGTGTTACAAACTACCCCGTGATTGGGGCTAGTTGTAACAGGATTGGGACAAATTGTAACATTAGGAAACAATCTAGACTAAGGTGATACTCAGGCACGTAGTCTGACCTGGTGACCGATGTTAGTCGCTTACAGGTTGCAAACTTAAAGACTCCTTCCTGGCATTTATGGCATAAAATTCTATTTTATTCGGATGAGATAGAGTGGTCACTATTCTTTATTCGTCTCCACACGGACAACGGAGTTTTCAAAACCATCAGTAATTATAATTATGCGGAAAAACACCCAAGATAAATGCATGAAACATGGCATTTGTGAGAAACGTGATGTTACGAATGTATTTATATAGCTCAGTGACTTATTCAAAAGATTGTAAACAAGTCACTCTAAACGCCTTTTTAGTGTGATTTAGAGCCTTCTATCCTAAATATGAGACAAACTATCACTACCAGTGTGGATAAATAGGGAAGATTCCACACCGCCGCTAGATATAATTACATATATTAAAATTAATTACATAGATCGAGAAGGGATATAAAATGCATGACTCTGGACATCATATTCATAGTCAAGACTATATGTGGAACGTTGAAAAATGAGTTCTATCCCTTAACCAGCTGTAGTAGAACAGAATATTCTAATCAATGTATAAGATTGGGATATTATTAAGTTTACGACAGTCGTCAACATATTTGTCAATCCCTAGATTGTTTATTCTAGTCTAGACGTGCTGTTATGGTTCACTGAGCTTAAAGACTGTATATAATCATCAATGGTCGTCAAATTGCAAAACCTTTGCTATTGTTTGAATTGTCTGCTATGGGGCGACGAGCCCACTCGTCTCTTAAAATTCATCCCCCGAAATAAAAGTTGTAGATTCGTCACCTATGTTAATGCCAATTCGTCTTACTAGGAGACCACTTAAAATGAATATAATGTAATGTAATGTTGTGTAATGTTATTTAATATGAATTAAATAACAGGTGGGTGCAAAATTGTAATTGACTTCATTAAACATTTATTTAATTACCCCTTTATGTTTTTATCCCTAATCGCAAGGATCTAATCTAGAATACTTATTAATCACCACATAACATGTAAAGGGGTACTATCATATGTGACGTATTATTAAGCGTGACGAATGCAGAGGATGGGGTCAAAAAAGGAAAATAATTGCGTGACTTATTGACCCCTTTCGAAGATTGCATGATTATACAGTGGGTTGTATTTCGCTTGTACATTTATGTATAGATCACCGACGGTTTTGTGGTCGTTGAATCATACCCCAAGGACAAATAAACAAAGAAACAAATTCGTCATCGTTCACTTGTAACTATTTAACTTTGGTATATAATAATAATGTGTGTGGAATCTGTTGTAAAGAAAATAATCAAATATATAATCAAGCAAGCAATTAGTCAATTGTAGTTTCATTAGTTAATTAATGTCCATCGCAAGCGTTCTGGTTGCAAACCATAGCGGGGCACCAGTTTCACACATGCTAAACCTAGTAAAAATGTAACCGCGCTAGCCTATTGGTATGGGTAATGGACTGTTGAGACGAGGTCTCGAGTTATATCCCAGGTTTACCATAGCACACCAATGACTTTTCGATGTTTCTCGAAGTTATGTGTGTATTTATCGCAGGTTTATAAGTGCCCGGTTAATGGCAATCGGCTCGCCACCTATCCTCCACCACCTATATACATTGGGTCCTAAACATAAACTGGCGAAATGTGGGTGCTAGCACCTCTGCCTACCCCTTCGGGGATATAGGCGTGAATTTATGTTATTATGTTATGTTAAACCAAGTAATCACAATCAATTACACAATCACAATCACAATAGTAGTCTACTTGAGTTTTCGAGTATATCGTCTCCGTATTTTTCCGTTTGCATGATACCTAATCAATATTCTTCATAGGCGAATCTAAGGATGTACCTAGCTCTATGACGAAAGGCCTTCGAATAAATTATTCTTCTTTCAGTCCAATGTTGGACATAATATATCTCAAGATCTATCTTTAAACCTTAAGTAACTAACTCAAAGTGTAAAAAAGTGACCTAAAGCGGCTTTCGTTGTTGCATGCACTGCGGAAACTATTGATGAAAGAACAAAAATAAATGAGTCTAGTGGAGAGGAGAGCGCTAAAATTTACAACACTGCGCGATAAACGACAACCACGCGGGCGGAGCCGCGTACAACAGCTAGTACTCATATAAAAAGAGAAAGTGAATTATATACGTGGTAATGTTATATCCGGAATCACGCCACATATCTACCTTATACACTTCTATTGGTTCGATAAAACAGAAATTCTCTTTTTATTTCAATATTAATAAAAATATATGATGGGGTGAAGGTAGAAAGGGGTACCCTTCACTCATCCATGGTTCATGGTTTTACAATCCCATGCAAGAATAGCAATAGTACAATATTACTAATTGCTAGAAATGGCACAAAGCAGAAATGCCAATAGAACGCTGCCGAAACCAAAATCAGAGGATACTAATAACCAGTTTAACAATGGGTCAATCCTGGGTCTCATTACCCTAAGACGTGGGAGAAATTATATCCAGGCGCGCACGGATTGATTCAATATAATCTATGATTGAAGGATTTGAGCTCGTCGAAAGTTCGATCAATGACATGTTTTATAGATTTAATTTTTTGGGTCGAACACGTACCTAATTTCGGGTCGTAAGTGGAATTGTGGAATTGTCTGTGGGTCCAAACGTCCGGGTCGTACGAGTACGTAGCCGACCGTGTCGCACCTCGTGCTGTCCTTAAAAGACAACACGTATTGCGCATATGCCGGTAACTATACGACAGTTGGAAAATATGAGTCATAAGCCTTACAGGTATGACTATATGAATGTAATTTACATATTATACGAGTAGGTAAATAGTATTACGTATTAAAAATGTATTATTAAAAGGTGACGAACGCGTCCGCGATAGCGGCGTCAATTTTTGTTTTTATAAACAACGAAGTTTATTAGCTTCTGAGGAATTGGCGGTCATTGTAGAATGCAATACATTTAAAATTACTTGTCCCGACTGTATGACTGATATTGGTATTTCACCTAGATTTTCTTTTGTTCCCAGGCCAGCATATAAGCAGCGGTGCAGAGTGCGCCTCCCCATATCCGGGGGCTAGATAGTGACACCATGGTTCCCACATTAAGGGAAGGGGGTCATCTCTAAAAGATGTCCCCGGGTCTGCCGGGTCGCGAGAGATATCTCTTGTATAATCTCACCTCCGGCAATCAAAGACCATTTTTTTGCGTGACCGTTGAAAGACCGTGCGTTTTAGTCGGTTTGAGTGCGACATAATCACCTCCACCGATTTTGGCGGGGGCGCGGTATCCGTGGGGTAAGGAAAGTTCTATACAAGTTAAGTAAGTTTTATCGTTGAAAACAAAACTACTACTAGCCTATGCCCGCGGTTCCGCCCGCGTGGTTGTCGGTATATCGCGACCTAAGCAACATCTGTGCAACTTAAATCTTATTTTACTAATCATAACTCTGGTTCTACTTAACCGATTGCAATCAAACAAACGTAAGATTTTGAGTTGGACCAAACCCCTTCAAACAAAAAAAACCGCGTCGAAATAGATATCGACAATAGGGTCCGTGGAATAGGTTCCCATCCTCCCTAAATGATAAATCTGCCACCCAATATTGTGATGACTAACCATAGAAACCATAGTAAACCATAGTTTGGGTGTCACAAAAAGCTGTACCGAACCACCGTTAGTCAGGAGCATAATAGCAATTTGTAGTCTCTGAGTCACCAGGCGGCGAAAAGGGGTGAATAATATATGTACCTATATACCACTGTTTGTATACAATGAAACTTTGTGAAATAGTTTCTGGCTGAAACGGGAATGAATTTTGTATTTCGAATTTGATATATTTTGTTTGTTTCGTAAGGACAGTCTAGTAGGTAGCGTCAGTGCCCGTAGCACGAAAAACTATCGAATTCGTTATATATTTCAAGAGATATAAACTCATAGCCTCCGAGGCGTGGTGGTCGAGAACGCGACTGCTACGCAGAAGGCGTGGAATCGATCTCCGCTCAACGCCAATATCTGTGTGCATGAATATGGCTATTTGCGCTTGTCTGAGCGTGCCTCGGAGAGCACGTTAAGCCGTCGCCGTCGGTCCGGTTGCGATAAGAACATCTATGGCAGTCGTTACGGGTACTTGCAGCTTTCAAAAGTACGACTAGCCTAACTACAGAAGTACGTTATCGCCAATTTGATTGTGCAGGTCCGATGGCAGTCGCTTCATGGAAAATATCGAAGTTCCGCCGTATCTTAGTTAGACTAGAAAGCCGATCCCAACTGAGTTGGGAATAGGCTCAGAGAATGATGACCGTGCCTTTGCATTTCGAATTCGAAAAAAAACCTGTTTTGTGAAACTAATAGGTACTTTAGTTATTGTTGTGTACTTTGAAATTGTTAAGTATTGAAGTCTAACGACAGGTTTGACCTAGTTCACTATCGTCTGTCACTTTTAATCTCGTGAGTGAGTCGAGCCCACAGAACAGTAATAACTAGTAGAAATGCGACACGATAGTATCAGTAGCGGAACCAATGTGTCGCCAAACTCACAAATACAGCCGTTATACCGTGTACATTTCTAGTAAATAATTTCTTTGAGTGGTAGAATTTACTATTACTTTTTATGCTATATTAGCTCAAATAATACGTACTACAAAACGAAAACACACCACCCTTTTTAAGTTAGTGGCAACTACACTGCCAGCACCTTTTTTTTCAACCGTTCAAAATAGCGATTACTTTGCTATATATAAAAAGTATTTATGGCGTTCCAAACTTTGGATGCAACAAGCTAGAATATTTACGAAAAAGTTTCGACGTAATCTTACAAAAAAAATCATATTGACCCTTTGATGCGTAAATACGCACACCAACGCGTGCACTGACTACAACACACTTCCACTTGTTTTTTGTTTTCCATGGTCGAGCCTGTGAAACATTATCTATACTTACGTAATAAGTATATTAAACTTAATGATAGTAAGTTCATTAGCACGCAGACCTATTATCCTCCACGATGCCAAGCCACCTTTTCGTGGGTCTACCCCTCCTACCGGGGTCAGAATTGTTACTCTCGTAGCCATGTGGTCGCCGGAGAATATGGCATAAAAGATACCCAATTCCCAAAGTATGCTTGTTTAAGTAGAACAAAATTCATATAAAAAAAGCAAAATGTAGGTGAACCTACTGCCATCTACGAGACACGTTACATGTATTGCCTAAAAGAAAACTGAACTTCACTTTATTCGATCCGGGAATAAATAGTAGGAACTCAATAACAAAAGAGTTTTCGTTTAATAGAACTGCGACTATATTTTGTGAGGACGGCAATTTATAGAGTGACCAATTAAAGCAATTATGTCGGATGTAAAGGCATCATTTTCAGTACAATATTAAACCGTATTCACCGCCCTAATATAGACATATACAACTATGTAACATGACAAGCTATTAAAAAGGTCTACTGGGGGTCAGTGGGTGTACAATACAATTGTCATAATGTTACAAAGAAGCCACTTTGTCGGCGATCTCCTGGATAATATTTGTGCTTATATTTACAAACTATCGTGATGTTCTAGGTTTGATACCTGGGTGGGTGGTGTGTAGTGTGATGTACGGTGGGCATTTTAATAAAGTGGACGACTTGATACAGCGGACATTCTGATAGAGTGGATGAGATGGCCCTAACGAATGAGAATTTTGTGTTAGAAAATGTATCAATCAATTAGCCTATCGCAGTCCACTGTTGAACATAGGTCTCTCTCTCCCAATATTGGAAGGCTTAGGCCTGTTTCCACGCTGGCCAGGCGAGTTGGTACAGGGATTATTTCGAGATTTCCTTTTCTCACAGTGATATCGTCTGTGTATCCATGTGTCGCCTCTTACGATACTCCTCGGATGAGACGGGGTGGAGTAGGCATGTGTACTTATATCCACGTTGAAACAGAAGAGTTTGTTTAGTTCGTTGAACGATACGATCGTCAATATTCTCAGGAACTCATCATTCATGCGTTAGTCCGGTCGCATCCGAAGCGCTGTCACCTCGAAAGCCGGAGCCCGCTATTTTTTTTTAATCGTGCGATATGTCCCCACGGATAATATACTACTTCGGTGTATACGCACACGCATACTTTACCTAACTAAAATACATACATATAATTACATGTCTCACGTTATATGTACTACATATATACAGCTAAAAGTACATATATAATATCAAATTTGACTAAGGTATACCTACAGTGTCTATTTATATCTATGGAATGTACACCCCAGTTACTGGTCCGCTTTACCAGTTTACTAATCATAAGTGTCACAGTATAATAGGTGATGCCGAGGTATTGAATTCTGCCACAGCCCTTGAAAAAGTTCCCCATTAACGGTAATCGGTAATAGATAAGGGGCCGAATAACAGGTTTTTTATCGACAATACGCCTGCGTTCGACCACTATCTCACCACGGTTATGTGGTCAACGATCGAACACGCTTGCCAAGAAGTAATAAATTTGCTCGTAACTTGAAGATACCTAAGTATAGCCACGGTAATACTATCTACATAGATAGTATTAGTACCACAGTATTACCGTGGTATTGCCATAAAGCAATTTGCCACGGTTTCACGCTGCTATCTCTGCAGCTTTACCGAAAAAACTGCACTACTTATAATTGACTTGGTTTATGGTTTACTTTAATTTTTCATAATTATTTATTAGTACCAGATTAGAAGATCAGAATCACCGCTTTGCTGAAAGTGGACCACGGTAAGGGATAATCAAAATATTGCCGATGTATTTCATATTTATATGAATATATTGTTATTCTATTCTATGTTATATATGTATTTTCCATACCCCTAAATGATAAGGGTTGTTCACTCTTAAATTTTTTTTAGGTAAAACAACGTTTGCCGGGTCAGCTAGTGTGATATATAAATCTATGGATAATACTGATACAGGCCAATCAATAAGACTTCAATTATTTTCTATATTCTTGCTTGACAGACAAAATGGCAATAGAATGACGCAACTGTGTCAAATGTATTTCTTTGTGATTCGAACAAAATGTGAGCTTGCCACGAACTGAAGTATGACGTCATAATAAGTCTTTTAAATTAAAGAGTAGTTAATAAATCATGCCTCAGTAATTTCATTGTCTGGAAGCCCTAGAAGAACGTTTTTGATCCAAAGGCAACGCTAAAAGTGTTGGGATGTGCAGTGACAAGAGCAAAATGTACCTACGGTTAAAAGAGGGATGTGTATTTTTGAGGACATGAAATTCTTAGGATTTTGAACTGCAAACATAGATTTTGGGAAAATCGTACAGTCACCAAGCAAAATGCTGTAAAGCATGGATAAAATTAGATGTAAGGCAGTAGTATGTAAAGCCTAATAAAATATGAATAAAAACTCAAACTCTTCGCTGTATAACGTTTCTTGAAATATAAAACTAGTTTTGGAGAGTTCAGTACAATGAGTTGGCGGTTCACTACGCGCCGAAATTGTTTTTTTTTTTAATTATAACATTTGTATGCCTCTAGACAGGCAATATATGATGCATATATCGTGTATATTGCTGGTTAATAGGAGAAGACATAATGGACAATGTGGTCTAAAAGAGTAGTATGGACATTATTGACAATGTAGAACGCGACCATAGATAACAAATAGTGTAACCAGAGCGGCGGTGTAGGTATGCGGTTTTTGAGTTGCCGTCCGTTGCCATGATGCCTTACCTACTTTCTTTGTTGTGTTTTATTTTATTTTTAAATTGTGTACAATGTAATGTGCGTTTTGTTTGCAAATAAATGTATTTTCTGTCTTTTTTTTTCTTCTAGAACAATTGAAAGATGAGATTCAAGTAGGCACGCCAATTAAGGTAGTTTCGGCAGAATACGTACTGCGTGAATGACACACTAAATATATAAGGCAAATGCCGTGGGTAGGCTAGCTCAAAATCGCGGTCAAAGAATACATACTAGCTGCTAAGTATATTCATAACTTGTTTAATAAATAATAATATAAATAAATAATAGGACAATTTACACAACACCACCTAGACCCATGGTAAGCATAGCTTAAATAGCATGTGTTATAGGTTCTAGAATGTGGATAAACATTATTTAGATACATTTTTGTAAATGCATACATGTTTTACATGGAAACACCGAAACTAATGCAAATATTCATGCATACAAATATTTGCACTGAGTTGGAAACTTTCACGTTTTAAGATACTTTAGTGATTTAATGACATAGGTCTAAAGAATCAGCAGTCGTCTAAAGAAAAACTTGGTAATCTATGCAACATTGTACACGACACTTGTGGCAAAATGCCAAATATTTGAATATATTTCTAGTAAAAACCCACATTACAATTTACAACTCCATAGAATTTGTAACTAGTCCAGAGACTAAAACGATCAGAATTTCTTAATGTACTTTTACTTTTCTATTTTTTAGTACGACCTATAAAAAAACTAGAAAAGTTTAAAATAAATTCAGTTATGAACTTATTCATGCATCAAACCACACTGAAATCTTCTTCTGGGGAAAGCGCGGGAGGTGCGACGGCGGAGGAGACGCTCCAATCCACTTATCATGGATTTGGATCAAATCAATCTCCACGCGCCAAGGTACCGTTTCTCTCGCGATTTGGGGTCATCATATATGCCGATAAACAAGATTATGTATAGTGGGCTCCAAAAGTTCCTGGACAATTTGAAACTAAAATTATATTAACTGATGCCACTACACAACTACTAGCCTAAGAAGCTACCTACTGGATAATAGATCTATCTATTTATTAGGCTACTACTTGCATAAGTTTCCTTATCACTACATAGTATAAAACAAAGTCGCGTTTTCAGTCTCTGTGTTCCTTTATATATGCTTAAATCTTTAAAACTACGCAATGGATTTTGATGCGGTTATTTTTATTAGATAGAGTGATTGATGAGAAAGGTTTATATGTATATAACATGATGCTACAACCAACTGGTACGGAGCAGAAGTGAAAAATGTTGCAAAGGCGGTGTGACGCAGACGAAGTTGCGTTATAAAGAAGTAAAACACCGATCTAGTTAATTTTTATTAACGCTATCTATATTACTTTTGGTTAAATTGGACTAGGTTATCAAAGTATTAACTAAAGATCTTAAAGTGTCCTGGAACTTTCGGAGCCCACTGTAGGTACAATAGATAGGTAAGTTTTTAATATCAGTTTATGTATAAAGTAGCCGTCAGTTTAGGAAACAAATCAAAATACCAAGATTCTATCGGATGCAGGCATGACGCGTTTTTCTCAATCTACACATTCACTATGAGCCGCAGTTTCATATCTACGCAGATAGCTACTATGCAAACTTAAGTACTTACTCATAACACGAACAAATAGGTACTTACATCACGTATTTATATTTCATAACAATATACAGATATATACAACAAAGGCAATTAGCCTAGGTATAAAACAACTTTACGTGATAACAGCGAAATAAGCAAGACTATTGTAATGTATTGGCTGCTCAGTAGTATTATGGAATTCTTCAGTCTTTGATTGCGTCGACGGGGGTCAGCTCTAAAGAGAGGGCCCCGGGTCTGCCGGGTGCATTTTAAACGGATCGAGTCCGACATAACCTCCCTAACCGGCTCCGGCGGAGAAGGAACTCGTGAGGATTTATCGCACGGTAAAAAAAAGTCTTTTGTTGCTATTTTGTCTGTACCCTACAATTCTATACTAATATTATAAATAGGAAAAATATGATCGTTTGTATTGAATAGGCTCCGAAACTGCTGGACCGATGTGAAAAATTATTTCACCTATAGAAAGCCACATTATTTGTGACTAACATAGGCTAATAATCATAACGCTATTGTCCAAGTGAGGTGAGCAGTAATTATAAACGACAATAAATTCGAAATCTATCCATACATTATTGGAAATTAAATCACTACTAAATTACGTGTCTATACATAAGGGTTGAAGGGGTGTAATAAGGGTTCAAAGTACTATCTGAATTGGTCTGTCTGTCTTGATGTGGAACAAGCACGCGGTAATGGCATAGAATAGATAAATACGTAGTTATCTCTTCATGTGGTAAGGGTAAGTGATAAAATTATCGTGAAGACGCCTTAGTTACTACGGAGAGGTATGGGAAATGTTTCGATAAACAGAAGAATATGGGATGCGTAAAAATTGCGTTAAATTAATACTTCCAGATGATTTTGCTATCAAACCTGTGCCAATTTTTTTCCGACTCAACTGTAATAGTGTAATATCACCTGGCATAACAGTAATAGATTTACGTAACGTTTTCCAACATAATCATCAAGATTTTTAAACAATTAATTACAGCTCTAGTTTAAAAATTAATTAATACTGAATAAATACTGATTTTATAACTACAGAACGACCTTCTTAGGCCCGGGGCAACGTACGCGTGTGATCATGAACTAGGTTTGATTGCCCGGTACGCCTAGGCAAAACTTCTTAGCTTAGTACACTTTAAGGCTGGGTTGCACCATCTAACTTTAACATTAACAGTGCAGTTAAAGTACCCGTCAGGTATAAAACAGGTTGCACCATTTGACAATAGTTAAAATGACGTCATAACTTGACGCTAACTGTAACCGGCCACGCTCGGGCGGTTACAGTTAATTGTTAAAGTCAAAATCTATCACAAATATAACTTTACCCGAGCTACTAAATACATTGTTGTAATACGTTTAGCAGAAACAAATAGAATCAAGGTTGCTGTTAATGTTAAATTGGACATAAACGCTTACTTTAACAGGCAGTAGTGCAACTAAGGCTAAGTAAATCCATTTTTAACTTTAACAATATTCTAACTAAGGGCGAATTTATCTTACGGGCGGCTAACTATGACTGGTGAATGTGAATTTCCCAAGCGATTACAATATGGGATTTTCCAAGAAGGACATGAGAAGCTTCTTACATAGTCGGCAGCACAGGTATGACGTGGGTGGGATTCCCGAACATAAAAAGACAGAGACAGACAGAGTAAAACATCTTCGTATTATACGCATAAAGAGTCATTCTATGAAATTATAAGTGCATTGATAAGAAAACGATAAGCATTATATTATTCTATCTTATTTATTGCACTGTTCCCCATTGTGTCAATATAATATTATCTAGTAATTAAATGAATATAAGGGTCAGCGTAGACAGAGAGGAGCGTAGTGGAGAGAATTATTATTAGGGCAGTGAAATAAAGCCCGCGATTCTTCGAGAAAGAGTGAAGTGACAATGAATGAATGAGTGGATAACTGTCATAATGACGTATGAATTCCCGTTGCTAACTTCGGATTTATTTATAAATAACACTAGCTGACCCGCGCAACTTCGTCTGCGTCACCCCGTTTTTGCAACATTTTTCATTGGTACTCCGCACCTGTTGGTCGTTGGTTGAAGTTGGTTGGTTAAAGAGGAAAGTTTATATACATATAAACTTTCCTCTTTAACCATTCTATCTATTAAAACAAACCGCATCAAAATCCTTTGCGTACTTTTAAAGATTTAAGCATACAAAGGGACATAGGGACAGAGAACGCCACTTTATTTTATACTATGTAGTGAAGAAAAGTATTATTATAATTACTGAAAAATATGTTATCTACTTAATGAAAAGAAAATAAATATCAAGTCTTTATCATTCGTTGTTACCATACACGTGTGAACCTAACCGATATGGAAATTTTGTTGTTAGCTGTATAATTTTGGTGAGTACTTCTTACTCTCTCTCTCTCTCTCTCTACATTAAATTTGATTTTCAAAGGCCTTTGTAAAAAAATCGTTGAGCTTGTCTGCGCTAACCCTTACTCAGTAGAACAAAGAATCAGACACCGATGTCTTCCTGTCCAGTCATAGGTAAGTTATATCGATGTTATATCGATACTGCGTATTATGAGTCGTTGATATTCCACACATAAGAACTACTAATTACTGTGTCTTAGGGCTTGTAAGTAATGTTATCTATCTAAATATACTATTGTATATTTGTACAGCGTTCTTGTCTGTATTTGAGATATTTTAAACATAAACCTGTATATTCAATAGTCACGAAACAGTGTTTTGTTGTACAGTTTCATTCAATGTTTGTATGTTTCATCGTAACATAATGTGTTGTTAATTTTAAGTGCACATAACATAGCCGGTTTTTTAGTGGCGAATTTTCAAGGTTAGCGCTGATTCCCCTCACATATTATTATATTATGACTTTATTTTACTACCGATAAGGCACTGTGTTAATTGTTTTATCACAATTTATAGTACAAAGTAGTTTATGTGTATGAACAGTGGCATAACACGGCTGTTTACTTTCGAATGTAAATGTACTTAGATGTTATCGGTGTAACGCAGTGTGTATAGTTATCATTTTTAAGGAATCAGCAAGATGAATTGAAATGTACATAATTTGAAAATACTTATGCAAATAAACATATCTTTTAGTGAGCAAGTTTAATGTTTCAACTTTCAAACAACTTTCATGTGAATTACTTAGTAAGTACGGAGTTACTTAGCAAATGTAAATTTACGAGGAAACAGATTCCGCGGATGGGGTAATAATATTACTATGTCTATGTAGAATTATTAGTGGCTAGCTGTTGAAAAAAACTCGGTTAAATGCGAGTTCCGTACTTTTATTACGTAAACCGCAACATGTATTAAATGACTTTGCAGTGATTTTTGCAGTTTCAAGACATCATAGTACGTGGTGTGAATTTCAACTTGAAACCTCTACGCATTCCTGTGATCATATAAGGGTTCCGTATTTTCCTATTGAAGTACGGACCCCTTTATTTTTTGACTTTTTTATCGTAAGTAATATCCCCACGAATGCTACCTCGGCCGAAGTCGGTGGAGGTGATTATGTCGGACTCGAACAGACTAAAACGCACGTCCTCTACGGATCCTTGATTGCCGGAGGTGATATTATACAAGACTCTCGCATCCCGGCAAGGTACGATACCCTAAAAAGTACGATTGGCAGCACTTTTTGCAGTATGTTTTCCTTACAAATGAGAAATAGCATTGGAATTTGATCGATAACCGGTATTCTAGACATTTGACGTCAAATTGTACATAAACAGGACATACGTTGTCGTATATCAGCGGCAAACGGTTCATAGTATTCAGATACGGTTCATAGTGGTAATTCTGTGGAAATTCTTTCTCAAGGGTAAAGGTGTCCCCCACAAAAGTACCGTGAGCCGTGAGGGAATAACATTTGATTTGAATCACTTCTATTCTGACACAAATACGGCCTCGTTAGATCCGGTGAGGTGTTGACCAGATGGTCCTAGTAAAGATTTGACAACAGACAATAATGTAGTAGTATATGTAAAGAAATAATCTCGCATTTATGCTCCAACTGAACTACTTTTTTTAAAGGAATATTGACAACCGATATCAGTGACCCCTTCACCCCTTCGGCTAAGCTCAATGGCTTGTTTTAGCAGTGGGTTACGTTGGTTGTATAATGGCCAGGATTCGAACCCGAGAATTTCAAAGCCGGCTCCTTAACCAGGAAGCTGCTGACGCTTCAGAATGTACAAGATGTCTCCGCTATATAAGTACACACATCCTTCTTTACGAAAAACAGATATAGGAGACCTTGATTGCTGGCCTTGGACGTTACAAATTGTCTAGTTAGCGACGGTTCTGTACCGTGTAACAACCTCAGGAAAACCGTGCTAAGAACCTATGTATATTATACCTACACAATGAATCTAAGTCCAGTTCGTTTATAACTAAATTAACAGGCCGACGTCTACCGTTTCGTCACGGCATATAAAACAAGGGGGATTGATCTAAGCTTGGTCAATATCGAAATAAGAGTCGCTGAAGTCTTAAGAAATTATCAGCGATCACGTCAGTTGAAAGAAACAGTGATGTGATTAGTTAAATTTTTAACAGAAAACAAACCTTAAATTAAGTGACAGTTGATGCAAATTGCACTGTACAGCGATTGTTAGTAACTTCCTATTGTATTTACACATTATGTTACAGTTTTGTTCATACTGCTTCAAGGCCAGCGGAGGTTAAGTCTGCGAATGCTTGCAGTGCATGTCACTTTAAGAAGCGAGCGGGAAAAGGACATAAACAATGAGGAAAGGTGCTTGGGGCTTCCCTGAATCAAATAGCAAGCAAGTTTTTCATTGATTAAGTTCAAATTGTAAAACAGAATGCAAACCGTTTCAAACATGATTTGAATTAGAGTTTTCTCAATTCGCGTTTCGAACACGTGGTTCATGAATTTTGAATTTTGAATCTTGATGTTAAATTGTTTCGACCCTGCGAATCTTACTTGCACATGGGTTGGATTGCTATATTATGTGATAAAGAAAATTATTATTATAGTTTAGTATTAAAAAATATGTAGAACATCATTACCATACACCATGAACTATTACCATACACGAAATTTTGATGTTAGCTGTACAATTTTGATAAGTACTGAGTGAAACTGCCGCTAACGCGGTAAATAGGTTTAAAGTAGTTTATAGAATAGGCTTATTGAATTCAATCTAGGTTATACGACTGTTTGTATGATTTTCCTGTTAGGTTTCATTTCCTATTGGCAGTGTAATTATAATAATTACTTATAAATCACCTCTGACTACTCTTTTATTGTTTTTCCTTGTGTGTATTACACTTTACCTCCTTTGTTTAAAAGGCAACTTTTTTGATGTTTTTTTTTTCTGCGTAAGTCGCTAGATTGGCTGCACCACGCCTGATGGTAAGCAGTGGCGCAGTCCAGAACATGGTGGCCGCCGTGGTAAAGTAAGCAGTCCAATGCCGTAAGTGATGTGTTAGCACTTTGAGCGATACTGGAGTAGGTAGGGTGCGGCGAAAAACAGTACGGCTTACGATCATGAATGAGCAAGACTGTACAAAGAGGAAGACAATGCTGGATAGCAGACCTCGGACTACAGATTTAAGCTTCGGATGAGACTATGAGAGATAGTGATTGTAAGGGTAGGCCGAGGTGTATGAAACGCCTCCGAATCAGAAGGTTTATAAGGGAAAAATGTCATTGTTTGCAGAAGGTCCACATTTAAACGTCTACTAAATGAGAATGTCTAAAGTGGCAAAACGACTTGCTAGTAAAACGTCTAAAATAACACCTACATATCGCCAAGTATGATTTTCGGTCCCACGTAATCGGGGGCGAGCTTATTGCTGCCAATCGGGCACTTTGAAAAATGGGAAAATGGTATGCCGAAAATAAATTCTTAACCGAAAATATTGTAGTTAAATAAATTTGGAAAAATGGACCCGACTCCTTGCTATGCGTTGTGAATCGCTAGGAAACTAATGACGTGCTTAGCCGCACAAGCTCTACCAATTAACGTCTTGGAGAGTAGCAGATGATGATAATGATGATGTCCGAGGAAAAAAAAGAATAAAATGTTGAAAAAACCTCAATGACACTGGGCTAGCTTACAAGCTGCTGCTGTTTACAAAGCATACTATTAAGGTTTAATCCTAATATTAAATTTAGATTGGAAAAATGGAGTGACCTGATGGGACTCAGAACCGCTGTCTTTCCATAGGAACCGTTCTAACTGTTTAGCTATGTAGCCACATCTGAACCATTCGAATTCTCCTATATAAAAAATGTAGGGATTTTTTCTCGATTCGAATTTGATTTAAAACAGTTGTCATACAAACTGCCACAAAAAATTTCATTATATTACATCCTCATGTTGATATGCTCACTGCAGGAAAACCGAAAAACAACGATGAAATTAAAATAAAACCCACATTTTTTTACTTGTGGGTATTAAAAAAATTGTTTAAGTCAGGTCAGTTGAGTGTGACAATTGTTTTTATATCTAATATACGAGTATAATATATAATAAACTAATTGTAGCTAGTATTATGCTTAATTTTATTTTATTATTAGGCAAGTAAAAATAAATAACTTTGTTCTTCCCGAGGGGAGAGATGGGGAATTGGATGAAGTCGCTAGTAAGTGTTGCAGGTGGATCATCAGTTCAGTCTCGGGTGTTACTAAATAATAATAAGTAAAAATAATATGTGAGAACTACTGTCTAAGCGGCAACTACATATTTCGATAGCCGTCACAAGGCATGGTTCCTTCAATACACACCTTTCAATTCTATGTATTACAGATAGCCCTCTATGCACAGCTTGCATGATCTATTATATATAGGAAACAACGGCGTAATTGCTTCTACACTTTCTTTCCGCCACATACATGGCCAAGTACTTCAACAACCCAGGTATGCTCCGAGATATTACCAGCAGGGTGAACAGCCTGCTGGCATACTACGAAGAGCTGGAGTGGTTTGAATAAATTACCCAACCTTACGCGAAAACCGCGGCTTGACGTGGAGTTGCGTAAATCGGCCCGCCATACCATACCATAGTATACCAATAAATGGAATGGAAATGGAAATCTTATTGGGATGCACAATTCATGGTAGATAACTCTAGATCACTAGAACATTGATTTAATAGCAACAGGTAACACACCTGGGATAACTTATGAGAGAAAATAAAATGAGGGCAGGTGACAATAGGATGTCCACCACACCGAGCAACCCTTAAAACATTGCTTATGGTTTTAACAACAACTGCATATTAGGACTGAATAATTAAAAAAAAATTGCAACAGGTTGCATAGTCTGTAGATACGACTTTATTTAAATTTAAATACTTTATAAATCGTGAGTGATTATTTTAGACGACAACATAGGTTAAAAGCGGCAGTACATAATGGGTAGCGCGACCTCATTCATATAATAGATGTTTCAAAGAATTTACATCAAAACATCTACAGAAAAACCATTCAAATAATATAATTAAAGTAATTAAAGCTAACAATTAGCATGAAAAATTCATCTGCGATGACGTCTCTTCATACAATAATGAACAAGAGACGAAAGGATGAAAAGATAGTTACGTTTTCGTATATAAATAAACGCTTAATTATGGAGATTACTTCTACATATTATTTTTTTTTTTTCAAACTATCCCTGCAGCTTAAATAAAGCCACAAGTGGGTAGAAAAGTTTTAAATTGAAATGCATTCAAAGATCATAATTAAAAAGATACATTGTTTTCATTATGTAGGCTGCAAGTTGCGACATACCTGTGTTCCACTGGGTGATGAAGAGCACCAATACAAACACACTAGGAATACAGTTTATATTCACACGCATTCGTAAGCGATCCATTTTAACACAATATTATAAAATGGACGTATATTATAAAAAATATTTATTGAATGTCAGTAACGTCATTTAGCCACTAGCGAACCGAACTGACGGTCGCGAACAACGAACTATACTATCGAATGTCGACGGACGGACTTTTCCAGTAGGTAGGTAACCACGTCGCTCGGCGCGGTGTACAGAGACAGGCGTACAGTAGTATGTAATGCTTTATCAATATTGCTTACTCTGTGGCATTGAGTAAACTAAACGGTGGTACCTATCTGTCATCGTCGTCTTTAATAAACGTCATAATAATTATAAAGTAGCAAATTGACTTCAAATACTATTAAGTGATATTATACATTTTTTATTCAAAAGACACTCATATCTTTTGTTAATTCCATTCAATTGAAATCAAATGTAGTTTTACGTTTAGTTATCTTATGTTACAAAATGTGTTTCCGCCTTTACTCTGTGGCTTTGACCGCTTTTATATTATTCCCGACACACGACCTAATCTAAATAATTATTGTGTCGTCAAGCTATATCGTTGGTCGTGGAACTCGTGGAACCTGTGCTGTGAATGACTTAATATTGACCCTTTGTCGCTGCTCACGTCGATCTTATTTTTATAGAACAACAACAAACGTTCAGTACACAAAATCAGAAATACACCAAGAGCGCGTAAAGTTATGAAAGTTTGCTGCTGTAAAGCTTTTAGTAAATTTGGTACCAATTTATGTGGTTATAAATATTTACCCTGCTATTTTCAATCAATCTTAAAGCCCTAATCCATTGATTTCATAGTGTAATATCTTGTAGAATCAAATGTTTTCCTTGGTTTCCACAGGCATGAACAGCACACCGTAACCGCGAATCGAATATTAGTTACCTATTACTGAATACAAAGATTATTGTATTTACTACAATATATCATTAACTATAATTATGTAGGTGTCAACTTTTTGAGGTTACAATATTTCATTCTAACAAACTTCAATGCTTCAGAAACAGCAATCAATCAAATTAAGACATTCGGTCAGTTTTTCTTACCGCAGACTAAATTGGCCTACCAAAAAAGGAGGTAGGACATGACGGCATATCCGTCCCAATCGAGCAGTCCGACTGGGGAAGTACCTCCACCCTACAGAATATCACCGTTTAATAGCCTTGTGTTGTGTTTTCAGTGGTGAGTAGGGTAGCCAGAGCTCACTAGAGAGGTTTTTTGTTGTCAGTGGGAAAATCAAAGGCTTATCCTACATCTTTTGCGCTTTCGACACAGAATGTCTCTGTTCTTACAGAGGTTGCGGCACGAGTGTTGTTCCTCTGGTGTCACACTCGCCCATAGGCCACGGTAACCACTTACCATCAGGTGAGCCGCGTGCTTGTCTGCGACCTAAGTTGTAAAAAAAAAACCAAAAGCTATGCTAGCGCCATCTCTTTATTACCGATACGATTATTACTACTGGGAAACTGAGCAGTTTGCATCGAAACAGTGAAATATGTCGTTGTCGTTCATTCCCTACTACAAAAGCGACCTTTTATGAGTTTTGAAGTAAGTTAAAAAGAAAGAACCTAACTAAAGCGTGCTTCTCGAACGTATTCTTATTTCTGTGTTGCCAGCCTAGGAATTTTACCATAAATTGGGGAACTAATATTGCCTTTTGCTGTTTTGTTTTCAGAAAGGCCTCGATAATATAATTTGTGCGGCTTGGCGTATTTTTTAAATAGATTTATATTTATTTTAATAGATTTTATTTTCTAAGAATCTGATACAATATTTCATGTTAATTGAAGTAACGTTAATGCGTAACTTCGTATGAAATTGTGTAAAATTCCATAGCTTAGGCCTATTACAGATACTTGTGCAGGAAAACACTTAAAATGCGATAGAATGTAAACGAATTGATTACCCATGCTGTATCATTCAGAAAATTATAATAGGCTATGAAACAACAGTTGGATAGAAAAGCCTGTTAAATGTTGACTCCAACTTACTGTTAAAAGTTAGTATTTACATAATCTCTATGTTGGCGACATTATATCCTATCGTATCGATGTCGAAACTTGGCAACAACTATTGAATTGAACTTCAGTAACTTGACGTATTTGTGGTGTAATAGTAATGTATAAAAAATAATAAATAAACAGCAATAAATCTTTCGAGAAAGTGTTTTGTGTTGTTTCGTAAACTTGAAAAAAATGTCCGACGATGAAGTAGAACAATGGACGCGGGAAGGCCATATCAAAGGTAAATTATTATTTACAAAGTTTTTATGACAAAATTCATATGATAAGATAAGAAAAATAATACATTTCTAATTGGAAAAGTTTGGTATTACTGTAATGGTATATCTTAAAGTTGTTGTGAAAATTTTGAAAGGTTGGGTTCATTATTTGGGTAGTGATATTGGCAGAGCCGCATATCCGCACCTGCGCGATCGAATAATCAATATGTAATGTACCTACTAAAAGTTTTATAAGCTATGCGATGCGATGATTTGCGTAAATAATGAATAGGTTAGAATACGATTTATGTTTTGTAACGGAACAGATATTTATCTTTGATTCTTGTTGGTGAATTTCGAGGTCACTTTGTCGCGTCCGTTCAGGGATCAAAGTTGGAGCTAAATAGATACCACAGATAACAAAATTGGTCACAATGTAATGTTTATGTGGCAATTGAATTTTAGAACATTATTATGAATCGACCTCTGGGGCGTGTGCGGCAGGAGGCGCGAGTTCGATTCCGTCCTGATGCAAATATTGGTGTGCACAAATATGAATATTTGCATTGGTCTGGGTGTTTCCATGTATAATATGTATGTATTTACATGTTATTGAAGTATGTCTATCCCAATTCGTCATCCAATGTCAATTCCGGTCGTAACCTCAGAGTCCAGACCATTTTTTTCCAGTTAAATTGTGTTGTGGCTGAACATCAATATTTTCCATGAAGCAAGTGCCACCACAACCTATGGGTATTATGTTTATCACAATTCTAGATTCCATAACATAAGGTACTTAAGCTATGCCTACTCGGGTCTGGATAGCAGCATAGAATTTTCATCAAAATAGTGACTATACCCCACTTGTTTAGGTATTTAAATAAAGTTAAACAATCTTGTGGCAACTTTTTATAAAAACACATGTTAAACAAATAAACTAGACTAACTAACTGAGTAACTAGTGATTTGATACCTGTTTTTAGTATTTAAAATGCATTTCTAAGCACAAAAGTATGTTTCTACTAAGTTTTTAAACAAATCATATTTTGAAAGGCAACCCAAGGTTGTTTACATTTATTGAAGTACGTAAACAAATGGACTGTAAGTATATTTACTCACATTCCAGAACATATAAACATGTAGGTGGGTGGTTATAGATTGTTCTAGAATATTTACATATTATTATTAATTACAATATGGATAGGTATGTATTATGCGTACTGCCCTTTTAGTCATGTCAGCATATCTTATCCCTACTACACCAAGACCCAATATTAGGGTGATTTTCCATCCTGTATTCTTATTTATAGTTATTATTCTGAGACACTGATTCTGGGGACAGTATCTGTCTCTTTTGACTACTACTAAGCTTACCATCAAGCGGAATGCTATAAACAGGTGCGAGGGACTTGTTGCTTTCATAACCTCTCTGACTCTCCAGCTCTGTTGAGATTAGTATCTGTGGGGATATTGTGCATAGAAAAATGAGTCACCAGCATAAGTTTGACACCCATGGTGTTGCAAACACTATAGTCAGGTCAGGAAAGGAATGAATGCGGTCAGCTCCACATAAGATGATGAGGAATAAACGAGAGAAATAATATAATTCCCTTTTTCTCATGAGAATCCTTTTAAACAATGAGCCTCTTGGGTTTTATATTAACATATGGCCATGGGTCTATTCTATTAGAGATTTTATAAAACTAACTGAATATAATTCCTTGGGGATTTTATTTAGGGTCAGTATGAATAGCATTATTGTTCGAGATGTATGTAGGGACCCGGTGGCCTTGTACCTCCGGATGCCAATCTCGTTGAATGAAAATGAAAGCCATTAAACATTTGTGGCAATTCTCAAGAGTGCTTATGGTTTGATAAATCTACACACTAATATTTTAAAGAGGAAGTATTTTTGTGTGTGTGTAATGTAATGTGAATAAACTCAAAAATGATTATAGTGCAGTGATGGCTACTACAAGACGTAAAAATAGTTACTACTATAGCTATAGCTGGCAAATTACTAATATAATATAATATAATACTCCCGCTAAGTTCAATGGCTTGTGATAGCATTCGGTTCACGGCAGTAGGGTAAAGGCCCTTAGTTCGGAAAACGGGCATGGCGATTGGCGGGCTTCACGTACGCACATGTTCATAGTAATGTTCCATTCTCTCGATACCTTTACGTAACGAATTTGATAGTTTTTCGTACTAAGGGCACAGAACTTCACGATCGTAATGCCAACTCCTTAATTACTAAGCTACCGATGATTCTTTTGTTTTGTTAGTAATACTGTCTACACCTATAATTGTATATATTTTATTTATTTAGGTTCACCAAAAACTTAACATTCAAACAAGTTTATGTAGAAAAATATCTAGGTACTCATAATACTTATAGGTCGACACAACACGCAAAAAGTAAAATTGAAAAAGGAACTACCATACCAGTCCGCATCATAGCAGTCTATACTCTAAGATGAGTGTTATATTTGAATAGTTGTTAATCTGAATTTATTGAATAAAAAAAGTCATGCGTAAACACGTTCCCATGAATTGCTCTACTAGTGACAGTAGGCGCCTTTACTGGCAATCTGCAAATAATATTCTCAACTCAGTTGGGGTCGGCTTTGTAGTCTATCTAAGATGCGGATGAACGTCGATATTTTCCGTACTAAATAATATCGTACTTTATTGACGGGTAACACCCACTTAGTTAAGTAAATTATGGAGATGTTGGGAACCTAGTGACATGAAACACAGGCCTGGAACCTAACTTAGGCACCAGTCAGCTATGAATGTTATAAACCATGTAACTTAGCATTTTAATCTGTTTAACATTACATTGTGGTGAGAAATAAAGTTTGTGTTGTATCTCTTTGTATTGTATTGTATCTCTATTCCATAACTCTCGGGTCTATGGAGTCCCAGGTCTTTGGAAGGCGTGCGTCGGGCCGAAGCCAAGACGTAGATCACATTTTTTTCTGGAATGCGTTGATATAAATACATAGGTTAGCGAAGTAGCGAAAAAATATATCAAACTTCTAAGACAATGCTATCAAAAGATAAAGCCGTTCATGTAGCAGAAGTTCGTCTCTCAATTCAGTATTGTATTGTATCTCTGAATGCGCCGTGCACGAGCTGAACATTCTTTTTAGAAACGTCATCATTTGATCAGTGTATGTTCTTTAAACGGAGAACGGAATAATTAGATCATCATTTCAGCCATAGGACGTCCACTGCTGAACATAGGCCTCCCCCAGCGACCTCCAATCCGATCGGTTGGAGGCGGTCTGCATCCAATGGGTACCCGTGCCTTTGACTATGTCGTCCGTCCACATGCTTTGTCTACTAACTTCGTCCGGTCCAGTCTACCAGTTCATTCGAGAACCTTTCTGTGTTCTTCTTTCTACGTGCCCCGCCCACTGCCACTTCAGCTTGCTAACCCTGTAGGCTATGTCGAGCACTTTAGCTCGTCTTCGGCTCTTCTCATTTTTAATTCGATCTCGCAGGGAAATGCCGAGCATAGCCCTTTCCATAGCTCGTTGCGTGACTTTGAGCTTTCTTATGAGGCCCATAGTAAGGGTCCACGTCTCGGCGCCATGAGTCATCACTAGTAAAACTCACTGATGCTTAAGAGGAAACACTAAGGGCGAGAGAATTGAAAAATAGGTATTTGTAAAATCTATTGCTGTCGCGCAGTGCCCGAACAACCGAGCTATCAATGTGTGAGTGGGACTGTCAATGTGTGCGTGGTACGCCGCCCCCACGTCCCGCGCCCTCCTGTGCCTGTGCGCACTGCGCTCGCCACCAAGTCTTTCTTTCACCGTCCGGACGAATGCTCTAATCACTCAGTCAAGGAATCGTTACAAGAAACGTCGAATTTATCCAATACCTACCTCTTACGCGCTGTATAGCTAATGTGAAGACATTACCACCCTCACACGCAATGCAATGTCTTCCCAGATCTTTGACAATCGATGAAGATGAAATAATTGCTATTTATCCTATTACTTTTACTTTTTTGCATTCACAATTTATTTGAACAGTGAACAAAAGTAAACGATCGTGGGTTCGAATTCCATCAGAGCTAGGTGTGAGACAGGTCGTTTTTTATCAATACTTAAATTTCAATGATAAAAATTGCATTGTGAAATTTATTCACTCTTTACGTTCATTTTGCATAATAATAAGTAGTCTAGCTATTATAGTCTCACTAGTATCTAAGTATGCTAAGCCCAGTGTTTTTAATAAAATCATAAATAAATTTATTAATAAATTTTAATTTATATATAATAAATTATTTATAATAAAATACATTTATTAATAAAAATAAAATAATAAAAAATAAATTTATTATTTCTACAGTGATGAAAACAAAGATAATTCAACTATTTTATCGCAAATGCGTGAAGTGCTAATGGAGGTAGGACATGACGGTATCTCCCGCCCTAATTGAGCAGTCCGACTGGGGAAGTACCTCCGCCCTGCAGAAAACCGCGGTTAATAATAACTTTGTGTTGTGTTTCCGGCGGTAAGTAGGGTAGCCAGAGCTCACTGGGGAGGTTTTGTGTTGTCAGCGGGAAGAACAAAGGCTGACTTGTGCGGGCGTGAAATGTTGACGTGGTGGTCAGGGAGACCCGGTGAAACGGTTAACCGCTGGCCGCCCGCAGGCTGTACGGTTCCCGAACCTGGGGATTACTTATTCTCCGCCCCAGGAGGCTGAACCAGCAGCCTGTGTAAAGTTCCCGGTGCTGTAGTCGTGCCTGAGAAGGAGACCGGAGTGGACCCGGCTGCAGTACCCGGGAGGGCACCGGGGGCCCTTCCGCCCGCCGCGCCAGCCAGTCACATAACCCTAATGTGTCAGCGGTGGCGCGAAGCCTTGCCTTTGTCTCCTGCGCTGCCAGCACAGAGGCTCCCTTAACCTTCACCCCCCCCCCCCACTCCCACTCCTTCACAAAAATGGTCACGTTCCTCCAGCTATTAACTCCACTATGCAAGTGGACTTTTGCAACATCAGGGGTCTACACTCTAACCTACACGAGGTCCACCACCATCTAGAAGCCGCGAAACTGACGTTGCTCTTTCTGACGGAGACTCAAATAACATGCCCTGCCGATACGGGATATCTAATGTACCCTGGCTACAAACTCGAGCACAATTTCTTGAGTAAAGCCGGGCCGTGCAAACATCCCTCGCTTTGAGGTGGAGGAAAGTCGCGAACAACTTGTGTCTGAAATCGAGACTACTCTCACCAGAGTATCCGACTGGGGACGACTAAACCTGGTCCAATTCAACCCCACTAAGACACAAGTATGTGCATTCACCGCTAAGAAAACCCCATTTATTGTGGCGCCCTAATTCCTGAACACACCGCTCACCATCTCCTCGAGTATCGGGATCCTTGGTGTCGATATCTCCAGCGATGTCCAGTTCCGCAGTCACTTGGAGGACAAGGTTAGGCTGGCATCAAAGAAACTAGGAGTACTTCACTGCGGAGCAAAGACTCCTTCTTTATAAGGCACAGATTCGGCCCCACATGGAGTACTGCTGTCACCTCTTTGCCGGGCACTTGACCCATTTGACTCGGTACAACGGCGGGCGCTGAGGATCGTCGACAATCCCATACTCTCAGGTGGTGTGGAACCTTTGAACATCAGAAGGGACTTCGCCTCACTGTGTGTATTCTACCGCCTGTATAATGGCCTGTGTTCAGAAGAATTGTTTGACATGATGCCCACACCAACTTTTTATCATCGCACTGCTCGCCATAGAGAGGGAGTTCATCCTCACACACTACAACCGGAAACGGTGCGCACTGTGCGGTATGAAAGGAGTTTCATCCCGCGCACGCTCAAGCTGTGGAATGAGCTCCCTGCCGTGGTTTTCCCAAGCGACTACAATATGGGGTTCTTCAAGAAGGGCATTAGACGCTTTCTTCAGGGTAGGCAGCACGTGTGTGACGCCTCTGGTGTTGCAAACGTCCATAGGCCACGGTGACCTCTTCCCATCAGGTGGGCCGTGTGCTTGCCTGCCACCTAAGTCATATAAAAAAAGCTTCCAAGAAAAATCGAGAATTATTTGAAGAAAATGCAAGCACATCTTCAGAGTCTGATTTTGATGTTTTTTTTTTTTTTTATTTATTTACTAGCTGACCCGCGCAACTTCGTCTGCGTCACCCCGTTTTTGCAACATTTTTCATTCCTGCTCCGCACCTGTTGGTCGTAGCATGATGTTATATACATATATAAACCTTCCTCTTTAACCATTCTATCTATTAAAACAAACCGCATCAGAATCCATCGCATAGTTTTGAAGATTTAAACATACAAAGGGACAAGAAAAATAGGGACAGAGAACGCGACGTTATTTTATACTATGTAGTGATTTACACACTATGTAACAATTTTGAAATATTGATAAAAAATTATCTAGAAAAAGTTCATCAGTTACTTATTACCTTTCAACAATAGAACAGCACAATAATCTGATAAATGCACTTCACGCAAAATATCGATATCGATGAACAACACTAAGATATCGATAAAATTATCGACTAAGCTTCACGTCACAAGAGTGTTTGTATATGTATTAGTCCGCGCGTCCCCAACCTCAACCCTTCCTCCGCAGAGTGCGATAGAGACAACTGCAGCTTGGACCGAAAATACCTATTAAAAGTGCGTGAAATCAACGTTTCGTTCTCCCCTGATTTCTTCTCCAAAACTTAACCGATTCAGCTACTTCTATCATTAAAAATTAAAGAAAGGCTTTGGGCGTGTTCCTATGTTTTCCTTTTTTTATAAAATCTATTTGAATTTGTTTACTGAATGTTTGAACACAGCGGAAAATCTGGCCAATTTTTTAGGTATTTGAAGGTTCATAACTCTTTTAATAAATAATTTATGAAAAAAATGAAAACATAGGAACATGATAATAGTGGCCATAGATTTTTAGAAAAAAAAATATTGCTCTACTAGTATTATCCAGGGAGAAAACAGGGGACTACGTTTGTATGGGAAATCAGCCCTAGTGTTTCCTCTTAAAGACTTTTGTCTTTAAGCACTGGAGTATTTTTAATGATTAGATGGGTCAGAATTACTTCTTCTAAATGTGTCTGCTATTTCGAACGCTGGTAGTTACGGTACGGTTGCTCAAGCCTTAAAAGTGCCATGACGTTTGACGCTCCCAAAAACGTGATCCATTTCCACATAAAATGTTTTAAACTTCAAACGGTCACGTTGCTACTTAAAAAACAGGAACACGAGACTTTGAAAGATTTAAATAAAACTTTTGACCCGAGATTGATGACTAGCTTGTTTTTATTAAACCACTTAGGTGGCAGACAAGCACGCGGCCCACCTGTAAAGTGGTTACCGTGGTCTATAGACGTTTCCAATACCAGGGCCGTCACACTTGTGCTGTCGATGATATAGAGAATAGGGGGAAGGGGAGGAGAGAAGGCTAAGAGACCCTCTGTACTGTCAATGAACAAGACAACAAAGGGTTTCTCGGTCTTCCCACTGACAACACAAAATCTCTCAAGTGAACTCTGGCTATCTTACTCATAGCCAAAAATACAGCACAAGGTTATTATTAGTTACGTTATTCTGCAGGGTGGAGGTACTTCCCCAGTCGGAGTGCTCAATTAGGACGAGAGATACTGTCGTGTTAGGACCGCATGCATACGCATGACGGAGGTAGGCCTTCGTCATGTGTGTGCATAGGGCTCTGCTCGCAGAGCACGTAAAGTCGTTGGTCCTGGTTGTCATGTGAACATCATTGGCAGTCGTAACGGATAGTTGAAATCCTATAAAATCCAAAACCGTCGATATCGTTTATATGGTATACATATAGGTTGTGGATGTGGTTGTTGTCCACAACCATTGGCGATGTTGAAGTTTTGTAGTTAGACTAGTCGAAATTTTTTGATCTCTTAACTGCCTGTAACCAAGACCGGCAGCTAACGCGCTCTCCTAGGTATGGGAATACCTAAGCAAATAGTTATATTGATGCAAATCTCGCTCCATACGAGGCAATTACGTTCACTACATACCACACTAGTCTAAAACTAAACCTGCTTAAATGTGTCTGCTAATACGAACGTGGGTAGATACATTACGGTTGCTCAAGCGGTCAAGCCTAATAAGTGCCATGACGTAGCGCCTGAAAACGTGATCCATTTCCACATAAAAGTTTGTGATCACGTTTGTTGCTGCTTAAGAAACAGAAACACGAGGCTTCCTTGATGAAAGATCTAAATATAATTTTTGACCCGCTCCTATTGATAACTAGCTTGTACCTGCGAATCTGCCTGCGTGTTTTCGAGGTTAAAATAAGCATCCTCAATCAAACACGCTGAACTACCTGGCTGAAATACACATTGGCTACGTTATATTCCATGCGTTGGGGGCACGGGAACAATATTCCTGGAGGATTCGCAGGCAACTTTTACTGTTTCCCCATGGTTGTATCAGATACTTACTTTGATAGCTTCCGATGCGTTGCGGGCATAAGAACAATATTCCTGATGGAACCTCAGGCATTTTTACTACATTCTATCTTTTCCTCATGGAAATGTGGTTATACTGCTAAGTTTTCACTTAGGGTCCGACTTTTCTCTAGCCAATTTTAGAGTTCCCTCGAAACTTATCGGAGAATTGGGTCTTCCTTGTCCGATCGCTTATTATGGGAGCGGCGGCGACGAGCCTATTCGTATCCTAAAATTCGGATCCCTTACCCGCTGTACGTCTGTGTGTCTGTGAAGAATGGAGGAACTCAGGAATGAGTTGAGGTATCAAGCTGAAACTCATATCAAATACTTAGGTCTGCGAAGCTTCTTAGTCAATGTCATCAAAAATATGAATCAATGTGTCTTTTAATACCTAGGAACGCGCGTAGTCACGTTACGGTTGGTCAAGACTAATAAGTGCCATGACGTAACTCCTGAAAACGTGATCTATTTCCACATAAAATGTTTGAAACTCTCGAACGATCACGTTGCTACTTAATAAACAGAAACACGAGACTTTTGACGAAAGATGTAAATATAATTTTTGACCCGCTTCTATTGATAACTAGCTTGTGCCTGTGGATCTGCCCGCGTGAAATACTAAAATCTTTACCGCGATCTACAGGAACTTAATTCCTGGCTATAAAAAAGCATCCTAACTAAAACACGCTTAAACAGCTGAGCTGCCTAGCTGGAACACATTGGCTACGTTATATCTCCTTAATAGCTTCCGATGCGTTGCGGGCACGGGAATAATATTCCTGATGGAGCAGCAGGCAATTTTTCCTTCATTCTATCGTTTTCCCATGGTTATACTGCTAAGTTTAGACTTAGGGTCCGTCTCACGGAACTCAAAGGAAAACCGGGTCTTCCTTGTCCGTTCGCTTATGACGTGAGCGGCGGTGACGAGCCGGCGGCAAAGAACCCTAGCCTTGATTCTTCTAATTGTCAACCATAGTGAAGGTACTGGGATTACCAAAAGTGTTATTTGAATTTGGACTTTACTTTCACATTGTTAAAGTCAAAAATTATATGGCATTGTATAGAGTGAGTGAAACGATGTAGTAAACGTTTCTTCATTTAATTACGAACTTTGAGTTTATGTAAATAAAGTTAAAATTCCATGGCAGTTTTTGCAATCTCAGTCGTGTGACTTTGCTTAACAATTAGTAGAATCGGGGTCCTGAAGATACGGGCCAGCATTCCAGATGCTGATATATAAGAACAGTGATTTCGATATTGATGATTGTAAAATCAGTTAGGACGCGACGGTACCTCTCGTTTCAATTGAGCACTTAGTCAGGTATAGTGCAGTAATATGCAGAGCAGTACCCGCCCTTCAGAATATCGCGGCTAATTATAACCTTGTGTTATGTTTCTACCGGTGAGCAGAGTAGCCAGAGCTCACTCGAGAGTTTTTGTGCTGTCAGTGGGAAGACTTATTTGTCTATATCTTTAGGTGGCAGAGTATCTGAGCCGCCAGCGCACTGGCGCAAATCTACTCTACCACCTAAGGATATGATTCCATAGCTGACGACATAGGACAACTGCAGACGATGTGCATTTTTTTTATCATGCACAAAATCCCCACGGATACCACTTCCACCAAAACCGATGGAGGTGATGATGTCGGACTCGAACCGACCAAAACAATCTCACCTCCGGCAATCGAGGACCCATGGACGGCGTGCGTTTTTTTGCAGACGATGTGCCTGCTGCACATTGCACATGTCTGCAATTATATGGAATCATAACTGTGCTGATATAAAAACACTCATATGAAATGTGTGCTGAATACTAGCAATATAAAAGGGCGACATTGAAAGATTATGCAAGCTTATATTTTATCATGCAATATTGTACAACAGCCCATCTGCTATGGGAGCGAGGGGGCGGGTATGGTTTTCATTGCGCAAGTCCCCGGCATACATCTACCAAATCAATACCAGATACCGGTTAGAAGACCTGGAGTGGCTGGGCGCAACGCACGTGGCCCAACATCTCAAAAATAATCTGTACTATCTAAAATATCCTAAATAATATCTCTCGTTGGTTTTTGTGAAGTAGTGCATATTTTGTGAAGTGGTTCATCATATTTTGTACTCAAGTGTAATTTTGAAATTGAAATGACAATGTTGTATTTAGGACTTTTTAAAATTAGCCACTCTGGGCGCCGCAGGAGAAAGCCGAAGATGAAAGTTTAATGGTAAGTTTTACTTATAATACGTTGCAAAAAAAAATTACCGTATAAGATGTTATTATGTGATACGTCGCCATTTTGCGTTAATGTGCGCAACCCGGGCGAGGGGAAGAGGGGGGGGGGGGGGGCGTTGCGTCGCGCAGGGTTGGGGATGTTATTTCGATTACTTTTATATATTTATAAATTACGACTGCCTAACATTTTTTTTCAAAATGGACGGCTCCGCCTTTCTAGCAACAAAAGAGCAAAATATCGATGGGGTCTTTGATAGATTTACACGATGCCAGCTTGAATTTCGATTTTGTAACGGTTCCTTATATCGTTCTTTCGTTAAATCTAGTAACGGAATATACGAGAGTATAGTAATAACAAGTATTTGTCCGTATTTTAAAATTAAAAAATCGGCCAGATATGATTCAGAATCGCGCTCTTAGGGTTTCTGGATTGAAGGAATAACTTATACTACAAAAAATGCAATACATTTCGATTTCGTTGACTAAGAAAACTGGTACATATTTTCACAAAACTCACTCTTCAGAAAAAAAAGTCTCGACTGACAGACAAACTAGTGATCCTATAACGGTTCCGTTTTTCCTATTAGAACGGATCCCTAAAATAAGGACTTTGCTACCTCTTACATATTATGAAATCTTCCGTGAACTGAAAATAGTCAGATTTTTTACGAATGTTCTAAATGCCAGCGCAAAACAAAATACAATTGCTACTATTTGTATTATCACTTAGGCGGCAGTCAAGCACACAGCCTACTTGATGGAAAGTAGTTACCGTGGCCTACGGACGGGACGTTTGTAAAATCAAGGGCGTATCACTCGTGCTACGCAACTGGTAGAGGGGGAGGGGAGGAAGAGCAAGGTTGAAGGTTAAGAGAGTTACTATGCTGTTAGTACAGAAGATTTCACGAATGAATTTGAGTTAAGAATCTCTTGCCGATCCATCCACTGTGTTGGTTCGTTAACTGTTTTATGTAAAGGGGGTATTTAGTAGGTTCGTAGTTCGATGACATAATATCATTTTAATGATTATTTCAGTAATGTAATAACTGATACATTTGTTTAGTGGTAAAAATAGTCACAACTGTTCAAAAAGTAGCAAAAACGTTTTACTATAGGGGAGGCTAGTATGGTAATTATCTATGGTATATGATATGGAATACTTGTAGTTACTCAATCATTATGAAAACGTCCTAAAATTGATAGATTAGATGATAGGTAGAATAATGGTCTTATAATTTATCCATTTTCAGTTGCATTTAACCAGGGTGTAAGGGGTTTCCCTTACACCCTATTTAAATGCGACTGAAGTCGAAGGCCTCTGGTAGTTCTTACTTCTATTACACTACGTATTGAACAAATCTTTTCACACACGCCCTTATTGCTGGAAGCACTCATTCACATTTAGCATCATCTCTTAAAATTATCTGGCGCGCTCGCGTTACTTCAGAAATCCCTTCGAGAACACTCTACCTATTACGTCATTCCTTGTATAGAAGTGAGCGGAAGGGGTGAGAATGGGATGTATTGCGCAAGTCGGTATGCACTAAATCAATATAGGACTGCAGTTAGAACGCCTAATGTGACTAGGCGTTTAAGACACGGAAGTGTATGCAGGGTGGAATTAAGTCTAGTAAAGATTAAATTCATACTAGCCTATATTAAGTGGTGTTTTTCCGAGTACAATAGCAATTTTACTGAAGACAATGACTACGTTTATTTAGGACTTCTTAAAAGTCAAGACTCTGATCAGGGTGTTACAGAATAAGATGTAGGGATCGTGGTAAGTCAGACGACACATTTGTCAGTACATAATTTCAGGCTTTTATTCTATTTACGAAATGGCTGCACTTTGATATTTTCTGTAAAGTGATTGCCTTATGACCTTTAAAACCTGATACGCATCGAAACTGCCGATATCAAAATTCTGTAGTCAGACCAAACGAATGCCACAGATGGCCTTATGGCAACAGAGGCTGACGGCTTATAGTGGTTTCTGAGGAGCGTCAGGGTTCCAGAGATCTTAAGGCTGACCTGGCTAGCGTTTTACCCTTAAGTATTACTACCCGGTTACTACCTGCCTAAAATCCCTAAAATTATTAGCTGTATTCTAATAATAGATATGAGCCCTCGCCATTTTGCGTCGTAAAGCGCATGTCATAATATTGGGATCAATCGATATGGAAACGTGGGCGTTAGACGCCTACGGTGCGCAATATTTCCACTGGATATTTTATGTGTTATGTTTCTTTATGTCGGTACTTATTCATCCCCTGGTAGAGGCCAGATCCGTACCCCCCATAAAGTTATCCTGAGGAAACAAAGTGTGTGAGTGACTTACGTACCTCTACCTGATACCTAGGTCACGAGTCAGCGTTAATGGGGAAATTGTATGATTTTTTTTCGCTAGTGACACTAACTTTATGCGTACCCCCGTAAAAGTTATTATACCAGAATTTACTTTACCCTTGGCAACAGCTGGTCTGAAATCGTGCGACTTTGGTCGGTTCGCATCTGACGTAATCGCGCTTCTTCTTCTGTCGAATCGACGACATTTTTGAGTTGACCTCGGCTAGGGGTGCAGTTAAAATTTCTTCCTGTTTCATATAGCTATCAAATGATGGTAATTTTTAGTAAGCGCGAATTTTGTCTTCGTATATTTGTTAATAGACCGTTTAGAATGCTAGTTACAAAACAAAAACAAAATATTGGCTACTTACGTCTCATACCCGGTGTTCCCTTATTTCACATTGCGATTTGAATGGCTTTTATGAGAGTGACAGCCATCAGACGAACCAACCCCGACTCTGCGTTATAATGTAGTCTGATCGACTACAATATGTGGTTCTTCAGGAAGTAGTTTTTCATAGGATTTTTTTTTATTGAGGATAGGCTTAGGACTTCTTCTATCAGGTTGACAGCACGAGTGCGTCGCTCCTTGTCCGCCAACGTCCATAGGCCGCGGTAACCACTTTCCATCAGGTGGGCCGTGTGCTTGTCTGACACCTAAGTGATCGTGCGTTTTTAGTCGGTTTGAGTTTGACATACTTAACTGCCAAATAAGCTGGAAAATAAAAATAAACGCGATCTCACCTTTTAGTATTTGCTAAGAGATGTGTAGATCATGGAAGGTAATTGTGGAGATTTCCACACGGGGAAAAAAGCGAAAATCAGGGCCTTGTTCCTCTTGCGACTTGGAGTCAACATATACATATATTTATATATAAATATATACATACATATACTCACGCCCGTAATCCCCGTAATATTAAACACCCACATTTCGCCAACTATGATTTTCGATCCCACGTAATAAGGGGCGATAGACTCGCCGCCAATCGTACAAAAATAGGTAAAAAAATATAAACAAAATTGATATAATCGGGAACTATGTTACTGTCATAAATTAAAGTTTTATTTAGGTACTATACGTAGGTACTAAAGTAAATTACAAAATGTAGGGAGGGAGGGGAGATGTTTCATTGCGCAAGTCCGTTATGCATTAAATCAATATTGAATTGCATTTAGAAGTTCTACAGTAACTGTGCACTACACACGCGGCCGTTAATGTATGCGCGATAAAATATTTAAATAAAAAAACGTACATATTGAGAACCTTTTCGTTTTTCAAGTCGGTTAAAACAATTTTGTGCTGGTTTTGTATGTACATTTTGTGGACAAAATGTTAATTTTCCAATTTATACTATTTATTTTGAGAACAATAACAATGCTGATCGTAGAACTTTTAAAAATGTGTGACTCTGGTCGTCAAAGGAAAAAACGGCACTTAATGGTAAGTCGAAAGTCGTGAATATTTATATAAAATGATATATGGGTAGAAGGGGAACACTCCTGAATTCCCTGGTAGGATTCCTGGTACACAACATAATGGGTTAAAAACGCGGTAAGGCAAAAAATTTTTTTTTGCATTATTTACTCTCTATCGTAGCCGTAAAGCTAAAAAAAAATCTACCTATCCTAGTCTAGTGCTAAATAGATGAGTTGATACAGGATTTCATTTCGAGTTTCCCTTCTCGTAGTGATATTGTTTGCGTTTTCCGTTAGTCGCCGCATCATCGTCTCTGGAGGCCTTGAAAGATGGGGTTAAAAATAGTAACTAAACCATTGATAAATATGAAATATTGCGTACTTTCATGATACGATAAGAGCACGACAAGAAGATCAAAAAGAGACCCAGTGACAAAAGGCGATCGCATATTTGCTCAAATAACCTACCAGAACCTAATATGAATAAGTCTGTAATAATGACATTTTAAGTTTGCCAAAGCGTGTACCAACATGCCTATTAGAAGAATGTCAGATATGTCAATAACTCAGGTAACAAACTAAGGAGTAAGTGAATCGAGCACGTTGAGGATATGTACCAAAATGAAAAAAAAAAACAACACAAAACCTGCGATATTTTTTTTAGTGCCCAAAATTCCCATGGATCTTCGGCCAAAAGCGGTCGACTGAAACGTACGCCGTCTAATAAGTCTTTGATTGTCTGAGGTGAGATAATACAAAACATATCTCTCGCACCCCGGCAGACTCGAGGATATCTGTTTTGAAAACCCTCTGCTATGGATTTTATCGCCTAATCGAAGACCAGCGTCTTCAAGAACAGATACATTCAACAGGCACAAATTTGCCGAATAATATCAAACAATGTGAAATTTCACCAAATACTAATGTACTTGTTTTATGGTTTATATATTTAACACTATAATAATATTGTACGAAACTTATTTTATCCTGAATAAAGATTTTTGAATAACTATATTGTTTTACTTTCAGACTTTTAATAGAAATGTAAATGTACCTAGTTTTTTTTTGTAGTTGGAGTCGAGTGAGCAACCATTACTTGTAAACTGAATAATCTTCTTTTTTTTTGCTGGCGTAACCGTTCCGAAGTTTGAAAACGTTCATATATGAAACTTTATGTTTAAAAGATCAAATGTTGCAGTCATGGATTTCCTTATTCTACCTATCTATTTGTTCAAATATTTCATACGATAAAATATATTTCGTGTAGGTATTTTATTTATACTACTTGGTGGTAGACTAGCACACAGCTCACCTGATGAATAGTGGTTATAGTGGCCTATGCTATGGACGTATGCAACACCAGAGGCGTCACACTCGTTCTGCAGGCCATGTAGAGGGGAGGAGGAGGGGTGGCTGTGTAAGGGGAACGTTATAGAGTAAAAATGGTATTTATTTATATTTTACTATACAGAGTGTAAGGGAAACACTCCCGAAGCCGAAGGCCCCTGGGTAGTACACCTGGTACAGAACATATTGGCATGAAAAGAAATGACGCGAAGCAATTTTTTTATTGGAATTTTATTTTGTCATTTATTTTTAATTATCTATACCGTTTAACTTGCGTGTTTTGTTTTTTTGACAACAATGACGTTTTTTATTAAATTTTCGTTTCATTTAGCTTTACTGATATTATGGAGAATAAACAATGTGTGAAAAAAATAAAAAAATAAATTCAAAAACAATTTGCTTTGCCGTAATTTTTGTTCATGCCAATATGTTGTGTACCAGAGTACCAAGGGCCTTCGGCTTCGGGAGTGGTATCCTTACATCCCGTACATAATTATTATAAGGTTGAGCTTTTTAAAGTCATCCATGTAATGTTTTTTGTTCCATTTTATTTTTATAGCTTACAGTCGCTTATCTTGTGCATACATTTTGTTTATATGAAGTGTTAGGGGAACGCTCCCGAAAACGAATACAGGCGATAACACTGATCTTTGTTACAGAATTGAGCTTGGAATTGGAATTATTTTTGAAAGCAATATTTTTTTTTGGTAGGTGCCATGATTTTGAAACTTTTTTGTTGGCGCAATTCTCACAATATTTTTATTCAAAAGGTTTAAAAAACATGGCACGTATGAAAACCAAGTATTTCAATAAAAAACGTAGCCCAATTTTTTTCAAACTGGTCAGTCAGGTCGGTATCCGTTATTTTAGCCTTCGGGAGCGCTCCCCTAACACTTTTTACCCGACTGCGCGACGCAAAGGAGGGTATTGTGTTTATCAGTCTATGTATGTATGTATGTATGTATGTATGTATGTTTGTTTCTATGTGGCGTTCTAGAGCCTAAACGCATAGACCGATTTTGATGATTCTTACCTCAATCGATTCGTCTTAACCTTGCGAGTGTCACTAAAGACATGACAGTAATCAAAATTTACTACAGCGACCACCAGACGCCATATTGTCAAAATGAAAAAAAAAAATTTCGATGAACTATGTCAAGTGGGGTGTCGTTGAATAGGTATTTTAAAATCATATTTAGGTTCCTTTTACCATTTTTCATTTTAACTAATAGTTTAGGATATATAACGATTTAAAGTTGTTTAACAAAACATTAATTCTCGCTAATTTTCTTACTTCAAGGATAAACGATATACAAACAAAAATAATATTTTGATAAAAGAATAAATTTTAAATGAATCGTAACTAAAAAGTATAAAATAAAAAAAATAATTTAAAGAAAAACAAAAAACCCAACTGCCTAACTAACCTAACCTAACTAAAAAGAAAGAAACAAGCCCAGTAGTTAAAATTTCATACAATACTCACAGTCGGGGCCCATTTAAATTTTACCAATCACATCTTCCTAAGGGGCCCCGACTGTGAGTATTGTATGAAATTTTAACTACTGGGCTTGTTTCTTTCTTTTTAGTTAGGTTAGGTTAGTTAGGCAGTCGGGTTTTTTGTTTTTCTTTAAATTATTTTTTTTTATACATATCTACCAACCAAGCTGTGGTAGGAATTTTTTCATGACTTTGGATTCTAAAAGAAGGGCTTTATAAGGTTCCTAGCATAGACCTCTGATGTGGTACTCGCCCATAAGGGCCGGTATCCGTAACGGTAACCATTTCCTATCAAGGAGGGGAAGGGGGGGGGGGGGGTCGTCTGATATCCGGTTGATATTTATGTTATTTTATATTGTTCATGCTATTATGTATTGCATAATTTTTATTATTATTATTTTTATTTTCATTTTATTTGTCTGTATGTGTATGATGATTATTTTCCTTTCATTCTTTTTATGTTTTTTCATTTTTCATATATCTCCATATTTTAGCATGCTGATTTTATTATTTCTATTCATATTTTATTTTAAATTTATTATTTTGTTTATTTCTGCGATAGCAGCCTTGCAATTTAATATCTATTTATGCTGGAGGTCGGCAAGGCGAAGTCAAGCTGTGCGTGGCTGTGCGTGAACTTTATACAGTTTTTTTTAGATTATTAATTACTTGTGTGATTTACTAATTTATGCTCTATTTAGTATACAACATTATTCTTTCTTTTACCAAGAATTATGGTTCAACTCGACCGCCGAGTGACTGTGCGCGCGGATTCACCCGCGCCCGCGCTGTGTGAAACTGTGAATCGCGCTTAAGGGCCCTGACAACGCGGCATTAATCATAAATTCATATTAAAAAACGTTGCAAACGCGGGAAAATAGTATGTTATAAAAATTTAGATTTCACATCACTGCATAGTATAAAACAAAGTCGCTTTCTCTGTCCCTATATCCCTTGTATGCTTAAATTTTTAAAACTACGCAACGGATATCGATACGGTTTTTTTAATAGATAGATTAATTGAAGAGGAAGGTTTATATGTATATAACATCATGCTACTACCAACAGGTGCGGAGCAGAAGTGAAAATGTTGCAAAAAACGGGTGACGCAGACGTAGTTGCGCTTGTCAACTAGTTATAAATATTAGGGATGATAACGTTAAGTAAAAGGCATATTTCTGTATAAATTAAAAACAAATCGATATAGGTACCAATTAAATAGGCGCTAAATTACCTCAAAAAGCCGCGGTAGCCTAGTGGTATGGGTAATGGACTGCTGAGACGAGGTCTCGGGTTCGATCCCAGGTTACCATGGCACACACCAATGACTTTTCCATATAAGTGCCCGGTTAATGCCAAAGGCTCGCCACCTATTACATTGGGACCTAAACATAAACTGGCGAAATGTGGGTGCTAGCACCTCTGCCTACCCCTTCGGGGATAAAGGCGTGAGTTTATGTATGTTATGTTATGTTAAATTACATTATGACGCAGCACAAAATGGCGTTGCATTCGAA
Organism: Pelosia muscerda; assembly: GCA_963691645.1. Taxonomy (NCBI): domain Eukaryota; kingdom Metazoa; phylum Arthropoda; class Insecta; order Lepidoptera; family Erebidae; genus Pelosia; species Pelosia muscerda. The sequence goes on along the minus strand of OY829098.1, from coordinate 3,581,352 downwards.
AGCGCATGTGCAGCCGCCATTTTGTCGTGCAATGAAATGACGCATCGACGCTCGTAGGCCGTAGCTCACTAACGCGTCCTAAGTCTAGACGATTGGAAGTACCTACCGCGCGGGCTGTGCCTCTTGTTCCAATAGTTTTCGTTGAAAGTAATTTAGCTCGTGCCTATTAAGTAAATGTGAAAAGGTGACTAGTTTCATTTTAAAATAGCTATTTAAATACTTTAAAACTATAACTGAACTCTAAAGTTCTAAAATGCAGTTCTTTGTATCATAAACTAATAACACAGAAGATGGATATTGTAAGTATTTTGGTTTAAGTTCAGTTTCAATTGATCGTATATTACTTCTCTATATTTCTTCTTCTTCTATATTAGTCCGCCTTACTTTCGCGAGGTTTCGAATTCTGGCCATTACATTACTAACGTAAATCCAATCTTTGATTTGCGCTAAAAATAACATCGAATTACAACTCCCGCAGAAGCCCTAATAGCAGCCACTTGCAAGTATATCTGCGTAAGCTTAGACTTGTGCAAATTCTCGTTATTGAAATTCGCACAAGTTGCAAGCCTAAATTAGTACAAGCATACGTTACGTGTGTGGCTACCATAAGTCTAGAAAAATTCAGGTGGCGTCCAATTCGTTTTCTAAAGTACAGATATTCATTGTGTGCTAATCGAAGCACATATTTTAGGTACTTTTCTAATTCACATTTTATAGATTACCTTATGGCGCATCACAAAAGAGCGTCGTATACGAAAGCGCAGCTGCAGCAACCATCTTTGTTGTACGCTGAAATCAATACCGCATTCGGGGCTGCTCACTCACACGCCCTAAGTCTAGATAGTCGGAGGTAGTGCGCGGACGGTACCTTTCATTTAAATAATTTCCTATAAAAGTTTAGCCAGTGCTAATTAAGGACATAATGTTAGTAGAAAGAAGTGGGTTTCATTAAAAATATATCATTCGTGGATTTGTTTATAAATGGACACTAACAAATCAAATGATCTGCAGCTGTGTCGTATATCACAATACTGAAACTGCCCAGATAACATTGTAAGTAGTTCTCAATTGATTGATCATTTTTATTTTGAGTTATATAAACCATTCCACTGTGAAAGAAATAATATAAAAATTCGAAGCCATATCGGCAGGTATCTGTGCAGTTGCTTGCATCTAAATGCCAACGGAAAAATACCCAGATGATATCACTGCGAGAAAGGAAAACTCGAAATTAATCCTGGTACCAGCTCATCTGGCCAGCGTGAAAACAGTTGACCAAAATATCCCAATAATCGGAGAGGCCTATGTTGAACAGTGGATTGCAATAAACGCCCGCCATCTATGTCTTAATTAAAATCAATACCGCATTCTAGACTCGCAGCTCGCGCAGACGCACTAGGTCTAATTAGTTGCAGGTAGCGCTAATGGCCACCATATTGAAAGGGTTTCCGGATCCACGGACTGCCATTTGTGATAATCAGTATTATGCATATATTCTAAAAAACTTCAACATTTTACAATTGTGCAATATGCCAATTCTAAGTAGTGTAGCCAATCGGAAGCGCATATGCAGTCCCCATCTTTGTTCTGCGGATGTGTTGCTATTGTGTGTGTGACTGTGTTGCTACAATCTGGCCACGGAGCGTCATGCGTCACCGGGGCGCGCGTCGTGGCGGGGGGTGAGGTAAAGAAAGAGAAAAATAGAGCACGCGTCAAGAGTGAGCGAGAAAGCACCGTGCGCGTTGATGGCGAACCTTTACGAACTAACCATATCTTATGGTTGATCTAAAATCTCAAAATGGGAAGAAATCTTTAGATTATAAATTAAAATAATGAAGCTGCACGTCACATGGGTGTGTAAACAATAAACAAAAAGTCTTATCTCAAATTTACAAACTTCAGTTGATTAGTTGAATGTGTGGTAAGAAATACTAATTTAATAAAAATAATATAAAACATTGTTAACTCATGGCTGTCCATTTCCATCCGGAAAATAATTTGATAAGTAGGCATAATTCAATTTACTGTGCGTATTCCAAATAGGTGGTCACAATATAAGCTGAGATTTTCTCCTAAAATCTTCTAGTTCTAGTTACAGGTTATTGCATTATCATACATATAACATACAATTTTTTGGATTTCATTTCCCGTTGCAATTTTTGCATTCCAATACTTGCTCTGTTAATTTAAATAATACACATAATGCTAAAACTAGTGATGTACTTCAAAATCGTCCCGTGAACATATTGCAGTTACAAAATTGTGTTTACAAAATTACAAAAATGTCATGTGAAATGTATGCTAAATTATCATTCACATAATGTGTATTAGGTACATATACATACATAAATATTTGGTATTTGAAATGTCGCTGCACACAATTAGCGTTGGGTTCGGAAAGCGCAGTTATTGCTGCTATTTTTAGTCTAAATTCCTGCATTCAGGGTTCGTAGCTCGCCCGCACCGTCTAAGCCTAGGTAGATGAAAGGGCACGCGCGAATTACACCTTTCCTTTAAATATTTTGTTTGAAGATATTGAAGGCAAAGTCATTTAATTATTATTCGAACTATCGTATGAAGAAAATATAATAATAATATAATATAAATCTCAACAAGCAAAATATGAAGTGAAACGAGCTTGTAAAATACCTGTTTCACGATGTTCGATAATTCAAACACATTTGACTAATGATATAAAACCGCGGGTACGGGCGCGCGAATTTACCTAGCTTGAATCGAACGAACGATGGTGCCAAAAAAACTAAAATAAAATGGGTTTCAATTATTTGGTTAAATTTAAAGTTTACCTATTAGACCCAGACCAAAGATAAAATTAAGAAATACCTACAGGTATTACATAATTTTCCGTAGGGATTTTGCGCACGATAGAAAAGGTATTACATAATTTTGATGACACAAAGAGTGTTGCATTCGATAGCGCGGGTACAACCGGCATCTTGTCGTACGTTAGAATCATAATTGCATTCGGGCTCTTAGCTCATCCGACGGTCTAGACAATTGAATAGGATTTAGCTGTACTTAACAGTGATTTAGCTGGGATATGCTATCTGAATATAAAAACTCGCGAGTATTGCTTAAAATATTTCGACTTATCTTAAATTTAAAACAAAGACAGCACGAACTGGCATTGTATTGTAAAGCAAATGTACAGTCGCCATCACGCACCAAGTGTGTTAAAATCAACGTCGCTTCCGGGACTCCCATCTCACCTGGACACCCTGTCTAATTATATAAATGGAGGTAGCGGGCGCATTGTCTTCTGTGTATTTTTGTATTATTCAGACATTTTAATTAATCGAAAATCAAAATATATAGTGTTAAAGGCAAAGGTACTCTTAGCTAGTTTATTTTAAAGTCTCTATAAAATTGATTTTAAGCTTTGACTCTGAATAACTCTGAGAAAATAAAAGAAATTGTGTTAGTGTCAGCTATATAATTAGATAATTAATTTAAACAAACTAAAACTAAAGACGAATTAATATTTACCCAAGATGGCGTTGCATTCGAAAGCGCATGTGCAGTCGCCGTCTTTATTATGCGTTCAAATTAATAACGCGATGAGGCTCGTCGCTAACCGTCTGGCTGGCAATTAATTCACCGGGTTCGAGCTCGCAGCTCACACAGATGCCCTAGGTCTGACCAGTTGAACAAAGGCGTCATGCGGACTGTACCTACTTCTCATTTAAATCAAATATATCAAAGAATAATTACATTACTTACATAAAGTGGTCATCATTCTCTGAACCTTTTCCCAACTCAGTTGGGGTCGGCTTTCCAGTCTAACTGTGATGCGGCTGGACTTCGATATTTTACGTGAAGCGACTGTCATCTGACCTCCACAACCAATGGTCCAACCACAACTTACATAAAGTGATATTGTAAACCAAAATATTGGATTTGCACCGACATGGGTATGCTATGCACAGAAGAAGAAGAAGCATCTTGTTTGTGATTATTTTGATTTAAACAAAGTTTCATTTGAACTGAATTTCTTTAGGATACGAAGCAATACCCACCTGAAAACTATTAAACTTGGTAAATGGTGGTGCACATATATATTGCACTGACCAGCGTAACATAACTTTGTAACATGTTACAATGCGAAACTTCATAGTTTATGGTAACCACTTTCCATATGGCTTGTCTGCCACCTTAGTATATAAAATCGAGCATCGGATCTGGTTATTTTGTCTACGGGGAAACAAACTAGCTAAGAGCAGCTTATCTTCGAGATTTTCATTAAAAAATACGGGTCAGCATCCAGAGTAATGATTTATTTCTAGTGGGCAGTAGGTGTCTTAATTCATATGTATTGATTAATGCAATGACGCAAAACAAAATGGCGTTGCATTCGAAGCGCAGGTGCAGCCGCCATCTTTGGTGTGAGTTAAAATCAATCCGTATCCGGGGTTCGCATCACAACCCAAGTCTAGACCGTCGCGACTACTCCTTATTATTTTATAATATTATATTATAATATTATCTCTGTAATAAAAACTAGATTATAATAGGCAGCTGAATATCTAAAAATAATAATTGATACTTAATTATAAAGTAAGAAACTTTTTTTTTTTGGAAATTGGATTATAATAAAATATAAAATCGTTTCTATGATGGTAGATACAGAAGACCGAATGAATGGATGGATCAAAATGGTTGCATACCCATTTAGTGGTTTCCATAAGCTAATTAACATCGAGATAAATGATAGATAAGACAGCGGTAGCCTAGTGGTATGGGTAATGGACTGCTAAGACGAGGTCTCGGGTTCGATCCCAGGTTTACCATGGCACACACCAATGATTGCGATGCTTTTTGAAGTTATGTGTGTATTTATCGCAAGTTTATAAGTGCCCGGTTAATAGCAATAGGCTCGCCACCACATTGGGATCTAAATATGAAAAACTGGCGAAATGTGGGTGCTAGCATGTAGTAGTATGATATATGGTTTTATAAAAAAAATGATAGATACCACCCAGATGGCAACCCAGTCTCTCAACCGAGAATCAATAATATTTTTTTAAAGATTACTCGGGCTCCCCCTCCTCGGGCCTGTTGTAATATTCCGTTCGTAACCCTGAGAACTGGCACCCTCTTGATTGACCAACGTTTTAGATTCGAGGTCAAGGGGTTTGAACATTACCCTCTTAGTTTTATTTTCGACTAGCTGTTGCCCGCGGCTCCGCATCGTATTTTGAACAATATATCTTCATAACTTGTACCTTATGTATTGTGTTATTTTTTTTTATACTACGTAGGTGGCAGACAAGCACACGGCCCACCTGATGGAAAGCGGCCACCGTGGCCTATGAACGTGTGCAACACTAAGGGTGTCACACACGCGCTGCCCACCCTGAAGGGAAAGGGGGAGAGCTGGGAAGTGGTGGGGAGGCTAGGAAGGGGAGGGCTTTACATTCATTTACATTAGCATCTATTTAGTAGTTTTTACGTGAAAGAGTAACAAATATCCATCCATCTATGCTTACAAACTTTCACATTCATAATATTACTAGCTGACCCGCGCAACTTCGTCTGCGTCACCACGTTTTTGCAAAAATTTTCATTTTGCTCCGCACCAATTGGTTGTAGCATGATGTTATATACATATAAACCTTCCTCTTAAATCACTATCTATTAAAAAAATCACATCAAAATTCGTTGCGTAATTTTAAAGATTTAAGCATATAAAGAGACATAAGGACATAGCGATATAGGGACAGAGACTTTGTTTTATACTATGTAATGAAGTAGGATGCTTTTTTAGGAATAGTTATTTTATAGTTAACGGAAAATATTGAATTACAGCCGCATCTTAGACTAGAAAGCCGATCCCAGCTGAGTTGGGAATAGGCTCAGAGAATGATGAAATATGAGTTTTTTGTAGTTAATTGGCACTAGGTTCAAATAAAGAATTAAGTATTTAAAAGATAAACATTTTCTTAAATGACATATTTTAACTCCGTCAAGTATCTATACTGCTAAGATTTTTTATTCATTCATTTTACAACATTATTAAACGAAAATTATTAAATATGCACCAATTGTACTTATTTCTAACTTTTAGACTGAGGACATTGAACAAAAAGCAGTTGTTTTTGTAACCCTGGTTTGTTCATTCGCGATTTACACAAAAGCTACTGAAGACTAGATCACGAGATAAGTATTATAAAAAAAAGCTTGATTATTGTTATCTGATCCTAATTATATATTTATGATACCTTATTATATTAGGTGCCACTTTACACCGGATCGCGGTCTCATTACATATTGTATAATCAAAACATATCGTAATTTCAACATTTTCACAACCCTAATCTTTTTAAATAGGGCTTTTAGCCATCTGTTCGCCAACCTCGTTTCAAATACCAGAAAACCGGTTCGCCTTTTATTATGTTTTCCTTTGTGTACAACTAGGACACCTAGGTATATTTATAAAGGTAATAAGCCCATAGTTAGGGTGAATCCGATCCCTTAATAAAACATCTGTCATGCTGGGAATTCTCGGGCCGGGGAATTATTTCGGCTTATAAACTTAACAGAACATAACATAAACTAACGCCTATATCCCCGAAGGGGTAGGCAGAGGTGCTAGCACCCACATTTCGTAGTTTATGTTTAGGTCCCAATGTAATAGGTTGTGAGCCTATTGCCGTTAACCGGGCACTCATAAACCTTCGATAAATACACACATAACTTCGAAAAACATCGAAAAGTGATTGGTGTGTGCCATGGTAAAACTTGGGTGCGAACCCGAGACCTCGTCTCAGCAGTCCATTACCCATACCACTGGGCTACCGCGGCTCATTGGGCTTATACTATTCCATTATTCAACTTACAAAACAAGATTCGTGAAAATGTGCGATTTGAACGTTCGTAAGCGTTCGTGAAACTTCGTCATATCTATTAATAAAATATAATCAATATCTATTCGGCAAATGCGCAGTGCTTAGTACTGTAGTCAACAAACCATTTATGTAATTAAGCTCCACGGGGCGAGTCATGCGCTGTAGGGTGCGTATGTACTAACAAGGAACAAACTCACCCTACAATGTATTAGTCATCTCCCCCGAGGTGTGTTGCTGTGTGCTATATCTAGATTCTATAGACTATAACAACACCCTTTACATGTAGGTAGCTACTGGTATAATGGTATGTATTACCGCGGTAGCCTAGTGGTATGGGTAATGGACTGCTGAGACGAGATCTCGGGTTCGATCCCAGGTTTACCATGGCACACACCAATGACTGCGATGCTTTTCGAAGTTATGTGTGTATTTAACGCAGGTTTATAAGTGCCCGGTTAATGGCAATAGGCTCGCCACCTATTAAATTGCGACCTAAAAATATAAACTGGCGAAATGTTGGTGCTAGCACCTCATTATAAAAAAAACGCGTGGTCGTAGTAGAAACATATTTTTGTAAAGCAAATGATGTTTCAGTAACATAATCGTCATCGCCATCTTTGCGGCAGTTCCGTTTGCATTAGAGGCCCTCACCACAGATGTTGCAGGTCCGCTTAGCATCGATTGGCTTCCATTTCACCACTGTCGCCCTCCCTATAGGTTGATAATGGGACCCCTGGTTTTGTGAGTGTTCATAAATTCTTGTGACCACTTACCGCAGAATGACGTTCAAAAGTAGTACGAATCTCTTTTCTAGATCCCGTGTGTTTCCATCTTGTCACTGATTCACGTAATTCATGTATGTATACGAAATAAAAAAAAATAGGTCACCGAAAATGGCGTCTTTCTGATCTATACAACTGCGACGCAAAAACTTCCATCATCATATATTTTTCCCTAGTCACTCACAAATAATATTTTCTAAACGATCACGCCTGTTTACCGTGGCTGCCATTATTACGCACCTGGTGTATTGATTTTTGTTGAATAAATATATTGTATATATTAGCAATTTTCCCCCAGCGAAATTTTTCCTACCTCCCCTCGAGGTTGCTAAGGCGCCGCGCACCGCTTACACGTTTCAAAGGTTGCCATGACAACGTTCCCTGTCGATCGATCCAGTTCGTCTCCCTACATCCAAGGTCAAGGAATATTACCACCTCCCTGGGCCCTTATTTGGCATGACTAGAAGTAAAGTAAGAGTAAATAATCTTGTTCGCACACAGACACATTAAAGTAAATTCTCGCAAGTTCTCCCTGTTATATTAACCAATTGAAATCCATCGTCTACTCACACCACGACTGCGTTTAAAGCTCATTGTCAAGTGGAGTAGTTTTGTCTGACCCCCTATGAATACGTTCTAGAAAAATCTGTTGTTTCATGTTAGCAACCATTTACGTACACATGTACCTAAGTCGCTGTAATTCATATCTGTTGTAGTGGAAATTTGTCTGAAATATTTTGATTTTCAGATTTATACTGAATATTTTGATTTTGTTTTGTGGTAGTGTTTTTAAATATTTTTAAATTCTGAATATATAGTGTTTACTGAAAGACAAATCTATTTATTATAGAAAAGAATATTTCTTAGTTCAATTTCTCATTCGAACCACTGAACCCGTCTGAACTCATTCATTTTACAAGTCTATTTATCTTAACATATTACCATAACCTTATATAGCATTTGACATCAATTTATTTCTGATTGATACCTCTATTCATATTGATACAGTTTGTCTATAACAAATAAATTTAACCTGGCTTAGTACCTATAGTACGAAACGGTCTTTTGATTTTTAATTTGAAATCTCTGCGAAGGGGACTAAATCGCAATAGGTTCACAATGGGATTATCGGGACCATTTTTGTACTCTTCAGGTAAACCGATGTATTGAAATCAAATACAATTTTTTACACTTCGGGTAAACCTCGGGTACTTTTCGTTCAAATGCCTTCAAAAATTCCTCCCCCTATCCTCTACAAGGACGGCAGCACGGATGTGACGCCCCTGGTCTTATAATCGTCCATAGGCCACGGTAACCACTTTCTATCTGATGGGTATCTCTGTGTGCTTGTCTACCACCTAAGTGTATATAAATTATCTTTTAGACGTACCTTTTTATTTAAAATTAAGTAATTGCCCTAGAAGTATTATAATCTGCCAGTTGCACCTATAAAATTAACTTGTAGGTTTCATCCGTATGTTGCTCCAATTAAATGACGTCGAACTTGGACATAATTGCTAGCAACATGCAAATCATCAAATATGCTATTCAAAGGTAGAAATCGCCATTGCTATTTCCATTCACATACGACTCCTTTATCCCTTTTTTTAGAGAAAAATAACCTTTGTCTGTATTAATCCCGGTACCCCTAGTAATGCTAGTACTCTACGGTTCCCCTCGTTGTTTGATCCCCCTCGAATGTTCGAAGTACTATAGCGTGCCTACCTAGCACCTATATGTATTCAATTGTACTTATTAGGAATTCGCTCCCCTCATGGATCGGATTTGTTTGATCATTGTCACGGTCAAGTTTATTATTACTGCATGGGCGCTTCGAACAAAACTATAATCTCTTAACAAAGGATTCTAGGAGGAGATATTTCGGCGATGCGAAGGTAGAAATTTTATATTAAAAAAAAAATGTTCAAATTGCGACTTTGAAGAAAAGGTTCTGATCTTAACTAACTTTAAGTTACTTTTTAATACATATAGTTTCAGTTGATAAATAAAAATTCTCCTAAATCTGTAAGGGTATGTCTAATTAAAAGCAAAATACAGAAAATATTAACGAATACAATACGTTTAATTTTTTAAAAGGTTCCACTCAAAATGTAGTACACGCGTAGTATCTTAATAATTTATTATCAAATCTCACAAGCGAAACCGGGCGTACTAATAGTATAGATCACGTTAATATGGCGTCCCAGCATCTTGTTTTATCACGTTGCGAAAAATCCGTTAATGTTATATTACACCTACATAGGCAGCTGTTTAGCCTTTAGAAAATGGGCGCCGGGAGACGCCAGTACATGAGGGGTAGAGGGGAAGCGCCGCTGACGTGCGCAGCGGGCATCCTCATCTTGTTCCCCGGTCCTCTAGTCCCGCAGTCTCGAGCGCGGCCCTAAAGAGAACAGTCGTATCTTAGCAGTCGAACCTCGCTCCCGGCGTCTGCCTCCGGGCAGACGCCAGGCTATGTATTGTCGCGGTCCAGCACTTTGTCCAAATTGTATACATCTACGCAAATACAAATTGGTAGGTATATTTTATAACATTGTTTTATTTAAATTGATATATAATTTTAAAGCTTGGCGTTTTTATATATTTATTATTAATATTTTTTTAACGGTGTTATTTTATTATTGGAAATTATTTATCGCTATTGAAAATTTTACGGAATTTGGAAAATCATTTTGGAAGCACTAAGCTAACTATTAAAAAATCGATTGATAAACGGAAAAAAACAGTTCGGCAGATTTCCGCTCAGCGAATTTTTACAAATATTTTTCAAGAGCCCCGGGAATTTCCAGGCTCCTTTTATTCTATTTTTATCCATGCTATGCGTGCGCAGCTTTTTTATACCTTCGATAACTTTAGGGGTTCGTGAAGCGCGAGTGCTGATTAAATACTTGGGTGAAATTAGTGAAGAGATGTTTTAAGAGAAAAAAATAATAATTAAAAATATTTCGCCCAATATTTTTTGGACGTAATAGAAAACTTCTTAACACTAATTGTTTATTCTTCAACTAAGTACGAGAAAATAAACTTTTCCAAACCATTTTTTTTTATAAAATGGTCTTTTTTATAAAATGCTCTTACCAACTTATTCATCGCAATTTCTGCATTTCAATGTTTTTAAACCACTTTAAGCATTCTAGACGTGCAGCGGTATGTCGTACTTACCTTTATATTTTGGTAACGTGTGGGTACTTGTTACATCAGAAAATACTATATTTAAAAAAAAATCCTGAACATAATAAATATTTTTTGGAATTCTCATCCGAGAATATAAGATAAATTATGACGTACTAACGTTTTGCTTATCTTTGTTGCAGACATGACTTTATCGCCCAGCCACTCCAGCTTCGAAGTCTTAGATCCGCACGACCCCGTCCTCAGCCGCTTAGCCACATTCCTCTTTAAGAGAACCAATGACTACCTACAAGGGGAAATGTCCGCTGGACAGGTACGTTTTGCCTTTATTGTTAAGGTATGATTTCATAGCCGACGGAAGACCGCAACAGCAGATTCAACATACCGTTAAATAGATTTGAATGTGTTAACTCAACTTTACCCATATCGGAATAGAACCCTTGATTTTTGCAAATGTCCATTGGCCGCGGTACCAATCCTTCTGTAGATAATCCGACAGTAGCAAAAACAGTGAATCTGCGTGCGGTTTTCAATATTTGCTACTATTAAATTGTACCTTTCCTCCAGGACCACTACGTTCTTCTTGAAGAGATCAACCGCCTGGCAATTACGAAGTACACCGACCTACGTAACCTGGCGCTAAATCTCAACAAGGCGCTGGGTGAATACAACGAATTATGTAAGTATTGCTTTTATTTATTGCGTTTTGTAATTTCTAGATTGTTACTTTCCGACCGCCTGCTGGAAAACCGCAGTCCTTAGAATAGAGAATCATCATTTTCACGAAGATATTTGCGTCTCGATTGTATCTGAAGACTTCGCTTCGGAACCTGTAGTCCGTCTATCTATTGTTAGGTTTAGGCTTCTCCTAGGATAACGGCCGCCTGACCCCTCAACCCCTAAAGGAATACCTCGTCCTGCAATCAGCCGGTGTGTTTGACTAGAATCCCGATTTTGCTATTTTGAATAGCCGAGTCTAACAAATGGACTGCGGTAGGCTAATTGATTGATTGAGTCTAACGATGGAACATCTTTACAGATGTATCCACGATTAAGCCCCTGTTGATGCAAATTGACCGCATAGACCGCATGGTCTCAAAACTAGAAACGAACGCGTACAGACTAGACGCGTACACCAAGCAGCTGCGGACGAGGATCAAGGAAATGGAAGAAAACTAAACAGTAAGATTTCAATTTTACCCTTGTATGCAATGTATCGACATGGGCGTAGCCGGCACGTATAAAACAACACCAAATTTGTTAATTTAACCATTATATTGATTTACAATTGACATTAAAATTACCACACTCGGATTTTAATCAGTAAAAATGATATGGTAAATACTATAGTCATGTTTATCTTAGCTGTTTTTACATCGTTAATCATCACGTAACTAAGTACTTATTTTATCATCTTTATAATTATTTTTTAATTAACTACCGAACTGCTTACGTATTCTTGTTATATTTTAGATTGTCCACCGAATGACTAATAGTAAATTTAATAATAATAAATTCTACATACTTCCTCACTCTCGAGGATTGCTAGAATCATTTGCTAATAACTTTAAACAACAAAATGTTGGATCGAAGTAGCATGCAATTCCTGATGAGTAGTTAAAAAAATAGTTTTGGTGTCTTTGTAGTTTTGTCACACGTATTGAAGGCTACGCCCATGGCGCTGTGTCATTTTTCTATAGGTTTAGTTATAGGTTCGAAAATCGAACGCGGCCGGGTGCCATTTTTTCTATGTTTATTGAACTTTATCTACAGAGAATCCGCGAGGGTTGATGTACGTCTGAAACTCAGACGTTCTTGGTTCTTCTAATGTAGTATCATTTTCACACTTGCCACTAGAACTGTTGCAAAATTTTTGATTAATTTCCTAGTAAAACTGTCATTTTAGCAGATTATTTGAAAGATTCCAAAGTATATCACCCCTTGTGGATACACAATTATGTAAAACAACTATTTTTCTATGTGTTAGGCTAGAAAAAAAATAGGATATCGATATTTCTTTATTATTTTACCGTAATGAAAACAGAACAATTATACGTAAAAAAATAATTATTTTGGAAATAAACACGGTTTTTTCATCATGTAACTTGTTTTCTTTTCGTGGAAATTTAAAATTTAAAAAATATTCATGGTACTCATGATTTTTAAATTATTATGAAATATCGATATTTTATTTTTTAATATGAAATAAGATGAGTCTAGCGGTGAACCCAAACTTAAGTTAATACATCGGTAACTTAATTCATATACTACACTTCTACTTGAAATTATGAAATTGTTCAAATTCAATCGAACTGACTTCTCATATTTTTCGCAATGCTTAGGTCGACTTGATCGCAGTTATTTCAGGTGACTGGTGATATAATCTGGTCAATACTTAGGTCAACTTGATCACAGTTATCCCAGGTTATTGGTGAACTAATCTGATCAATGCTTAAGTCAATTTGATCGCAGTTATCCCAAGTTATTGGTGAAATAATCTGATCAAAGCTTTTAAAAAAAAAAAAAATAGGTAGATTTGATCGGCATTAATTCGTAATTACTGGTGAAATAATCTGATCAATGCTTAGGTCGACTTGATCGCAGTTATTCTGGGTTACTGATGAAATAATCTGATCTTAATAGTATACCTACTCAACCAGCATACTGCTAAAACCGTAAAATAGTTACATTTCTAACGAAATGAGTATAATACATAGGTAATAATAATACAATAGTATTCGCGTATACACATTGTCTTACAATGAGTACATTTCAAACAGTGCCTTTACAAAAACTCTAGCAGACCTGTACTTAAATATAGACTGGAACAAGTTTAATACCTAACATTGATTCGAATAGCTTATATTTTGAAAGTACCTACTCTTAGAAAACCCCTATGTCTTTTATGAAAGGTACAATATCTTCTCATCCATAGTACACACATAAAATGTGTATTATTCGTTATCAAACTTTAATTTCATTTTTCATTAGACTGTAAGTAAGAGAGTAGGCTGTCAGCCACGGCATTGTTATGCTTGCCGCGGCTTACAGCTTGTTCATAAATGCAGTACCATAAGAAGGGTCAATACTCAAAAGTTGCAAACAACTGGGTTGTATATTGTCACTGCCGCGACAGAGACATATATATTTTTTTTTACAACCGTTGATAGCCCATGCAACCTGGTAGTCAATAGAATAGACAATTTAAAAACCAACATTCGGAATTATAATTGAGGAGCGAATTTTGGTGTCTAACTATCATGATCACAATGGCTAAGAGTGTCCATTCGTAAAAAAATAAGTCGCTAAGACCATATTATGTTGTTTCCCAGAAAATATCGAATACAAAAACCACTATTTCAGACTATGTGACTTATTTAACGGGTGTTACTGGAGATTTTATAAAACACAACGAAATCAGTTTACTGAATTTCTCTTCATTATATTTAATCGGTAGTTGAGTTGTCTGTTGTCTTGTCTAATATTAGTCATAGGTCTGCTGAGATTTACTATTTATTCATATATGTACTTGGTTATGGGTACTTGATTCTGTCTACTTTTTCATGTTTCCTGAGTTATCATCAGATGATCGCATTCTTGGGGCCTTAAGTCTCATGTTGCAAGTCCTAATAACAATATAGGTACATGTATATATCTATATGTATGTGTGTTTATTTATAAGCTTTGTTTTAATGGGTGTCAATCTTTATTACATAAATTTTAGTATAGTTGTAATTTAAGTGGGCGAAAGATATAAATATAGTAAGCCAGTAAATCTCAATTTAGCAATAATAAATATAGGATAAATTGTAGTGTTTTTCAAAACACGAAGATGGTAGTGTTAGATCAGCCACTCACAGTAATCTCAATTAGGTTAGCAATCATTCAAAAGCATAAAAATGCAATAGTTCTATTATTCCATTTTGAATTACATTCATCAATCACATTCAAACACAAATCATTTATTAATAAAATATGAGATCTTTTTTTTTAGTTAAGGCAATCCGTTAAACGGTCTTTTAGGCATAGATAAAAGTAATGTCCATAGGAACATGAAAGTGAAATTATTGTACAGTAGCCGGCGTAAGTCTTCTGTACTTACCTAATAGTTAATAATTTATAATTATTGTATTATTCTACGGGCTGGGTTCCAACACTAAAAAATATCGAAATCACCAAGCAGTATGTAAATTGTTGTTTAAAAGATACTTAGACATAGATCTCGCAGACAGCGTAATTAATTCACTTATCTCTAGAGAACATACTACACACTCTAGAGAGCATTCTAATAATAGTTAAAATTTCCACTATAGTAGTTATTTTATCTGTTAGATACAATATTGAATCATGGCACTGCATTTGAAAAAAGAAAAATTAATGTAAGCTAGAACCCACGTAACCCGAAAAAGCAATATTTGTTGGAGATTACTACGTTATAGTTATGTTTATAGATATGAATCTATATCTCGTAAGTGTAATATTTCTTGAAGCAGACACAATGCAGTAAACTTAGGTAGTGTTTAACGTTCTACAAATGAACTAGTTACGATAGTTAGTTTATACGTATTAATCCAGCTAAATACCCGCGCTGTAGAAGTAAATAATCACGTTATTCTTACTAGCTATAACTTGATGTAAAGGTCGCGTAAAATTTCACTAAATAGTTGGCAAGCATAAATGCTATAGAATATAAATCGAATGCACTTATAAATTTAAAATGTTAAAGTAATACGAATATTCTTCACTCAAATGTCTTCTTTGAATATGTTTAGTAATAAATAACCAAATAGATGCCTCATAATATTTATTAAACTAACTAAAAAGTATCGAATTCTGTTTAAACGTAGAACGCCTTAACGTAGAATGGCATTATACTTTGCCAGTATAAGAGAATAAATACTCAATTCTAATATTAAGAATAATGATAAGTATCTCATATATGTGATAATAATATATTTATGCATAATGAGATTATTCACGTAAACTTATGAAAAGGTGTCATGCCAGGTAATTAAATAATACATAAAATAAGCTATATAGGAAGTTATTCAAAATAAGCTAGTAATAAAATAATATAGTAAAGAAAATAAGGAAAAAACTAAAAAGAACAAAAAAATGAAAAAAAAATATGAAAAAAATACAAAAATATTAGATTAAGTATCTAGGTCGTAACTTTTTCTCTTTATTTTCGAATAAACTATTCAGACGACAAACCATAACATACAATGAGCAGTTTTCCAGTAGGTATTCATCTTTCCTAAAGACGCGCTAGGTGGCGCAGCACAGCATTATTGGTAAAAAGAGTGTGGTGTCACATCTAGTGTTCCCTAAGTTATGGAAAAAATGTTCTACGGTTTCTGGATACTTTTTCAGCTGACGACTATTCTGTCCACATCCAATCTTAAAGCCCTAATCCATTGTATTCGTAGTGTAATATCTTTTGGAATCAAATGTTTTCCTTGGTAACCACAGGTATGAACAACACACCGTGGCCGCATATTGAATATTAGTTACGTATTTCTGAACACAAAGATTGTTGTATTTACTACAATGTATTATTGACTTCAACGTATCAGAAACAGCAACGAATCAAATTAAGACATTCGGTCAGTTCTTTGTTTTACCACAGACTAAATTCGCCTCCACACCGCAAACTAAAAAAGTACCAACAAGTATGCTAGCGCCATGTCCATTTAAAATCATAAAAACCAACTGACAATATACCTATTGGAAAAGTGCTCATTCCTTCTTCAACTGTAAAATCAAGGTTTTATTGACGGTTCTAATATTTTAAAAAGCATATTTTTTATTCCTGTTATTCAAACACTGTCTATCTGTACCTCTATAAGGGGAAGGAGATTTTTTTCCCTTAGGCCATATACTGTGTTAAAATCTTAACTGCCTACGTTAAGTTAACTACGTTAGAATCCTTCCCTTCACTCGTGGTTTTGAAGTATCGCCCTCGCCCTTAAAATAATATTTTGCTCTCTTGACATACAATCTACTTAATACTTTCGTTATTAGATGTAATTAGATATAAAACGTAATTTTAAACATAGGGATCTTGGTAATGAAATGAAATATACTCATTCATGAAGAGATTGGAATTAGGTGTAGAATATAGGTAGCATTTAATTAGATTAAGTAATTTATAAAATGCTTTTTAGCATTGCAAAAGCACGTATCGTCTAGTAAGTAAGAAAAAAAAAGACTTGAAAAGTAAGTAAGAAAAAAAAACATAAAAAATAATTAAGAGAAAATCATTTAAAAAAATATAAAAAGTAAAAAATACAAAAAAAGAACAAAAATTATAAAAAGACACAAAAACAATGTATGTTTGATTTATAAGTCGTATCGTAAGAAATTAGTAATGCAAAAGTTAAGATATTTTTGAAAGTACCTACCTTAGTTGTAAATGCAATAAAAATATCGATATTTATTTTACATGCAGTACGAAATAGTTCATTATTGACAACATAATAATAAATCGATATCATGATGAATCTTCATAATACCTATTCTAGAGATTAGGCTATTAGGCACTTTTCTAAAAAAATATTACAAGATGTGAAATAAGTTGTTGGTTCTTTCGATTTGAGGATCATCTTAAAAAATCTGTTAAATTGTTTTGACCTGATATAACGTTAACTTATTCAATCTCATAAGTTAAATCATAAAAATGCAACATAAATAAAATAACGATTACTAGTTTCACATTAAAATATTTTTATGCAAATTAATTTAATTGTATATACGGTGTGAAACTCACTTATAATATTACTATTAATATTAATTCTGTATTATACCCGCATGCGTGTACGAGCAATAAAAAAGGAATATGTGAAGATTATAAGTATATTTCATGTCGTAGTCCGTATACCTATCATTGAGTCTGATATATCTGTCATTGAGAATTGACGATATAAAAAAATTAAATTCTAAACTTAATGATTTCGTCGATAAATGTTAAGTATTAATTGATCTCCAACGCAGCTTGGCGGTTTGTTTTTATATTGCCTTATGTCTGCCTGACGTGCCTGTTTATTGCGTACGAAGTCCTGTAAATTAGTTTAAGAAATCTTAGTTGGGAAATAATTGCCGCGTTCCAACAGATTTCTAGACTGATTTACGGCATCTTCGCGTGATCGATGTTATGTTTGTATGAAGTATAGTTAATGAAGTATGGTTAGTTGTTGAAAATGTTGAAGATCGAAGATGGTCGCTCCCTTACGTGAACAATTCTGTTGGTTGTTTTAAAAACGTCGGCACTAAGTTGTGGTTTCCTCTATTATAGACCACATCGCAGCTGTAGATGCCAATTACTCGTTGTTGCCATTCGCATTCGCTATTAACACCTTCAGCTTCGATTCATGTGTACACCTCAACACTATGTTAGGTGTTGTCAAGTGCCACTTAAACTTAGGATGACCCTTATTGTTTCTTTTCAAAATTGAAATATCGCCTTCCTGTACAAAGTAAACGTGATCAAAACTAACGAAAAATATCACAATATGTTTTGATATCGACATATAGCTGGTCGTTAGAATATCAAAGCTGGCACCCACAGGCTGAGTTAGGAGGACCGGTTGTAAATTCCGATTCCGATCAGGATTGTAACATCTTATCGATAAACAATGACGTTAGGGAAATTGCAGGTTGTCTTGTAGGAATTACTGTCCGTTGTCATAACAAAGCCAATATCAACTTAGAGCTGTCTCAAAGTTTACTGATTCCTGTAGTTTGATCTGCAGATTCTGTTGCGTCATCGTAAACTTCTTTTCATATCCTGATCTTCGTGAATCCTTAGAAATTCATAACGTACGCCAAAACTTAAATCAACCAGTCTATAGCAGTCTACTGCTGGAGACAGGCCTTTCCGATCCTCAGCCTTCTACATCCAGTCCACCCCAGCCACCATTTTAGGTCGGCAGTCTATCTGAATAGGGGCGTTTTCACCTTCCGTTTACTTAAAAACTCACGTTCTATAAATTACAAAAATACCGCATTGGGCATAAAAAATACCACATGAGATTAGTGAGTAGTTAGTTAGGCACATGAGATTTTGGAATAGGAATTTTATTCTTGACTGTGATAGGCTCAATTTGCCACGATGCTGAAGTGTTAAATGCCCTTCACAGCATCGAAGCTTTATGATAGTCACGTTGGTCATTCCTAGGTTTATACGGCCTGATATTCAATTCCATCTATTATCGAAAAAGCTTTGATGTGCATTATGGCATGGAATTAGCAGGATCAACAAAGATACCTGTTACTTCTGTTGTATTGGGCTTTAGTGATTGAGTGTCCGTCACTGGTTAGTGGCTAGTGATGTTCACTTGTCATTATGCACCGGAACAGTTTTTTGATAACTCAAGTTTTTGTCAAAAAACTATTCAATACAAGCCGAGCATGAAAGCAGAAGTTTGTGGTTCGCACAATGTGTTTGCTGGTGTACACATCAAATCTTGAGACAAGATGGCCGGCGTTGTTCGCCAGGCTGGTTAACATGAGTTTGTGAAAGTTAAAAGCATCAACTTGATCTCCTCTAACTAGCTTGGCGGTTTGTTTTATATTCACTGATGTCTACCTGACGTGCCTATTCCTTACGTTAAGAATCCTGTAAATTGGTTTAAGAAGTCTCCGTTGTGAAATAATTAACATGTTCCAACAGATTTCTAAACTCCAGATTTACGGCATCTTTGCCTAATCGATGTTATGTTTGTATGAATTATAATTAATGGAATGAGAGCCATCTCCATCCATAGTTGTTGAAAATGTTGAAGGTCGAAGGCGATCGATCCCTTACGGACAATTCTGTTGGTTGTGTTGAAAGCATTGGCGCGTAAGGCGTGGCTTCTGCTACTTAGACCACATCGCACTGATGTCGATGCTAATTACTCGTTGTTGCAATTAGCTTCAACCATTGACACATGCCGCTTCGATTTGTGCATACAACTCAACGTTATGTGTTGCCACTTCGAAATTCCATCTGGCTAGGGGGACCTTCCATTTATCTTCTCGGGGTCTCCACTCAAGGACTCGTTTGCTCTAGCGGCTATCGGTCCTTCGGCAGATGTGGTCTACTCACTGCCATTTCAGCTTGTTTATTCAACTGCAGGATCTTAGGAACAGAATTTTCAGATTCTTCCTCTTCTGTCGAATCGACGTCACTTCAACTCTCAAATGTTGGTTCCCTGTGTACTGCTACCTGAATTGAGTTCTCGGGTGCACTCATAAGGTGCCCCGGTGTACAAGAATCTGGGTATGCAGGGCCATGGTCTATGGAGCAACTCCGCACTCACATTGCATCCTAGTAACCCCACGTGGACCGATTATCCCTGCTCCGGCCGACCTGTGTTCGGAGTATGGTTAGGGGCGTCCCCCTAATTCAGGGAAGGTCATGCCCAGTGAGAAGATTCTCTGAGGGCGCGGCGGGGCGAAAGGGTTTGGTTGCGAGTGACTTGATGGCCGTGCATGAGTTGTTGTTGATTCATTTCCATCTTGCCTTTCTCCATGGAGAAGCACAAAGCCAATCCTGTTGTTCGCAACATACCTCGATATTGTCAATATACAAATATCGTTGTGTACCATCATTTGGCAATGTCACCATCTGAAATATGATGGGTTAGATACCGGTTGTCATTCCTACCTTAGAGTGCGGACAGCTCTAAATTTTCTTACATACTCGACTCGGGGACATTATAGTGTAATTTTAACATAAACGAAAAATGGCGCTATAAAATAACATACTTCGATATTGTCAAAGTATAACTATCGTTGCGTACCATCATTTGGCAATGTCTTACATCTGAAATATGATTGGTTAGGAACCGGTTATCATTCCTACCTCACCTCTATGCATATATTTTTTATATACTCGACTCGGAGACGTAATATGTAATTTTAACTATACGAAAACATGGCACTATTAAATAATTCACATTTTGTTAGATTACCTTCGTGGCTTCGACCTGTTGTGGCCATAGTATGTAAGCAATAACTATTAATTAATATTAGATGTCTAAGAACGCATATGAAACTAAACTTTTGAAATTATAATAATAGTAGTCTAAATAGTAGTACTATGTTATTCGTTTCTGATGAATTTACACATTAACAGCGAAATGAACACATCAATCTATAGCAGTGATAGCCGAGCCGATTGGCATTAACCTACCGGGCCTTAGGCCTTCCATACATATACATATTCCATACACATTTCCATGTTATAGTTGGTATTAGTTGATATCAACTCACGATGGTGATGGAAGAAGGTATCTCGGCTGGTTTCTATGATACATTCAAGTTAGGAGATGTAGCGTATTTATTACAGTTACGCCTGATTCATATAAATAATTATATTAAACTTTCCATCTTACAAATACGCTACATCTCGTAAAGAACACCAATGACTGTATGGTTGTAGATACTGGTCGTTGGAACATCAACTGTAGCTTCCACAAGACGAGTTAGAAGGTGTACTACTCATCCAATAACTTGTCCCGACTGGGATTAATTATGAATTCTCTTTTGAGTTGTTATTCGATCCCCATCGTCGCCTCACACTTGAGACATCCACTACTCTCCTCGAAAGATTCTAGTTTTGGGCTGCCTTTATCTAATGGCTACTGGGCCCTTTTACAAGGTCATCAAACTAAATAATAGGGGGTGTCTCACATTTTTCTTTTCAGTCAGTTGTCGTGTTCCACATGGCTTGTACTGACAATAATTATGTTATGAATTGAATGAATTTTGACACTCGTGCTATCTGGTACTTTATACATTTTAACATGTTGTCAGTTTGTACCCGGCGTGGCTGAATGTTACTTGTTTGACAAACAATACGTTCAGAAAATTGCAGGTTGTCTTGTAAGAATTACTGTCCGTTGTCATAAAACAGCAATTATCAACTTGAGCTGTCTAAAAGTTTACTAATTCTTAAAGTTTGATCTGCAGTTTCTGTTTCGTTTTCGTTGACGTCCTAACATTTCTTGCCACCTAAACAAGTGACAATTCTTTGACCGTCGTTTTGTTGACTGAAATTGATTTGAATGAATTGTATGGAATTGAAACGTATTTTGACGTCTACGTTGTTTAAAACAGACGTGAACGAACGTCAATCCCATACATGGAACATTATATTCTGCTCCATTGAATGTTTTCAAGTTGGCGTACATCTTTACCTTCAGTGTGTCCATGTCAGCTATACGGAGGTCTTGTGGAAGCACCTTTATTTTATGTGCAACTAAATCACTTACAGCTAAAAAAATAATTTACGATTAGTATAAATTCCAGGTAAGAGTAAGATGGATGTATCCTGTCACTAGACTTATATCATGATTAATACTAGTTGTAAAGTTAAATTTGTTGTAAATTTAAATTCGTTTACACGACTTAGTGTAGGTATATACGGTGTAAATCTCACTTTTAATATTACTAATTATATCAATGTTATTACACTATATCGTGATCGTGCAGATGCCGGATACGGTATAGTGTACGTGTATTAGCAATAAAAAAATATTAATTCTTGAAGATTATAGGTAGATATATTCGTGGTCATCGTCAGTATCAATAAGAATAATTTAAATTTACTGGAATTATGAGTTTTGATTCCTAAATAGCAGTGAATTTAGGGGATTAATTAGGATACTTGGTACGTCTGGCTATTATCATCTCAGTGACAGTTTGCTGGTCAATAACAACTAAAATAGCTTTGCTTATACTTTTGTAAGCGGTGTGAAGAATTTCTTCGGTCGGTGTTCGCCCTTTCAAAATGGCGTCTAGGGCATTTTTAACAGAATGGAGAAGAGTCTCTTCATTCGTAGCCCTCAGCCAAGAACTCACCCTGAAGTCGTTCGGTATTCATAACTCGCAGAACAGTAGGAAGTTCCTTCTGACGAAGCCACAACCGTTGGTGAATCGAAAACACCGCTGCCGTTGACGGCTAAATCCACGTCAATCTCTAATAGAACTTCTAAAACCCCTTAATTCACTACCTCCGAATAGCCCCATTCCAAAGATTAAAGATGAAATAAATTTCCACTTCTGATTATAAAAAAGGAATACATCATTAAAGTACCCGGAATCACACTGATAATAAAATCTGTCTAAACTACGTCCTGGGGACTACTGCGCATGAACTTATCATGGCATTGCTTCCAGGCGTGTACACGTTACGTTGAAACTTTCAGAATAGACAGCGCCTATTTACTAGGTGCAAGTTTGTGCATGCCACAGTATTTGAGAAGGATCATTTTTAGAACAGGTTATCTGCCCCTGTATACTATTGCCATTAACACTGTTTCCAACTTCTGCACCATAGAAAAGGTACTGGTGAAACATTTACAGTGAAATGTCAAAATCGTGACACTAACGAGTTCAAACACCAATATCATAAGAACAAATTGAAAATGTTATAGTGAATCAGATCAAAAGTCAATGAAAAAATCATCTCGAATCAATGTCAAAAATGAGCCTTTGCATTGTACTCGTGATTCTATTTGAGCCGAAGAGAGGTGCGGGTTTCATAATGAAGTAAAGAGCAAACCATAAAATCGCACTTATGTACAACATATTTAATTACAACTAGAGCTGTCAAATTACAATACAAAGTTTACACAAATACCATGGCGTACAGATAGTTAGCGTTAAACAATGACAGTACCTAGACAGGCTTAGATCAGTGTGGAAATGTTCAAAGCTCCAGCTTATATCTGAACTACCTTGACGGTTTGTTTCTATATTCACTGCTCGACGTGCCTTATGAGAACAGTCTTGTGAATTTGTCTCAGGTGTGTAATAATTTCCGGGTTTCAACTGATTTCTGAATTCCACGTCTACAAATTTTATTTGTAATCGGTTTTATGTTTATATTAAATATAATTAATGGAATGAGAGGCATCTCTATCCATAGTTATTGAAAAAGATCGTAGACGGATGCTCCCTTATATGCACAACTCTATTAGTTAAATTGAAAGCTTTGGCACGAAAGGCCAAAGCTCTCAATACGATACAATTATTTAGACCACATCGCAGCTGTCGATGCCAATTGCTCGTTGTTGCTACCAACACGTACAGCTTCGATTTGTGGGTACAACTCATTGCTAAATGTGGCCTTATCATAATTACAGATTTCATCATTATTTTGCCTGGTACCAACTGTGCCTATGTATCGGATATTATACTGAAATAGCAATACTATTAAATAATTCGTATTATGATTTGATGACTGTAAACTCATTTACTACCGAGGTAAATTAGTCACGGTGTTGGCCTGTTGTTGCCTTAGTATTTAAGACGCTAAAATAAGAAAAGAAAAAAGAAAAAAAAAACAAAAAAATAAAAAAAATAAAAAAAATATAAAAGGAAAAAAAATGATAATAAGAAAAAAATAAAAAAAGTAAAAAATGAAAAAATAATTAAAGTTAACTTACCCCACGTAATCTATAGCTATTAAATAAATAATAAGTAATATAATGATAAAGTAGCTAACACTAAGCCTGCCTTAGAATTGTATTATGAAGGAACGAAAGGTTTTCGATATGAATAGCGGTTTTTTCGAAATACTTGACATTAGCGTCTCGCCATTAATAATTTTGTTTGACACTTACTACTTACTTCACATTGGCGAAATTGCACCTAATCTGCTGCAGAGGAAGCCATCTTAAAAAGAATTCGAAGTTGATATAAATATCTCAATCGACAGCAGAAAGGGGTCCTCGGTACATACTACGTTTAATAAACTGCCGGGCACTTGACTTTTTCAAGTATGCCTCGTCAACTGGCACTAATTTATTTGACCTAGTTGAACAGTGGTATTAGCGCAGGATATAGGTGACGGTTGATTTCTATGATATATAAAATCCACGTGTTTCATATTAGATGTAGCGTATTTGCTATATGCACTTACGACAGTCGTACACATTAAACTTTCCATCTATTACAAATACGCTACATCTCGTTTACGAGCGTTAGCGTTCTTTAGAACGCATTCATGGTCGTAGCACCTGGTTTTAAGAACATCACACACGTCTACTGCGCACCCATTGATACACCACGGCTCAGCCTCATGGGTTAACACCCCCTTGAGTTAATATGGATGACTTCAAACTTAACTGTAATTATATCAATCAGTGATCCAAGAAACAACGAGGTTAGACAAAATATTATTTGCTTGTTCAAGTATTGATGGTGCATATAATTCTGACTTATAATAAGTAGGTAGGTACTACAAAGCTAAAAAAAATTCCTTGAATCGTATTAAAATTAAAATTAAGCTTCTTAGATTTCGTCGTATCTGTAACTAACTGTGCTACTATCTATAGCCATCATCACCAATAAAATTACAAATAGGCCTCTCTATATTACAGCTCAATTATTAGTATTGTAAAATGATCATATTATACGGAAATATGTTTGAAATTGGTTTGGTGGTTCATCCCATTCTTTTTACTACTTCATGATCGAGTTTGTCACTCTTTTTCAAAATATAGAATTTTAGACATACTACAACACTAGACCTTCTTTCCGTTTTACAGTAATTGTCAAATAATGTACCTCAAAATCTACCTCAAAAAGTTTTGTAAAGTTAATAAGAAATTCGTAAATTTGTCTTGTATGTCTAGTGTAAATTATCGGTCAGCAATAATTAAATAGAATAAATTTTTCCGCCGTGTGGGTCTCGAATTAGAATAAACCAGTCCGTATATTCCGAAGTTTAGTGGTCGAAAACACCCTATGCAGTTGAGATTGTCGTAATGTTAAAAACCAAAGTGTCAAAATCAGATTTTTGTATTGCTCTACATCCATAATTCTCTGCTCTTATATCACACGCCATCTTGGTCTCCTAAAGGGTTAGTTGATTCTAAAATCGTTTTGAATAATCGATGTTTCTTTATGTCACTACTTTCTTTTTTCCCTGTTTGTTTCAATGTCATGACTGTATTAAATCTTTGAATTATTTATTTATTTGACATATAAGAGCAGTGTTTAGTAGTATTTTGAAACTACCGCTCCAAAGGTGGGCGCGACATCTCTTTCTCTTTACCGCGTCTCCTGCTACGCCATTCTACGGGCGCCATGGGAGCGGTACAGCAGTCACGATCAGACTATAAATAATTATTACCTCCATGTTACCCAAAATTTTGCCCTACAAATATTTAGTAACATTTCATAATAAATTTTAGCCTATTCTGATATTCTATAAAGAAGTAGTTGACAAGTGTTTATAATTAGATCATAATCTTGTAGGTTTTATATTATTAATAGATTCCGGCATATTCGTGGATGTCTATATATTTTAGCATCTAAGTAATAGACACGTAAGAACCTTATTTATAGAGAAATTTAGTATAAAAGTGGAGAATTTGCAAACTCTTTAGATAAAAACTAAGAATTAGTAAAACCCTATCGATAAAACACTATAGTTATAGTAAAATTATATTATATAACTTGTGAATACGACGTCTCGTAACTGCGGAACAACATCGCATATTAGTTAACTGTAGTGACGTGGCCTTGATACGGTCCTAGCTTCTGGATAGTGTCCAAATTATTAAATTATCATAATATATGTGCTAAGAAACACGCCTTCGTAATCTTTGAAAACTTACTTAAGACTGGTTTTTAAATCTTAACTTTAAAAAAAAGTCTGAACCTATTCATTCCATCAATGGGTCAGACTTTTTAAAGGCGTGTGAGTTTTTTTTCTCTGTTCTATGCTTTATTCCGCCGCGTGGTTCCCGGCGCTGGCCATTTCGATCTTGGCCAGATAGAATTCGGACCACCCCATCATTCATCTCATCCCGCGGGTGTCGTACAAGGCGACTAAGGGACAGTGGCTTGCTACCTTTGTGCTCATCATTTCAAATTATTTTTAAGACAGGTCCTAAAATTCGTTTTCTAAGTAATCAAATAAACCGTTATTATTAATAAACTTTATTATTTTTTATAATTACATTTACTCAACAACGAAATTGTGTGGGATTATTTTATTAAGTTTTTTATTATTGTATGCATCCTACGAGTAGATGATGCTCAATGCTCCGCACCGCTTTATCACACCTTTTCACCGAGAAATATTCCAATCTCTTCACTGAGCACTCAAATTTAAATAATATAACGCACTTTATTAATCAATCATACACAGTGAACTACCTCAGAGGTATATCTTTAAAACTATATGTAAGTTTTTAACAGAATCAATCCGATCTTCCGAAATTTAGTTTAATACGTAGGAGGTCCATCAAAAAAGAAAACTTACTATAAACCTGCTATGTTATAATGTAACGAGAATATATTTTACGTTAAAGACTATGCTGTGCTGTAGTGATGTGTCGCTGGCTTTTTGTGATCCTATGTTTTATCCTTGTATTGGAGTTTCTGAACGCGTTATTTATTAATTCATCGTGCCCACGGCAGTAGCACAAGTTCCACAGAGAAATTTAACATTTAGTGCACTGCGCGTTCAAATTAGATATTGTAAACTCACGTTACTGAACACTCATTCACAATAAAAACACAACTAAATATGTTAAAGTATATGTAAGTTCTAAAACAGAATCAATCCGATCTTCCACAACTTTAGTTTAAAATACGCAGCAGGTCCGTCTAAATGAGAATATGTGGCCTTGGGTCTGCTGTGTTATACAGAGAAAAATATATTTTAGGTTAAAGATTATGAACGTCCTGTCATTTTGTGTCGTTGGCCTTTTATGATTATAAGTTCTGTATGTTTATGAAATAATCGAAATAGCTGAACGCATTATTCATTAATTTAATGAGCCCACAGCATTAGCACAAGTACCACAAACAAATTAAACATTTTCTTCACTGCGCGATCAAACTTAGATATTTTAAACCACTTAGTGACAGTAAAATTTACTATAGGCATATTTTAAAATTATATGTAAGTTTGAAAGCAGAATCGAACCGATCTTCCAAAAGTTTAGTTTTACATAGCAGGTTCGTCAAAATGAGAATATTGGCATAAACCTGCTAGGTTATACAGAAAAAAAAATTAGGTTAAAGTTATGATATCTTGTTGTGGCCTTTTGTGATAAATACGTTTTTATTTTTGTACGAGACCCTTGAAAACGTTGCACGCGCTATTTTTTTATAAGTGTTGGCACAACTCTCACCGGAAAAGTTTTCCATTTTTTCACCACAGCAATTAAACTTAGATATTGTAATCAACTTTATTAACATTTTTGCACATGCACCACACTTCAGGTTAAAAATAATATGTAAGTTTTGAAACAGAATCAGTCCGATCTTCCAAAAGTTTAGTTTTAAATTCGTAGCAGGTCCGTCTGAATGTGAATAAGGCTTATGCCTGTTTCATATGCTTCTTAGTAGACAACTAACAAGTACCAGATATTTAAAAAGTTTTAAAAAGCAGTCTTTTTAATTAATGTCCTTCAGTCTTTTGAAGACCTGCATCATTTTCTCTGTTCTTTTTATTTCGCCGCGTGGTTCCCGGCGAAGGCCACTTAGATCTCGGTCAGGTAGAATTCGGTCCACTCCCTCTCATCCCGTGGGTGTCGTACGAGGCGACTATGGGATATCAGGGCTGTCCATACGATCCGTACAGCCCGAAAAAGTGCCCGGGTACGGTAATAGACTCGCCCCCTATTACCTGGGACTAAAAATGTAGGCGATTTTTATTTATTTATGTCAATTGTTTCATTTGTTTTGAGTCGTATAATTTCGTTGTTTCAAAGCGGTGAAAATCACTACAGGTGGAAAATATTAACCTTAAAAATAAAGAAAAAAAAAACAGCTATTGAACATTTGGAAGTAATAAACATGGGTAAACAATTGACATTGTTATAATAACAAACAAAAAGGCCAATTATATTGTGTTTACTTTTCATCTTTACTCGTATCAGTATCAAATTATATTTGTGTATCGTTGTGATTTTAAGTTCTTTTTTATTGTTATATGAAATCCACGAAAACGTCTAACGTGATATTTATAAACTTATTGAGACACGGCATTAGCTTACACAAGGAAATTAATCATTTTTAACTCTAAGCAATTAAACTTAGGTATTGTAATCAACTTTTAACAGACACTCGTTCACAATAATCGCAGAAATTTAGCATATACGTTAAAATTATGTGTAAGTTTTAAACAGAATCAAAGCAGAACTTCCAAACTTTAGTTTACATAGCAGGTTTTTATAAACTTGCTATGTCATACCGAGAAAAGTATATATTAGGTTAATGATTAACGATGTTTGGTCGTGTTTGAAATAATAACAATATTATTTAGCAATTGCAAACGGAAACTAAATGCTAGAATAAGACTACTAAGATGCTGTCACTTATTTTTGAATTCGTGAGCAATTTGGATGGCGCGTGACAGTTAGGAATTATAACTCCACAAGTGTGAATACACCTTCAAATTAAAAACTATTTACTGGTACATATGGGAAGGCAGAAAGACTGACAGAGGACAGATATTTTTGCCTACAGTAAAATCACATGTTGCAAATAAATTAAGATTGTGCTATTCAAAGCTTGAGGCCTATTGCTGTTAATTAAGAATAATTATAAGATCTTTAAGATAGACATGCAATAACGTTTCTCAAAATTCTTCATAGAAATTTTCGATTTTGCAGTTGTGGCAGTTTTACTCGTAAATTACTTATAAATATCTTGATAAGTACTGCATTCTCACTGTTATCACCGTACGTGACTCGTTATTCGCCTTGATATCCAGAGAGAGGACTCCAACTAAACCTTCATGTCCATTGACCTCTGTGACGTAGTGGTTGAGGGTTCGACTGCTACCTCAGAGGCCGCGGGTTCAATTCCCGCTACGTGCGAATATATGTCTATTTGCATTTTACAAAAAAAAAAGTATCTGAGTATGCGTTTTCCAGAACCCGTGACACAAGCTTGTAACACTAAGCTTTCCTTCGGATCAAGATTTCGTTGTCTAGAACTTATTTAATATTTCTCATTGGATTCTAGAAATATATTTAGGATTCTTGGGTTTCCGATATTGCCCGTCTGGTTTCAGATCCGACCTATAGCTCCCTGCAACTGGTTTCAAGAACCTTAAGACCAGAATATTAATTTCTAAAGGGCTAGTTAGGTTTGAAGCTGGTCGGCCAGTCTTCGTATCATTATGTGACTTAACATCTGTACTGAGGGGTATTTTACCTCTTTGTCGCATTGCATCCCAAGAAACCGAATTCTCTTACTGTCTTTATCATCATATAGATTCAGTATTCTTTACTTTCGACATTGTCCGTCGGGCCTCAGATCCAAAGGTTACTTCCTGTCACTAGTTTCAAGAACTTTAAGACCAGAATTCTTAAGGACTAGTTGGGTTTGAGGCTGGTCTGCCACTCGTCGTATCATTATGTGGCTTAACATCCAGACAAAGGGGTTATTTAACTTCCTTGTCGCATTACATAACAAGAAACTGAATCCCTCCACTGTCTATGTTTAGAAAGCTTTACAATTTTGTGTTTAATACCTTACAAATATTACACATAATTATTACATATTACCAACACGGTCTTCTTGGATACGCTTCTCAAATTGAATATTATTCATATTATGCGTATTACTTTTGTGATGATGTTCCTTGGTTAGTTTTGCACACAATGTCATCTTAACACTAAAGATCCAGTTAACTAGTTCTGGAGTCCACTGGGGTTTGTACTTTAAAATTCACAAAGTTTGCCCAAAATACTTTTGTTTTAACGAGTGCCTAGTTTGTTCTGAAATATTAAAGTTTATTAGTAAGTGATATATTGAGTGTCTATACATATTTAGATATTGTCTGTGTGTTTTCTATATTCTGATTACTCTTAATGTGGTAGATTCCGTACGACGTCTTTGTGTCTATTTATCGTAGTATCAAAAATATAAATATCTCATAGTGTGTAAGTGCCGACTCGAATCGGTTAAGCGGGATTTTTTAATAAAATTTAAGTGTTAAGATGCCCGACAATTCGGAGTATATGTTACGAATCGAGTGGTCCATAGGTCACTTTTAGTAAGAAATACTGGAAATTGAATTACACATGCATAACTTGTAAAGATGAAGTCAAAATACAAAAAAAATAGATTTCACACAATTGCACCTAATAGTTCAATATACTGTCAGACCCTCGCGTAATGCGTACTGCTATCGATTTTAAAAAAGTTTTTAAATTAGTTTGTCAAAAAATACATTCCCGTTAAACCACAGATTATAATTTTATAAAAGTTCTCTTTATACGAAGATGAAGGTTAGGAAATTCAAAACGTATTTCCGGTGTCCGCTGTCCAGTCAAGATTTTCGACATGCACACGGGTGTCTGACTAATCATTCGAGGGGCTAGGGCGCATTTCACTCCTTCGGCGGGCGATAGTCGATAGTCGATAGTCGTTCTGTAGAAATTGCGTCGGTCACACGATCAGCTACTCCTTGAGGAGTGAATAAACCCCAATTCGTAAAACCGATTCGCTAACAATACTCCTTGGATATAGGCTTGCTAACTGCTGTGGTTGTGAAGTTCCCATCACCAATTTTAGGGTACCATAACTTACGTTATACCTCACGCATTGTCTGTCTCTAATGCATCACTTGGTCCTTAACATATATAGATATTCAGAACATCAAAATTCTATATCAACTGAATTTATTGCAACATAAATATTGTCTTTTACATATTTGATGATTCTCTATTACATATAGAACGCTGTAAATTAATCCTATGGAAGCTAATTATCATAACGTTTGGTAAAGTACCCTAGATAGGAAGTAAAATATGATAGAGGAAGTTTGGTTGGTATCGTGTTTTTATGCCGATGAAGCACACAGTATAGTCAATACCTGAACCCGTAGTTGTCTGGCGGTTACGATCTCCTAAAGCTAACTAATTATTTCTTAGTAAGGTTCGTATTCGTAGAACCTGATCCCGCTATACTTTTTAATCGGTAGGTAATATTAAGGTTCCCGTGTTATCGGATGATTACATTTAAGGATGTGTATGTGTCATTACGTTGGCTCGATATACCCGAGCTATCGGATGATTACATATAGTATGTGCGGTCGCCATTATGTTTGCTCGAAATACCCGATCTATCGGATGACTAGATTTGAGGATGTGTAGATGTCATTATGTTTGCTCGAAATACCCGATCTATCGGATGATAATATTTTGGAATTTAAACATTAAGGTTTTTTGAGGATCTATGTGTTAGGAATGTTAGTAAATTATCTAATAGATACATAGTTACGTACGATGTCTTGCAACAGTGGCAATATAATATTACTCTGAAAATTGAGTGTTAGGTTACGAAAATGTAGGTTAACATTATATTATTAGTTTTGCATGATAGTTAAGGATTTGGACACAGCTTCTCGTAGCTCTTCAAATAGGTTTAAGCTTTTATTATCTCTTACAAAATTACTTTATACGTTTCGAGAAATGGGTCGTCTAAGTCATCTGCCCATCAACTTGACTTCAATTTTAAACGAACATTGTTGCAGAATTCATTATATTGTTGCATAAAGAGTCATACAGAAATTTATATCCCGACAAGTTAGTCTTTTGATGTCGAGTAAATTCATGGTCTGAAATAGAACAAGATCAATTCTAGACAAACACGTTCGTAAGAAATCGTGATTTAAAGCTATCTAAAGTAATGTTTAAAGGCCGTCGATAACATTGCATTAACTGAAAAAGTATGGAAATATTTGACAACATTGCTTGGATTTTAGGAAATTGATAACATTAAGAAGTTGCTTCTTCACATCAAGTTTGACGACCTGTTTTTCATTTCTACAATAGATATAGTCTATTTTTTTATTTATCCTTATTTCGGATCGCATTCCGCCTATTAGTTTTTATTATTTTAGTTTTCTCTTGTTTTATAATCTCAAATTTAATTTGATTGATCATACCACAGTTACCTAACGTACTTTCTACTAAATTTAAATACTCATTACTATAGTTGTTAGTTCTAGGGATGGTCTCTATATGTCGTGCATTAGGTTATATTCCGATTATCTTTATAATATAGGCCTTGTGTACTGAAAAAGTACCGGGTAATTGGGATAAGTCTAGGCTCAGAGCTATTAATGTTTTCTTCAACACCTTTCAACATCATCAAAATAGGTTTTTTCCAATCAGTTTGATTACTCATAGCTTCAAAGTAAATTATATGAAATAACTTAAAATACAAGAAGAAACAGAAGCAATAAAATAAAAGCAATAAAATTCTTATATCCGCTTTAAGTTTCGCTGTTCGATTTTTTTACCATAATTTAATAACACACGGCAAAATATAATAGTTTTAGGATTACCTATTTGAACCCGTCATATGAGTGTTAGATTAGATGTTTGAAAACCGTCGTATTGGTGTTAGGATTAATCACTTGTAACCGTCGTTTTAGTTATAAAATTTATCTCTTTGTGACTCGTCGTATTAGTATTAGGATACGGTGTTTGAAACCCGTGTTAGTATTAGCTGTTTGATACCCATCATATAAGTATTAACTGTCTATCTGTCCTTAATGCTGCTAATTAGTATTAAGACGTTACTCTGTATTTTACCACATTGCCTGCGAACACCTAAATTATAATTGTAAAATAAGCTGTTTGAAAATTAGGATTACGATTATATGCAGTGAAATATTACCTTGATTAATAGTAAAGTTAATAGTACGATGATATAGAATTACATATGCAGATTTACTGCTTGGCACTTAACACGAATAGGTAGTGGTTGAAATTATTAGGAGTAAGTCAATGTACTCAGCACTTTTCCCACAATAACTGCTAAATACATACATAACCATTGGTATTTTAATAATTTACGAGCAGTACTGGTACTTTTGGTTACTAATATTCTTAAAAACTTGTTGGAAACTTTTACAGATTGGGTGAATTTCTTTTACTATTATATTCATAATTTTCTGGACAAGGTTTCCATAAAAAAAAATTGGTTAACATGTAAATCAAACCCATAAAAAGTATAATTCTAACTTGAAAATTAAAGATGAGAATAATCTGATGATTGATTGGCAAATAAAAAAGCAATTTCATAAAATATTTTATCAATTGAATTAATTGTTTAAAACAAAATTTACGAAGTCGCACCTTTGTTAATTATACAAATTACATTCTTGAATAATTCAAATTAAATTAAAATAAAAGGGCTTTGTACTTTTACAGTAAAAATTAGTTTTTATTTATAGTTGCCATACTGCTTGTATTGTAAAGTTAGTTTCATCTAAATTGAATACAATAAATTATAAGTCGACTTACTTTGACTTTCTACTTTCGACGATTAATTTCTTTTACAAATTCTATTAAAATAATGGTGTTGCAAAATTGTAACCTTACTCATCCTAGCTAAATAATATGAATTCATTTATTTCATCCATTTCATAATTCAAAAATATAGAGGAATTATAGCGTCGCGTATGAGACAATGTTTTAGCAGTTGATGTGATGTTTAGATAATAGGTATATAAACTTATACACCCATTATATAAGGGTTTTGATATTTAATACTTAATCACTTTTTATTAGCACGTAGTTAAGGTTATACATTGAAATGAGAATAGATCTTAGGATTTTGTACTATACGATGAAATATGACCAGCAGTTACATGTTTCTATACCAACAACTAAATAAAGTCGAATATCTGAATTGTTGAACTATTGTAATAAGCATTGGATCCGGTAACACACTCTATATAATCGACAGAAAAATATTTTAACACATGTAACATGAATTCAATACAATGGAATTACGAATTGGAGTTACTAATTCATTCAGAAACTGAATACTGAGCTGAGCATTCCATCATATCTTCTTCTATTCCTTCCTTCTCACTTCATCTATAACTACTATCATTGTCAACTCCTCTAGCTGATATCAGACCTTCTGACGTACTAGTATTCAATCCATATGCATCTGGTTTCATTTCAATGTATATAAACATTGTACCTATATAAAAGGTTTAGAGGCATGTCGCAACACGTATATTTCTATAAGATATTTAATCACCCTTTAGGGTCGTAGTTCATAAGACAATGGGCAGTGTCCAATATAGTACTTACATTACTAAATTATTACATAAGGGAAACTGATCGAAACGTGATCATAGGGTTAAGTAGTGCTCGAAGCCGTGAATTACTTTCGTAGATATTCTGTAATGTATCGATTATATTTGGGATGTAGTCCCAGTGTTGTCTTTATCGATGTCTATACTATAGAGTAGTGTTTGTTACCACATCGGCGCACCCGTTTCAAAATATCACTAGACCCTTTGCTAATCGAATCATAGTTTTCGCGAATACCTTCACTATTTTGATAAACATTTTTATGATACTTATAAAACAGTTTTCGAATATATCAGTAATGAATTTTTGTAACTATTATAATTTGCCACGGAAAAATATGACAATAGTTATTGTTTTATTCCAAATTACATGGATTCACTAACTATACACACTTTTATTATATTAATTAAGTAGACAGGTAATATGTGTGTTAAGCTATGTTAGATGTAAGTCTGGGTTCCCCGCTAAACACGTGAAACGACTCAATGTGTAGATTTAATCATATTACTATTTTGAGTATAACTATTAAAGCTATATTTAACATTATTGTCATCTCATCTAACAGCCGGCTCTAAGTTTGGCACATGTAAGCCGGCTCAAAGTTTCGGCCCATGCTACATTAAATTTCAACCAATGTAAGCCGTCTCTAAGTTCGGCTCATGTAAACCAGCTTAAGTTTTGACCTATGTTATCTGTTTTAAGTTTAGCCCATGTAAACCGGCCTAAGTTTCGGCACATGTAACCGGGCTCTAAGTTATGGCTCATGTTAACCGGCTTAAATTTCGGCACATGTAAGCTGGCTCTAAGTTTCGACCTATGTAAGCCGGCTTAAGTTTCGACCTTTGTTATCTGCTTTAAGTTTAGTCCTTGTAAACCGGCTTAAGTTTCGGCACATGTAACCGGGCTCTAAGTTTTGGCTCATGTTAACCGGCTTAAGTTTTGGCAATGTAAGCTGGCGCCAAGTTTTGGCTCATGTTAACCGGCTTAAGTTTTGGCAATGTAAGCTGGCTCTAAGTTTCGACATATGTAAGCCGGCTCTAAGTTTCGGCCCATGTAAACCGGATTTAAGTTTTGGACATTTAAATATATTTTCTCTATAAAAGGACTGTTTACCTTTACGAATTTAGAATAACAAAAACTATATGTATAAAATACCTATAAAAATAATTTCAATAAAACTTGGTGTATAAAAGATTAGTTTTTATTAACCATCCTAATATCCTTTATTAATAACGACCTGATGATATACAACCTTCAGTGATTGTATTGGTAAGTATTAACTATAGCTGTACGAGTGATGACCCTCAACTCGAGAAGTACCAGCACAATTGTAAGTATATCATTTTCACGCTGCTGCAGCAGTAATTACTACGATCCAAACTGCTTAGAATTTGGGAATTAAAAAAAAACTGATCACTCTTCCCTCTCCCGAAGAATCTTATTCAAGAGGTCACTCTCCCGGAAAATCTTAAAAAGGAAGACAAAAAGTAAAGCCTCTCGTAAAAGGGGACAATCTAATGTTTAACACGGGCTTACCCAGCCGTGTTAAACATTAAATTGGCCGTGTTAAACATTAGATGATTGTGGAAGAGAAAATGCGGGAAAGTGGGCCCCAGACTCCGAGGTGAAGGTTCGGATGCGACCGTGACCTTATGTGTTACAAAATCACCCCAGGGGACCTAGACAGCAATCAATGACCCATGGAGCAATCAAGGACCCATGGACAGCGTGCGTTTTGGTCGGTTCGAGTCCGACGTAAACACCTCCACCGGTTTTGGTGGAGGTGGTATCACTGGGGATTTTGCGCTCGATAAAAAAGGGGGCCTAGGCAAAGAGCTACATCGTCAATATAAAGGTAGAAAATGTATGGGAGAGTGGCATTAGTTGTCGGAATGTCATGTGACCCAAACTTTGTCTGACATACCAATATTGCTAGTGTGTGACTCACAGGCACTGTGTGACTGGTCCCGGGTTCAACTCCCGACCTGGATGTTTACTCTTCGAACTATAATTTACATAAATATATTTTAATTCAAGTCACGTCAATTTGACTTCACTTCACGTGATGCTTAGAAAGCAAAAGTCTCAGGAAAGAGAGTCACCATTACAAACACGTAGAGTGTTACAATAGTGGCGCTCAGCTTGACAGCCTCATGAGATGCTTTTTACGCCCCGCTTAAAGAACCAATACTGTAGAAAGAAGGAAAAACGTGAGATGATAAGGAATGCGGCGGAAAGACTCACCGAGCCGCTTGATTCTTGCGGTTTTTCCCATTGGTTAGATTGATGGTCAGATTAGTCTGACCAACAGGATTTTTTTTCCGCTGGACAGATTTATTTGACAACTGGAAAAGACGTAGAAAAAAGTACAATGAAATACAGTTTAGACTTTGACAAAGTTAATATAATATAATAATTACAATTTTATCTTAAGTGTTCTAAAAAATGACCAATGTTTAATTCTCCTGATGGAATATTCCACTCCGTATGCATATAAGAAGTTGCCCATAAGGGCGGCGAAAAAACAGACTTTGCTCTTTCAAGGTTCTTTCATTCGTCAACATGTCGTAGGTCGAGCTGTGCATTTCACAGTTTCGCGTGTATACAACAGATAAATTCCTTAGAGTATACAAACACACGATCGCTATTATTATCGGCTAGATCGGTCATCATCCAGTGTGGTGTCTCCAATTGCGTCTCAAGCAATAGTTCCGGCACGGAAGCTACCTTAAGCAGTAACGTTTGGTTGTAAGCGAAATGCTCAGGTAGTAAGTATAAAATATTCCACCATGGTAATACTTAAAGTAAGAGTAAGTATACAAAAACTAAACATAATATAGGTAAATAAATAGATGATGAAATTATTCTACGTCTTTTATTTTGTTGGCCGCGTTTTTACCGGCAGGGGGAGACTTTGGGCCACCATAATATCTCTTCCCATGGGGTGTCTTGCAAAGCGATTGAAGGATAGGACTGTTTAACATCAGACTCAGCTTCAGAGGTATGGCTCGAGATAATAACAGAGCCCGAAATACGGTAATAGGCTCACCCCTCTAACGTGGGACCGAATACAATGGCACGATATGTGGATTTTAAGTCACCTCTGCTTACCTGGAAAAGGCGTATGTAGAAGAACATGGTCTACCTGATGGAGAGAGGTTACCGTGGCCTATGGGCGTGTATAACACTGGCGACCCTGAATAAACCTTATACCTTTCTTGAAGAACCATATATTGTAAGCGCTTGGGAAAACTGCAGGGAGTTCATTCCACAATCTGAGTGTACGTACGCATAACGCGCACCTTTTCTGGTTTAACATTTGGTTCGAGCCCGAAAAGAGGTCCATATTTGTGCGGTTAATAATAACCTTGTGTTGTGTTTTCGGCGGTGGGTAGGGTAACCAGTGTCACACAGAATCTCT
Source organism: Pelosia muscerda (assembly GCA_963691645.1). NCBI lineage: Eukaryota > Metazoa > Arthropoda > Insecta > Lepidoptera > Erebidae > Pelosia > Pelosia muscerda. The sequence continues at coordinate 3,543,050 of OY829098.1, read as the reverse complement.
CCTACTGGAGAGCTAACTAGCTTACTAGCCTACTGGAGAGGGCTTGTGTGACCGAAAAACTCTGCTTTGTCATCTGCACTGATAACACAGAGACTTTCTTAACCTTCCCCCTCCCTCCTCACCTCTCTGTCTGGTTGGCAGCACGAATGTGACACCTTTGGTGTTACAAATCCATATACCACGTGTCCTCCTGTCAATCAGGTGGGTACGTGCTTGTCTACCACCTAAATGGTATAAATCAAAATGAAGCAATTTATCGTGACCGTGTCAGATGCGTGTCAGTCCAAGAATTATTTAATACGTACTGTAGAACTGAAATCCACTGTATAATGGATTTTGAAGGCTTTTACGCTTACGTTTTATATGACATATAGGATTTACAACAAACAGCCAATTGAAATATGCTGCACTAATAATCTTACGGATTTAAACACAAATAAAAAAAAACTCATTCTCTGATCCTTTTCCCAACTCAGTTGGGGTCGGCTTTCCAGTCTAACTGTGATGCGGGTGAGCTTAGATATTTTCCGTGAAGCGACTGCCATCTGACCTCCACAACCATTGGTTCAATTCAATAACCAAATGGCGATATCGAAGTTCCAAGTTAGACTGGCTGGACTTTTTGAGGGCTCCAATTACCCGTAACGACGGCCATAGATGTTTGTATGGCAACCGGGACCGACGGCTTAACGTGCTCTCCGAGGCACGACCAGACCAGTGCAAACAGCCATATTCATGCATAGAACTTTTTGCACTGAACGGGGATTGAACCCGCGCCCGGTGCGTGGCAGTCGCCTGCACTACCGCCACGCCACGAAGGCTGTAACTATTTTATTATAGGCTGTAAAAATAAAAAAAAATAACTAAAAAAGCATATTATTGTATACAGGAATATTTAGATGACAAGTGTATGTAATGTTATCCCTCTGAAATGTATCATGGTATAAGATTTTCTATCGTTTACACTGTGACATTATATTGTTTTCTTACTGCCATAATATAAATTACAACGTTGTTTACTGTAGTTTAACTTTTGACATATACATTATAAATAACATTTGATACAGAATTTAAATAATTGTATACCTGATAGACGATGTATTTACTAATTAATTGCTAGTATTTGTACGCCTTGCTGCAGAATTTGGCTGTTTATTTATAATTATACCAAGACCTCTCTGTATCTACCCATTTTCGCATTACGTGCTCAGCCGCACAAGCACTACCAATTAACGTCTTGAAGAGTAATAGACTAGCGTAACTAATAAAAACACGATAGAATCCGTTAAAGGTATATATTGAACATGGCGTTAAGACGAAATAATTCAATGAACCGAAAGCGGAACAAAGACATGAGAACAGACAGTAGACAGAAAATATTACATGGTTCAGTGAGTGTTATTGGTGAGCAGCAGATCGGCTAGACACGAGGAGCAGGACATTAATATTAATGATGTACTCGGAAATCGAAAAATGGGGAAGTACCTCCGCACCATAATAACCATCGTGTTGTGTTCCCGCCGGTAAGTAGGGTAGCCAAAGCTCATTAAACCCCTCCTTCCCCTCCCCTTCCTAGCCTCCCCACCCCTTCCCAGCTCTCCCCCTTTTCCATCAGGGTGGGCAGCGCGTGTGTGACACCCTTAGTGTTGCACACGTTCATAGGCCACGGTGGCCGCTTTCCATCAGGTGGGCCGTGTGCTTGTCTGCCACCTACGTAGTATAAAAAAAAAATTACATATGAATATATTGTTCTAATAGCTGGAAGTACCGCCACTTATTTATTTATTTATTATACACTTTATCGCCTAGTGTGTATACACTTTACCGCCGGCCCCCGGTAGCCTAGTGGTATGGGAAATGGAGTGCTGGGACGAGGTCTCGGGTTCGATCCCAGGTTTTACCATGGCACACACCAATGACTTTTCTATGCTTTTCGAAGTTATGTGTGTATTTATGGCAGGTTTATAAGTGCAAGGTTAATGGCAATAAGCTCGCCACCTATTACATTGAGACTTAAACATAAAATGGCGAAATGTGGGTGCTAGCGTCCCCTAGCGCCCAGCGTTATCCCTCATGCCCCGACTGACTCTGGGCCTTCTCGGGTGTGAGACTACAGTAACGTGTCAACGGATCTGGCGGAACCTGCTCCTGCTACGGTTACAGTCGGTTTCACCTGTCACACCCAGGTCTGCGCTCATGGAGGATGGAGGTCATTCTGCGACCTCCGACTCCACCGCTCTTCGCAGGTTGTGTGGGTTCATAGTCTCTTCTGGATCCATTCAGCCGCCTCCTTCTCGAGCAACTTGCTCGCAGAAAGAGGCAGCGGCTGCACACCCAATCGCGTATCTCACCAACGCCGTGAGCGAGGTAGTGAGCGCGAGAATTTCTATCCCTAGGGCCGCAACGAGGACCAGCCTTGGCGTTTCCCACACCGTGCATTCGGGCATCGTTTGCAACCCTGAGTCCTCACTCGCTTCACAATGATAAACCCTGATATCTGGAGACGCAAGATGGCGTGTGATTTCAGTCGGTTCGAGTTCGACATAACCGCCTCGCACGCCGGGTACTCGTTTGCATGTAGTTATTCTAAAAGAAAAGTACCTACTCAAAGTTAATACGCCTATAACATTACTTAAGTCATCATTCTCTGAGCCTATTCCCATCTCAGTTGGGGTCAGCTTTCTAGTCTAACTAAGATGCGGCTGAACTACGATATTTTCCGTGAAACGACTGCCATCGGATCTCCACAACCAAATTGGTGATATCGAAGTTCTGAGTAGCTGGGCTAGCCGGACTTTTGAGGGCTCCAACTACCCGTAACGACTGCCTGTTAGTTAAGTATCGGCGATAAAATGCCTTAAAAATCACTTCATTCTACAATGTGCTGAAATAATAGTCAACTTAGGTAGAATCATCATTTTCATCATCCATAGCACGTCCACTGCTGAACATAAGCCTCCACCATCACCAGGAACCATTTTCGTGTGCATCGGTTATCCAATGTGCGTACTTTGGTCGTCTGACAAAGAATCACGCCGATTCTTAGCTCCTCTGGCCCTAGAGCTCGACTGACGCTCGTCAGCCACGCCAGTGTTGCTGCGACTAGAACCCCTGAGCACTTGGGGTCGTCGGTTGCACACTGACATCTTAAAGAGGGGTTGGCGGGTTGGCGGGTTGGCGGGTTGGCGGGTTGGCGGGTTGGCGGGTAGCCAGAGCCTCGTTCGCTGATCGGCAGACAGCACCAAGCACTAAGGGCAGGTGAGGTTGTTTCAGGTCCGGAAGATGGTGGTCGGAACCGCTTATGCTCCCTTAGGTAGAATTTGGAACATTATTATAATAAGGTGTTTGTAAGTATCAGTAGAATTCATTTTTTCCAGACTATTCTGAATATTTTATACATAATGTTATTGCGTACATGTATAAATTGAAATATTGAAAATAAATTCATGATATTCACTCAGACATGGGATTTTGCATCCATCTAGAAAATGTTTTTTTAAGATATATATGTTTTGTTTTGTAATTTGAAATTTAAGTAGGTAGGTAGCTATTGCATCATCTATGTTCTGCCTGAGTACCTTAGTAACAATAGGTACATATTTTTATATGCGGCTACACTGTACGAGCAATGCAAATTGACAAACAGCATATCTATTTCGTATTATATTATTTAAATGTTCTGCCGGGGTGTGAGAGATATGTAGGTATTGTTTTATCTCACCTCCGGTTATCAAAGAACCAAAGACGGTGTGCGTTTTAGTCGGTTCGAGACCAATATAATCACTTAACTCTCTCTTTGTACCTCTTTTTTTACGCAAATTACACGGACGGAGGAATATGAAATTTGTGACAATAGACCTTCTGAGTCTGAGTGAATATAATGTTCAAACTCATAATTTTTTTAATAATTATGGTCGAATTTCGACCACTGGGCGACCGCTAGTAATCTATAATATAAAAATGAATCGCGAAATATGTTGGTAAGCGCATAACTCCAAGACGGCTGGACCAATTCGAGTAATTCTTCATTTTATTTGTTCCTTGAACTTCTGGAGCAGCGAGAACGGGATCAGATGTCCACGCGGGCGGAGCAGCTAGTAATAAATACATAAATTTTCGTAAAATTTATACTAAATTTTCGCTTCACTTAGTAGATATGTATATTATCTCGTAATAACTTTAAATACTTAGTCTGTAGGTATGAATATATAAATAAAATATTTGCCAAGATACAGCAAGGCAAACTTATCTATCTACCACTGAAGAAGGTCTAAATATTAATCTAAATTTACCACTCCACTAACAGAAGGAGAAAATCAATTTAGATTTTAATAGACTCATTACCACCGTAAGGGTCTATATCGAATCGGAACTACATCGAGCGTCCTACCTTCAGAAATACCATACATTGAAGTCAAGATTGCTGGGGGTCGACTCAGTAAAAATAGTTCCTAAATGTGACATCAAAACATGTCAAAATTAAGAAATAGACTATACCATTTAATTCCATAATTAAATCCTCCTAGTTACATATAATAACTACTATCGAATTCGTAATGTAAAGGTATCGACATAACGGAACATTGCGATATTTGCGATTGGCGGGCTACACACGCACACAGGTTCACAAGAGGCAGACTGCCAATCACAATGCTCCGTTCTCTCGAAACCTTTACATTACGAATTCGATAGGAGTTCATGCTTGTGCTACTGGGCGGAAAAAGTTCCAGTAGTTTTATAATGGAACTGGAAAATAGTGCCCTCGGGATTTGGTCAGTTTCATGGAACTCAGACTATGGTTTAACAATTAAAATAATAAAACAAAATACATTATCATCACTAAAAATCTAACTGTCACATCGCCAATACTTTTGAATTACAAAGTCATTAAAAGTAGTAAATATTTGGGTTGTTGTTTAAATGAAGATAACATAAGATGATATAAGATTCGGGATAGCCAAGAACACCTTCCAAAAATTGAAGAAACTGTTATCTAACATGCTTATATTCCAAAGTAGGTACATTGATTAGAATCTATTAATTGATTCTATTAACATGCGAATCATGTTGTAAATAGTTACATTAAAATCATACAAACATTTTTACAGTTCGTTCAATTAAAAGAATGAAATAAAGAATTAATAAGAAAACGTCAAATAATTAAATCAAATTGAACTGAAAACACAAAATGTCCAATAGAATCAAGAACATTAAACTCATAATACATTGAAGGCACTTGGTGGAACTTATTGTTACACATATGGATAACATACTTGTACTTCTCCACGATATTTATTATTCATTAGATATTGGTTATGTTCAATAATAAAGTATCGTGGAAAACTACCGATGTGTCATCAACATGTGATTCATGTTCTGAATGATGACATACATATGCTCCTGCCTGGCCCCATGGGGAGGATGGTACTACTAACACACTTATACTTCACCAGTTTCACCAATAGTACCATCAATAGTACCTACTACTGGTACAGGATTGTATCCTTTGTCCGTACCGTACCATTGATCAGTAGGTACCATTCGTAGTAATACTGACAGGCTTATACGTCACTAGTACCATTGAAAGGTACTTATATGACGGCACTCGGAGGTTGCGTCTCTAGCCGATTCCCCGTAATGAGACCCACACCTGCATTTTTGAAGTTATCTCTCACTTTTAGGACTCCTTACCCATGGTTAAAAACCATGGAAAGCACAAACAAGAGTAATATAGTCGGTGCACGCGCAGTTTGCGTATTACGCAAGGAATAATAAATTCGACAAAATAAACCTTTTTTGTAAGAATACGTCTAGAAACTTATTACTAAGACTTCACTTTCTGTGTAAGCCACTGTCAGAAATACATCGTCTGTGAATAACTTACTGTTCAAAGATGATGTATCTCTATTGTCGCTATTAAAACGGAATCGAATTTCAATCGAATTGAAATCTCGCGTTATCTAAACGTGGAGTTACTCTATAGGCGAAACACTGTGTTGATTGGACCTTCCTAAAATTTTCCAATTGATCTGTGTAGTGTTCCCTACGTATATTGTTTCCTGTGTGGTGTATAAACCATTAATATAACTAAGTGTTCTTGGAATTCTAGTCTAACCGCACCCAACGTCTAATATTTTATCATTAGTAAGGTCGTGCAATGTTTACGCAATAATGGTTGAAACCCAAAACCCCACAAGTGAATTAAGGAATTCCTACGTGGTTAGATCATCATTCTCTGAGCATATTCTCAACTCAGATGCGGTCGGATTTCTAGTCTAAGATGCGGTTGAATCTGATATCGAAGTTCTGTAGGTAGGCTTGGTTTGAAGGCTCTAACTACCCGTAATACGACTGTCATAGATGTTCGTATGGCAACAGGGGCCAACGGCTTAACGTGCTCTCTGAGGCACGACTAGACAAATGCAAATCGCCATATTTCTGCATACAAATATTTGCACGGATGATCGAAAACGAGCCTCCTGCGTAGCAGTCGCGTTCGCTACCGCCACTATACGTGCGTATTAGTAACCGCTGTTTCCGGCATATATCTTGACGCCAAGTCGTGACAGAAAGAAATATTTGAGGTTTGATATTATCTGTGATATGTGAATTTGAGTTCATCCGCCGTAGCACCTCGTGTTATCCTCAAAATACTCTCAAAAACTTATTATGGTTAAAGAGTAGGTACCTACATGCATTTTATACGGTAACTATACAATGCGTCTACAATTTCCTTACAACTTAGGCTCGTTTTATATTAAACAACTCAAACGAATTCCTTTGGGCAGGCCGTTATTCAATACCTACTAAAGTACAGTACACACACATACATTTATATGGGGACATACACTAGGCGACCGGTGTCATGAGTTTCTGTTACTTGTTTGAAACTGACTGACTGACTTGCGTAACTAGAGTAATCCCCTAACCCGCAACTCGAGTTTAATAATAAAAAAATATTGGAAAAATCAATTAATCAAAAGTATCGGCAAGATGACGGGATGCAACGAATTGGTCGAAATTCAATTTGCACAAGAAATTTAGAAAACTCATATCGCGAAATGTACAGTGTCACATAGTGAGAATTTTTTTTCTAGTTGTCAAATGTAAAACGGCCTTAGTGATGAAACTTTAACAATATAAAATGATTCATAAGAAATCGTGTATCTAGGGTGATGTGACAAGGCCTTTTAATAAATAAAATCGTCTGTCGTTGTACATATAAGGCCGTTTCCTCGTGGTTTGTCACACCAGTATGACCACGAGAATAATAAGATAGCGTATTTTCTCAGTATTGGGAGCATAGACAGCCATAGCAATCGTAAAAGACAACATAAGAATGTTAAAAAATAGACATAAATATTAATATTACTACCGTAAATAGACCCTTCTCCCTCTTCATTATCGCGTTACCGAATTTTGAATTGTATCCAAGCTTGTGTCTCTTAACATTAACGTCACCACAATATCTATTTCTGTCAAAGTTGATAATGGTTCATAAAAAACTTTTCACGGGTCGTATATTTTGTCACTTTCTCACGTCTAGGTTTTGTATAAAGATACGTATGTCAACCACACATTAAATTTTATTCCTCTATGGATAATAATAACACTGTCTTTGCCGCACTCGTTGTTTGTCGGCTAACTGTCGGAGTTGCTCCAACAAACAAAATTAATTCTGTTTACTAGTGCAAGCGCGTGGAGGTCCCTACCTAGGTTTCGACAAATCTATTATGCATCATCATTCTATGACTCAGAGTTGGAGGTCGGCTTTCTATTTTAATTAAGATGCGATGATAAAATTGGCGATATCGAAGTTCTGTAGTTAGGCTAATCAGACTTTTGAGTGCAAATAGCCATATTCAATACAAATATAGGATCGAACCCGCGCCTTCTGCGTTCCAGACGCGTTCTTTACCAAATAGGCTGACAATTGCATTATGCATTTGTTCAAAGCAGTGCCAATAGTGCAGTGACTATGTTCGAGAGATTTTCGGGTGGAGATATTAAAAAATTGTGCAAAAGGAAATACTACTTGTTACTGTATTAATAACAGAAAGTCTGAATATAAGTCAGTGATGTGATTTCGAAACGCAGCATTACTAAACTCCGAAACAATCATCGAATGAAAGTAAAAAGTCTTGCAAAACATATTATTTTTGGGGACTAAATTTCTAAATATGGAATGAATTGAAAAACTTTGTTATAGCAACCCTACGGTGAAATGTCTGTTCACGCAACTGCGCAAATGCTGGTCTCACCGGCACGTGTATCGGGGTCGAAACATTCGGCGCATTGAGTACCTACTAGCAGTAGACAATTATACTCACAAATAGCCCAAACCACTATACATACAAGGAGAGAAAATGTAATAAATTGAAATAAAGCAGCTTTTCAGCATACTTATTGAACTCAAGGCCAGGAAAGAAATATGGGTGTACTGGGCCCCAATAATTTTTATATAGGTCATTATATACATTTGGAAATGCAAATGAAAAAAGAAATAGACTCTTTGAGTCGTGAAAACTCTTGAATCGTAGGAAATGACGCTGGGACAGTCGGAAAATCATAATCATCATCCCTTTTTTCAAGATGGCGGAAAACTCATCAGGTTATTTTACTTACTTAAGGAACTTAAGGTTTTCTAGCCCTCCTCCACGTAGTATCCAAAATTTGGTTTTCCCGGTTCATTTGCATATCTAACCCGATTTTTCTGACGTAATGACTACGTCAGGGATTTGTCAGAGGGTACCTCAGCCGCAGAAACAGATGCCCTTAAATGGCAGTGCAGTTCTAGTGTCTGATATATTTTTAATTGTAATGGCAACAAGTACTGTCAGAAGAAACATCATCGAGCATTGCGCTTTGTGGTTCAAATGACGAAGCATCGCAATTTCCTTCTTCACTATCACTATCACTATCACTACATAGTATAAAATAAAGTCGCGTTTTCTGTCCCTATTTTTCTTGTCCCTTTGTATGCTTAAATCTTTAGAACTACGCAACGGATTTTGATGCGGTTTGTTTCAATAGATAGAATGGTTAGGTAAAGAGGAAGGTTTATATGTATATAACATCATGCTACGACTAAGGTGCGGAGCAGGAATGAAAAATGTTGCAAAAACGGGGTGACGCAGACGAAGTCGCGCGGGTCAGCTAGTATTGTATATTTTTAGTAATTCATCGAGTAAACGTGTACAATAAGTTTAATTCTCATTTATCACACCATCTCATCACGGCGTAATCAGTCTAAATTATCCTCGCTGACTTCAGCAGGGGGGATGGGGGGACCGTCACGATTTCCATCTACAAAAAAGCCTATCACAGTCGGCTGCTCCATAGGTCTTTCTCAATGATACAGGGTTTTATTTAGAATTTTCTAGAAGACTCCGGCAAGAAACCGTGTTTTTCTTCCAGTGATTTCGTATTCTTACGACACTCTTCAGCTGCGACAGGTGGGGGGGGGGGATATCAGCACTTGCAATATGTTCGCTAACTAAAATACGAATAAAAAAATATATTTTTTTATTCATAAAATGGTCAACCATTTTCACCTTGCAAAGTAAACTGGAGAGGAGATTGCCTCATTAGTAACTAACACTGTGTTAATTTTTCTTGTTTCGCAAATCGAGCGTAATATAAGGGTGTGGCAAGGTAGCAAAGTTCTAAATAAACGATGTCTGGCTTTACTAAAGGGCAGTCGATTTTTATTTATTTTTAGGTATTAAAGATTTTTAACAGAAGACAGAAGATGGAGAAGAAGTTTGCGGTACGGCGCACGCGCACTAGCCTGCCGAGGCAACATTCACTCGTGCTATTCACGCCTTCAATATCATAGTCAAATTAGTAGATGTGTTTACGGGTTCTCTGAGTGAATTCACAAGGACATCATTGTATATTATTAATTATAAGCTATAGTAGTACCTAAGTTATTTATACCTAGTATTTGTGGTATTTAATATTATTTTGTATTGACTAGCTACTAACTAGCCGCGAGAGAAACGCGGTAGCCTAGTGAGAATCGCGGTAGCCTAATGGTATGGGTAATGGACTCTTGAGACGAGGTCTCGGGTTCGATCCCAGATTAACCATGGCAGATACCAATGACTTTTCGATGCGTTTAGAAGTTATGTGTGTATTTATCTCCCGCCACCACATTGGGACCTAAACATAAACTGGCGAAATGTGGGTGCTAGCACCTCTACCTACCTCTTCGGGGATAAAGTTTATGTTATGTTATGTTTAGCTACTAACTGCCGCATTGGGGCTACCTGTTCTGGTAGTTAGATAAGGAAAATAAATAAATAAAAAAAATTAACCTCATCATGGTACCAAATGTATGAATTAAAATTATAGTGACGTCATAGAAGGACTAAGTATTATACATGATATGTATAATATACGGTTATGGTATGAATATAACTTCATCCGTCTGATACTCTCCAAGACGTAAATTGGTTCTGCTTGTGCGACTAAGCACGTAATTAATTTCCTTGCGATTTACAACGCATAACAAGGAATCGGGTCAAATTTTTTTCCAAATTTATTTAGCTGCTACATTTTCGGTTAGGAATTAATTTTCAGAATACTCTTTATTTTACAAATTGGCGGCAATAGGCTCGCCCCTTATTACGTGGGACAGAAAATCATAGCTGGTGAAATGTGGCTGTTTAATTAATACACCTCTACCCACGGCGGCGACACATTACGGGCGTAAGCATATGTATGTATCTGTGAATATAAAGCAAGATTACTTAAAACGAATGACTGTTTCATAAACGGTAGGCATCCAGATACCAGTAAGTTAGCAGCGAACATCAGAGGAGATGGTCTGGGCGAGGTTGCGTCATCCCCGTGTAGTCTATTAATGGATATATGCGTGGGTAGAAGGCTCTTAGGTATTGATTTTCGCTCACTTACCAGTTACTTGCGAATATTGTAGATGAGTTATAAGATTCATAAGAATAATAGACTTGTATAAAATCCTCACTTTATGTGTACGGTCTTCGAGCCGCTGATACGAAGACGGTAGTCGGTTTGGTCACAGAAACTAGGTAGTGATGTCAATAAGATCTAAAAATTGTTTTTATAACATAACATAAACTCACGCTTTGTCAAGTCAGTGCCGAATATCATACCGGTTTCTTATTAAATTTTGTCGGCATGAGAGTTGCACTGTAGGGAAGAGAGCAATTGCAACATGGAGTGCGATCTGGCTCCGCAATTGAATTTTGCCATTTTTATAACATAACATAAACTCACGCCTTTATCCCCGAAGCGGTAGGCATAGGTGCTAGCACCCATATTTCGCCAGTTTATGTTTAGGTCCCAATGTAATAGGTGGCGAGCCTATTGCCATTAACCGGGCACTTATAAACCTGCGATAACTACACACATAACTTTGAAAAGCATCGAAAAGTCATTGGTGTGTGCCATGGTGAAACTTAACATAGAACCCGAGACCCCGTCTCAGCAGTCCATTACCCATACCACTAGGCTACCGCCGTTTTTATATCTGTAGGTAAAGATCCTTATTGACTTCAATCGATACTCAGTTTTGAAACGCAATTCACGGGCGTGGTTTGGGCGCGGTTCGTTTTGCCATCCATCGCCGTTTACAAAATGAAGTATAAAAATACCTTATTAAGAAAACGTCGATGGATAACAAAAACATCACCGACCCGCAACCCACGTTATGTGTGAATGCGTTTAATCTCATTTCCGTGATCAGGGTTATGTATGAATGCTAAAAACCATGAAATTTCATGAAATCGCATTAATTTATCACTTAACCTATAAGATTATGAAAGGTCACCCATCCTATGTCCAACTTGCCTAGTACTTCACTTTTATCTACTTCTACCGGCTCCAGTGGAGGTGGCCTCCGTGGAGATACTGAGCGTAAAAAAAAAAGAAAATTGTTAGTAGATCTAGATGCAGGTCTTATAAGTTCGCCTTCTTTGTCCCTATATCCCTATGTATGTTTAAATCTTTAAATTTACGCAACGGATTTTGATGCGATTTACAGATAGAGTGATTAAAGATGAACGTTTATAGTAAGTAAGTAAGTAATCTAAAATAGTAAAATAATAATATAAGTAATAGTAAAAAACATGTATACATATAACATCATGCTACAACTAACTGGTGCGGAGCAGAAGTGAAAAATGTTGCAAAAACGGGTAAAAAATAAAAAAAGACGGTGCAAAAATAGAAATAAAAGAATGTCAGCTCGTTTCATTGCGCTCATTTTAATTTTTTCACATACATTACTTGTTAAACCTCGATATGGGTAAACAGCCCCATTGAAAAGGCGCAACGAATTAAAAGTATATAAAATATTATCACATTCTAGTCAATTTCATGGTACGCTGTACAATAATTGCTCCGGCAGTGGCGCGTAACTAGTGAATAGAAAATAAATTATAATAACGGAAGGAGCCGGCATTACTCTATAATTACGGGGAATTTCAAGGATTTCTCGTAATGCTACCCTTTGAAATTCCCCGTATTGATATACCCGTGGAAAATCCACCTTCTGACTCATAGTAAAACCCGGTGTTATGCCATCCTTCACATCGGTATTCCCACAGAATATAAGCTCAGAAGAAGTATTCTTAAACTAGCTGTTGCCCGCGGCTCCGCCCGCGTGGATGTCGATTATCGCGTTGTACGACTCTACTCGATTCACTACTTGCCTCTCTATACTACTTTTCATTGCTGTCATGACAACGGAAATTGTTAGCGATATTAGCGCCAATGTATAGAAATTTACCGGATCAATTGAGATTTATGATTATTACTCCGCTCCCTTGTATGGTAGCGTGATGATATATAGCCTATGTTACTCCTAGATATTGTAGCCTTTTAGAGGTGAAAGAATTGTTTAAATCGGCCCAGTACTTTTTGAGCCTATTCATTACAAACATACAAAAATAGGTACAAATCTTTCCTCTTTAAAATATTAGTATAGATATAGATATAAAACTACATAGGTACAGTCACCTGCAATAATATGTATACATTTTATAACTTTTTCACATTAAACTTGTCGAATTTTACCGTTTCATGTCATAATGTTGACTTGTCATTTTATTATTGTGACAAGGTTCCAAAGTGTATCTATACATGTATATTATTGCAGGTGACCGTACTATATGTTCACTTCTGTCAATCGTGAAAGCCTTGACAAAGAAATATTTCCAATTATAATACATTACATACATTTACTTATAATTGTGTGCGCACAATTATTTAAAAGTAAATTCGAAACTCTATAAATTTATAAGCAATATTTGACCGTGATGGTGCTTCAAGGTCACATTGGCTCCCCTAATCAACCCTTTGTCTGCGAACACCCCTTACAATAAATGTACACAAATATGTACAACATATTGATACGTTACACGCCCTTAGGAACACCTCACACCACATATTGACAAAGACCCTCCTTTTTCAAAGAATCAAAGAATCAATTCATTTATTCAGTTTAGACCGGTTAAGACACATAAAGGGCTCATATGAATGTCATTGTTTTACAATTATATTAGTCGAAAATATTATAATTTATAGTAAATAATTCATTTGAAAATGATTCTTTCGCTGGTTCGGTAGTTAGATCTACTGAGCTGACACCAGGAAGTAACTCAGGTAGATGATCGTTATAATTTATCTTCTTTTTAATATCTAGTTTTGTCTATTATACTAAATAGGTGGTAAAACAGCAAGGGATTTTTATTATTAAGATACTTGTCTGCTGTATAATAACCTATTCCCTTATAGACCAGGGTCGATAATTTTTGAAACAAAAAAAAACATAGTATAAAAGGACCAAACCGCCAAGAATATAACAAAAATTAAAGGAAAAATAATTTACGGGCGATCTGAAGCCGGGAAGTGGATAGGGTGAGTTTTTAAGAGTAAAAAACGGTATATCTCGATTTCCGGTAAAATTACAAGTCCTATGGTAAAAAGTTAAATTACAAAGTAAAGAGCCCTACAACTTTTGTAATTACATTTTTTCACATAACCTCAAAATTTATGTGAAAAATTCAAATAATCAAGATTTTGGTTTTTTATTTTTATCTTTTGTTAAAATAATTCTTTTTGCACGAAATTTGGTGAAAACTTACCTTTCTATGTCCTAAAGACACTGTATTTTTTTTTTGATTTGAAATATTCATTATTTAACCTTAACTTGACTTAAGATAAAAAATACACCCTAATTTTCAATCGAAAATTCTCACGTCAAAATATCAGCTTTTTAATTAATGTCGGGGAGGATTTTGTTCGCTGAATAGATTTCAGCGAACAAAATCCTCTTTCAGATAATATAATCTCAAATTCTTTCTGATAATATAAAAAATATATACATCACTACGGTAAATGTTCTCAAAAAATGCAAAGAAAAGAAAAAAATCTCTAGTCCGAAATTTTAGGTAAACTTTCATGTCTGAGCTGCCTAGGGATAATTTTAGCTTATTAAAAGGTATTTCATAGAGAAGTGGGGAAGGGGCTCCGCATGTCTAGGTCTTTCTCTCTATCGCAGAAGACCAATTGGTCTTCCCACTGACAGCACAAAACCCTCCAGTGAATTTTGGCTACCCTACTCACCGCTGGAAACACAACACAAGGTTATTATTAGTCACGGTATTCTGTAGAGCTAGTAGTACCTCCACTTCCCAAGTATTACCGCTTAATTGTGAGGGGAGATACCGTCGCGTTCAACCCCCTAAAATTTATTGATTTTATGTATTTTATTGTCAATATTATTGAGAGTGTGCTGTCAGCCTAAGACAGGGATTACAAAAGATGTTATGTACTGGTCCCCTTTAAGATGAAATATGAGAAGCTATTTTAGATAAAATAAGTATATATCGTTGGCTCAAGAACGGCTCAAGCATCTCTTGTGACGTAATCTCTCTGGTTTCTGATTCAATTTGCAACAGTCCTAATAATTTTGTGCTACTTTAAATCTACATAACATAAACTCACGCCTATATACCCGAAGGGATAGGCAGCACCTACATTTCGCTTGTTAATGTTTTAGGTCCCAATGTAATAGTCACGGCGATGGCGCAAAATGCCACCCCATACCCAGGGGCTAGATGGGGACACCATGGTCCCCACATTGGGGTAAGAGGGGCATCTCAACAGAGATGTCCCCGGGTCTACCGGTAACAGTAAAAAAACCAACAACAACCGTTAATTTTTTTTTAAACGTTTCGGTTTCTTTTCTGATATCACCCCCCCTGGTCGTATTGTGTTTTGAAGTGAAAATATAATTCTTAAGTCCAAAAAAGGAAGTAAAAGCATGAAACTTGCTTCAAAAAAATAATCTTTTAATTAAAATTTTTTGTATTGTAAGATGATTTGTAAGATGAAGTTTATGCAGATGCGTGTACTACAGCTTCATGTGCTACGAGCGCTACGGCAACTACGAGAGTGCTACGAGTCTACATTAATTTACTGTGTGCTTGCTGTGCATAGTCAATTAATGTTGACTCGTTTCTACGACGCGTGCATTAATAAAATATTCTCCACTATGCTTCTCTCTGTCTACACTCACGACACACATAAGCAAATTATGATACGGTCAAGTTCACGACTTTTAGACACACTAGCGAAAGGTTAAATAATAAAGAATGTGCTTTTTTTATTCAATAAAGTAGTTAGTAGTTTTGCCTAATCGTACTAAATTTACTACTATGTGCTGACATCAGTTAAAATTAGTTAGGTTCTATTTACAGGTAATTTAGATTTGCCCAAATGGAGTTGATTGAAAGATGTTTTGACTAATAAACTCCTTCAGATAAACAACTTTTGACTCAATATGTGTACCTATCATTATGAATGTACGGTTTTGAGTTTGCCTTAGAAAACCTCAGATATTTATTTTTTAATTCGCTTTCGGCCGGTCAGCGACTTTTGTATAAAATTTGATATCTTCCCTCTGATTTGAGTGAATTATAAAAACTGTATAAGGATTTCGCGGATACAAAAACCTTGTACAGTCAAGAAGTTCGTTTGGAATTTATATGACTTCTATGAAAAAAAGTTTGCTATATGTGGATCGAGTTTCGAGGAAACCTTGCGGATAAAAGAAAATTGCGATTAAAAATTGTGGATAAAAGTACTTTTGAGAAACTGATAGAATTTCAGCTCAAATTCCCTCATCCTGAACAAAACCTCCTAATCTCAGGAGGGGACTTGTGTGTCTCACCATGTGTGTTTTACCGTTTGGATATTGGTTTGTGTTCAGAAGAAGATGCCCACGCCTACTTTATATCATCGCACCGCTCGGTATAAGCAAGGAGTTCGTCCTCACACATTACGACTGACTATGATTCACAGACTATGATTCATAATGCCTTTTTTATCTTCGATGTACACTTCACGGCGCCTTCAATACGATACCTAATCCTCTGATACTCAAAGGTTTGCCGCTAAAGAACTCATTGTGAATTAAGCTCGCCTTTGTACATGATTCTTGCAAATATTTGGGTATTACCTCTGTACTTTTTATATGCAAAAAAGAATTAAGAATTAAGAAGGGTAATAGAAGGTTTCTACAGGGTAGGCAGTAAGTACATGTGTAACGTTCCTGGTGTTGCAAACGTCCATAGGCCACGGTGATCACTTTCCATCAGGTAGGGCGTTGTGTTTGTCTGCCACCTAAGTGGTATAATATATATAAATGAAAACAGGAGTTCTATCGCTTAAATTTTATCAGTAGATTCTTCAAATTCAGTTTTCGCAATGTGAATAATAATATGATGAAAGAGGTATAATGCTAATTATTTTTTTCAGTGAAAAGTACTTTCGGTCTTTTTAACTTTGGTTTATTTTTTCAGGTTGGGAACAATTTTATTTGATTTGAAATAGTAGGCGTTACTTGGCGAAAATTTATTAAGTAGGTACTGTACTTTTATATGGTATAAATTCCCTTACTCGTTTACCTAGCTGCTAGGTATAATGATAACTTTAGTGCCATTCACATCTTCATTCTTCCACCTTTCGAAAACTGTTTTAAAAAAGAAATTGCAAAGTGTTACAATGAAACCTACTTGTGGATTCTAATGAGGATTGTATAAAATAAGTTGCTTACACTTGTATATTCACTTTCTGTTATATTAAGATAAATACAATACCTAAGTGTTTATATACTTCAATAATTCTGTATTAGATATATAAAGAACGCAATTTTACTGTCGGGAATTTTTACTATTATTGACTAAGTTTTAAACGTAATTCTTAAATTGGACTCATGTATCATATACATAGCTGTTAAGTTTCTAAATATTAATTAATTTGTAAAAAAAGAAGCTGAAAAATATATTAAAGTGGGGGATATCCTAAGGTATCGTTGAAATTGTTATACCATGGATCACCACTGGGTGCAGACCTCCGCCATAATATAGTTTTCGATTTAAAAAGTTAGCATATTAATATCTTAAAATTATTCTTACATTATATATATTACGTTGCATCACATCTGCGAAAGGACGGATGGTCGTTGGAGTAAAAGAGCCCTTGAGTGGAGGTCACGAGAAGGCAAACTGAAGTTAGGACGCCCCTTATCCAGATAAACTTATGACCTGAAAAAGGCGGCTGAGACATAGGTAACAGGAAAGAGGCCAAAAGCCTTGTAAAGGCGATTGGATAGAGGCTCATAGAGGCCACTAGTGGCTCCCGCACCAGATCCCTTAATAACCCCCATAAAAACACAATATGTGTCTTATACACACATGATAAATAAAATAAGAAATAAATATTCTACGACTATCTACACAAAGTCACCTAGACCCACGGTAAGCATGGCTTAACTAGCTTGTGTTACGCGTTCTAGAACGCGGATTAACATACATAGATACTTTTTTTTTTAAATACATTATATATTATACCTACATAGAAACACCCAAACCAATGCATAATTCCTTTTTTTCTTTTAATCGTGTGCATAATCCCCACGGATACCACCTCCGTCAATGTTGGTGGAGGTGATTATGTCGGACTCGAACCGACCAAAACGCACGCCGGCCATGAGTCTTTGATTGCCGGAGGTGAGATTAGACCAGACATATCTCTCGCACCCCGGCAGACCCGGGGCATGCATAATACCTACAGAAGATCCCTTCATGGCTACATATACATTCTACCATAACGACATTCGAACTAACCAATTCAATTCGCAAGTGCGTAGTTACCTATCTGTTTAAGATTAATGGTTTGTATCTTTCCATCACAATATGCGTATCTGTCTGCGAGTATTGATTTCCTGCTACTGACGCCACCGAAGCTAGATTATACGCATGCGCAACCCCTGAAGCACCCCTGCCTGCTAAATTTGGCTTTAACTATCGACCAGACCCCACCCGTTTTCACCATACCTCAACCCTGATCACCCAACCTCACCCCACGTCTACCTTACTACGCAGTAAATATCTAACTACTTGTAGACCTTCGTTTATTAGATAATTTGCCTAAAACCTTAGGTTATATGTGAATTGTTGATATGACGCCTTAACCTTCCAGGGTTGGGGTTTCACACGGCAGAACCCTGCCGCTCCGTTCAAAAGTTGAAATAAATCAACTTGTGGAAAATGGAGGAGAGAGCGAAGCGCCCTGGCTTCATAGCAAAAGGTTTGGATGCAACAATAGTTGTTGCTCGAATGGATTTGCCCCCTTTTCGAAAGCTGCTTTCATTGCACGTAACTTGGGATGTACTTAGTACGATGTTTTTTCTTAGAAACTTGTTATAGTAGCCTAGTGGTATGGGTAATGGACTGCTGAGACGAGGCACGCCAATGATTTTTTGATGCTTTTCGAAGTTATGTGTGTATTTATTGCAGGCTTATGAGTGACAAATTAATTTGACGCTACAAACAAGCAAACAGAAACTGTTTACGCACTAGCTAAGTACATCATATCTCCCAGGCTGTAACCTCCACCCCATCCGCCTTGAATTAGTTATTCGGTGATGGCACAAAGTCTGGAAACTGCAGTAGTCCCACTCCATATTACTAAGAATTTTATTTACGTATATTTGAAAAAAAAACTAGCTGTTGTCCGCGGCTGCGACCGGGTGGTCTTCTGATCTCATTCTCACTGCTGACGCTTTCCAATAGCGTGATGATAATCTTATTTACAAAAATAAACCCTTTAATAATATATATGTATATATTAGGCCCATTAGGCTGGCAGCATTTCCCCTATGTATATATATATATATATATATATAAACCCTCCACCCCCGTCGCTGAAGCTGGTTAGGGAGGTTATATCGGACTCAATGCACGCCACGTATCCCTCGCACCCCGGCAGTCCCGGGATGACTCCGAGATGACTCTTTCGGATGTAGAGACCACGGTGTATAGCCCCCGGATGTGAGGAAGTGCCCTTTGCATGACATGACCATCACTTTCCTTTTCGTTAGGAGGTAATTAGACCTCTATAGATACGACTGAGATTGCAAAAACTACCATGAAATTCTCGGCTTTATTGTCATGAGGGTAAAGTTCAAAATTAAATGAAAAGGAGTTTATTACGTTGATACATTCATTCTACACAGTGCCATTTAATTTTGGAATTTCACGGGGTATACGTAAAGTCAAAAATTAAATAGCCACGGTTACCACAACCAGGTGATTATGTCGGACACGAAACGACTAAAACGCACTCAGTCCATGGGTCTTTAATTGGCGGAGGTGAGAGTTTACACTCTCGCAGAATCGAGGCCCTGGAAGTTTGTGTCATTATCTTACGGTCTACTAACCCTTAATAGACATAGGCATGAATTATCATCAGAATCGATCTAACCTCCACAACCTGTTACCAATATCACATGTATTCCAATTCTTACAATAGCCGAGACTATAGGTAACTATAGATAGCTGTCCGAGACACGGAAGGGGTCCCAATGTATTAATGTTGGTCACCCATAGACGTCAATGTATATTAAAATAACTGACCTGTATATATTACTGAAATGACGGACATTATGAATAAAAGAAGAGTGGCAACACCTAAAACATTCATAGATTCGTCTAGATTTTAAAAATACAAAACAGCTTTAACAAATAACTGTTTCATATGTATGACATGATTGTAACACGTAGCTGTCTCTTACCTATTTCTATAAAAACACGGTTGCATTTTAATAGACGGTGTCTGCGGTAAACACGTGACGCGTTCTTCGGCCTCGGTTGCCATGCAAATATAATCTATGGTAATCTTCACAAGTAGCTGGATTCTAGCTAAATTCTGTAATTGCATCGTTTGTCACAGACAGGGCAATTTGTCCTTAAGTGCACCACCACATACTCGGGGGCTAGAGGGGGCACCGTGGTCCCTACATCCGAAGTGGGTCATCTCGAAAGAGCGGGCCCCGGGTCTGCTAGGGTGCGAGGGATATGTTCGCTACTATTTCACCTCGAGACTCATGACGGCGTACGTTTTGGTCGGTTCGAGTCCGACATAACCTCGTGGGATTGGTATACGTGGGGATATAGAGCACGAAAAAAAAAGGGGGATTCATCCTCACGAGTTACGATTACGACCGGAACGCACACTCCGAAGCTGTAGAATAGAATAGAATATTCCTGCTGTGGTATTTCTAAACGACAACAATATGGAATTATTCTAGAAGGTTCTTATTGTGTGGCATAGCGTGTGTGATGCCTAATAGTGTTGACACGTTCACAGATATATTATTCTGTGTGCTGAGTGATATAAAAATGGAAGATATAGAAATTCAGTCAATTTTGTATTTGGTTGGCTAAAATCTTAGAGGATGAAGTGTGTGTCTCAGTTGACATACTGCTGTTTAACTGTTCATTGGTAAATGTAATGGGAACTTCGGTCATGCGCAATAAGACTGTGGGAGACTATATAAGCGGCTGCACGAGCCAGAAACGCTGATTGTCCTAGAGAAAGGTCGACTTAGATCCTCTCTTTAGGTCCAACCCAAACAAAAAACACTGATAGAACTCTATGAGCAGTACACTGCCGTTCATATATTAATGGCGGGAAGTAGAAGTGATCCAATTGGCATTTTGCTTTGTTATAAATATAGAATTTATTTAACATTAATAATTAGAAAATTTTACACAAATTAGAATCGAAATTCCCCTCAAATACGGGAACTTATATGGAGCCAGTTGGATTACTTGACTTCTTCATCCTTAATTTATGTATTTCTTTATATAAGTGACTATATTATGTATTGTCATAATAATTACTTATATAAATAAATAACTGGCTGTACTCTCCCACATTCCCCGTGACACCTTCCGTGGCGTGGCGGTAGTGCACGCGACTGCTACGCACGGGGTGCGGGTTCGATCCCCGCTCAGTGCAAAAAATTGTATGATGAATATGGCTGTTTGCACTGGCCTGGTCGTGTCTTCGAGAGCACGTTAAGCCGTCGGTCCCGGTTGCCATACAAACATCTATGGCAGTCGTTACGGGTAGTTGGAGCCCTCAAATTCCAACTAGCCTAACTTGGAACTTTGATGTCGCCTTTGGTGTTGGACCATTGGTTGTGGAGGTCAGATGGGAGTCGTTTCACGCAAAATATCGAAGTTCAGCCGTCATCATAGTTAGACTGGAAAGTCATTAATTTCCTTGTGATTTACACCGCAAGCAAATTAATTCTTTCTTTCTTTCTTTCGTTATATACATATAAACCTTTCTCTTCAATTACTCTATCTATAAAAAAAAAAAATTGGTTGCCTGTAAAGTCGGTATACGGGCGAAAGTTTTACGTGACAACGACTTTGAGTGGTAAAATAATTTTAATGTGAATATTCATTCGTCGAGTGGAAGGGACGCGTGCCTTTCACTTTTTATGTCTGTCTCTCTCGCTCTTAGGCGGGCTAACCATGCCCGAGTGGAAGGGACGCGTGCCTCTCACTCGCTCTCATTGTGAGCGCATAACGTGAGCGGAGCGTAACGCAGTTTCTTGAAGTGTCACCCGGCAAGCCAATTTATAAGACGTTGTCACGTCAAAACTGCATCAAAATCCGCTGCGTAGTTTTAAAGATTTAAACATACATATGGATATAGGAACAGGGAAAGCGACTTTATTTTGTACTATGTAGTGATATTTAGTAGGTATTATTAGTAATGAAAGAGGTTTTCATACCAACATCCACACATTCTATTACACTATTCTTGGGAAATATAGCCTACTTTTTATCCCAAAATTCCTACAGGCAGTTATATCACAAATAAAATGCAGAGAGTCTCCGTCATTGATGCGGCCACGGGAAACTGCCAGGGTACATAGGTAATAAACGCCTGGCAACAGCGCCTTCGGTGGGTCCCGGCAAGAGATGTGGATCGAAGAAGTCCTGCTCACTACCACGGACTCAGAAGGAAAAGCTAGAAGGCACCCTAAGCTTCGAGTTCAATTTGTCCTCGGAGTCAACCAGGACAATACGTCTCCATGATAATGATATTTCAAGTAGCGCCATCTTGCAATTTCGTGTGTTTTCATGAAATTTTTGTTTCATTCAGCTATACTAACACGATCGAGAGTGAATAACGCAAGCGCACTGTGCGGTATGAAAGGAGTTTCATCCCGCGCACGCTCAAGCGGTGGAATGAGCTCCCTGCCTTGGTTTTCCCAAGCGACTACAATATGGGGTTCTTCAAGAAGGGCATTAGAAGGTTTCTACAGGGTAGGCAGCACGTGGGTGACGCCTCGGTGTTGCAAACGTCCATAGGCCACGGTGACCGCTTCCCATCAGGTGGGCCGTGTGCTTGTCAGCCACCTAAGTGGTATAAAAAAAATGGTAACTAAAAAATAAAAAAATAGCGTTGCCGTATTTTTTTAGTGCCAATATGTTGTGTACCATGAGTACTACCAGGGGCCTTTGGCTTCGGGAGCGTTCTCCTTACACCCTGTATATCACAATCAGAAGGCAATGACCAAGCAATGACTGATATATGTGCCATTAGACAATCTGAACGGTACAAACAATTGTTCCTGTGTGATTGTTCGCGTTTCCTGTGTGAGTGGGAATTAAATATTAAAAATTTTGGAGAGGGGAACGCAGTACAATGAATTATAAGTTCTAACCATATACGCTTAGCGCCCATTTTGTAATAACAAGGTACGAATAGCTTTGCAGCGTTTTACTGATACGATAGAGAGTAAATCGTAATTTCTTTTATGCCAGAAATGTTACCTAGGGCCTCCGACTTCAGGTCGCAGAATGACCTCCGTCCCCCATGATCGCGGGCCTGGGGGTGACGGGTGGAGCCGTTGGTCACCCTAGCAGAAGCAGGCCACGGCGATGGCGCAAAATGCCACCCCATACCCAGGGGCTGGATGGGGACACCATGGTCCCCACATTGGGGGAAGAGGGTCATCTCAACAGGTCTGCTGGGGTGCGAGAGATATGTCTTGCATAATCTCACCTCCGGCAATCAAGGACCCATGGACGGCGTGCGTTTTGGTCGGTTCGAGTCCGACATAATCACCTCCATCGGTTTTGGTGGAGGTGGTTACGTGGGGATTTTGCGCACGATAAACAAAAAGGGGGCCTCCGACTTTGGTACCTAGTCCTTTCCTTACATCTTGCATATCTGTCTGATTCCTACCTAACTGCCACAACCTTAGTCACTACGACATTCATTATAGTCATCATATTAATTTATTATGCGTATTATCTAATTATCCTATTACATTGGGACCTAAACAAACTGGCGAAATGTTGTGCTAGCACCTCTGCCTACCCCTTCGGAGATATAGGCGTGAGTATGTTATGTTATGTTTTATCTAAATAGCAAATGTGATTTCGGGGTTTTGTGTAGGTATTGTATAACCTAGGTATATCGCATTCATTGTGTATAAACTATTGATGAAATTAAATTTCAATGACTCAATTAAATTTAAATTCAATTTCTTTTAAAATAACCAAGAAACAAAATATCAGTTGTATTATGCTCGAATACTCGAAGTTATGTGTGTATTTATCGCAGGTTTATAAGAGCCCGGTTAATGGCAATAGGCTCGCCACCATTGGGACCTAAACATAAACTGGCGAAATGTGGGTGCTAGCACCTCTGTCTACCCCTTCGGGGATATAGGCGTGAGTTTATATTATGTATTATACTCATACGCTATCCAATTATGAACGGCACTCCGGTTCATAGTGTTCTATGTGTTCATGTTTATTGGGTGGATTGGGCCTAAAGAAGCGTTCTATGGAGACGTTTCTTTAGGACAACCTGGGGTTCTGACTCGCGCAGCTGCTTATATAGTCTTCTAGTACCTTACTGCGCATGACCGAAGTCCACAATACTACAGTTCCTCCAATGAATTCACGTCTGTTTGTTCATGTTAGACGAATTAACCACTAAAAGGATTTCGATGCGTTTATTTTAAGAGAAATCTCTTGATCTGATTTTGAATTTCACTTTACGTTTGATTGCAATTAGTTGAATAGAACCAGAGTAATAATTCATTGGTTACGATAATCGATATCCGCGGGGTTGGAGACGCGGGCATTGCCTAGTGATATTTGCATTTTGCAGTGTATACCGTATGTATAGCGACATCTAGTTAATATTTAGGAACTTATACGCTATTGGATTCTAGACTATTTTGTTTACTTGCATTTACTTGTCCAAATAAATATGGACAGCAAAATAGATGAAGATGAAATCAGAAACGTATTAATTAAAAGATGTATTTACTCCCTAAAATTTTTTTAGTCATCGAAATGAGTTATTAACTCAACTGACAAGAAATCTTACAGAATACAAAGTGAATAATGTTAATTAAGTGTTGAAATGAACTGAATGAATAAGCATATTACTAACAACGACACTTCGAATTATACTTATTCAACATATCTACGATGTTATAACAAGTTCACAATTTTAGCAAGCGTCCTGACAATAATATGAATCAACATCATGTAAACATGTTTTCTATTGTACCCAAGGCCAAGGTTAACATAGAGCTCAAGGCCCACCTTCCGCAAAACGTGACTGCATCAACAATCCCCGCGCTCACGGAGGACGGGGGCCATAGGTACTTTTAACCCGACTGCGCGACGCAAAGGAGGGTATTGTGATTATCAGTCTATGTATGTATGTATGTATGTATGTTTGTTTCTATGTGACGTTCTAGAGACCAAACGCATAGGCCGATTGATAATTCTTACGTCAATCGATTCGTCTTAACCTTGCGAGTGTCACTAAAGACATGACAGTAATCAAAATTCACCACAGCGACAACCAGACGCCATATTGTCAAAATTTTTAAAAAAAGTCGATGAACTATGTCAAGTGGGGTGTCGTTAAATAGGTATTTTAAAATCATCATTAGGTTCCTTTCATCATTTTTCATTTTAAATAATAGTTTAGGATATATAACGATTTTAATAATTTAACAAATCATTCATTCTCGCTAATTTTCTTACTTATTGATTTAAGTTTATATTTGAAGTATAAACGATATAAAAACAAAAATATTTTTGGTATAAATATAACTTTTGAATGAATCCTCACTAAAAAGTATAATAATTTTTTATCGTGCGCAAAATCCCCACGGATACCACCTCCGCCAAAATCGGTGGAGGTGATTACGTCGGACTCGAACCGACTAAACCGCACGCGGCATAATATGGTTCCTTGATTGCCGGAGGTGAGATTATATAAGACAAACCCGGTAACATCTCTTTTGAAATAACCCTCTTCCCTCGTCCCCATATATATAGTCTCTGGGTATAGGGTGGCACTTTGTATCACCGCCGTGGCCTGCTTCTGCTAGGGTGATACTCAGCCCCCCCTGTCACCCCAGACAACGGAGGCCATAGGTACCTACTGAGAATGTGTGATCATTGAATTTTATGTAGATATCGTACCTACAACCTATGCATAAACTATGAATCAACTTCAATCTCTCAATTAAATTTCTATTCTATTTACTTTACAAAAACGGAAACACTATTTAATTAGGAACGGCGCGGCAGTCCCGCTCGCGCTCATAGTGTTATATCAGTGCCCCTAGCACGAAAAACTATCGAATTTGTATCATAAACGGAGCATCGGGTTTCACATACACACAGATTCAAAGTGGGCTGTCAATCACAATACTCCGTTCTCCGTTCGATACCTTTACGTTACGAATTCGATTGTGTTTGGTGCTAAGGGCACAGTTCATGTGTATTGGTTGGATTAGGCCTAAAGAAACGTTCTATGCAGACGTTTCTTCAGGACAACCAGTGGTTCTGGCTCGCGCTGCTGTTTATAAAGCCACTTAGCGGCGCACTGCGCATGACCGATGTTCACATTACTACATTTCCCAAATGAATGCATGTCCGTCTGTTCACAGTAGACGAATTAACCACTAAAAGGATTTCGATGCGTTTATTTTACGAGAAATCTGTTGATCTGATTTAAAAATTTCCCTTAAGTTTGATTGCAATTAGCTGATTACAACCAGAGTAATAACGCATTGAATACAATAATCGTTATTCGCGGAGACGGAGCCGCGGGCATCGTCTAGTGATATTCACAAATTATACGATGTAAACTGCATGTGTAGCGACATCTAGCCAATACTTAGGAACTATTTAGGACAGTGAGATTTTAATACCTTTATTTTACTAGAAATGTCTTGATCCGCTACCAAATTTTCCATACGTTTGATTTAAATTAGTTAAATAGGACCAGAGTAACAATTTAACGGTTAAGATAAAACTAGTCATATAAATAAAATATAATCGGTGGTTTAGCGACATCTAGTGAAAAAATTAGGAACTATTTAGGACAGTGCGTTCTTTTAATTTAATTCTAAACTATAATTTCATTTGTTTGGGTTTTTTAATAAAGATAAATAGTCTTGTGGGAGCTTTTTTCAAAAAATATATTTAACTAATAAACTAGGTTAGTCACTGACTAACTAGTGATTGGATACCGGTTTTTAGTCTTTATAATGCGTTTCTAAGCAGAATACCTAGTATTTTTATACTATGTTTTTAAACAAAACATAAGTATTAAAAGACACACCAAGATTGTTTGCGTTTATTGAAGTACCTAAATAAATGGACTTTAAATGGTTAAGTATTTGTTCATTAGATGGTTATAACTTGTCCAAATATGAACAACAATAGATGAAGATGTTGTGTTATGATTAATTAACATGCCTTTTATTCGAGAAGAATATTCTCGAATTATTCCATGATTATCGAATACAGATCATACTATAATCCATTTGTTTAGGTACTTAAATAAACGAGAACAATTTTGGTGTGGCTTTTAATATGTTTTGTCGAAAACTCAGTATAAAATATTTTCCTACTTAAAACGCATAGTACCTAAAGCCTAAAAAAGCCGGTATAGAACCACTAGAAATATCAATCGTTAAAGAAATTAACTGACTAACAGTTAGTTAGCCTAGTTTATTTCTTTAACGTGTTTTTTTTCATAAAAAATGTCACATAATCTTTATTTAAGTATCTAAAAAATGGAGTATAGTTTAGGAATCAGAGTTTCTGTAAATTAAATTATTATTATTATATTTACATACAAATCAAACTTATCATAAACCTATGAATATAGTAACAGCGTGTTGGTAAAATTAACGAGTACCGCGCAGGCGCGCTTATTTCGACCCCCGACAGCTCCCCGGACGAAGACTGGAGGGGCTGGCGACCCTATATAAACGCCGCACCGTGGGTCGGAGCTTTTGTAGTTTCGGAGGACGGGTGCAGATTGGTAGCACTCATCTTCCGGAATTACGTACCCAAATACTCTATTATTCTGCTTTAGGCCCATAGCACACGGCGTATTTTATAAGAGCAGACGACGCGCAGATGACGCGCGTAGCGCTGTAGTCGCTCGTAGCTTGTGTCTTTTAACAGAGACTGTTCGCACTTCAGCTGTACAACGGCGTCGGTTGGACAGCACTGCTTACGCTGGATTAGTACTTCTTTTAAAAAGAAAAAAAATATTAAAAACCGAATCTATTGCATAGACCCTTTTACGAGTGAAAAAAGATGAAACGTCTCATGTCATTATCATACAACGTTTAAAATATTGGTAATACATAGAAGATTTTTTATAGAAGAAAGGAATTTGATAAATGTTATCGAATGTCATATTCGTCATTGCAAACGCAACAATCAGCGTCTACGGCGCCGAAAACGCGCGATCGTAATACGCGCGTCGTCTGCGCGTTAAAAATACGCCATGTGCTATGGGCCTTAGTGGATGTCAAAATTAGGAAAAACACGATACGTACAGATTTTTTTACGTCACTACATAGTATAAAACAAAGTTCGTTCTCTGTCCCTTTGTATGCTTAAATCTTTAAAACTACACAACGGATTTTGATGCGGTTTTTTAAATAGATAGAGTGATTGAAGAGGAAGGTTTATATGTATATAACATTGTGCTCTAACCAACTGGAGCGGAGCAGAATTGAAAAATGTTGCAAAAACGGGGTGACGCAGATGAAGTTGCGCGGGTCAGCTAGTTAAGTATAAATTATACCTAGTGATATTTTTTTTTAACTAGGAATGATGTATTTTTTTGATTGGAAGCTTAGGAATGATCTAACTCATACTACAATACTAAACCAGTTATTAGGTGGAACGCGTCCCCTGGTTAGAATTAATACTCGACAAACGCATATTTCTAAGATCGAAGTTAGTCATTTAAATTTTAGGTCTGATTTTTTGAAGATAATTATATTTTTAAATGAAATGTATGGATTCTGTATATATTTCAGTTGCTAGTTTTTATTTTATATATATATTTTTTATTTTATTTCAGTTTTTATTATTGTATTAGTATATTTTATGTATAGTATATGTATTAGTATATTTTAGTTGTATTATTTTGACATTTTAATTAATATAATAATAATAATAATTTAATTTAGAACTATATATTTATGTGTGAATTTCACGGTATACTTCATTGTTCTGTGGTTAAATGATTGGGTATTTATGGTACCATAGGCATTTAGTATTAAATAATTCTTATTCGTGAAAACGAGTTTTTAAAGTCACTTTAACGTAACATATCATTTAATCCTCACAGTTTCAACCTAACTTAATCTAAAATTTCCAGACGAACTCAAACTCGCTTCGTAACTGCATTTTGTCTAGGAAACGAGCATTTTAATAAGTAAGAATTAGTAACTAGGTAGGTACATTATTTAAGACTTAATGACGACCAAGAAGACCAAGAAGATCGCATTTAGTAGAATTAATTCTAACTAGAGAAAGCACGTTCTGAAAAAGTAGTCTATACCTACTACTTAACACGGCTCTTAGTGGTACCTTAGTGATCACCGTGGCCTATGCGCGTTTGCAACACCAGAGGCGTCACACTCTTGCTACCGACTATGTAGAAACCTTCTAATGCCCTTCATGAAGAACCCCAAAAACCGTTGGAACAACCACTACACGAGTTCATTTCACAGCTTAAAAGTGCGCGGGATGAAGTTCCTTTCGTACCGCACAGTGTGAGAATGAACTCCCTACCTATGGCTATTACTGTCTATACAGTATTGTGTCTCGCCCACATTTTGAAATAGGTAGGTAAATGCCTACAGCCGCGCAGTACGTAAACATGCGATAGGGCTGCCCACTAGCGTTCAAAACACATCCTACTTTAAGATGTAGATTTTAGACCCGATGAGGGTGTCATATTCACTGTGTGAAAAAACCCTCTTTAAAAATAAAGATTGAAAAAAACAAAAACTTTCTACCTACGAGTAGTTTTGTGATTGTAAATGTAGGTACCTACCTATTATTTTTTGCACTTAAATACACTGTGAATGGAAAAGTAAGTGTTCAATCCTGGCCCTCCTGAGGTTGAAAAGTTCCACACCGTTTATTTTATACTATACCTGCTAGCTGACCCGCGCAACTTCGTCTGCGTCACCCCATTTTTGCAACACTTTTCCCATCAGTTCCGTTTAAAAAAAAAATTTAAAAAACCGTATCAAAATCCGTTGCGTAGTTTTAAATTTGCTGACATTATACCTTATCTTATACACCTACAAAGTGATATTTATCTACTCAAGTCAGTCCCTAAACACACAAAGTAAATAGTCACACACACACACAAACACACACACGCACACACACACATACACAAACACACACACACACACACACACACACACACACACACACACACACACACACACACACACACACACATACACACGCATACCTATACACTCCAATGTTTATGTTTCTATTTTTCTATAACTCTGTAATCTAAGTATGATTTTAAGGGAAGTAGCGAGCCATTCCCAATACGAGTATCTTTGATTACTCACTGGGAAGTCTCAGCAAAGTGTATGCAAAAGATTACTGAAATAAACGTTATTTAATTTAATTTAAAAAGATTTAAGCATACAAAGGGACATAAGTACATAGGGATATAGGGACAGAGAACGCGATTTTTTTTTATACTTATGTAGTGATTATGAGTAGTATAAATCCTGCTGTTAGCCTTTTAATAACTAAAGGCCGATATCTGCATTAATTTTCATATTAAATACATAATTTAGAATAAAATATTCAATACATTATCTTTTGGAGATGTTCCGGAAGAACGGTGCGTCCATTCTGCACCTTCCTTCCGAAACATCTGTCGGGGAAGTCGGGTTCGGTGTTCAATCTGCCTGTGACGCGCCTGCGCGAATTACGTAAGCGCCAATCTATATAATCTGACGTGAACAAATGTGAATCTTAGTGTAACATAATAAGGTATATTGCATAAATTGTATGACACAGCACAATGTCTATAGTTTTTGTAAAAGTTTTGTAGTTCATTGTAGTATACAATTTGTGTTATGAGAATATAGTGTATTTTTCTTCAAAACTTCTGATTCTTTCATGAAAAATAAAATCTAAATTGGTGTAGTAGTGACACCTAGTGGATATGACAAGAATTTGATATTTTGTAATGCGGTACCTACCTACAAACCTTAAATACCTAAATAATTTAAGAAAAATATCTAGATGGCATTACTATACACATAGGTACACCACTCGTGATAATTTGTACCTACTTGATGATATACCATCTGATACTCTCCGAGACATTAATTGGTAGTGCTTGTGCAGCTAAGCACATAATTAATTTCCTTGCGATTTACACCGCATAGCAAGTAATCGAGTCAAAAAAAATTTTTATTCAAATTTATTTAGCTGCAACATTTTCGGTTAGGAATTTATTTTCAGCATACAATTTTTTTTTCGTAAGTGCTCAATTGGTGGCTATACGTTCACCCCTATTACGTGGGACAGAAAATCATAGTGGCAAAATGTGGGTGTTTAATGGACCCCTATTTACCCCTTCGATGATGACGGGCGTGAAGCAGGTAATTCATTCACCCTTTCTGTTTCCTTCCTCTTCATATCTGTCTTTAATTGTTTGATTTTTGTTTATTTTGTTTTATGTATTAGTGTGTATTTTGTTGCCTACCTTACTCTTTCTTTCATTTTTCTTGATATTTCTTTTTTCTTTCCTTATTTCTAAATTTTCTTTCCTTTTTCATGTCCTTCTCTTCTTCATAGCGATTGCAGAGTTGTGTACAAATTTCGCACTTCAGAGCCTATGGCCTGTTTTGTTTTTGTACTAGATAAATCGCCTGTTCGAGAGCGACTGCCATATGACCTCTATATTCTAAGAAATAATCCTTATTTAGTGGTATCATAACATAACATAACATAAACTCACGTCTATATTCCCGAAGGGGTAGGCAGAGGTGCTAGCACCCACATTTCGCCAGTTTATGTTTAGGTCCCAATGTAATAGGTGGCGAGCCTATTGCCATTAATCGGGCACTTATAAACCTGAGATAATCACACACATAACTTCGAAAAGTCATTAGTGTGTGCCATGGTAAAACCTGGGATCGAACCCGAGACCTCGTCTCAGCAGTCCATTACCCAGAACACTAGGCTACCGCGGTACGTGGTATCATATATAAACATGTAGAAAATAAAGAAATCGTATTATAGGTACTATACATAAATACTATACCTGCCAACGATTATGAATTACCTTGTCTCTTTAGAATACATTTATTTTTTAGTTTTCTGCGGCGATTGACATATTGCCCCGTATGCACACAGGAGTGCGTGTTCTTTTAAAAAATAATTATTTTCCTACACCGAAATTTGGGCCCTCTGTATGAGAATAGCAATATTAATGTATAACAAAGTTTTGCTATTCGCCGATAGATGGCGAAATGTCTTGTTTATCCGGCCATATATGTTATTAGCTTAGCTTTACTCTTTAATAATAGAATCAAAGTCCAATAGAGGGCGCTACGAGAACTATAAATTGAACTTTATTGACATCGTTCCGAATTCTATACGTCTCTTTCTTTCGCTTGTAATCGTGCATTAATAAAGTTTGTTATGCGAGAAAACAGATTTTCCGTCGTTTGAATTGGGAGTGGTCATAAGATCAGAAATATACATATAAGTATAGGATACAGCCTATAATAACTTAATGTGGTCTGTGACGCAAACTGTCTACTAACTTATGACATAAATGATTTAAAAGCGAATAATTTTTGTTGCATCGAAACTACTTCATTCTTGGAAGTCTTGAGTGAGGATCAACTAAGATCATCTTCACCTGTGTCCTTATGTAAAGAACCTTCATCGATGGAATTTTTTTTTGCTGTCTGTATTGACTTTTTATTGAATTGTGGTAGCGCTTTAGTTATTAAGGAGTCGGCTTTACGGCCGAGAGGTCCCGGGTTCGAATCCTGGACATTACACCACCGACGTGAATTTGCTCCTTATTCCGTAATCCCGAAGGGGTAGGAAGAGGTGTATTAAACACCCACATTTCGCCAACCATGATTTTCGGTCCCACGTAACGGACGAGCCTATTGCTGCCAATCGGGCATTTAGTGAATTTTTTTTTTTTACATCTGTGTTACTAAAATGAAAAAATAAGAATAATTTATGCTAGAGTTGTGCTGATAACAGAAATCTGTAAAAAAAAAGGTTTTATGCTGGCCAATGATGCAAATAAAACCACGACAAATAGTAGTCGGCATCGGAGGGAGTCAGAGAGTTTGTTTTCTCACCAATTGTTATAGTTTCTGTCTCTTTCGCACACAATCGGTCTCGCACGCCTCTCTACCTCACTTCGGCTTCCGTATTCAAGGATCGGGTGTTTTCGGAAGTTTTCGTAAGTTGGAGCACGTGGTCGAAGTTTGGGATTCCATACAAGTTCGCGCTGTCTGACACACTGTAGCGAGGCTCGCTTTAGCCGAGACAAGGTCACAAGAAGAGTTTATCTACAATTTATAAATATGTTTGTTATTTTTATAATGGTCGACTTAATATTTCCAGTGTAATAACAGAATGGTCGTGTTTAAATATAAACGTTTGCATAACCGTTATAAAAATTCTCGTGCACCAGAGCGCCTACCTAGCTGTGACTTTTATGGTGATTGCCTTAATAAAATGATATGGTGACAATTTATCATCGATTTACTATGACTCCGGTTTCACCCGCCATTTTACTTGTGGAATCGGTTGTATTGATGGGACAAATTAAAAAAAAATGCAGTGAAAGAACATCGCATAACAATAAAGTTACATACATTGGCATGTAGGCAGAGGTGCATTAAGCACCCACATTTCGCCAACTATTATTTTCGGTCCCATGTATTGGGTGTGAGCCCATTGTCGCCAATCGGGCACTTTGTAAAAAAAATATGTCGGAAATTAGTTTCTAACCGAAAATGTTGCAGCTAAATAAATTTGGAAAAAAAAATTTAGACCCGATTTCTTGCTATGCGGTGTAATTCGCAAGGAAATTTATTACGTGCTTAGCCGCACAAACAATACCAATTAACGACTTGGAGAGTATCAGAGACGAGACGCTAAAATAAACTGCTTCTAAACTCTTATCAATAAGGTATCGGCTGGATGAAGGGAATTTCATTGCCCAAAAATTCATCTGTAAGTAAGTATATTTTATTAATTATAGATGTCAATTCTCCTTACCTGATATATAGACTTCTTCACTGCTGTAGATCATGTATGACCGTATCTTTATATCACAGGGAGAGTGTCGAACCAGTGTCCGTACCCGAAGGGGGTCATCTCGAAAGAGAGGGCTCCGGGTCTGCTGGGGTGCGAGGGATATGTTTGCTACTATCTCACCTCTGGCTACTTAAGACCTAAAGACGGCGTGCGTTTCAGTCGGTTCGAGTTCGACATAATCTCTTTAACCGACTCCGGTGAAACTTCGCGCACGAAATGAAAGTGTAGAACCTGCATTGCGTAAAATAGCCATTAATCTTTAGCTAATAGGTTATATTTTTTTCTCTTCTATCAATTCAAATAGATTTCCACTACGATCAAGTAACTATAAGTTTAGCATACTAGCCTCCCCTACTATTGTAACTTTGTTATTCTAACGACTACCGTAAAACGAGGTTAATATGCATCCAGGGGTGAATAGGGATAAAATAGTCAGCTAAATTCTGTAGTTATTTTCTTTCAAGCGAAACTTTGGACTAGTTCATTGTAATCACAGGATCAAATATCTGAAACAGGATTATTTGAAATCTAGTAGAAGAAATTATTTAAAATATTCCATTGATCATTTTATCCCTATCCACCCTTGGATCCCTATTCACCTCGTTATACTGGTATTTCATTAGTAAACTCAAATAATTAAATTAAGTATAATCCAGTCCATTCTTAGGTGGCCAGCTTAACCCCATCGACTCGGTATAAAGACGGGTGATGAGGATCGTCGACAATCCCATACTCACAGGCGGTGTGACCTCTGGACCTCTCAACCTCAGGAGGGAGTTTGCCTCACTGTATGTGTTTTCTTGTTTGACATGATGCCCACACCTACTTTCTATCATCAGACCGCTCGCCATGGGCAGGGAGTTCATCCTTACGCACTACGACCGGAAACGGTGGGCACTGTGCGGTATGAAAGGAGCTTTTTTATTTAATTTTTTTAAATATGTAAATAAATATTCTAGGAGAATCTACACAAACGACACTTATACTAATGGTAAGCATAGTTTAACTAGCTTGTTTTATGTGTTTTAGAATGCGGATAAACATACTTAGCGACTTTTTTTGTATACACATAGCAAAACCCAGACCGATGCAAATATTCATATTCATGCACACAAATATTAGCACTGAGCGGGAATCGAACCCACTCCTCCTGCGTAGCAGTCGCGTTGACTACCGCCACGCCACTGAGGTCGTCAAGTTTCATCCCGTGCACGCTCAAGCTGTGGAATGAACTCCTTGCTGGGGTTTTTTGGTGCGACTTCAATATGGGGTTCTTCAAAGCGGGCATTAGAAAATTTCTACATGGTAAGCACGCACGAGTACAGCGTCCTTGGTGTTGCAAACGTCCATATGCTACGGTGACCACTTTTCATCAGATGGTTCGTGCGCTTTTCTGCCACTTAAATGGTTAATAAAAAATACCGTCGAATCCGCCCATTGCACATATCTGTTAATAATATTTTAAGAAAAAAATTATGTTAACTGCAAAATGGTGTATGTACAGTCACCTGCAATAATATGTATACACTTTGGAACCTTGTCACAATAATAAATGACAAGTCAACAAAATGACATGAAACTGTAAAATTCGACAAGTTTAATGTGAAAAAGTTCTAAAACGTATACATTTATATTGCAGGTGACTGTACAAAATAAAGTGTATCTATCCATCTATCTATCTGTTCTATGAGCTAGTGACTTTAATTTCATTTATTTGCTTGCTATTTGATAGTAATGACAAAGGAAATAACTTCTGATAGGAATGTATGGAGGAGAATGATAGTAATGTTATAAAAAAGGTTCAAAGTTTGAATGTGGACGGATGAATTGTGTGAAAGAAGAGGCCATGAAGGGAGAGCTGTATAAGTAACGAAAATAGGAGTATCCGTATGTATTCGTAACTATAGCAATTAGTACTCGTTACTATTCGTTACTATAGTGCCTATGAGGCATCGGTACAGTAGTACGTTACTCGTTACTACTGTACCGATACCTCATAGACATCTATAGTAACGAGTAACGTAACGTAATGCGAGTAGTGTTATGTTATGTTATCTGATTAAATTGGATGGCGTTAACGGCATGACATGGTACGTATATGCATACTACTTGTACAGTGTTCTGCACCGATTTAAAACGCAAAAGCAATAATAGTTTTCGATAATTATGTTTACAATATTTATTTTTATAAATGAACACTAAATAAAAACACTAAAAAAAACTGCTTTGCTTAAATCAAACAAAAAATATTTTCGATAGGAGTTCATGCTAGTGCTACTGTTTGTTACAATTCTAAGGGACCAAGTAAAATGGTTTTGTGAGTAACGTTTCGTTACTCGGTACTCGAAAGCGCACCCGTTACTCAGTACCATACATACAGTTTTTTTTTTATATAAAATTGGTACAGAAACAGACATCAGATTGATGACACTATGACTATGATTTTACAAAATATATAGCATTTTAAACCTGAAGTCCACTTACATGTGCACACAGCATTTTTGACTTCAGTGCCAGTTTAACTATTACTTAATATAAGTAAATTATGACTAATCAAATCAAATCAAATGAAAAAATAAATAAACAGAAAAAAAATTGTCCTTATTCTGAAGGCCCTCACTTACAGTTCTAGAAGGGAGTGACTGAAGAAATGACATCTGACAGTAATGTGTGGAGGAGAATGACATATAATGTCGACCCCACGTAATTGAAACAAGAGCAGATTATGTTGACGATGAGTACCTAGTGACAAATGAAATCAGAAATTTCTGATTGCGTGGACTCTTCCAATACTATTTTTTTAATTTATTTATTCACTAGCTGATGCCCACGGCTTCGCCCGCGTGGAATTTTGTTCCCGTTCCCGCAACCCTTGGGAACCTTTTCCCGGGATAAAAAGTAGCCTATGTGTTATTCCAGGTTCTAATCTACCCCTGTACCAAATTTCAACCAAATCAGTCCAGCCGTTTATGCGTGAAAGAGGAACAAACATCCATCCATACATCCATCCAAACAAACTTTCGCCTTTATAATATTAGTAGGATTATTAATGTACAAATTATTTACATGCTACATCTTGTCAAACTGTGACGTTTGATGGTGAGAGGCGGTCAGAAAGGCGCGGAGGAGGTCGGACTAGTTACGTAGATATGTATCCCCGACGAAATATAATTACAGATCATATTTCATCATTTCTTTATCAATCAAATTTTATTCATACGATCCCCGCTCAGTGCAAATTTTTTATTGTGTTGCTCAGTGCAAAGATATGGCTATTTGCACTGATCTGGTCGTGCCTCTCTGGTTGAACGTCTATGGCAGTCATTATGGGTCGTTGGAGCCGTAAGTCGCCTCACGGAAGATATCGAAGATTATCTGCGACACAGTGACATCTTTGAACGTGACCGAGACTAACGCAACGATGATGATGGTGATTTTATAGTGCAAATATTAAATATTTTCTATAACACCTTGTGTTAATTTCAGTTACACTAGAAGCTGTAATTCTGAGTTCGGGTTCTGAATTACCTGTGTGATTACGACATGGAGGTTTCTGCGTAGACACGTAGGTACGTCTACGAGTGCTACGAGCCTACAGCTCTCGTAGCACGTCTACAATTGTACTTTATATGACCCGGTAATCAAATCTGAAGTCCCATATACAGTACAGACGGAGGTAGTACATGACAGTATCTCCTGTCATAATTGAGCAGTCCGACTAGGGAAGTACCTCCGCCCTACAGTATACCGTGGTTAATAATAATATTGTGTTGAGCGGTTAGTAGGGTAGCCAGAGCTCACTGGAGAGATTTTGTGTTGTCAGTGGGAAGACCCAGAAACCCTTCTTTGTCTTCTGCACTGACAGCACAGAGACTCCCTTTCCCTTCCCTTGCTTCTCTATATGGTCGGCAGCACGGATATGACGCCCCTGGTCTAGCAAACGTCCGAAGGCTCCAGTAACCGCTTTCCATTAGTTGGCCAGGTGCTTGTCTGCCACCTAAGTGGTATAAAAAAAGTCATGCTCGCTACTTCTGTCGAGGTAGTGCATATACATAATAATGTTATGCATGTTTATATGTTTCTTGACGAATAACCTGCACCAAGAATTGATAGCCCTTACCTTTATGTATTGTCCTTATACTTGTGAGTTCACGATAGTTTATACTTACACATAAACAGGTATATTAAAACTTCATTACAGGTACAGGTATATAAAAAAAGGGACGGTAAAAAAAACTACATGTGTTTTTTTTGTATTTTTTTATCTTTTTATAACAAGTAGTTCCAATAAAATTTTACAAGTTTTTATTTTGTACAAGTACGGAGTAACCTCCGCTTATTGAAACTTAAACGCGTCAGATATTAATAGTGGCATTAATTGTGGAGAGTGCTTTAGAAGGGAACAGGGCAACTAGCGCTCGGGGAAGCCCCTAGCCCCTTGTGCGTCCGTGCGCCGTCGCCACGGGAGACTACCTACACCACACTTACGTGGCCGAGAGCCCATTACTGTACAACCAATACCGACATTTATTATTATTATAAAACATTCATTTAGAATTTTTAGAAGCCACTCGGTTTCACTCCTATCCAAAAATGACACTACACATGCATCATTTTTGAATTAAAACTATATGATAAAGTAAAATATACAATTTTTAATAAAATATACAACTAAAAAACTACATTTCTAGATGATATACAATGACATTTAAAATTGTAAAAATGTATAACTCAATAAAAATACCAGAATATAAACTGTTATAAATTAACGAGTTATAACAAAAATTGTCGTCGCGTTCGAAATTTGAATAAAGTAATATCAGTTCCTTTTATACTATTATTGTAGGAATTGTAAAGAGTTGGAGCGTTATCTGAGATGCAGATATTTGCAATAACCATTTCCGTTATTGAATATCCGCAGTGAAACCGTTGGCGTCATGCTGCATTGCAACACGACTACATACCATTTATCTATATAAAAATTTCCTATCGGTGTATAAGTGCCCGGGTCTATTGTATAATATTATATGTTCATAATAGTATGTAAATATAACACTGCTATAATACGCGTTGTTCAATTCCAGTATTTATTGTTTATATGCTTTTACAAATCGTGCGGTTTTTATTTAAAGTATAAGTTTGTAAAGTAACGCTAACAGCCGTCAGTACTGTGAAATTATAAGATCACTTCCAACAATATAACTTATTCAATAAATATGTTACACCGTTGAATATTATTACGTAACATTATTAACGCATCATCTGTATTGGACGTCGGGACTTAAAAACTTCGGGAGATTTTAAAATCTAATACATCGACACATTTTCAGTTCAAATTGAATGAAAATTACAGCCATTTTGCAGTCTTAATCTCTTCATAATTGTAATTACTTAATCCTTACAGGATTAATATAATATTGTAACTTTTTTTACGAAATAAGTCTATGCCTGAAATAAATGACGCCATATTTGTTCTGCCTTTTATCTATTGTAGTACGACACAAATATTATTGGTTATAATTGTAATGGGCTCACGAGTTCAATCGATCCAATGCACCCCGCTAAACTATTATATATTCACAACAAAACTCTTACGAACATCAAGACGTCTTCTTAAACACAATATTGAATTATAAACCTCTATGTATATTACATTAAATCTTCATAATTTGACTACATATGTATATATATTTGAATATCACTAATATAACTTGGTTTAATATAAATATATGGTTAACACAATTCATTGCTTATCGTTTTAATAATATGTTACTTTTTACAATTATAACAAAATATATTTAGATAATGTTAACGTAACGTGTATATAGAAACTATAACTATGTAACATTTATGAACTGTGCATTGGTTCGACTGAATCTTGTGCAGATTTGTACTTAATTTATATTTATTTACAAATTACATTCTATCGCTTGCCCGAAGATAAAATAAATAGTTAATGTTCCACGGTTAGTTTCGTCTACCTTACCTAATGATACGGTGTGCAAACATCGATCACAGCCTTCAGAAAGGTAAATAACGAGTAGTGATGCGCATGTTCCATTGACAGCTAGCGTGTGCCCACGCACGGTCGCCAACGACCCCGGCAAAGTTACGTTATGAGTAATTATCCAAGTGGTAAGTTATTCATCTTATTGTTTCAGTCATAAATAATATTTGCGTCCCATCTTCTAATGTAATCTTAGTCTAATGTGACACGGCATTTATCAGGCTGTAACAACGTTACGTTATTATGAGTGGTTTCGATATCAATAGCTTGTAATGTAACACATCAGATTAATAATTATTAGTAGTCTTAAGCGTTAATATATAGCCCAAAATTATAATGTGCGTTCACTTCAAATTAGTTGTGCTATAATTGCGCGGCTCGACAATCTTCGGGCTTTTGACAAAAACATTGGAATATCGGAACAACCAATAAACGTGGCTTCGATCTAATTACTTTATAAACTATGATCTCGAGACGCAGTCTCTGTAATGCTATCGCGTAATGTAGCGTTCGCTATGAGACCTAGCGCATGTACTGTTCTGCCCGGCGGCCGACACGCCGCCTTGCCTGCGCCGAGCACCGACCAGGTCGGCTCGTGAGGGCCGTGTCGCCGCCGGCCGGGCGCGCACCGATCACATCGCATGCCGCCCGCCACCACATCATAACAAACAAACTAAAATATAACTTACAAAAACCCTACAGTGACTTACGATACAAAAAGATCGAACGCTACATCAAGTCAAAATTACATTTCCATCTACTTATTGCTTATAAATTAAAAAAATGACATTATTGTTGCGAATTGTACAATTACAAATTGTTAAATTTATATTTATTATTACTTTATTCAGGAGAAATTACCTTAGACCTTATAATTAATTTAGAATAAGGACGACCGCGGGATGTGTTACGCGGCGGCGACCGCTCGTGAACTCTCCCTAGTGCCCGAGAGGCGGGGGCAGGTCGCGGGCGCCTGTAACACATCCGTACATCAATCAATTATTAAATATATCTCTTACGAATTGAGTTCGTTCTGCACGAACACGCTCACGATGCACTGGACGCCATACACACAGGATGACAAATCACTTGAGCTAATATATGCATAAATGATAATAGTCATCAATAGCGACGTTCAACATACATTTCATTTAAATATTAGGCCGTGCTTACTGCACCAATCACGACTCTCTACAGATCATCTTAGTCTTAATATATTGAATTGAGCAGTATACAGGCGCACGGACGCACAAATTGACTACGACCCTGTATTATCTACAGACACCTAACTAATAAGTAATTAATGTTTCTCTTTCTAGGGGCGTTTATGTTAAAAGCAGTATATTATTAAAGTCTCCACAAAATTGTATAACTTACTATAATGCTATTCACTTTTATTCGTCAATTAAAAAGATAATATGTTCTCCTTATTATCTGATAAACTATAAAATAACTTAACATAATTATTAACAAATATAAATGTGGTGTATATTTGGTTATATCATTTTGCTATGTTATATATTTCTTCAATTTTATTTATTCAATTCCCGAATGCAAACTAGTGCAATCTGTTATCTATCACTGTCCAAAGTTTATTTTATTAATTTAAATTTCTCTTCTGCAATAATAATAAGAATAATTACGATAATATCGGTCATCTGAGAGATATGACGTTTACTAAATTTATTATTATGTATAACAATATAAGTAAAAAAAAATATTGAAGTCTTTTGTAAAATAACACAATCAAAACAAGTATAATAGTAAAAAATCAACACACTGCATGTGTTAACATGCCCTACACATGTGGGAGTGACGTCTTCCCGATGTCGTCAGCAGTACTGTCGTCGTACCCATTTTAAGTGTATATTTTTTTCTACATAGGATTAGTTGGCAATGACCAGTGCATAGGCAGTCTGAGAATGAAAAAGTTTGTCCCTCCTCACTGACCAGCCGCGGCGTTGCTCCTAAGTAGTCGATAAATATCTTCTACATATTTTTTTAATGAACTCCTTCGCCGACGAAACATACTTATCAGTAAATTTATAAATAGGTATCAGAAGCTGTAATCTGTAGACCGTAGGTAATTACCGAACCCCCAGATAGACCCGTAAGTACTCAATGAAAATATCATCTTGAGAAGATCTATTTAAAATGGGTACAAGAATCCGATGGCACTTACAGGTTACCGTTTTTTTTTAATAAATTATGCCATAAAATGACAGGCTAGAGAACTATATTTAATTTTACGCCGTGACTTAGTAACTAGCTTTGTTTAATTAACCTAATCACATCGATTTAGAACATTTGTTGTGTGGTAGTGATAGAGGCACGGCCTGCCTGACGCTTGAGCCCATGAAACAAGAAGTTGGCGGCGGCCTTGATTGGCGCTACAAGTGGCGCCCGCGCAGGTGTCTCCCATTGTCAGACATTGCCGGTGGCCGGGAACCGCGGCGGTGGGAGAGGAGGCGGCGGCCGGCCCGCCTCGCCCCCACCCGAGGACTGCTCCGATACTGAAAACGGGTGACGTCAGTTACCTTGATGACCTTCCCAGGCTAATAAGTCTAGCCTGGTTTTGATTACGAACCAATCTACTTTCTTCTTTTCTACTCTTAGGTTCAACGCACAATATTCTTTCATACTTTCCTGAGTGAAATCCTTTCGCTGCTCATGTGCTTACAAACTATCAGTCCAGGTTCCTCGGGCCTTCCTCTATTTTTAAAGGCATTTTCATTCATATTTTGTACATTTCTAAACTGTTGTATCATCTCTTATACACTTTGATATTCATTGCGTAAATGTCGTTTAAAACTGTATATGAAATCAAAGAAAGATATTGCCCTGATGATGTTTTAATTTTTGAATAATGTCTAGGAAATAGCATATGCAGTTGGACGTCTTCAAGTCAACTGTTTTAATGGTTTACCAGTACTCGTATTTTGTTAAAACAAAGGGTATTGTTTAACAAATCTGGATAATGCTATATTGCTCGTGGTTTTCGCGTAAGCATCGACCGTTGTGATGTTTGAGTGATAAAAACGTGCGACTAATGCGTAAAGTTTTATTTATAATAAAATTTTTAAACAATAGTTAGTACA
Organism: Pelosia muscerda; assembly: GCA_963691645.1. NCBI lineage: Eukaryota > Metazoa > Arthropoda > Insecta > Lepidoptera > Erebidae > Pelosia > Pelosia muscerda. Next base: position 3,499,884 of record OY829098.1, on the reverse strand, counting down.
ATGTTTATTGCCAATTATAGGTAGTAATGTAGGCATCTAGTGGTAGCAGTGGCGGTGGGGTGAAGCGGTGTTGGTGTTACTTACGGGAGTCATGTTTTTCGTCAACGGGTGCGGGGGGCGGGGGCGGGGGCAGCTGCTGTTCTAGCGCGTTCACGCAGTTCATCATACTCCCGTAGAGCCGGCTGTCGCGGAAGCTGTCCCTGCACACACTCACCAATCATGTCCACTGACCGACAAAACTACACCGCATGGACCCGTATTCGCACTGAATGTCCGTAACGCGAACTGTTGTGTTGTGAACAAGTTTGTTTTACTTATAGTTCGCATATATAAGGTGGTTTGATTATGCGCTATAAGTTATTAGTTATACAAAATAATGCCCATTATTGATATTAGACAGCGAATTAATTTGACAGTTAAAATTATATTCACAGAACAGAACCCTGGTGTTTATATAATAAAAACTTTCAACAGAAGTTAGGGTTGGTGGTTAAGGCACATAAAAAAAATCTTGCCTTAATCATTACAATTTGTATTTAATTTAATTAAATTAATGTTCATCTTGAAGTTTTTTCCATATTACCGTTTGTTGATAAATTAAAATCTGAATAATACAATACATGCTATTAATTGACATCTTTTACAAATTTATGAAGGTAGGTAATTTAGTTTCAACCCCTTGTAGCACAAACCTGAAAAATTTTGACAAGATAAAGAGGTCTGAAATAAAACATTATTAAATTCCAATAACATTAAGTGAGTAGTACAGTCATTGTCATTATCTGATCTTTCATCAATAATACAGTTCCATCTATATTATTGGTCGAACCGTTCGGGAAAGGTAAATTTTATTTACAAATTAGAGAAACATCACGTGCAACGCGTGCTGATGAATGACCAGTCAGTCCTGGTTGTGTGCTGTCGTGATATTAAGAAAAAATATGATTAAGTACTTGTGTTATATCAAGAGACACGGTCTGTGCCATAAAGTATTCAAAACACATAAACGGTGATCATCTATGGTACTCTTACCTTCCGTTCGAATTCCGGAACAGGGCCAAAATCTCTTCAAAGGTCTTATTTTTTGTTTCAGGAACTTTTTTATACGTAAATATCCAAAAAATTGCAAGGAATACACTAAAAGGCAGGAATGTATAGTTTTCCAGTAGTGCCTGAGAAATAAATAAACATAACATTATTACACACATAGTTATTAACGATTAATGATATTTGTACAAGATAATACAAGTGAGAGGATTAGGTAATCTATTTCGGCATGGATCAGCAGACAGTCAATTTCATTATAACTCGATTGGACTCAATATTGACAACAAATATGACTGACCGTAATTATAAGATCAGGCCGCCTATATCAATATTAATTAACACAACGCCATTCGATGGCGCAATATAAATGTGTGTACATGTCGAGGGCTTACCTTCATGCTAGGAAAGCCGATTCCAACAACGAAATTGGCCATCCAATTAACTAATACGGCGATAGCCATTGCGCTGGGCCGAGGCCCTTGTGAGAAGAGTTCTGCGGTGATCAGCCAAGGGATGGAGCCGGGGCCTACCGCGAAGAACACCACGAAACTGAGCGTCGACACCACGGACAGGTAGCTCATCCAGTCGATCATTTCCTGCACATAGCCGAAGAACTCCTATCAGGGGATAGTAATGTCGTTCTTTCCCGTCACCGACCGGTAGAAATAAATTGCAAACATAAATGCACATCACACACGGGTCTGTCTGTGTGTCAGTCAAGGGCTCCCCGCGATGCGTGGAGTTGTGACTCAGTTCTTTGAGTGCTGGTAGCGAGTGTTGTCCATCTATCGTATGTACTGCGAATGCTGGTGAAAAGTGCCGTCCTGCTTTTGAGCAGTGTTTGTGTGATTAAGATTTTCGCTTCATTTAAAAACGCGTGCGCTGAGCTCCCCGTGGTACTTTACCATTTTTTGAGTGGCCAACAAAATGAGTGTACAGTGCTATGTGAGTGATGTACCTAACATTTATATTTGAAAATTTATTCCCATTATTTATTTACAATGCTTTCCTAAAGAGTCCGGTATCGGAAACAGGAAAGTGGCGGAGGGGGGTGGGGCTAGCGAAGCCGTGGGTGCGCTTGTAAGTGACGGTGAAATCTGTTACCTCTGACCAATAAACTTTGATTGATCGGGACGAAATAACAGTGTTCAACGTAATTGTTTACACGCACACTCACCTGAAGCAAATGACGGTGTAACAAATAAATAAAGGATTAAATATGTGGTGCATGCATTTAGTGTTGCAACAATAAAATAAAACAACCGCTTCACATTGATTACTGTCGTATGGTACTAATTCTGAACATTGACGTTGGGTAGGAGGAATTCAGTTCTATAAGTTGATTTGGAAGATAGAGCAACCAATTAGGGGATATGAGAGAAGATTCTAACTCAAATGATGCATTAACAGTCAAGTATAATGCTCGAACATGGTGTAATGTGATTAAGCAATGAGAAAGCGTGCGTAGGCGTATATTATTATTGAACCTTGAGATATACCACGTTTATAAACAATACAAGTCTTTGTATTAACCACGCGATAGAATCGGCAGTTGGTGTAAATATCATTTGAAAAAAGAAATAGAATTTTCGGACTGATCTAAGTAGAGTACCTATTATCCGAAAATTAAATGCCCGGTTAACTCTCTCTTTGCATGTGAAGGCATCATGACAAGTCCGAATGATTAATATTTGGACATTTAAAAGCCAATCCTTATTCTGTATCGTGGTATGCCTCAAGGTTTTCATTGGGGCCTTTATTTCGAATACGAAATATAGGCCCCCATTTGTTCTAAATTATGAAACTAAATTGAAAGAGTACATTGTTAATATAAGTTTTAGGAACAATATTTATGTTTGATCTTTTAGAGGTATTTTGTAGCGGTTTCCATTGATTAGTTATTGTTTCGGCCGGAGTTCGGAAATGTTTTTGTCTTGTTATATTTATGTTTCAAAGTTCGGAAAACTGTGATGTTAGAGAAATATCCGCTCACTGGCTCTGTTTCATTTGTGAAAATTTATTTGAGGTATTTTGGAAAGTCTTCTGTTCTATTATTATGATTTCTATTACATTATTTTACTTGTACTGAAGCTTGAACATTGTTGTTGGCTTCTTAAAATATGTTTCTTACTGACTATATTATTTGAAAATTAGTCTTTTCACCGTCAGAACCTACGTCAACATCGTCGTGTTTTTGACTTAGGTAACTGGTATTACCTATAATAATAGACAGAGCAAAAGCGATGTGTTGATTTCGTGCTTTTTTACACACTTATGACATTCAAAGCACATTTAACAATCAAACAACATCCGGTCATTGTCCCATTCACGAGCCACTATTTTATAAGACACACCTTTATGAGGAATGAAATGGTGATGAATATTGAGAAGATGAACATCCCCCCAAGGCCGTAGAGGTGCAGGGTCCGGCGTCCGGTGCGGTCCATGAGGGGGAGGGAGACCAGGGTCATGCCGACCATGATTGCGCCGATTCCCATTGTGGCGAATTTGGCAGACTCGTCCGTGAGGCCCGAAGAAGTGAACAGTGATGTAGAATAATAAAACACCTGTGGGGTGAAAACAATATGTCGGACAATCTAATAAGGGGTTGATGTGCAACGATTTTTCAAAAATAATTGATTTAATTTACTAGTATTCCCTCCTATCCCAAACAGGTAATAAAATCACAGACATTACGGAAATTTAAGATAATGTCACAAATCGAAATGAAACCACTTTTACACGGACTCTCGTTAAAGAACATAAATACGCTCATAGAGTGATCCGCTAGGCTATAGAAATTGAATTAAATATGAAAACTTTAAGAATTGCAAAATTGATATCCCACCCAAATTTAAATAAAGAAGATGGTTGAAGTGTACCTTCATTCTGGAACCCAGTTATTCATTTATACTTCAAGGTAAGTGGCAACTACTATCCTTAGTCATCTCACACAACACGACAACTGAAATGTAGCCGAAAAGTTGGTCTAAAAGTAAACAATTACAAAAATAACGCGATAAAACTTGCAAAAAGTGATTTCATTTCAATCCTTTCACGCTTTCTAATAGATTTAAAACCATGCGTTTTTATAACGTGGCGTCACAAAATGTGACCGTAGGTGATTGATTTTTTTACCATTTAAGTGGCAAACGGCCCACTTGTCCCTCTAACCTCGACAGTTAAGTTCCCGTCGGTGGTGTAATAGCCAGGATTTGAACTCTTGACATTCTTTAGCTGTGATGTCGGGGAAGACCTGATTTTCTTACCGCATTGATACCGCTGAGCTGTTGTGAAAGCTGCATGACCACGCCGATGAGTAGGGGTGCGCGAAGTGTTGGGGAGCAGAGCAGCTCCCGCATGGAAATGGACGCCTCTGCTTGCTGCGCGCGCTCTTCTGCACGCATCTCCTCGATATCTTCTTCCACCTTCAGAAGAACAAATAAAAACAATTTTTAGATGGCGCACCGCTTATGACGTCATGCACATGGCGCACATCTCAACAGATAAGTCCCCGGGTCTGCCGGGGTGCGAGAGATATGTCTTGTATAATCTCACCTCCGGCAATCGAGGACCCATGGACGGCATGCATTTTGGTCGGTTCGAGTCCGACATAATCACCTCCATCGGTTTTGGTGGAGGTGGATTCCGTGGGGATTATGCGCACGATAAAAAAAAGGCACATGGCGCAGAACCATACAAATATTTTATAAATTTGAAAAGTTGTGAAAATGTATGATTGGATGTAGTTTAACGCGAATTTTGGTTGCCGCGGGCCAGAGGCGAGTTTTCTATAAGCCTATATCTCCGGATTACCGAAAAAATTGCAAAAAATCATTCAGCAGATTTAAAGACTGAACAAGATTTTTTTTTAAATCCATTGCGAACAGCGCTGACTATCAGACAAATTAACAAATCACGAAACAGACAAGAATTTCCAAAAATATGTGTAATTTTAATGTAAAGTGATTACATCGATGATTGTAGGTACCTATAAAGTGTTATCCAGATTCAATTGAAACATTATTGCTACAATTGAACGGTCGGACACTAAGCCCATCAAGCTTAGGGTAGAACTATCTACGAATTACTGAAATTATAGTCTTAAATGGGGTCCGGCCTTACTGGACTATCTAGTAGTGATTAACATTCCGACCACTAATACTTTAGCGATTTGTGCTAATCTTTTTGGACATTTATCTAGATTGATCTGTGATAACAATGACCTACATTTATTTAAAAAATAAATCTTGGAATGAAATGAATAAGATAAAAATAAATAAATAGAAGCTCTTTAAATTGTGTCACAATGTCTGAGTGAAGTCGAAACGAATTTAGAATGGAATTTAAAATTATATCGAATTGAATTTCAAATTTGGAACAGGATTCAGAAACTAAAAATTATTTTGTTGAATTTTGACACCTATTAGTATAAACATAGCGCGCCTTTCTGTATGTAAAGCTGAAACGGACGGTAGAAAAAAAAACTCAACTGAGAAACCGGAGTCTTTTGGACTGGAGCACGTAGCGAACCGTTGTAGTCCATTTAATAAATATTAGTCTAGTTTTGATATTTTTTTATAAGTTTAACATGGTAAGTGCTGTTTTAATGATCTGGATTTGAATGATTGATAACGTTATTTTCGAATCACTCCCGTAAAATTAGCTAAGATGAAATGTCTTTGACAATAAATCAAATTATGGAAATAAGGCGATGGAAAAAAATATAATGTAAAGAAAGATAATTGGGAATACTTTTCCTTACACATTACACTGTCACTTACTTTAATAAATTATAAGCGACAGAGACGTCAAAACGTCAAGTGCCTAACACTAAAATTGCTACTTAAATAAATTTATGTTCATAATTTATTATTATATCTTTTCCAAAGTTACCGTCCTGACAGTTGGATTTTTGTGATCAGATTACTGAAAGATAGGAAAAATAGAGGAAAGGTAAATTATATATAAAATAAGACCGGGGCGAGAGTGATCGATGCATTTAGCTACTCCGAACAGCTTACACCTGATGTGTTACACCGTATGTTTAAACCACCGAAAATAGCATTCAAAAGCGGGGTTGAGGTCAAGTAGACAGCTGGTCATTAACAGAAATTTGATACGATTTCCAATCCCAAAAAATATGAGATAAGGGCATCAGGATGACGATGTTCTTAAAAGAAAGCAACATAGATCCGTGTAATATTTTGTAAAGGACCCAAAAAAGCAACTGTCAACCAGAATAATAACTACATATAGTAACTCACGCCTATATCCCCGAAGGGGTAAACAGAGGTGTTATCACTCACATTTCCCCAGTTTATGTTTAGGTACCAATGTAATAGGTGGCGAGCCTATTGCCATTAACCGGGTTAAATACCTGCGGTAAATGCACACATAACTTCGAAAAGCATTGAAAAGTCATTGGTGTGGGTGGTATGGGATATATGAGGATATGGGATAATAAGTATAGTCGGTAAATAATATACTAATTATTACAAAACTAAACACATGAAACTCTGGTTCGAGTTTCGGGTGTTTATTTTGAAACTCGAACCACGTTTGCGATTGGCCGAAGTTGTCGATACAATAAAAAGACACTGGTTGAAAAACGTAAAAACCTTGGCATACTTAAAATAGGATAGAAAAAAAGAAATGAAAGGCTCCAAGAAGTGGCAAAAATTTAAACAAATTGCTTATGCAGCACGCTGTAGGCACACAGCTAATTGCCCTACATTCAGAGAGCTGCTCACATATGCGATTTGCTGCGCACACAACAAATTACCAAGAAAAATGCGTAACTTAGACGGGGCGCACATTTTTCTTGGCAATTCACTGTACGCAGTTCTTTCTGCTTTGGTGTGTAACCTTCCTAACGCAGCAATTGCCTTGATATCTCTCGTCAAGAAGTGTTTATCTTCCAATTTGCTATGTGGATGGTGTTCTGTTCGTTGCTTGTGTGTGGTTCCTTATTGGTAATAAAGATATAAATATAGGCACACGCGTCTGAGTGCTTTGTAAGCGCTCGAAGGCTATTTGCACATTGTGTTCAAAGCTGGGCGGACATATGAATACTGCAGGAATTTGTATGGATTCAAATCTGTTCGAAATAGACGTACCTACTTCCGTCCCAACCACTATTTGTATATACATATGTACAGTCAATATAGTAGAAGTTACCGCCTCTCAATAGGTATATAAAATTATTAACTAGTATAACTCTCGTTGGGATATTTACAGTTTTTACTGGTTATTTTAAGCTATTTATCCAAAAACTTATCATTAAAAATGACGATTCTTTATGTTCCCGAATCCACCCGTTTTTTTAATAAAGTACAGTCGCACACGTCTGATGTAAAGTGATTATTGTGACTTATGGACGTTTACAACACTATGAGCGTCACACTCAATATATTCGTATTCCGTTCAGTAAGAGTTCGAATTAGCACGCTCTATCAGAAACGACATGATTTTTAAAGTATAATTCTTTCTCGCGGTAGCCTAGTGGTATGGGTAATGGACTGCTAAGACGAGGTCTCGTATTCGATCCCAGGTTTTACCATGGCACACACCAATGATATTTTAGATGCTTTTTGAAATTATGTGTGTATCTATCCCAGGTTTATAAGTGTCCAGTTAATAGCAATAGGCTCGCTACCTATTACATTGGGACCTAAACATCAACTGGCGAAATGTGGGTGCTAGCACTTCTGCGTGTGTTATGAGTTTATGTAATTCTTTTTCGACCAAAAAGTTAAAAATACATAACATATTTTCACAGCACTGAAAAGATTATAACAATCAAGTATATCTCACTAATCTATTGTACTAAATTGTAAGCATACAGCTATTGTTAATTTGATACGTCCTGCAATGTACTTCTAAGTAATTTCGACGCAAGTTCTCTGAGAGCGTCATGTTAGGTGTTTTTGCGAGGCACATCTGTCGTACAGCTATTGAATACATAGATATATGTACATAGTTGGAAACTTTTAAGGTCAAAGCACATTAGAGCCACCCGGCACCCGACTAGCACCGCCTGGCTTCGAGTGGATAGTATTCTTTTGTTAAGAATACCTTCCTACTCGTACTAGGGGTATTCTTTCACTACATAAACTACAGAGAACTTTGAATGTGGACTGACTGCGTTCTGTCATCGAATGGTTTACGCGCAGAAGGTTGCCAAGTCTAAAAAGGATCGAACAAGGGAGATTTCGAAGAAACCCATTTGTCAAGGGCTTTAAAGGTTCGAAAAAAATCTTCTTCTTCTTCGAGTCAATGGCTCTGTTATCCAGCAATTTTGGTGAGAGGATTGGTCAGCCTAGAGGAAATTAGTTGTAAATATTTAGTAGCAGCATTTAGTAATTCGCAATTTTTAGGACAAAGTAAATTAATGCTCATGCTGTTCCTTCTTTGCTCCAAACCTGCTCCATCATGACAAATACGCGCTCGCAAGCGAGTAACACGTCCAATTTTTTGGTTTTTTTTAGAAAATATGGGAGAGATCGTCGCATCTTGGGCGGAGTCTCCTGGGCAATGGGTTGGCGACCCCTAAACGTAGACAACGTATGGTGAGTGGTGACTCCCAAAGAAACCACTCATATTATTTGAGGACAGCGTAATGCCTACTCGTTTACCAAACGTCCAATCGTTAGGTGGCTCTAATGAGTAATGAATCTTACATTTTAAGCAGCAAGAGTCGATATTGAATATGATTTAATTGTACAATGAAAATCTATACTTTACCAAATTATGTTTGAACTAAAACATATTCTAACAACAAAAGCAACAAGATTTTCGTAATATATTAACAAGGGAACTTTACAGCAATGTGTAACTCAATCGCGTTGTGAATAAGATCAGAGGTGAGAACGGATCAGAGGTGGGATGTGGGATCATAATTATCATGTTAGATACCTTTACCTTTGTGCTCGGAGCCTTCTTGCTAGTTCAATTTGTACTGGAACGACGGCCCGAAGTCAACCAGCAGGTGATTTATTTTTCCGTGCGTGTAATCCCCACGGATGCCAATCTCACTGGAGTCAGTGAGAGAGGTTATGTCGGATTTGAACCGACTAAAACGCACGCGGTAAAAGCGGTAAAAGACCGCGGTAGCCTAGTGGTATGGGCAATGGACTGCTGAGACGAGATCTCGGGTTCGATCCCATGTTTTACCATGGCACACACCAATGACTTTTCGATGGTTTTCGAAGTTATGTGCGTATTTATCGCAGGTTTATAAGTGCCCGTTTAATAGCAATAGGCACGCCACCTATTACGTTGGGACCTAAACATGGCGAAATGTGGGTGCTAGCACCTCTGCCTACCCTTGCAGGGATATAGGCGTGAGTTTATATTATGTTTATGTATGAAAATGCACGCCATCTTTGTGTCACATCCTTCGCATCCCGGCAATTCCAAGGAAATGTTCCCTTTTGGGTGTAGAGACCACGGTGTCGCCGTCTTTGCCGCGGCCTAGAAGCTTAAATGTTATATACCTGATTGCTAGCCCTTAGTCTCCTGAGAGCCCGTCGAGCCTCTTCTTCCCATTGGCGAGTGATGAGCAAGTACCGTGGTGACTCAGGACAAGCGGGCAAAAGCAGCAGTTGTAATATCGCCGGACAGATTGCCAGACCTGTGTTATGAGAAAGTCTTAGACGATTTGTAAAATATGATAGAGGTGATAATATGGTGAGAATGTTCACAATAGTAGTAGTACTAGCCTATTATTCAACTTAACCAATCGCAAAGTAACTATGCGCTGTCGTATTAGCCGACACATTTAATTTGGGTTAGTTTTACACTAGTGCTACATATTATGTTGACCAATTGAAATCTATGATCGGCTCTGGTTACGATTGCGTTTGAAACTCATTATCAAATAGATTGCCCTTGAAGATTGGTATAATATGGCTGGAATGTCTACAGTAGTAATAGTACTGGGCTCTTATTCAACTTGGTCAAACGTAACGTAACTACGCGCGTTTGTATTAGCCGACATATTTAAGTTGGTTTAGTTTTATGCCATTTTTACTTTTCATGTTGACCAATTGAAATATATCGTCTACTCAGGTTTGAAACTCATTGTCAAGTAGAATAAAGCCCTTGTAGGTTAGCGTTCAACATTATATTCTATTGGCCCCTTACTGTCAATCTTTTACAGCATTTAAGACACTTATCGGTTTTACTAAGGAAATAATCATAAGTTATGATTACTAGCGTAAATGGAACAACTGTTTCCTATTACCACGTTACCGATTTTAAAACGTCAAATGAATTCTTTTTTAAACTTTTTATGATGGCCTGATCTGACACATTGATAGGTTTATAAAAAAGAATAAATAAAACAAACGGGGTGAGCTAAATAAAACTGTTTAAAAAACGTTTCACGTTTCATATACCTACTGTGTCTCTTTCTCACACCTAAGTTTTTCGTAAAGATATGTGTGTTACTCGCGTAGTTTGTCCCTCTAAATATTACTAAGAATTTTAAGGAAATATTTCAAATTCGTTAATGTGTTGCACTACGCGTGTTTTTAATACAAATAGACTAACAAAATATCACGCAATACCTACGTGTGATGTAGAGCAGTATGTCTATGGTCTAATTGAAAAGTCAAATTCAAATAGTTTAATATGTCTTCACGGAAATTTGAATTTCGAATGTTTTATTTTATGTTTCTTTTTAGCCTCGACGAATAGAATTGAATATCAATTTATTGTACACCATTAATAAGTATTGGATTTAATATTTCATTGAGTTCATTGTCTTATTACTTTATTTATTGTTTAGTAATTATTCACGAACGTTAGAAAGCATTGTGTACTCGTAGAATGTTCTAGATTAATCATTATTTTAGTAATAATTGTGATGTGAAAACTTTGAATCGATAAACTTTATACAGCAAAGCTTTATGGTTGGCTTATGGTTTATTCCGAATTCGCTATACGAATTTAAATTCGAACACGACAATTGTTTAACCATATTTCGTTTTAAATCCCTGCAGAAGATTATAAAAAGATAGCTTAAGCTGAAAAAATACCCTTATATTAATATCACAATCGTATTCCACTAAAAAATAGCATTCCGTTTGATGTCTTAGTGACCCCAATACTCCGCTGGCTAACAAGACGTTCAACAAAGGCAGTAAAACATTTCTTTACGATTATCGGCTTATTGTTTGGGAGCATCAACGTATACCCTCACCTTCCTCCCTCGAGGGAGGCGAGGCGTCGGTGCTCATTTTGCTTCTATCTTTCCATACTTCACAACTTCTTGTTCTGTCTTAAACCTTTGATATGTACCATTGATTTTTGTGCTTTTAGGCTGCTTTTTCAACAAAAAACTACCATTTAAGGTACTGATTCTTTTTCGTGCTCATACGTTTTCAAATACAGACAGTATTAACTGAATAGATCTGGCTAAAATAAAGTATAAGGCAATAGTTACCACTATGGCAGTGAACCTGATGGAAAGTGGTAGCTGTGACCAATAGACGTATGTAGCACCAGGGGCTAACGACACTCATCATTCATTGAACCTTTTCCCAACACAGTTGGGGTTGACCTCCACAACCAATGGTCCAATGACCAATGGCGATATCGAAATTCCAAGTTAGACTGGTTGAATTTTTGAGGGCTCCAACTACCCGTAACGACTGCCATAGATGTTTAATAGGGGCTAACGACCCTATAAGAACCTATTTTAAGAACCCCTATTGAAGCTGCATGTAGTTTTTTCACAGTTGAGACATCATTCCGTAGCTGGAGCGTTTATTACAATTTATTTTATATTTCACTGGCTGATGAATCACTTAATGTTTATAATTTTCGGGGACTCAAGTCGGACGAGAGTCAAGTCGTGACCACGGGTGCTGCAACGCACCCGAAACGTCGATAAAAGTAAGTGTTCAAAAATATATCGCGTGAAGTCCCCGAAAATTATAAACATTATGAGTAAACGCCGCGATAGTTTAAAAGTTACATGATGAATCACTTACCAAGCAATATCGGCCATCCATCATCAGTACCGAGGATCTGCTCGATGCCCAGAACTTGAGAAAGTAGAAGACCCACCGTAACCGCCAGCTGGTTCACCGTACCAAGACCCCCACGTAGATTTAGGGGCGCAATCTCCGATATGTACATTGGTACTAGTGAAGTATTCAACCCTGTTGGAGAAAATTTGTTTAGAGTTTTAGATTCAACTAGCTGACCCGCGCAACTTCGTCTGCGTCACCCCGTTTTTGCAACATTTTTCATTCCTACTCCGTACCTGCTGGTCGTAGCATGATATTATATACATATAAACCTTTCTCTTTAACAATTCTATCTATTAAAACAAACCGCATTAAAATCCGTTGCATAGTTTTGAAGATTTAATCATATATACATATAATATACATATAAATATACGTATAATAATAAATATAATATAAATAAACACATATAGATACAAAGGACAAGAAAAATAGGGACAGAGAACGCGACTTTATTTTATACTATGTAGTGATATGTCGTTTAGAGAGCTCATCTTTCTCTTTGGAGCATGGGATCTATAAAGACCCGAAGGCCATGACCCCGGGTCTACCGGGAATCACCTCCGAAAACTAAAGACTTAATCGTATCGTATCTTAATCGTATCGTATCCTTGTCTATAAATATATCGGCTTTTACAGAACCAGTAGAAAGCTAGCGTCACGGCTGTATATTCACCAAAATATAACCTTATCTCGTTAGAGAAAGCAATTTATGTCTGTGTATTTCGTTTTCGTTCTCGATAAAAATGTCCTTATTTTATTGAGAAACCTGTAATTGATAGTCACAATTCATTCCAAAATAAATAAACGTCAATATTGAAAAAAAGAAGAAGGTAACTCTTAAGAAGTTTATTTATTTACAAACAAATAAATATTTGATGTTTGATCAAGTTGTATATGGATAAGGAAAATTGAGCCAGCACCTCCTTTAAGGAAAACCTCTCAAACGAATCGTCCAATTTAAATGAAGTTGATTTTTATCTTTCTTTTTTATAAACAAAATTATTTCTTTTCATTCTTGAGTACAAAGTAACTACGTACCTACCTGTTTGTAGTTCAATCGTAACGTTATTTTTACTAGTGTTAATAGAGCAACAGTCTTCTCCACACCACGGTTTGGAATTGTAACAAGTTGATAGGTTTATAAAAAACGTTTCACGGTTGATATACTCTGCCTATTTTCACACCTAGGTTTTGTATAAAGATATGTATGTCGTTCACATACTTTGGTCATCTCACCATCATCATCATCATCATCATCATCATCATCATCATCATCATCATCATCATCATCATCATCATCATCATCATCATGATCATCATCATAATCACTATCATCATCATGTAGAAGTTCAATCAATCAATTTCGCATAAAAATTGTCGAAGAAAAGCTTGGATTTGAATACGATACCCTTCTGATAACTTTGAAGGCCATACCAATCTCTTGCTTGACTTATACAAATTTTATAGAAGCGACTGTCGTCTGTCCTACCTAACCTTCAAATCATCATGCCTGATAAGGCAATACAATTCGTGGTATTCTATTATTAATAATATTCCAGCGTAAGTATTTTATGCAGTAATTTACTTGAAACTTCCAACAAAAGTAATTTATTATATCGTGTCCTTGAATCATTCATTGATAAGAGCATGTTTCAAGCCCACCGGCTCATTCCATTCGCTCAGAGTCTTCTATTAACTTAATGCATAAATATTGAATGACGACACACTTAAGTGAGTAGTTCAGGTACTAAATACATACTTAATACGTCTATAAAAGTTTTGTCTACGGGTATAGAATATAGATAAGTACTTATCATCAAATATGGACAAAATAATACAAAATACATACCGTAGTTAAAACAAAAATACACAGAATAGATTGGTGATTATGGCACAAGGGTCCCCATGAAGCTAGTGATGTTACTCAACGTGCAATAGTCATCCTTGCCCCAGGATCGAAGCAGAGCGGGTGTTCACCGTCGTGTTCTAACCCCTAACTGCTCATAGTCTTCACGCAAGGGGTACAAAATAATATTATGCGTATTTCGCCCTTCTTCTGCCGCCTTATTTTGGCCAATTTTAGCGGTATTCCCGGTTGCATATGGATCTCATACCACGGAGTCTGTCTCAGTACACTTAGTTCTTAATTTTCTCTTGTGTTAATGATAACCAGCTTGACCACGCGGTCGCAACGATTCACCAATAAATTAAGAATCAATTTGGTATACACAGTTTAGGCACATAAAGAGCACATAATAACTGGCAAATTATACATGACATGTGCCAAAAATATTATTAATACATTAAATAAAGTAAATAATCATTTGAAAATTATTCTTTCTCTGGTTCGGTAAGTGGGATCTAGATTTTATTTTCTTTTAAAAAGTAAATTTAGTTAGCTATTAAGTTAGAAGCTTCGTATTTCAATTTCAAATAGGTCATCCGATGTATGGATCACATCGTGAACAAACAGTGTGATAGTGTAGCGAAAAACTGTCCTGCTAAAAGCAGCGCATAGTGTGCGAAAGGGGTAGAATGAATTTATGATGACGTCACCCTCAACAATATGTCGGTCAAGCTAATTACCTATTAGCTCACAATGCATTAAAATGAGGTATTATTCACGGAATCGTTTTAACGACCTTCTTAAATAGTGAATTCCTTTTAAAACAATTTATAGCACAAACAGTTAACTAATATGTACAAAATATTCTTTGTAGTTACCTGTGGTTTTACGTATGGCCTCGTAAGTGTAGGCAGTGAAACTGAATCTCTTTGATGTTCTCAATTAGTAAGGAAATAGTCTATTTTCGTCTACCACACACGTTGTATACCTACCCTTAATTGCTGCTCATATTGCGTTCTACCCTACCATGCGTTTCAAATGATAAATTTGATTCCCGTTGCTTTGGTTTAATTATTAGTAAAAAACTATTATATATACTATTGGATTCCACGATCGTATTTTAACATTAACAGTGCAGTCAAAGTACCGGTCAGTTATAAAACAGGTTGCACCATTTGACAATTGTTAAAATGACGTCATAACTTGACGCTAACTGTAATCGCGACGCGCTCAAACATCAAATTCTATCAAAAAGATAACTATAAGTATAACAGAGCTACTAAATACTCTGGTGCAACACACTGAGCTAAACCATTAGAATCAATGTTACTGTAACTGTTGAATTTGACGGTAACCTCAACTTTAACAGGTAGGTGGTGCAACTAAGCCTTAGACGTCAGTTGTTGTTCATATGTATGAACATATCTGACATGGAAATTTCGTTGTTAGCTGTATAATTTTGGTGAATACGGACTGAAAATTATCTTCTCATTTGAAATACATTGTATTATAACAATTTAGTATTAGGCTTGAATACTGTGAAATGCAATACTGTGTTATTACCAACTGTTGATGTAAAGAACAATGGCAGTTTCTCTTACTAGCTATTGTCTGAGACAAAAGATGAGCGCACGTAAATGATAAACATGTCAAACGTTTCAGTTTCACTAGTAGATTCCATAAGTGAGTTCATTTTCCATCGATAAAGTCGGAAAATAAAGAATATTGTGTTTTCATTGTTAGGTTCATTTTCATTTCATTTTGAACTTAAATCCTTTTTGCATAAAACCGAAAATTCATTGGGAGTCTGTGTGTGCGTGTGTCCTTAGAGAGCTGCCATTACAAGACATCAAATTATCCCTCTGTGTGTTCAACATAGAAGTCAACTTAAATTCTAATTTAACTTCTTTTATTTTTTTTTATGAATGTCAGCAACAGAAATTACTAATATTCCTTCTAACTCCTCCGACTACACTCAATGATAATGAATAAATAAATAATGAATATGTGTACATTCCATAAGTATTGCTTATCCCATTTGGGTGTTAGTACATCAAATCATGCCCGCCGTATTCTAAATAACATACCGTTTCGTTACTATCATCGTTCGTAAAAACCGACACATTTAAATTCGTCTAGTTTTACACCAACTCTCTCATCCATGTTAACCATTTATAATTGATCTTCTCACTTTACAATTTCCTAAAACTCGTTGTCACTCAGAATAATGCTGAGATGGATCATCTTAACATGTTTTTAGCGATATATTTTGCAAGTTAAAGTAATAACTCACCACAATTGACACCGATGATAAATCTGCCGAATATAAGCAGCTCATAGCAATGTGATATCTTCGTGAAGCCCATGAGACTCGCGCCGCTGATGCCCAAAATGTTGTTCAATAGCAAACCCCCTTTCCTGATGACAAATAAGTCAGTAAATACACAAAATACAGTTAAACGAACACAATTAAACATTAAAGAAATTATATTTTTTTAAATTTTATACCACTTAGGTGGCAGAGAAGCATACGGCCCACCTGATGGGAAGCGGTCACCATGGCCTATGGTCGTTTGCAACACCAGAGTCGTCACATGTGCTGCCTACCCTGTAGAAACCTTCTAATGCCCTTCTTGAAGAACCCCATATTGTAGTCGCTTGGGAAAACCACGGCAGGGAGTTCATTCCACACACAAATGTTTTTAGAAAACACCTACGGCGAAAATGTGTTCTTATTTCATATTTCTCGGGCATATTATTATACCGAGACAGTACGGCAGTAGAACGTGTCACATGCGCGCCATTTTCCACGGAGGCTACCATGGTGAGGTTGCCTATATTTTTTTTTTATACTACGTAGGTGGCAGACAAGCACACGGCCCACCTAATGGAAAGCGGCCACCGAGGCCTATGAACGCGTGCAACACTAAGGGTGTCACACACGCGCTGCCCACTCTGAAGGGAAAGGGGGAGAGCTGGGAAGGGGTGGGGAGGTTAGGAAGGGGAGGGGAAGGACTATATGACGGTCAGCTAATAGCAGCTGGTATCCTGGGGAACATCGTCCTAGGGTATATATGGAGTCTCTTGCAATGACGGAACACCGTGTGATTTGACCCATACATTGACACTTAACCGCTAATCCCAGTGAGATGGCACCTAAAGGTATGAACTTAAAAAAATCGAAGAATTTCACCAGATTTTTATTGTATGTTAATTTTTAAAGGTTTCAGAGTTATTTTAGGTTGTTTTTTTCTCTTATTATCATTGGGGACTTTCCTACACACTTAATTAACTTAGAAATAGTAACATAGAAAACTTAAATAAACTATAAGCAGCTTCATATTTAGGTGAAGCCAATATTTATTGACTGACACCTACATTATCTTTAGATCCTAGAATAGATTCTTTCTAGCAGCCTGGTGTAAGTGAAGGATATCTTCCATATTAACACAAAATTTACCGTTTGGTGTATCAATTTTTTCATTTTAAATCCAAACTTATTGAGCGGATAAGCACACGAACCACTTGATAGAAAGTAATCAACGGGTAGATCTTATCTTATCTTATATTATTGGGGTGCTTGCTCTGTAGCTTTCACGGACACTTCGACCCTATTGGATTCTTTGTGTCGACCCCATCCTGGCTCCTAGATTAGAGGAGGGAAAATCCTCAATCTATGGGGCTTATGGCCGTTTTCAACACCAAGAGTGTGAACTCGTGCGGCCTACCCCGGGAATCCTTCTAATGATCTTCTAGAAGTTTAAGGATATTAATATGAAGTTCAAGCGATTTTCTCACATTGAAATATAATCACTTATTTAAATATAAGAAAATGCTAAATACTGCAATACTTAACGTCACAGTAAGCCCATTCTGTGTAAATACTAACAAATACCAATTCATCATTAGTTACTTTGAGATAATTTACACTTCTAAATATGTGATAATCATAACTAAATCATCCCCAGACAACCAGCGACCATGACCGAAACGTAGCCAAAACGTAGTCTGACATTAAGGCGGTTTAAGTGAATAATACCAAATTAATCGTGACAGAAAAATGGTTTCATTTCTATTAAATTATATTCTAAAAGCTGAAAGCGGAAAATCTGAAGATTATTTTGAAGAGCGTGGATGTTGTAAGTATTTACATTTATATTAACTTATACTTTAAATAGCTTAACAATCTCTTGTTTATTGATGCTCTTAAACCATTCATATTATAATAAACAAAACATAATAAACGTTTAGCAACATTACGTAAACCATCTTCTGTAACTACATTTCGTTTTTAACATTTCATTAATTTCATTTCACATTTCAACACGAGCGCACTCTCAGTGATAATATTGACATTTTTGGCAGTTAATTAATATTTATACCGAACAATGGTAATGTGGGTCACGTAATACATTATTTTCGTTATGCATTCATAGCCGGAGTGGCTGTGATAGGTCAAACGTGCACCCTCATGGATGCAATTAAATCTATTGGTTAAATAGTTTTGTTATTCAGCAAGTTGGAATATTATAAGAAATATTAGTAATCAAAAAAAGAAACGTTCGGAAGATGACATTAAAAGAGTTGCTGATCCAAAATGGATGAGTATTTCGAAAGAAAGTGATACATGGAAATCTTTAGAGAAGGCCTCTGTCGAAGGACAAGCTGTTGATAAAAAAAACAAACCTAATCGTCAACTCACTTAGTGATTCAGACATTGTATTATTTAAACTGAAGGCATATTGATAATTACTAGTACTCACCGCAAACCAAATAAGCAAAAAACTTAAATAAGTAGTTATTCCAATTCCAAAAAAAAACTAAAGATAAGAAAAACAACAATGTAAACAGAAATATATTCGTTGCGTTCCTAAAAGACTAACCGAATTACTCTCGTACTGAAGAAAAATCAATCACAATCGGTTCGCAATCTCCATTAAGAGATTACGAGCGCCCCAAGACCTTAACGTTTCGATAACAATCGTACCATACACAATTATATCAATTGAAGTAACGTCTCGTTCTTACCTTCCAAATCTGTTAGCAATCATTCCACCAGAGAAACCGCCAAGCATCCCTCCGATCGCGAAGATACTGACAGCGATGGAATAGAGCCTGTTCACCGTGTCATCTTGCAGATCCATGCCGTATCGGTTCTTGTAGACGTCCTTCATGAAGTTTGCTATATTCTGAACAAAAGACGATGAAAAATTACGTGGGAAATAAACATATATACCTATAGCCTATCAAAAATTTTTTATTTTAAATTTGTGAGGAGCATTGTTTTTTTAAAAGGCATCAGTAATGGTGGAACAGATTAAAAGTTTTCGTGTGTTTTGTATTGCATTTCAATATTTTTTTCTTAAAAGATTGTTGTGGCCCAAATATGTTAATTATATGTTTATTATATTCTTATTTTTAGCACGATGATAGGATGAACAAAATAAAATCTAAATTTGCAAAAGTTACCAAATTGGTGCGAAATTCTTTGAAGAGTTTTTAAGTTAGTTAGGTTGTTGTGGGTGGTTGAAGTTGATTTTTATTTTGTAATACAGATGAAAACTTATAATTTCTTTTGAAGTTTTAATAGTGTCTAAAATTCCATTCCAAATTACATTTTTCGAGCATCAACAGAATGTAACATGAGGCTTCAGTAATCTTATATTTTCACAACTTCCTAATTTTATCTTAAATGGGTATAATTACAAATGATTATAATTACTAGATAAAACACCAAAATTATAATCGATTTCGCCAATCAACAAAGTTAACGAGCCATGTAAAAGATTCAGTAACATCCACACCACAGCTCAACATCACAGGAAACTTTACCGTCGTAAACATTTGCAATCAAATCTGAAATATCTCTCAAATGTAATTTTACGGTCTCGATTCCTTTAATTGGTTTTCTCTAGCGAATTGGTCGTCGTATCAAGCAGCTAATGTGCCTATATCTAAAGTGCTTACTGAATAAACTTATTGTTTGCAAGACACCGGACAAAATTGTTAATTCTAAATAAGTCTGTTACAGCATTAAGTCTTTCTACTGTGTTTACAGAGTTTACCGTTTAACCTTTAAGCTTCGGTGGAGTATTTGATTTCAGTTGTTCTGATAAATTAATTTGCAGACTTGATTTTAGGTACGGAGTATTGGAAATCTGTTTATTGAGATTGGAAATGCAATATCTTGAATATTGGTGATTTGATACTTTGAAGAGAGTATTTTGATGTAAACCTGATATATATTCGGAGAAGTCAATTGATCTCTAATACGCAATAGTTTCAGTAGGGTAGTTTGGAATCGATATTTAGTGAGTTAAATCGAATTCCAAATATTGAATAGTTTGAGAAGAGCGTATTGTGGTTATTAAATATACTTATTTAGTGAATTCTGTCAAACCTAAAGTCTATAAATCAGGGAATTCGTTGTAAATTTATCCTCTCCCGGTAATTCCAACGGTATATTTTTTAAATTGGTTCTATATATTTAGTGAGTTAAGTCGTTCAGTGAGTCGTATTTCAAATATTGATTCGTTCCAGGAGCCCGTAATGTGGTTATTAGATGAATTTAGTGAATTCTGTCCAATAATCAAGTTAAGTCCGCCTGATACTCTCCAAGAGTTTAATTGGTAGTGCTTGTCCGGCTAAGCAGGTAATTAATTTCCTTGCGATTTACACCGCATAGTAAGGAATCGAGTCAATTTTTTTCCAAATTTATTTAACTGCAACATTTTCGGTTCCACATTCAGCACACCCATTTTTTACAAAGTGCCCGATTGGCGGCAATGGGCTCGCCCCTATTACGTGTAACCGTACATCATAATTGGCGAAATGTGGGTGTTTAATACTCCTCTGCTTCTGTATGTATGTATGTAATAAGTTTAGCAAAGTTAGTGCTAGTTAGAGAAGTTACAAGTCTCTCGTTACGTCCAACGCCATATGTTTTAAGCATTTGCAACGCCAATTAGTCAGGTATATTGAGGTACATAATAACATGGTAAAACTTTACATACCATAATTGTATGTTTGACGATCAGTTTGACAGTTTGTCGAGAATCACGTTTCAATTCCAACACCGATGATGAATAAACCTACGTCTAATATATAAAATTCTCGTGACACAGTTTTCGTTGCCATACTTCTCCGAAACGGCTTGACCGATTCTCATGAAATTTTGTGAGCATATTGAGTAGGTCCGAGAATCGGCCAACATCTATTTTTCATACCCAGCGGAGCAGCGGGAACGGGATCAGAAGTCCACGCGGGCGGAGCCGCGGGCAACAGCTAGTATTTTTCTAGAAAAATCTGCTATGGTGTTCAGAATAGTTTAATTTGTAAAAGTATGTATATAATTGTTTAAAAAAGGAATATTTGACGAACGATCAAACGAAATGTTTAATTAACTGTCTTGTGATGAGCTTGGTGTTCCTAAAAATAAAGTGTACTAATACAGCCATTACTAATATACTATGATACATGACGACGACGACGGTAATTTTGAGGTATTTTAGGTATGTGTTTCCAAGACTAAATCGAGGTAAATTGTAACTTTGCCTCGATATTGAATTGGAACAACTAAGCAACGTTTCTCTTCAGTAACAGTAATTAATTATCAGTTACCTATAATACTTTGCCAATTTATTGGCGGCGTTACAATAATGTGGTAAATCTTCTCAACAAATTGGCAAAATAACTTCAACGGCCACATAGATTGACACACCGATTAATAATATTAATTGATAGATACTGCGAATACTTGATGTAGTAGCAATAAGTCTTGAATTATAAATATCACGACACGGAACGATCCCAGATTCAATTCAAATGAATAAGTAATATTTGTGAGGATGAATATTCTGTCTGTAAATGTCTCTTTTACATTAATTCGGCAAGTAGTTCATAAATTTTACATAACTGGATAGTGTTACGATGAATGTATTTATAACAATCTTTATTTAACTTCCTTAGATATCTAGCTTTCACAATTTTACCATCGATTTTGAAGTAACCAAGCACACAAGTATTAATTCGAAAAAATATTTTGAACTTTCGACTTCATATTTTTTATATTTCGGTCGTTAAATTGTTAGCACCCCACCTGATGGTATTTTGGAGTGCCTTTCAAAGAATAGAAGCCGCCATTACAACACATGCTATCCCTAGAATAGTCTATACCTTGACGGGTATTGTCAAGACTCGGAACTGTAGGAAGAAGGAAATAAGTTTGTAAATAATTTCAAAACTGTATGGTACACTTGAGTGTATTCGCACTGTAATGGTAACTACAAACGGGTAAGCCTATGGTGAGGAGGAAAGAATATTACCATCCCATATCATCTGAAGAGTATAAGAGAAATAAAAAAATCGTCTGACCAGAGTGGAAATAGCCATAGACTCTCAACTTTTTGTCATGTCAAAAAGTAGACTGCGATAAACTAGTTGATTGGATCCTATAAATAATACAAAAAAATACAATATATTAATATATATTATCATTAAGTCTAACTTAACTAAACAGCCCGTCCCTGATCGTTCCTGGTGCAAAAGTTCCCATCACACTCACCGCGTTTCCGCGCTGGATGGCCAGCCTTTGCACCAGGAACGATCCGGATCGATAATCTCCAGTCGTCTCTTTGAGTCTTTGTCCCTATAAATATTATAATTAAATCATAGAAGTACACAAACCTTGCCAGGAGCGTTGATGACCCCAGTGTTGTAGCCAAATTGCAGCATGCCCAGCACAGCAGCGAGGATCGCGTAAGACAGGAAGAATGTTAAGCCCTGAAACAAGCTCGATATTAACCACCGTGTCATTACACTTACAGGCTTTTATGAAATAGTACCTCGTAGTATGCATTCTGCGAGCTTAACTCCACAAATGAGAGACATTTGACGCAGTGGGTATGACCCCAATCCGCCTCATTGTGTGAATGTCGGGAGCTGGCTGTGCCTTATATTACACATGCGGGTAATATAATTTGATAGGCACTTTCTAATTGACCCCGCGATTGTGTAATTACTATCTTTGTATTAAATTATAGTATTATTTAACAAGAAAGTTATACAACTTCAAAAGCAGTACGCTACCTGTCTTCTTCAGATAGAAACGCAAATTGAATGTAGATTTAGCTAAATAATTAGAAATTACATACACAGTTCACAAACTATTTTTTTCGGTTCCACGTAGCCTACTGCCGTCAAGTGGGTAGTTTGTTGCTGTTTGAATTTTTATTTTATTTTTTTGGGCACGGTAATTATACTTCACCTCGCCTAATGGTAAGCTGAAGGCAAAGTCTAAGGAGAGAGGGTCACTATTACAAACACGTATAGTGTTAAAATGATGGCGCTCAGCTTGACGGCCTTAAACCGGGTTGATGTCGATTGATGAACAGCATTACCTCTTAGTCACCTTTTAAGACATCAACCAATAACAACCAAATTGGTACTTAATCAAGTTTGCTCAATAAAGAAAACTGTAGATTTCAAAGTATTGCTTCGCATATTGATGAATAAAAAATTAAATACATTAATTGTTTGACTTTCAATCAATTAGCCTTTCGAAGTCCACTGCTGGACATAGGCCTCTCCCAATGTGCGCCATTTCTCTCGATCTTCCGCCTTTTGTATCCCGTGTATTCCAGCTACTCTTATCAGGGGTTGGGCCTCGCTTTCGTTTGTCTTCTGGGATTCGTCTGCTACAACGGCCATTGGTCTTTCGCCAGATGTGGCCAACCCACTGCCTTTTCAGTTTGGTTAATCTGCGAGCCATATCGTTAATTCTATTTCTTGTCTATTTGACCTTAAACTAAATTAATTCCACAACGTAAAATACCAAAGCTGGAAACCTAATATCACAAAGGCTAAAGTTTTGTGTAACCAAAAACTTTTCATTGATCTTAGCATCGACTTGGTCGGCCATCTTTAGTTGCGAAGATAGTAGTTGGCGTTGCTAGTTGTCGTGACAGTTACGTAGTGACCTGTCAGAACTGCGTAACTAATATTGGATCGTGGTACAAAGCTTCGAAGTCAAGCGTTCGAACTTTTAGTTTTGTACTTTTGACTTATAGCATTGTGTAGTGTATACCTGAGTGACCGGCGGACATTTTTAGTTTTAATGTTGTGTCGACACGATATTGTCAAAGTTAATTCTACAGTTTTTTTATTTTTTATTTATTTATTATACACTATGTACACCAAGTAAAAATGCATAAAAAATCTATAAGACTATGGAAGTAGTTCAATGGGCGGCATTATCTCTTACACCCCTCCGGCCGCGTACGCAACTGTAGGTTCGTAACCAGTTACGGTAGAAGAAAAAACATTTTCAAATGATACCAGTTACGTAGGAATTATTGATACAAAATTGCCATCAGTGTGGTGATGAAGGAAAAATATTTACCACACCATCTCATCCGAAGGGTGTCAGTCAGTCAGAGATGACTGCAATCACTGCGAGAGAAGGGACATTCGAAATCAAACTCCGTACCAACCTGTCTGTCCAGCGAGGAAATAGTAGGTAAAGGCTCTCAATATTGGAAGGTGACCAGCAGCAAACTGCGATAGCTTTGCCGCATATATGATTTGTATGAAAATGTACTTTGTAACATAACATAACATAAACTCACACCTTTATCCCCAAAGTGGTAGCCAGAGGTGCTAGCACCCACATTTCGCCAGTTTATGTTTAGGTCTCAATGTAATAGGTGGCGAGCCTATTGCCATTAACCGGGCACTTCTAAACCTGCGATAAATACACACATAACTTCGAAAAGCATCGAAAAGTCATTGGTGTGTGCCATGGTAAACCTGGGATCGAACTCGAGACCTCGTCTCAGCAGTCCATTGCCCATACCAGGTAGGCTGCCGAGGTTTGTGTATGTACAAAATAAACCTTAAACCTTTAAGCTTAAGAACGGGTTTACTGATTGTGTTCTTGACTTGCCACGTATAGCGGCCCGTAGACACGCATATTATGCACGCATGCTTGTGGTTGTATATTTACCTAATCAGGTGCTCAAACTCCGCGATCAGGTGTAATGAAATAATTAAGCGCTGTTCACACTACACTAGATAAATTAATGGGCTGTAAATGAGAAGGTTCTGATTTGTCCAGGTAATGAGCCAAAGTCTTAACTAATGATTCGATAAACATATCAAATTGGATACAATTACGTCTGAATCCGTTTCCTCTTTGATTATCGTTGATCAAAATAAAATTGCTTCGCTGCGCAAATTACGTTGGATATTCCGAATTTCTCGCCTCGTAATACGGGCTTTAATGACGGATTATTTTGATGCCGGCAAAAATGTTTGCCATAATCACAAGAGTATAACTATTTTCCTGGTATCGGAGAGAATAGAAAATATATTGTGCCAATAGGTATTATGTTAGATACACTGTCGGCGTGATTTTAACCAGTTGTCAATTAGATTTAATGATTTATGTAGGGTTATTTGTGGTTGAAAGGATTGTGTGGAACTCACCGATTGCCCTGTCGGTATACTTAGCTCCTTCTTACATTAGGCAACAAAAACAAAAATATACTTGTCAACTGGTGTTGCCCCGTATTAACAACCAATCCGTAAGATGCAGGATTGGTGGAATTAGAATTGACGAAACTGCAGTTTTTTGTAGTTGCCTAATGTAGGAACGCTTTTACTGATTGAAAAAATAACGCGATATTCGATGACCTGGTAGCTTAATAGTCCAAAGTCAAACTTCAAACCAGTTCTCGGTATTCAGTTTTAATTTTCTTATAATATTTATTTTTAGAAATAGAAAATAGTCACCGATATACTCGTATGTGCCATTATTAAATCCTACATACGTTTTGTAATGCAATTTTGAAGCAATTAGTATGTTAACTATAGGTTGATAGCTCCCATCATCACCGCAGATGGTTGTATAGGAGAATTTCGAATGCTTTTAACGTGGCTCCGTAGCTCAGCGGATATAAGGGGTTGGTCGCGATTCCCTTTTTTCGGCCTACATCGATACAAATACATTGGATCTATGCATCATTGGAGTTGTTTAAAAAAGTAATCTGGTTATATAATTTTTTTTAAGTTCTTGTCATAGTAATAGTAATAGGTATCACGTCTGTGGTTGTGGTATGATGCTTGAGATTTTTTTTTCTCCACTGTAACAACTACCCATAACCCTTCAAGCTAAGCTAAATTGTTTGTATATATGCGTAATGCCCAGGATTCATACCAGAGACCAATCATCATTCTCTGAATCTTTTCGTAACTCAGTTTGGATTGACTTTCCAGTCTAATTGTGACGAGGCTGAAGTTCGAAATATTCTGCGAAGTGGCTGTCAATTCTACAACTAATGGGCGATATCGAAGTTCTTTAGGTAGACTAGGTGGAGTGATCATCCAACTACCCGTAACGCCTGTCTTCTTCTGCCAAGTTTAAAATAGTGGCAGAATTGGTTTTGAGTTGCCATCTTGCTGTAGTAATTTGTTTCACGACAGCGCCGCTACTCACGGAGAGGGCCCGAGCATAGGTTTCGCTCTTCGAGAAGACTTACTTCGTCATGTGACGACTGTGAAACTAACAAGAACTGAAACCCAAGATCTCTCAAATGAAGAATTAAAGACAGTATTATATCTCCCTCACCTGTTCCAGCAGTCGGAGCTTCCGCCTTTGCGAGTGCTCTTCCAACCGGTCCACGTACTCGCGTAGCTCCTCGATTTCCTCTTTCACCTGCTGCACCGTGTCCAACTCCTGCTTGATAGCTACCATGTCACGCTTCACCTGGGCAAACAAAAAAATTGATATTTAAGGCTTATCTTGGATCTTATGGCGTTCTTACTTTACTTTAATTCCATAATGAGATTTAGATCATCAGTTTCCGTCAAGATACTAGTGTATATTTATGGTTAAAATGGGTTCCAATAAATCCTACTGGAAGAATTAAACAAGTAAATGTATCCAACATTTACTTGTTTAATTTGTTCGAATTTATAGTTGTGTTACAAGATATAATACACAAATATCGACGGACGACTACGGCCCGTATTTGAATCACACTTTGAAAGTGAAAGTGAAGAAGAACATTACTTTTAAGAGGTAAGGCCTCTCGTAAGTAGAAAAGTATATCAAAAGGAAGTTCTCTGTAATCTACATTGCATTAGAAACATAATGAATTTAGATTTATACGAACATAAAATCATCTGAAGCTACCGGTTAATGAGTTACCATCCATAAGTTCTACGTTACAGATAGGTATGCAAATAATAACGCTTGTGGTCATCAGATACAAGGTCTTGATCAACCAATAGGGATTGAGTTATCGGGATCGAATTATGGTAGGCTTTGTAATTGTGGTTAGCTTGTTCTAACCTACCACTAATTGTGACCATATTGACGCTGATTGCATGAATTGTGCAGCGGTTAAATAGTCATCTTAGCTACTGTGATAATTATTTAATATATGCATTTCAAATGAGTTGTTAATTTATGATTACGAAATGTATATGCTAAGTGCATAACTCGAAGATGGCTGGATCAATTCGAGTAATTCATCAAGTAATTGAATCAAGTCATAATTGCGTTCAAAATCAAATGCGTATAGTGCAGCATGGGCTAATACTGGTTTTTGGACATTTTTGCACAGTATGGTGGAGCGTGTGATTTTTTTCTAAATATTGTTTTTCTTTACGTGTTAATCTTTACTTACAATTAAATTATTGTCCTGTAACTAAAGTGAAAACTTTTAATTGGCTTTCATAATTATGCTTATTTTATGATTTATCCGATGTATTAGTTATAAGTTTTCCATGTAAAAATAAATAACAAGTGATTGTATTTTTTATATATTCCTTGAATTTTACGGAAGGTTTTTATGTAGCAGCGGGAATAAAATCAGAAATCCTCGCTCGCGCGCGAGGTGTCGCCGGCAACGGCTAGTTTATTAATAAAGAAAACTATTATTAAAAATAATTATGTTATGTACTTAATTAAAAGTAAGTAATCATTAAGTCGTTACCTTACACGTATATGCCTATCCGATATGGGAACTATGATTATGATTTTCGGTCCCACGTAATAGGGGGCGAGCCTATTGCTGTCAATTGGACACTTTTTAAACAAAATGGATATACCGAAAATAAATTCCTAACCGAAAATGTAACAGCTAAATAAATTTGGAAAAACAATATTTGCCGGAGCCGGTGAGAGAGGGTATGTTGCACTTAAACTAATTTAATTTTTGGGTCTTCGGTTGCCGGAGGTGAGATAGTAGGTAACATATCCCATTCCCCGGCTAACCCAGCGCTATGAAATCATCTTGTTAAAAATCCACCGCAATCTACATAACCGTCACTAGTCATTAGCGCGTTGTAAACCAATTTGATATCATCCTTGTACTAACAACTTGTGACATGTACTCTAAATCCATTATAAAACCTGTAAATGGATCGCGCGCCAAATACCTTTATTGAATATTGAATCAATTAAGTTTGTCCATTAACAGAACATTGAGTTTTCAGGTAACTTTATTATCGACAATATTATAAAGCACTTATTATAGCTAATAATCTATTTTATCGAGTACAGTATCACAGATTTAATGATTCTATTAAGAGGGTATTATTGGCAGTACGCGCCTTACAAATTGGAGAATCCTTATATAGTCAAGCCTTATATTTTGGTAAATAAGTGATTAAATTCGTTGGTATTTTGCAGACAGAATGAAGACGCCAATATCTTGCGGTCTCGGTGTATCAATTTGAAGTTTGAAAATGTTATGCCCAAAAAAAGAACACTAGAAAGCTATGACAAAGTCCACACAACTTTTAGATTTGATATTCTTGAGCTGCGGCAACCACTTAACTCCCCTTTAGGTGAACCATAAAAAACATAACCGAAGCTCTCGCCTATATTCCCGAAAGGGTAGGCGGAGGTGTTAGCACCCACATTTCGCCAGTTTATGTTTAAGTCCCAAAGTAATAGGTGGTGACAAAAAAACAAAAACTATTATTATATATTTTTTTTTTATTTTTTTGGTGGACAATGAAGTTAATAGTAATATTTAGAGGGATGAAGTGTGCTAGTCAAAACCTAAGTGAGAATTAGAAACTTCTGAACTTGTCATATCGCTAGCTGTTATTAAAAGTGCACATGGAAATTCACTTGACATTTTAAATTCGGTAATGAGGATACTGTTATTTTAAACATACTAGTAATAATAACTTTATATGGTGGACACAGTCATAACTGTCAATGTAAACCTTTGAGAATGCCGCAAGGCGAAACCGGTTAGGTACACAAATAAATACAGTGGAGAAGTACAAGTGTGTTATCAATATCAATCATAACATAACAATAAGTTCCACCAAGTGCCATCAATCAAAGCATAAATAATCTGTAGAGTGTCCGCATTCTAGAACCCGTAACACAACCTAGTTAAACTATGCTTATCATGGATCTAGGTGTCGTTGTGTACACTGTCCTTGAATATTTATTTATTTATTTTTTACATCATTTTCGTAACCTTAGTGCCTAGAGCCTAGTGGTATGGGTAATGGACTGCTGAAACGATGTCTCGGGTTCGATCCCAGGTTACCATGGCACACACCAATGACTTTTCGATGCTTTTCGAAGTTATGTGTGTATTTATCGCAGGCTTACAAGTGCCCGGTTAATAGCAATAGGCTCGCCACCATACATTGGGACCTAAACATAAACTGGTGAAATGTGGGTACTAGCACCTCTGCCTACAGGGATAAAGGCGTGAGTTTATGTTATGTTATGTTAAAAAAGGCTTGTTGCCACTAGTTTCGATATGACAATATGCTCTCTTAATAATAACAAAAACACATCGCAGGTTTACTCAACACACGTGTAGTTAGTCATTGGGGCATTAATCTAATTAGTATAGTTTATAGCCTGGCTGATCCCGGGAGACCACTTTACGTACGAAGTGGGGTCGGGCAATGCAATTACACTCATGTTGACACCCCGTTCCTCTTTTGCATGCGGTGAAGGGAAGAGGAAATTACTGTACCAGTTTTCTGTTAGAAATTCTCGGTAAATGTATCGCGTAGACGGTAATTGGAATGCAAGGGATTGTGGTGAATGGTAACCTCGTAGTTGTAGATTGCAAGGTAAAGAAACGCTAGCCAAAAAAAGGTAGGTATAAAGTTATTAGTTATATAAGTACATATCTTTACACAAAACTTAGGTGTGAGAAAGAGACTGGGTATATGAACGATGAAATATTTTTTATAAACCTATCAACTTGTCAAATATAGCCGGCTGTTATAGCTGAGAAGACTGTTGCTCTATATTTACGCCAGTAAATAGAGCAACAACCATTTTTAATACAATACTCTGAGTCTCGGAGAGTATCTACGATAAGTCATCGGTCTTTTTAACCATAGTATTTATTTATTTAAATATTTATTGCACACATAAATTATATTTACAGAATAGTTATAGAATGTTGTGTACAAAAGGCGAGCTTAACTCAAATTTGAGTTTTTTTCTTCGAGCAAACCCGGAAATGCACAGAGGAAATTAAATGCAAAAAAGGCAATCTTGCGTAAGTGGAACAAATACTATATCTTGGCGAGATTTTATGTTGTCAGTGGGAAGACTGAGGGCTTAAGTTGATACTGGTATGTGATAGTATGAAACCCTGCTTTATATTCTACACTGACAGCACAGAAACTCCCTTAACCTTCAACCTTCCCCTCCTCTCTATATGATCGACAGCACGATTATGACACCTCTAGTGTTACAAACGTCCATATGCATAACCACCTTCCATCACAAGGGCCGAGTACTTATCTGCCACCCAAGTGGTATAAAAAGTGCTACGAATACGCCAACTGGTCTAACTGTAACCACTGTTAATGTTAAAGTAAGATCGTGCAACCCAGGATAAGTCTTAAACAGATTAACCATATCAGCTACCTACATACCTAAAGTAAAAAATCGTTTTGATGCAGAACAAATAAATAAAACCCTTTATTGTGAAATCTAACCATTCAGTTAACTAAACTTTCAATTACATTCTAACCAGACAGTTTCAATTTGTATTCATTGGTTATACCAAACACTGTGTGTTTAGTAGGTACACCAAAGCATGCCGTAATACGATGGCAGGTGATTAAAAATAAATCACATGGTAACTCGATCGCTGCTAGCTGCAAGGCTGGTGCAGAGTCATGCACGCGATACCGATGAGCCTGCACGCGATGTCGATGGATCTGCACGCGATGCCAATGGTTTTGCACGCGATTTCTGTGACATGCCCATAAAGCTATTGAGTGATTTATGAGTTCGCTATTTCTATGCTGATTTAGTGCTATAGACTAGCATGTTAGCCCGTTCTACGATTGTGGTTACGTACTATAGAAGAAAGATGTATGTACTGTACAGATTGGAGACCAAAGTAGGTGGTTAATGTATGTGTATATGTACATGTTGTATACTAGGTAGCTTATTGTGTCCATGTGTTTGACTTGTTATTATTATTTTCTCCATATAATATTGTTGCACACCAAACTGCCTAGAAACACTTTTCTCCTGCTTTTTCTCTCCATCCTATGGTTGCCTGTAAGAGATTGCCGCAGAGAGAGACCAATGTTGCATTGTATTTGATCTGTATCTCTTTATACTTGGTGTACAATAAAGATATATTATATTATTATCATTAACCCTTATGGTTCACACTTCTAGTTAATACCTATTTAGGCCTTTTTACTTTTGAATAGGGAGAATGTATTGTTAAGAAAAGTGACATAAAATAACATTTCAACACAATTCATTACATTCTAGATCTAACGGTGAATATAGTGATTGTGTATGAAAAGTAAAATGAACATCCTGTACCACTAATCATCATCATTTAAACATAGGTCTCCCCGACCTCCAATCCGACCAGTCGGAGGCGGTCTGCATTCAACGGGTCTCTGATTATATCATCCGTACATCTCGCGGAAGCCGTCTTACGACTAATTAATAATATATATTACTTGTAGTAGTTAGAGACGTGGACCTATGGCCTATGAACGTTTGCAACCCTTAGGGCGTCGCACTCATGCTGTCGACCCTGCAGAGAGGAGGGGGAAAGGGGGACTGACTGGTTGAAGGTTAAGAGAGTTTTTTTTTAATAAATATTCTAGGACAATCTACACAACGTCACCTAGACCCATGGTAAGCATAGTTTAACTAGTTTTCGGATACTAGAATGCGGATAAACATACATAGATACATTTGTTTTGTAAATACATACATATTATGCATAGAAATACCCAGACCAAGGCAGATTTTTTTCTGTTTCATACCAACACATAGCTGTATCAGTTTTAACTCTCAGCATTCTCACTGAGAACAAAAAACCTTTTCAATGAGCTATGGCTACTCTACTCACCGCCGGAAACACAACACAAGGTTATTATTAGCCGCGGTATTCTGTAGGACGGAGGTACTTCCCCAGTCAGTCTGCTCAATTATGACGGGAGATCCCGTAACCTTATATACTTTTTATAGACAGTAACCACATTAAACATTTACACTGAATGAGATTCGAATCGCGTCTGATTGATTAAGATCGTGACCTAATACACTTCTATTACGATATAGAGGTCGAAACGTGTAACTGAAATAATATTATTTATCGACAGATTAGCTCTTGCGAATGTAGTAAGAGGATTACTAAGTTGGATAAGTCAGAGGGTGAAGCATTCGACCTCACTGAGATTACCGAGGAACTATGAGGAAACACATGTTCGGGTATTTCCAGCTTATATTATTACTAGTCGTTGTTCGTGCCTGTAACCGTGTTGAATACAAATCTTTCAACGCCATCTAGACCCCTGGTAAGTATAAATTAATTTGCTTGTGTTTTGGGTTCTAGAATGGGCGTATATACTTTCTTAGTAATTTTGTTGTTGTATCTAAACTGAGTTAGTGTAGTAGTTTCTTGCCAGAGTTTTCTCAGGGCGGGTCGCGTTTCGAAACGGTCGGTGGTCCATTTGCTAATTTATATTATAGTTATTATTTTGACGTTTTGAAAGTTCCGTTTAATGGTTTATACAGAATGAATATTTACAAAAATATATTACATAAAAATAATATTTAAAAAAAAAATGTAAAATTCATTCATTCCGTCATCATTCCCTGAACCTTTTCCCAACTCAGTTGGGGTCGGCTTTCCAGCCTTACTGTGATGGGGTTGAACTTCGATATTTTTCGTGAAACGACTGCCATCTGACCTCCACAACCAATGGTCCAAGTTAGACTGGTTGGACTTTTGAGGGCTGCAACTACCCGTAACGACAGCCATGGATGTTTGTATGGCAACCGGGACCGACGGCTTAACGTGCTCTCCGAGGCACGACCAGACCAGTGCAAACAGTCATATTCATGAATACAACTTTTTGCACTTAGCGGGGATCGAACCCGCGCCCCGCACTACCGCTACGCCACGGAGGCTGTCGGAGGATACGTAAACAATCTTGGTATGTCTTTTAAATATGTTTGGTTCAAAAACTCAGTATAAGAATACTTTTCTACTTAGAAACATTATAAAGACTAAATATCGGCATCGAACCACTAGTTAGTCAGTTAGTTAGCTTAGTATGTTTGTTTAACGTGTGTTTTTAAGTACCTAACCAAATGGAGTATAGTCGAACACGGTAACTTCAGTCGACAACACGAGTTTCGTTTGAGTTTCCTAATGTTAGGCACGACCTTGGCAATTTTACGCGCGAAGAACGTATCAAATATTCATACGTACTCATAAACTTTCCCATTTATAATATCAGTATTAACCACAGTCTGCTTATACTTGCCCTTTTCGTGGAATAAATTATCTTGTAAGATAAATACCAACCACTTTGTTAAATTCCCACACCTACACCGACACCCGTATCATAACAGCACGCATGGATGCACAATTACTAATTTAAGGTTATCAAATTAACATATTATGAATATTCTATAGAAGGCTATGGTATCTCACTAATATTATAATTGTGAAGATGATTAGATGTTTGGATGTTTGTTACCCAATCATGCGTAAACTGTTGAATAGATTTGCATTCTATTATTCACAAAGATAGTCAATTAACTGGATTGGTACGGAGGAAGATTTTTATTTCGAGATTAGGAAATTTAAGGAAGAATTCGTTTATGGAACGGGAAATGATGAGTAGGTACACTACTAGGGTTACGGCTAGATGATATATACATACATAATGCTCACGCCCGTAATTCGCGAAGGGGTAGGCAGGGGTGTATTAAACACCCACATTTCGTCAACTATGATTTTCGGTCCCATATAATAGGAGGCGACCCTATTGCCGCCAATTGGGCACTTTGTGAACAAAATGTGTATGACGAAAATAAATGTCAAACGGAAAATGTTGTACCAAAATAAATTTGGAGAAAAAAAATTGATCCGATTACTTGCTATGCGATGTAAATCGCAAGGAAATTAATTACGTGCTTAGCCGCACAAGCACTGCCAGTTGACGTCTTGGAGAGTATCAGACGGACGGCTAGATGATACTAACTGGTCATCTCGGCCATGTACGAAAAAAGAAAAAAACATGTTTTCCTGGATTGCCTGTCTCTGAAGCTCCGGCAAAGTATGTATGTCGGAGTTGGAGAAGTCCAAAGGCAGTTCCTACCGTAAAAGTCAATGATAATCAAATTAAGTAAAGTTGTAGAGGAGACCCTGTGCTCCAAAATCTAAGCTATGAAAGTAATAGGTGTTCGTCTTTCGATGATGACGTTTTTTTTACGCAAGTATTTTTAAATTTTTTATTTATGGCACGTCAATTTGACTTCATCTCGCCTGAAGGCAAAGTCTCATGAAAGAGGGTCACCATTGCATCACAAGTAATGGTTGATACATGTATTCGGAGTGTACAGTGGTTTCCAAAAGTTCCTGGACACCTTAAGATCTATAATCCTTTGACAGCCTAAGTATAATTTAACCAAAAGTAAGATAGCGTTAATAAAATAAACTTGATCGTGATCTTGTTTCTTTATAAGATAATTAGTAAACTCATGCAAGTAGTATCCTAAACTTAATTACATTAATCAGTAGATTTATTATCCATTAGCTTCTAAGACTAGTAGTTATGTAGTGGTATCACTTAATACACTTTTAGTATCGAATTATCTGGGAAGATTTGGAGCGTGAGGGCTTGGGCGGCTGCCGCCTCCTTCTACATACAAGTTATACTCGAGAAGGAGACTTCGGAATACGTTCAGAGTAGACTGCTGACCCGCGCAGCCCGTGATGAGCGGAGGTGACTCGGACGTTGGAGGTTGCAGAATGACCTCCGTCCCTCGTAAACGCGGGACTAGGTGTGACATAGGTGCCGCCTGTCATAGCAGAAGTGCCAGGGGCTACGCGGGGACACCGTGATCCCAACACCCGAAAGGGGTCATCCCGAAAGAGAGGGCTCCGAGTCTGCGGAGGTGCGAGGGATTTGCTACAATCTCAATTCCGGCAACTAATGGTCGTAACACATCGTGCGTTTTAGTCGGTTCGTGTCCAACATAACTTCTTTCAATGTACTCCAGTAAGATTAGTCCACGTGGGAATATCGCGCATGGAATAGAAAGAGCTTTTGGAGCCGACTGTACTTCCGATGCAAAGTGAATCAAATTGTACCAAACGAAGTTAGAGCAAGTTGGTAGTGTTATATCCTAAAAATATATTTTCGAAATCATTATACAGTATATCTGTATATCTGGGCGTATAATATTGAAGTTGAAACCTCATGTTACATTTGTGTCTACTCTCACCTATATGCAATGATATCCTGGTAAAGGGAGATAGTAACATAGGTGTGTTGCCTCGAATACCCATTGCAATACCGTCAAGTTATCAATCTCCACCCATATCCACCCACTGCATAGTTATAGGCTCGTTTATTAGTATATAACCTGAACCGGATAGTATAGAGAAATCTAGGGCCCAATTCGGCAAAGTTAAGTTTCAAAACGCGTGGTTTCTATTCTATAAGAAAAAGATTCGGCAAAGAAAGGTAGTCATAAACTGTCCAGGGTCATTAGAGGTGTATGAAAATGCAGCTGACATGAGATTGCGTGCAGTGTGAACCTTTCTAATATTCATAAGCAATCGAGTATATAATGATTTATCGATTTTGACACGTAGCTGAGGAAGGGAAGGGTAAATACTCGTTCGTGGTACATGCAGTTTGATGTTTGTAGTAACACTGGCTTAATGACAACCTTTTCTTATATTTCGACATGATTTCTATTTACTAGTTTTTTAATATAGTCTTTTTACCTCCTGACGTAAAATGAACATAAACTACACGTGTCTATATGTGTGTGTGAGTGTCTGTGTTTGTGTTGTGTGTCCCCGTCGCCGTCGGTCCCTCCGTGTCCTTGTGCGTGTGTGTGTATGGCATCCTAGCTTCTGAACGAATTCACCAATTTTGATCAACTTTGGTTTGTTTGAACAGTATTATCAGCATTATTATTTATGTATGATGAGAATCGGTCCAAGAAGGCTGCAGCCACTAAATGGCATATACATTTTTTCACATGTCCCTCAATATGAGTGTAAAATGATAGGGCTCGACTGGTAGAATACGATACTCTGTGATAAATTGCAAATTCAATATGGAAGCCGCCACGAAATTGCGAATTACCTTTTATATTTGATTAGCCCCTCAAAATGGGTATCAAATGAAAGGGTTTGACTAGGATTTTTTTTAATATATGTGAAACTAAATTTACGTTACCGAATCTTTAGAACTGATTTTATACTACTTAGGTGTCAGATAAGCACATAACCCACTTGATGGAAAGTGGTTTTCGTGACCTATGGACGTTTGCAACACCAAGGGCGTCACACTCGTGCTGCCAACCGCGTAGGAGAGACGAGAGGTAAAGGTTAAGAAAGTTTCTGTGCCGTCAGTGCAGAAGACAAAGCAGGGTTTGATTCCCACTGACAACATAAAAGCTCTCCCGTGAGCTCGGGCTACTCTACTCACCGCCGGATACACAACACAAGATTAGTAGGCACAATTTTTTTTTAAATAAATTTTCTAGGACAATCTACACAACGCCACCTAGACCCATGGCAAGCATAGTTTAACAAGCTTGTGTTATGCGTTCTAGAATGCGGATAAACATACTTTGTTACTTTTTTTTTGTAAATACATACATATTATACATAGAAACTCCCAGACCAATGCAAATATTAACCGCGGTAAGGCGGAGGTACTGTCCCGGTCGCTTCTACCTCCGTCCTTATTATGAAGGTATGTGAGATGACAATACATTTATTTGTATTCATTAAACTTGTCTGAAACTGAAGCCTGGACGGTTATAGTGGAACTCTTTAAAGTCCGATCCGATAAATAGTTTATTAATAGACTAACCTATGCCCGTAGCCTATGCTATGACCGATAACTGATAACCTATGCTATCTGTTATTGCGACTAAAGCGCCATTTGTGCCACTTAAATTTTATATAATCATAACTCTGGTTCTACTTAACCGATTACAATCAAACAAACGTAAGATTTTAAGTTGGACCAAACCCTGTCCGACAAAAAAAAAATCGCATCGAAATCTGTTCAGTAGCCTTAGCACGAAATACTATCGAATTCGACAGAACGGAGCATTACGATTGGCGGGCTACACACGCACACAGGTTCACAAGAGGCAGACTGCCAATCACAATGCTCCGTTCTCTCGAAACCCTTACATTACGAATTCGATAGGAGTTCTTGCTATTGCTACAGTAGTTTATGCGCCCATCGCGGACAAACATGAACTTTTTACAATTATATAATAAATAAATAAATAAATAAATATTCTAGGACAATCTACACAACGCCACCTAGACCCATGGTAAGCATAGATTAACTAGCTTGTGTTACAGGTTCTAGAATGCGGATAAACATAATTAAATACATTTTTTTTTTGTAAATACATACATATTATAGATAGAAACACCCAGACCCATGCAGATATTCATATTTCATACACACAAATATTTGCACTGAGCGGGAATCGAACCCGCATCTCCTGTGTAGTAGTCGCGTTCACTACCGCCACGCCACGGAGGTCGTCAATAATAGTAATACGATAGATCGATATATAGATAGATTAGACAGTTATAAGTAAAATTCTTACCTCCGAGACTTCACTCTGACATGATTCCACACTCTTGGTCAACTCCTGGAGCTGTGTCCGAATCTCGCAGAGGGCCACCGTGGTCTCGAGCTGGCGATCCCCACGTTGCAGGTCGTCCAGCTTGGCGGTTAGATTCATGCTCATCACGCTCACCTGTTGCTGTAGGCTGACCACCCAAATCAACATTAGTACGAGAATAGAACCGCGACCCTTGCTTTTACGACGAGCTTTTGATAGTACGAATCAACTAAGAGTGAGGCTACATTTGTGCGTTTGCGTTACGTAGTTGCTATGTAGCACCGTCATTCTTAAAAATTTACAACCATTCAAAATTATATTAACTTTTAAACTTTCGCGTTCCATGATTATGATAATATGTAAACGGGAATTAACGCGATCATGATATATGAACAATGTGCGGGTAGATGAACAACCGGCTACCTCACGGACTCGACGACGGAGGGCGTGCGCGGCTGAGCCAGTCAGCCTGTGACCACGGCCGGTGTAACCTGGTCGAAACGTCAGGCATTCAAAAGGTATGTATATACCTATACCATGATCGCGTTAATTCCCGTTTACATATTATCACATTCAAAATTATACCAATGAGACAAATACTTTTCTAAGAATGACACTGTTCAATTGCAATGACAAAACGCAAACCTACAAGTGTAGTCTCGCCCTTAGACATATTAAACGTTTGAACCTCAATGCTTGCGACTTTAAATGAATGGAATTAGCTAAAAAGACGGTGACTGGATGGTACGGCTTCGTACACATACGGGTCAGTACACATACGAGTCCGTACACATACAGCACCGTACACATGCAGACGGTGTACGGTGTACTGTGCCGTCTCTTTACCCACGTCCTTCTACATATGAGCTTTGAATACACAGAGAGTCCGTATTAACAGATCCATGGCGCTGGAGTAATGTGGTACAAACTGGAATCAGTATACCACCAACTTAAAACATATCAATATGTATTTTAATACTGTTGTTTGTCGGTATTCGGACATACAACCGTACACGACTATATATTATGTTTGTTTTATTGGTCTGTCATATCGTATTCAATAAAGGGGTATGATTATATATGATTATTTTCAGCAACAGTATTAAAATAGGTACCTACTGAGGCCCTACCACT
Source organism: Pelosia muscerda (assembly GCA_963691645.1). Lineage (NCBI taxonomy): Eukaryota > Metazoa > Arthropoda > Insecta > Lepidoptera > Erebidae > Pelosia > Pelosia muscerda. The sequence goes on along the minus strand of OY829098.1, from coordinate 3,460,646 downwards.
ATTTCTTAAAAGTAATAATATTAGCATCTTACTTTACTTTCAAAGTTGTGATTCGGACCCGGACCGTAGTCGAATATTTGTGCACTGTATCTTGTAACATAAGTGTAAAATCTAACAAATTAAACAAATTAATATATCCACTACAATGATATTGAAGCATTTTAACCATATACTACTAGTATACGGTATATCCCTACAGTCCGAGGCTGGGTTGCACGATCGTATTTTAACATTAACAGTGCAGTTAAAGCACCGGTCAGGTATAAAACTGGTTGCACTATTTGACTATTGTCAAAATCACGTCATAACTTGACGCTAACTGTAACCGGCCACGCCCAAATGTCAGATTCTATCAAAGAGATAACTATAACAGAGCTACTGAATACACTGGTGCAACACATTTAGCCAAACCACTAGAATCAATGTTACTGTTACTGTTAAATTTGACGGGAACCTTATATTTAACAGGTAGTAGGAGCAACTAAGCCCGAATCTTACTATGAAAGGAAAGTAAGATTGAAATAATATTACTTTTACGAGGTGGTGGTAAGATCCTAGATCTGGATTATCAGATCAGATTTTTAAATTCGCGATATTCGATCCAGGCATATAATACTACGTGAATATTAAAATCCAGTAAAATAAAAATTAGATGCATTCAATAATGGATGGATGCTGTATGTACGGATTTTTTGTGTGAACGAAACTTGTAAATAGTTTTAGTTATACCTAATAATCTTTAGTCGTCTAAACAAATTATGTTTATTCTGGTCGGACATTGGCGCTCAAAAGGTCAATTATGTTTACAAAACAAATCTTAGTATTGTTTCGCTCGTCCGTAAAAGTGATGAGAGGCGGCAGGTAGCCCAACTAACAGTGAGGCCGACATAAAGATATATTTCATTCAGTTTCATGTCATTGTTTATCAACATAACACCGCTTGTTTAGAAATAAAGCCATGTTCTCATTAAATTGGTATTTATTTGTTCGGTTTATATTTCGTTCTTTGTTGCTAAAAAAAGAAATTTATTCATTCGATCGGTCGTTCGATCTTTTTAATAATTTTACTACAAAATGTTTAAAACATTGCCCACATAAATAAAATGTCTTTCACGTTTATGGAGCTTCATTTCATTCAATTTCAAACATAATTTAGTGTTCCGTGTGAATTATAAATACCATTGTGCTATTGGATATGTATGTCGCTGATAGGAAGTATGTCAGCGGTTCTCAAAGTGAAGGGTGATTACAGATAGTGTTGAATGCAGTGATACTCAATCGTGTTCATCGATCGCTATAAATATTTCAGAAACATTGTTTTTCAACAACCAAAAATTAAATTGAAAGGAAAAGTTTTGAATCAACAGTCTATTGTTTTCTAAATGTCTAGAAACATTTGATTTAAAACACTACAAACGTACAACCACACCCATGCAAGCAATACTCCCGTCCTATCTGTCCCAAGTGTAATGCAAGTGGTCTAAGCGAGCCGGACAGCGGGACCACCACAGACGTGGCCATCGATGCTAACCACGCGGTGTCACGGTGCTATGGTCCGATGTTATGAGAGGAACTGTGAATGAATCAGCCGCCGCGATTGGATTTATCGTACGCATCAGTATCTGTAATACGAGATAGGATGCCAAGCCAAGGTGAAACATAATGTAGAAAGACACATCGACACAGAGAGATCCATATGATCGAATGCAAATGAAGCCAGTATTAAAGGCAGAAAGCTTTTCTGTCGCTAGTGTCACGTACCTAAGTAGAAGCTCCCTGAGTGTGGTCTCGTCTTCTTCCGTCGGCGCATATCGGGTCAGCTTGCCTCCGCCCTCCCGGGCCTCATGGTCAGGTACCACTGCGTGAAAACTTCTCGTTTATATTATTTTATAGAACTTGCTGCTCAGCGGCTGCCTCGTCCGCGACGCCTCTACGCCGAGTTTGTGTTTCAACCGATTTACTGATAATTATTTGAGGATGGGTGGCTCTTAATTTTGTCGGTACGTGCTACCTACCCAGCATCGAACCTCACACCGTTTGCCAATTAGCGTCAATGGCCACGAGAATGGTTCCTAATCAATTTTGATGGTCGTATCGATACTCACAAACAGGTATGTTAACAAATGGCCGGCGCCATATTCAAATGTAGATTTTGTGAATAAGGATACAGGATTCGTAGGACTTCATTCAGTTTTTTTTTATATTTACATTTTAAATATTTTTGTTAGTTTTCTTATTTATCACATAAAGATAAGTTAAAATAATACTTGAATCCAAGTGGGTTAATTCTTGACCACATGTTAGTTATATTAGGTTAGGTAGAAGGCAAAGTAGACATTGTCTCTGGCAAATCAATCATAGACAATGCATTGTGAGGTAGAGATTTTGGGTCTATTTCACGATAAGCAAGAGTATTGATTTTACGCTGACATAGCACCCTAAAATACAACCACACCTATTGATCGACTATCTGATCTCGTGGGCGGCTGATACATTGAAACAAACTTACTTCAGTGAATAACATGGTTCTGGTAGAATTTCTTGAAAAACTTGACTTTGGCGTCAAGCTATTCATAGTTTTATATTACATTTCCCATATTTACTTGACACTAGCGAAATTGCAATTACCACGGAGACTCGGTAGACCCGAGTCTCGGTAGTGGTAAACAACATGTCCCTCGCACCCCCCCCCCCCCCCCCCCGAACCAGGGCTATCTCTTCCGAAATGGCCTGCTTCAGGTGTGAGGCATCTGCTAGTGTGTGGCTCCGTTCGTCACCTCCAGGCCCGTGATTATGGAGGACGGAGGTCATTCTGCCGTCTCTTTCTACAGGATTACTAGCCCGCAGAAGGAGGCGGCGGCAGTCCAAGGGCTCGTGCATTGTACCATCACCGTGAGCAAGGTGGCAAGAGTAAGAGCTTGCACACCTAGAGCCGCCGCGAGGATCCGCCTCGGTGTCTCCTACGCCGGGCACCTGTTCAGCGACTGGCTCTGAGTCTTCGCTCGCATCGCAATAAGGGCACTCAGATGAGGGCTCTTTTTAATTTCAAGAATACAATTGATTCTTCAATTTTTTTATTCATTTCAGGCACATAAAGAGAACATATATGAATGTCAAAGCTTTACAATTATATTTTGTCAAAAATATTGTACTATAGTAAAAAAATCATTTGAAAATTATTCTTTCGCTGGTTCGACAGTTTCTACTGAGAGACCACCAAGAAACTTAAATAGATTATCGTTATCCTTTATTTTCTTTTTTAATATTTACCTTTGTTTATTTATAATAAATATGTGCAAGAGCAAGAGATTAGGATGTCCATGCATTCTTATCATCAAGATTTTCGTCATCTTTATAATAACCTTTTCGATTAAACATCTTTTCACTTCTATTTTAAACTTATTAGGTGGCAGGTCAGCCAATCAGCCATAAGAAGAAGTTAAAGTTTACGCTGACATAATATTTATGTCACCTAACCACTACCTATAATATATATCACTTTAACTCAATAATGCCATTCTGCTACCGAACAGGGCCATTTAACAAAAGATTAAAATATCAACACGAGTGGGTATAAATTTATTTCGTTCCAAAATAAGCTTTATTTTACGCCAAAACAAACTTCTAAACGAACAACCTAAAAGGAAATAAGATTTAAAAGAGAACAGTCGAATGAAAGGAAAGGTTCACAACACAAAATTGTTCCGTTTGTTGAAATTTAATACCATTCATCGAATGTCGAAAATAATCCGTTTGTGAATAGACACTAGTGATGGTTTCATCATGGATTCCTGGAATCCTACGCTTTTGATACGCACACATATGCCTTCACCGCGATATAACGTTAACTGATTATGTGTGTGTTTCTGTGTATGTGTGTACCAATGAATGAGTGATTCACAACTCTAAAAGGGTTGGGACATGTTGTTATCGAGTGTCATTTTTTTTTTCCTAGTGATTATCCTGCAGGTATTCACATCGATTTTCGATATTTGCATCGATTCCGAATGATTATAATCAGACGGTATCTTCGATTTTGCATTGGATGAATCAACACGCGGGTTGAAAAGCAAACGGTGACGTTGCTGATGGGTTGCTTACCACCTGATTATCTTGTTGTTATTTTCTTAATAGTTTTTACAGGTTCAAAACCAAGGTACACCCATTTCAATCCAGTGATCGGTTAATTGTAGCGTATTTCTACTAATGAACTCTAAGATTGCGATTGCAAGGTATATTTCTGATTGCATCTATTACTGTTGTCAGTTTCATTATCACTGTTGTGTGAAATTGATGTGTCCATTACGAAGTGACTATTACCTAATCTATGGTAGATCGTTTGATTACTAAGACTGTCAGTCAGTTTGGGTATAGACAGTTCGGTGCACAATATTCAAGAGTATCCAAGTTCTAGGTATTTTTGGAAGTTTCATATAAAACTAGATTCTAAATATTCTTGGACATTTTTGATCGTCGATCTTAGATTTGACATTTGATTTTTCTCTAAAAGTATATTCTAGAATCTGCGTACAGTATAGAATATACTTTTAGTGAAAGATCAAAAAGAAAATAATGTCGTAACAGAAATATCCGCACGGGTCTGAGAAAAATACCAAAAGACAATGGGCGCTATCTAAATAAGGAAATACAAATTTAGTCACATTCCATGCTAAAAATACGACTCGTAGTAGCTCTAAATATAGATCTAGAGTAGTGACGACACAATTGTAATTCGCGTATGCGGCCGAAGCAAGACCCCAATCTGTACCCTTGTCTTTGGTAACAAAAATAGAATATCGGTAGTATTTTTGGACATCACTAGCACATTTTTGCTGCCAGTACAGTGAAAGTGGCCTACGTCAGAGGCAGAGGTTATTTTATATTAGTAGTACACATTTGTTTACTAACAGCTGACCGTAGTACTACGAATGGATTGTTATTGTTTTGATACGAGGATTAAATGTACGTGTTAATGACCTTTGATTATAAATAGACACATAGACACGGTCATCATCATTCTCTGAGACTTTTGACTACTCGGTGGGGGTCGGCTTTCTGGTATAACTAAGATGCTTTTGAATGCCGATATTTTTCCACACGACTACCATCTGACCTCTATAACTAATTGGTAGCTTATTATTTTCGTATGGTAACGACTTAACGTGGTCTCCTCGGTACGAACAGACTAAAGCAAATGGCCATTTGCTTGAGTATAAATCTTCACTAAGCGGGAATCGAACACGGACCTCTTGCGCACTAGTCACATTCAATCAATTAGCCTATCGCAGTCCACTGTTGGACATAGGCCTCTCCCAATGTTGGGAGGCCAAAGCCTCTTGGGGGAGGTATACAAGGCAACACTGTTTCCACGTTGACAAGATGGGTATGTACAGACTTTTATTTCGAGCTTTCTTTTCGCCCAGTAATATCATAAGCGTATTTTTAGTTTCAGGTTTCAGTCCCTTTGGGTGAAGTGGGAGGGGGAGATATTGGTGAGATAGGAACTAGAGTTGTATTGACAGTGCCATCAACTTGGCTATCACGCAGCTGAATGCGTGATGGACACGCACTTCTGACACGGTCACGGCAAAATGTTACGTACATAAATGTAGACGCGGCATAAGACTCAAATGTGCATATCAATGATTTTTCGATGTAAATTTGTATTTTGTTGTCGCAGTGGTTTCAAAAGCTGCTATTCAAGAGACAGGGCTCCCGGAAATGGGGGTTCTTGTAGCTTCTTTGGTGTATAAGCTTTTATGGAAGTAACTATAATAGGATTAGTCTACTCAATAACAAAGCGAGGACCAGACTCTTGTCCATTGTTCAGTATGTTACCGATAGTCCGAGCTTCCATCCCCCGCCAAAGATCTGGGCAGAGGCCCCTTACACGCTGTACTACAGGGATGTCTCTTCGACAATCCTGTAGTCGAATAAAATAAATAATAATGGCGGTGTTATGAAAGTTAATACCTAATTACTTTCTGAACTTTTATGACAAGAACGAGTTATTTTTATAATTATACTTTAAATTACTTGCAGACATCTGTCGTCGCTTCAGAGACGATAAAACTTAGAAACAAAGATAATAATATTCGTAAGATTCAAATTATAACTTGTTAAATCGCTATCTTTAAGTAATAGACTTAGGAAAACATTTAAAAGAAAACTCTAAAACAACGTACTGTAAAGTGTAAAATTCGCTAGCAGTCCCACATGAGTTAAGCTCCAATGGTCTAAACTACCGCATTCAATACTTGAGTGAAAAAATAAGATACGTAAGATTTAGGGACAGTCACACATGAAAAGGAAAAAAAATGAAGGCGCGTCATGATTAATGGTGATAAAAAACTGTGTTGTGAAATCTACTCGCGGTTGAATAGGTTTTGTAGCGTGCATGTTTTGTCATGAATGTCTGAAAGGGCATTTTTTTATACAACTTAGGTCGCAGACAAGCACGCGGCCCACCTGATGGTAAGTGGTTACCGTGGCCTATGAGCGAGTGTAACACCAGAGGAATAACACTCGTGCCGCAACCCCTGTAAGAACAGAGACATTCTGTGTCGTCAGCGCAAAAGATTTAGGATAAGCCTTTGGTTTTCCCACTGACAACACAAAACCTCTCTAGTGAGCTCTGGCTACCCTACTCATCACCGATATTCTGTAGTATGGAGGTACTTTCCCAGTCGGAATGCTCGATTAGGACGGATATACCGTCGTGTCCTACCTCCTCTAAATTTTCCAGTGCCTAGTTTAGTGTGTTGAAGAGGCAGCAGTGGCACAGGACCCTTACCTCCCACTTCAGATGGACGGAAGGTAAGCATAGCTGCCGCGAAAATCCCTTAAAGTATTTGGTCAGTAGAGAATCAAGGCACACGTGCCATCAAGAGTCAGCGCAGCACATGCTCTAGATTAGTTCATCTTAGGTGACGCAGACCTGAATCCTCGCTGCAGTATTCAAAATTCTGGAAGGGTGTCATCTCAAAAGACATGCCCTTGGATATGCCGGGGTGCGAGGGATACATCTTGTGTTGTCTCACTTCTAGCAATCAATGTCCCATTAACGGGTTGCATTTTAGTCTTTTCGAGTCCGATATTTTCACCTCCACCGGTTTTTTTGTGGAGGTATATCCGTGTTATTCCGAAAAGACAATGATGGATCAGTTGCGTTGCGTTTCATCAGAAGCATATTTGAAATGGTAGCGGAAAGCTTTTTGGTGCGCCTTTTTTGTAAGAAATTATTTTAAAAGACTAAGTAATATGTATATTTCTGTAAATTAGTTATTTATAAGTTAAGTTTTATAGAAGCTTGAAGAAATATGACTTGTTATGACTTCGTTAGTTACAAGTCTTCTTCTTCTTCGAGCCAATGGCTAGGGTGAATACGGATTTATTTGATCTCGTTGGCCTAATAGTTGGCTACAGCAATAGCGTCTTCCATTTCTCTACAGAGGTCTTCGGTGAGAGAGAGAGAGAGCAAGTACAACATAGACTGGCGTCGACCCCGCAGTCGCAGGACTCTTGTATCTTGCTCGATATAGTCCCATTTCGCCACATATTCCCTCGAGCGGCCAAATTAAGTCCATAGGTGGATTCATGACTTCCAAGTTGGCCACTGGAGATGATGTCCAGGCGGCAGGCTACAAGGCGACTTCAAGTAATTGTCCATAGTTGATGATCAAAAATGAAATATAACAAAGGTAGTAATTTACACGATTCTCAGACTATTATTGTTTTATAGACTCAGTTAAACAATTTATTTCAACTACAGGAAAGTACTCAATTATCTAGCTGAATGGTTACCCATAACAATACAATACAACATTGAAGTTAGTAAGCAATTTGAATTTCACTTTAATTGTCTAAACAATAACAAAGTAAAAGTTACTTGCCTTTAATCATTGTGTTCTGTAACCATTTCGTTTTTGGTGTTATTATTGAAGTTACTAGTATTCTTGGTAACCCCTTTGGCTTGTATTAATTTGGGATTCGATACACAAGTAGGCGTTACCTGGCGGAAAATAATTTCAAGGAAATATATATTGAGGAGGGAGCAACACGAAAGCAAATTATTACTAATTGTCATAGAAAGGGATGTCAAACCGCAAATAGCAAGTAAAAAGCAAGTAAGTAAAAATACTTCGTATCAAAGGAGATATGTCATATCCACAATATTCCGCAAGTGCGTAGAACAAACGTACTCTACGTCTCGTACGTCTTTAGCACGGTGTACTAAGGTTCACTAATCATAGATTATCATTTATGTTATACTAGCTGACCCGCGCAACTCCGTCTGCGTCACCCCGTTTTTGCAACATTTTTCATTCCTGGTCCGCACTTGTTGGTCGTAGCACGATGTTATATACATATAAACCTTCCTCTTTAAACATTCTATCTATATAAAAAACCGCATCAAAATCCGTTGCGTAGTTTAAAAGATTTAAGCATACAAAGGGACATAGGGACAGAGAACGCGACTTTATTTTATACTACGTAGTGTTTGAACCAATACGCCGCATCAAGGCCTCGTTTTCATCGAATTGGGGTCAAGATATGTGCGGATAACTTTACCTGGGAAACTGTGTGAAAAATGTATGAGTATATATAGTATATGAACAATATATTTTTTTAGGTAGACCCCTATTTATTTGGGCATTAATTTACCAAAGGTTCAAAGACGGCATATAAAATAGGTTTTTGTCGCAAATATGTACATAAATTTATCTTTATAGAAAGATCGCCGGCGAGTGACATGCGAAGGGTATTCGTTTCGTTGCTAATTATTACATACATATGTATACACCCGGGTTGGTTTCTTTTTGGGTAGAGAAAGAGACAATAGTCCATTATTTGCTTTTGTTTTTATACTTTTTTCGTCTCCTGCCATGATCATCATCGAAGTGCCATTGCTGGTGCTTTTAACTCCAGGATTCTTGGATGCTTGTCACCCTAACAGGATCATGCCGCGGTAGCAACGTGATACGCGCTCCTCCTTATCCGGGGAAAGACGTGGACACCGTAGACCCGGGAGGACCTAATGTCCCTGGGTCTATGTTGTGTTGTGTCTGAATTTTATGTTAAACTAGCTGATCCGTGCAACTTCGTCTGCGTATTCTTCTTCTTATCACTTCTGCTCCGCCCCTGTTGGTCGTAGCATGATGCTATATACATATAAACCTTCCTCTTCAACCATTCTATCTATTAAAAAACCCGCATCAAAATACGTTGTATAGTTTTAAGGATTTAAGCATACAAACAAAGGGACTTAGGGGCAGAGAACGCGACTTTGTTTTACACTGTGTAGTGATAGTGATGAGAGATTCTTCTAAGAAATACGTCTTTCGTTTAAGTTTTATATTGATTCAGCATTTTGGGGTTACGACCCCGACTATAAGTAGACAGACTCTGACAGACAAGGTTAGACGGCCCAGTCGGGGCGCTAGGTATTTTTTAGTCTAATTTTCTTAAAAAATATGAAGTCTTTATTAATATACATTGTATTCGGCACACACAGAACAGGCTTTGCCTATTTAGAATAGAATAGAATAGATATTTATTTGCTCAAAATGTGGTAAATATAAGGTGACAAACAATTTATGAACTTAAGACACATTTTGCCATTTTGTCATGACATGCAAACATTAAAAAATTAAATTAAATAAATCAACTTATTATTGTGGATTGAATTGTCAAAATAGAACATCAAAATAATCATAATAAAAATAATCATTAAAATTGACACCATTGTATAAATATAAATAAAATCATCAATTATAAATTACATAAAAATCATTACACATATCATTAAAACAAATTCTTAAATTACACAATTAACATTAATTATATTGTCATGACTCATTATAGCACATTTTTAAAATGATAAGAGTGGGAGGCATATTTTTTAAGATACTCATTAACCGAGTAGAAACTCTCTTCTATCAATTTCTCTATTTGCGGAGTAACAGTGTATTATTCAACATTGTTACATATTATTTAGCAAAAACGATTTTTTATTTTTTTATTTTATTTATTTATATCGTAGCAGTCATACATAAAAAATATTTATTTATTTATTGTATGTTATTCACAAGTATATAGCTGGACTTAATGCCGTAACTAATATTATCAATAGTCCTTTTTCATGCTGAGATTACCGACCGTAAACTTTTTTAATTATACTTAGAGAATCACATTTACACTGCCGACTCTGTAGAAACCTGTCTTTCTTGAAGAACTTCATGTTGTAAACGCTTCTTACCCAAGTGGTATGGGTGGTATGGTATTGACACACCAATGACTTTTCGATGTTTTCCGAAGTTATGTGTGTATTTGTCGCAGGCTTATAAGTGCCCAGTTAATGGCATTGGGACGTGATCATAAACTGGCGAAATGTGGGTGCTAGCACCTCTGCCTACCCCTTTGGGGATATATGAGTTTATGTTATGTTATGAAAACCACTGCAGGAAGTTCATTGCACAGGCTGAACGTAGGTGAGATGAAGAGGTCGCAATATCGCGGTGAAGTCCCGCCGCAATGTGTGAGGATGTATTCCTAGTCTACGGCCAGCGGTGTGTTGATAGAATGTAACTGTAGGCATCGTATAGAAAAGACCTTATGAACATCATCATTATCATCATCTTCCTGCCCTTGTCCCAATTATTTGGGGTCGGCGCAACATGTCATTCTCTTCCATACATTCCTATCGGACGTCATTTCATCAGTCACTCCCTTCCTTGCCATATCTTCTTTCAAATAATCCATCCATCTTTTTTTGGCCCGACCTCTGGTTGTATCGCCCTTTACATTCATACTTTGGACCTTTTTTCACAATATTGCTATCATCTCTTCTCATAGTATGTCCATACCACGCCAGACGTTCCTTTCTCAATTTTTCATTTACTGGTGCTACTTTCAAACTTTTCCCAATATACTCATTCCTTATTCTATCCATGCGCGTCACACCACACATCCATCTTAACATTCGCATCTCTGCTACATGCAGTTTTCACCCTATGAACGCCAACCATTGTAAAAAAAACACAGTGAGTGAAAGTCCCTTCTGAGGTTGAGAGCTTCTTCCCTCAGATCTGTTGCGATGACAGAGAACCATAAGCCGTAAAACGGTTCCGTTTCCGATTAGGTAATGTATGCTTTGACCCTCCCTTTAAATATAGTAGTACAATTTTCATACTTCCTTTAAGGTTCTCATTTATTATTCTGTTTTATTCACGTCCACCACATATAAAGGTTAACACACATCTCTACTACTACATATGAATAAACTAGTGGATATGACATGACATGCCCTAGAATACGGAGGTGCTACTTTGATCGGCATTTACAATACTCGCTGCCGGCACCCGCCAATCATTTCCCCCACACGTATGAATACCTTTAAAGCCTCTTTGGGTATAGCAAATATTATTTATTAGTCAGAAAAACGTTTAGTTGCGAATATGTAGGATGGAATTTTGTAATGCCACCTGAAGGGAAAGTACTCTTAATACTGCAACAATTAATTTAAGTGCTTTTTTTTGTTGTTTTCTTTGTCGTTTTAGTTTTAATTTTATTTTAATAATTAGTTCATTATAAGTAAGTTATAAAATTAAATTGATTATATATATTTAAATGAATTAGAGTTGATAATAACTAAAAATAAAAAAAAATTTCATTGTTTGCCTTTTATTTAATTTATGAAGTTTGTTATAGAGATTTCATCCTTATAATTGATCGTAACGATCGATACAATAAAAGTACAGGGTGCAACTTTTACAGATTTTAGTCGGTTCGATTACCCGGTGCGGGAAGCAAATTTTTAAAACACATTGAATGCAGTTTTATTGCTTTTCAAAAATAAAGGAATGTTTTCTTGGAGTAAAATGTTCTATCTACAGTATTAAGAGTACTTCCCCTTCAGGTGTCATTACAAAATTCCACCCTGTATGTATGTATAATATATGTTCGATGGGCTGATAATAATTGAAATTTTGACAAATAGATATAAATCATAAAGTTTTATTATCACCATTATTTTAATAAATAGAGAAATGGACTCCTCATTACTTTGTAATGTTTTTTTATGAACGTATCTACTTTTCAAATGTAACCGTCTGTCATAAAAAGTACCGGGTAAAACGAAGTGAATAGAGATCAAAGGGTGAAAGAAAATAAAATGGTCAGCTAAATTCTGTACTTATTTTCTATTAAGTTGCTGCTAAAATTAAGCCGCGGTAGCCTAGTGGTATGGACTGCTGAGACGAGGTCTCGGGTTCGATCCCAGGTTTTACCATGGCACATGCCATGTTTTGTCAGTGGGAATACCGAGTAACCCTTCTTTGTCTTCTGCATTGACAGCATAGAGACTCTCTTAACACCCCCCTGCCCAGGGGCACCACCGTAGACACCCTGGTGTTGCAAACGTCCATAGGCGACGGTAACCACTTTCCATCAGGTGAGCCACATGCTTGTCTGTCACCAAAGTAGTATAAAAATCTCATATTAGACTAACTAAGAAAATATAAATAAACATAACATAAACTCACGCCTATATCCCCGTAGGGGTAGGCAGAGGTGCTAGCCATTTCATGTTTAGGTCCCAATGTAAAGCGAGCCTATTGCCATTAACCAGGCACTTATAAATCTGCGATAAATACATATGTACATAACTTCGAGAAGCATCAATAAGTCATTGGTGTGTGCTATGGTTAAACCTCGGATTGAACCCGAGATCTCGTCTCAGCAGTCCATTACCCATACCACTAGGCTACCGCCGAAATAAAGCCGAAACAATAAAAAAACGTTCGATAAAATGTTTGATATATTATGTATGTACTTATTATAATGTTACATAAATGTCCATCTCCCCAAGGTTGCGTGGGAGAGATCGCTTCCAGCGATAAGGCCGCCCATTGTACAAACAATTGTTTTCGTGTACATATTATTATGTCTATATTGTAATTTCTTTTTTTGATATACAATAAAGAGTTATCTATCTATGTATCTACCTAAATGCTTTCCCTGCTACTGAATATGGAATAATTATAGGATAATTATTCTACCTATCTTTTGATCAGCAGTTCTAATGGGGTTCAGCGGGCCTCGAGTACCTACAAGTTTGTCATACTCGCCTCCCTTACTATAAGTACCGAGGAATGGTATGTAGTCAGCTTTCTCGAAGAGAGAAACCTATGCTCGGGCCCTCTCCGTGAGTAGCGGCGCTGCCGTGAAACAAATTACTACACCACGATGGCAACTCTAAAATGCCGTCGATTCGAGAGAAGAGGAAGAAGTGTCGTTATCGCATTCTTCCTCGCGACTTGACTGTTGCATCCGAAGTTCTACGATACTTTAATGCACAAGGTTTATAGTTTTTATAGGTATTTTGAATTTATCGAGAGCTAATACCAATCTCATACTCTCCAACTGTGGTAGTACATACCATACATACATACGCTCACGCCTGTAATCCCCGAAGGGGTAGGCAGAGGTGTATAAAACACCCACATTTCGCCATACTATGATTTTCGGTCCCACGTAATAGTGGCCGAACCTATTGTCGCAAATCGGGCACTTTGTAAAAAAATGGGTATGCCGAAAATAAATTCCCAAAAGAAAATGTTGCAGCGAAATAAAATTGGAAATAAAATTATGACCCGATTCCATGTTATGCGGTGTAAATCGCAAGGAAATTAATTACGTGCTTAGTCGCACAAGCACAACCAATTAACATCTTGGAGAGTATCATATTAGTGCAGATTAAGAATTTTATAAGTCTTTCAAAAGTTTGAAAATCGTTATATCAGCAAATCGTATTCTGTTAGGTTATTCGATTACTAGTAAGTATCATTCATACACACAACAGTTCAACATCAGTGTTGGGTTGCCCGGCGGAATTACTCTAGAGACTTCTCCTATCAGGAGAGAGCAGTCATTCGAACGGTTAACCATATGTGTCTGACATTCTGTTGCAAATTCACTCTAAATCTCGCGCTGGGAGTAGGAAACTTGAGTAGAATTGGGAAAAAGGGGTAATAACTGAATCGGGACGTTGGAGTGAGGAAGTTACAGAATATACGAACCGGTAATTTTTTTTATAAACCGTTATCAACTTTGACAGTAATAGATATTGTAGTGACGTCATGTTCTCTAGACTGTTAGTTATAAGTCACTGACACGGACATTTTAAATTAGCGGTAATTAGGGGTCTATTTAATAGTGCCTATGGTATAAAACCATCATCATCGTAGTAAAATCGTAAATCCAACAAAACTAAAAAGACCAAAAAAAAGTTTCTGGCCGGAATCATCTCAGGCGTTAGTTAGCAAATGGACCACCATTTGCTAACTAATTTATAAAATACTAGCTGTTGCCCGCGGCTCGGCCCGCGTGGAAGTGCATTACAAGATAGCCTATGACACTCAGTAATAATGTGGCTTTCTATTGGTGAAAGAATTTTTAAAATCGGTTCAGTAGATCCTGAGATTACCCCTTACAATTGAACAAATATACTAACACACAAACTTTACTTCTTTATAATATCAGTATAGATTGTTGATGTTGATGTTTTGTAAGTGCCCTTTAATTATCTATACAGAAAAAATGTTATTTTGATTTGATTTGATTTGAACCATTATAGTTGCGGCACGCTATAATGGCCGTTTTGATACGACTGGTTTTGATTATTTTCTGTTTTTTTGGTGTGTGAACTTTATTTTCTTTTGTGCCAGTCTCGCAAAATTTTCTTTAGTTTTTCTTCTAACAGTTCATTATTCAATATTAAGCGCACCTTAAAAGTTAAAACGAGCAAAACCAGTCGTGTCAAAACGGCCATTATAGTGTGACGCAACGTAAATATATATAAAATGTACAGACAACACGAAAAGAGTTGGAGGCAACATTTAAATATCGAAATAATTAATATTATGCAATTAAAGTCTCATAAATGTATCAGGCTTATGAGATTACGGCTGGTCGTAATAAATTTCTGTTTTTCTTTTTTTTATGCGAAAGGATTAAAACAACGGTACTCTGGGCAGATTTTCATATTAAAATAACTTTACAAAATAAGATTCTATTGTTTCGCGAACAACGTCATAATCCTCATTGATTATTCGATTTATCGCTATACATTTGTATCTAGTGATGAAAATGTTTTGTTGTATTCAAAAATATACCTATTGGTTTTGATTTTACAGGCATTTAAACATAACATACATAATATATACTCACGCATATATAGCCGAAGGGGTAGGCAGAGGTGCTAGCACTCACATTTCGCCAGTTTATGTTTAGGTTCCAATGTAATAGGTTGCGAGCCTATTGCCATTAACCGGGTACTTATAAACCTGATATAAACATCGAGTCCCGCTAAAATTTTATTTTGTATATTATTATAATAACTACTATTATGCGAAAACTTGTAATTGGCCATTTTTATATTGCAACTGTTCCTAATCTGTATGTTTTGGAAGAATAAAAAAAATAAAACAGTCACGTGACAGCAATTTACAACGCTCTGCTTAGTAGCAAGACGGGACGTAGAAAGCCTTCCCGAAAAGCGAAACCTAGCCCGTGCGATGCCGTGAACTAAATTACTACACCACAATGTCAACTCAAAATGCCATCGATTCGACAGAAGAAGTAGCATTGGTAAATATATTTGTATTTGTTTGTTGACTGAATATTTTTAAAGATATTTATATAATTTCTTCAAGACCAGCGGACTGAGCCAGTGTTGTGAAATGACATCACACGCCATCACACGAGTTCGCTTCGCACATTTACATCTATAAATCGGAAAATAATTGACGTATCGAAATATTCTTTCACTTGTATTTTATTTTTGACATGAAGAATATGGAGGGCTTATCTTCAAAATTATGTAACATTCCTAATTGTCAATGGTTCTGCCCGCATGGAAAACTTATTCTGATCCCTACAAATTCCCCGGATAAGAAGTTGCTAGGGAAACGATCCGGAAGTCGAATTGCGCTACATATTTTTACCATTACATTTGACGGGATATTAAATTTATCATGTTTATTTATTTTTATATACTACATTTAAACATAGTAAATATCCCGTCTTTAATGTGAATATATAAATGACTATGTCAACCTAAAATTTCATCATATTGATGTAAAAAAATCTCGATTGGCCATTATTTTATACCGTATATAACATTATTTACTCTCCATCATATTAATAAAGCTAAACGAAGCAATAAAATCTATATAAAAAATAAATCGTGAAATATGTTGGTAAACGCCTATTGAATGTCTACCATATTTTATTTACAAAATAATAATTATACAGTTCTATTACAAACACAAAGTACCTGCCCCTTAAGCTCCTTTATTAGGTTTATTAAGTTTACATTCCTTCCTTGTACCGTCAGTAAAAACATCCTGACGGCTAAATGTCTTACAGTAATTATTAATTATTATTAGGTTATAAGGTATAAGATTCTACTAGGCACCGGTAAATGAAAAATTGAGAAGTGAACGAATGTCGTGGTATGGACAATATGGGACATACTATGAGAAGAAATGATAGTAATATTGTAAAAAAGGTCCAAACTATGAATGTAGAGGACTTTTGTAGCAGAGGTTGGCCCAAAAAAAGATGAATGAATTGTGTGAAAGAAGATATGGCAAAGAAGAGAGTGACAGGAATTCATATCTGATAGAAATGTATGGAGGAGAATGACATGTAGCGCCAACTCCAAGTAATTGGAACAAGGGCCGGTAGATAACGATATTATAAGGTACTTTGATTTTAAAATATGTACACAAAATTTCATATCTGAGTTGCTGATCGTTGAAGAAATCCATTGCTGGATCGAAGTTCGTATATTCAGACAATTGTTAAAATTCAAAGAAAAAGAAGAAACAGAAAAATGAACAGTAAAAATATTTCTCATAGTGTGCGTGTCTTTAGCATGATAACTTTAATATGAAAATGAATCGCGAAATATGTTAGTAAGTGCATAACACGAAGACGGCTGGACCAATTCGAGTAATTCTTTTTTTATTTGATCCTTGAAATTTACGGAAGGTTTTTATGGAGCAGCGGGAATGGGGTCAGAAGATCAAGCAGCGGGAACGGGATCAGAATTCCACGCGGGAGGCAACAGCTTGTTATTGATAAAATTGTCTAGAATCGCCGTTTTTGATCTTCACATTCCTTAAGACTGCAATTCTTGATAGGTGGACCATCTGGAGATGCCGCAATGGGGAGTGAAAACCATGGCATTCACGGCTCTAAAGTCAGTTTTACTTAATAACTCGATCATAAATATACACTCTCGGAAAACTTTTCAAAATTGATCTATGAGTTCAGGAGCCGATATTTTTCATCTTACAATATGCTTTCTATGCTGACTGTACAATACAAATTAGATTAGATTTCACCAGAGGTATTAACTTTTTCGTTAATAAGCTTTATATTTAAATGCTAAACTGGAAACAAACCGTTAAATACGTTCCCAACATCTCTAATGAACTAAAGTCAGTTTGCCGCCGAAACAGTGACGTCACAACAACAAGGACCAAAAAATTAATCACGAAAATTTGTTTTTTTTTAAACACAGCCGAATAGGAGTTGTTGTGTTTGAATACAGAGTTCACTTAAGAGTCGGGCAAAAGTACCTAGGTAAAACGGGGTGAATAGAAATAGGAGGATGAATAGAAATAAAATGGTCAGCAAAATTCTGTAGTTATTTTCTTTCTAGCGAAAATTTGGACTAGTTTATTATAATACCAGACTCATGAAATATCTGGTAATAAGCTTATATATTAGGTACATAATTATTGTAAAACTTTGACATTCATAACTGCTCTTTATGTGCCTAAACTGAATAAATGAAATTGATTCTTTGATTGATTCTTTGCTTCATCTTAATTTTGTGCAAGAAATTATAGAAAATATTCCATTGACAATTTTATTTCTATCCACCCCTGGATCTCTCTATTCACCCCGTTTTACGGTATCGATTCTCTGTATGCAAGTGCTACGAATCTCGACATAACAATAGCTACGGTAAATCGTAGCACACCTACGTTGCTTTGTAAATAGCTACGAGATATGACGTCATCTGTGGTCGAATGTATAGAAATTTACCGGATCGATTGAGATTTATGATTATAACTCCACTTCCTTGGATGGTAGCGTGATGTTATATAGCCCGTGGTACTCCTAGATATTGTAGCTTTTTAGAGGTAAAAAAATAATTGAAATCGGTTCAGTAGTTTCGGAGCCTATTCGTTACAAATAAGTAAACAAATCTTTCCAGAATTTCAGAATATTCCATCAAGAACCAAGCGGTTCGGTGAGTCTTTTCTTTGCCGCACCATTAAGTCCTGGAATTCCTTACCGGCGCACGTGTTTCCTCTTCCTACAGTACCGGGTCCTCTAAGCGGTGCGTGAAAAAGCATCTGATGAGGCCGTCAAGCTGAGCGCCACCATTGTAGCTCTGAACATGTTTGCATTGCATTTCTTGAGAATTTGCCTTCAGCTTAACATCAGGCGAGGGGAAGTTAAATTGAAGTGCCATAAAAAAAAATTGTAACCCTAATCTTTTACGTTTTTTTCAATACATCCATTGAACAGTTCATCTCTCGAACTGGCAAATAAAACTTGCGCAAAAATATCACCACGCGAGTTCAAAACTAGTAACGCACTAAGTCCGAGTTCAACAGAAGCTTCGTATTAAAAAGCAATTTAATAAAGGCTTCCCAAAGTTGCAAAATCAAGTTCCCATTCACAAAATGAAGTTGGTGGACCTGAATTACGGGCTGTTTTAAGTCACGTTCATTCAAAAATGTCCATTGGCATCTAAACACATAACTTTGTTTGTAGTTAAATCAAACTTTTAACTAGTCATGACTAGATATGCAAATTGGACACACGAAGTTTCGGCACGCAAATTCGGTTTTGTTGAAGTTGTTCGGTAAACGATGTTGTATATGTTGATCGATTGTTCGGGTTATTCTAGATTCAAGAGTTTCACGACTCAATTAGAAAAATTAGTACAATCATTGAGAAAAGTATTACTTATGTTTTGTTCTTTTTATTACCTTACTATCTGGCGAGTTCATTCGTATTTTTGTAAAATACTTTCTGTTCTAAATGAAACTTGAATCCCGACCAAACTCTTGCAAGAACTTACCATCTAGGCTACTAAACCCGTTCAGAGCATGCAAAATATTTCTGTACGTCTAAGGACAGACGTTCCATTTTTCCGAAAATCCTATTTCCAATTTTAAATCAACTTGAAAAAGTTGGCCTGAGTTGCACGATCTTACTTTAACATTAACAGTGCAGTTAAAGTACCGGTAAGGTATAAAACAGGTTGCCATTTGACAATTGTTAAAATTACGTCATAACTTGACGCTAACTGTAACCGGTCGCGCTCAAATGTCAAATTCTATCAAGAAGATAACTTTAACAGAGCTACTAAATACTCTGGTGCAACACATTTAGTGAAACCATTAGAAGAATCAATGTTACTGTTATTGTTTTGACGGAAACCTTAACTTTAACAGGTAGGTGGTGCAACTAAACCTTAGTTAAGTAATTCCTCAAAATTTAATTAAAAGGATATCGTAATTCACTATAATAAAACATTTGTTAGAATACTGAAGATATTCCATAACATATTGTGTTGAGTTATTTTCGTTACTACCTACGGAGTGTTAAAGGAATCAGCGATTCTCAGAACAAAATCCTATACAATCGTTTGCAGACGTGATTACTTTCGGAGCACAGAGCTTTCATGTTTCATTGTAATCCTAAATAGCCTGTCCCTAAGTCCTCTTCTCTTTGAGACCCTTACTATCCTTTGAACTGAACTTCTTATAAACTCGCGTTTTTATTTTGTTTCGTCATGTTTTTTTAGGGTTCGGAGGTGAATGATATTTCCAAAAGGTTATTTCGACAAGTTTCATAAATAAAATAGTCTGTTAAAGACGTAGGGTGGAGTTACCTTTCATATTAGTAGAAGCAGTGAAATGAGTCTTCCCATACTCGGGGTAGATGGGGGTACAATAGTCCCCCCACCAAAGGGGGTTATCTCGAAAGCGATTGCCCTGGTTCCTGCCGGTTATATTGGCTATTGGCCTATGTCCATGGCTCCATCCGCGTGGCTGTCGTTTATCACGACCTAAGCGCCATCTGTGCAACTTAAATTCTATATTGCTAATCATAACTAATCCTACTTAACCGATTGCAATCGAACAAACGTAAGATTTTAAGTTGGACCAAACCCCTTCAAACAAAAAAACCGCATCGAAATCTGTTCATTACTTTTTATGTTATAAAAACTAAACTTTTTACGATTATATAATAGTATAGATAGATAGATATAGACTATTTAGAAGATACCCACTACTACTAATTTCTAAAATGCGGATAAAAATAATTTGTCACATACTTTATGTGAGCATTGACGAAAAAGAAATCGGGAAATAGTATACATAACAACACAACAAAACCACCCCACAAGAAATTCTATTATTAAGTTGCTGTTGCCCCTCGCGGAATGTTACTATTCTGTTTCTGTCAATTCTACACAAAAAGATTCAATAAGGATAATCAGATTAAAATCTAAAATGTAGTGAAGTGTTTTACGATTATATATTGTTTATTAATAATTTTTAATTTATTAATTCATTATTAATTTTTATTAATAATTTAATGATGTTTAAATGAAAAAATATTTTTTATCATTTACAATAATTACTTTTAATTTGCACTAGATTGTGAATCGCAGTGCGTAACTTTCATTAGGAAAAATGTAAGCGGGGACGCAGCTGAACACAGTTAACGTCACGCGCTCTCAGTGACATAACGTGGCGTTTTGGAAAAAAAAATTGAATTATAAAATCAACATTCTCTGCGTCTATTCCCAACTCAGTTGGGGGCTTTCTAGTCTAACTAAGATGCGGCTGAACTTCGATATTTTCAGTGAAGCGACTGCCATCGGACCTCCACAACTAAATTGGCGATATCGAAGTTCCGTAATTAGGCTAGTCGGACTTTAGAGAGCTTCAACTAAACTCCTTTTTAAATTATAAAAATATGAATTATAATTTCTTTCATCAAGATTTATTAAAAAATAAAAATACTTATTATTATTACTTTTATTATTAAAATACTTCCTGTAAATTTATTCGATTTGAGTAATTGCAAATTATGTGCGTATATGAAACATTTATGGTAATAAATTTTTAGTTAGTAATTAGAAGTCCATTCCCTCTGTGACTTAGCTACCGATTATGTACCGCAAACGAGTTCAATGAGTATCATGAAGTCATAGAATGAACCAACCCCTTTGCTGTTGCATATTGTGTAATTCCTCAAAGGATAGTTCAGCTTAGTTTGGTGCACTCCTAGCGAATCTCCAAAAGTTCTAGCAACTTTACGATCTATGATCCTTTGAAAGCCTCAGTCAAATTCCACCACAAGTAACTTATATAGTGTCAATTCCATTAACTAGAACGATGCCTTGTATCTCTATAAAAAATGATGGACGACCCCCGTGGCGTGAAGCTAGTGAACGCGACTGCTACGCAGGAGGCGCGGGTTCGATTCCTGCTCAGTGTAAATATTTGTGAGCTTGAATATGTACGAATGAAATATAATAATATGTATGTATTTACAAAAAAAAATGTATCTATGTATGTTTATCCGCATTCTAGAACCCGTAACACAAGTTAGTTAAGCTATGCTGACCATGGGTCTAGGTAACGTAGAGTAGCTTGTCCTAGAATATTCATTATTATTATAAAAAATAAGTAAACTGATGCAGTAGTATTCTAACCTTAATTACATTAATAAGTATATCTATTACCCAGTAGCTTCTAAGATTAGTAGTTGTGTAGAGGCATCAATTCATACAGTTTTTATTTCAAACTGTCGAGGGACTAGTCATTCTCATAATACCACGTGAAATGAAAATCAAACATTGAGTTTCTAAATAAACAAAATATCGATAAACTATGAGAATAAACTATTAAAACTAAAAGCAACCCAGTCGTTATTAGCTCACTTGAATAATTTAGTTGATATTTATTGGACTCGGAACAAACAATCACATCAAAACCTTTTTCATGTTAAATCAACAAGAATATATTGAAAATGATACAAACCGCCGTCCTAAAATATCCGATATACATTTTGCAAACAAAAACAAGACAAACTAAACTTCAATATTAGTTGTTCATATATTTAATATATCGCTATCACAAGCCACAATATTGATGAGAATATAACTATATTTGTATTTGATATCTGGATTTTAATTAATAACAAATAAGTTTTCAAATAAATTTATTATAGCTACAGATTTCTGATTTATCTAGCATGTCAGTACAAGGGTAATAATACTCAAACGAATACTCACTTTTAAACTTTCGTGTTAATTGATATATATGGTTAGCGAAACTCGTCATTAACGCGATCATATATTTTGGTAAATACAATAATTTACCTTTTGATTTGCTTGATGTTTTGACCAGGTTGCACTAGCCGTGGTCACAAGCTGGTAAAGTAAATCAAAAATTTAAAAAACCCCGGCTCAAAAAATATCTCCTAAAAGTAAACAATAAATAATACATGCGGTGTCTTTTTTTATCGTGTGCAAAATCCCCACGGATGGGGGCCATCTTGAAATTTGTCATAGGTTATCGTATTCTCCTAGTCAAGTTGTTTAATTTGACATTCATTCATCTTGAGGGACTTGTGTAAAAATATGTAGTCCACTATTTTGTAGTAGCGGCCATCTTGGATCGATTTTCGTCAAACATAGCTAAGAACACACCCGACTAATTCAGCTTTAAAACAAAAAAAAACTACACTGAAATCGGTTTATTCGTTCGGGAGCTACAATGCTACAGACACACACACACACATATACACACACTCACACGCAGCCACAGACACATGAAATTTATGACACCCCGTCATTTTTACGTGGAGGGTTAAAAAGTACATTATTGTATTTAACCTATGACCGCGTTATACCTGGGTCTCACTAACCTTCATCTCTCATTATTTTACTTTGAACGTGTACAAAATTGTATCGCTGAAACGCGTAACAAACAAATTGAGTTCTTAATTAAGATGAATTTAGTATATGAGACATTCGGTGTAGGTCATCTAATTTTAAAACTTCCTTCCCCGCAAATTGGTTTCAATTGCGTCTCATCATACGCTGTTCCTAATGCACTGTTCTAAGACGCGGATCGCGCGAATTCTGTTTGTCGAACGCGCGATCAAATATATGATGGCGTTCTATTAGGATGATGCCTGAGGCGACTACGTGATTATCGCGCCAGGAGACGGGCATTGATTGTTCGCGCGAGTGTCAATTAGGACACATATTCAAAATTCACATGTTATATCCTGTGTTCATATGAACATAATAGGGATATTGACTACCTCCTGTAGTGTTTTAGTGGCAAATAAACAAATGTAGTGATAAGTACTGCTTTCAAAGAACACATGAACAAAATGTCTTCGCCTTAATAAAACCTAACGAAGTAATAATGGACGCATTCTTAGAATTATATTTACGTAGTAGTTTAGGTGAAATTTGTTTACTAATTAGCCAAAAAGGTTAGATTGTAATTTTTTTAATTATAGTTAATACTTTATTAGAAAAAAAACATCGTGTGTTCGTATAAACATAATAGGGATATTGACTACCTAAAAACGGGTGGATAGAAATGAAATGGTTAATTTAATATTTTAATTTTTGACCATTTTATTTCTATTCACCCTTCGATATATATTCACCCCGTTTTTCCCGGTACCTCTTTTTATCTTCTAAATATGATAAGATCATAATAATATATTGAACTGCTAAAGTCCAATATCCCTACGACAAATAGTCTTAAAGATACTTGATATTGAAAATTCAAGTTGACGAGTCGCTCGAGGACACTCACGCAAATCCATTCAAGCAGGTAAATGACGTCACGAGCCTGGAGCGCGTAGTGAAAATGAATTGAGCGCAAGAAATTATAGCATTTATCTCGGTCTACGTGGCGTTTACACTTGCATAGTTCATAATATAAGTAACCAGCTGGCCCGCGCAACTTCGTCTGCATCACCCCGTTTTTACAACATTTTTCATTCCTGCTCCGCACTTGTTGGTCGTAGCTTGATGTTATATACATATAAACCGTCCTCTTTAACCATTCTATCTATTAAAAAAACCGCTTCAAAATCTGTTGCGTAGTTTTAAAGATTTAAGCATACAAAGGGACAAAGACTAAATTACATGGTTTATATTTTGATTAACTTGGTAGCTTCAAATAATGAAAAGTTATAGTTTCAATTAGTTAGGCAGTATATTATTTTGCAAGGCGCATTTTGTTCACTAAATACTAATAAAGTAATAATAGGAGGAAACGGACAACCTTCTTCCTACAGTCCCGGGTCCTTTAAGCGGGGCGTGAAAAAGCATCTGATGAGGCCGTCAAGCTGAGCGCCACCATTGTAGCACTGAACGTGTTTGCAATGGTGACCCTCTTTCATGAGACTTTGCCTTCAGCTTAACATCAGGCGAGGTGAAGTTAAATTGACGTGCCATAAATAATAAAAAAAAACCTTATTAACATGCCTATTCGCGCGAGCGCTGATCCATTTCTGTCAATCATAGGTACATTTGTAACGGTTTTTTGATAAGCAGCTACCACAGAATATTAATATCCTGATGGATATGTTCGAACAGTCTGATAAAACCCATTATATCAAAACGACATATGTCACATTGTATAGGTATATTAAAAATGATACTAAATGCTATCTCTTATTAGTCTAAATTCAATCAGATGTCAGTTTAGACATAGTATAGTTTATTGAGATATGCAGCTAAACTCCTATTATTATAGTATGTTCTCCCAGTTGCAATCACCTAATTGAATAATATGTACAGAGGGCCCCAAAAGCTCCTGGATATCTTGAAATCTAT
Organism: Pelosia muscerda; assembly: GCA_963691645.1. Lineage (NCBI taxonomy): Eukaryota > Metazoa > Arthropoda > Insecta > Lepidoptera > Erebidae > Pelosia > Pelosia muscerda. The sequence goes on along the minus strand of OY829098.1, from coordinate 3,435,670 downwards.
GATCATTTGACAGTCTAAGTCTCATTTAACCAAAAGTAACATAGATAGCGTTAATAAAATAAACTATCGATGTCTTGTTTCTTTATAAGGAATTAAATAAACTTTTTTTTTATACAACTTTGGTCGCAGACAAGCACGAGGCCTACATGATGGTAAGTGGTTACCGTGGCCGATGGTAAATGTAACACCAGAGGAATAACACTCGTGCCGCCACCCCTATAAGAACAGAGACATTCTGTGTCGTCAGCGCAAAAGATGTAGGATTAGCCTTTGGTTTTCCCACTTACACACAAAACCTCTCTAGTGAGCTCTAGCTACCCTACTCATCGACGAAAACACAACACAAGGTTATTAAACGGCGATATTCTGTAGGTACTTCCCCAGTCGGAAGTACTGTACAACTACTTATGCAAGTAGTTGTCTAAATATTAATAAGTAGATCTATTATCTAGTAGTTTATATGACTAGTAGTTCTGTAGTGGTATCACTTTTTACAATTTTAGTTTCTTTTGGAAACCTCTGCCGGGGTGCGAAAGTTATGTCTTGTATAATCTCACCTCCGGCAATCAAGGACCCATGGACGGCGTGCGTTATAGTCGATTTGAGTCCGACATAATCGCATCAATTTTGGCGGAAGTGGTACCCGTGGGGATTTTGCGCACGACAAAAAAAAAAGGAACTTTTGGAGCCCAGTGTACCTAATTGTTAAGTATAAAGTCCTAAAATGGAATAAAAAAAATTATTTTAGGTGTAATCTAATTAAATAGCCTGTTTCTAATCGTTACCGGTACAGAAGATAATATCACACTGACTGTGTTTCCACGTTGGTATGCGATGGCCAGGGTTCGCATCAGGAACGATCCGGATCGATAGTTCCTAGGTAACACATGAGTCTTTGTTCTAATTCCTTTATAAAGACACTGGCCTCATTGCCCCAGCTCCCCAGAGAATCTGCAGGCACGAAGTTGTACAGCGAAGTTTAAAGTTACCCAAATATCACATGATAAGTTACCTTCTACATTTTTATTCTTAAGCATTATGTAATATACCAACTTATTGATTTTCATTTTATTTTTATGTAAAGTTAATAAAAATTAAAAGTTAAAGGCTTTTAAACGCAGGTAGTGACCGAGACAATTAATACGGTATATTTACTTTTTATATTGCTATTGATTATTTCGAATATAAAATTAAACCTCAAACAAAAGTATTTGAAAGTTTCATTCAGAGCAAATAAAATGCATATAGGTAATAAATACTTATCCAATTATTGCCAAATTCACACAAACATAACCTCAAAATCTGACATATTTGTTGCATTTCTGTGCTTTAAACGCTAGTCCGCCTTAGAGATAAAATGCAATAAGAATTTAAAAAAAAATGTCTCATTTAACAAGCCCTTTCATTTGATGGTGGCCGTGGGGCGAATGATGTTCGGACGGGTAGCAATGTCCTTTATTAATTAAAGGAAAATTGTAGGTAGAAAGTAGGTAGTGGCTCCAACATCACCCTCAAGACATGAAGAAGATTTTTAAATGCTCTAGATATAGTCCAGTATCTCAAGTGGTCAGAGTATGGTCTGTAAGAGATTGGTGATGGATTGAAGTCCTTGTTTATTATTTCCATTTTTAAATCGATTATCTTGTACAATTTAGTGGCTGAAATCCGTATTCGATTTATAACAAATATAGATACAAGGTCTCTTGTATTGCCAGCATCAAGATTATATTATTCAACTCCCGACGGCGACGTCCAACCATTGGATTGTGGAACCCCAAGCGTGATCCGCCTGCCTGGAGGATTTTTCCTTTGTGTCACATATAACACTCGTTCCTTCCAAGTAAATCTTGTCGTCATTCCTTTGTCACAAGAAATTCTTTGAAATTCATAGTTAGTATACTCTTACATAAGTTTTATTTCAGAAATATCTGTGATGTTTCTCCTTTATGGTTGATAAAATGATTGTATCAAAACTGTATTCGGGTAGTGATATAAGTAAAAGGGGAGTTACCTGAAATTTGGTCTATTGGTGAGAACAGGGGCGGTTCTTCCCCTCCCGGTTGTTGATGTTCAAGCAGGCGATGACACGACTGTCTCATGAGCGCTCCCGACACTAGTACAAAGATAATTATAACATTACAATACATTTTAAATAATTATTAAATAATCTTGATATCGCCTGGGAAAAAATAGTAAAAAACATTACAGCGCCATCTATTGATGCGCATAATACATAAAAAACATATTTGAAGAGTCACAGTGATAAAATTTCACTTTGACAAACTGATTAATCATTTCTATTATGTGTAGATAGCTTACACTCTTAATCAACAATGTGTTTGATATAATATTTAATAAAATTGACAAAAAGTAATCATATTACTTAGTGAGTTTGCCTGCTAAGCCCGAATCCCGTTCAGTGCAAATATTTGTGAGCATGAAATCGAATATTTGCTTTGATTTGAATGTTCTAGGCATGTTTGTTATGTATTTTTTATACTTAATTGACAGAAAGTGGTCAATGTGAATGGACGTTTGCAACATTAAGGACGTCACACTCGTACTGCCGACCCTATCGAAACCTTATAATGCCCTTCTTGAAGAACTCCATATTGTAGTTCATTACAGAGCTAGAGCGTGCGCGGAATGAAGTCCCTTTCACACAGTGCGGAGAAACTCCCTGAATTTATTTAAGCAAGATATTTCATATCTATACCTACTTTTTGCTGTTTTGACTTAAGGTAGCGTTATATGGAAAGGTCAAAAACAGTTATATATCTACCATATAATAGTTATTTATACATCATCTGATCTGTAGAACTTTGGTGTCCCCATCTAGCCCTCGAATATAGGGAGGCGTACTTTGCGCCGCCGCGGACTGCTTTTGCTAGGGTGACAAGCGGCTTCGCCCGTCACTACCAGGCCCGCGCTCATAGAGGACGGAAGTCATTCTGCGACTTATGACGTCCAAATCACCTCACCGTTTCATACCCGAATGGGCCTTCGATGGCTTTGGGTCAGCCAGGGCGTGTGTGGTATATCAGAGGCCTTAACCTCGGGAACTTATGGCCTAAAACGGAGCCTGACATAACCACCTGTGCTGACTATGGTGAAGGGCAATTCGTGAGGATTTCCGCAAAATATTAGTTACGTGTAGGTATCTGTATGAAAGGAATGTGTGTGGCGCGCGCTACCGGTAATACCCTCTTCACACCTACATGTTGTCGCCAATAATATATAAAACCGTACATCAAAATATGGCGGCTTACCCGGCTCACATTGAGCGCTGTTACTTTGACGACAGCCAACAAATTGTATCAGAAATTACGTAGCGGCAAAAATGGTTTTAGGTATTATTTAATCTTTGTGTAAATTTGACAAACCAAATATTTATCTTTTGACGCTTCAATGATACATCGATATCAGATGATTAAGCACAGAATTTCAATAAGTGTTCTAGAATTCTGGAGTCCTTCCGTCTGTAGTAGAGGCAAACAAGGACACGGTCAGTTTAGTATGTCGTAACAATTGCGATGTGGGGGTAGTTGAACAAAAACTTCACCTTCCCCACAGCCCTCAGTACAGTCAGCTTGTGACCACGGCTGGTGAAATTTGGCCGAAACGTCAAGCAAATTAAAAGGTACATTATTGTATTTATCGCGTTAATACTCAGGTTTCACTAACGAGATAACTAGAGTTGTAGCACAGTGAGTTTTGGAGGTCAGATATCAGTTGTTGCTACGCATGCTACAGAGTAAAGTGGGGTAGAGTGGGGTCATACGCCAGTACCAACGGTGCATTGTAATACTAACCTAACATACATACATAAAGCAGGCAGAGGTGTATTAATTTAACATTAAACCATTGTATACGGCCCCATGTAATAGTGAGTGAGCTGTAGTTGCCGGAGGTGAGATAGTATGTTGGTTACTATCTCACCTCCGGCAACTAAGGACCCATAGACAGAGTGCGTTTTAGTCGGTTCGAGTCCGACATAACCTCCCTAACCGGTTCTGGCGGAGGGTATCCGATGGGATGTTTCGCATTAGAAAAAAAATAAAGTGGGTGAGCCTATTGCCGTATTCCGGGCTTTATAAATGACTCGGCCATGCATCTAAGGTTGAATTTAGGCAGTATATCTGATGGAAGGCGATGGACGGCCGAAATTCTACTTTTTCGAGAACCACGCGGCATAAAAAAACGTTTCACGGTTCATATACTCTGTCACTTTCTCACACATAAGTTGTGTGTTATGATAAGCATATCACTTTATATAGGCTTCAGGAACCCTGGTACCTTAAACACAAGTTTAATCTTAATTTGGGTACCGGACTTCATTAAACTATGTTGTTAAATTATCAAGACATCGTATTGTAATGTGTTCATTACATTGTAATCATGGAATAAATAAATAAAAAAAAATAAAAAAAACTTTGTGCTCACACCACTTCAGACATTATCCGAAATAAGTATAAAAAACACAGACGCTTTTTAAATTGTTGTTTGGCTATCACTTGTCATTAAATGCTTTAATAAAAAGCTGTTATTTTTTTTCAAATAGACCTTTAATTTTAATTCTTCTTGTTTCTAATCGTGGGGCTTTGTGGTTAAAGGTTTCCCGCTATGTGTCACTTTCTCCGATCTAAATTGATTTTAAAGAGGTAACATTTTGTTTTGGAGCGCGTACTTTGGTGCTATCTGACACTTCGACCCTGTTAGATCCCTTGTGTTGACCTCAACCTGGCCCCTATATTTCAGAAAAGGGAATGATGTACTGACTCTAATTGGCGATCATTAAAGTCCGTATACTTTCTCTCTGAGCCTATTCCCAACTCATTTGGTGTCGGCTTTCTAGTCTAACTAAGATGCGGCTTAACCTCGATATTTTCAGTGAAGCGACCGCCATCGGACCTCCACAACCAAATTGGCGATATCTAAGTTCTGTAGTTAGGCTAGTCGAACTTTTGGAAGTTCCAACTACCCGTAACGACTGATTCAAAATGGTATGTAATATTTTACCGCGCAAGCCACTGCCGGTTCGTGAGCTTGGTGGAAGTTGATCCTAATATGCACTCATTTTCGATTTTATATTCTGTATACTAAATAAATAGTTTATAACTTACCTGTAATCTAGTTATTGTCATTTGACTAAGACTGTGGGCAGTCTGAACCGCAACATTGTTTCTGAAACAAGAGGAAAACTTATATTAAATACATTTGCATTGTATCGTATTTGTGTGTATTGTTCATTCATTTGTATTAAAGCGGGAGGCATAGGTCCAACCTGGCTTAGTAATAGCTAAGTTTTCAAAATGTGTGCTAAACAAGTAGCTAGGATAAAGTCCAGATTATATTATAGAAATTGGTCCCTACCCAGACAGCTTTTAACTGTGCTTTTACATACTCCGCTTGAAGAACCAAAGTCATAGAAAGTGAAAAAGTGCGTGTGTGTGAATCAAAATCGACCTAAGTTTAAATTCATTGAATAAAGATTTAACATTATTTCAATATACATACAAAAACCAATATTATTTTAAAAATTAATGCAAGGCTTCCGATATTCTCTCCAACCATAACAGAAATGCAGCAAACCACAATTTTAAGTCAATAATATATTCAGTAAGAGGGTTGCTCTACCCACAGCGGCAAGCTAGCCGTACTCGAAAACCAAACCTCTCCCTTATACTATAAGGCTCGTTTTCGTTTGTCGATTTACTCCGTACACATAATACCTACCAGCGTATTTCGATAATGTGGTGTGCGGCGGGTATTCCCCGCATACTGTATAATGATGATAAATGGAATTCACCGGTCGATAAAGCATGCGGTTTGGAAGAATTCGTACACCTCAGTGAAGAAGGCCTACATACGATATAGGGTTGCCAGCTATTCGCGTAAGAGTTCCATTCTTAAATGATATGATAATTGCATTATGTGTTAAATATTTAGTTGGGATAATATCACATGTGATTATCGCAATTTATCAACATGTGAATGAATTCTATTGTAGTACCCAAGATTTCGGGCCTATAGTAATTTTTATAAAATTTACATAGACTCAAATATCAGAACAGATAAAATATATAGAATTCCATAATAAATTAGATCGAGTCCTTACAAACAAGATATAAAGAAACCAATTACAGATGTTTATTTTTCTTTTTTTTTTCTCAACTCAAATTCATTTCGTATATAACTTTCGCCAATTACAAACTTCAAACAAATCCATTGGGCGTGAAATGTCAACAAACGTATACGTAACGTGTACGTAACGTAGGTACACATTAAACACACGTTATTTCATCAGTTAATGAATTAGACGACTCTCAGGTTACGTTGTTAATTAACTCACTAATTGTTGATAGTGTCCGGTGGAACGACTAATTTACTTCATTATGTAGTCGATATGTGATTAATTTGTAGTAGTTTAACCGAAGGTCTATAAATACACTTATAGTGTTATAGTCTAAATTAATAACATAACTAAATAGCTCGTTTGTGTGTGTGTTAATCTGTAGAAATATAGTTGAAGTAGTACTATTTTACTAATGTTTTTTTCCCTTTTCATTGCTCATTTATTAGGGTAGCCATACACGGCTAATTATAATTGCGCAAACTTAGGCTTGTGCAAACAAACGATAATGAAATTCGCACAAGTATCTTTCAATACACGTTACCATATTTTTGTGTAAGTTATTAGGGAAGGTTATAAAGCTATATACCATCGCACTACAAAATAGTTAGGACATGAGATATAGCAAGATAACACATAAATTAAAAGGACACAACATGGATGTGTGGGGTAGGCGTATACGTCTTATTGTTGTGACAAATTCGATAACATGACACTTATTGTAAAATATTAAAGTAATAAATAACTTTCTAAGAATTCACTGACATACGTCTAAACTTTTTCGTAAATATTTAAGCTTGTTTGATTCAGAGATGAAACGTAATAAACACTTTTTATCTATAGAAAAGTAACCTTTATTTTCAACGTTTAAGGTGTGTTTTCGTTTTGTCGTATGATTTGAACTAATTAGGCATTGAAGGTAATGTATAAATACGAACAATAGTTGTATGTGTGAGTTTGGCGACATGAGATTCGCTACTAAATCTGTCGTATCACATTTCTACTAGATTTTTCTGTTCTGGGAATTGAACCGAGTGTGGCGAGCGAAACTGTGCAGCATTTTCCTGGTTGTTTTTTGTTGGAAATATCCGGATTATACGTAACTGAAAGGGCTTTTGAGATAAAAATGGTCACAGCGTTTATTTGTTTGATCCTCGGGACATAGCACTGTGCGAATATGGTTGAATGAGTTGCGGATCCACGTAACTAACGCAAACTTCAAGTGCAACGCGCTTGAGGACTTAGGGTCAATTTATATCAGGTGGAAAAATGCCCGAGCGCTTTTCAAGTATTAGTTAAATAACGACCTTATTGTTAATAACGGAAGTAGGACATGATGGTTTCTCCCGCCCTAATTGAGCGGTCCGACTGGGGAAGTACATCCGCCCTACAGAATACCGACGCTAATAATAACCTTGTGTTGTGATTCCGGCGTTGAGTACTGTAGCCAGAGCTCACTGGAGAAGTTTTGTGTTGTCTGTGAGAAGACGGAGAAAACCTTTTTTGTCTTCTGCACACTGTCAGCACAAGAGACTCTTTTAATCTTCTAACCTCCCCCCTTCTCTTTTCCCCCTCATCTCTATGTGGTCGGCAGCACTAATGTGACGCCACTGGTGTTGCAAACGTCCATACCTCAGAGTAATCACTTTCCATCAGGTGGGCCAGGTGCTTGTCTGCCACCTAAGTGGTATAAAAAAACATTTAAAAAATGGAATCACTATGCCATATTAAAACTTTATCCGATTGTACTACTGTAGTGCGTAGAATTTGAGGAATAGGGCTCGTGTTTCACCTAGACCCTCTACCTGGATGAAACACTAGTACTTTTAGAGATATCTACTCCCACTGATAATATAGATAAAGTCAAATAAATAAGTAAAACTAAAAAAATACTTCATTTATTTTAAACAATAGAATGTTGAATATAATAAGGTTTATATCAAACGTATTCCATTTTAATAAATCTTGAATACGTTAAACAATAGCATAGTTGAACTACGAGTGCGAAAAGCAACGGAGAGATGCTTCATCTGAATTGACCCTTAGTGTCTGGTAAAATACCGTAAGCCGTTCGCCCAGTGAATTGTTGAACTGATGCACTGAACATGCTTTCCGCACCACTCAGCGGCTTTCAGCACCTCTATGCGGCTTTCAGCACCTCTATACGGCTTTCCACACTAGTATTTAATTGACGTCCAGTGTTCCCGTTCGATAGATAACCTAAAAATGCTGAATTGTTATGATTGAAACTGTGTTGTTTACTGTCAACTTTCGCTGCACGTTCATCAAAGTTGGAATATACCAAAAAAAGTAATGCACGCAAAGTTTCTTGCCCGAGTTTTCTCAAGTCAGAGCCGTGCTTCCAAACGCTTGTCCATTTTCTAACTACCTTATAGAATATTATATTAATTTTGACGTTTTGGAAGTCGAGTTTAATGGTCTATACAGAATAAATGATTTTTGAATTTTGAATTTTGAATGGATAAATGACAGTAGCCACGGTAGCTATAGTGGTATGGCTAATGGACTGCTGAGACGAGGTCTCGGATTCGATTCCAGGTTTTACCATGGCACACACCAATGACTTTTCGATGCTTTTTGAAGTTATGTGTGTATTTATCGTAGGTTTATAAGTGCCCATTTAATGGCAATAGGCTCACCACACATTGGGACCTAATCATAAACTGGCAAAATGTGGGTGCTAGCACCTCTGCCTACCCCTTCGGGGATATAGGCGTGGGGTTATGTTATGTAATGTACTAGTAAATGACAGTCGGCAATCTTCATTGTTTTCGTAGCGATTCCTCAGTTGGGTTTTAGACCGCACTTTGGAGCCCGAGGTCTGGTTATTGATTACAGTGGCGCGGGCGCTTGAGCGGCCGCCGCCTCCTTTTGCGAGCAGGTAATGCTCGAAAAGGAGTAGGAGGAGTGGGTCTAGAGAAGACTCCGGCCCCGTACTGCCGGCGATCAGTGGAGACGACTCGGACGTCGGACTTCGGAGGTCGCAGAATGATCTCCGTACTCCATGAACGCGGGCTGTGTTACCTACATATTTTTCAGCTCTCTATTCTACCATGTTTATGAAAAAATACATTTTTCTTTCTTCCTTTACACATGTGTGAGTGTGTGTGGTTCATATTACTTTGTGACTTTCACACGGTGTGTGAAAGTCAAAAAGTAATATGAACCGTTAAACATTTTTTTAAACACATCAACTAGGCAAATATAACCGGCTGTCATAAAAAGTGAATATTTGATTTTCCTTTCACATTTTAAATTCGCTAACGGTAATAAGAAAACTTTTGTTGTATTTATGCTAGTAATAATAAGTTTATGGAAGCATCAGTGCGTCGGTGCGTTGTGTTGTAATGCACTCAGGGTAATCGGATTACTGCGTGTTATCGAATTACCTCTAAGTCGACCATAATAATTGGTGTCCAAAACGGAATTAAGGCTACAGGAGGCGGCGGCGGCGGTGTGATAAATTTATATGTCATCAGCAATCATTATTACTTATATTGTATAGGGAGGGGACGTAGTAAGCCTTCCCAAAGAGCGAAACCTATGCTCGGGCCCTCTCCGTGAGTAGCGGCGCGGCAGCTGCCGTGAAACAAATTACAACATCACGATGGCAACTCAAGGAAATGCCGTCGACACGACAGAAGAAGAATCATTATTATCATTGTAATGGTGTGATTGTGTGAGTCTATGTGTGTGTGATCAGACAAGCCCACGGTCCACCTAATGGAAAGTGATATTTTTTGAATTTATTTGTGGCACATCAATTTAACTCTACCTCGCCTGATGTTAAGCTGAAGGCAAAGTCTCATAAAATAAGGTCAGCATTGCAAACACGTACAGTGCTACAACGGTGGCGCTCAGCTTGACGACCTCATCAAATGCTTTCTCACGCCCTGCTTAAAGGACCCGGGCCTCTAGGATGAAGGAAACACGTGAGCCGGTAAGGAATTCCAAGACTTAATGGTGCGGCAGAGGAAAGACGCACCGAGCTGCTTGGTTCTTGATGGAATATTCTGCACTGTATGCGGGTGACATTTAAGCCTTGTACGTGCAGTTGTCCTGTGTAGGAAAGGAGAGGTTGGGATTAATTGGAATAGCTCATCAGAGCATTCATCATGGTAGAGACGGTAGAGACGGTGAATTATTGTGGCCTATGGACATTTACAACACCAGGGGCGTCACATTTATGCTGCCGATTATCTAGAGAAGAGAGGAGAAGGGGAAGGGAGGAGGTTAAGAGAGTATCTGTGCTGTCAGTGCAGAAGACAAAGAAGGGTTTCTCGGTCTTCCCAACCGTATAGTATACAGGAATAGGTTAGCGCCGGGAACAATAATATATAAGAATAAATCCGTTGGTAGTAACAATTCAATTTAAACGCTACTGCTAGTAATGTATATAATAATACATAAGCATTATTTCAGGAAGCGCTTCCCATAGTTCGCAAGAACGGGACTAAATTTCAACGCGAGGGAAGTCACGGGAAATAGATAGTTATCGTTTTTATTGTTTGTGTGTTCACGCCTGAATTGTCCATTACAAAAGCGAAACCAGTCGGTCTTATTTAATAATTGTAACTATGGGTTTCAAATGCTATTGCTATCTGATTAACTAATATCGAAATCATTCAATACGCTGACGGTTCATTAGCGAACTAATGAAAATGGATTAATCGTAATGGACTAATAGAAATGTACTAATGGTCAGAAGCGCACTAAAATTATAAGTGGACTGGTGACTAAGAGTGAACGGAAATGCAAATGTATTTTAGACAGTTGGAAATGTAATGAGAATTGAATGTGTTAGTATAGTACTATTATTATCATTATGTATGACGTAATTTGAACTGTGCCTAGGGTTCCGATTTGTTAGTAAGTTGTTGTAAATTATTTTCGAATATACGCACGCACGCACAAACGATCACACACACATACTCACACACGCACACACACACACACGCACACACACACACAAAAATACACATACACATTATCACTACATGGTATAAATCAAAGTCGCGTTCTCTGTCCCTATATCCCTATATTCTTATGTCCCTTTGTATGCTTAAACCTTGAAAACTACGTAGTGGATGTTGATGCGGTTTTTTTTCAATAGATAGATTGATTGATTGAAGAGGAAGGTTTATATGTATATAACACCATGCTACAACCAACTGGTGCGGAGCAGAAGTGAAAAATGTTGTAAAAACGGAGTAACGCAGATGAACTTGCACGGGTCAGAATGATGAATGATAAAGTTGTTCACTCTACTTTCTACTAAAGTAAATTATTGTATCTAGACTAAAAGAGTGTTTGTAAATAGATCCATAATGATAAAAGCCGACTGAGCCTCTTGGCGGGGTCTTATCAGGCAGAGGCCTTGATTCGAGCGGTTGCCCATTTACAAAACTAACCTTTAATAAATTATTGTAATTTTCATTTTTTGTAAGTTTAATTTAATAGTAATTTATTTTTAAATTTTGAACGCATGACCCATTAATTTGTCTATAAAAACTATTCTATATTTTATGAATAAGAAGTTTGTGGTAATGGAATATTTGACGGTGTCTCAATTGTTTGCACTGAGCGGGAATTCAACCCACGACCGACTAGGCAGTCGCTCGCTCTATCACTCAATGTTTGTACAGCAATATTTGAGGAGGTTCCAAACCTGTAAATGTATTATTAAAATCCGTTAAAAGAAAAGATTCCCTTGAGCCCACGTCTCAGTTCTACTTTGTACAGTCAAGAGACATTAATGCGATTGGTTACTTGTCAACTTGTAACATAATATATAGGCAACACATTTATATATAAAAATATACATTAGTGCGTTGTTATAAGACATTATTTTGAGGGGCTTAATTAATGAACCGGTTTTCTTTAGAAAATTCTAACCAATCACGTTGTTTTGTTTTGTAGGTAAAGAAAAATGTACCTATTATTTTTTTATGTTGGAGCTAAGGTTGTTACATTCACAAAGTTGTTCTTAGAGGATCAAAGTGTGCGAGTATATACCTACGTATATTTTCAGAGAACTTAGGCGTAAGAAAGTGACAGAGTATATGCACTGTGAAACTTTTTTCTATAAACGAAATATATATTGCAGTTATTGCATAATTGACATTTCGAATTTCGTAATGCGGCAATGAAAGAGTCTGTGGGTCTATGTACGCTAGTGATATTATTATCTATAAGAATAATAAAGCTATTTATCAATGAAGGCTACATTTCGTTATTACTAGTCTATGGTCATATCCGACTTGTTATTGCCCGTGACTCCACCCGCGTGGATGTCGATTATCGCGTTTTATGACTCTACTCCATTGATATACAAAAAACCCTAGATGCACAGTCAAGGTGTCAAAACTGTCCGCATAAAATGAGCGCTTAATTCGAAATTGAGCGCACATTTCAAATAGTACCGCATCGCTCGTGTTAATACACGCACTTTGTACACTGCTTTGCAAAAAGAGCTTTGAATCATGTTCGTAAAGTTGATTTTTTTATAAAAATATGTTTATAACATTACTAAAACTGCTTATGTGTGATTGCGGACTGATTCGAATGCTACTTTTGTTCGAGACTAGATTGGGCTCAAAATGGGCTCAAAATACCTATCTTAGTAGACATTATAATCAACTTGCTGACCCACGCAACTTCGCCTGCATCACCGCGTTTTCGCAACATTTTTCACTTCTGCTCCGCACCAGTTGGTTGTAGCATGATGTTACATACATATATGAACCTTCTAACTCTTCAATTACTCTATCTATTAAAATAAACCGCATCAAAATCCGTTGCGTAGTTATAAAGATTTATGCATACAAAGAGACATAAGGGCATAGGGATATAGGGACAGAGAACGCGACTTTATTTTATACTATGTAGTGATATTACAGCCTGTTTAACTTTCAATAAATAATTATCACCTGTAGGATGTTATAAATCAATATATTTTTGTACACAAACTTTCGATAAATATAAGTTGAGAGCCAAAAGTTGACTTCGTGCCGTCGTTGTCAAATTTTAATGAGTTTCAAATACAAATTTATTTTGTGAAACGATTTTATGTTAATATTTTCTCTTAAAAGAATATTAGCAATCGAAGTTACGGTTATTCCCTCCAGCTAAGTTGTTGTGCTTATGTTAGTAGTAGGTTCACGTCAGTAGTATAATGACCAGTAGCCATAGCACGAAATACTATTGAATTCGTAATGTAAAGGTATCGATAGAACGGAGCATTGCGATTGGCGGGCTACACACGCACACAGGTTCACAAGAAGCAGACTTCCAATCACAATGCTCAGTTCTCTTGAAACCTTTACATTACGAATTCGATAGGAGTTCGTGCTAGTGCTACAGGATCCGAACCCGGGAACTTTCGATTGTAACTAAGAGAGCTTCTGGACTAATAGCGCCGGAGACAAATTGGTCTATCCACAGATAGTACAAAAAATTTTCAATGAACTCTGGCTATCCTTTCACCACCGGAAACAACATAAGGTTATTGAGCTCCCTAATGAAATTAGAGATTTGCCTATCGATAAGTTTAAAAATTTAGTTAAAAAAAAGTTATGCCGAAAAGCTTATTATAAAATCCAGGATTATTTGGATGATAAATAAGCCTGGAAATGAGCTGTTCACTCAACTTGCTACTCAGGCAAAGTTCTGTATCTAGACCAAAAAAAAGAAAAGCCTGCTGAGTTTCTTGCCGGAGTCTTCTCAGGCCGGGCCGCGTTTCGAACCGGTGATACATTTGCTCACTAATTTGTAAAATATTGTTAATGTCGACGTTTTGTAAGTGCCGTTTAATTGTCCATACAGAATAAATTATTTTTGATTTTATATTCAGTTTTTTTTTTAGTATTATCCGCGTTATTATGTAGGTCTACTTTCCCCGTCGGACAGCTCAATCGGAACTGAAAATACCTTCGCATCTTACCTCCTTCAAAAAGTTTGTGAAGATATTTAAATGGCTGGTTCGGTTAAAATTGGTACACACATTGTGTAGAATACATTGGCAATTTTTTATCACTAGAATAAAACCCCATGGGTACTGCAAATGGGTTCGGAATTACACGTAAACAGGTCTTCGACTATAGTTAGTTTTAACATAACTATTGTACAGTTTTATGTAGAGGGTTGGTTCGGATTAATCACCGGCAAGTCAAGGGAGGGGAAGAAGTGAGCCTGCTCGTAAAGGCAAACCTATGCTCGTGCCCTCTCTGAGAAATTACTACTCCATGATGGCTACTCAAAAATGGCGTGGATACGACAGAAGAACGATACGACCTCAGTGGTGAGGCGGTATTGAACGCGACTACTACGCAGGAGGCGTGGGTTCGATTCCCGCTCAATGCAAATATTTGTGTGTAGGAATATGAATATTTGCATTGGTCTGGGTGTTTTATGTAAGTATAGTATAAAAATATTTAAGTATCTTATCTTATGTTATTGGGGTGCGTGCTCTGGAGCTTTCGCGGACACTTCGACCCTAATGGATCCTTTGTGTCGACCCCATCCTGGCTCCTAGGTTAGAGGAGGGATAGTCCTCTAACCTAGGAGTATAAAGGGGAGAATTAGCATTATAAAACCCATAACACAAGCTAGTTAAAGAATGCTTACCACGGGTATAAATGGCGTTGTGTAAATTGTCCTAGAATATTTATTTATTTATAGGAAAAACCGGTAATTCGTTAAACCTACTATACAACGACCAAGGCTCTACTCAACAACCCCCTAGACATTTTACAGGAAGTAAACCCATTGGTGCATAGAATGCTAAGTATGACAGTGGCATTTGTTGGGAACTGGTTTGTAGAATAGAATGATCAAAGTGATTGACACCATAACAGTTATCCTCAGAGGAATGAGGTGTGTGAGGGACATAGGTATCTTTGCACAAAACCTAGGTGTAAGAAAAAGAGTAGGTATATGAATAGTGTAACATTTTTTAAAAACTATAAACATTGATATACAAAAAACTCAAGATGCACAGTCAGAGTGTCAAAACTGTCCGCATAAGATGAGCGATCAATTCGAAATTGAGCGCTCATTTCAAATAGTCTCGCATCGCTCGTGTACACACTTTGTAAAAAGAGCTTTGAGTCATGTTCGTAAGGTTGAATTTGTAAAAAAATAGATTAATAACATAACTATAACTTCTTATGTGTGATTGCGGACAGATTCGAATGCTACTTTTGTTCGTGACTGTGTAAGAAACAACTTTCACAAAGATATTGCACTGACTTACAAGTCTCCTTAAAACTAACAAGTAATTGTCACTAACATTCTAAATACGGTAAAGCGATAATGAAAGAGTCTGTGAATCTATTTACGCTACTAATATTAATGTCTATGGATATGATTTGTATGGATATACGTCGGCCATTACGTATTCACCATTTCACTTTTTTATTCTTATTTATACTGTGTAGATGAAAAAACGTTCTTTATATAACCGAATACCACGCGGTCAAAGCCGAGGCCATCAGCTAATGAAATTAAAATAATCAGTTTCCACAGAATTTCCAATTACAATGTTCATAAATAATATCTCTTTGCTGTATTTTAAATGTTAACTTCCAATTATAAAATGTTCGAAGGAATTAATACATCATTATAGCTATTTTCGCGGCAGCCATTAAAATACGAGAACATCACTTCAAAAGAAAAAAAATATCGCGTTCATTTCGGGCACTGTCTGTCTAAAACCATTTGTTCATTAAAAACAGAAAAACCGCACGATAAGGGTGCGACTACACGAGCATAGTGGAAAGTCAAGATGTGTGGTAACGAATTGGTTGTCATCATCTCAGCGTAAGTGTTTCGTCTCTCGATTGTACTTCTTTGGCGTTGTTGTACCTTGAAGTAGCAGAAGAGCGGAGATTGATGTTTGCCGGTCCGTCGTCACTCGGTAGTCTGACTAAGTACACATTGTCTAGATATTGTGTAATTAGTCAGGCAGCTGTGTGACGACAGACGGACCTAGGACGTTGTGGGCACTATGATGAAATTCTCGGATGATTACGCGCTAGGGTCCTGGTTCTGCATTCCACTTCATATTTGACTTATTTTAAGTTTGAGTTCAGCACTCTGATTAGCAACTTTTCGAGCTTGCTTAGGTGTAGTTAATTTTGACACCGAAGCCCACTAATAGTATCAGTTCCGTTTGTGTGACCACTACCTAACAGTCGTAAAAAAATGCAAAATAACTTATAAGAAAAGAAAATTTCCTTTTAAGTCCCATAATAATTTAATAGGCTTATAATAACTTTGATGTATAAAAGTGAAAATAAATTTAAATGAACATTATTTTGTTAATACCTCGAATCGGGAAGAGAACCCGCCGTATGGCTTCCAACAACTTTGTAGGTACTGCCTTTATGAAACAAATTGAATAGTCGTTTTTGTTTCACCTATACCGATTACGGATATTTATTCCACTTTTGCGATATTTTTATGATCGTTTTGAATTTAAATTCCAAGAGCAATCGCGTTTGGTGCAAAGAGATTATTTAACATCGACTATAAAGAGATTATTTTACAACATATATTTAACATCAGACAGACTTTTAATGTTATAACTTGTAAATTTATTACATTAAAATTCCGTCTGATCTTTTTTCTGTTTGTTCACGGTTGAAAAACTTACGGAACGGATTCTTTTCTTTAATTACCATTTAAATGGCTGTTGGGGCATAACCTATCTTTTTTATCCTGTGCAAAATCCCCATGGATACCACTCCCGCCGGAGTTGAAGAGAGGATTTGGAATGGTCTGCCGTTAGACTCAAGAGGAAAGACGAAGTGAAACTAAAAATACTTTGCCATTAAGCTATTAGTTAATAAGCCATAAAAATGATAAGGATAATGAGAATATCGTCCGACTGTACTCAATTCTGCTTAATATTTAAGTCTTTGCTGTAAAAGGTATTGTAGCATTAAAATATTGTCTAATTAAACTGAAACCGTGACTAAGTTATTGAACAATTACACAATCAAATTGAGACCATATTTATAACTTATTAGATTCCATATTAAATTTCAAATGACTTTTATTATGAATCTAATCATAATGTGCGGTACATTTGTACTACGCGCTTAGAAGTCATAACGTCACTCTTTTCTAATGATTTTATATTATGTTTTCTTTTTTCTCAAGAAAGTGAATTTTCAAAATCTTATATATCTTTACAACTATTTAATGTAACAATAAGAAAATAGTAATCATCCCGATTATCTCTGCTCTTCATCTGACTTAAAAAAATGGTTTCAAATACGATATTAAATTGATTTATTGTTTGTGATTTATGAAGACTGTGGGATCCTAATACATCAGAAGTAAGAGACGAACTTAAATGTTTCTTTACGTAACCTGTTGCATACAACAACTTGAACTTGAACTTCAAAAAAAAACGGACTTTTTTTCTCGAATAATACAAGTAATTATCAAAATGTAGAATATAATCCCTGCTTTTAAATTTAGAGATTCATATACTGAAAAATCTAATTCAGTCCACAAGGTAAAGAATTATTCACAGATACATAGAGAATATCACCCAAATAAGTTCCGTCGGACGGATAAAAATAATTAAATGCAAAAAAAAAATATTTTTTGAAATATAAAATACATTCACAATCCTGTGAACTGAACAAGGCCCCCATTTTCCTATCAATCATGACAAATCGTGCTAAATTGTGTGTGCGTTTACAATTAAACCCAAATTTTTATCAAAAATTACGGTTGTTATTTTCACATGCATACAAATTAAAGAACTTAAGCACAATTTGAAAATATTGCAAGTATAACATCAGCCTAACTTGGGTCACGAAAATATTGATTTTATTGTAATAATGCATTTGACAGTGACATCGGTGTTTTCGCCATTTCGCGGAATCGTTGGTTTGCTTTAAATGTTCATTTAACTTTTATTTACACATAATAAATAACAGTTTTGCATACACAGTGAAGTTTTAAATTTATTACCAGTTTCAATTAATGTTTAAACATAATTTTGCTCGAAGAGTTTAATAAAGAAATGTTATGAGAGGACCATCGAGGTCTAATCACAATTCAAAAATTCTCTGAGTTTTATATTTTTTTACGAAAATATTAAAACAAAACCATAAATTGGTAATAAAAATAAAAAATAAGTTTTTTATACATGGGCGGGAGTTTAAAATATTATTTTAATTATAAAACTGACATTTTCCCAAATAAGCAAAATTTTAATATTTTTTGTATAATTCGATCAAAGTTAAAAAAATACATAGTTGACATGAAAATACATATTTTGAATTTTAAATATGGAACAATAGCATATTTTTACACCACTAGCACATAGTGCATTTATATCAAAAAAGTTTCATCATAAATAATTTCGAAAACGACACTAAAATTTTAAAACTAACACTGTTCTAAATTCAATTCAATCAAAGAATGACGTACCAATATCTCAGCGAAGGAAAATTGTTTCTCCGTGCACTATCAGAGTTTCACGCAATCGAAAATAGCAAGTCGATTGTCGAACCGGCCGAGCGCGAGAAGGCTGTTTCGACTCGAGGCGACGGTACTCAACGGCACGACTTTTCAGTAGCGGCGGCGGCGGGCGCGAGATGTGAATGCGGGGACTTCAGCTCGCACTAATTGGCCTCTGTAGCCGGGGTGCGCGCATGCGCGGTACACACGATTCACCTATCGCCCTGCACTTACTTTATTTCTAAAACCAATATTTTAGGCATTTTCGACAAAAAAAATAGTGTTCTTTTTTTAAATTCTACTCGATTCTTCTAGCTTCGCATGGTAAGCTGAAGGCAAAGTGTCAGCAAAGAGGGCGATGACAAACACGTACAGTGTTACAATGGTGGCGCTCAGCTTGACCGCCTCATTAGTGCAAGGAGTCATTAATTGTGTAAAATGTTTTATTGATTAGATTTGAGATTTTAGATTTTAGGTTCAGTCTAGTGTGTATTTGTTGTATTCTTTTTTGTTCTTGTTTATTTTATAAGGATCAGTTTGCAAAGCCATCGCTTTAGCAGATAATCCCGTAATGGTAGCTTTAAGGAAAAAACAAAAATATCTTTTTTAATAAACTTTCATCTGGATATTCTTACAGGTAGACGCGCACTTCTTAACGTTATTTCGTTTGAAAAAACAATTTTAAATCCGATCAGTTGAAGAGCTAGAATTTGTTATATGATTTTGTACGCGGTCGCCTAGTGGTATGGGTAATAGACTGCTGAAACGAGGTATCGGGATCGATCCCATGGCGCACACCAATGACTTTTTGAAGCTATGTGTGTATTTACCGCAGGTTTATAAATGCCCGGTTAATGGCAATAGGCTCGCCATCTATTACATTTTGTCCTAAACAGAAACTGGTGAAATATGGGTGCTAGCACCTTTGCCTACCTCCTCGGAGATATAGCCGTGACTTAATGTTATGATAAAAAATAAATAAAAGAGTATACCAGACAGCAACTGAATATATTTTTTCTTTGCCACCAGAAATGTTTGTACATAAAATGTATGTATACATCACCATCATCATTCTCTGAACCTTTTCCCAATTCAGTTGGGGTCGGCTTTCCGTGAAGCGACTGCCATCTGACCTCCACAACCAATGGTCCAATGACCAATGGCGATATCGAAGTTCCAAGTTAGACTGGTTGGACTATTGAGGGTTCCAACTACCCGTAACGACTGCCATAGACGTTTGTATAACAACCGATACCGACCGACGGCTTAACGTGCTCTCCGCGGTACAACCAGACCAGTGTAAACAGCCATAATCAAGCATACAATTTTTTTTTGCACTGAGTGGGGATCGAACCCGCTCCCCGTGCGTATCAGTCGCGTGCTCTACAGCCACGCCACGGAGGCATATATGTATGTATACATAAAGCATATATATTACAAGTGTTTGTAATAAGAACCACTGATTAATTGCGTGTATCAATGTGTCCTAATTCCGTTATCAATATCGACAGTATACATGTAACATCCAATTAGAGGTATATCCTATACCAATACCGGCGGAATATCTATATAATATCCACGATATTAACTGTCGTATTTAATTGTACTGATATCCAATACCAGTTTATTAATCGGTCTGTGTGCTAATTGGTACAGCATTAATACATTACCAGCCAACTCCTACACAAAAATTAACATAATATAACATAAACTGACGTCTATATCCCGGAAGGGGTAGGCCGATGCTAGCATCCACATTTCGTCAATTTATGTTTAGGTCCCAATGTAAGTGGCTATTGCCATTAACCGGGCACTTATAAAAAATTAAATACACGCAGTACGCTTTATCACTAAAATTCCGCCTGTTTTAAAATTTTTATTATAATCTTCACCAAAACATTTCACGTTGAATATTTTGTTTAGTTTGTGTTAAAAGCTAACAGTATCAAATAAAACATAACATAACATAACATAAACTCACGCCTTTATCCCCGAAGGGGTAGGCAGAGGTGCTAGCACCCACATTTCGCCAGTTTATGTTTAGGTCCCAATGTAGTAGGTGGCGAGCCTATTGTCATTAACCGGGCACTTATGAACCTGCGATAAATACACACAACTTCGAAAAGCATCGAAGTCATTGGTGTGTGCCATGGTAAACCTGGGATCGAACACGAGACCTCGACTCAGCAGTCCATTACCCACACCGCTAGGCTACCGCGGCTTTTTATCAAAAATTTGTATCAAAAATAAGTATATAAATTTATACGTTTTAGTGTAACATGTGAATTAATTCAAAAGCGACACATTAATTCAGTGTTACCTACACATTATTTTGTACATTGAATATAGTTCTGAACGCAAAGTAAACGTGTGTTCAAAACTACTTGTTTTCCCTGTACACACCGGTTGTTTGAATGTTCAGCACTAACCGGCACATACATAGGTAATAAGGTCTTTACATATGTCATTGCTGAAATTTTCTTACAGATTCACGAGTTCGTTATGCCTGTAATTTAATAGTTATTTTCATCTTCTATACTATTAGATAATTGT
Source organism: Pelosia muscerda (assembly GCA_963691645.1). Classification (NCBI taxonomy): domain Eukaryota; kingdom Metazoa; phylum Arthropoda; class Insecta; order Lepidoptera; family Erebidae; genus Pelosia; species Pelosia muscerda. The sequence goes on along the minus strand of OY829098.1, from coordinate 3,414,483 downwards.
AAAAAGTTTATGTTTGTCCGTGATGGACGCAAAAGTACTGATTTCGTTGCGGGTGTTTTTGTTTGAAGGGGTTTGGTTCAACTTAAAATCCTACGTTTGTTTGATTGCAATCGGTTAATAGAACCAGAGTTATGATTAGTAATATAGAATTTAAGTTACGCAGATGGCGCTTAAGTCCCGATAACCGACAGCCACGCGAACGGAGCCCCGGACATAGGCTAGTTATTTATATTTTACTTAAAAGTTGATTTCAAATTCTTTACAACTCTGTATTAAATTTTGTTTTTATTGGCCGCTTGATAAATTAAATTCGTTCTTCAAAAACAGTACTTCCTAAATGCTATCCATTTTAATGATAAATTTCGTATTCCCTTTTTACAGCTGTCACTTTAAAATTTTAATAAAGGTTGTTGTTTGTTTAATGTTGTCTCACAAAAATAACATAAATTTTGTATTTGTCAGTCCAAAAAAAAAATGCTAACATGTTAGTCTAAAAATTGGGCTATTTTATATGTAACGCCTAATATTAGACAACTAAACAAAACGTTAGTTGTCCGTAACTCAAGGTTGACATTTGCATGTCCAAGATGGCGGATTCCGTGAATTATTCGCGAATCGATGGCATTTTTGAGTTGCCATAGTGGTGTAGTAATTTGATTCATATATAAACAAAACATAAACTCACACCTATATCCCCGAAAGGGTAAGCAGAGGTGCTAGCACCCACATTTCGCCAGTTAATGTTTAGGTCCCAATGTAATAGATGGCGAGCATATTACCATGAACCGGGCACTTACGCTGCGATAAATACACACATAACTTCGAAAAGCTTCAAAAAGTCATTGTTGTGTGCCATGGATCGAACTCGAGACCTCGTCTCTGCAGTCCATTACCCATACCACAAGGTTACCGCTGCTAATTGTGTAACCTTTAATCGCTTTAGGACGAAAATACGTTTTTTTATGTAATAATAGCAACCGAAGCTACTTTCCATTTTAAAACTACCGATTACTGATACTAATAAAACTATATTTCCATTTTAAAACGACCGATTTACAATTGAAAAGCTAAAAAAAGTCACTCATGTGATTCTAGGAAAATTCACCAGTAATATTTACTGCAATATTTCCAAGTATTGATGTAAATACCAGTACTGTAGTTAGCGGAACATGTTTCGAATGTTATTCATACGAAATTTTCGAGAGTTGCGGAACATGTTTGCCGGTTCCGTGTACTGTACGGTACCGCCGGCTTGTTATGGAACTCATGAAAAGTAGAAGAAACACAATATAAAGTAAAAAGTCTCCCAAATACAGGCGTATTATTGCCGGTTGGTAAACCTATTTGTTTTGGGTGAAGGCTACGACAATACACTGCAATTATAACTGTAAAATTTAGTTCATAAGAAATAGATTATCCGCACGGATATTGTCTACAACTATGCTGAATATGCTATGATTTTTTAATAAGTTCCCTAATAAAATTAGGGACTTTCCTATGAAAAAAATTAATTGAAAATAAGTTGCGAAAAAGCTTATTATAAAACACAGGATTAGTAGGGCAATAAATAAGCTTGGAAATGAACAGTTTCCTCAACTTGCTACTCAAGCAAATTTCTGTATCTAGACTAAGTAAATGTTTGTAAATAGACCAAAAAGAGATAAAAGCCCGCTGAGTTTCCTGCCGGACTCTAGAGGCCGGAGCCGCGTTTCGAACCGGTGGCGACGGTGGTCCATTTGCTCACTGATTCATAAAATATTATTGGTATTGACGTTTAGAAAGTGCCGTTGTGGTCTATACAGAATAAAAGATTTTTGGATTATGAATTTGATTTTGATGTCAAGTTAATGGTTTTGGAGTCTTATCCATAGGGCATATACAATTATCAAGCTATAGAACATTTCTCACTAAATATTAGCTGTAAACTTGAATATTAACATTATGGAACATTCTTGACAAACTTAATCAGTAGCTAAGGAATACCCTATACCCGATATGTGGCTGCAATACACAAACTTTTTCCCCCAATTTCGGAATCATTCTTTTTATAAAAGCGTTCCTATGCATAGAACATAGTCGCTCTCTACATTTTGCGACCCAAAGTCATAGTTGTAGAAATGTGGGTCTTAATTCACGTCTCAATCCGGGTTGTGAAGGTGAAACTATACTAATCAGCTTATCACTCTCGAAGGGTGTTATATTTTATCACTGCAAAAGAAAGAAACTCGAAATAAAATCCTGTAGTAAAGGAACCCAAGCCTCCCAACATTGGGTACTCCCAATGTACTTGGGTACTCCCAATGCTGTACATAGGACTGCCTATGTCCAGCTATGGACTGTAAGAAGGTAATTGAATAATTGATTAAATACAAGACTGTTAGCCTCTTTGATTTACAGAAGTGATTATAAATATTAATATTGCAATGTACAAATTTTCAATTTCAACATGATCGCGTTAATTCTAATTAATATTGTTGAATACAGTATTCCAAACAATATTGTATTCATTTACGCCTGTCAATCAGATAAATCGGACTAATTCTCTGAAAGTATTTTCAATGTCAACTCTCCACCATCGACCACACCATCACTTACCACCAGGTGAGGTAGTGGTCGTGCAGAAACTGCACGCCCCGCAGCGCACGATGGCCATCAGGGTCATCAGGGGGTACCGTACGATATCCTTTGACGCAGCGAGTCTCCTCGCCGGATCGATACCATGGATCCTGGATGCGAGAGCCCTTTCGGTGCTATATCGGTATCGAAAGGAGGCGCGGGAGCGGGGACATGAACCCGAGCCTAGTGAGCTCCGGGCCGTGAAGTCCCAGCTCCACGGGGACATGGTATCCGAGTGGGAACGACGACTTGGGCAATCACGCGCAGGGCACGCTGTATTAGCGGCGGTAAGACCCATCATGGGGGACTGGCTAGAGAGGCCACACGGTAGCCTCTCGTACCGGCTGACTCAGGTAATCACCGGGCACGGGTGCTTCGGGGATTACCTGCGTCGGATTCAGAAGGAGCCAACGTCCGAGTGCCATCACTGTGATGCGAGCGAGGACTCGGGGCTGCACACGTTGACCGAGTGCCCGGCGTGGGAGACGCCAAGGCGGGCCCTAGTGACAGCCCTAGGGGTGGGAGTTGTCTCGCTCGCCACCTTGCTCACGGCGATGGTACGATGCGCGAATGCTTGGGCAGCCGCCGCCTCCTTCTGCGAGCAAGTTATGCTCGAAAAGGAGGAGGCGGAGCGGGTCCGGAGAAGACTCCGGGCCCGCACTGCCCGCGATGAGCGGAGGCGACTCGGACGTCGGAGGTCGCAGAATGACCTCCGTCCCCCATGAGCGCGGGCCTGGGGATGACGGGTGAAGCCGCCTGTCACCCTAGCAGAAGCAGGCCACGGCGATGGCACATAATGCCACACCATACCCAGGGGCTAGATGGGGACGCCATGGTCCCCACTTTTAGGGAAGAGGGTCATCTCAACAGAGATGTCCCCGGGTCTGCCGGGGTGCGAGAGATATGTCTTGTATAATCTCACCTCCGGCAATCGAGGACCCATGGACGGCGTGCGTTTTGGTCGGTTCGAGTCCGACATAATCACCTCCATCGGTTTTGGTGGGGGTGGTATCCGTGAGGATTTTGCGCACGATAAAAAAAAAAAAAAAAAATGGTGAGGTAGTGGTCAAACGCGAGCCTACCAAACATAAAAAAAAACTTTATTATTTGATATATATAATCGTACCAGTAAATTTATTTAATCTTAGTAGGCTTAGATTTCAATCTGAACTACCCGATGCAATCCCCTCTTCATGGCTAAACACATTGAATTATATTCGAGGGCTAAACGTAAGCAATCTGCCCTATAATATTATTATTGAACGATTGTAACACTGACAATTATATTGGCAGTGTGATAGTGAACAATGGGGCGTCGTCGGTGTTCTTGACATCATGAACCAGTGATAATTACAAAGGGGTAGCTCTATTATGTATATTGATTGTAACTGAGACGTTACTGTATGCATATCTGCTAATTATTCTGTAATAAACACTGAAGTGAGAATGCACTGTAGTTCAGAGTTAGTATTTTGATATTCTATTGAGCTCTATTGTGAATGTATTATGTAATAAATAAGATTTGTTACTCATATTTTTTTTTATAACTTAGGCGGTATGCAACACGTCTCACCTGATGAACACTGCTTTTGTATAGAGACATTGACGTCCCTGCAATATTTATTTATCCATATATTTATTTCTGTCAAAGTTGATAATCTAATATATAAATTTCTCGCGTTACAATGTTCGTTCCCGCACTCCTCCTAAACGGCTTGACCGATTCTCTTGCAATTGTGAGCATATTAAGTAGATCTGAGAATCGGCCGACATCTATTTTTCATACCCCTAAGTAATAAGGGTTGTTTACCCTTAAAATTTAAAAAATGAGACAAACAACCTTTGTCGGGTCAGCTAGTGATTTATAATAAAATATTTCACAATTATTATACTCCGTCACCTTCTCACGCCTAGGTTTAGTGTAAAGATACGTATGTCACTGGCTTATATCAAAGGATAATTTTATATAAGGCCATACCTTCACACACCACAAGCGGTCTATTCAGTCGGCCATCATTCTACAATCATATCAAACTATAAACGTCTAACAAATCTAGGTTACATGGCAACAATATGAAGGTCAGTTAGCCTCGTCATGCAATAAGTAAAACCGTACAGTAATGTAGCACGCTATTAAAATCGCCCACACCCTTTTGCAATCACTAATTATAATGCCACAGACATTGTATTTCATAATATTATATGAACTCGGGACCTCGGGACTGGGTTTAATCAGTAAGGATCCTTTCATCATATCACAAACGAAAGCTTTTATTCCATTCCTTTTCCTAATACATATAGTACATAACTACATATTACGGATAACAATAGTTAATTACATGCTCATGGCAATCATTTCTTATTTATTATATTCAATACTCTTATATCATTATTATTACAGTATTTATATACATAATCCTTTTATGCACTAATTTCAATATTATAATACTAATATTGTATCTACTCAACACGGCGAAAAACAATAAGTGCGCGATCGTGTGTTGTTTTTTTGGCGGGAATAATGTACCACAGATAATAAGATTTATAATTTCAATGAGTATTTATGTGGGCTCGTGAAGTAATATTTTACATTGAGGCTTACCGACAAGCTAACAATACATACATAATAATCATTCTGTCTGGGGAGACGTAGTAGGCTTTCCCGAAGACCGAAACCTATGCTCGGGCCTACGAATAATAATGTAACCTAGGTTAAATTATTCGTGGGTTCAGACCCTCTACTTCAGAAGCGGCGCTGCCGTGAAACAAAATTACTACAGATTCGACAGAAGAAGATCTTGCCTCCATTTTTCTTCTTACAATTACGGGTTACGGGTTCTTTAAGGAGAACGAGAAAAAGCATCTGACGAGGCTTTCAGACGAAGGGCCAAAGCCTTTTTTGGAACTTGACTGAAGTCATATGTCCGTATCTCCTAAAAATATAAAATTTATTCACAGGAATAAAGTGTGCGTTGTTAGAAATTGACTGAATACGAATTTTAACCGAAAATTGTATTGCAGTGATGTCAGTATTTCTATTCTAAAAGTCACAAGTCACTGACATTTTAAATACCATCTGGTAATTCGTCTTTCGCTTTTTCCACTTCCATAAATTATATTCATACCATGCTCACAGATTTAATATCCTAATACCGTTAAAATGTTAGACAAACATAATCTATAGTAACATTACAAACAAAAGTGTTAGCGTCCTCTAGGGTTGATAAGTAGCACGAGAGTACGTGACGAAACAGTGATCAACGCGCTTACCACGAACGGGTACAATATTTAAATAGGTCCTATCGCTCCAAGGTCGTTCGAAGGAGCCGACGAAAGATCACGAAGTATCTTTACATACTTACATAACAACTTTATTTACACGTCTATGACGTATACACGAGTCGCAGATGCCCGCGACTCTGTCTGTTTTTGATTATACAGTAAGGGAAACACTCCCGAAGCCAAAAGCTTTGGTAGTTCTCCTGATACACAACATATTGGCATGAAAAAAATTAGGTCTACTACCCGTAATGACTGCCATTGATGTTCGTATAACATCCGGGACTAACGGTTTAACGTGCTCTCCAACGCAACTATTTGTACTTAGCGAGTATGAAACCGTACCGCCTGCCTAGCAGTCGCGTTCACTATACCACAAAAGTTGTCAAGGTACAAGAAATATTGAGTTGGTAATTTTATTTCTAATTTTTGTGAAAGGTTTAGCCGCGGTGTTTGTGAACAAGGTAGGTAATTACGACGACGATTTTAACACTACATGAAGTTAATTAATGGTACAATTGTAATTTCAATAGCAACTTACTAAAATATGAATTTAGTTCAAAACCCCCGAGGAGTTTAATAAGTTTATGAATACATAATACATAATATATGTGGTGCTATATGGGTGTGGTTCTAATTGGCGTTGTTCTGTAATGTCTTTTTTATTTTACAGACACATCAGATAGTTCTTCTTCTTCTTCTTCGTGTCAGTGGCAACAATAACATCAAATCAAAATTAGATACGCCCAGCCCAAAACTTGGCGACACCAACTGCATCTTCTGTCGCTTCATTCAGGTCGGCGACCGTGCAGGTGTGAGGGCAAAGCAGGCACGACAAGAGGTGGTCCATCGACTGCAGTGGTGCACCACAGTCACAGCCATTCACACACACACATTCAGATAGTGATAAAAGTGTTGTAGTATATTGGCAAGAATTAGAATTTAAGAGATGAGAATATTGCTTTTATTGAAGTATTTTAGAGAGCTGCAGTCTTGTGGAATATATGATATATGGTAAATTTGACCAAATTATGATAATATAAACAATTAGACTGGAAATACAGACAATACAGGTTATGAACGGTGCTAATCATAGGTTTTATTTTTCAATCATTTAATCGAATTTTGACATCTCCATTGTTAACTAGTTTGTGTGGGTTCAATTAACGCCCCTACGGGGTATCATGTTCATTGCATTGCACTGAATAAGATATATATAATTTCAATACAAGTAAACAATTATCACACAAACTTCTATAAAATATTCCGATGTAATAACCAATATACCTGTATCAGAGAAGTGAGTTTTTGAATGAAAATATTTAATAAAATCGACTAAAAGCTCCACATATTTAACAAACTAAATATTGCAGTTCAAATGTTTTCCTCGTATAAATAGTCAAATTGAACTCCGACCGAAACAATTTTCAAAATTCTATTTTTGCCACGGACGAGGCTTGGAAACAAAAGTCGAGGATTGCACCAATTTGAAAGGAAATAATCCATATTTGTTAACATTTTGCTTTGGTTTTATTTCAGGATCACGTATTGGGAATGAAGTTTTTATTCCCATAACAACGTATTTGGAACGTGTGTGGAGCAGTGCTTTGACAAAAAGCCATCTTCTAATTTCATAGGTCCTTTTTAGCCACAGAATATTATAATGCTATTAATTGATGGCATGTTCTAAAATAGAAAATAATGTTTTGCCATTTCATTAAACGATTGCTCATATGAATATCATAAATATCATTTAGTCATCGTTATTATCTCATTTTGCCGCCCATTTTCACTTGCTTAGTACGTTTGAATCTGCTGCTCTGCACAATTTGATTAATTTTGTTAAATTATGATGACTCACAGGTGTCATTTTATCATAATAGATAGGGTTTTTAAAACTGGACCAAACAATTCCCTTACTTAAACTTACGCGGGTATAGTTTCCTCCCTTATGTACCAACACATAACACCATGCCTTCTCACATGGTGGTATATGTTGATGGATTGAATTAAACATTGGACAATTGGTAATATCAAGAATAGAATAGTAGTAACCACAACTATACTAGGTATTAACCACAGCACATGAATTGGATTTTTGTTTAAGTAGACCATTTTTACAAAAAGCTAAAAACTACCACTAATGAGAACTCGATAAGCAAATTCTTTTAAACATCGCGTTGTGCATTTTTCGTAGCAAAACCGTAACGACCGTGCTACGGTGCTACGAATACGCTACGAGCGCCTACAAGGCTGTACGGCTGTACGCGACAACGTTTCAAATATTACATTAACCTATATTCGTACCCATAGTTCAATACATGACCGCTCGCGGCTGTACTTTAGCCCAGTTTGGTCAATTCCCACAATTTCGTTTTCTTTTTAAGTTGAAAAACAGGTTTTCTACTGCAATATTTAAATGGCTAGTAAATTGCAATATATTTCAGACTCGATTGACTGGGTAAACCAAATCGGTATTTAAGATTTTGTTCAGTATTTTCAGGTACAACAAGGGGCCGGTGAATTATGGATTGACTTTTATGCGTCATCTAAGATCAGTTGCATTCAAACTTGCGCTTTGTAACCCAAATTTCTTTCTTCTGCTACTTTTCATAGATTTGTTTAGACTTTTATAGAAATGACTGCTGTTTGACATCCCATCCTCAAAATGAAAGCTGCACTAGAGTGTCCAGCTGCAGGTGAAGTCTGGCCGTGACTTCGGGCTCCATAAAATCTCCCGTTTTTATCTAAGATACATAAATTTATACTTATAAAGAAAATTATACCACAACAGTATTGCCACCAAGTCAAAGTCAACCAGTTTAGTTTTACTCTAGACTATTAAAACGGCACTTACAAAACGATCAGCAAGAAAGTAAGCGGACTTCTTTTACGATATACTTACTATTCCTATCAAATATTTAGTACCCAACAATTTAATGTCATATTTTAATATTTGCACGTCAACGAAAGCTGGAAACAATTTCAAACATCACATTTATCAAACATTTCTACGAATAAGTCAACATGCAAATACAATTCCGCTTACGTACAGTTTGTACTTTTTAAATAGAACGGATTAAATTCACCCCTGCAGTTTGAGATACCCATTTTTTGTGCAAACTTTCTGTGAGAGCTCACTACAGCGTTAATTTTCAGTGGATAGGGTCCTTTTCACAAAGGCTTACAGTTCTCTGTCATAGAATATTAAGGCGTGTTTCCATGAATCAACAATTAACGCACACACGACGCTCAACATGATCGGCATCGTTGTACAATAAGTAAGCGAGGCAGCACCATCAGCGCTCAGAGCGTTTTATTTAACTGGATTTAAGTGAATTTTGGGCTACAACTGTAAAATGTTGGGCTGTAAGCTCAATATAACTTTAGTCTCCTTATGTGGCGTCTACATTCACGTAATATTTTACCGTGACCGTGTCAAAAGTGCGTGTCCGTCGCGTGATAGCTGAGCTTAAATGAAACCATTGATCGACTAGTGGCCGTGTCAGCACAACTCTTGTTTATGTGCCCATGTGCCACAAGTTGTTACGTCCACACTCAACGTCATGTCTTGATGGCACGCTGTCCAATCCACTGTTTGCCAGACACACCTTCAGAGGCACTTATGAGCCTGTGAGCAATTGTGTTAGTTCTTACCGACAGTGTCTTTCACTCCCTTTCTATAACGATAACATCTCTGAGGTTGCCAATCAATTTAATGGCCCAGGTTCTTAAATTGGAATCGTTCTGAAATTTAGAAATCATTTTTTTTTCTCTGCCAATATGATTTGTTAGTGGTATCTCTGATAAATTGCTGTCGACGAATGACCATACTTTTTTGTTCCATAACTGATCCGCGAATAAAATGTTGTGCAACATGGCGTACGATAAATGTTGCCTGGACACGAGGCTTTATACTTCAACGGTAACCTCTCCACCGTATCGCGTCGAGTGCCGGAGTTAGATTTCGTCCAGTTGATCCGTCGCTTTAGTACGCACACATAAACAAACGCTTTATTTGAGTTCTTTGTGGTTTAATACAAATTTCCCTCAATAGATGACTGAAATAAATTGATTTTCAATGGGCTCTGTCGTAATTTATCCGGTGTAATTTACACCGATACTCAAGTTTTAGTGTTACGGTTAAAATTGGTCAAACAGTATCTCTTACAATACTGTAATAGATACATTTATTTGTTAAATTTGTTAGAATTTACAATTATTTTACAAGATGCCCTACACAAATATCGATGGATGATAACGGTTCGAGTCAAATCAGACTATGAAAGTGACGTAACATACATACATAAAATCACGCCTGTTTCCCATAGGGGTAGGCAGAGATCACGGATCTTCATTTGCTACGATCCCGACATACTACTTTCGCTTCATTCACTCTCATTACCTTTTTCATGCATGCTCGTCGGTTTAGGGTACTCCTGACATGCCCCTTTTTTAACACTTCCCCGATTTGGTCCAGGTATGTGCGCCATCCACACTAGCCTCATACACCTGTTTCGTTAGTCTTCTTTCATCCATTCTCTCAACATGACCGAACCATTACCTTTCTCAATTCTCATCACTACATCTTCTATTAAAGTCACTTCACACATACGTCGCAACGCACGCATTTGTGTGACGTAAGATTAAAATAATATTGCTTTTAAGAGGTGTTTGTAAAGGCCCCTGGTGGTCTGTCTTTAAAAATATATTATTAATACGTTTATGCAAGTTTTACTAAGTTTGGAACTTCAACCTATAACTTCTAAACTACACTACGTAAGAACTCTGAACTATATCCACTTGCAAACTGAAATTGGATCGAACGTGATCCATATAATGTAGGCGAAGTTGAGCTAGCGCGGCTCCGAACAGCGCCGTTCAAATATATTTCACTGATATGTCTCGACTATTAAAAGCAGAGATCAGTACAGGAGATTCTCCTTAAAGAAGTACATGTAGAAGAGGTTCTTCCTTTAACTGTTACTGATCTGTGGGTAAAAGTCACAATCTCTTTTGTAATAATATTAGATATCTATATTGCTAGTTATGGATGCTTACTTGAGAGAAACAAGTCACAAAGTAGGAATACATTTTTTAATCAGATGTCAGAACTTGCCAATTTTTTTATATTATTTAAGCAGCAAACTCACACAAAGTGCGTTAAATTGCAAGCGGTCGCCATAGTCTGAAAGCCTGCATAACCAAAGCAAGGTCATAAAGGGAGCGACGCTGATAAGTAGTAAAGTAAGTGAAGGGAGGCATAAAACAGTCTCACAGATCGAACAAATTGCGGCAAAGTGATCCCTATATTGACTATGACTAAGTTGAATTTTGAACGGACAATATTTAATAATATTAATGTTCTCGAAAACCCCTCTGAACAATTTATTGCGATTTTGTAATGCCTGGTACAGACCAACTAAGATAGATGATCAAACAATGCGGTGCGCACTGTGCGTGCGGTATGAAAGAACTTCTGCCCGCGCATGCTCAACTATGGAATGTATTATTTAAATGTAGTTTCTAACATTTGACACATATTAAAATGAGTATTTTAAAGAGCTGTGGACAAAATTCGTATCATAGAACATTGGTTGTCATTAAGTCAGTGTTACCACAAACTTTCCTTCCTCAGCTATATGTCATAATCGATATATTATCTTACTTGATTGGTTATGAATATTAGAACGATTCACATTGCACTCTCTGCTACCTAAGAGTTATAAAAAAATAAGTTAAACCATCCATTTGACTTCATCATCGGATCAGCTGTATTGATGTAACTGACTGTCGGCCCTTATTGCAGCGACATACTATAATGACCATTTTGACACGACTAGTATTTTTCCTTTTCTGGTGCTCTTAATATTGAACTACGAACACAGCGGAACTGGCACAGAAGAAAATAAACTTCACACACCAAAAAAGAAAAAAGTCGAGCATAAACTATATCAAAACGTTCATCATAGCTTGCGCAACTATAGTTACTACAGAGACGAAATAAACGAAAAGTAATATAAACTATTCATTTATGGTAGACGGTATTCACGTTCTCTCGCCTGCCGATAGTTCCGCTTCATTAGCAAGGTGTGTACCAGTCACAACTTCTTACATAACTGTGTAGGGTGTAATTCGATTGCATGTCCATCGCCAGAGTCATTATCGTCACTTTGAAGCCCAATAAGTACGAAGTTTCCGAATTACGGCGTAATTTTCTGTTATACGGAAAGTCCGTGCAAATTTACTCTGTAATTAATCGAACCTCGCATTAATCCCGGCCGCATCCGATGCTGTCACCTCGAAGTCCGGGTGCCGCATTTTCGGTCTAACTGTGCTGCGGCTTTGCTTCGATATATTCCTTGAAGCGACTGCCATTTGGCCTCCATAACCTATATGTATAGGCGATATTGACTGCAATGAGACCAATTGTTGAATTTTTGTAACGAAAGCTATTAATTTTCTTTAAGGCACGACCAGGCCAGTGCAAAGGCTATTTGCATTCATGCATGCAAATATTTGTACTGAGGGCTCGCAATGGCACCTTCGGTAGCAGTCGCGTTCACTGCCGCCACGCCACAGCGGCTGTCCGAACTCAATCAACAATAGTCGAATCGACCAAGTCGACCAGAATTTTTCTGTAGTCAATAGTGATGTTTAGTTTGAAAAAGAAGGAGACAGAAAGGCCCTCAGCCAGATGGAGTGACGAGCTGAAAAGCGTGACTAGGATTTACAGAATGGGGAAGTTGGAAGCGCGAGAAACAGCGCAAATTGGGACAGGCCTGAGTCCAGTTCAGTTCAGATTATCGAACCCAAACCAAGATAGGAGAGTGTCCCATAAAACCCCAATATAAAACACACAGAAGTATTAAGCATAGAACAATAGACGCCGCCTATACAATACAAACTATGAATGTAACCTGGACCTCGATTCTAGTAAATTCTTAACCGCAGTCACACGACTGAGGTCATAGAAACTGCCATGGCATTTTCGGCTTTGGAAACGCTGCATTAAAGTACCAAATGAAATGTAGAAGAGTTTGTTATATCGTTTCATTTAATTTCAACTGTAATGATGTAAAGATAGAGTTAGAAATTAAATGGCAGTTTTTGTAATCTCAGTTTCGTGACAATAGTTAATAATTAGTAGAGTTGAGGTCCTTTTTTATAGTGCGAAAAATTCCCACGGATACCTCCCGCCAGAACCGGTTGGGGAGGTTGAATTAACGTAGAAACATCTCACTGAAACTGTCCACCTGATAATCTTGTTGAAAGGTGTTAAATGATTACAACGGTTCACCTTATCCACTTGGGTGGGCCGTGATAAAGAAAAATTGACAACCGAACGCCTCTGTTTCCCGGGTCCACAAGGTGGTGAATTTGCGTGTATCATACACAGTAGACAAGTGCTATCGCTGTCTTTTGCGATTAATTTACAGACAAAAAATTATGGCCATTGTTCAGTTTCAGATGATAACAAACACGCTTTAATTTTCTTATAACTGATTAAATTCACAGGATAAAGCTCAAATGTCAAATAACATTTCAAACAACATCTAAAAGTAGATTCATTCATTTGTTTTGTTTTGTGATATCTTTAATTAATTACTTCGTTTACTACAGAAACTTCAAGTGAGTACTTGAATTTATTAAAAAAGCGACATTAGATTCGATTTTCTATCGTTATCGGAACTAAAATTGTATTTGGTTATTTGTTACGTATGTGATATTTAATTACATGGATAAGAACTATTCAATATTTCGGGACATTTACCATGTTTTTTGATTTTATGGAGCAACTGGCAAGTGTCTGGCACCCAGTAATCGCTGGATAAGTTCACAAAAACCAAACAAACGGCACCTCTAAAAACCGTGCGAGTCGATACAGTGAGTGTTGTGTGTCGCGATCGAGTACAGTGTGAGAACAAGGACAGTGGTAGTGGCGGCGCGCCTAAAATACACATAAGTTCGAAAAGCATTGAAATGTCATTAATGTGTACCATGGTAAAACCTGGTCTTGAACCCAAGACCACGTCTCAGAAGTCACCCATACCACTAGGCTACCGCGGCTATAAAAATAAATTAAACAAGTGGAAGTGTGATGTGTAGGCAGGGCCGGGGAACGCGTGTCATTATGCGTATATACGCAAAAGAACACGTCATTATACCGTATAAACCTTTTTGCAAAAACTTAAAGTAATAAATAATTTGCTTATAATACACTGATATACGTCTGAACTTTTCCAAAAATATTCAAGCTTGTTTGATTCAAGGCATGAAAAGTCGTATTAATAGCTTTTTCAAAGGCTGCAAAGTTATCTCTATTATGGACGGATAAGGTATGTTTTCGTTTTGCAGTACGTATGATATAGGTTAATTTGATAATAAAGGTATTAAATGTATACGACGAATTAAAACACTTGTTTACCAGTACTGCAACGAATTATTAACGGCTGTATGTGTGTTTTGCGACATTGATTCCGCTACGAATCTGTCGTAACCCTATAGTTGCGTGTCCGTTTGACCGGACTGCTGCAACTCAAAAGTCGCAGTAGTCCAGTCAACCGGACTACCCACGAGCTACTGCTACACATTGGTAGCAATAGTTCGATATTGTTTGACAACCGGACTACAGCGACTTTTGAGTTGCAAGCTAGTTGCAGTAGTCCAGTCAACCGGACTAGCAACCGAACTACTGCGACTAGAGGGTCTTAACATATTTCTACTATATTTATTACTATATTTATTTAGCATAGCATAGCATATAGGAGGTTTGACAATGCATGAATATCATTCCGCAGTGTCCATTGTGTGTGAGAGATGACTTGTATAATCCCACTTCGGCAATCAAGGACCCATAACAGGCGTTTTAGTTAGTTCGAGTCCGACATAATCACCTCCACTGGTTTTAGCGGAGGTGGTATTATTGAGGATTTTGCGCACGATAAAAAAAAGTGTCCATTGTTGTGATACGATTAACAAGGTGTGATATTTATTCTGCAGTGTCCATTATCTACTGTTATACGAGATTGCGATTGACACGTCACGTGATAAGGTTGGACATTCGTCTGAATCTCTATTGAAACTAGTTACTGATCTATCTAGTGGAGCTTTTGAATATTAATTTGGGTCAGGCTTAGTTCACAGTTTCTATGGCCGAGATATGCTTGTACAAGTTTTGAACTGCAATATTCAGGGGCTTTAATTACAACTTTGTGAACTATTTATCAAAGACCTGTGTATAACAAATTGGCGGTTTGAAATTCATTTAGGTTTGGTACTTGTGTAATACTTGTAAGCAATTTGTAAAAATATACTAAACAGATCTCACTATCTACCGTGGTAGCCTAGTGGTATGGGTAATGGACTGCTGACACGAGGTCTCGGGTTCGATCCCAGGTTTTACCATGCCACACACCAATGACACGATGCTTTTCGAAGTTATGTGTGTATTTATCACAGGTTATAAGTACCCGGTTAGTGGCAATAGGCTCGCCACCTATTACATTGGGACCTAAACATAAACTGGCGAATTGTGGGTGCTAGCACCTCTGCCTACCCCTTTAGGGATATATGCGTGATATTATAAAAAAAAATCTCACTGGAGAGATTTTGTGTTGTCTATGGGAAGACCGAGGAACTTACTTTTATTTTCTGCGCTTACAGCACAGAATCTGTCTTAACCTTCACCCATCTCTCCCTCCATTCTATATAGTCGGCAGCACGTGTGTGAAGCCCCTTTTACTGCAAACGAACATAGGCTACGATAACCACTTTCCATCAGGTGAGTCGAGTGTTTGTATAAAAAAAGTATAAAACGGTATTGAACAGGAGATACGGCTTTTCAGCTTACTTTCAGAGTATACTGCATTGTATCACATAACTTTTTGTTCCGTTTGGTAGGTATTGGCTCCGAAATATTTGGCGTTACGCCAGAATTGAGATGCACAGTAAAACATTACATATCCGTGTTCTCAATACATATAAATATATAAAACATGAGAACAGACAGTCGTATACTGAATATTGGCTGTATTTACGTCGTAACTAATGTTATAAATACAAAATTCTTCCAACAGTACCGAGTCCTTTTAGCGAAGCGTGAATAAGCATCTGATGAGGGTGTCAAACTGAGGGACCTTAATATTGGTGGTACCTGTAATGTGGACTATTTTTCCTGGAACTTTGTCCGCAGTTTTCCATTAGGCCGTTGATGTTATATTGACGTGTATTTACTCACAATCTTACCACTATTCTAAACTAGTGTTCCACACGTGACTCCGTCTGCATTAATATCGGTTTCCCGTTTTCTGTCTGTATTGTTAGTACTTACTTGATTTTATAGTGAAATTATATCATTACACAACTACTAGCCGTAGAAGCTACTGGATAATAGATCTACTTAGGCTTCTACTGATAGCATGAGTTTACTTATCACTACATAGTATAAAACAAAGTCGCGTTCTCTGTCCCTATATCCCTGTGTGCTTATGTCCCGTTGTATGTTGTATTAAATTGTTAAAACTACGCAACGGAATTTTAATAGATACGTTTTTTTAATAGATAGAGTGATTAAAGAGGAACGTTTATCTGTATATAACATCATGCTACAACCAATAGGTGCGGAGTAAAAGTGAAAAATGGTGCTAAAACGGGGTGACGCAGACGAAGTTGCGCGGGTCAGCTAGTTTTCTTATAAAGAAACAAGAGATCTAATTTATTTTATTAACGTTACGTAGACTTAGACCGTCAAAGGATTATAGATCTTAAAGTCACCAAGAACTTTTACATAGCGAATGGTTCTTGATATTGAAATTTTGGACACTGCTTCATTGCGTGGTCTACCAAGCTGACAAAAAATAGCAACCCAGTGAACAGATGATGGGTGGGCCATCAACGTGGGCCTATGGATGGGCCCTGTTCTGAATAATTCAAACTGTGGTGTATCCGACTCGAATTGAATGTTGTTTCCGCAACACTGTAACCGGCTTTCCCAGGATGTTAAATATTTGATTAAAACGTGTAGGCACGGTCAACTGGTAGAGCGTTCCCCTCTCAGCACAAGCTAGCTTAATCCTATCACGTTTTTACTTTATTTTATGGAATCACCATTTCTTTTTTTTATACTACGTAGGTGGCAGACAAGCACACGGCCCACCTGATGGAAAGCGGCCACCGTGGCCTATGAACGTGGCAACACTAAGGGTGTCACACACGCGCTGCCCACCCTGAAGGGAAAGGGGGAGAGCTGGGAAGGGGTGGGGAGGCTAGGAAGGGGAGGGGAAGGAGGGGTACAGTGAGCTTTGGCTACCCTACTTACCGGCGGGAACACAACACAATGGTTATTATGACAGCGGTCTTCTGTAGGGCGGAGGTACTTCCCCAGTTGGACAGCTCATTTCGGACGGGAGATACCGTCGTGTCCTACCTCCGTATAAGTAAAAGTTAATTTTGGATACCCATCATGAAAATTATAAACTATTGTATCTGTAAATATGAAACGCGGGTTTATAAGTGCCCGGTTAATGGCAATAGGCTCGCCACCTATTACATTGGGACCTAAATATAAACTAGCGAAATGTGGGTGCTAGGGTAAAGGCGTGAGTTTATGTTATGTTATGTAAATATGACGGAATATTTACCATATTTCTTAGATTTATGAGATTTATGGATATTTATAGCGTTGAAATTTCGGTTCCTCTATAAAACCAACAAACATGGTAAATATCCCGAAATAATTAACAGTGAATATGTAATATTTATTGCATCCCATACAATTTACTACTCATAATTTAAATCTGTTTGTTGTACGAATGTTATTTTACTCGTAGGTACTTGAGGAGTACATTTATAAAAGGTACCTCTTATCGAAATGTTCCGAGAATAAAAAAGAAATTAGTTAACATCCCAATTCCAGAAATTGCCTCATTTCAACACATACACTTATAATATGTACACATAAAGACAAATATTTAGCTTCAACACATTTTGTATAAATAAACGTATTATAAAAAAAAATACGCACACTTTATGAAATTTCTCTGAACAGTCGGCATATTTACGTAGGCAGGATAAAGAAAAAACATTATATTACGAACTGAAGCTATTCACTTTTGTAGCATTATACATCAATAGTATTTATATTCCCTCGTTTTTCTTTGGCTTTGAAATGTGTTGCCTTGGAAACGAAGATACTGTTCAACCATATATGTACGAGTATAATCGTATCAAACACCGCTTGAAGTCTACAATATTTTTATAAAATAATTTATACGTACGTTATATTTTTGTGAAAGAGAAATAAAATTCTTACAATATTTTTTTTTTCTTTTTTATAGAAAATGTTGATATAAGTAAACCTCGCCGAGTGGTAAGTTGAAGGTAGTCAGCTCATGTCATGATTACAGATGTCAACAATATTACATAAGTGGCCCTCAGGTTGACAGCCTCCGACATACTTTTTCACGCCTGATTAGAACTCGGGACTGTAGGAAGATGTAAACATGTCAACTTCTGCAGCTCAATAATATTAGGTGTAAATATTTATTTTTGCTATCAACTACGATATTCTTCGACAGAGTATCAGAAGATTTTTATAAATTCGGCGAGGGTACATTGGTCAATAGTGCTGACTTTTCATCAGGTGGGCCGTGTACTTGTCTGCCACACAGGTGCCATTACGTACTTATAAAAGAATGGTACAATTATTTCGTGTATTGTTAAAGAATTATGCCGATTATTGTACGCGCCAGTCTTTTCCGCTCCATTGAGAAAATAAAGCTACTGTACCGTTTAGGTTCAGATGGATTCCCGAAATGTCCACAAGGTGTAAGGCGTCCATATTCCGGAATGTCTAGGTCTGAAAATGTTCAAATTCCAGGGAATATGACGTCCGAAAACCCTAAAGGCCTACACAAAATGCATTTCTATGGACTGCACCGTCAATCGAAAGGGACATTAGTAGTCGGAATGTCTGTGATCCAAACTTAATCTGACGATCGCTAGTCAGTGACTCTAGCACGAACCACTATCGAATTCGTAATGTGAAGGTTTCGAGTCCTCGATGAGTAACGGAGTAATACGTTAGACGGTTATTACGAAAGTATCCGTGTTTTCAAATTTAGTTCCTTTTACGCACGATACGCTTTTGAAATTTCTTACATTTTGCTGTTGACTTCGATACGAATTTTTCTCACAAGTGGTTCGTGCTAGAGGCACAGAACGGGGACGAATGTGGCAGTAGATTCGCTTTGGAGCAAAGGCATTTTGTCTAGACCCGGTAGCTGGCCATACGCCATCACTGGTTTCGAGAAGAATCCTCGTGTGGAACCACTGTATAGGGGACACTGTGGCCCCACACGCAATTTCCCAGGACAGGAGCGAGGGGCCACATTATGCGGCTGCCTCAGCCGGCTTCTATTAAGTATTTCAATCGTGTTTCATGCGCTGCTGCCCCCCTGGTGTTTCATATCAAATAGAGAAGAATGGAATGCTCACTATTACATTTCTGTTCGTACAAAAGTCAAATAATATCACAAGGTATCACGGTATTCATACAATGAAAGTCGCCCCTCGCCATTGCGGTATACGCTAAAATACCAGTTTTATGCTTCATTCTATTTGTTTCATAAATCCTGTGAGCTTAGGTTTAACTTATATAATCATGATCGTTTGTGTGCCATTTTGAAAAATTCTGTAGGTGAAGGCTTAATGTAATGTTTATATGTTTATTGCTGTTTTCTTTCTTGTTTTATTGACGAGGTTGATGGACTCTTTGTATTTATATTAAGTGCAACCGCGATTTCTTCCGAGTCGACTTTGAACTCGTGTCTTTATTTCTTTTTAAACTCTATTATTTTTTGTAAATGAAAAGTAATCAGAGGTAACTAAATTCGCTCATTTTCTTGTATTATTTTAAATTTGATTGTTTAGTTGATTTGTCGAGAAGTAAGCTTGTGTCAAGCAGCCTTCTTACCTTTAGTTATCTTTCCGTCTTTCGAATTCCGAGTTCGAGTCTGTATTTTGCCTTCTCGAGTTTGCATGCAATGACTCGTCGATTATGTAAATAATAGGGTTTCGACTTCCACGGCGACTATGTCTACACGCATTATCACAAGAAAAAATACATGAAAAGATTGGCGGAGATCTCAATGAGGCCTCCGCCATATACATCTACATTACATCTGCCGAATCTAACCTACATCTGCCGGATCGGGGCGCTTGTTGTCGTATTCGGCGGAATTATAAATCGATATATTCACCTAATTTCGAATGATGCCATTGCTGTGTATGTATATAATATAAGATTATTGTTCATAACCTTTAAACTTTACAAACGAATTTATTGACTTGATGAGCAATTGAAGTAGTAATTGGACGAATATCTATTTAAAGATAAACTGTTATCAGAGCTTTCTTGATTCAAATTCTTCAAATTGGTTTCTCCATTTCGAGCATTTAGGTACGATCTATTTCGGTGTACATTTCAATATTTTACTTAATTGGTCATAATAAGCTTCACTCTTCAATTTCATCTGCGTGGGATTAGAACGTCCAATTCTTATAGGAATATTAGAATTAAAGTATCGCGTTTTCTATTAAACTCCAATATCTACTAACAAGTAATAACTTAATTTGAATTTGAATTAAATTCTTATATTTCTTTTTCTAAGTCTCGCTTCATTCACTTTCATAGTTGACTGTACTTATAATAATTTACATTGGCAACACACCATTACAAAACAACCCATCATCATGTTAGTTCACCATTTCAAACTGCGATATTAACATATTCTATATTCAAAATGAAACATGTTTTTAATTTCTCAAAAAATCTTTGATCTCAGTTTCAAAAACGTGGAACGTGTGCAATGTTCGCAAAAAACTTCATTAATATGTAAACGAGTCGAAAAGCGCTGTCAAAGAACAAACTTCAATTTGATATAAGTGTATGTGAAACTAAAACGTACACGTACGCTGGTTGCGGCCCGATCGATACGAGGCACGCAGAAATACAGCAGCGGAGGCATACTACGAGTACCATCTGACAGTATTATTTTAATCTTACTTTGTGACTTTCATTGTGTGAATCGGACCGTCAGCGTCCGTCACGATACCTAACGTAAAACACTTACGGTCAAACTGGGTCAAACAATAACCAACTGGGTCAAGTAAATACACATCTTACTGTAGTGTACGGGCATTGTTTGTTCAATTTGTTAGATTTAACACATGTCCTCCGCATTACAGAATACCGTGGTTAATTATAACCTTGTGTTGTGTTTTCGGTGAGTAGGGTAGCCTGAGCTCATTGTAAAGGTTTTGTGTTGTCACTGGGAACACTTAGAAACTCTTCTTTGCCTACTGCATTGACACAAAGAGACTTTCTTAACCTTTTCCCCTCCCCTTCCCCCTTTCTATCTTCTCTATATGGTCAGGAGTAAGAATGTGACGCCCCTGGTGTAGCAAACGTCCATAGGCCACGGTAACCCCTTTCCATGAGGTGGGCCGAGTGCTTGTCTGCCACCTGAATGGTATAAAAATGTCTCATAAGATACAAAACACAAATATTTTTCGATTCTGTTTCAACTATGAAAATAAAATGAGATTAAAATAATATTGTTTTTAAAATATGGTGGTAAGGCCCGAGCGTAGGTACGTTATTAAAATGATATACAGTTTGTTCTAAAGAAATTTTATCAAAAGCATGTATTCATTCAGTCAACATCAGTCTAGTTTGACGAGTTTGTCCAATTATAAGATGAAGGACTACCGAATGGACACCTATATACCTAGATACTTGTGGTTTTAATTACATGCCTCTGAAATTACTGTTTCATATTATGTCTGTAGTTATGTTTTTTAGTAGACAGAGGTGTTATTAACAGTGATGTTTTGCTAATAGAGTATTTGATAGTGTTAAAAAGCATATTCTGCATGGGTCCTAGATTTTATAACACATAAAGAAACAAATAAACATAAACTCACGCCTATATCCCCGAAGAGGTAGGCAGAGTTGCTAGCACCCACATTTCGCCAGTTTTTGTTTAAGTCCCAATGTAATAGGTGGCGAGCCTATTGCCATTAACCAGGCACTTACGAACCTGCGATAAATACACACTTAACTTCGAAAAGCATTGTAGTCATTGGTGTGTGCCATGGTAAACCTGGGATCGAACCCGAGACCTCGTCTCAGCAGTCCATTTCCCATACCATTAGGCTACCGCGGCTCTTTTATTATAGTATGGTTTAAGTGACATTTCATGTACCTGCCTACTATTGTTTTAGGATTTGATACTTATTGTATTTGTATTATTTTTAATGTATAGTCTGACAAATTAATTGTGTATAATGTAATGTGCATGTCTATTTTGTTAATATTGTTGCATGCCGCAAGGTCAAATGTAGTGATACCTACTTTTTAATGAACACCTTGAATCGTTCACACGGGACAACGACTAAATGTTTATTTCCTTTTCATTTAGTATACCTATAACATTTTTTTTAATGATTATAAAAATAGTTATCTTTATATATCAGCCTCTGTGGCGGCATGAGGCGCAATTTTCCTCAAAAGTTCGACTAGCCTAACTACAGAACTTCGATATCGCTAATTTGGTTGTGGCGCTCCGATAGCAGTCAGTTCAAGGAAAATATCTAAGTTCACCCGCATCTTAGTTAGACTAGAAAGCTGACACCAAATGAGTTGGGAATAGGCTCAGAAAATTATGATGAAAATGATGAATAGTTATCTTTATCATATTAATTAAAACCAAAGCTAGCAATGCTGGAATCAAAATGTATATACCTATACCATACCTATACCTATACCATGATCGCGTTAATTCCCGGTTACATTTATTATCATAATCAAAATGTCGTTTAGCACTTAGATTTTTTTTTTTAATTTGCTAGTGTAAGTATTAATTAATTTCAATCATAGAAAGAAATTACGGTTTATCTAAATGAAATAGGTATTTACCCATTGTAGTTCAGAAATAGAATAAGATATATTAATAAATAGACAAATTCTATTTTTAAATAAAACATGCAGTAATAGACCATTAAACGTTTAAAAAGCGACAAAAAATAGAGTTATTCAGTAAATAGACCGAATGAATAGTCTGAATGACATTCTATTTATATCGTTCATAATAAGAATAATAAAGGCCTTGATAAAGAAAGCGTATTTGCTAGGCACGGCACGCACAGTGAGGAAATTCCTCTCCCTGGAGCCCTTACTAACGATAGCTTGGACAGTTTACCCGAGCGCTATACGTATTTAAAAATGTATTGAATAAGTTTATTGACGAATAAAGAGGAATTCAACTTAAAATTCTAAATTCAAAAATCATTTATTCCTGTATAGACCATTAAACAGCACTTACAAAACGTCTATATCAACAATATTTTATAAATTAGTGAGCAAAATAGACCACTGGTTTGAAACTCGGCCCTGCCTGAGAAGGAACGCCACGAGAAAAAAGGATAATAATATTTTAAAGTATAAGCCGCGGTAGCCTAGTGGTATGGGTAATGGACTGCTGAGACGAGGTATCTGGTTCGATCCCAGGTTTTAGGACACACCAATGACTTTCCGATGCTTTTCGAAGTTATGTGTTATATGTTATAGGTGCCCGGATAATTGCAATAGGCTCGCCACCTATTACATTGGGACCTAAACATAATCTGGCGAAATGTGGGTACTAGCACCTCTGCCTACCCCTTGGGGATATAGGCATGAGTTTATAATATGTTATGTTATTTTAAAGTAATATTTTATTATTAAATAATAAATCCACCTATTGCTATTCAAAAATATAATTACATTTACATGTGTGTTTACAATGAATAAAGAGAACAAAATTTAATCCATAACAGTGTTGTGTTGATTTAAGTAAAGAATTCTATTCTAGAAATAGCGCCTGTCTAAATTAACAAGTCTGTTTCAGATAATAGTGTTTGAACGACAGGCACTTTGGCTTACACGACTTCCCAGTTATATAGAACCTTTAAAATGCGACAGTTGCAGACTGTAGCTATTATTATTTCATGTTCGTTGCAAGAAGATAAGATATTTAGGGAAGTCACACACTCACGCAATAAATGCACCGAAGCAGTTAAATTACGCAGCAAAATGCTTCTTGACATACACATTTTTCTACAAAATTTGTTGCGTGTACATACAACAAATACTACTCGCCGTTTTTTTTGTAACAGGTTTACAATATTATGTAGTAAGCACTAGACTATGCCCCCGGCTCCGCCCGCGTGGCTGTCGATTATCGTGACCTAAGCGCCATCTGTGCAACTTTAATATCATATTACTATCATAACTCTGGTTCCACTTAACCGATTGCAATCAAACATACGTAAGATTTTAAGTTGGACCAAACCCCTTCAATAAAAACCCGCTTCGATATCCGTTCAGTACTTTTTGCGTCCATCGCGTATAAACATATTTTTTTTACAATTATGTAATAGTATAGATAGATTTTATATATTAGTTTTAGTGATTTTAATTTTATTTGATTTCTATTAATTATTTTCTTTTCTGATTTATTGTAATTAATTAATTAATTGATAATGTTTGTTTTTTTACTACTACTTACAAATTGTAATGTACTTAGGTAGAAATATATAATTTGAATTTGAAAATACTTGTCGAACAAAAATACTGATAGCAAATTAGATAAAGTCAAGTTTGTATGAAAAGGTGTATATTGAAATATGAATACTATTTAACGGATTTCCCGAAGAGCGAAACCTATGCTCGGAACCTTTTCATGAGTAGCGCTGCCGTGAAACAAATTACTACACTATTCGAGTCAATTCTGGCACAAAGATACGAGTTGAAATGCCATCGACTCGACAGAAGAAGGACACGATATCTATCTTTATCTTCTTGCTATTATTTTTGATAATATCGTGTGTACATAGCGTACCTATTAATATATGTATTAAAATCTGTGTATCTATTTTATAAAGCACTAGCAAACCCGGCGAACTCCGTTTCGCCACAAGATGGCTACAAAAAATGATTTGCCCGCTTTTCTGTGGAAAATTTTCCTGAATTTTTTTTGGTATAAACCTCACGGAGCCCGAGACCTTTCCAACCAATTCAAAACCGTGGAAATCGGTTCGTGCGTTCTGGAGTTATAGCGTCAGGAAGGAAAACCCGACTTATTTTTATATAGTAGATTACAATACTACACTAACTTTTAAAACTTTTAAAGTTTTCTTAACTTTAAAGAGAGAGAGGTGTGTAAGGTGGGACTCAAAAGACGTGTACCCGGAGGGAAAAGGCGTGAGTTTGTGTTGCTAAGCTTACCAACTAAGTATGATACTTATGAGAAAAGTTGTACCTTGTAATTCACGCGGCCCACCTGATAGAAAGTGGTTACCGTGGCTTGTTGGACTCCCTAAAGCCACACTAAAAATACTATTTTAGAGTAGGCTATTTTAACGGTGGTAGGACATGACGGTATCTCCCGTCTTAATTGAGTAGTAGTAAAAGGACCGCGGTAGCCTAGTGGTATGAGTGATGGAATGCTTAGACGAGGTCACGGGTTCGATCCCGGGTGGCACACACCATTGACTTTTCGATGCTTTTCGAAGTTATGTGAGTATTTATCTCAGGTTTATAAGTTAATGGCAATAGGCTCGCCACCTATTACATTGGACCATAAACTGGCGAAATGTGGGTGCTAGCACCTCTACCTACCCATTTGGGGATATAGGCGTGAATTTATATTATGTTATGTTACCATTGACACTTGTTCTACAAGTTTATTAAACAAAATATCGATGGTCGACTAGAATTACCGACGGCTTAACGTGCTCTCCAAGGCACGACCAGACCAGTGCAAATAGCCATGCATACAAATATTTGCACTGAGCGGGGATCGAACTCGCGCTTCCTGCGTAGCAGTCGCGTTCACTACAGCCTTGCACAGGAGCTGTGTGTGCGCAGGGGTTCAAATCTCACTATGGAAGTAAATTCAGATTGAAATAATATCACTACAAAGTAAAAAACAAAGTCGTTCTTTGTCCCTATTTTTCATGTCCTATGTCCCTTTATATGCTTAAATCTTTTAAACTACGCAAAGGATTCGGTACAAGTTTTTTTAATAGATAGAATGGTTAAAGAGGAAGGTTTATATGTATATAACATCATGCTACGACTAACAGGTGCGGCGCAGGAATGAAAAATGTTGCTAAAACGGGGTGACACAGACGAAGTTACTTATATAAGGTGGAGATGAAACCATACCAGCCCTTGTCGTTTCATAAAAAACACCATTAAGAGTTATAACGTAATATAACCCGGTGTGTGTAGATATCATGAGTGCTCGGTCACAAAACATAATGGAAACAAACACAAACCTGAAATAACTTGTTTATTATAACCGGTATTCAATTAGACACGTCATATGCATCGGCATTGTGCATACTGCTTTGTCAATTAATGTGACAAGCAAGACTGACAAACGTACCGAATTCATTTTTATGCAAATAAAAATACTCAGATTCAAAATGCTTTGGGTGAATGTGACACTTATGTTTACCGCATTTATATTTTATTGGATAATTCGAATTTCGAATTTTGGTATCAAGAAAATCAATAGTGCAAGAATAATATTGATACAGAAATTAAATGTAACATATGAAAATATTGTAATAGCGATTGTATTCATATTTTTATACTATTTAAGATCATAATCTCACAGAACATTTCTTTAGAGAATATTAGTAACCAAAATTCTTTATTGTTACTATCAGGCAGCGAAAAATAAATTGAATAACCAAATACCACAAAAACACTGCGATATATTGTTTTGTTTGATTCACACAAACAATGAATGTTTTGTTCAGTAAAACGGGGTGAATAGGGATAAAATGATCAATGGAATATTTCAAATAATTTCTTTTATTAGATTTCGAATAAGCCTGTTATCAGATATTTGATGATTCTGTTATTACAATGAACTACGCCAAAGTTTCGCTTGAAAATAACTACAGAATTTAGATGATCATTCTATCCTTATTCAATTATCCCTATTCACTTAGTTTTACTGTTCTTATTAATATACTGGAGAACGCGACTAGTGCAATCGAAACGTCGTCAGCTAAAGAAAAGGCATTGTCCCTATCAGTATTATCGCGAGCAAGTCGACAATTTATCGCGACGAAGTCGGCAAATTAAATGTCATAACAACTGCTTACACGGTTTTAATAAGCCAAGCTTTCGAAGTCTGTGGTCATTTCACTGAACTTGTACGATGAATAGCTTTTTATTATGAAATATCAGTTGAAGAACCTACTAGGAATTCATTGTTCCCGCATTGTCACTCGCCTCTACAAGACAGTTCTCTAGACGGAGTTCCGAGAATTCACGGTTCTCTTCTCACAATTAATAAAGAATCTTGACAACGTTTGCATTAGTTTGTAGTACTTCACATTGTAAAAGCTATTTCTTATATTCTTTGAAATGTATATTTAGTGAAAAATGTACTTACTATATGCTTAGTGAAGACAAGACAAAAGTCTTTAATCATCCATGTTACCAGTGATGACCTAATGCGCCAAGACGTGGACCCTTATGAGGAAACTCAAGGTCACAATCTCAAACACTAAAATAATTTCATTTTAGTACTTAGATAATTATTTTTCTATTTAAGAATTATTCACTCACATATTGTATAGTTAATCCTACTATTACAACAGCTTGATTATTTCCCTCTTTGAGTTTTATATTGAGACATTTTCGTGTAAATCTCAACCAAATTTCTGTGGTAAAACATTTCGAAGAAAAAAGAATTCTCGAAACCGATCCCAAAGTTAAATAACCGCGGAACGGATATACGGGTATAAAGAAGATACTACGAAGAATTGGGAAATGCTTTCGGTGTCTTTTATTGAACACAAATATATATACGAAATGCCTTACATACATTTTAAAACCTTTGTACTTAATACTTTATTATCTCAGACAAAACAATAAATAGACGGAGCGCATATGTGTAGCGAGTGACAGTGAGATAATACAGGTATCTCTCAGCCAGCAGACCCAGGGTCATCTCTTTGGAGATGTTCCCGATTGTAAGCTCAGTATTCCTTTAACTCAGACTAAAATAAAAACATAGATCGCATAGAACTAACGAGTTAAGTCGCTTAAACTAATAGGTACTAAAGTAGTACCTGACCGCGGACCGCGGTAGCCTATTGGTATGGGTAATGGACTGCTAAGACGAGGTCTCGGGTTCGATCTCAGGTTCACCATGGCACGCATCAATGACTTTTCGAAGTTATGTGTGTATTTATCGCAGGTTTATAAGTTCCCGGTTAATGGCAATAGATTTGCCACCTTACATTGGGACCTATACAAAAACAGGAGAAATGTGGGTGCACCTCTGCCTACCCCTTCGGGGATATAGGCGTGAGTTTATGTTATGTTATGTTACCTGATAAGTAAATATACCATTATAATGTCCACTACATACCGGATTTCGTTCCATTCTAACAATCTACACATAACTAGCTGATGCACGCGGCTTTATACGCTTGAAATTCAGTTCTCTACAGTTTTGTTTCACATAAAAAATCTATGGGGTTTCAAAACCTTATGGCAAAATATTAACCCAATCCGTCGAGACATTCTACAACATCTATTTTTATAAAGTAAATAAATGATGCCAAACGTACATACCACATAAAAAGGCCGGGACTGTAAGTACATAAATAATACATACATTAAACATACGCCACCAAAAAACACAACCCTTTCAAGTAACAACTTACTTATTTCCTATTTCCTCAATACCCACACAATATCACACTCAAGAATCCAAGAATTGCTGGAAATCCTTTTCAAACGAAATACATTTATTTATCTGTTCATTTTTGCTGCTTTGATTTTCCTTTCACGACCTTTCTAACGCTATCATTTAAAGTAAAAGTCTATAGACTATTTCCAGTTCTCTTTGACGATGAAGTGCAATCTGCGCTGCACTCAATCGGCATTTCACTTTTGAAATAATTTTCTGCAGCATCTCAAAGGACGTTCGAACTTCACACCGTTTAATCGGATTCCCCGTCACATTCTCACGGACGTCTACCACTATGAGTTAGTAAGAGACAGTTATATGTTTGCAGTTCATATTTGCACGTTACTTTGAGGTTTTTAACGATCTTCAGTTTTAATTACTAGGGTTTCGTTCGTTGCCGTTCTGTGGTACAGGCGTGAAAAGAAGTGTTTCATATGTCACGTACATTGAATGTGATGCTTTTACATTTGACCGCGAGGTTCTCATCAAATACGCTTCTATATTTTCTGTATCTTTCTCTCTAAATGTTAAAGACATTCCAATTGCTATCTTTTATTATTGTGTGTATAAAAACTTCAAATAAATAAAATAAACACCGATGAATATATAGTTTAAAGCAAAAAATCTGAAGAATGGGACCTTTCCACCTCCTCTCCCAACGCCAGCTCATGCCCTCGGGGACTTTGATAGTGTTCATCTGGGCACTTTATCGAAAATCTTACCAATTTAAAAGCTACATTGCGTCATTCTCCTGTACTAATATAAATCTTGCTTGCTTGCTAAATGATATAGATAAGCACCTCCACTGAGAAACCTTGAGTAATGAAAAAAAAAAAATCAAACTCTAGCCTACACGTTATACTGTATCTGCTACATGCGTATGCGGTTCACACGGAATCACACATTAAATGTGATGGTTTATATTATTTTCTGTCGTAAAGAAGTATAATTGATATTTAATTAACACTTGAATCAGCTCAAGCAATGTGCTGTCAGATTCAAATTGACTAGGCGCGACGATTAACAGACGATTAACAGACAGAATAGTTTAGTTTGTATTATTTCAGCCTCTATCTATATTAAAAATTATGTCAGCCTCAACAGTTGCATCATAGATTTATCTATGGGCAGTGTTGCCGTTGCAATTTTTCTTGTTTTTTTTATAGGGGTTTTTGATTTCATAGGGTTTTGGTTTATGATTTAGGATATAAGTATTCTGTGATGTTTTCGAGTTATGTGCTGCAGCTGATTTGAAAATAACGCATTTTTCTTTTTTTCTTCTTTCTTTCTTTAATCAGCGCGACTGACGCGAATTTATAGAGCGCTTTTCTGACCAAATATCACCTAAAACTAGTCACATAACCAAAAAAATTACTAAAAGACTTCATTCATAACATAAATTGAAACTAATAAAACACCGTTTGTGCCTTAAAATGAAATACGAATATCAACTATATATAAAATGGCCGTTATTTTTACTTTTAAATTAAAGTCAATTTTCCTCGACTGACACGAATAAACTACAGGGGCTTCGTAATAGCCATCTTCAATATTAATATTAAATTGACATGTTCAATCTTTCATCTGGAAGCTCATGTTCATTCATTTTAATAAATTACAGTTCTCTGCAATCGAGGAATAAATTTCTCCGCGTTTAGTAAAATTAAATGGGCGTCTACTGAAGTTATATAGTGACATGTTCCGACACTGAGTGTTTACAGATATTATATCGTGTTTTATTGCATGTATATTTTATGTATGTGAGTTGTGTTCTTCCCTTTCTTTCATTCTGCTTATCTTTCTTTTTTTCTTTCTTGGTCGCATAATATTGTATTACTAATAACTTGAAAAATTTAATCCTTACTTCTTCGTGGATACTTTACTGTAGCTAATCTTTGTACTCGACAATGTGAAAGACAAACATCAACAAAGTACAACTGCATGTTTTGGGCACGTCAACATAACTGACTGAAATAATTGTTACGTTTGGTTGTCTCGTTCATTATAACCAATGGATACATGGTTAAATAAATATTTCCAACAATCGATCCCATCAAATCTAATTAAACCACGGAAAAGAAGCATAATATCGCTTTAAATAACATTTCGTTGCTTAATTTCCTATACCATATAAGTCAAAATAACATATATCGATATTGGTTGTGGAGGTCAGATGGCAGTCACTTCACGGAAAATATCGAAATTGAGCCACATCACAGTTAGACTGTAAAGCCGACCCCAACCGAGTTGGGAAAAAGGTTCAGAGAATGATGAATGATAAGTCAAAATAACAAAAAAATTGTACCAATTTTTGAATTACTAAACATGAAGTTCAGAACCGCCAAGAATTGCTTATGCCATGTCAGAACTAACCAAATAATATTACAATACGAGTATATATCAATAGTATCGAAATGGAGTAAAATTGGAATGCATTTGTAATTAAAGATTCAATTAAACTAGGATGATATTGATGTTTGACAATAGAATCAATTCAACCGCATTTTCAGTCGAATGGATAGTAAGTATTGAATGGAATGAGGGAATTTCGAGTTAGTTGAGCTTTTGTTCAGTGAGTGAGGATATTGGATGCACGTCCAATATATTTTCAATTGGTGAATTTTGATATATCAAGCTTGGAACTGGGTTATTGCTTTTTGAAATCATTCGCAGAATGCCTGGTGGGTGCATACCTGGTAATTAATTAAAATATTTCTATAAATAATATTTTAAAATATTCTCTTCTTCAGCGCTTTTGGTGAAATCGAATTTTACAACTACCTACTTTTATTTTACACGGTGCTGAAAAATGGATTCATTATTATTATTTATTGTACCAATTATTTTATCATTTTTGACCATGTATTAGTAGTATTTTCAAGTGAGTTGAAATCAGTATTCCTATGCAGGCCTTTACCTACTCTTATTACTCAATTATCTTCGTGGTTGGTGCAAGGTAGTAAGTTGATATCAACTTGGGACCATTTGTATAAAGCCCAGCTGCAATTAACACGTTAAGACTATGCACTTTGTGTCAAGTAATTGGAATTTATAACCTTCGTGTGACACCAATGTTGAAGTCATTTAAAATCATGTGAAAAATTCCACGAGCGATTTTTCAAGTGTTGATAAAGCACAAAATATACTGTACACGATTTTCAACCTTATCTATATTTCATTTAAGTAACAAGTATAAAATGCTTGCACCGTTTGGTGCTTGGTGTATAATGATCCTTTATTCTCGACGTTGTTACTCGTCGATGTTTTTAAAGGCCGCTTGATGAGGAAGTTCAATGGGTCAGCGTTCCCGTATTATAAGTAAATATTTTTCCAGGTAGATGACCTTCCTAAAATTGTGATAAAGGTGGTGGATGACCTCTACATAATATGTTTTCTCAGGTATAGACCCGGAATTTTAAGAAAGCAAAACGTTTGCGGTTAGACCATTCCAATTAGAATTCTAACCTGTTTCTCTGATGCTGATTATATTTTGTTCTTTATCCACTTTAACTGACAGTGCATGTACGCGATTAAATAAATTGCTTATTAATTTATTAATTGGTTTAATTGCACAGACACTTCAGTATATATAATTGCAGTTGGTTAAATAAATCCGAAGATGTTAATAAAAGTCACGATAACTAATATCTTTAATAAGTTAGTGATAAAATAATACAAAGACAAGCTTTATTTGTAAAAATAATTTGGTGCTTAATATGTCGGCTTTGTTTTTCTATCAAAGTCTGCCGCCTAGTTCGCAGAACTGTCAAACTAACTACTACCCACTTAAGACTCTATTATATCAATATCAAAGTCAAGTGCTTCTTTGTATTACTATCAACTAATATTTTTGCTATTTTCTTTACACATTTCGTTGGTAGTATTAGGCTTGATTCTATAAATATATCAATTTGTGATACATTTAGACTGACTGACCTATTAAGAAGGTGAAGTATAGAACTAATTAGTTCTTTAAGTACCTGCAATAAATGATGTGCAAGATTCCTCAGTCATTCCGTTAATCTATCACTACATCAATTCAAACTTTGTCCATTCTGTCTTTTGAATATTTCAGTAGTGTCTAGCTGCCTTGTCGTTCCCGTTACGATTCAATATTCATGAGCTTCCGCTTGTTTCATTAAGTACATTTCTATTACATTCGCGTTGAAATTCTAGGGAATATCACAATTTTAGCTGTTTAACATATACTATCCCAGAGTACATTATTATTAGTCCATAAAAATGTTTTTTTTTAATATTGAAACGAACTATATTGTTTTAAGCAAGTGCTAATGACTAATTAAGTTAAGTATTAAGTACTAGTAGAACTTATGCAGATAACTTATTGTGCGGTGATATCCATAAAGTGCCAAATAGATACTTAGATTTATCTCAAATACATTTTAAATACTTTATGATAATATTTATATGACGAATGTAGTGTATGTTTAAAATATTTTCGAAAATTGGGTTATCACAGGTGCAAAGTAAGTAGATACCTGTGAGACCGGACCTAAGTTGCTCCCTTGGTGTACCCCAGCTTTGGTATGCATATTAACTGAGTAAACGTCTTCATTTTATATACGCAGTATTCTGTGTTTCTATCTCTTTACTGTAGTATAATAAATTATCATAACTGAAGTATACTATTATATGAATACATAATGGCTTCTCTACAATACATTAGTTTCAGTGACATCTAAACAAATATTGTAAAAAAATTAACTTAATTATTTTTTACGTTTTACTCTCTGATGGTTTTATTTTATTTATTTGATGTTTCTCAATCGTCTCCACTAATCACCGTGATTGACCGAGGAAAGCAAGCGTGAGGCTCCTTTTCGAAAAGGTGGCCTATTTTACTTTCTCGTGCCTACGAGTACATCTGTGGATTTTTCAGCTCCGTAAAACACGTTATGTATGAATGGATCTTAGAGATTTTTATCTCAAACATCAAGGACATAATTCCTCACAGGTTGGGGTTAAAAAAGTCAAGGAGCTTACTCTCCACAGGAATACTAGTATATTTGTTTATTAGCCTGTAGATTGTAAACCTTACTCAACACCGTCTAATGGAAAGCTTGAGTGAAATCCATAAAATAAAAGCCACAAACATATTAGATAATATTTTATTGACCTGACTTTAGATATTGAAAACGCTTAGGAAGCTGGTAATCAATTCTCGTTACATGGACGGTTTGTTTTATCACCTCAATACAATATATGGCTACTGATAACGTATGTTTGAGGATGACCTTTGATTGCGTTATTTGTTTAGGATTCACTGTTACGTAAAGAACACTAATTACCACTTTCTATTAGGGGTCTTAATTCACTTTCTGTTTTCAATTGATCTAAATTAGTTCTACCTTCTTCCAATATACTGATGAAATAATTTCATCGAACTCAATCGTTTCCTGAGTTCCAGTTCAATTTTCGTTCAACAACTTTACACATTCAATATTGGGGATAAGTCTTTCTATTTGCTTTATATTTACTCTCAGTTGTCAGGGATAACCGAGGGGTTACACAATATATGACTAGGTGACCAGATACACTATCCCTATTCTTCACCGACCAGTATTTATTTAGTAAACGAAACGTTCTGAAGGAGGTGACACAAAAAGTTTGTTTGCTGAACCGAATGAGATTTTTTTGAAGACATCCCAGCCTACCTGATACTACCTGAAGCTGATTGATACTACGGCTAGCAAATATTTAAGTTAAAGGTTGATGGAGGATTGAAGTTACAAATCCGTCTGATGTTACTGTTAATCAAATTCGAGTTAAGCTCATCTGAATTTATTATTTGTTGTAAGTTTAACGGCTTAGAAGCAGAATCGCGACATCGGTAGCGCAGTCCTTAGGAATTGTAATGCGAATAATAGCGTTATCGTTTACTCTTTAAATAATAATTATTTCGTTCGTAACGAAGCCAAAGAAACTTTTCCAAGTTAGTATTGTACAAGAATACAAATAAACTCCGTCAGTCGGACACCATAGACAGTTCAAAATGGCCAATTGTGAAAACACAGAAACTTGTAAAAAGTATTTCTCGAACTTGAAATACGAAACGGAATTTGTTATTTATTTTATCGATAACTTTGTACATTCTTTTATTGCCAAGTCGAGCATGATTTACTTTTTTCACTTAGGATTTTCTTGGTGACGTTCCCAACAGCCGTTGTTCACTTATTTTCAAAAGTTTTTGCTTCGCGAT
Organism: Pelosia muscerda; assembly: GCA_963691645.1. NCBI lineage: Eukaryota > Metazoa > Arthropoda > Insecta > Lepidoptera > Erebidae > Pelosia > Pelosia muscerda. The sequence continues at coordinate 3,379,542 of OY829098.1, read as the reverse complement.
GATTGTTATAACAATCCCTGTTAATTTTAAAATTATCTCTGTCCATTTGTTTATTTTCTTTTCGACAGCTTAGCTTATGCATATGAATTACTGTTTTTGTTTTTGGAATAATGTATTACAGTAGGTAATGTACTTTATTGATTGGTAACGCTCACTTGGTGAAGTGTCCTGTGCACAACAAACAGACGCTGACTATAAAACATTTCTTGAAGTAAGATAAATTGATCAATTGTCTTCAAATATATTATAATTGTAAATTTATTTATTTCCTTTTCGTCAGTCTCATATCATAAACTTATGCGTTAGCAAGATTTAAATAAAGCGCATAGTTAATAATATAATATAATAAATATAAAATCATTTATTTCAGGCATTTAACATCCCATATTTATAAATTAATTATTAAAAAGATAATTATCAATTCAATTTAAAAACAAAAGCATGCATATAAAAATAAAATAAAAATAAAAATAACATTCCAATGAATTCATTCATTACGCGGTTAAAATTCATTATAAAGTCACAGTCGAATAGTATATCATATTAAAAACATAGGTACATAATCATGAGCAGAAATATAACAACCAATAACTAATACAGGTAAGAAACAGTAATATCTACATTGAATTTGTTTGATTGTAATATGCTTTTAGCTAATATTATTTTTATATATATGCATAGTATAATTTTATTATTTATTTACATCATATATATTTTTTTAAACCGAATAAAGGAATAATTAAAAATATGATGATTAAATCCATTGAAAATTGTTCTTAAATTAAATTGATAATTATTTCCAATCGATTCGGTGTGAGGGCGTCACTAATTCAAACTGTCAAAAAGATCGATAGAATTTCAAAATTCGCCATTTTGAAACGGTTAGAAAACTGTATGACGTTTGGATTGAATATATATATATTCATGAAATGAAAAACGTAGGTTGAAAATGAAAGCACTGCAGACTAAAACGAATTCAAAGGTTCCGTTACGAACAAACATACGCCTACCAAACTAATAAAATATGTTTATGTTTTATTTCAGATGAAAGAATAAGTTATTCTTTAGTCTGTGGTTTATATTATGGGAACATTTGACGTATTGTTTAGTTTCAACAGTAAAACCCACAAGGATAGACCGGTGGTCGTAACTTGATCACTTTTAGATATGCTATCGAATAATACCTACATTACTCTGGAAGTATCGCGTCGAAACTAAATAGACATTAAAAAAATCTGCATTATAATTTTATTGTAACACGAAAACAATGATAATGTAATATCATAACACGTAAAGAGAATTGTCAGAAACACGTACGAAAGCACGATGACATCGGCTCCCTGAGTACTAATTACATAATGTCAATACTTTGATTAGAATCCTTTCATTCCCCTAACACGAAAAGATATCGAATTCGTAATGGAAAGCTATCGAGAGAACGGAGTATTACGATTGGCGGGTTTCACGTACACACATGTTCACAGTAGGCAGGCCGCCATTCGTAATGCTCCGTTTTCTCGATACCTTTACATTACGAATTCGATAGTATTTTGTGCTAAGGGCGCTGATGAAAGGAGGACTTTCATTAGTATGTTCTAAGATATATGTGTTTTTGACAAATTGTGATGTGTGAATAATCTGTATGTGTTATTATGAAATAAAATTACATATATATTGTTTTAAGTACATCTACACAATATTTATTATTGTACTTAGCCGGTTTCGCCTTACGACATTCTCAAAGGTAATTCAAAAAAGTTCTATGAATGTGTTTCTATTCTTGTTTGTTTGCTTCTATAAAATACTATAAACTTTCAACGCGGCAATACACCCTTCAGGCCACCCTTCCTGTTGACATCGACGGGGGGATATTTCAAAATTACTGATAATAACATTTACGTAAATTTAGGTCTTCATTAAATTAGATCGTTTCTGTGACGGAAATATCTCGTCTCAAAAATCTTTTGTTGAAATGTATAATGTTGAACCTGTACTTTCGACTTGAGAGATGTTTATAATCATGTGTATATGTGTGTATCATGTATGTAATGCTACCAAATTGGAGTATTTAACCTAAAAAGATTTCATTGCCTGTGGCGCGAATAAATTATTCTGCCGGTTTTGGCGGGGGATGAGATTGACATCCAATAAGCATAACACATAACATTATTCCATTTAATATTTGATTAGAATTGAGATGGAAATGAGAGGAGAACCCAGGGCATCTTCCATGTAGCCCAGTCGAATTAGTTTAAAAGGGATTTTTTTCTTAGTAAAAAAAATCAAGATGGCGGCTAACGTAAAGGAAAGTTCCGGGTCATTTAAGCGGAGCGTGAAAAAGCATCTGAAGATTCCGTCAAGCTTAAGGTCACTATTGTAACCTCGTAAGTGATTGTAGAGGTAACTCTTTTTCTTGAGACTTTCTCTTTAGCTTCACTGATTAAAAAAAAACGAAAAGGAAACCTCCACCATTTGCTTTTCAAAGAAAATTGCTACAAGAACTTTTTATCAATCCTGTTTCATCTGAGTTAGTGTTAAATACTCCAAAATACTAACCATGTTTTTGTTATTTAATTAGGTAATATTCTTACGTGCTTCGGAGAATACTTTGAGCTGTTGCCCACGGCTGTCAAACGTACCTGAAATACGAAGAATAAACCTCAATGATTCCGATAACCAATTTCAATAAAAAAAGTTATCGAATTATACAATACAAAAAAAAAAAACAAAATCTGTTTATTGATGTAGATGTATTAGTTACTGAAATTATCAGTACTTATGTTAAATTACGCGCGAAATAGATTCCCGTTATAAATCCTGGTCCCATTCGATGCTGTTACCTCAGAGTCCTGGGTCCTCTTATTTAATTCTGACTGCGTCTCGGCTGACTTTGCCAATTTTTCCTTGAAACGACTGCCATCTAGCCTCCATAAACTATAGGCGATATCGAAGTACTGCATTTAGATCAGTTGTTGGACATTTTTGGGGCTCCAACTATCCGTAAGAACTGCCATAGATGTTCGTATGACAACTTGGACCGATAGCTTAACGTACTCTCCGAGGCACGACCAGGCCAGTACTAATAGCCATATTCATGCATACAAATATTGGGACTGAGCAGTCGTGTTCACTATCGCCATCAGAGGCTACAGAGGCTATCAAAAGTAATGTCAGAAGTAGATAAGTGTATAAACTGCTTATTCTATATTTATTAATTAAACTACGGCATTATGATTTTCTTTTTTTATTTATGGCACGTCAATTTCACTTCACCTCGTACAGCCATGGTCTACGTGTACCCACAGGACGGAAAAGGATGGGTCCTCAAGGCAGCGCAAACGGCGATAAAAAACATCCGCCCTAACAAACACGCCTACCCCGGTTTTGGCACGGAAATTTTCCTCTAGAACATAGTCGGGGTAGAGGTTGTGTCGGCATATTTGTGTCTCCGTCAGAAAGAGCATGGCTGGTTTCGCCGTCTCTAGATGTTGGTGGACGGCTTTGAGGTTTGCATGGAGCCCACAGATGTGCCAGCCAAAGTAATATAAATATATGTATTTGTCCGATGATTTTTAGTCCTCATTCGTAATGACCAGCCAGTATTAACCAATTAATCAATCAGCCCATCGCTTACTGCTGGGCATAAACCTCTCTCAATGTTAAGAAGCTTCGACCTATTGATTTCACGTTGACCAGACGGGTTGGCACAAGGTTCTATTTGGAATTTTCCTTCTCTCACAATGATATTGTCGGCGTATTTTTCCCTTTGCTGCCTCTTATGACTCCCTCCTTTATGATGATATAGGGTGGTAATGTTCTTATGAATTGGAAGGTTTCTATTGAACATAGACGGCAGTATGAGTGTGAGTCATCCATAGGCCATGGTAACCACGTTCTATTCGCTTGTTAGTGTTAAATACTTGAAAAAAGGTATTTTCTTTCTTGTCATTCATACTGTTGATTGATGGCACTTGGTGCAGCTCACTTTCATACATAATTAATAATACACTTGTACTTCTTTACTGTGTTGCGGAGTGGGGAAGTACAAGTGTATTATCAATTATGTTTACTTTCTATCTTCTTAAAGTATCATCTCACGGTGAAAACTACACGTAAAATGCTACTGGATATAAGTCAGCTATTGTTATGCCTGACAAGTGCCTTGTTAATTTACTTAAGGGTGCTTAAAAGTTGTGAACAAGTTACAAGATGCTGACGTAGTAGACGGTAACTACTTAAGCCGCTGAACTAGTATTTATACCACCTCATTTTCAATAGTAGGTATTATATTTATTGTTTTATAATGGCTCGAAGGGAAACAGGCTTAAGAGGTATTTTGTTTCACTTTACTTTCTGACAGTGAAGAGGCTTTCTGACTTAAATACGAAACATTATTTCTGAGAGCCAATTGTCGTAATAACAATCTTGATCTAATCTCTATCTACCTAATGTCAAGAACGGCTGTTTTATTACATAATTTTCATTGTCATCATGATCATTTTTGACATTTATTAGATTGAGATTTTCATTTCGAGAATTATTATCTTACAGCTTGTACTGAATTATATTTGTAACTGAATATCGTTCTTATTTCGAATTTATACTTCAATTTAGGTTAAATGATATTGTGACTTTCAAAGCAAGTTAATTTCCTAGTGTGTAACCTATTGGTAATAACGGTTCGGTGAGTGTTTCCTCTGCCGCACAATTAAGTCTTGGAATTCCTTACCAGCTCACGAGTTGCCTTCTTCCTACAGTCCCGGGTCCATTAAGCCGGGTGTGAAAAAGCATCTGATGAGGCCACAAATCTGAACGTCACCATTGTCACACTGTACGTGTTTGTAACAGTGGCCCTCTTTTTTGACACTTAGCCTTCAGCTCACGTGTCCTAAATTTAAAAAGAAATACAGGTAGTTGAACTTCTAATAAGTTCGACAACTAGTCTAACTACAGATTTTTAAGAAGTACAAGTTTCGGTTAACACCAGTACTAAATCCAAATGATGATAACAATTGGTTCCCTAAAGATGCTTCGGTAAAACACTTGTCGAGGTAACGACCTCATACTTGTAGATTATTGCATATGCGAAACGATATTATCGCCTTGGTTCAGATACCCAGTCTTTTTAATTGCTTCTAGGGGAGCTGGTTTGTCATTCCTTTTTATGACAATTAGTCATATTTTACTACTGCTATCGTTGGAAGTATTATACTGTGGACACAAAATAAAAATAGTCCTAATGTAGAATAAAAAGGTTGAAATAATATTTACACATTGATGTCTTATTAAATTGGATCAATATCAATATCTAATAATCAAGACAATTAATTTTACATGATCGGATAATCAAAGAATCACAGAATCAATTTCGTTTATTCAGTTTAGGCACATAAAGAGAACTTATGAATGTCAAAGTATACAATAATTGTGTACCTACATTTGTCAAAAATATTATAATTTATAATAAATAAAATACTTAGTAAATGATTCTTTCGCTGGTTCAGTACCTACTTAAATCTACTGAGAAAAGACCAGCGAGACACCCCGCAGAACCAAGCGGGCGCGGTTATGTCGGATTTGAGCCGACTAAAACCGCCATAAATTGCCGAGGGGCGGAAGCTTCTGACATATCCCTCGCTCCCCAGCTGGCCCATTAAAGGCTCCCTTGGATGTAAGACTGCGGTTTCCACATCTAATCCCGAGTAAAGAGACTACTTCTGCTAAGGTTATAGAGGACGGAGGTCAATCTGTGACCTTCGACGCCCGAGTCACCTCCGCTCGTCGCGGGCCTGCAAACTGCACGCTAAAAACATTTTGTGCGTAAACTACAAACTCATGAATTTAATATTGTTGAAGAAAAAGAGATAAAAAAAATGCGGTACTTGCAGAATATGCTTGCTACAACATACAGAGTGTAAGAGAAACACTCCCGAAGCCGAAGGATGGTGATGATGGAGAGTAAATCTTTTTTTTTATGCCAATACCGGTTGATTTTATAGTGGTTTTGGAAAAAAAGATTTTGGCCCCAATTTCGATAGTAAAATCGTAAGGGAGTCCTGATTTGGCTAAAAAATATTTTTTTTTTTACACGTCCCATACATTTTTCTGTTCACCTGTACATTATTGCCATACATAAAGTATTTTTTTTTTCTTTTAAAATTAAAACTTCTAGTCGATTTTGCTACCGAAACAGTGTGTGAAACAAAATATTCTTTTTCGGAAACCACTATAAAATCACCGTGTATAGTATACTAGTAGTATTAGCGTATTACTTCGGCTTCGGGAGCGTTTCCCTTACACCTTGTATACAAAACTGTACGTGACTCGATACACTCTTAGTGGCTCTGTTTGAGTATATATATTATGTTGTAATACATAATAATCTAACTTTAATATCCGTAGTACAAATATTTTTCGAAATAAATCTAGTTTGTTATAGAAAGGTTATTTATACAATCCCTTGGGGTATATCGGGATAAAAAGTAGTCAATGTTAGTCAAGATAATGTAAATGGTGAAAGTTTTTTTTATATAGGATCAGTAGTTTAGATTAATATGACCTCCGTAATCCATGAGCGCGGGCCTGGGGGTGACGGGTGAAGCCACCTGTCACCCTAGCAGAAGCAGGTCAGCGGTGCAAAGTGCATCTCCCCATATCCGGCGGCTGGATAGGAACACCATAGTTCCCACATTAGGAGAAGGGGTCATCTAAAAAAGATGTCCCCGAGTCTGCCGGGGTGCGAGAGATATGTCTTGTATAATCTCACCTCCGGCAATCAAAGACCCATAGACGGCGTGCATTTTAAACGGTGGAGAACTTCGAAAGTCCGAAATAATCACCTCCACCGAGTTTGGCGGATGTGGTATCTATGGGGATTTTGCACACGATAAAGAATATAAAAAGAATGGTTAATAATTATAAAAAAACATTTTATTTATCTTTATCTTCATAATTAGGTACTATCCAAAATTTAGTCTAGGTCTAATGTTAATCTCTCATTGGCATTGTGATTATTTTTAACATTGAAAAAAATCGATTAGATTAAAACTGACTTTTAATCAAAAAACGATACTCATCAAAAATTATTGAAAAATCATTCATTATTTCCAATAGTTCATAGGATTGTCGGTATATAGATCCAATGTTTGCCACGTTTTTTACTTTTTTTCCGTGCGCGAAATTCCCACTTATATTAATCTAACCGGAGCCGATCAAAGAGGTTATGTCGGACTGAACCGTCTAAAATGCATGTCGTCTTATGATCTTTTGTTGCCAGGGGTGAGATACCCGCGCACCCCGGCAGACCAGAGAGTCTAGGTTTATAACTGTCTCTTTTTCTTGCAACATTTTCATTAACTACTATTAAAAGAAGAATCTGAATAAGCACCCATACAAGGTATAATATTGTCTCCCGACGGAATTGAATACCTAAAATATATTTATGTAGGCTTGGGAGGCCTGGCGCATTCGTAATGACCACATATTGGTTTGAACTACATAGTGAGTAATCGATATACATTTGTGCAACTGTATATTTGAATAGTATTTGCACAATGGTTGACGATTCCCTCAACCAGGGCCTCGACTAATACTACAAAACTGCCATGTAATTATCGGCTTTATTGTCATATGGATAAAATTCAAAATTGGATGAAGAAAACTTTATTACAACGTTTTCTTAACTTTACACAATGCCATATAGACTTTAACAGTGTAGCGTAGAGTCTAAAATTAGTAGAATCGAGGTCCAGAAAGCTGGCTTCGCCACCCCATATCCGGAGGCTAGATGGGGACACCATGGTTCCCACATTAGGAGAAGGGGGTCATCTCAAAGAGATGTCCCCGGGTATGCCGGTGTGTGAGAGATATGTCTTGTATAATTTCTCTTCTGGCAACCAAAGACTCATGGACGGCGTGCGTTTTGGTCGGTTCGAGTCCGACATAATCACCTCCACCGACTTTTGGTGGGGGTGGTATCCGTGGGGAATTTGCGTACGGAAGAAAAGGTTTATTTACATTGGCCTAAACCTGAAAATTGAATGACAAAGAGTTCATTAAATCATTTCCTTTACTCTACACAATGCCATTTCATTTTGTGCTTCAACAGTGCGGGAGTAAAGTCTAAAATTAAATGGCACTTTCAACGTTTTTGACTGAAATAATATAAAATTGTATATACAATTGTACAACCATCGCCATAACTTATCACCTTGGAGTCCGAGGTCCGTTTACAGTGTTTCTATTGATTTGACTTATCAGTTTTGACCTCGCAACCTCGAGAGGGAAGCTCCTCATTTGTTAACCAATGTATCATATGAGGTTGATTAGGACCCCAAAGGCTTTGATATAATATGCCCTATAGCTGCCTCTTCTAGCGTGAGGTCAAAAGTTACCGAAACGTGCACGATTTACCAGAATACAGCTCGTAAACTAATTTCTGAGTTATGCATAAATTATACAATGATAATAACGATGTTCTATGTATAATGGATAATGGAAATTTTGCCTAGAATATTATACAACGTTGATATGGTAACATGCGAACAATTTTCCTGGTAATTAGGTAGATATTATTGAAGAGTGTATTAAGATATGAAGTGTGTTAGAACTGTCGGAAATAATAATAATGTCGGCAAAATTTTCTTACAGATTCATGAGTTTGTTATTCCGTTAATTTAGTAGCTATTTCCATATACGTATTTTGTTTGAAAATTGATTTCAAGATTTTAGAACTCTCTATTAAATTTCTCAGTTTTTATTGGCCGCTTGATAAATTGAATTCGATTTTCAAAAACAGTACTCCTAAATGCTATGCATTTTGATGATAAATTCCGTATTACTTTTTACAGACTTATCAAAAATGTAATAAAAGTTGCTGTTTGCTTAATGTTGTACACAAAAATCACAAAAATTGGATTTGTCATTCCTAAAAAAATGCATGAATGTTAGAACTTAAAATTGGATTTCCTCCAATATCTTGAAACAAAAGAGCAATTTCATGTTATGTAACAGCCTAATATAAAATGTATGGTAAGTCTATTATGGTGAGTACTTAGCGCCTCCATTGTAACACTGTACGTGTTTGTATGGTGACCCTCTTTCCCGAGACTTTACCTTCAGTTTACCCTCAGGCGAGGTGAAGTCAAATTGACGTATCGTAAATTAAAAAAAAAAAAAACTTTTTAAAGATTCTTTATGAATTAGTTGGAAATCCTGATTGGATCCTTCAACTATATGGTAGACCTTTCGCTATGGTGTACAATCGATAACGTATGAATTCCTCCTGGAATGGTCGTGATTCTGCAAGGAGGTCACCTTTGTCACAGAGCCAAATAAATAAAAAAGTGGAGGTTCTTTTTTTGTGAAAGTAGAGCTTATGGTGACATAACTAAAATCCGGCCGTACTTCTTGCAAAATGCTTTAATTATGCCATGCGTTTCAAATGAGTAGATAGGTAACTGTCATAATGACATTTCATTGTTTCTAATTTCCCGTCGCTTATTTATTAACTAGCCTATGCCCGCAGCTCCACCCGCGTGGGGTCGGTTATCGCGATCTAAGCGCCATCTGTGCAACTAAAATCCTATATGGCTAATCACCAGCAGAAGTGAAAAATTTAGCAAAAACGGGGTGGGGCAGACGAAGTTGCGCGGGTCAGCTAGTAAACTAAGTACCTATATAAATAAGTAGGTACCTAGTAGTTAAAACACTCAGACAATTTGAAATGTTGAAATGTTCTACAATAAAAAGTAATAAATAGAAATATACTTTCTATCACAAAAATGCTGCAACATTTGTCGACGTTATATTATTGTACGTTGGTGTGAAAGAAGGGTGAAACTTGATTCATTCGCACCCCTCTAAGGGATTACGAAAAAATGTTACACTGCGTTGAATGAATCACGTTAGTTGCGTGGAAGCTGCTATTTGTGAGTAAGTGATTAACGCTGCACCCCAAAAAAAATTCTTATGTTTTGAAAATGGAACACGAACTATGACTACTTTGATTTTAATAATATAATTTGATTTTCATTTCAAAAATTTGAAATTAGAATGCCATTCAATTCTTACCTAGGTTTCTGGTATAAAAATACAATAAGCTTTATTTATTAAGTACCTACTTATACAATAATTTTTATTTTTTTTATATTTATTTTATTTAAATAAGTAACTAATTTTTAATTTATTTTGTTATGTATTGAATTCTAGAATACGAACTTTTATTAATAAAAAGATTGAACTAGTTTCAAGTCACACATTCTATTAGGAGAACTTAAATGTTCAATTCTGAATGTATTGTGAACGCCACGCGACCCGCGGACGAGCGGCAACATCGCAATACGCCAACTTCTCGGTGTGGGGTGGATGAAACGCGACGTTGCCGCTACGTGCAACCTAAACGTTCACAATTAGCTGACTCGCTTGTATTTGTAATAATACCTACTACGCTTTATTATTTTAAGAACATCTGTCTATAAAAAAGGAAAATTGCTTTCATGATTTTATTTTGAGCGAATATGAATATAATTATAATGTTCTATCAACTGATCTCCGAGGGTCCCGCGGGAAAGTTCCATGAAAATTAATATTTCATGGATTCAATAAATTCAATAAATGGGTCCAATAAATTCTTTGTATTATGCTAATGACCAGTGTGCGTTCTAGACTGACTGTACGGAATAAAATTTGGTATAAAAATATAGATATCATTACTTAAAAACAATTAATATCGCGGCAGTCCGTAAAACTATACTTAGATTCCCTACTACAAATAATGTAAATAATGAAACTCAACTTAACTCAAATGAGTTAAGTAGGTACATTATTCGTAGGTTTGCTATGAGTATAATGGAAAGTTTCGGATGCGACCGATACTACTGAAAGGATGAAGGTGTTGATGACTATATTAATGAATGTTGTGCATAAATATCTCTAGAGCCCCGTCTGTTGTCTAGCACGTGAAGCGACTTGCAATTTTAAAGCAATTGAGGGGGGGGACAGAATACTAAAATTTTAAAAAATAAACAAGAGTACAAAAATACCCATACATTGGGGTCATGTCCTCTGTGACCCTGTTTGCACCAGCCTGGGCACAACCCCTGTTGGCTAGGGTCTTAAGAATGTTAGAAGACTTGTACAACTAACATTGGAAAAAGTCAAAGTCTACCCAGATTCTCTCAGAGAGATTGCTCTGACCACCTCAGCTAATAGACCTGTCTAAACCATGAAAAAAAAATTCACGCCATAAACAAACTAAAATAAAAAAGCATTATAAAATCGTTTTCCACTATGTTAACAATATATTATCACCAGAGATAGAACTAATATTGGTTTTACAATATCTACTTCATTAGTTTATCGCACCCGCCCGCTTTATTAAGCCCGTGAATACCGGTGAATAGGATTATATCGAGTAAATGTAATATTGTACGTTGGCAAGCCTAAATCACTTCGCTCGGGCCTATATATATTATATTATTTCGTGTTGCCACTGTTTTTCTTTAAATGTCATATTTTCTTGCGTTAATTTTATTTATTTATTAAAAATAATATAGTGTAATGTAGTGTAACTGCGTTGTGGCTGAACTTATATCTATATTATATTATATTTATATATTTTTCTTAAAGCGACTTCCATATGGCCTCCACAACCTGAAGCTAATATCGAAGTACTGGAGTTGGACCAATTGTTGCACTTTTAGGGCTCCAACCACCCGTAACGGCTGCCATAGATGTTTGTATGACAACCGGGGTCGATGGCTTAACGTGCGCTCTGAGGCACGACCACATGCAAACAAATATTTGCACTGGGGGCGGATCGATCCCGCGCCTCCAGCAAAGCAATCGCGTTCACAACCGCCACGCCACAGATGTGTCATTCTTTATCTATGTATAAAAATTAAATTGAAAATCACACACACACACACACAAACACACACACACACACACACACACACACAGAGAGAGAGAGAGAGAGAGAGAGACGTGAAACTTACAACACCCCGTCGTTTTCCCTCCGTATCAGAATGCCAAACTAGACATCGGGGGTTAGTTATAAATTAAAAATTGAATGAAGAGAGATTTTTATACCTTTTCATTCACTCTTTCAAACAAGAAATGATTACAACCTATCAGTTAAGTTGTAATGTAAACAAACATTCATAGGTACTAATACGCAATCAATAATTTGACTATTGGCTTGGAAACCTGAGAATAATTCAACGTTATCTTATCATTCTGAATACAAATGCATTAGAACTGTACCTACACACGTACCTACCTATCACATTAATAGCCTTATTGGTTAAAACCAATAAAAATAAAAGTTGTATGTACCATCGATAGAAAACTACAACTAAACAAAAAATAAAATTGCTTTAAATTAAATTCTGCAAAGTTCATTCGACAGCGGAGATGGGAGAGTTTCAACGGATAATTCAAACAGTTTACAAATCCAATAATTTTTTTTTATAAACTCACACCTATATTCCCGAAGGGGTAGGCAGAGGTGGAGGGCACCCACATTTCGCCAGTTTATGTTTAGGTCCCAATGTAATAGTTGGCGAGCCGATTGCATTAGCCGGGCACTTATAAACCTGCGATAAATACACGCACAACTCACGAAAAGTCATTGGTGTTTGCCATGGTAAAACCTGGGATCGAACCCGAGACCTCGTCTCAGGAGTCCATTACCCATACTACTAGGCTACTGCCAATAAATATAATAAATAGATGCTTGTAAAACGGCAAAAGACAGCTTGGAAATGGTTTATTCAAAGCATCAAAAGAGTTCTTGGTGTACAGTGTACAGTCTCAATATTCCTTAAGAGGATATTCTTGGCGGGAGGCGCATTCGATAGGTAATTACAAATATAGGTATCTATTGACATCTATCGGATTGCGGGGCTTACGACAACATTTCACCATGTCCACTAAGATCCATTACAAAAATCCATTGATGGATCTTTTTACACTTTTATGTCCACTTTAATCCTCGATCCTAGAATATTTACAAAATGGATTTTTTAGAACCAACGTGTGTATTAAAATCTATTATAAAGCCACATGTACAGTAGCCATTTTTAATAAATGAACAAATAATATAAATAATAAAGTTTATATTCAACAAATTTGAACTAACTAAACTACATTTCAGCGTGATTAAATTCACAACAAAAAAAATCCCGCTGGCTGGAGGTTTGGTTTCAACCATCATTTATTCTGAAAATAATACGGAACAAATTCCAGATCTATTACCATTCGATAACCCAAATATACAGGCATATTACCTATAGGAACTTAGGCCTACAGGGCAACTGTTCCCGTTGAATATAGTTACGTAGTATCTATAACCTCTATACTTATAACAAAACAAAAAATAATCCTTGTCTCAGATAAGGGAAATCAGTGCTGAGACATAAAGAGCTGTAATGCTGAAGTTGCTTGTATGTCGTCTTCTAATGATATTTAAATCCGTCATATAATATCCCTTTTTTATTTTAAATATATTGAAAATCGGATGGTTCCATGACGAAAAATGAAAATAAATAATTATTTTGCTTTGTTGCAATTGCCCTATGACAATTTTATTGACAGCGACAATACATAGTTGTTTGAATGATTCAGCCAGTGAAGTTAAAGTTGATAAAGAAATTGCATGTGTCACCGCTTTACTTTTATAATAGATTTTAATACACACGTTGGTTCTAAAAAATCCATTTTGTAAATATTCCAGGATCGAGGATTAAAGTGGACATAAAAGTGTAAAAAGATCCATCAATGGATTTTTGTAATGGATCTTAGTGGACATGGTGCAACATTTATGTTGAAGATAGGGTGAAATTATATTTGTTTTCTGTAATCACGTTTGAACATTTCTTATAGAATTTGAACAGGGTAGAACGTTTTAACACCACCTAAAGTGTAAGCATTAAAAAATATAGAAATTGCTGTTCAATGAAAAGTTGTGTGGACTAATTCTTTTTTATAAATAAAAATGAATCGCGAAATATTGGTAAGCGCATATCTCGAAGACGACTGGACCAATTCAAGTAATTCTTTTTTTATTTGATCCCTGAACTCTACGAAAGTTTTTTATGGAGCAGCGGGAACGGGATCAAAAGTCCAAGCAGCGGGAACGGGATCAGAAGTCCACGCGGGCGGAGCCACTGGCAACAGCTGAAATCGCGAAATATGTTGCTAGGCGTATAACTCGAAGACGGCTGGATCAATTCGATTTTTTTTTTCTATATTAGGTACTTGTACCTAGTTACTTTGGTTTTTATGGAGCAGCGTGAACGGGATATAATACTTTATAATATTAGTGGTCGATCCAGCTCGTTCCTAGTGCAAAAGCCGGCCTTTGCAATCCAACGTGGCAACGGCGCGAGTGTGAGGGCACTTTTCCACCGGGAATCAAGGACGGGCTGTTTAATTAGTGCAGGCATAATATGTATGTTATGCAATTTTATTCATATTTATATATTAGAATGTTGTTTGTATTTTATGTAGTGTGGTCTAATATTATTATATTAGGTAATAAATACGTAAAGATAGACCTGTAATATGTCGAAAGAATTATATAAAAAGAAAGATAGGTACTAAATATATCTGCCTACAAAATATGACCCTGTTTTTTTATGACCTCTCTAACAAATAAACAAGTAAATACGATTACATTTACGTACTGAGTCGTAAGGCACGTGTAATGTAATTTATAAGTTCAAATTTCATGGATCGTAATCCCCGAAGGCGTAGGCAGGGTGTACCTATTATACACCCACATTTCGTCAACTATGGTTTTCGGTCCCACGTAATAGGGGGGCGATCCTATTGCCGCCAATCGGGCACTTTGTACAAAAAATGGGTATGCTGAAAATAAATTCCTAACCGAAAATGTAGAAAAGTACATTTGGAAAAAACTTTGACCCGGTTCCTTGCTATGCGGTATAAATTGGAAGGGAATTAATTACGTGCTTGGCCGCACAAGCACTACCAATTAACGTCTTGGATAGTATCAGACGATTTCCTTTCTTTAAATTACGTACCCTATTTAAAAAAGGGAATCCATATTTTAACTTATAAATTTCACTATAACTATGAACCATACACACTGAGTCATTCATTCGTTCTACATTCTAAAACTGAATTTAAAATTTAAATTAATTATTGTTATCAAGTTTATTAATTGCCAGAATTTTAATGTGTAATTATATTCCTTACCCCTTATTGTATATACCAAAATTATTTAAATGCTTTGGAAATTAAGTCGACTTCTGTTAAAATAATAGTTCTTGCTTTGTGTAATATTTTGAATAGGAAATTATTTAATGACAAATTATTAAATATGGTCGGTAAGGCTTTTAGGTGTTGGAAGCTTGTCCCAGCGACTTAGCGGTGTCCCATAGTCTCTTCAGCGCTCATTTTGAATTCTCTTTATGTCAAATTTTACTCAGTGTTTGAGGTTTTATTTTATATATTGTTTTGACTGACAAATAGACTGCACCACGCCCAATATTCACAGGTGGGTACATACTAGGTAAGTGTAAATAGTTATTAATGATGTAATACTAACACTAGGTTAACACAATTTGTTACTAACACTATATGGATACAATCCGAAATAAAAGTATTGCATTGAATTGTATATTAAGCGGGGTTTATCTCAAAATAAGGGCCATTACAAATGCTGCCCCCAGAATGTCAGTTGACAACTTCGTTTAAAGAACCCGATATCGTAGAGGCAAAAAGTATACAAAAAAAACAAAGAAAAAAAATCAAACAAAGACAGAAACGAACATCTAAAATGTGACATTTATATTAACTGTGACCCGATACCGTAGGGTCAAAAACTAAAAAAAAAACAAAGAAAAAAAAACAAACAAAGGCGAAGAGAGAAACGAACATTTAAAATGTGACATTTATATGAACTGCGACCCGATACCGTAAGGTCAAAAACTAAAAAAAAAACAAAGAAAAAAAAACAAACAAAGGCGAAGAGAGAAACGAACATCTAAAATGTGACATTTATATTAACTGTGAGATTCATAGATAATAACACGATTGCTAGGTTGTTTATCACGAAAAGCAAGTACCAGATTATGAGTGAGGTCTCCACCGTTCACACACTATCCCCCAGGCGAAGGATCCAGTCGAGTGTTGCGTGCTCAATTTGTTTGCCTTTCACAAATCCGTAAAGCTCGCTTAAGCCTCCTACGGATAAACAAATTATTTGTCACATTTGATTTTTATCACATTTCTTTTTTTTACGGTAAAATATGAATTGCCCGTCTGATTGTCTGTCTGTCAATCACATGAACAGTTGGAATTTGACAGATGATGTGATCATTGTATGCATGAGTGTACTCTTTAGTTGTGGATTTAATAATAAGGAATGTGTGGATATCTTCATGACTTCCACAGAGGTAGGGCATGGCGGTATCTCCCGTCCTAATTGAGCAGTCCGACTGGGGAAGTATCTCCATCCTACAGAATACCGCGACTTATAATAATCTTGTGTTGTATCTCCGGCGGTGAGGAGAGTAGCCAGAGCTCACTGGATAGGTTT
Organism: Pelosia muscerda; assembly: GCA_963691645.1. Taxonomy (NCBI): domain Eukaryota; kingdom Metazoa; phylum Arthropoda; class Insecta; order Lepidoptera; family Erebidae; genus Pelosia; species Pelosia muscerda. Next base: position 3,362,975 of record OY829098.1, on the reverse strand, counting down.
TGTGTTGCAAGAAGGAAGACTTTACTTTGTCTTCTGCACTGACAACACTGAAACCCACTTGACCTTCATCCATACCCCATCCCTCCTCCCTTTACACAGTCGACAATACGAGTGCGATGACACTGTGGTTACAAACGTCCATAGATCACAGTAACCACTTTACATCAGGTGGGCAGTGTGTTTTTCCGCCATCTAAGGGTATAAAAAACTGCCAGTTTAATAATAATAGATTAATTCTAACGGGTTCGCTCACAATTTGAAATTCTTAAGAAAATATAGCTAATGACCTGAATCCCGTTGAGCGCTTCATCGAACTTGTTTATTATTTTATAGTTAGTAATATTCACGGCAGAATGCCGCGCTACCGGCCCGGTGCGACCTAGATTCATTTTCAGCATGAATGCACGTAATTTATATCCTCATTACCTGTAACTGTGACGGCTAATAAATTTCTAATCAACCATTAAGCACTGCAGTGGATATATTTAATTGAAGTAACTAACGTTGACCCGGTAAGCCTTTGCCGCACCATTAAGTCTTGCGATTCCTTACCAGCTCACGTGTTTCCTTCTTCTTACAGTCCCGGGTCCTTTAAGCGGGGTGTAAAAAAGCATCTGATGAGGCCGTCAAGCTGACCGCCACCATTGTGATACTATACATGTTTGCAATGGTGAGCCTCTTTCCTGAGACTTGCCTTCAGCTTATCATCAAGCGAGGTGAAGTCAAATTCACAAGTCCCAGATAAAAAACCGGTTTCATAGTTTTATAAAAACCTAACACAAACGTGCCGTCGAAAAAAAATCCCTTTAATATCACTGTAACTATCAAAGCATATAATACATAAGCAGTAAATCTTTTTTCAAATGTAAGAACGCAAACACAATTAATAACTATACTATAAATAAATTAAACTAAAACTGAGATGACAATTAAAACAAAAAAGACTAAAATAAAAACGCGTCGTGCTTCCTCCGCATCGCTTGCCTATTGTGGTAATGTTCCCAGAAGACTGGCAGTATGACCACGTTGTTGTATGACAATGCTTATTCTCTGTAATAAGAAGAGACCAGTCTTCTGGTCACGAGAAGCGTCGACCATACGCTTCGCGAATTCTCTGAAAAGATTGCGTGCGCTCGGACCCCATGACCCCAACGTTTCAACTCCAAACAGCACAAATTCATGAATAAACTCCAATGAGATTTTAGTATTCGCGCTGTTTAAAAAGGCAAAGCCTCTGCAAAAAGCAGCAGCGGCACCAACTCAGCCAGCCGGTATATTAATAACAAAAATAGTTTTGAGATAACTTTTTGAATACGAAAATAAATGTACATTCGAGTTTCCAGTTTATTATATCTAATTCCCTGATAAAACTTTTCGTTATTTAATCAATCTCACCACTACATTTTACTGAACTATTTGCAGTCAATATGCACCATTTTGTTCATTTCGCCGATCCAGACGGCCGTTGCCACCTTTGACATTCGACAGCCGCCGTATAAATGAGCGGCAGTCACATAAATGAAGATGAAACAGTCTATTAGCTTAGTACTTCTCGACTCGACTATTGTACTGCATCATAAAGCACTTTGTCGAATATATTGAGCCGACAAGATGCATTAGACATTGCAGTTTGCTCTGAAATCGTATAATTTTAGCCTTGACGTTCATTTAAAACGTTTCCATGGATACCTTATTGGTGGATTTCCTTTTTATTGAAAGGAGGACAATAGACGATATTTTAAGCTACTAAGCTAGTAGATTCTAAAGTCTCACTCAGACTTTCTTCTATTTTAATTTTTTCCATTTCTCAGACCATGATTATCAGTAGTGAATTGGGGACTCAAATATTTTAATCCAAAAATCAAGGACCCAATGGTCGTATTCATATACAACCAACCAAAATGTAGGCCTTCACAAACTTGAAATACTATAGTGTTTAAATAATAATCGACTTCAGTAAAGCATTTGACACCGTTTCACTTCACTTCTCTTCTTATACATAAATTTGCCGCCTACATTTTCTGGCACATTGCATGACAAATCGGTATTATTACATAAACGTTTATGTACATTATGTCTGTAAACGTTTTCCAATCATCCCATTACGTTATAATCTGTGGCGTCCCGCAAGGCTCCCACTTAGTTCCCATTTTATTTAATGTATTTCATTCAATATCATGGGTAACTGCGATTACGCTATTATATTGTACAATTATTTCATAGCGTGTTACGTGACCGATCGTAAATGTATCAACATTTATCTTCAAATATTGTTTGTTATTGAGTTATTACAAAAATTATCTATTTAAATAGGGGAAAACTGACTTGGGCGAAATTGATGCGAAAGGTGTAGGATTGGAAGGATGTCCAGCAGTGGACTGGAAAAAAAGACTAATTATTGATTGATTGATATAAATCCGAGAATATTTAGTTGACAACTAGGCTTGACAAATGAACAGTTTGTAGTCAATATAGACTCCAAATACATTGTTCAAAGTTTTTTCTTGCCGGAATTATCTCAGATTGACTAATGTCGGAAAATCATACGCCAATCAAATGAGCAGATCAGATACACTTGAAGCTCTGAAAGAGATTCAAGCGCAAATCACAGTGGCATCTCGAACGCCCCTTGAAGCTACTATTACTATGACCTGGTAACTCCGAGAAGAGAGCCAGCATAGGAGTTTAGGTCCCAATGTAATAGGTGGCGAGCCTATTGCCATTAACCGGGCACTTATAAACCTGCGATAAATACACACATAACTTCGAAAAGTCATTGGTGTGATGATATGTGCCATGGTAAAAACTGGGTTCGAACCCTACCTCGTCTCAGCATTCCATTACCCATACTACTAGGCTACCGCGGTATATTAAATACACATATAATAATGCGCTTACATATATAAAAACACACAGACCAATGCAAATATTCATATTCAAGCACACAAATATTTGCAGTGAGCGGGGATCCAACCCGCGTCTCCTTCATAGCAGTCACGTTCGGTACCGCCACGCCACAGAGGTCGTCAATATTATTATAGGACCAAAAGGAGGGCTATTGTTTGAATCTTTTCCCGAAACAGTATTTGTTATATAAAAAACAAAAATAAATGATGTATGATGTAGCTTAGACGTACTTTTTTCCTTGTGCGGCAATCCCCACGGATACCACCCGCTGAAGTCAGCGAGGGTGGTTATGTGTGGTAACCGACCAAAACCGCACGGCCGTCTTGGGCCACCAGTAGCTGAGTATGGTAGCTTCTAGCATATCCTTCACGAGACGCCCTTCTCACCAATATTGACCCTTCACGTCGTCGAATGACAATACATAGTCCCAATTCCACAAACCCCCGCTTTACATGTTCGCAAACGCGTTGGAAATCTATTAATGGGAATCTATTTCTTATTATATTAAAGCTGTTGCCAGCGGCTCCTGACATGGACTTCTGATCCCGTTCCCCCTACTTGAACTTCTGATCCCGCTTCCGCTGCTCCATAAAAACCTTCCGTAGAGTTCAAGGAACAAATAAAAAAAAGCGCTTACCAACATATTGCACGATTCATTTATATATTTATATAGATGAGATGTTATGTACAAAAGGCGAGCTTAACTCAAAGTTGAATTCTCTGCCAGCAAACCCGGGTGAGCACAGAAGAACTTTTTTATGCCTAAAACGGGAACCTTAGTTTGTGGTAAGGGGAACAAAATTCAATAAGGACTATAATGCAAACTTCTAAATTTTTCTTTTCTTTTCTATTAAATAAATCTCCTGAATACTTAATTCCATTTATTTATTAATGCATGGATCTATTAATAAATAAATAAGTTTAGGCTACTATTTACAGGAGTTAATTTATTTTCTTATAACGAAACAAGACATCGATAGTTTATTTTATTAACACTATCTATGTTACTTTTGGTTAAATACACTTAAGCTGTCAAAGGATTATAGATCGTAAGGGACTTTTGGAGCTCACTGTACAATACTATCCCTACAGCCTATTCACTGTGTATTGGAGTGAACCTGTATTGTTAAGATTCACTGCACTGCTCTTACACTGATATTAAAATGCACCACCTTTTTCACTGTAAACAAAACAAAGACACCCTGTTGGTATCTTTTTTAACTAGGACAGTATAGGCTGATCCATAATCTATGCAGATACAACAAAATTATCTTAACTATTAGCTTTTTTATGAAACAATTTTGGCGTAAGTACTTAAATTTATGGTCAAATGTGAGTTGTTTGCATCGTAAATAACGGCATCTCTATCTATTTGAAATATAATCACTTTCATAAGAGTGTCTGCCATCTGACTCCTCAATCCGCGAAGAAAGACGGCACCAGTAGGTGGTTTCTTAAACACTAGGTGTAGGCTTACATATGAGATAGTCTAAAGCCCTTCGATCCTGGTAGGCCCTATACACCGCCTTTTAAAGGTATTAATTTTCCATTAACGTCGCTAATTGAGTCTGTAATACCCGCTAACGAATCTAATGGATTTCATAAGCCCACTTAACTGATAAAACAAGACTAATTTGTGTTGAACAGTTACGAACCACTTTATAATCGTAAATAAGTAAGCTTTCAATTTTCAGAACATAATACCTATACTTTGTAAAATATAGCTTGGGTCCTATGACAGATGTCAAAATGAGGTTCATAAGGATGTCCGAAATTCGATGAAAATATCGATACTATCAGCTATTATCGATGCATGTTACATATAATTAGGTTTAATTTAATTGTATGTATGCATTTAATTGTAATGAGAACTGAATATACGTAGCATACAAGGCGTCGTCACTCGTACTGATAAGAATGAGTGAAGTGGATCAGTGGAAGTTCATATCAAACAAGATGTTGGCGCGTGTATCTTATGCCTATACCATGGCCCAAGAGCCAAACGCGGCGTGTCTTCTTACAAAATCCAAAAACAGGTTCAGGGCGTTGATGGATTGAATGTAGGATTTTATTTACTCAATATTATTTAGGATCAAGTATATTGAAATATAAATATTATTATGATATTAAAATACCTAAGCAATAAGATTAAATTCTAATTCTTTTTTTCTTATATTAATTTCAATTTTAAATTAAGCTTTATTCAAAATATGGATAGTTTATAGTATGTGGTCACGATGATTCATCGCCCATCACTAATTAGCTCGGTATGCCCATAAAGTATGACATTGACAGCTACTACATTCATTAATAGAAAATTCAAGACTTCATGTGCGGGATTTCACTGACAGCTGTCATAGGACCCAAGCTACATTTTACAAAGTATAGTGTCGCGGTTTTACTTGTATTAATATACTTTTTATCCCTTCTATTCGTAAAATGTCACTTCGTTCTTCTAAAATCGCGAGCAAAATAGCTATTTTCCGTTAAGAGGTTTTTAGCGGGCAGAAAAGTGATTTGAATTTGGAACATATAACGTTTATAGAACACGCACGCCGATTATATGGCCAGTACGTGTAGGCTGCACAGTGATGCGATGACCTGTGCTAACTAAAAAAAAAACTAAAGAGCGCGAATCGAATTACATATTTCTCTGTCCTTGTAATCATTACATACATATAGTAGGTACGCATTTTACAACATGTAATGGTTTCTACCTCGAGTTACGAAAGTGACAATACATTAAATCCTGAAACAATAATAAGAAGCTAACAAAGTCTTCTAAAACTTATTACCCACGAAATATCGGGATAAATATTTTCTCTTATAAAGGGGATGAAAAGTAGAGGATATTACTCGGGAGCAAATTATTTTCCCCTCGGGCGGTGTAATTTGGAACCCCTACTACGCCCAGGTTCTATGTTAGAATTCCTTGCCACATTTGAGATTCTATTCTAAAATCTATCGCTTCGCTCGTGATTCAAAGTTAAACATACTATTATAAAAATATACTATTTAAAGACACTTACTCATAAAGTGACTAATGTCACTGCAATTATACACCTGTAATCAAACGGTGACTTTTAATTGCTAATAATCACAAGTGAATTATATATTTAATTTAATTATTTCATTACAGTTAATTGTATCGAAACTTTTTTGAGAACGAAGGAATCGTTCTCAAAAATGTTTCGATGCAAAGAAGATCTCAGTCAATAGTAATAAATAAATTAATTAGTGTATAAATTAAATACTTACTTCGTATTGAAATCAACTTGTTTAATGAATAAAACTTTCAATCAAAATATAACTATTGTTTTCTCTGTAAAAATACTATTCGCTGAAACCGAAAAATAAAAAACCTCATTCTTCTAGTCTCTATGGAGAATCGACATTAGAGGATGCGCGCGCAACCACAGCCAAACATTTCCCGCCATTATTGTGACAAATTGTTCACAAGTCGTTTTTACTGTTGAAATTAGGTATAGTTATTTTTAGTATTATTTTCTTCACAGGCGTTTTGAAAAAGATTGTTTGATATATGTGTAGTATTGATGATTACTGTCCTCGACTTTTTAAAGATAGATAGATGCCTTTTTTTGACGAGTGCCAATTTTTTTGACCCACGGATACCACTTCCCGCCGAAACCAGTGGAGGTGATTATGTCGGACTAACCGATCAAAACGCACTCCGTCTATGGGTCTTTGATTGCCGGAGGTGAAATTATACAAGACATATCTCTCACACCCCGGCAGACTCGGGGGAAAGACAGATGCATGACGTATCGAGTTTCAATATCGCCTCAACGATAAACGCAAATATTCTAGGAAGAAGTGGTTTACCTAACATAGTTTTATCCACGATAAATGTCTCAATATTTTTGGAAGACTCTTCATGGATTCTCTCTTTCTGAACGAGTTCTACGAGACACAGAGTCAAATTGACACCCATCCTAAGTCTGCTTTGACTGGACTATTTACTATTCTTATTATTTTCCTCGTAACTTTTCCAAGATAAGTTTAACTTTCAAACTTGCTCTAATATACTCATTTCTAATCCTATCTAGATTCAGATAGACAACAACAGCCAAAGAAAGGGAAAAATGGAACCAGGATTAATTGGTTACAAGATATGTGAAATAATTAATAACATAAACAATTAATATAATTATGTTTAATATAATGGAATAGATTAATGAAGTGCGGGTTAGTGAAATTATAATGTCTGAATTGAATAAAAGGCTTTTATTACAATTCCCTTTATTTAACTTATTGTACTATTTGTGTACATTTTTAAATATTCTATGCAGAATGCCACCGGTATCGGATACAGGGACCAAGCTATCACGATGATATGCTAGCTATCATGATGCGTATTATTATTATATTAAGATTCAATATTATTAATCCTATACATTATTGTCACACCACATATCCATCTCAATATTCTCAACTCAGCAACGTCGGACCCTTCGGAGTCGTCTTTCTACCGTTACAATTATGGGCCAGCTCTCCGATCGATACAAAACGGCGGAACAGATCATTCTCTTATAGATTTTTCCTTTCTTCTTTTCTTATCCACTCATAAATATATTATGTCAATTTTTATTATGTACTGTCAAAAACATCACCTGTGAACAACTAACTCCGATTTTCTTATAAAACAGAAATCACGTTTCATAACGAAATGAAAAGATCTAAAATACATACATACATACGCTCACGCCTGTAATCCCCCAGGTGTAGGCAGAGATGTAATAAACACCCACATTTCGCTATCTATAATTTCGGTCCCACGTGATAAATGGCAAGGCTATTACCGCTAATCGGGCACTTTGTACAAAAAAATGGGTTAGCCGAAAATAAATTCCAAACCAAAAATATAGCAACAAATATTTTTGAAAAAAAAAATTGATCCGATCATTGCTAAGGAATAAATCACAAGGACATTAATTACATGCTTAGCCGCACAAGCACTAACTAACGTCTTGGAGAGTATCAAACGGAATATCTAAAATGTGCGGGTAAATGTGAAATATTGTACGCCGCAGACTTGTAAACGGAGGGTGGTTGTACTCGACACTGGTACTGACAGCCAACGACAGGGAGCTCTCAGTGCCATGACTGCGGTCATTCTCGTAATAGATTCTTGCAGAGACCACCTGTTGAACCTGTGCTATTAATATCACTGGGTCAACAGGTGAGATTCTTAGGGTTCCGTAGCCAAATTACAAAAAACTAAACATTTATAGATTCGTTATGTCTGTCTGTTTGTCTGTTCGTATGTCATAGCGACTTGTCTTCGAAACTATATGGTCTATGCTTGGTAAGTAGACGTATTCTGTGAACCACATTAAGAATTTTACATAAAAATAGAAAAAAAGCAATAAATTTTGGGGATTGCCGATAGGTTTCAAAAATGCTATTCAGATTTCTAACATTTGAACGAAAGACCCTTCCAAAGTGGAAAAAACGCGTGTCCCCCCCCTTCCCCTCTCTACGTCTAAAATAAGTCAATGATAATTCTAAAAAAATATATGAAGTACATTGCCATGTAAACTTCCACCGAAAATTGGTTTGAACGAGATCTACTATTATTGATATACTATTTTTTTATTGCCTACGTCATAAACCACAATTTTTGCCTTTCAAATAACTCAAAAATTATAAGGAAAAGCGGTTGTTCGAAGCTGCTAATGTTACTTGCTGCTAACGGAACCCTTCATAGGCGAGTCTGACTCGCACTTGACCCGTTTCAGTACCAGGTATAACTTATAATTAACTAATTCTATGTATACATTTATATTATATATTGTTGTGTACTGATTGTTCTGTACTTTCCTGCCCATCCTAAGGTTGCCTGGAAGAGATCGCCTTTGGCGATAAGGTCGCCCATTGTACATGCAACTTTACGATTATTACTGTACTGCTAACTTTGTTCTAAGGTGTACAATAAAGAATTATCTATCTATCTATCTATTAATTTCGTAAAGAATATTTTTTCCTTCTGTGACTGCGAAGTTTGGTCGCTGTTATAACAAGATAAGCAGGAGTTGCGTGCCTCAGAGATGAAAATACTGCAGTCATCTGCTGCACTGCATCCACTGCAGCCTTCAAATTCGTGACCTCGAAGACGAAACGCAGAAGAGTCGTATTCGCCCGTGGAGTCACGTTTTGTGGAAATCATAAGGCTACGTGGGTAATAAAAGTCTAGCTATAGCGCCCCCACAGGATTGAGGTAGAAGAGGTAGAGATCAGCTCTGAAAGACTCACAGTACACATCAAATCACCACTAACATTCAAACGTTTTTCATACCAATTTACCATATTACATACCCGCTCCTATCACAAGCCATTGAGCTTAGTTGGAGGGGTTAAAGGGAATATTAGTAATTTGGGTTGCTAATATCCTTTATAAATAACAAAAAAAATCCAAACTATTTAGTACAGCTCTTGAAGATACCAATAACACTGCAGATACAGCAGCCAAGTTTGCGGCTTCTGAATCCTGTACACCCGTTTTCACACACTTCCCTTTCTGTTAGCTCAAAAACAAGAGCAAAACACCATAGCAATACCCTAGCTTCTGACAGATTTACTAAAATGAACTATAATTAAATAATAATTAAAACTGGGTGCCCGTCACGCACACACGAGCTCATCTACACAACAGAACACACTTTTGCACTCACACAATTACTCACTAACACACAGCTATCACAAGCAATACCAACATAGATTTCACATCACCGATACAACTGCCTCTGTGAAGACACAACCACTCACACTTTTACCCACCTCATTACAGCATGCCCACGATTCTGAAAAACTAACACGACAAACTGAACCCATACAACTTAACAATTCTGATTACCAGCATCGCCTTCATGACTCCTTTATTTACTTACTACACTTTATGCACAAGTATATTGACGGACTTACCGCCGGTTTCGTAAAGGCCCGTCAAATCATTGATCAACTAACACTGCTAATAATTATACAGGGATGTCAAATCAATTTGGGTTTCTGAAACGATGATCAGGCCAAAATATATATAAATAAAAAATATATAAAATAATATATTATTGTATATATTATTCTTTATTATTTTATATTTATGAAATATAAATATAAATAGCGGTTGCCCTACGAATATCCAGATAAATTTGACAACTTCTATGTTAACTGACACGGTCATCAAATTAAACTATTTAATCATGCTTCTAGCAACCCAATTGCTACTTGACAAGAGATTTAAAAGTTGATTAGTTAATTTTAGCGTTGATCAGCCTTTCGGAAACTGGGTATTAATGCCATAGGCATTCTTTAGTTTTTTATTCCAGTCAACCAAAGGTGGTGCAGAGAAGGACGCAGTAAGTGCATTTTAAAAGCAATAAAAATGACTAGTATAGAAAAAATTATGCATATAAAAAGAAGTGGGTAAATGCAAACCCTACTAAGGGTATATTGTGATAGACTTTATGTCTTACATCACCCACATAGTTAACACACCCAAGAAATTCAATAACACAACACTCATATATAATTCAACAAAACATCGTAATATTCATAAACAAAAAAAATGCAACAAAAAATTTGTGTATCAAATAGCAGAATGGACCTTAACGTAATAACCTCCCCCTCAAGGTTAACCCACGTTGAAGGGGAGTTTATTACATTTAAAAAAAGAGGGTGACATGCTTACTAATAATATCACAACCGCGCTACGTTGAGAAGTAAAAGCTAGAAATTCTTATACGATATCCTTTATCCCGATTGCATATATTTGATTCTTTCTTTTTTTTTATAGTATCAGGCCTATATCCCCGAAGGGGTAAACAGAGGTGCTAGCACCCACATTTCGCCAGTTATATTCAGTTCCCCATGTAATAGGTGGCGAGCCTATTGCCATTAACCGGGCACTTATAAGCCTGCGATAAATAGGTACACACATAACTTCGAAAACCATCGCAGTCATTGGTGTGTGCCATGGTAAACCTGGGATCGAACCCGAGACCTCGTCTCAGCAGTCCATTACCCATACCACTAGGCTACCGCGGTTATTGTTCTTTCGATTCTTGATTCTTTCGATGGCCAAAATAAAGATAAAACCGATCTCCAGTTAAAATGTTCTCGAACGTTGTACTCAAACACAAGACCGTCACAACACGAAATGAAATGTTCTCTTCATTTTTTCAGTTATAACACTTTAATTGATAAAAGCAGGATATGTGTTCCACTTGAATATTTCTGCTGGTGAATAAAATAAACTCTATCCATAGCAGTTGTTAAAAGTTGAAGAGTACGGTTGCAATATTGTATAGACTTACTCCGTACAAATCATTGGACTGATATTTTTATTACAGATATTTTTTCCCACTGAAGTGCCTGCCTAGCGTTATTTTTTCACAGAACACTGGATATAACTCTAGGTAATATTGGTTAGGTAATATTTGTGATTATGATAATAATATGTTTAAATACATTTGTGTGTTCACAGCGCATAGCAAGAAATCGGGTTAGTAATTCATTTCGCATACCCACTTCGTTACAAAGTACCCGATTGGCGGCAATGGGCTCGCTCCTGATTACGTGAAACCGAAAATCATAGTTGGCAGAATGTTGGTGTTTAATACACCTCTGCCTACCCCTTCGGGGATTACAGACGTGTACATATGAATGTATGTATGATACCTAGCTGTTAGATGCGCAACATTATGGACAAAAGTATGTAGGAATGTATATTATACTCCTTGTTATAGACACTTAATTACGGTTCATTAAAGGTACATAATTAGGGTTCGTTAAAGGTACATATTATTATATATTCTGTCTTACGTAGTGCGCGAGTAGGTAGATTGAAGAAATTGCTTAAGGTTTAGGTAGGTCATGAATTTATGGAGACGATCTCCGTGGCGTGGCGGTAGTGAACGTGCTACGCAGGAAGCGTGGGTTCGATTCCCGATCAGTGCAAATATTTGTGTGTACGAAATATGAATATCCGCATTGGTCTGGGTGTTTCTATGTATAATGGATGTATTTACTAAAAAAAAGTATCTAAGTATGTTTATCCACATTCTAGAACCTATAACACAAGCTAGTTAAACTATGCTTATCATGAGTCTACGGCGTTGTGTAGATTGTTCTAGAAAAAAAAAATTGGCACGCCCCTAAACAATTAATAAATGCAGTAAAAAGGTAACAACAATAGGCTGAACACTAAAGTCGGTAGATTAGGTACAATGCTGCAAGTCTATACCCAACAGTGGACTGCTATAAGCTATTGAAGTACCTAAGGAAATGGTCTTGACAGCATTTACCCACAAACAAATTACTAACTTTAGGAAGCCTTCTGGCACTGCAAGTTCAATTTATTTCGTGTATTACAATTATGTTTTTTCAATTTCAGAGAAGAGTTAGGTTCTTTCTTACATATAAGACGTTCTCGAAAACATATTGTGAAACAACTGTTAAGTTCTTTAAACAGTTTTTTCATCCAATTATACTGCCAACAAAACAAAGCCGCCTCGCGCAGAACAAACCAATTTCAAAATAAAAAGGATTTGAGCGCTGTAAAATATGAAATCGAATAAACTCGACCGAAGGTGCAATGGAATGGAAAATTACAAAGTTCCTTTTTTTGAGATTCTATCGAGCATTTATCCCATGCGCCGATGAAACATTTTTTAGATTTTAATATTCAAAATGGACGATGGACAAATGTCTTTCAATATGGCCGCTGTTTCATATCCAAACTTCTGAAAGAAAAAGATAAAAACCATTTCAGATATTTTTTTGTTATCGTCCGCAAAATCCCCGCGGATACCACGTCCGCCAAAGTCAGTGGAGGTGATTATGTTGGACTCGAACCGACTAAAACGCACGCCGACTAAGGGTCTTTGATTGCCGGAGTTGAGATTATACAAGACATATCTCTCGCGGTCATCTCTTTGCGATGACCCGCTTCCTCTAATATTGGGAGATTAACTTTGATCATGTTCAGATCCTGAACAATCAGATAATATGTATATTTCATTACTATTCACATGTGTTCAGGCATAGGATTGTTTTATGGAATCGTGAAGTCCGTGCTTATAACGAAAAAATGTTTTATAACAGTGTAATTTTTGTTACCTGGGGGTGACGGGTGGAGCCGCCTACCACCCTAGCAGAAGCAGGCCACGGCGGCGCGTGGTGCAAAGTGCTACCCCATACCCAGGGGCTAGACGGGGACGCCATGGTCTTCACATTAGGGGAAGAGGGTCATCTCAAAAGAGATGTCCGCTGGTATGTCGGGGTGCGAGAGATATGTCTTGTATAATCTCACCTCCGGCAATCAAGGACCCATGGACGGCGTGCGTTTTAGTCGGTTTTCGTCCGACATAATCACCTCCACTGGTTTGGGCTTGGTTTGGTTAGGTAGTATCCGTGGGGATGATGCGCACGATAAAAAAAGTGTAATTTTGTTAGTAAATATTACCCCCAAAAATATACCTACACGATCAGCAATATCTGGATGATAAACAAGCCTGGAAATGAGCTGTTCACTCAACTTGCTACTGAAGCATCTTTCTGTATATAGACTAAGTAAATGATTGTAAATAGACCAAAAATAAGAAAAGCCCGCTGAGTTTCTTGCCGGAGTCTTCTCAGGTTGGGGCCGCGTTTCATACCGGTGGTCTATTTGCTCACTAATTTATAAAATATTGTTTTTATTGACGTTTTCTAAGTGTGTTTAATGGTAATGTGTTTTTATTTTGATTTTGAATAAGAGTTTACAAATTACTAGAGTACTATATAGCACAAGCATTGATACTACTACATAAGGACCATTCACTACATTCAGACCATATAAAACCGTTAACCTCAGAAAATCACTATATTTGAAAAGCTTTTCAAAGGCTGACCTATTTCCACGTTATTGCTTTCTTATAATATTTAGTTTTAAGTCGTAACGAGGTTCTGAAATAGGAACGCTCAATCCTCTATAACCTCTCTAAAGATATATTTCGATGAAAGAATTTTCCTAGTTGCAATTTGTAAAGATAGGTTAACATTTCTGCTTCAAAGTTATATTTGAATAGGTGGAACATTCAAATGATTTTACTGAAAATAGTTGTGTATACCAATATAGCTGATTTATTTCTTTTTTGTGTAATATATAAGTTGCTATTTATTATTATTTAGTGTAGGTACAGGAAAGTAAAATAGTATTTTATTGTTTTGATTTTTATTGTTAATGGGAACTCTCCAAGGCGTTAATTGTTAGTGCTTGTGCGGCTAAGCACGTAATTAATTTCCTTGCAATTTACACAGCAAGGAATAGGGTCAAAATTTTCTTTTCCATATTTATTATCCTGCCTATTTTCTTACAAAGTGTCCAAATTGGCGGCAATAGGCTCTCACCCTATTACGTGGGATTGAAAGTCATAGTTAGCAAAATGTAAGTACTATTGCCTCCAATCGGGCACATTGTAACAGATGGGTATAAAAAAACAAATTTCTAACCGAAAATGTTGCAGCTAAATAAATTTCGAAAAAAAATTGACCCGATTCCTTGCTATGCGGTGTAAATCGCAAGGAAATCAATTACGCACTTAACCGCACAAGCACCACCAATTAACGTCTTGGGGTGTATCAGACGGTGAATAATAAATAGTTTATTATTTTGTACGTTATTTAATATACAAAATTCAACAGGTTGCGATCCATTGCCGCGATGGTTGTGGTCTCCCCAAATATAACCCCGTGCGGTCTGTCGAGGGGTGGTTTCTATTGGGCTGTTTCACTGTTAACCCTAATAGAGCAGTGCTTTCAAAATTGATTGACATACCTATCTATTGCACGACTTGACACCTTTCACCCTGATTGACGATGAAAGGTTATGCTAATAAGTGTCTTTATTACTATGGGGCTTCATAGTAATGTGTGGTGGCGGCAGTGGACGCGACTACTGCAGGAGGTGCGGTTTCGATCTCCGCATGCATGAATATGGCTATTTGCACTAGTTTGGTCGCGTTAAGCTGTCGGTCCCGGTTGTCATACGAACATCTATGGCAGTTGTTACGGTTGAACGATGTTGGATGGACTTTTGAGGACTCCAACTACCCGTAACGACTGCCATAGATGTTCGTATGGCTACCGGGACGAACGGCTTAACGTGCTCTCCGAGGAACGACCAGACTAGTGCAAATAGTTTATATTCATATTGCACTAAGCGAGGATCAAACCCAGGTTCCCTGCGTAACTGTCAAATTCACTACCACAATCCAACAAAAAAAACAAATTCTTAAGCGTCAAATAATAAGTCAATACTAAATAAACTTTGAATACACACGATATACAGAATCGGGCATAATATCTTAATTGTGCAAATTAATTGATGAAACCTCTCACTTTCCATGACACTGGAAATGCCTTTGTGGATTTTAACATTAAACGCGTTTGGCAGTCGCGAGAATAATATCCTCCCTTCTCACTAGAACATGCAGGCCGATCGGGGTGATTACATATTCTGACATTATCAGTTCACGTAATGAATACGCTGAAAATTTTGAAGCAGCTTATTGAAATGAATATATCGTAATTAACTTTACAATATGAATTTCCAATTTTCGCTTATCATTTAAATGATGGATACTAAAAAGATTTTAAATAACTACGTACGTCATCTAATAGATTTGAACGTGAAGCTTTGAATATGGACCTCTATACGATTCGCGCACTTTTTTTTCGTGCGAATATTCCCCACGGATACTCCCCTTCTCTGCCGGAGGCGGTTGGGGAGGTTATGTTGAACTCGAACCGACCAAAACGCACGCCGTCTTTAGTTGCCGGAGGAGAGATAGTAGTCAACATATCCCTCGCACCCTGGCAGACCCTCAAGCAGGGCGTGAAAAAGCATCTGATGAGGCCGTCAAGCTAAGTGCCACTATTATAGCACTGTATGTGTTTGCAATAGTGACTCTCTTTCATGAGACTTTGCCTTCAGCAACATCAGGCGAGGTGAAGTCCAATTGACGTGCCATAACTAAAAAAACCGTTAATTTGTATTTCATAATATTCTGTTACTTTCTCATACCTAGGTTTTTGGTAAATATATGTATGTCACTAGCACACTTTGTTAACTTTTCGGTTATTCCAGACACATTTTGTAAATAGAAACTATTGTTCGACATGTTTGAACAAACTATTTTTATGATTGAATACCTCACCGAGTATTTTTCACGTGTCCATTCGTTAACCTTTCCACTCAATGGCGCCGCAGGGCGAATAAAACCTGCGATAAATGATAACACCCACACGATTTATAGGTGTTTATGCACGTGAATTGTACGATAGATTTGCTGTTTCATTTCGAATGAAATGTTTTGATGAGTTTTGTTTTATTTATTGAAAATATTTATAAGCCCAGTGGTGCTCACTGGCTTAAGAGCGATTAACCCATAGTAATTTTCATTTCATTTCATAAAATACATATAATATTATTTTGATGTTGTATTTTGTTTTATTTGAAACAAAAATGTAGATAGGTATCTTCTTTTATGCAACTTATTGTTTTATTTTCGCCTATTTTTTATGATCATAATAAACTCACTATTTAATTAAACTAAAATTATATCTTTTACAATGTTTATGTTGGAAATTAAATGTTTAAAATTTGTTTTGTCAGTGGGAAAACCAAAGGCTTATCCTACATCTTTTGCGCTGACGACACAGAATGTCTCTGTTCTTACTGGGGTAGTGGCACGAGTGTTATTCCTTTGGTGTTACACTCGGTAACCACTTACCATCAGGTGGGCCATGTGCTTGTGTGCGACCTAAGTTGTATAAAAAAATTGGTTATTTTGAGAGACCTCTAACAGGTCAAAATACTAATAGTTTTCGAAAGTGTCCCTGGTTTTATTGGCTCCTATAGTTGCAAGGCGAGTGCTAAAACGTTATTATACCGAATAATTTCAACCTTATTTACATTAACGAGCACTATTAGTTTCCCGGTAAGTGCCACAGATACCAGAGAATTCGCGGGAAACTATTCATAAATAGTCGTTTATCAAAATTGTACGTACACTAACCGAGATAAGGTTCAATTTACTTCGCTTGCAAATGAGGAAAATGTTTTCATATATATGGTCCCAGATGAGATAGTTAGAGATGTATTGAATACTTGTGCTTTGTATTAATATATCTTGCTATAGTGATTTCGTCATATAAGTTGCTAACTCCGTATTGATACTAAGAATTTACTTAGCGCATAAGCCACACACAGACAGTTCTGGAATTTATCAAGTAATTAGTCTACGAACAAGATGGAGGTGTGAGGTAAATGGGGTACGCGTATCATTCTTATGCGTATTCACGCAAAAGTACAGCAATATAAAAGTTTTCGTATAAATTGAAATATTTTTTTTTGGAATATACGTCTGAACTTTCTAGAAAATATTCATGCTTGTTCAATACAAGGTCTGAACATCAAAAATACTTTTTAATTTATAGCAAAGTTATCTTTATTTCAAACGGATAAGGTATGTTTTCGTATAATTTAGTCAAATATGACGATTAGGGTATAATATCATATTATTTGACCGATCAAAACTTGTATAGTAGTAATGTAACGTATTATTAACGGTTGTATGTGAATTTTTCGACATCGGTTCTTGTACAAATCTGTCATAACACATTCAAACTATACTTGCGAATATTTTGCCCTTTTTGTCTTTTTTGATGTGTGAAGTTTATTTTCTTGTGTGCCAATATAGCCATATTTTTCTTTAATTATTCATCTAACAGTTCGTTAAGCGCTCCAAAAAGTGAATACGAGCACAATCAGTCGTGTCAAAACGACCGTCATAGCTTACCACAACTATAGTTTTAATGTGTTATGTAGGGGAACCCATATCAAAAAACTCACATAGAACTCTTAATAATATATTGCATCACTACTAAACAAGTTTTGATTGGTCATACATTTCACGTACACCACACGTACAACCATACGTACTGCAATATATATTCTTCTATTCTGTTTTCACTAAACAATTAATGTTCTACAAAATGACTTTAACAGATCAAAATCATCAAATCACGCGCTGGAGTACATTATTTAATTTCAAACAAGCTGTAATATCATAGAAATAATAATGTGTACCATGCTTTAAAGTGTATTATACCACAAGTGTATTATATGACTACCTGTCAATAACATTGATTGACTGCGGCGGTCCTCATGTCGGTAACGAGCCATTATTGGCTAATATACTGTAAATTAGTCACCACAGAATGCATCCCGCGAACTGTTATATGATTACAATATCAAATATTGTGGTACAGTTTCAATTATCAAATTCTCGACGTGTACAGCGTGTTACGGAAAGGTGTGGTCATATTTTTAGGGTTGTAGGTACCTAAGCTTCAAGTTTGCAAATGAAATGGACCTCATTCGTAAATACCCCATATTGTCCGCAAATAACCCAGCACTGGTCCATATTTACCCCAAGAGCTAAGGGTAATTACGGACACATATGTTTTTGTTTTTGATTGAAATATTATAGATGTTGATTGATCTCATACAATAATTAATGTTGATTTGATAGCTAAAGAGCTATAGTTTAATAAATAAAAAAGACAGACTCATTAGTATCAATAGTTTGAGTTTTATTTGTGATTCCGCTTAAGCGTCCGCAATTCCCCCACCTTCCCCTACACATAGATAATAATAATAATAACCAAAGTACAGTGATCCTCAAATTTCTAGACACGGTTACACATATAATCCTTTTCTTTATGCTATTTTTGTTTCGAATGGTCCAGGAACTTCTGTAGTTAAGATAGTCGGACTTTTGACTACCCGTAACGACTGCCATAGATGTTTGTATGGCAACCGGGACCGACAGCTTAAAGTGTTCTCCGAGGCACGACCAGACCAGTGCAAACCGCCACATTCATGCAAAAAGGGGACCGAACCCGCGCTTTCTGAGTAACAGTACACTACCTCCACGCTACAGCTACCACAGATTAATAGTACCAAAATTATCTGTGAAATGACTAAAATTGGAAATACGGTTATCATCACCAAATATCATTTAATTACACTACTAGTGTTGTCAGTTTTCATTATGTAAATTACGCTGTATAATATACACCGAGAGAGTAACTTAATTATGTGTCTATTTTGCAAGTATTAAATTAGGATAACAACTAACGTTAGATATTCATGCCATGAATTAATTTTGAAATTCCTTATCAATTATGTTTTTATAACACTTAAGGGAAACTATTGAAGGTTAAGAGATTATATGTGCTATTAGTACAGAAGACGGAATGACATGCGTCCCCCATGAGCACGGGCCTGGGGGTCGAGGGCTAGACGTGGATATCTTTGTCCCCTATACCCGAAGGGGGTCATCTCGAAAGAGAGAGCTCCGGGTCTGCCGAGGTACGAGGGATATGTTCGCTACTATCTCACCTCCGGCAACTTAAGACCCAAAAACGGCATGCGTTTTAGTCGGTTCGAGTCCGACATAACCTCTCTCATCAGCTCCGGTGGGTTCGGTATCCGTGGGGATTTTGCGCACGGAACAAAAGAAGTACAGAAGACAGCAAGGTTACAGACATAGCAGTTTCAACTAAGCCCTCGGTCTTCCTCCTGACATAAAACCTCTCCAGTTAATTCTAAATATAACGAAAACAACACAAAATTTTTATTAGCAGCGATATTTTCTAAGGCGAAAATATTTCCCCAGTTGAAATGCTCAATTAGGGTGACCGATACCGTCCATCTTGCCTAATTAATGAAAAAATCAAAGTTAAAGTGAAGTCAAGTGTCAAGTACCATTATCGTTGAAGTGTACTAAGTACTTAATATGCGACAGACGAAACGTCTACTTCATCATTAACTGGCACTTAAAATCGATTTTAGTTGGTAAGCGATATCATAATCTGATATAGACAATTTACCGTTATTAGCTTAGGCAGATGTGTTTAATGCAACACGAAGACTTCATGTGAGAAATTCATATATTTTACGCAAGTTTAGTTTTATGTTTTATTTTTAGTTTAGTTTCATCGCTATAACAAGGTGGGGTTAGATATTTAGAGATCATGTTTGGAAGAGGTTACATATGAACTAGAGGTCAAGTTCGAAACGGGATACTAATTATTTAGAGATTATGTTTGATAGGGATATTTTTTTGTGCGCGCCCACCAAAGTCAGTGGAGGTGATTATGTCGGACTCGAACAGACTAAAACGCACGCCGTTTATGGGTCTTTGATTGCCGGAGGTGAGATTATACAAGACATATCTCTCGCACGCCTCCAGCCTTGGGGACATCTCTTCTCCTAATTTGGGAACCATGGTGTCCCCATCTAACCCCCGGATATGGGGGGGGGGGGGGGGGGGGGGGCATTTTGCGCCACCACCCTCGCGACCTTCTTCTGCTAGGGTGACAGACGACTCCGCCCTAAGAGGGATATTGACTGTTTAGAGATCAAGCTCGCAGAGGGGATCTAGAGATTAACTTTGGAAGGGATCATAGTTGATCTAAAATCACATTTGGAGGTTTTCATAGGTGCTTTGGAGTTCATCGGTAGATCATGTTCAGAGAGGTTTTAGGTGACGTGACGTGACGTGACCAACCCTGAAGGGTAGTAGTGTCTTAAAAATTGTAACATCAAACTCATTCTACATTTTTTATTATTACTTTTTAGATGGCTGCTCCGATACCTATTGAAATAAATATATATGCTCATGCCTATTTCTCTTCAAGGGTAGGCAGACATGAATTCTCAACCATATTTGATTAACCATTGTATTCGGTTCCACGAAATAATAATGAGCCTATTGCCGTATTCCGGGCATTATTGTTGACTCGTGCCATACATCTGAGTATGAGTCGAGGTTATATATACCTGATGATTTTATTTATCTTGGACTTTCAATCTGACTTCTCCTCGCCTGATGGTAAGCAGAAGACAAAGTCTCGGCAAAGAGGGTCACCATTATAAACACACCGTATTACAATGGTGACGCTTAGCTTAACAGCCTCATCAGATGCTTTTTGACGCCCCGCTTAATGGAGCCGCCTGCCGCGTCATGCGGATTTAATATCCTACCGCTTAGTGGCCTTGTGTGGCACCGCATGGGATGAGATGGGATAGCCCAAATTCTACTCTGTCGGGAACTACGCGACGGATTTTGATGCAGTTTTTTTAATACATATAGTGATGAAGCAGACGAAGTTGCGCGGGTCAGCTAGTATATATATATATATATATATATATAATTTACTACCCAAAATACACACACTAAACTATATGCTTGTAAGCGTTGATATTTTATTAAAATGAAGCGAAAATGAAAATGATGCCCATATTTTTAGTACAATGACTACACCGTTATTAAAAAAAAAACAAAAAGCCAAAAAGCCTATTGTTGAACAACACTTCGTGGAACACAAATCTCACTAGGAACGCTTCTTGTCACGAACTTCATTCAGAATTCTCTTATTTTCACCATTATTTTTTCAATCTGTATGTAAATATGAAATGACAATTCGACACAATGTCGTGAGTCCGATCGTGCTGTTCGCTGAATAACAGGAATCTTTGAATAATTACAGGAATCGAAGACGAAAGCGTTCTGTAAATAGTTATGTACAGTCAACGATAAAATTAACTCCATAAATTCTAATTATTAATTTCAGCACCTTAGAAAATCATGAAGCAAACATTAATTTTTATATGAATCTACACTAATATTATAAAAAGGAAAAATTTGTATTTTTGTATGCGTGTGTGTGTATTTTAGTAATGAATAAACTCAAAAACTACTGTGCCGAATTCTAAGATTCTTTCAATGTTGGAAAGAACATTCACCCTGAGTAACATATAGGCTATATTGCACTGCGAGGGACATCCTCACGGGCAATAGCTAGTTATTTTTAAATGTGTTATACTCGTACCATTGTAAGAAAAGGTTTGTAAATTATTTGAATGTTGATCAACTTATGTCGTTGGCTGTAGGTACACTACAGTGTGTAAATGTAAATAAAAACCACTCAGAGGCGCTTATTGAGAGAGGAATTGATTCTGAAGTGTTATTAAGTTGCGCTGTATTGTCTATTGTCTACTTGATTCAGGATTCCTTTTTATAAAACGTTATGCACAAGTACATTTAGGTGCGTCCAGATTTTTGATATGAACAGCGGACCGGACAGCGTGGCATCAAGACATAACATTGAGTGTGGACCTTACAACTTGGGGCACATGGACACAAAAACAAGAGTTGTGCTGACACGGCCACCGGTCGATCGATGGTTTCATTTAAGACCAGTTATCACGCAGCTGAATACACAACGGACACGCACTTCTGACACGGTCACGGTAAAATCCGCGGTATTTTCCCCAGTCGGACTGCTCAATTGAGACAGGAGATACCGACATGTCCTACTTTTATTTGACTCTCAATATTACGCCTGCGATTATTTAGAGTCCGACTAGCCTGACTACAGAACTTCGATATCACCAATTGGTTGTGGAGGTCCAATACTAGTCGCTTCTCGGCAAATTTTTTTGACATTTTTTGACAGCCATAATGCTGATCTTAACAATTTTACTGTTGACATCCTTATTGTTGTTTTTTTTTTACTAATTATAATAATTATTTTTATCTTATTTTGACATCCGAATTTATAATGTAATATTTAATAATTTATTGCTATTCATATTTTTCTGTAATTTTTGTAATGATAGTCAAGATTAATAAGAATGTAAAGAAATAATGTACCTATGTGACCTTATATGACTAGTTATAGAATAAGAACTTATATGACTAGTTAGCTGTAAGTATAAGTTGGTTAATTAAATAAATAAATAAATAAATAAAAAAAAAATATTAAGTTCAGCCGCATCTTAGTTAGACTAGAAAGCCGACAATGGCGACAATAACTGGGTTGGGGGGAATAGGCTCAGAGAATGATAATTATTGTGTCTGTGTGGTTTCCTTTACAAGAAAAGAGAAGCCATAGCGACGACCACTTTCCCACGCTTCAATTATTCAGTAACAGAGTCGAGTAAAATCCTTAGTCAAACATCAAACAACTTGATTGATGCCAAGAAATCGCTATCGTACTAAAATTATAAATCCCCATTAATATTCCGATGGGTCTTCCATGATTTTAGATGTTTACGCTTCTGTGCCATTAATTCACTGTTTTAATTAATTTGGTCCTTCAAGAGTATCGTAGGTAAAGTGGGCTACAAAATTTCCAGGACAATTTGAAAAAATATGTATGATGAGATGTTACTGCTACTAGTTTTATAAGTTACTGGATAAGGTTTCTACTTTATAATGTAATTAATTTTAACTTAGTAATTGCACGAGTTTATTTTCTTATAAAGGAACCAGACATCGTTAGTTTATTTTATTAACGCTATCTATGTTACTTGTGACAGCATCCGTGGCGGTAGTGAACGCGACAGCTACGCGCGGGTTCATTCCCGCTCAGTGCAAGAAGTTGTATGCATGAATATGGCTGTTTGCACTGGACTGGTCGCGTTTCGGAGAGCACGTTAAGCCGTCGGTCGGTCTCGGTTGCTATACAAACATTTATGGCAGTCGGTACGGGTAGTTGGAGCCCTCAAAAGTCCAACCTGTCTTGGATCTTCGATATCCCCATTTAGTAATTGGACCATTGGTTGTGGGGGTAATATGGCAGTCGATTCACGGAAAATATCGAAGTTCAGCCGTTAGACTGGAAATCCGACCCTAACTGAGTTGGGAAAAGATTCAGAGAGTGAAGATATGTTACTTGTGATAAAATTACCCCTAGGTTGCCAAAGAGTTATAGATCTTAAAGGTGTCCGGGAACTTTTGGAGTCCTCTGTTCATATATGATACTGTCGCGATTAAAAGTTGCTGGACACTAAATAACAAGAAAATGAACTTTATAATGAAATATGTATTATTTTGGCTATCTTGAAAGGAGGTATAGTACTCATATTATAAGAGTACAAGAATTTATACATTACAATTTGTTTATTATTTTTATACTTCAGAGAGCCCTTAAAGCCGTAATTCCCGGTATTGTATAAGACCTGCTATTTATAATATAAATATAATATGTAGAATAATATAAATTATAGGTATAATTGTACCGAATTTGCTCTTAAAGAGCTCTCAATCAAAGTCAAGCTGATATTACATGATACAATATTAACTTCAAAATTGATACCTTGTATTGTTACATTAAAACTATTAAGTTATTATTACCAGTGTAACTAGGGAACTGGAGGCGAGAGCCCTTTCGGTGCTATATCGCCCGAGATCGATGAGCTCCGGGCCGTGAAGTCCCAGCTCCACGGGGACATGGTAGCCGAATGGGAGCGACGACTTGGGCCACCACGCGCACAGCCGGCTGATTTTTTTATACCACTAGGTGGCAGACAAGCACACGGCCCACCTGATTGGAAGCGGTCGCCGTGGCCTATGGACGTTTGCAATACCAGAGGCGCCTACCCTGTAGAAATCTTCTAATGCCCTTCTTCAAGAACCCCATATTGTAGTCGCTTGGGAAAACCACGGCAGGGAGTTCATTCCACAGCTTGAGCGTGCGCGGGATGAAACTCCTTTCATACCGCACAGTGCGCACCGTTTCCGGTCGTAGTGTGTGAGGATGAACTCCCTCTCTATGGCGAGCGGTGCGATGATTGAAAGTAGGTGTGGGCATCATGTCAAACGATTTTCAATGGTTTATTAAAAAACGTTTCACGGTGTATATATACTCTGTTACTTTCTCACACCTTGGTTTTATATTTTGGACAGTATATGTATTAGTATTAACTTTATGTGCAAAACAGAAACGAAGTTTGGAAATGCAGATAAACCTTAATGAAGTATCATCAAGACGGCAATATTTTAGCGTCTCTAACAGATCTGATGAGCTCTTCCTACACAGGACGCAAGGCTTAGATGTCATCCATATACGGTGCAAAGTATTAGAGTAGTAGTAGCTTTGAAATTCCTTACCAGCTCACGTGTTCCCTTCTTCAAACTGTCCCGGGTTCTTTAATCGGCATCTGACGAGGCTGTCAAGCTGAGCGCCATCATTGTAATACTGTACTTGTTTGGAAGGGGGGTTTCCTGAGACTTTGCCTTCATTTTACCATCAGGCAAGATGAAGTCAAATGGACGTGTCCTATATAAATAAAAAGAATAAAAAGTATGTGATTTATTTTGAACAGAATCTCAATAATTTTGACTACAAATAATATCACACTTTAATAATGTTATATATAAAATTTTTATCTTCCATTGGTCTCCACAAGCTTTTATTTAACTTGTGTGTTAATATTGGTCAAACCAACTTTCATTATTTGACCAAAACTAACAACTATTGGTCAAATATTGAATGTTTATATAACATACCTACTTCTAATTTCCGTATTCATTTATAAATTTGTAAGTATGTGATGTTGTTGATACGATCGGATAGTCGAAGACTTTCAAACACAGTGAGCCAACACCTTCTATTTTCACGAAAATCATATTGCCTGGTGAAGCAGGGGAATCATCTCGGTACAATATTTTGGAGTATGAAACAAGACGCTATCGTTAAGCTAATCGACAGGTGAAATTGAGACATGATTGATTCACCTGCGAATCCCTCGTGTGGCAAAAAGCGAACGAATCTATTCTGAGACTACCGTCTCCGGCTTAAGTAAAGGGCCATCTACGATGAACATCGTTACTTACCTTCACTTGGATTACACTACCTGCTCATATTTATGTGGGGGAAATATACCGTTAGGTCATATTTGTGACCACTTTTTGTTAATCAGCTACGGAATACGACGATATTTTATATTCTGTTTCTTTCTGTTCTTCTTGTAACTGGTTACAGAATAAAAATATTTTGATTTTCGTAACTGTTACTATTTATGAGCCTTGTCGGTTATAACTGGTTATAACTGAAATGACGTTCATGACACATTCACATCATCTATGTAACAACAGTAAAAATTCTAATGGTTTTATGATATTCTTCGTCAATATTTTTTAATATACGTATATATTTAAGTCTCCAAATTGACTGAATCTATTCTAATAGTTAGAAGGTTGTCCCTGGAGTAGCGGTCCGCACCCTTACGGCATCTACATTAATTTTTTCACGCCCTGCTTAAGGAATCCGTGACTGTAGGAAAAATGGTAAACACGTGTGCTAGTAAACAATTCTAGAACTTAACAGTTTTTGATGAAAAATTTTATACCGTATGTGAAGGATATTGTCCTGCGCGCGTTGTCTTGTATAAGAAGGGAGAGGGCGATCGAACATCACTAGTTCATATTTCATCAATAGTTCTCATTAAATTCATTGAAATATAAATACATAATATTTTTTTAAATATTTCATCAATTTAGTATTACGCACTTATCTGTATAAACATTACGATTGCAACTACCGGACTATCTGACCGTACTTTATTTGAACCCCGTTATTTATATAAGTCAGCGCGAAAACTTTCATATCGTGATGTAGGATCATTTGTAAAGTACTACGCCGCGTCTTTCGTATTTAACTAGCTCTTACGGTAGAGTACAATCTGTCTGAGGGATATTATAAAACTTTAATCCTCGACTGCTCCAGTCTATTCATGGCCCGGTAAAGTCATAGAATAGGAAAACTGTAAGAGCCCTTAGCTCATTATGAAAGAAAATTTTGATGTCAAAGTTTAACGTAGGTACACTCTTCAAAACTGTCCTGGTATATTTAACAGTTATGCGGGTATATTGAATATGAAATACGAATGGCGAAGCGTAATTAATATCTATTTATTTCTGGAGTTTATTGCTGTACTTGTACCGTCCAGATTCAACCCTAGGTGCATGACTCGAGTTAATGATAGTCTAGTGGGAATACGGCATCGGCAATAGGGTCACCACTATTCCGTGTAATGTGGGTGTTAATTCGCCTATACCAATACATATACTAGATTTTAATCTACTACATTTATATTACTAGATTTCATACATACACGCGTATATATATAACATTATTGAAGGGAACGTGGTGGCCTTCTTCAGTTAGAACTTGTACCAGTTTGGTGGTAGACAAATACACGGCCCGCTTGATGGAGTATGGACACCATGACTTTTGCAACACCAAGGGATTTTCACTCGAATATAACTTTCTTAAGCTTCGGTTTTTCATTTCATTCGTAAACAAAAGATAAAAATAAGAAGAACTTTGAATTGCCTAGGCACTTAAAACATGAATAATGCTGTTGTTTTCCTATTTTATAATTTTCTCTTTCTTTGTGATGTTTCACTTCTTAATATTTCTTATATTTATTTTTTAATTTTAATAATATCTAAATTATTTATATAATGGTTTGTTTAATATATTTAGTAATTAAGTAGTTGTTACATTGTCTGAAGATTTTTTACTGTTATTTTTACATATGTGTGTATAAACAACTATTGTTAGACCTAATGAATGAAAAAAATGAAAAAATGATTGAAATTTACTATAATACCTAATTGTGTATCTACATTTTATAATCTTTGATAACCGGCGTACTCGTAAATCCACATTCACACTCAGCCACGAGGATATTGCATCGGTTCTCGGAACTGTGTGTTTATCAATGGGTGTGTCCAAAGCGAGTTTCCGAGAATTACACTCGGTTTTCCACTGAACTTTGATATAGAGCGTTTTATTACGTAAACAAGCCGCGCCTACTAAGGTTACATAAATTATTAATATTATTGTGATGTCAGTTTACTTAATGTGTACGTTTTAGTTTTTAAAACTTTAAAATACATTCCAGCCGTTTCAGAAGAGTTAGTGTTCGTTACTGACTACGCCTGTCTGGAGTGATTTTTATGAAATTAAAAATTTGAAAAGCTTTATTGTGTATAGACTATTGAACGGTACTTACAAAACGTCAAAATTAAAAATATATTATAGATAAATGGATGAAGATGAAACGTTCAAAACTTGATCCTGGACCGAGAAAACTTCGGCAAGGTGCAGGATTTTGTTTGTTTGTTTTTTTGCAAACATTTCTAGTCTAGATACAATAACTTACTTCAGTAGCAAGTTGAGTAAACAGTTTCATTTCCGAACTTGTTTATCAGGTAAATAATTTTGGATTTTATAATAATCTTCTCAGCATGAAATATTCTGTTACAATGGGCTCTTGTATGGTTTAACAACACCAGACCCAGCAGATGGCACTACTGTTGGTATAGTACTACTATATTCTATCGGACCGCCAGCGTCCGTCGGGATACTCTGAATACTAGTGTTATATGGTTAAAGTGGGTCAAACAGTATCTCTTAACTGTAGTGGATATATTTATTTGTTTAATTTCTCTGAATTTACACTTGTTTTATAAAATACAGTACACAAATTTCGTCGAATGAAACAACCCGAGTCCGAATCTCTCTATGAAAGTAGAGTGAGATTGAAATAATATAGTAAGGCCTCTAATATTACTGATCCTATCGAGATTTGTGAGGTGTTATATAATTATTTAAAAAATCATCCCGACATTTCGTTTACTTTTTCGTTAATTTTTTTTATGTGTTTGACCATTATTTTATACTGTTGATTGTTGGCACTTGGTGGAGCTCACTTTTATACCCACAGTGAAGAAGTGCAAGTGTATTATCAATTATGTATGTTCGACCATTATTTGCATGACAATTATGTATAAAATGTGAATAGCTGTAATTAGTCATTGTTTAGTAATTATTTACTGGTACAAACTTCTGTTGATATCCCAAATAAAAAAAAATAAAAAGTAAATAAATTTTCAGTAGTCATTATCACTGGTAGACGAAACTGCTGTGGTTTCTTAGTTAAAAGTATTTAGTTATTTCAAGGTACCCGAACTATGTTGATTTGTTGATGTTACTATTTCAGAATAATTCAATGATTGAGGACCTGATAAAATTGCGCAAACTGGATGCGCAAGTGGAGGATCGGGGACCATAGTGAATATTATAAGAGGCCTATGTCCATCAGTGGACTTCATTCCACAAGCTAATTACCAGACCCCTCGGCAACTGGTCGGTTCCACATCCAAGGGCTTCAGCGAGGGGCGGGGGGTATCCGTGGTGATTAACACACGGGAAAAAAGGGTAATTATATTTAAAAAATAAAAACTTTTAAAAGTACCTACTTGTGACTAATGTCAAACTCGAAAGTTCACAAGCGTAGCGCAATTTACTTGGCTACGTGCTACAGAATTTCGTAGCGTGCTACGAAACTACAGTTCAACTTCGTAGCACTGATTCAGACCAATCTAAGTTTGGAATTCCACAAATGAGCTGAGACTTAAGTTAAACGCAGCTTTTGTTTCTCATGTTTAGAAATACATTTTATTTTTCATTTTTTTTTTGCTACTATTGAACTGCAATGAGGTCACCCGATAAAGAACTTAGTAAGTTTAGCTGGTAGTGGGCTGGCCAAGGCCATATCTGTCGAAGGATCGTAGACGAGTCTTCGAGTGAAGATCACGAGAAGGTAAACTGAAAGTGGAATGCCCCCCCCCTCAACCAGATGCAATGACGACTTGAAATGACAATGACTGAGGTTGCAGATTGGATGCGGAAGGTCGAGGATAGGGAGTAATGATGGATGCATGTAAGGAACGTCTATTCCCACCTATTATGTGAAGTAGTTCTGTTGGCAGAACTACTGGTAACTACTGATTTTTACCCATTAGTTCTGTAACTTATAAGACTAGGCTTATATTATCCAGCAGTGAATTGAATAACAGGTGCAATTGAGGTGCCAGGAAAATATAGTGTGTTTTTCGATATTTTTTAATTTCCCTAGAACTTGAACCTGAAGTTGTAGTTATTATTTATTTGCAATTGGGTATACTGAATGTACCAAGGTATACTTGTCGGCACGGATATAGGACTAAGTCGTGAGAGTCTAAAATATTGTAGAGCATATTTTGTGCATATTTTGGTTCCAGTAACTTGTGCTTATACCTATATTTGTACTAGAATATAAGTAGTGAGGATGAGAAGTTTCAAGGAGAGAGGCAGAAAGCGAGAATGAATGTTGAGATGACTCCAACCACAGATGAACAGAAATGAGATGAGGGCAAGAGGAAGATGATATGTATTATTTGTAAATCAAACTATGTTTTAGACTGTTTTAATTTTATTCCTATCTCTCGATCCATCATGGTTGGCTAGTTGAAAACAGACAGCCAAAGTTATGCTTGCATCGTGTTATCAATCAATTTGGATAGATCTGAGCCATTTGAATATGTTGCCCGACAGTGGTGGAATGATCGATGGCATTTGAAATTTAATTGATACAAATCATCGAATCGAATAAGAACTTTAGGGTTCTCTTTCGTAACTATTTTTATTTATGGAACGTCAATTTGAGTTCACCTCGCCTGATGGTAAGCTGAAGGCAAAGTCTCAAGAAAAAGGGTCACCATTACAAACACGTACAGTATACAATGTTGGCGCTCAGATTGACGACCTTATCAGATGCTTTTTCATACCC
This sequence comes from Pelosia muscerda, assembly GCA_963691645.1. NCBI lineage: Eukaryota > Metazoa > Arthropoda > Insecta > Lepidoptera > Erebidae > Pelosia > Pelosia muscerda. Next base: position 3,332,530 of record OY829098.1, on the reverse strand, counting down.
CGCTTAAAGGACCTTTGGTAACCAGCTATAAAACATGCTATTTTTTCTTGCTTTTATAACCAGGCAACTAAAGACCCAAAGTCGGTGTTAAAGTTGGTTCGAGTCCGACATAACCAATCTCCAAAAAACTCGCAACTAACCATAACGACCGACCGACGGCTTAAGATGCTTTCCGATGGAACCAAGGCCCAGAATGATGAGGTCTAACTGTCTTAAGAATGGTCACCCATCCCAAAAGCGACCTACCCCAAAGAGAAATAGACTTGAGCGTATGAATGTATTTCTTTTACATACGAGTAGCTCACTTATAAAGGTATTAGTTCTAGTTCTTGACAAGTCAAATAAAACGAAAATCTATGAGGATTACTATTTGATGCCTATTTTACTTGTCTTTTGTTTGTTAACATTGACATAAATGAATAACAGGGTATGTAAATCAAATGTTTTCAAATAAATATTGCTATAATCGAGATTGAGGAGGCTCGCATCATCTTGAGAAGTGTTTTGCTGTAAGCTGGTTGCTTTGGTTGGGAAGCGAAGCAAATTGCATTGTTGGTTGCTACTTCGGTATGTAGTCTGTCCAATGATTTGGTAAGATGCGGTCACTGATTCAATTAGACTGATGATGGTTAACTGAAAGTGGAAAAAAAACCTTGTAGTACATTTTCAATGTAAAATAAAATGTAAGATAATTTGCTTATTGTACGTTTCTCTAATATGTCTGGGAATTGAAGATTTCAAAAGAATGTTTGAAGGATATCAATTATTTCATGTCAAGTATGTATTGTTTATTGTTCCGTTTTTACGAAATCATTTTGTAATATTCAAAATAAAGATTGTTGTAGGTAGTATATTTTCAATGGAGATTATATAATATGTACTGATTGATTGACATTTATTTAGGTAAAGATATTGTTGAGTGTGTTGTTGTTTATTTATGTGAATGCTTTGAATAATTTCAACTATATTGTTCTCTTAAGTTTGCGATATTTTCAGGATTAAATGATAAAGATTGTTGTGGTATGTTTTCAATATAGAATATAGATTCAATATAGATAAACATAGACTATAGAAGAAGAATAGAATGTTATACACTTGTAATTCTTCACGATATTTCTCGTAATATCGTGGGGAAGTACAAGTGTGTGATCAACATTATAAATAATTAAATAATGTAAAGTGTTGTTTAATTAACTACGATATTTACATAACGTAGTATTTATTTATCATAATATATTTATGTCTGTTTATAATATTTGTCAACTGACAATCGCGAAATAATCTTCCAGGAATTTCAACTGTTTACTTTTAAATCTATCGAATTTCATTATTTGTGATATAATTTCACGCTATTTGTTATAAAATGACGGTATGTTGTAACTTATTTTCAATGTAGATTATAAAACGATCCGTGTTATTGTTGTGTCATTTGTAGGTTTATTGTTTTGTTTATAATAACCTGTACCCACGTTTGTTTATTGTCTATTGACTTTGAAAGAATCTTCGTACGGTTTCGAGGGCATTGTTTCGTAAATTTGCGAAACAATTCCATTGTACTCGCATTAAAATTTATATTGTATAGTTAATAGGTTTATCATTCATATTAATGTCTAGTGTAGGCTTAAATGCTTTAGTGAAGAACGGTGTTTAGAAAGATAGTTTAATTGCAATATGCAAGTATGCGTTTAGAGTAGAGTAATAAGATACTGACTTTAATTTAACTTAGTTTAGTTATATGTATATAAAACCGTGCATCGAATCGCACGACTTACTGCTTTGACTCACGTAATGTTGTCCAAGAGACGAAGTATATATTTATTATAACCACGAGGTCAATTATAGCATTCCTTTTCGAATAACTACTATGAGTAATATCGTTTATCGCCAGCGAAATGACTAATAATTTCGGACGGAGTCTGGTTTATTGATAATATCGATAACAGCGGAATGCATTGAACAATCAAGATATTGAATTGTGGTTTATGCTCATTTAGATATTATTGCAGATAGAGGTAGGATTAATTTCGAGTTTAAATACAGTCCGCTGTTTATCGATGACTATACGATTGTATTCGCACAGCAATATACTGTTAGTGAGGTGTCCTGTGCTGGCTGCAATACTCCTCGGCCGCCGTGCCCGCTGCCAGCTCGTGCCACTCTTCAGCTGGTCATTTATGATTCAAGCGACGACTCCCATGTTGTGCCTGTCGTAAATCATGCAACAACAGTCGCCGTGCAGTACAAATCTGAAACTCTTCGCTTAAATCGCAATATAGCGACGCATAGCCTTATTTCTAAAGTTTAGGTACAATTCGTTGTAGTCCGACCGTCAGAGAACGTGCCCCTCTGTGCGTAACTCGTCTACGTTAAGCGTAGACGAGCCTCCAATAATGTTTGTAAGTTGAATTCTTTGACTTACTTTTATTGAGTTTTTTTTATTGAGATCGGTTTCACCCCCTCCCCTTCGGGTTCGTTGCGATATCGACAGTCGTACTTACATAAACGTAATGTTTCATTCATCAGGGAATGGTGCGGAATGGTGCACGCTGTAACTGGTGGGGTAAGGACCTACCTGAGTGGTGCGTGCGGAGTGGGGTGACGGTGCGGAGCTGACGGCCCCACCTCGTGCTGGATTGATTAGCTGCAGTGCATGTCCAGCGCGCGCGCGGTCAGGGCCAGTGCACGTGTACCGTGCACACACATGGGCAGTGTGCGACGAGTGACGAGAGCCGACGCGCCGAGGGCCGAGTACCTTCCGTCGCGATGCCCTGCCGAGCGCGGCCGCGGCACTCGCGCGTTTAATTCAACTCGGGTAGTTTCGGTCGATGCGGTTCCGAGGGAGACTCGCGCATGACTACATCGGGGTTTGGTCCCGGTGTTGCAAGCATTACGCGGTGCGCACTATGATCGCGCACGATCGATACGTTCAGACTTGCGCTGCGGTGGGCCGGGTCCGACCCCGAGCCAGCACACGAACCACTTTATTTATATGATGACGTTCGAAATCGACGTCATAATGAAAATTGAGCGGCCAATGGATGCCATCGGGCGAGCGATCCCGGCGCACGCGCCGCTAGCTGCAGTGCCCACGCAGCCGCAGTGCGCATGCCCGGTGTGAGCACAGGTCAGTTGAATCGTGCCTATCGCTGTAGGAGCGTCGCTTTAATTAACGAAGATACTCCCACTTATCAAGGTCGCCCGGTGACCTAATGCCGTAGCTGTAGGTATTATATTACCGTTTGACGTTCCAGTGTCGCGCGAACAGAGTAGGATACGAAAGGGATCGTGTAATATTGTTGAACGGTTGTTGTAAAAGTAATAAGGCTGCATTATTTAGAGGGAGGTCCTGAGCGATGGTGGGGTGGGCGGATGTTTCTGCATCTCGTTTGCGCCGACGCAGCACATCCCACTGGCCAGTAGGTTAATTTTATTCGTAACTGTATATACCTACAAACTTTGTAATACTGCGAATTTGAAAACAAGTTTGTTTGTTAGTTGCTCTCAAACGGGTGGATGTTTTTACTTGAGTTTCGTAAATGGAAAGCGACGACTATTTCTCTTTTCCGGGAATAGAGGTGGAATGAATGTGTAGGGGGAATGAGACCAGTGTTACACGTCATTTATGAATAAGTAAATATTAAAGAAACGAAAATAAATGATCTACTTAGGTATAATTTTATTAAAATTAATTGAAAGCTTAATTGTAAGCTTCGGCAGAATGTTTTGAATTCATTCCGTCGTTTTTTATATAACTTAGGTGGCAGACAAGCACACGGCCCACCTGATGGATGGCCTCTGATATGGATAGACTCTTGCCTATGGATGTTTCCAACAAAAGGATTTATCACACTAGTACTGCTAACCCAATGGGACTTTTACTCTGTAATGGTCTGGTCGCGGATTCCAGATTCATTTACACATTCACTTGCAAATTTGAAGTCGATAGGTATATTAACGTCTTTAATCGTGCGAAAGATCCCCACGGAACCCCCCACAGGAGCTGGTTGGGTAGGTTATGTCGGACTCAAACCGTCAAAAACGTACATAACAGCATATCCTTCGCACCCCGGCAGACACGGGGCCCTCTCTTTCGTAATGACCCCGTCGGGGATGTATTAATGCCTGGCAACTTCATTAAAACTAACCATAAAATCAGATAAAGCATAATGAGGCCGTCAATCTGACCGCCACCATTGTAACACTGTACGTGTTTGTAATAGTGACTCTCTCTCCTGAGACTTTGCCTACAGCTTACCATTAGGTGAGGTGAAGTCAAATTAACGTGACAGAAAAGAAAGTAGAAAATGTAATACAAAATTAATAATGGCGAGACGCCAATGTCAAGTTTTTCAAGTATATCTACCAGAGCCACGTTAACCACGCCAGTAGGTAGATTTGTTTCCATGTGTCCCCACGAGATCAGGTAGTCGATCAGGAATCAAGTTTCATTTCAAAGAGATAGTTAACGGATTTTAAAACGGTCCTAGAAATGGGATACTCTTACCTCGAATAAATACACTAGTGGAGTGTGTTAACACTGTACTCCGATGTCGGAATTTATTTTTAACCGAGCTTCTAAAGAGGAGGTATGTTTCCCACAAGTGCCTGAGTGTTTGTAATTAAGCACTGGGTATCAGTTTACTTATCATTAAACCGGTATTAAGAACACAAGTGTCCTTAGAGAGGTATTCTAAAAATTACAATGTATTTATCAAAATGAAAGAATTGTGAAGAAGACTACAAAAAATTTAATATGTTAATCATAGGACTGGGGTACTAATTGTTCTCAGACTATTTACTAACCACCCCAAACTCGGCGCTAGACGGTAACACCGTGGTCCGTACACCCGAAGGGAGTCATTTCGAAAGAGAGGGTCCTATCGCCGTGGTGCGAGGGATATGTTTACAGCTATCGCACCTCCGGCAACTAAAGACCCAAAGACGACGTGCGTTGTAGTCGGTTCGAGTCCGACATAAACTGTTTCACCGGCTCCGGTGGGATTGGTATCTGTTGGAATTTTGCGCACGAAAAAAAACTATTTATTAAGAAAAAAGTCGTTATCAACAGAGTTGATAACGATTTTAATTTCATTAAATTTTGGTTCACTAACTTAAATACCTACCTGTGGTTTAACACCTCACTTTAATAGAGTTTCGTTTTAAATAATAAGGACTATTGCCACATTTTCACGTTTCTTATTTGAAATAAAAGTTCATCTAACTTGACGGGCAATAATATTATACTGCCATCTAGTGGTAGCTTAATATTTGTACTGTTTCACTCTAGAGCAACATTTTGTTCCTACATAAGTTGGTAGGTAGTTGTATGGAATTATAACACGTGGCATAAAAATACAGTCTTCCAGTTTTAAGTTTTAACAGACGGGAGCAATCTTCTAGGGTTAACGTTTCTTGAAGGTTAAGTTATAATAGTTTTGCTACTCGATAAGAGATGGCGCTTATTTCAAATTCTTTTCAGGGTAATTGTATACGCTTTTTTAATAAGCTCCCTAATGAGATTAGGGATTTGCCTATCAATAAGTTTAAAAATTTAGTAAAAAAAAAGTTATGTCAAAAAGCTTATTATAAAATCCCGGATTATTTGGATGATAAACAAGCCTGATATATATTTGGATATATTTGGATGATAAACAGCTCATTTCCAATGAGCTGTTCACTCAACTTGCTACTCAGCTAAAATTTTGTATCTAGACTAAGTAAATTATTGTAAATAGACTAAAAAAAAGAAAAGCCCGCTGAGTTTCTTGCCGGAGTCTTGTCAGGTCGGGGCCGCGTTTCGAATCGGTGCCGCGGTGATCCATTTGCATTTGATAAAATATTGTTGATATTGACGGTTTGTAAGTGCCGTTTACTGGTCTATGCAGAATAAATGATTTTTGATTTGATTTGATTTGATTCTTGAAATCAGTAGTGATAATATTGTAAAATATGTATTCTTTTAGATTATATTTTCGATACTTAATGATTTATATGAATAAAATTAAGATTATTTTGTGAATTGATACACCTACCTATTGCATGTATTTGAAATTATAGCCACAAAATTAAAGTACAAACTTTGCTTCAGAAAATAAATTGTATGGTTTAGGCGCATTAGGGCTAATTCTCATTATGGCAACCGACTCGCTAATGGACTACTTCTCATTATGGCCACTTCTCATATTGGCTACTTCTCTCTTGGGCTACTTCTCACTTGGGCTACTTCTCATTGGGGTAAGTACATATACCAAATAATTATAGGTACGTACCTTCTAGATACTTCGTGTTCTGAAGAAACACTAGTTTTTTACTTAGTAAGTACTTTACTGAATACCTAATAAACCTATACCTGGGTCCGAACGGCCAGAAAAACAAACTAGTTCAAACTTTTCGGTAGATGGCGCACATGTAGACTCACATAAAATATGTGACTTATTTTGCACGAGAGTCTAAAACCACACACTCCATATCCCTGCAGTAGGTATCGGTGTGTGACTAAACAACTGTCGTGGCCGTCAAGGTAGAGACCGTTATTCCAGGGACAGCACCCGTAACGGTGGCCACAATGCTTTGGATGGCACTCTTGCTTACCATCAAGTGAGGTGCAGTCAATTCGATGAACTAATTATAAAAAAGAGCTATAAATTATTGTCAATATCGTTGTATTTTAGCCTCCGTAGCGTGGAGGTATACACGCGACTGCTACGCACGGACAGGGCGCGGGTTCGATTCTATCAGCTTGGGAACAAGAACACTTAAGACCCTAGTTTAAAAAAATGGTATCTACTTGTAAATAAAACTTTTACCTATTTTATTTTTTTCTAAAGTAATCCCCACGGAACTAGAAGAGAGCGACATAAAAGGCAAACACATTCGAAAGGATGAGTTTCTTACATTAAATGTGTAGAGAAATAGACTTCCTTCAGTCTACGTGTTCCGTTAACTTTTTTATAATGTAAGAAAACGAGCGCTTCGAAAGTGTTTGCATATTTTTATCACATTAAAGGCCCAGGATATATGCCCTAAGGTATACCTAATGGATGTCTATAGAGCTATAGAGGCAAACCATCGCTCCAAATGTCAATTTAATCCGCTCTATTCACGTCTTGTCTCTTGGGTATTACACCTCTTTCATTAAGTTCTTTGAGAAACTTCAGCGAGTAGGTACCTACGTACAGGCGTGATTTCAGTACGATAAATACTTATTATTGCTTATTCCCATAGATTAATATACCTATTGCTTATGCCCATTGTACAAAAATGATTTAATAATATAGGTACAATTTTTTTACAAATAAGTTATGAGGCCATTGCTTTTCAGTAAAAAAATATAACCTCCTTACGAATGCCAGCATCGTGTTGCATGCACAGTCCACTACACAAACGTCACGTATTTGAAATAAAAAACCTAAATTTAAACTTGGAACGTGGAACAGTGCGGCATAATTTTTAATGCACACGTATACTTTGAATAGATCCAGAAGGTACTGGGATTTAAGATTAAAAGTTATATTTTTAAGTTACTTTATCGAATTTGATAGTTAAAGATGCGTGAATGCATATCCATACACGGCGGTCAGGCTGGAGTGCAAATTGGTAATGCCTGCTGGGAATTGTATTGTCTGGAGCATGGAATCCAGCCCGATGGACAAATGCCCTCGGATAAAACCGTCGGTGGCGGTGACGATTCCTTCAACACGTTCTTCAGCGAGACTGGAGCCGGCAAGCACGTGCCAAGAGCGGTATTCATCGACTTGGAACCCACCGTAGTAGATGAGGTACGCACGGGTACTTATCGCCAGTTGTTCCACCCAGAGCAGTTGATTACAGGCAAGGAAGATGCCGCAAACAATTACGCGCGAGGGCACTACACCATAGGCAAGGAAATCGTAGATTTGGTGCTAGACAGAGTTCGGAAATTGGCAGATCAATGTACTGGCCTGCAAGGATTTCTAATATTCCACTCGTTCGGTGGAGGCACCGGCTCCGGTTTCGCGTCTCTACTTATGGAGCGCCTCTCTGTTGACTACGGTAAGAAGTCGAAACTGGAATTTGCAATTTACCCCGCCCCACAAATCTCCACTGCCGTCGTTGAACCGTACAACTCTATTTTAACAACACATACAACTCTGGAGCATTCTGATGCCGCATTCATGGTAGACAATGAAGCTATATACGATATTTGTAGAAGAAATTTGGACATTGAAAGGCCCACCTACACGAACCTTAACCGTTTGATCGGCCAGATCGTATCGTCAATCACAGCGTCTTTAAGATTTGATGGCGCTCTTAACGTCGACTTGACGGAATTTCAGACCAATTTGGTGCCATATCCACGTATACATTTTCCTTTAGTGACATATGCACCTGTCATTTCCGCCGAGAAGGCGTACCATGAGCAGTTGTCTGTGGCAGAAATCACCAATGCGTGCTTCGAGCCCGCCAACCAGATGGTGAAATGCGACCCACGTCACGGGAAATACATGGCGTGCTGCATGCTGTACCGTGGTGATGTAGTGCCGAAAGACGTGAACGCTGCAATTGGCACGATTAAAACTAAGAGAACAATTCAGTTCGTGGACTGGTGTCCGACAGGATTCAAGGTTGGTATCAACTATCAGCCTCCAACTGTGGTGCCCGGTGGAGACTTGGCTAAGGTGCAACGAGCTGTGTGCATGCTGTCAAATACGACTGCCATTGCAGAGGCGTGGTCACGGCTTAACCATAAGTTCGACCTTATGTATGCCAAGCGAGCATTTGTACACTGGTACGTAGGTGAGGGTATGGAAGAAGGTGAGTTCTCAGAAGCCCGTGAGGATCTTGCTGCTCTCGAAAAGGACTACGAAGAAGTTGGAATGGACTCCGGTGAAGGCGAAGGTGAAGGCGGTGAAGAATATTAATCAATAGTTCCGGCGCTAGTACTTTAAATTTTTTCTACTCTTACTATGTAATTTTAAATGTTTGGTATTTATCAAAAATATACAAGTGTTTGTTAATCTCAGATTTTTATTTTCTTACAAAGAACTTTAATATCATTTATGCCTACACACAATCACTCCGCCCTACAGAATACCGCGGCTAATAACCTCCTTTTGGTCCATTAGGGCCCATGTAACAGGTCCGGAGTGTCAAAATCTTCTTCCTCGTAGTCAAACTTTTTGGTCAAACTAGTTTGACTATGAGGAATTACGTTTCCTCGTGGTCAAACTTCATTGACATTGCACCCTTTTATCCCTCCCTTGTCTCCCCGTATGCTTGCAGTTTATATATGTACAGTCAGGTACAGTTATAGTTAACCTTTAGGGCCATCTTGTCCTCTATATCAAAATGTCTACTGTATTGAAATTTCCACTGTACCAAAATATCATCACTGTACCAAATTGTCCACTGTATCGAAATGTCCATTGTACCAAAATGACCACTGTACCAAAATGTCCACTGTATCGAAATGTCCACTGTACCAAAATATCACTGTACCAAGATGTCCACTGTACCAAAATGTCTACCCCAATTCCCCCTTCAGAGCATAATGACCAAAAAGCAAAATGAGCACTACAATCAAAATGTTCAATATGCAAAATGTTCAATATGCAAAATGTGCTAAACGCAAAATGTGCTAAACGCAAAATGTGCACCACAAGCAAAATGTGCAGAACGCGAAATGTACAATAGATACTTAGGACATGTTCACAACATTTTTTAATTATTTTTTTTTAATTTGATCAATAGTCCAATCAATAGTAGTAACCTTAGGTCTAATTTTATATAATATTTTTTAACAGACTTCCGCAAAGGAACAAAGGTTCTCAATTCGACTTTTTTTTTTATAATTTTTTATGTATGTTCGCCGATTTTTGGATCTTGTATATTTCCGATTTCAAAAATTCTTTTTGCATTGGGTTCGGTATAACTCACAGGTGGTCCCACATCATGGTTAGTTATATCGTGTGAGTTATACCGAACCCAATTAATGGCAATAGGATGGGTGATTTAAGGACACAAAAGTTGTGGAATTTGATCACCCAGGTCATATCACCCAGGTGATCATAGTGGAATAATCCAGTTACATCAGTTACGTTGTCACAAGGCACATCAAACTTTTGCTACCGTACCGCTAAAACGGCTGTAATTCAGTCCGAAGTCGAAACTTGCAGTAGTCCGGTCAACCAAGACTAGCAACCGAACTACTGCGACTAGAGGATTGTCCTCAAATTTCAGCCAGATTGTTTTAGACCTAGTTATTTTTGGACATTATTTTCAGGACATGTTTTTCTTGACATTTACTAACCCCTATCATTCAGCTTGGTGCATTAAATGGCCGATCCAGTGCCATACAACAGAATATTTCAAAGAATCTCACAGCTTGGAGAGTAGTAGGCAAACAAAAACCATATTCATGTAATATGCATGTATTTATAGTACACGTACAATTTTTTTCTTTAAATTTCATATCTACTTTAACACTTTGTTATATTTCTAGGTATTCGATATATACGGTGCAATACATTAAACTGATAAGGGCTGCTTTTACACTACCGAAACCTCAATGGTGTCCATCATCAGTAGGCTTCTGAAAAAAGTAACGTCATCATGTAAATTAATTCGATGGGTTTCAATACTTGTAAGACGATTACAACTTTCCCTAGGACTTTCAGCAACATTACTTGGATTTACTGACAATTCTCTAAAGCATTTAGTCTGCTGGCTGTTCAAATCAAATTTAGATGGGGAAAAATTAACGAGAATGTCTAACCCAGTGAGAGACTTTTGTAGTTACAGGAGGAGCTTCCTTAGTTGCGCTCGCAAGACCTGGTTCTTTACTGTTCCACTGTGCGGCCTGGTCTTTCTTCATTCTCATGAAAGCTTCAGCGATTCTCGTGACCGAGACGCTGATAGGCTTGCCACCAAAGTCATATTCCTTGAAGTCGCGACGAGATCTGAAACAGAGTAGGCATATTTCAACGTCTGTTCAAAGGAATAAGATTAATAGATATAAAATACTAGATAGAATACAGAAAAAGTATTCTGAAGAGAAGACAGTACTAAAATGTTGACTATTACTAACAGTTATTCGTACAGTCACCTGCAATACTTCATTATGTATACACTTTGGAACTTTGTCACAATAATAAATGACACGTCAACATTACGACATGTAACGGTAAAATTCTACTAGTTTAATGTGAAAAAGTTCTAAAACGTATACATATTACTGCAGGGTGATTGTACATAATTCTGTTCTTAATGTTACTTAATCGTTCTACTAACATTCAAAAACCTAAAACTAGTCAAAATGTAAGTTTACCTGGTTACCCACTTCAATAACATAAAGACGACGTAATACAGATGTACCAATGTCTTGGCGATTATAGTGACGAACACCACGAAATTAGCGACCAAGAAACAAACCAAGATAATGAAATCCATCACAGCATGACTGATGTAGCCGTCATGCTTCGTGAAGCCCCTGATCGGACAATACCTTCGAAATAAACCACATATTGTAATAGCATAAAATTATACCAAAAAGATCAGCAGATGGTTGTTAATAACAAAATAAATAGGGATTCTGATGCTATCAAACAAACTTTAAATGAATATGTTTAGTTGGAAACTCAGATTGAAGAACTTTCCAGTTACTGTATAACTAGATAAATAACAAATATATGAATTTGACCGTTTCAAAATTACTAATCAACATTATATAGAGATAGATACATGTCTCACTTTAAGTTATACGCAGCACATTTGTCATAAAACTTTTCTACCATCCTGAACATAGGTTTCTGTCTGAGGGCACTTGGTTTGCCAGCATTCAGGAGGCGACAAAGGCTCTTGTTGTGAGCCAATAAAGAAGCGCCCGTCATATTTTCTTCTTCAGCAATATATCTAGTACCAAGAACCTTGCACTTGCATTTATTCGTCCTGATTTCAGAACACGTGCAGGGCATTATTACAAGAAACTATATTTTTTCAAACTGTCTTTAAATATATTCACTTTGCATATCGGTTTCCTTTTGAGCAAATTTTCAGTTATGTAGCCATTCTATTGGCTATTTAAACTGTTTTGTATTGGTAAGGTGTATACAAGTGGAGCCGGAGAATTAGATGTTTTCTCCGTCCACATAATAGTAATGCAGTTAAAAATGTGCTATTTTAGTGTTCTGCTTTTGCCTTCATATTTTGTGTGATCAATTTACTCAACACGTCAGGTTTGACAAATGTCTTTTAAGTTCTTCACGGCATAGATGTCTTGTCAAGGAATCTTCTTAGTAACTGAGGGAACCTCTTTAGATTCAATAAGGTACTGTGAAAGTACTAAGCTTACGTGAGAACATATTTGGCTGCGAAATAAGAATGAACTTTTGCCTTAATACTTCAAGCACCAATCACGACAAATTCTGCATCACCGTAAGGTTGACTGGTAAAAAATACCCATGGTATTTAGTCCACCTTACAAACCATTATATGTATACAAATAATGCATACATAAAATTCACTTTAAAAATCATTATGTATGCAAAGGAGGGGGGACGTAGGAAGCCTTCCCGAAGATCGAAACCTATGCTCAAGCCCTCTCCGTGAGTAGCAGCACTGCCCTGAAACTAATTACTACATCACTTTGGTAACTCAAAAATGCGGACGATTCAACAGAAGACGATGGATCTTTATACAGCCTGTAGTGGTGTAAAACCACTACTAATATTTTTTATCTGCATGCTATAATTAAACGCATATAAATTGTTATCCAACGTAACACGTTTCGTAAATGCACATAGTTACAAATTAGTTCTCTCCTAGCATGTAATTAAAGTATTATTTCGTTACATTGTTTAATTAAACATTGTCAAGTTTGGTTGCGTTTCTGGTGTCATATTTGATAATTAAGTACAACCATTGTATTAGAATAATTTATTAGCATAGTTAAAATGCTCAAAAGCCAAGGTTCCATACCGGCATCGAGCTGTCAATTGGCATGACACTGGAACGACATTCACGATTTACACTTCGAGCGAGAGGCATCGTTTTGTGCCGGCTCTTGAAGCATCACCAAGAATTAAGATGGCTAAGTGAATCACGGGAACTCTGAACGCGATGAATCGCGGAGTTTCCCGGCCATCATCCCTCATCGTGACGTGGTAGGCGCAGCGACGTACCCCGACGATTGCTGGCGTGCTGTGGCGCGCTTATTTCTGCGACGGCGTGGCTATCCTCGAGTCGACGTGTCCTCCGAAGGACTGGCACGTGGCTGTGTCAGTGCTGCACCTTTACGGCAAGGGTGCAGTGACGCCAAGGAGACACCTGGCCCATAACGCTCCTTACACTACGGTCCGGGAGCAGCCGCTGGTTGCAGAGTGACGGAGGCCGTGAAGACGGCGAGCGGCGCGCGATGCGTTGCTGGACAGGCATCAGATCACGATCGTTCGTGATACGAGGTATTTCACCACCAAGTTTCCTTATTACATGGCCATTCGTCCGCGTCGCGTGTGTTCGTTTGCCACCGAGGCTATATTTCGTGAGTGCTGTGCATCCCCGATGAGATGGACATATATAGATTAACTAGACATAAGGTCCACCATTGTTAACAGTATTCGTTTAATAATATAAACTATATATACTTGTCAGTGATATCTTTCATTAACATTCCCGAGGTACCCATGGTCAGATTATACTTACAAACTTCTAAGAGGTCCTTGAACCAATGGTTCAGTGCTGACCTACCGAGAGTACTATCCGATAGCACTATTTTAAAACTTAGATTCATTGTAGCTTACTTATAAACTTTTATATTCTTTCAACTCCAAGAGTACTTATACCCCTTTTATACGCCACAATGCACCCTCCCCCTTTTTTATACGCTACAATTGGCGCCCGAATAATATATTTTTAATCTTAATTACTTTAAATTTAACCTTTGACTGACCATTGGTATATCTCGGTGAAATTTTTCTTTGTTATCAAGACTTTGTTTTGACAAAATCAAACAACTTAACTTTTGCTATAATTTACATAAAATGGTGTTCACTGTATCTGTACAAATATGAATATCTTAGTTTATCCATGTTAAACCATATATTTAACATATTTTATACTTTAAATACAGATATTTTGATGGTTTCTGTTTACATAAGTTCATTGAACATACTTAACCTAACTTTTTTACTTGTCAATTGTTTAGTGAACATTCATATACCTATTTGCTGATAACATTTGTTAGAATAAACACAGTATTTGTTCTATAACTATTTACAACTTCGGTTTGAATCACACCAACAAATAACTTTAATATTTTGTTGTTAACTTATATTTATGACTTCTTATAGTCTTATTGTTACTCATTGTTTTGAGAAACATACAAACTTAACATTAGTAACTTGAATACACTAAATTGTTTTGATATTGGTGATGCTTATTTAATTTTTGTGTTTCTTCACTATTTGATGGGGTGATTCTGCAATAATTTGTTTTTATTTTTCTGTTTTTGTGCTACACATATAAACTTTTGTGTACATTTTTTTGTTCATCATGGCTGATGAACCAACTGTTTCAAAGCCTTTGGCTGTTGATGATCAGCATCGTAATGTCACTCTTAGGAAACAACACCAAGATGTGTACGGAACGCCACCAGAACTTGATGATGGTACTAGCTGTAAATCACCTTTAACTACTCGTTGTGATAAAGTCATGCAGGTCGTGCGCGATGAAAATTTACGATCTTGGAACATTAAATATTCCGGTGACTCAGATGTAGTCGACTTTTTCTTGCGTATTGATGATTACATGCGTAGTAGAGACTTATCGGAGACTAAAGTGGTTAAATGTTTCGCGGATTTGTTAAGCGGTAATGCCTTGGATTACTATCGGTTAATCCGAGACTCAGTCACTTCTTTTGCAGATTTAGAATTTAAATTTAAAACTTTTTTCTTATCTTGTGATGGTAACTTCATTTTAGAAAAGAAAATTAGGTCACACACACAGTCTGCCAGTCAACCAGCTAATCTGTACGTCCTGGAGATGTTGACTATGAATTCTAGGCTTGCTAATCCGTTACCTATGAATACACTTATGGACATTATTACACACAATATGTTGCCAGCTTATGCCCAGCTTTTTGCTTTAAATGACATAGATAATACAGATAAATTACTTGCATTAGCTAAACGATATGAAGCTTATACTAATATTTCAACACATATTAGTTATAATGCGAAATCTAGTAAACAGCATAAATCTGTTACGGTGGTGAAAACAAAACAATCATCATCATCTGATAGGAAACCCACTTGTTTAAAATGTAAGAAAATCGGTCATTTATATAAACAATGTAGAACTATACGGGGTATTGTTTGTTTTAATTGCGGCAACAAGGGTGTATTGACTTCCACTTGTTCTAAGTGTGAACCAAACATCAAAGCTAAATCATCTAAATCAGCTAAACAAAAAAACTAGTTGGCTCAGGAGTGTCTAGGCATAAACTAGCATCTCAACACTTTGGTACTGTCACTCCTGATATTTCAACCTTAGACGGTGACAACAGAATTTTTTTGAATTTTTCTATTCACAACCACACTTATCGTGGGTTGTTGGACACTGGAGCTAATCTTTCCATTATAGGTAATAATTACCATCATAATTTGTTACACTTGGGTTTCAAATTAGTTAAAACTGATATGGGAGCTACATGTGCTAACGGTTCTAGGGTTAAGGTAATAGGCAGCATGTCTATACCAGTTAGTTTTAGAAACCATATCTCTCATATATCATTTTTGGTTGTCCCTGATATTACTAATGACTTTATTTTGGGCATGGATTTTGTTCATGATTTTAAACTTTTAAATTTAAATTTTGCTAATATTCAGTCATCCTATGGGACCAATGAATCTCAACAGGATAATGTCTGTGCTATTATTCCCATGAGTGAACTCTCACCTTTAGAATCGCTTGAATTAAACAAAATCATTAATAAATTCAAATCTATTTCTACTGAAGAGAAAGGTTTAGGTAAAACTAATATCATTGAACATAGGATCATAACAACAGGTCCACCTATTAAACAAAGGTACTATCCTTTGTCACCAGCTAAGCTGAAAGCTTTAAATGAAGAAGTGGACAGAATGCTTGCGCTGGATGTGATTGAACCTTCTAAATCACCATGGTCCAATCCTGTTGTTATGACACCTAAGAAAGATGGTTCACTCAGATTTTGTCTAGATGCTAGAAAATTAAATGATGTCACAGTTAAAGATTCTTATCCATTGCCTTATATTAGTTCTATCTTAGACAATCTTAAAGGAGCTCGTTATTTGACTTCCATTGATTTATCAGCTGCCTATTGGCAGATAGCTCTTTCTGATTCTGACAACATTGATGGTTACGGTACATCATGTCAGAAGACAGCTTTTGTTGTTCCAAACCGAGGACTGTTCCAGTTCAAAAGAATGTCCTTCGGATTGTCCAACGCTGGTAGCGAAATGCAGCGTCTTATTGACTCTTTATTCCATCACAAATACGGTGAGAAGATCTTTGGTTATTGTGATGATTTGTTAGTCGCTACTCATTCGTTCTCTGAACATTTATCTATTCTAGAAGAAGTATTTGAAGCATTGAAAAACGCTGGTTTGACTATTAATTATGGCAAATGTGAATTTTGTAAGTCACAGTTGCATTATTTAGGTTATGTTGTAGGTTCACAAGGTTTACAAACTGATGAAAGAAAGCTACAGTGTGTAAGAGACTTTCCTACACCTGTTACAGCCCGTCAGCTTCGTGCATTTATTGGCTTATGCTCTTATTATCGTAGATTCGTCAAGAATTTTTCTACTATTGTCGCTCCTATGACAGCTTTAATAGGTAAAAAGAAGGGTAAAGAAGCGATCGTTTGGAGTGAGGAAGCTGAAAAGTCATTTTTAGCTCTTAAAGATGCCCTCACCCAAGCCCCAGTGCTTGCTTGTCCTGATTTTTCCTTACCTTTTCAATTACATACTGATGCTTCGTCAGTAGGTATTGGGAGTGTACTAACACAGGAAATAGACGGAATAGAGCATCCTATTGCCTTTCATTCACGACTCCTGTCGAAGACAGAGCGTAACTACAGCACTACTGAACGTGAGCTGTTAGCGGTCGTTGATTCTGTAAATCATTTTCGTCCTTACATTGAAGGCAGTCACTTTATTTTAGTTACAGATCATATGTGTCTTAAATGGTTAAAAACTTTAAACAACCCTTCTGGTCGTTTGGCTCGTTGGGCTATGCAATTAGCATGTTTTGATTTTGAGATTCGACATAGAAAAGGTAGCTTGCATGTTGTACCAGACGTCCTGTCTCGAGTAGAACTAAATGCAGTTTCATTCTCGGGGGGTAGCACTTCTAATGATGATTGGTATAATAAATTATTTAAAAATGTAACTTCCAATCCTGGTTTTCACAAAAACTATTTAATTAAAGACAACATTTTGTTTAGATATTCCAAACCATCATCTAGACTACATGAGGACACTTCATGGAAAATGGTCATTCCTCATGAGTTAGTACAGGACTGTATCAAAGAAAATCATGAAAATAAAGCTATACATCCTGGTACATTTAAAACACTGGCCAATATTAAAGCTAATTATTTTTGGAAAAATATGTATGCCGACATTAAAAACTATGTAACTAATTGTGATAAATGCAAGTCCCATAAGCATTCAAATAACATACCACATGGCTACATGACCAATCAGAAAAAGGTTGACTGTCCCATGCATACATTGTCCATTGATACAATAGGTCCCTTAGCAAAATCCTATTCTGGTCATGTGTATATTCTATCTATAGTAGATGTTTTTACAAAATTTTGTTGGCTCCACCCTCTTCGTACTGCTACCACTAAAACAGTTACATCTTTTATTGAATCTGAAATTTTACTTAAAGAAGGCACACCTTGTGTAATCATTTGTGACAACGCTACTATATTCCAAAGTAAGGAATTCAAATCTTTTTGTACAAAACATTCCATACCTAAAATTTTTTATAATGCTTATTATGCTCCTCAATCCAATACAGTTGAGCGCTATAACCAAACCGTTCAAACCTGTCTCTCTCTTTTGGTTGAGGATGATCAGCGTAACTGGTCTAAATATATACCTCAAATACAGCTCTTCTTAAATACTTCTGTTAACATTGCTACTGGTTATACACCATACTTTTTGGCTAAAGGTCGAGAGATAGTCGCGGATGGTGCACTGCATACACTGCGTGGCAGCACACCTGATTCGTTAGACGATCTTCAACTCTCAAGTAGGCACTCTAAAGCTGAAGCCTTAAATGACCTTGCTGATATTTTCCAACGTGTGAGCACTGCTTTGACCAAGGCGTACAAACAGAACGCCCACAGGTATAATCTGCGCCGCCGAGAGCTCCGGTTAAGCGTAGGTGATATTGTGTGGAGGCGAAATTTTGTACAGTCAAACGCAGCCAAGTTCTTTTCGGCTAAGCTAGCACCGAGGTTTGTCAAATGTAAAGTTGTTGGCAAACCATCCGATGTGGTTTACCATTTAGAAGACCTCAGCACGGGGATTGTAGGGAAATATCATGTCAAGGACATAATTAAAACGCCAGGAGGTGTGTAACACTAGTGTGTGAGACTGTACATGTGTTGGTATGTTTGTATCTATTTTTGCCTAAACAATGTTGACCTTTTTGTCAATGTCATTTTACTTTTGGTACCTGCATATGTATAGCTTCGCATCAGCAATGTGTTTTTGTTTGTCTGTCTTTAACTCTTTTCTCAGTAATGGAAATGAAGTTTCAAAGATAGAAATTTTTTCAGACATGAAAATTTTTAATTTTCATTTTTGACTTTTTGGTATTTGCTTGTGTAAATACACTAGTCACAGATCCTAGATCTGCTTTTTTGATCATTTTTAGATCAGTACTTTGGCCAAAACAATTGAAATTAAGTTTCAATTTCTTTGTGATATCACACTTACTTGTACTACTTGTATAAGATTGTATGTTATGGAAGTGCACTCCATACATTAGGACTTCTCAGGATTTACTTATCTTAGTTTTTTACCATTCTAGGTTTCAAAACAATGAATGATAAGTTCTTCTTGCTTGGAATTTTTAAGACTCAGTCTTAAAATTATTTATGTGATTCTTATCACTTAAATATAGTTATTTCTAACAATTTCTTTATAGATTTTGTACTCGGACTAATCATATGGTCTGACAACACTTGTTTGATAGCTTTTCAACCATTACAGGTTCGAAAACAATTCAATATAAGTTTGTTTTTCCCAGTACAGTTTCTTAGACTCAGTCTATAGAAACTTGTTTCCTTGTTCTTCATATCAGTCTCGCTCTGATATGATTAACTCCTTCTGATACCAAGTAGTTCTAGACTTCGGATAGTCTGCTTGTAGTATATCCCAACAGATTCCGGACCTGTTGTGGACTTTTACATATAAGTTTAGTTTTAGTATATTCCATACTTCACTCACTGGATTAGCTACCCAGTGTTGTTGTTGTTGTTGTTGTTGTTGTTGTTGTTTAGTACTTAATTCTTAGATTAGGTAATTGCTTTAGTCAAGTTAAATTGTTAAGCTAATCTTTAACACTTTTCAACTTAGATTTTTTTTTATTATACCTTTAATCATGGCTAGGTAAGCTAAAAAAAAAAAAAAAAAAAAAAAAAAAAACTTTTCATTGACTTTCAAAGTTTTTTTTTCCGGTTACCCCGGCTGCTTCGGATAAGGGGTTATCCTCTTTACTCCGAAGGGGGGTATTGTAGTGGTGTAAAACCACTACTAATATTTTTTATCTGCATGCTATAATTAAACGCATATAAATTGTTATCCAACGTAACACGTTTCGTAAATGCACATAGTTACAAATTAGTTCTCTCCTAGCATGTAATTAAAGTATTATTTCGTTACATTGTTTAATTAAACATTGTCAAGTTTGGTTGCGTTTCTGGTGTCATATTTGATAATTAAGTACAACCATTGTATTAGAATAATTTATTAGCATAGTTAAAATGCTCAAAAGCCAAGGTTCCATACCGGCATCGAGCTGTCAATTGGCATGACACTGGAACGACATTCACGATTTACACTTCGAGCGAGAGGCATCGTTTTGTGCCGGCTCTTGAAGCATCACCAAGAATTAAGATGGCTAAGTGAATCACGGGAACTCTGAACGCGATGAATCGCGGAGTTTCCCGGCCATCATCCCTCATCGTGACGTGGTAGGCGCAGCGACGTACCCCGACGATTGCTGGCGTGCTGTGGCGCGCTTATTTCTGCGACGGCGTGGCTATCCTCGAGTCGACGTGTCCTCCGAAGGACTGGCACGTGGCTGTGTCAGTGCTGCACCTTTACGGCAAGGGTGCAGTGACGCCAAGGAGACACCTGGCCCATAACGCTCCTTACACTACGGTCCGGGAGCAGCCGCTGGTTGCAGAGTGACGGAGGCCGTGAAGACGGCGAGCGGCGCGCGATGCGTTGCTGGACAGGCATCAGATCACGATCGTTCGTGATACGAGGTATTTCACCACCAAGTTTCCTTATTACATGGCCATTCGTCCGCGTCGCGTGTGTTCGTTTGCCACCGAGGCTATATTTCGTGAGTGCTGTGCATCCCCGATGAGATGGACATATATAGATTAACTAGACATAAGGTCCACCATTGTTAACAGTATTCGTTTAATAATATAAACTATATATACTTGTCAGTGATATCTTTCATTAACATTCCCGAGGTACCCATGGTCAGATTATACTTACAAACTTCTAAGAGGTCCTTGAACCAATGGTTCAGTGCTGACCTACCGAGAGTACTATCCGATAGCACTATTTTAAAACTTAGATTCATTGTAGCTTACTTATAAACTTTTATATTCTTTCAACTCCAAGAGTACTTATACCCCTTTTATACGCCACAATGCACCCTCCCCCTTTTTTATACGCTACAAGCCAGGAATTATTGGAACTTCGATGACAACTAAGATACAAAACTGCAATGCCGAATAGCCTAACGATTCCTTTCTTCACCAATCGCCTTCATATGGGAGAAAATTAGACAGAGACAACCACGAGAACAGCCGCTGTCAGATGTGAACAGCTACTATAAATATTTTTAAGTAGGGTAGGTATGTGTGAGAAAGTGAAATTATTGGAAAGTTTAAATACAAAACATACACAAACGCTCCTTTTGTGTTTAAAAAAATATTTAAATAGCAAAAGCTGGAGCTCCAGCTAGTAATTATTTTATTACATTGTGTTGTTAGGGAAACGCTCCCGAAGCCGAAAACACACTCCTAGTACCCATATTGGCATAAAAAATTAGATTTGGTAATTTTTATGTACCTAGTTGTTATAAATATGTAGTGTACCCCTCCGGAATCCAAAGGCAAATGGTAGAACTCCTACTACCATGTGCCTTCGGATTCTGGAGCGTTTCGCAAACACTCTATATACAGCACTACTTTACATGATCTCGGTGGTCATAACTCAAATACTAAACAATATCAACTAGTACGATAAAATAGTCAAAAATAAAAAATAGAAGCAAACTACAACTTTCAAAGAGATATCCTCGGGTCTGCCGAGAGATATGTCTTATATAATATCACCTCTGGCAATCAAAGCCTCATGAACGGCCCAAATCCACACAGATATCACCTCCATTGACTTTGATGGAGGCAGTATCCATGGAGGATTTACGCACGGAAAAATAGGTGATGCTTATTGTGTATTATATATTAGAAAAAAAATACCCAAGTTTTATATCGATAACCGGTGGGAGGAGCCGAGGGGATTTCCTCACGAAAAATATAAGGAGGAAAAATGGATACTTTTAAATTACTTACGCAGTTATGTTAGTTCCGGTGGCCTCATCTTGAACGGCAATTTTTTTCTGGAACTGGCATCTATTGGGTTAGCATCAAACTATCTTTAAATATATAAACATAACATATTAGTCATAATACGAGTATTATAGTCAGATTCTTACACTGACGAATCTGTGTATGATTTTAGATTGACATGGTCATTTACAAACTCAATGTTAACACTGTTGCAACAGCGCCGAAATATCGGTTACGTGAAGAAATTGGTAAATATCCCGATGGATTTAACAGTGAATTTGACGAATCTGTGTTGTAGGTACTCTAGTTGACTTAGACCTTTGGATGCAGTCGGTATCGTTATATCCACGAGTAAGTAAGTATACATAATTAGGAAGTAAGTATACAGTAAAAGTATACAATAATACACTTGTACTACTCCACGTTATTTATTTATTGAATCAGTCCGGTTTCACCTTGCGGCTTTCTCAAAGGTTTACATTGACAGTTAATCCATATTATTAATCCATATTAACGGTCGATATAAACCTTAGTTCTCTGTTGAAAGTGATAACGAATCACTTCACTGTTTTCTCTGACGTCATTGTTCTAAAAATGTCATATTTAAGTGATACAAGTTTCCAAACTAACGAGGTTAAGAGCACGTCCACTTGATATTGTATTCCATGACAGAAGTGAAACTTTACACGAACTTCTCTCATTGAAATAAAACTACTTTTTAACGGATTATATTGCGATTAATCCCACGACCATCGCTGCTGAAAACTAACCGAAACGTCGGGCTAAATGTAATTAATAGCAATGGAATGCGTTAAAATGTAATTTCATTTCAATACCAATGGCTGTTTATCTTAGCTCACCTGGTCAGCCATTGCGCTAATACAAAGACCACGTAGTATATATGTACCACCGTCTTAGTGAATAAAGTGATGAACACCACGAAATTAGCGATCATGAAACAAGCCAAAATAATGAAATCCTTCATTGTCTTACTGAAGTAGCTATCATATATTTTGAATCCCCAAATGGGACAGTACCTGCAAAAGAAACAGTACATATTGATAAAGGATAAAACCAGACAATGGCATAATATATCATTATATCTAGACAAAGTACAGAAAATAATGCTAAAAATTGGATTTTATACCCGAGCTTTTTTTGTCTGTCTTTTAAGGATGTGGTGCTATCAGTGGCGTGCATTGCATAGATACAAATAGAAACTACACACTCTATACAAATCAGATTGCAGATTTGGTAGGTATGCAGTCTCTCTTTCTCCTATGAAATCCACGATTGTTAATTACTTTGAAATGGCTAACCTATCTGAAAACACTGTGCACACTACTGGGTGCTATGGTAGCGGTAGCGTTGCTAGATGTCAACACAAAGTCTAGTATAGCTAGACTTTTTGATTGTTCTCATGTAAAACGTGTAATTTCACTACTATGATACTCCTACAGCCCACTTATGCAGATGTCTATGTCTTATCCTATTCGTAAATACTGCCACAATATTATTGCATGGCTGAAACTTCGAACTCGAAAAATTAGAAAAATTGTTGCATGTAAGAGATTGCAACAAAGCTATAAGTCCGCCAATTGTATGTAACTCATAAACTGTGTTGTCGTGTCCTTGCTGTACAAAACATACATATATTACTAGCGGCCCGGTACGTGCTTCGCTACGTATAAAGTGAAATAATAAAATAAATTAAATAAAAGAAGAACCGCTCGACCTATTTTCTGCAAATTTCACATAAACCATCTACTAAATAGTCCGAACTATTTGGTTTAGATAGGTGAGCCCACTCTTGAGTTATAAAATTACAACGGTAAGTGGCATTGATTTTTATATATATATAGGTGATGATGATTGATGATTGATTATCATTATTATTAAAGATTATTTCTTACTTTAAATTGTACGTAGCACACGTTTCATATACATTCTCAACAATCCTCAGCAAAAGACTGTATTTAGTCGTTTCTGATTCCTTAGAATTTAGTGGCCGATAGACGTTCTGATTACTGGTTAAATATGTTAAGCCCTCCACATCTTTTGCTTCACAGTGATACCCAGTGCCTAATATTTGGCACTTACACTGTTCTGTCTTATATAAAGCATATCTTTGGGGCATTTTCTATAAACATATAAATTGTTTTATATTTCGACGATTCTGTTTTACTGTAAAACCTGCCTATGTAACATTTGTAAGTACTCTGTTTATTGGTAAACTCTGAACAAGTAGACTATGATGTTATGATTCTTCTACTTATTATTTATTTTAGATGTTATGGTTGGTGATGGGTAGCAGAAGACAAGTGATTATATTATTCTCTTTGACAGGAGACAGAAGATTGTCAGACAAATGACATTTCTTTTTTTTCAATTCAGTAATTTTTCTTAATGGCAATGTTGATGCCACTTTGAGAGCTAAAACGGCGGCGTGCGGTTTTGGTTGGTCTGAATAAAACATAACCACACCCTATCTGTGGGCATTCCAAGTGAAAATAAAGTAGATAGACGTATATGTGTAACCCGCATGGATACGGATGCCAGATATAGGTACTTTTGAGGACTGATGGACGCTGTGATGATGATGTTGATATATATGTTGACACAATAGTTTATGCACAATTAATTATATAATGGTTTTTAAAGTTGGGTTAGAAGCTTTATGCCTATATCTCGATATGACTAGGTATCAACTATTAAATTCTATAGAAAAATATGTGAAGTGAATACCGTACAATGTATTTAAGGCAAAACGTAAATGCACAAGGCGCCTACTCTAAGGAATTCCAATTACACTTACCCGCATTGTGGTACAGTGGACAGCATTATCTGCTATTCAGATTCACTTGTGAATAAAATCACGGACCTGCAGTAAAGTTCAATCTATTTCTTAGGGTTCAGTACATAGAGGGTTAAAACGGAAATTCTATTAATAAAACTTCACTGAACCATGACACAAGCTAATAGTACAACAACTAATTTGTAGATAATTATAGGTGATGATTTCTGTTGCCGTTTTAACAATAATTTATATCTATAACTTAAGTACCTACTTGCCCAAGTATGATATATAATAGACACAAAAGATAAGGATTCTAGGAAGTCTACATCCTAATAAAGAATGTATAAATAATGTATATTTAATTTAATACTCTGAGACCTTCTCGGTAAACCATATTTCAACCCATCTGTTCTGCGTGGGAACAGTAGGCCGAAGACTCCGTACCTTGAGGGAGGCCTTTGTCCAGCAGTGGACTGCGATAGGCTAATTGAATTGAAAACTATTGAAGAAGTAAACAGTTACACTGGAAAGCCAACCCCAACTGTGTTAAGATAGGATTCTTATCGGCTACAGAAATAAATGAATCACTTAGTTGGTTTGAATTATTACACTTGTGAAATGATCTTTCTAAGGGACCCTACCCCTCAAAAAACTTTCACGAACACCGAACTTTTTACATAACTTTACAAAAAAATTAAAATGGTCCTGTCCGCCATTTAACGTCATTTGACAATTGCAATGTACTCATAAAACATGAAATATAACAAATAAATCGTAATAATAAAATTATTCGACACAAAATAATAAATATTGTAAAATATGTAATATACTAGTCTCACAAATTATCGGACTTTGTTCGAAAGTGGTGTACGGGCTTATTATGAAAAGGACAAACTGGATATGAACGGTACGTTGAAATACTTATCCAAATATCAATTATAGCCTTTTAAACCATCAATCAATCTATTGACCTATTGCAGTTCATAATATACAAACAAATATATACATAAATTGTACATACAACCGATATCTAGCTGGTGTGAATAAATTAAATACCGTAAATCGAGGTGAACAGAAATCCAGGGGTAGATAGAGATAAAATGGTCTATAGATTTCAAATAAACCTGTTATCAGAATGATATTTGATGAATCTGTCATTACAATAATAAACTACTACGTCCAAAGTTTCGTTGGACAGAAAATTATTACAGAGTTTACCTAACCATTTTATTTCTATTCACCCTTTGATCTCTATTCACCCCGTTTTACTCGGTACTAACTAGGTGTCTACTGGTTTGTACACAACAGAGATTTAAAGTGTTCAGTATGTTAGTAAGATCAATCCCAGTATCCTGTACTTTATATCTTCAGTTGTCTAGAATGGGACTGCAGTTTAATGGCTACATATGACTTTTAACTCACAGCTGCAATAGAATACATCATTATAGAACGTATTTGAGGTGTGTATTGAGTAGGTATTCTCTCTATAGCAAGTTATTAACCATAAAAAGTAATTTATTGTATCTTATATGTAAGTGTAAAATGCTATTTTCTATCAAATTATCTGTTGGTATCTTAAATACATAATAGGACTTATCTGAAACAATATCAGGCAGACCATAAATATGTTTATGAAGTCTAACATTTCTTCTCATATTAGGTATATACCTACGTATCAATAAAATACCTTGTTTTGTGCCGAACCTAGAAGTGTGTTAATTTCATTTAGTATTTAAAGTCAGTTATGAGATTGGGTACATTAGTTACCTACACAGCTAAAAATATTAATAAAAATGCCCACGAATTTGAGGTAATTAGTGACAATGGCCCTAGATCAAAATCTATGGGAAACATACATCCGTCCTTGCATCTTAAGAGCTTTCTTTGCTGCCAAATTTTCTTCACACGTCTTGCTACGCTTCAAATTGCATTATATTACTTATTAAATATAATAAAAAATGAACATATTTCGTGGTCAATGGATCAATATTTTTGTTGCAGCATAAAGTGGTAATACCTTAAAAAGAGTGCAACGTAGTCAAGATATATAAATAATGAATGAATAATAACGAAACGATACCTGGCCGTCTACATGAAATGCTTTAATGTAGTGTTACGGCATTTTAAAGTAGAGCGCAACACAAACATCTCTGAACATAGACCAAGGACTTATCAATAATAATAAGTATACCTAACACAAATTTGAAGTGTTCTAACAAAATGAATGGGTCAAAATACTACAGATCTTATAAAAAGCTACAGTATGAGTCATCTTATATCAATAAAGAAGATAGCCCATGCCATGGTATTGAAAATATATCTATTTTCGTTCAACAGAACAAAACAAAATTACGTAAAAAATATTCTAACGTAGTACAAAATTATTCGCAACCCACCGTTATTTTTATTAAAAATCTTACCGATTCACCCAAGAGTCGAAGGCATATCACAAGGCATATGAGCATGCCAGAAATAAATAAATCATTATTTTTTAAAAGAGCAATCAGATTACGCAGTAAAAGTTCTGATACAATCGCACAAAGTAAATATAGACCGACTAATACAAAACATATAATATCAAAATATAGTTCTAAAAATACCTATAATTTTTTAAAGTATATCAATATAAACCAAAGAAACTTTAAAGTTTACCGATGTCAAGTGACCGGAAATAATGCAGAAAATTGTAACAACTGTTGCTGTTCATGTAACTCTGATACCATGTTCGAGGTTATGAAAGACCTGTACGATTGCTACAAGAAAAGGAATTGTGATAACTGCAACTGTATCCTTTGTTGTAATTTACCTGCGGGAGAACGTGTCAAAGGAACAAGTAAATCACATCCTAAACTTAACCTTGAAAGTGCATTAAAAGAGATAGCAATGAAGGGTTTTGCTCTCCCTGAAGGTAAAACACCATCGGAAAAAAAGTTAATTGATAACATTCGCAATGATCTTGGTTTACCACCTGAGCCCATGTCTCAAGATATGAGAGAGAAGTACACTAACGCTGCCAACGCTGGGTTAATGCTGCCCTTAGAAGGCAAATCACCAAAACAAAAAGAAAAAATTTTACGAGACTTGCACGGCTTAGGCATACTGTTGCCCTTAGGACGCACGCCATCAGAAAAATCTCTTATAGCTAAAATACTAGGTAAAGGGTCTCAACGATTTGGATCATTAACTGAAAATATTCAAGATGCAAAACGTTCAGGGCTTTTGTCAGTAAATTATGAAGGAAAATCACCTGAAGAAATCGAAAAAATATTAAAAGAATTAGCCATGAGAGGAATACCTCTTCCTGAGGGAGAAGGACCAGTACTGAAAAAGCTGGCTGAAAAGGTTCGTACTGATTTAGGCCTTCCACCTGAACCTAAAACCCCTAGTATGAAAGAGAAACACAAAAAAGCTGCTGAAGCTGGATTACTATATCCATTGGAAGGTAAATCACCCGAAGAAAAAGAATTAATATTGCAAGGACTGGCTAATATGCAAATACCATTGCCATCAGGACGTACACCTTCAGAAAAAGCTTTGATTGCTAAGGTACAAAATAGACAAAAACTTGAGGAAAAAACAGCTTCAAATTTGAAAGAAGGAAAAGGTCCAGTTGATGAATGTATATGTGAACTTCTTGCACCTCGGCACCTGGCGAAGTTAGAAAAAAAGCGCAAAGCAAAAGTGGCTGGCCTACTTACACCTATTAAAGGTAAATCCAAAGATCAAAAAGAAAAGATATTAAAGGGTCTGGCAATGGAAGGTTTCCCACTTCCTAAAGGAGATACATCGTCTGATAGTAAATTGATAAAGAAGGTTCGTGCTGATCTTGGTCTTCCTCCAGAACCAAAAAATTCAGCTATGCGAGATAAGTATGCAAAAGCTGTCGAAGATGGCATTATGTTACCACTTGAAGGCAAATCGCCCAAAGAGAAAGAGAAAATTTTAAAAGATTTACAAGCTAGAGGAATACCTTTACCAAAAGGACGTACGCCATCAGAAAAAGCTTTGATACTTAAGATTTCAAAGGAACCACAAACACCTTCATCGTTAGCGTTGTCAGCCAAGAAACCCAAAGAAAAACTATCAAAGCCTCTAGATGAAGAAAAAATACGGGATCTTGCCATGAGAGGCCTGCCACTCCGAGAAGGTAAAACAGAGTCTGATAATAAATTATTAAACAAAGTTAGAGCTGATCTTGGTCTTCCGCCGGAACCAAAAACTCCAAATATGAGAAAAAAATACGAGAAAGCCGCAGAAATGGGGTTAATGGAGCCATTGGAAGGCAAGACATTAAAAGAAAAAGAAAAAATTTTACGAGGTCAAGCTAATATGGGAATACCATTGCCAAAAGGTCGTACGCCTTCAGAAAAAGCTCTTACTGCAAAAATAAAAGGAGAACCCCGGGATTTATCAATGTTACTGCCATCTGAAGAAAAAATGAAACTAGAGTCTGAACCTTCAGCAAAACAAACACCATCTGAAAAAATTAGAAAAGCAAAAGATGCAGGCCTGCTTACACCTCTCGATGGAAAATCGCCGGCTCAACAGGAACAAATACTACGTGGTTTAGGAATGATGGGAATGCCTCTTCCAAAAGGAAATACAGCTTCTCAAAATAGTTTGATAAATAAGGTCCGCATTGATCTCGGTCTCCCACCTGAACCTAAGCGTTCGTCAATGAGGAATAGGTATGATAAAGCTGCAGATATGGGATTACTACAACCTCTAGAAGGCAAAACACCGAAAGAAAAAGAGAAAATTTTACGAAACTTAGCTAGGTTAAATATACCGCTACCAAAAGGACGAACACCATCAGAACAAGCACTAATCGATAAAATACAAAGAGAAAAATCTACGCCTTCAGTAACACGAACAGAAAAAATGCGTGCAGCTAAGGCTGCTGGATTACTTACTCCGCTTAAGGGCAAAACACCAGCTCAAAAAGAAAAGATCTTAAGAGGGCTCGCCATGAATGGTCTGTCACTACCTGAAGGAAAGACGCAATCTGAAAAAGACCTTATAAACAAAGTGCGTCTTGAACTTGGTCTTCCACCTGAACCCAAGACTTCATCTATAAGAGATAAATATGCTAAAGCGGCGGATGCTGGAATATTAATGCCCCTCGAGGGCAAAACGCCAAAAGAAAAAGAGAAATTACTAAGACAACTGGCTGATGCAGGGATACCATTGCCAAAAGCAAGAACACCATCAGAAAAAGCCCTTATTGATAGGATAAAAGGAGAGCCACGGGCACTTACAAAAGTAAGCAAAACTCGCTCTGACAAGAAAGATGATAAATTAGGTAGAGAATCTTCCGCAGAAAAAATACGAAAAGCTAAAGCTGCAGGCTTGTTAACACCTTTAGATGGTAAAACACCAGAGCAAAAAGAAAAAATACTTAGAGGTAGAGCTGCCGCTGGGTTACCATTACCAAAAGGTAAATCACGTTCAGAAAAAGACTTAATAAATAAAATCAAAGCCTCTACTGGTTATGTAACACCATCACCGTCTGAAACGATGCAAAAAGCAAAAGCAGCTGGTTTATTATCTCCTCTAGATGGCAAAACACCATCAGAAAAAGAAAAACATCTTAGGCAAATGGCAGCAGCAGGCATACCTTTACCAGCAGGTAATACACCATCCGAACAGGATATGATAAAAAAACTCAATGCTATTCAGAAATCAAAATCTGATAAAATTAAAGCCTCAAAAGTTTCAAGTCGGTTGATATCTTTAAAAGGTAAAACACCAGAACAAAAAGAAAAGATTCTTAGAGGAATGGTTAAAGACGGTATTCCATTACCAGAAGGTAAAACACCATCCGAAAAGCAAATAATAGATAAAATTAGATCTGAAATGGGGTTACCTCCTGAACCTAAATCGCCTTCAATGAGAGAAAAATATAAAAAAGCTCAAGCTGCTGGTATCATAACACCACTCGAGGGCAAAACTTTGCCAGAAAAAGAAAAAATATTAAGAAAACTTCATAAAGAAGGTATTCCCCTACCAGTAGGTAGAACACCTTCAGAAAAACTTCTGATAAAAACAGTTAAGGCAGGTTTATCAGAACCCAGTACACCATTTGAAGAAATGACACCCGAAAAAAAGGAAAAACTTTTAAGAGGTCTGATCAAAACTGGTGAATCACTACCAGATGCAAAGACACCATCTGGTAAAGAATTGATTAAGAAGGTCCGAAAAGAAATGGGTCTACCACCCGAAGCCAAAACTTCATCTATGAAAGAAAAAATGCGTAAAGCTCATTCAGCTGGATTGATAACGCCATTAGAAGGCAAAACCCAAGCCCAAAAGGAAAAGATTTTGAGAGATCTTGCTGAAGCCGGAATACCTCTACCGGAAGGAAGAACGCCATCAGAAAAAGCATTGATACATAAAATTGAAGCTGAAGTAAAGAAAAAGCCAGATAAAGTAACCACTAAAGAAATTAAAAAACATGAACGTCCTAGCGAAGAGACTGACGAAGTAGGGGCAAAAAAATTATCCAACAAAATGAAGAAAGCTAAAGAACTCGGTTTAAGTACCCCGCTAGAAGGGAAATCACCTGAAGAAAAAGAAAGAATCCTGAGAGAATTAGCAAAACTGGGTTTACCACTTCCTGAAGGTAAAACCAAATCTGATAAACAACTGATAACTAATATTCGCATTAATTTGGGTCTGCCACCAAGCCCAGAAACAACATCAATGAAAAATAGAGAAGAAAAAGCCGCTGCTGCCGGTGTCCTTTTGCCTCTGGAAGGATTGACTCCAGCAGAAAAAGAAAAACTTTTAAGAGCTCAAGCAAAAATGGGTTTACCCCTACCAGAAGGAAGGACGCCTTCAGAAAAATCACTGATAAATAAAATTAAAGCAGAAAAAAGCGAAAAATCTATTAAAAAGCCAAGGTCAAGCAAATTAAGAAAAGCTAAAGAGCTTGTAGTGCTAACACCACTGCAAGGTAAATCTCCTGAAGAAAAAGAAAAAATCCTGAGAGAATTAGCAAAACTAAGTTTACCACTTCCCGAGGGTACTACTAAATCTGATAAACAGTTGATAACAAATATCCGCTTAGAATTGGGTCTGCCACCAAGTCCAGAGACATCATCAATGAAAAATAGAGAAGTCAAAGCCGCTGAGGACGGCGTACTTTTGCCTTTAGAAGGATTAACTCCAGCAGAGAAAGAAGAAATGTTAAGAGCTCAAGCAAATATTGGTTTAAAACTACCCGAAGGAAGAACACAATCAGAAAAATCTCTTATAAATAAGATTAAAGAAGACGTGGCTTTATCAAAAGTGCCTCCTGAAAAGATACGAAAGGCTAAAGATGCTGGCTTGTTGACACCATTAAAAGGCAAATCTCCAGCTGAAAAGGAGCGAATTATAAGAGGTAGAGCAGAAGCTGGTTTACCTCTACCTGAAGGCCGAACATCATCAGAAAAGTCTTTAATAAAAAGAATTGGAGCTGAATATAGAAAACCAACTTCAACCATAGCCCCGAAGGGTGGGAAAGTAGGTCGTAAACCTAAAGGATCCGAGTTATTAACGTCTTTAACTGGTAAGACTGCAGCTGAAAAAGAAAAAATTCTACAAGGCCTCGCTGAAGCTGGCCTACCCCTACCTGAAGGGAAAACTTCAACAGAAAAAGCTTTAATAAGAAAAGTAAAAGAAGAACATAAAGCAAAAAAAGCAGAAAGTAGAGTAACATGTGAACGAGCGTGTGGATGTGACAAAAAGAAAATCAAATTCAAACATAGTTACGTCAAAATTAGGGTAACGTCCCCTGATATTTCGTCACTTTGTCCTTGCCCAGATGAATGCATTCCAGGCGTCAAAGGCGGAGTTTTTCTTGATAATGATGGAATAAATGTTATTATCGAAAGAGCAGCTGACATATCTCAGTACAAGCAGTTTAGTAATATCAAATCGAAAAGTTTATTTCACGATAACAAAAGATCAGTTGATAAAATTAATTACGTAACTGACCCTGTGCCAATGTATTTCGGTGTCAAATGCAAGAATTGTAGCAAATTATTGACAAGTATGTACGAAGATCACAATTTGAAATGTAGCCCTAATAATAATAGTCAGCATTCCATGAAAGACATTCCGCTCACCTACTTCTCACTATCTAATGAAAGGTGTCATAAAACAAGGCAATATACGAATAAACTAAGAAGTTACTCCAACAACAAAATATGCGCTATTGAAGAAGATTACCTGAGTCCGATACCGAGTCATAATTCCCTGGGGTCTAGTTTGACAACTTTCCTTACAAACCCATCTACAGTAACGACAAACTCGTCTCAAGAAAGCTTCAATTCAATCATAATTATAAAAAGTGAAACATCTTTAAGCTTTAGCACCTCTTATGAAGAAATAAATTCGAGCAGTGTTATTTTTTCTGAACTTAGTGCTATTACGCTGAAATTCAACCCATATCTAACTTCGTTGTCTAATGTTGTTTTTAAAAGCAGCACAGTAGTTGATTCTGAATCCCTCACAAATGGAGTAAAATACTGCGCCGCAGACACTAATACAAGGTATTTGATTCCACTTTGCTTAAAGTACCGATCTAATCTAATAGACAAAAGCGAGTGACCGCCAGGTATTGTGTAGCAAAGCTTACGATAAATGATAGATATTTTAAACCATACCTGGAGGGGAATGCTATAAATACAGGAAAAAGAAATTATCAAATGCACCATTCATTTATTATCTGCACTCAAAAGAATTTTTAATTTTTTTTACCAAATTCGGTAATTGAATCGGGTAGAGTAAAAAAACCTATATTAGTACAGTATTGAACGTGACTTCTACGCAGGTTCGATCCCCGCTCAGTACAAATATTTGTCTGCATGACTGTATTTGGACTGGTCTGATCGTGCCTCAGAGTGCACGTTAAGCCAAACATCTATGGCAGTCGTTACGGGCAGTTGGGGCCCTCAAAATCCTACTAGCCTAACTAAAGAACTTCGATTTCGAAAATTTGGTTGTGGAGATCCAATTGCAGTCAATCCAATCGCTTCATGGATAATATCGAAGTTCAGCCGCATCTTAGTTAGCCGACCCCAACTGAGAGATATGATTGACCCTACTGATGAATAATAATAGTGCACATGATGTTATTTTTCGGATTTTTCCCTGATCGATACCAACTTATTAATTTCAAAAACTCGCTTGGCACACTAAGTAGCTTAATATTTAGTTGCATATTTGATTCTTTTTAAAAATGATATGCTTTAACTAGTATTCCGAGTGCTTTCCTACCAGGTAAGGTTAAAAATTCCACCTGATATAAACTGAAGTTCTAAATATTGTTCGGATACAAAAAACTTGTGAAGTAAAAACATCGTACATAATTATACACATGTATTGTAGACTCGCCTAATATCTAGGGATCACTTCACCTGAGGGATAGTGAACCTGGTTATACGTCAGTACTATTTACCTATTCTGTGCTGATGGGCTTTTGATATAGTACCATAAGATAGCTACGCCTATTGTGTTCAGTTGCATTAACATTATAATCAAAAAGTTATGCCATTTGCAATAATTTATTATATATATTACGTAACTATTGTTATTTCTCGAAATACTAACCTGACTGGTGATTCGTGTCATATAATCGTTACCGGTCTATAAAAGTGTCATTAGAGTTTGTCCTTTTGTATGACTGTAAACAGAAGTAGTAACTGCGTGTCATGGATATGAATGATAGATGGGTGAAGCCGCGCCAGTAACCTTCACCAAACCTTCTTCAAAATTATGCGAACACATCAGCGGTGACCTTCGGACTACGTGCGTTTCAAATCTAGTCATGCCACTTCTATTAGATTCCGGTAATAAGAGTGGACCCACGAAATTTTGACGTTATGAGTGATGACAATGGTATAAATGATCCAATTGTATGATCTCAGTGACATACAGAAAATCACCGATGGATTTAAATGATGATTATGATGATTCCAATGTTACTATATCTTTTTACTGTATTCATGTAAATTATTCATTCAAGAAAGACAATCAACAAACAAATAAGATACATATAAGTTATCTCTCATGTACATCATAAGAATCCTCAACTTTTGCCAGATTCAATTTGTGAGCATAAAAATAAAATTTGCTTATAATAATGATCAAAATAACGGTGTATTTTTAACACAATTTTATAAAAAAAAAAACCTTTTGGCAATTATAGCAAATTGTATTATGTAGATGCAGCTAGAATTAGAATATACAACCGCATTTATGGAGTATGGATGATTTAAGCAATCAACAGTACCCTACCAACATATAACCATACTTGAACCTGCTTCTTTACTCTTCTTAGCAGAAATAAATATTGAAGGAAAATAGGATATCTAATTATACTCTTTTCATGTGACCTCCTTCATATCATTATTAGTTTGAAGTGGCTCAGGGAAAAGGTTAGAATACCTGTTCCTTGAACCAATTCATATCATTTTTAACATGTTTCAGAAAATTGTTTTAGTTAAAACAGAGGTTGTAAAAAGATGGAATATTTATTTGACAGTGCCTTTCACAACAGAATCAAATTCTATAGATGAGGATTCTTGTGATATCAAAGGGGAGACAACTGATCTTTCTTCTTTGAAAAATTTACAGATATCCAGCAAGAAGAGGAAGAAGAAAGCAAAGCAGACTTATGTTGAAGTAGCATTTGAAAATAAACATTCACATTTAAATTAGTCACTTTACATCAACTTAAAACAATTTAACTGTTTATAAACGGTCGAAATAAATCACGCAAGTTTTTAGTATCCAAATAGTACGGGATAATATGAATTCTGTAATTAGTTAGTAATCTTGCAATTTAGAAATTGCCATGGCAGTCGCTGGCTTTT
This sequence comes from Pelosia muscerda, assembly GCA_963691645.1. NCBI lineage: Eukaryota > Metazoa > Arthropoda > Insecta > Lepidoptera > Erebidae > Pelosia > Pelosia muscerda. The sequence goes on along the minus strand of OY829098.1, from coordinate 3,297,021 downwards.
ATTATCCTTAGTTTCACTTCGCAGACACGTGTTTTGAGTGACCAATTGACCGGTTACCAAATTAAAAAAAGAAGCTTTTATCATCCTTCAAAAGTACTATTAATATACCTTTCCATTATCAAGTGCAGGTTTCACGCCTAATGCAAAATGTATAATGAATGTTATTTGACCACTTAAAGCACTTGTTTGTTTTTATTTTCTTAATCTTACAAAACAAAATACTTTGATATGCACTATAAAGTTAAATAAATATTAATAATAATATTTATATTTCTTACAAAGAGATTTTGGTAAATTTTAAGACCGATTTGTTTTTACAGTAGGGAGAATATTATTCGAACTTCGTTAATCGCAAAAACGGATAAAAGCATTTTAGTAAATAGAAATCAGATGCCAGATGATGTCTTCCAAGTCTTCCCGATGTCCTCGACAAAGTTAAACACTGTTAATCAAACAAAATGCAATACTAAACCCAAGGATGATGATAAAGAACCAGTAATAATTATAACCAATTTAAGCAGTGACCTTGACTTAACGTCTGTAGTAGAGGATATTATATCAAAGAAGGAATTTTGTGAAGCTTCTTCGCTATTTGTAGTAGTTCCATCTGATGAAGAAAATGAAGTTTGTTGTAATGGTTTGAATTGTAATCACTGTAATAATTTACCTGTGAATGAGGAGGAATCCTGTAAGTATGTTTTTATCTTTATTTTGATGTCCATTATTCATAAATTTATTAATTTATTTGTCTAAACTAGTTCGGACTCCTAACTAGCTGTCATTATAGGTAGTACCCAATACAATAGTGTAGGAATTTTAATTATAGTATCTATATATTAATGTATAAATATGTATATAATCTAAATATTTTTACTGACTCAAAAGACTGCACATAACTTCTTTAAAACATCAATTAAAATAAAAAATATCTAAGTCCCGTAACTAATGTGAGACAGTGCCACCCTTGTAAATTTACTAAGTGTAGGTACAGGAAAATTAGTCAACATCCTCAGCTAGCCGGTTTAAAGTACGAATCGCTCACGAGTCGCGACAGAGGCGCCTAACTCAGCCGGTTTGTGCGCGCGCGTGACGAATCTATCTGGCACGTATAACCCTATCATTCCTATAATATACAGGGTGTAAGGGGAACGCTCCCGAAGCGAGGGACCTTCGGCTTCGTAAGTGTATTCAGTCCAATCCTCTTTCGGAAGTTGCCATTATGATCTGATTATGAAATTTTGATGAGTTAGCGTTACGTAAGCTTAAAGCATGTAATTTGTATTTTGGTTACTGTAACTTAGCGTACGATGGAGACAGCATGACTTTGTAACCTAAAAGCTCCTAAATAAATGTAGATAAAAAAGAAACCTTTATGAATTTTATGTGATTTTTTTAAACAAATTAAAATTATTATGTTATGTTCCAATCAAATTTAGTTCGGAAAAAGTGAATCCTTCGACGGAATTAGAACCTTTGAATTAGAAGGGACGCTTTGACCGTTAAGCCACGAAGCATTCGAAATTCTCCCATACACATAGGAAAACCCAAAGATCGCGGGTTCCGGTAAAATTCCGTCGAAGCATTCACTGTTTCCTATCGAAATTTGATTATAAATTTGATTTTGTGCTCTAAGGTTCGTTGTTCGATAATACATCGTCTAAAATAGAAGACTTGCAAGATTTGAAACAACAAAAGTTTTTCTTTGAGAAGGTGCCAACTACTATCGTGTCTTCTATTAACAATAAGGGAAATTTATACAATTATGTCAATCATAATCAAAAGTGGCTATCAGGGAATAGAATTTGCCAATTAACATCACCAAATCCAATGTTTCATAGATGTCATGTTGTTAGTACCGATACTACCCAGGATCGGCCATGTTGTTGTGCCTGTGGGACTATACAGTCTAGCGCGTGTACTACAAATGTTATGTCTGAAGTGATCACGCCTGAATTAATCACCCGAGGTACGTGTTGTAATCAATAACGAATTTTCTTAAGAATACTATTCGAAATTCAAAAGAACAGGAGGTCTTCTGGCGTTCACAATATTTTGTAGACATATTCGTTTGTTTTTGAACTTAGAACTAAGAACCTGATAAATATAAGAATAAATTCCATAATTCAATTAAAAATTGTTCATTTACTCAACAGAATGATAAATGTTATTAAATTGAGTACATGAATGAATTATAAACTACAGTATACACGTAAGTAAACCTTACTTTTGCTGTAGTGTATAATTCATTAATTTACTTTATTAAATTCAATGGTGACGATGTTTGACAATAAGTAGAATTGGAATCCAACCATTGGAAATTAGTTATTATTAACCACCATACGAATTTATAAAGATGTGCCGATCAGTTACCGACTAGTCGGTAAAGTCGATCATCCGGCCCCTATTGTAGTCAGCGACTAGTTAGTATATGGCGACTATTTTGAATATGACATAAATTAAACAATAATAGTATTTCAATCAACAAACAAAATACACTGGCGGACTCATAAACTGCATCAAAGTTCAGGTTTACTCTAAAAGGATTTTTTATAATAAGTATGCAAACTTTTTAGATTAAATTATATAAATATGGAAAGACTGGCTCTTAATCTTAAAAAAAAATTAAATTTAAAAATAGAACTGCAGTAAAACAAATGAATATAGCCGGGAAAAGAAAATTTACTTGTAGTATCAGATTTGCGTGTTATTTATAGCAAAGTTTTAAATTGATTCTCATTGATTTTTTTTGTTTTGTCAATTGAATTATTGTTACCAGCATAATTGTTGGGTTAGTTTTTTAACACATCGAGAGTTTTTGAACCATAATATGGATACTTCGTCCGAACAAGCGGCACAAATTGTAGCATTGGTGCGGGAGGGCTTGGATCAACGAACGATTGATAGAAATTTAAATTTAAACCAGTCTACGGTTTCTAGAATATACAGAAGGTTTGTAGAGACAGGTTCTTACAGGAGGAGACGTGGTACAGGCAGAACTCGAGCAACCACAGGTCGTGATGACCGATTTATTGTTATAACTTCCCTGCGAAATCGTTTCCTCACGTCAGTTAACATCAAAACCGAGCTTAATGAAGTGCGTGGAGTAAACGTGTGTGCACGAACAATAAGAAGAAGGTTAAAGGAAGCGGATATCACCCCTTTTAGACCAGCAAATGGTCCAAAGTTGTCTACAGCTCACAGACAAGCTCGCTTAAGATTTGCGCGTCATCACCTGAATTGGACAGAAGAGCAGTGGGCCTCTGTATTGTTCACGGACGAGTGTAGGACATGTTTATATGGTGCAGATGGTCGCAGAAGAGTCTATCGTCGACGTGGGGAGCGATATGCTCAAAGTTGCATTGAGGAGCGTGTTCCTTTTGGAGGCGGTTCATGTATGGTCTGGGGTGGCATATCGATGAACGGGCGAACAGAACTTGTGTTCATAGACATGGTCCGTCAAAACGGTAATAGAGGGGGTTTGACAGCACATCGCTACATAACAGAGCTGCAGAGATATTAGAAGATCACGTGGTGCCTTACATGGGATTCATAGGCGGAATAGGAAATTTTACTTTAATGCAGGATAATGCCCGGCCGCATGCAGCTGCACAAGTTCAACATTATTGCGAAGAGGTTGGGATACGTACAATGAATTGGCCAGCACGCAGCCCGGATCTTAATCCCATCGAGCATGTTTGGGACAATTTAAAAACAGCTGTATATGCGAGAAACCCTTCGCCCACGACAGTGGCAGCACTAAGAACAGCACTTTCAGAAGAATGGGACAATATTCCGCAAGATCTTTTAAAAACCCTTATAAAATCTATGCGGAACCGATTAGAATCCGTAATAAGGGCACGTGGGGGTAATACACCTTATTAAAACACAAATAAACCCTTGCATAAAGTTTGTGTCTATTGTTAAAACCAATTTTTTAATTAAACCAATTTTTCTTAAAGGACAGTGTCCAACATGTATAAGCACTTGGCCTGATATGGACAGACAATAATTGGGCAAATATGATACAGGTTTGGTAGTTCATATTAGTAAGAAATAAAATAACATCATATGGTTGTATCAGAATTCATCATTTATATTATATATTGACCATAGCATTTAGTCATTTTTTGTTAATTTAAGATTAGCTGTATTCATTATTTCTTTATTATTCGGATACATAAGTTATTAGAACATTATTCAGGAATTAGGCAGGTGGATTTACATTATCTTGGTACCGTGCCCAGCTCAAAAACCAAATTAATTTCATGACAAGAGCACAGCAACTTACTTACTATTCTTCGTCGGACAATACAATAACAGCAGTAAACATATTACATAGCACTTGCGGTGCAATCTATTGCCCTATAACAGATGCCAACTCTTGCAAACGGAGGACATTGTCTTCGTGTTTGGAAAAAGTTGATGCCACTATTCACACATTGTCTCATCGTGGGATCTGTTCCCATATTCGTGCCAGAATTATCATTATGAACGGGTTCAAAGTCGGCAGGCTCGCAGGTTCGGTGATGAAAGATTTATCCGGGTTCATTTTCCAATGAAAAATAAAATCAGCTTTCACGAGAAATAGAATAATGTAAACACAAATCAAGATGACAAACGAAAGACATTTTTATAACGGATTTCTTTCCAGTTGCCATATACATACACAAACTCAATCGATTAAAAATAAATTCGGCTTTGAATCGAGTAGAAACAGTTTTAGCTCCATTATTATAAAACAATGATCAAAGACGAGACCATATTAATATATTGTTATTGTTTACTACTTTTTCGTATCTATATCTACTATTACACAACAAATATCTCCAATATCATGTACGATGAACATTGACGGTATTAAAAAACATTATATATTAACGATACTGAACTTTTTTTAAGAAAAAAAGCTTCTAGCGATCAAATACTTCTAAATAATACTTCTAGTGATCCCTATCGCTTGAAAACCGGTGATATAAGCAAAATATTGATATCAATGCCGAACGAATGTCTAGAATGGCTATTTTATATTTTCGTTATATCTTATTATGTTCTGGCAACTGTTTATTTACTCAAGTAATATTTATTTTTACATTCACTATTTAGTTTAGGTTGACAGTAGAGAATATCTATAGCATTAAGCCCGCCTATATACCTACTTACTTGTGCATTAAGTCTAATAAATAAATAAATAAGCTCATTATTAACCGAGTATAATACATAATTACTGACATACCTCTACGTTTTCGTAGTCGTTCTCAAAAATCTTATGTTTGACCGTTGAGTAGAACCGACTTCCACTCCGGCGCGGAAGGCTATTATAATATGAAAATCCTTCACATCACATCGAATCACTTCACGTTCGCATTCGAGTCACATTCGACGTGTTTTCAATATCATTTAGTTTATGTATCTTTTTTTTAAGTATCAATTAGTCATAGGTTTCAAATCAATACTTATATCAAGTTAACCTATCAATTCTCTCTATCGATATATTAATATGTCTCAAATAAAAAAATCGATTATGGTCTTTATTATAACTGGCAACATTTTAGCATTGGGGAAAAGAGAAAGATGGTTCCAAGAGTATAGAAATATATATTTCAGTGAGCTAATAGAGTAAATACTAATTAATTGAAGATATATCTTGATACTCCAAGAATTCATGGTTAGTTCGGTAAAAATTGAACATGATTATCGATCAATAGCTACATTTGCGTACATCGTGTCCATGGAAGGCCAGTTTTGGATATAGTCCTTTCTGTTTTTTCTTCAAAAAAAGTCTTAAGGTCCTTTCCAGTACATAAACTTAAACTTAAAGATATGACCCTACGCTGTTTTAAAGTTCACGAACCAATCTAGAGGTTTCAATTTAAATCTTGATAAAAAAATATGCATACTTGGTTAAAATATTTATTTCAAAGTCGTCTATTACTTTGATGCAGTTTATGAGTCCGTCAGTGTACAATATCTTAATATACACGCGAATGAGCTATAAACGTAACGTATAGGAAATATCCGGAACCATGATCGGTTTTGCCGACTACTCGCTAACTAGTTAGCTATTTGGCAGCCAAATAATCGACTAGTCCGCTAGTCGGTTAAACTCAAATCCATAATCGGCTCATTACTACAAATATTATATTTTAGTTACTACTTACGTTACTAGTCGAAATAAAAATTCAAAACGCCATAAATAATACCCAATCTTGTTACGATCGAAACTGAACATAATCTCAATTGCTTTAGGCTATCATCTCTTTAACCTATGTTTTTTTTTGCAGGTATCCGTTCAAATAAATCAGTACCACGAAAGAATAACATTCAACAAGCATCAGTTATTTCCTTTGTACAATCACCTACGATGTCAGTAGGTCAAATCTCTGAATGTTGCCGGTATCCTAGCGATGAGTCACCGGAACATATTTTAAGATATCCATTAAACAGCACAGAACCGGGTCAACTTAAGAACAAGTTTCATAGTTCACGTACAAGAAACAGGAGATCAAGAGAAATGGAACAATCGGATCGTAGATACTATGATTCACCGACAGAATGTTCAGACGAGGAAGATTTATTACAAACCACTTCAATGACACGTAATCCTGTTTATTTATTATTCTTGGTAGTTCTAGTTGACTATTATAATATAGTTGTTCGTAGAAATAGACACCCATCTCCCACACAATTAGCAACAACATCGTGTTTATATCGTGAAAAAAATATATATTAAATATTAAATATTTTAGTACCCTACCAAATCAAATCAAATAGTATTTGATATTTATGTGTGCCTTAGTGGCTATTGAAATGTTATTTCGAAAGAGTGTACCTGCAACTGTTTAATCACCAATGTGATTTAGTCAATTCGATTCCGACCTGTGTCCGCTTGTTGTAGTCTCGATAAGGTCGTTTATTTTTATTATGATACGTTCAAAAGTAAGGTATTCTTAAACGGTGAGGTTTAAGCTCTCCGATAGAAACTTAATATCGCAGCAATTACCTTTACTTGTCAAAACTTAACTAGTAAAATAATCACCTAAGTAAAACTAAAACCAATCCCAATCGTGTTGATTCGAATCGAAACGACTTAAAATAAAAGTAATACTAATAAAATATCAGGTTTACTTATTGATAATATTAATTATAATAATTGTATTTGATTATGTCATACGTTATTTCATTGCACACCGGCACGACTACGAATACAAATGCATGTGTCCAAATGCGTAGTTTTTGTATAAAAATAATCGAATATAAACAAATAACTGAGAACAATTATAGAAATAAAATCCAAGAAATATCATTGACGATCATCGTGAAGAGCTATCATCATAATCTATCATGCAGTGCTGAAGCTACCGCTAGAAGTTCTAGATTTTGGAGTCATTTCTATGAAAGTCCTTTATTTGTGCATCAATCAAAGTTTGGAAGGAATCTGGATAAGTCCAGTAAAACGGATGTCATCAGATAATCTGAGCCAAAAAAGAAGTTTCGTCGGGTTGATCTCCATAGCTAAGGTTCAGTACATTGGATTCTAGTGCCTCTTATTTTTGGTTAAGTCTGTGCCGATTGAAATAAACGCAAGACGAGAGGGACCAAGATGAAGCTGTATATAGACTCTTTTGCAAGATATACTTACTAAAACAACTAACGATTTTATAACGAATACAACCTGTTAAAAGTTCAAATAGTAAAATGGTATTTGCAATAAAAAAAGTCAAAAAATGATACAAGTTATCTGTAATGTAATGTTAGAAGTTTTTATATTTAAAGGACTTAGGAATTGAGAAGTATTCCTGTCGTGATCTAATACTGGTAATTTATCTTATTTACTGTAGCCTTAGGACGAAATACTATCGAATTCGTAATGTAAAGGTATCGACAGAACGGAACATTGCAATTGGCGGGCTACACACGCACACAGGTTCACAAGAGGCAGACTGCCAATCACAATGCTCCGTTCTCTCAAAACCTTTACATTACGAATTCAATAGTTCATGCTAGTGCTACAGAAAGCTACAGTTGAATTAGATAGAGTCGTATTTTCAGGAGTTTATTAAACACAAACATTTTGCCAACTATGATTATCGGTCTTACGTTATAGAGGGCGAGCCTATTGCCGCCAATCGGGCTCTTTGTAAATAAAAATGGGTAGAAATACCTAACCAAAATAATTAGGTGCTTAGCCGCACAAGCACTGCCAATTAACGTCTTGGACAGTATCAGACGTTACTAACTCATTCATTTAAAAATTACGTGTACTTTATTATTATTTGATTATGTGTTTCAAGTCTCAAACTAGTAACTTTAATGTTTGCTGAATTATTACTTTCATAGATAAAACAGATAACTGTTGGTTAATTTTTCAGCTGCTTCCGAAAACTACCTTATTTGTCACGAACAAAAATTAAAAAAGAACAAATTACCAAAATCGGTCAGTGGTGACAAGGAGGTGAGGATAGACGCTGCATGCGATTGCAAACATAAAAAACCGTCATTTATAAAAACAGAAGAAGAATCAGAAAACAAAACGCGCGAATTGACTGAACAGCGTTGTACTTCCGTTCCTAATAGAACGAAATCCTTTGGTCAAGTAATTTCAAGATTAAAACGTACTACTCATCCACCTAATAATAGACCAGGTAGTCTTGTCAGTATTGGTATTCAAGATAGCCCTGGTTGTATATTGTGCCTATTAGGCCTACCGTGTACATCGGAGCATAACGTCTCTGGCCGCATGACTTCTCTCTCCAACGTTGTTTTTCAGCAAACCCCTGTAAATATTTATGGCCATCCTAAAGGTAAAAGCACATTAAGCCCTTTAAGAAGTTATGCCGCGATAGGATCAGGAGGGATATACACTCAAGGAGGTTCCAAATCTTCACCATACGGTATTGATGCTGGAGTCGGTGTAGATTTTAGGCATGCTAGTACTGAGAAATATAAGTCTGAATACTCAAATAAACGAATACAGAAAAACAGTAATCCGTTTTCACAATCAGCATTAAGAACAAACCCAATTCCAAGATATACGCAATGCGAAAATGAAGTAGCACAAAATAAAGTAACGTTGATGAAACCAAATATAACACAAACGACATCAAGAATGAAATTTAATAATAATCTATTTTTAAAACAACAAGTTAAACCATCCTGGACAATAGAGGATTTAATAAGATACTATGCCAAGTTTAAACCCGAAGTCTTACAGACTTTGATTTCACTAACCAGTATTAAAAAGCCAAAAGACATCACGTATAACGAAGATAGAAGATACGTGTACAGACACCAACCTGATGAAACTTCTGAGCCCCCTTATTCGCCTGAAAGTCAAGCAGTTCTCACAAAAGAGACACATGAAGTGGAGAGTCGCCCTTTTAAGGGATTTAAGTTTGAGAAGCCTGGTAAAAGTTATAGTTAAAAGAATTAAGCAGTTTAGTCTCCGAAATGTTCCACACAAGAGATCGACAGTGACATCATAATGTTGATAATTCATAATTACTTATCCGTGTAAGTCATTATAATTTACAGAACTATTCGTAGTATTCGTCGTTGTGCTGGTCTATTAATTATATTACTCAAGTATTAATATTTGTTCACCGCATTACAAGTAGCTCACCAAATAATCTAATGTTGTACCCTGTATCTCAAACATTAAATAGTGTACGAAATGACAAAATTGCCATAACAAAAAGTCTGTCCAAAATTCGTTTATCGCTTCACACGATGATGTCAATATTAATTAATTTTTACACAGTCTACGCCCCGCACCCCACCTTTATTTCTGTCTTACCAGTAGCCTTTTGTTCTAAATTATTATTTATTGTTTTTGTGTAAATGATAAACATAATTTTCTTCTTGTTTGTCTACCTACTACGGATCGCATGACTGATATATAAACTGGGTTGTTAAATAAAATATAAGTTTTTAAAACAAGCTCTCGGCGGTAAAATACACACAATAACAGCACAACTTCTCATTTACTTATAGGTCGGCGGAAGTTCTTAATACGACCAGCCTAAAGAACTTTTTCACATGAATTCGTTTCCCTGTGGTGGAAAATGTAGGTGTTGCGATACTTTGACTGACAGTGAACGATAGCGATTAAGCATAGAGTAGGATTAGAGACACTGAAACTAAGAGAGCCGTGGACGTACAAAGGAAGAACGCTGTCATTATACTGACTAAAGCCGCGCTAACTGCAATTAGACTGTGCCTAGACTTCATTTAGAATCACACTCCACAGTTGTATCACCTCCTCTTTGTATTTGCTATATGGATAAAAGTATACTATCAACTTCTTTACCTGGTTTGACGGTCTGACCATTCACGGTTAGGTAATCCCCCCAACTACCGGGCCCGTTAGGTCGCGATATTTACAGGAGGTACTTATGAATTTGGAATCATTTCCAGTGCTTAGACGGTTTCTTGTTACATTAACGAGGTTTAATCAAGTTAATCATAGTGAGGTTCCCTCTTATAACTCTCTAGGAGCGAAAGTGTTATATTTTGATGATTGATGACGTAATTATACCTGTTTATTAAATATGTCCCGTACCTATGGTCTATGGCCTCTATGGTCTCTATGGTATGGGCATAGATCTATGGACACAACAATGGCCAACATCGACGGCATTTTAAGGGAATAAAAATGAGAATCTGAAAATGCACATACACTGAGATCTCCGGGAATTGCAGATGACAGTGCATGTTATTGTTTGTCATCAGACGATTTGAGATTTTCACAAATAAATGATTTTTTTTAATTCATATCAAATATTTGCGAAAATGGATAGATTACATTACATGAAATTCGAAAGGCACATTCCGCCATGTTATCGACAAGATATCAGCTGCGAGATGTTGTTTTAAGTTATACCAAGTTAACCGTATATTGGCTAATGTGTAACAATTAAATAAATATTTTAACATTAATTTAACCGCTCCCCTAACAAACTTTACATCAGAGAATATCAATAAAAATTTGAAAAAAATTAATCTAAATTGGTCAGAGTATCTATCAAATATATTCCACAGATAATATTAAAGAATAGTTATTATTCTCATTATATGTATAAATATGGACAAAGACACTTAAAGGTACTTGAATAAAATTAAAATTAAAGTAAGCTCACTCAGCCTGCTGTCAGTCCTATATTAAATAACGAATACATAACTTTTTTAGGTGCCAGTTTAGATGCCCTTACATTATTAAAGAAGGATATAATACAACAAGCATCGTTTCCGTCGTCATCTACGATATCACAGTGTGAAATCAACCCCTATCAAAGACGAAAGGCCTGCCATTCGCCGGAAGAAGCTTTGCAATTTCCATTTGGAACTCCATTATCTGAACCTCTGATGAAACTTAAGAAGTTACTAGAACAAAACTGCACCACAGAAAAAGTCCAATACATATTACACTTAATAGAAGCTGGTAACTTGAAAGATATTGATTGGAAGGATATTATGAGCATATCTATCAAAGATCCACCTTCAGATTTGGGAATTTCAAAGGTGTTGGAATGCCTTTATCCTCCCTATCATGCGCCAGATGAAGTTTTACAATATCCATTCGATACTCTATTATCGCCAACTCAGGTTAAGAAATTAACAGATGAAAATTATAATGTTGAGAATATTGATTACGAGATGGCTGTGAAGACGTCTGTAGAATTACAGCCTAATGATGGCCCAGTTTCTGTTTCAAACCTTACATCAATATCTGTCGATGACCCAACATCAGATTTAGGAAATTCACAGACCTTAGAAAGCCGATTACCTCCCTGTGAAGGTAATTCGGTCTGTCATGCACCAAACAAAGTTTTATATCCATTTGACACTCCGCTGCTGCCAAATATAATAGAATTCAAGAAATTAATACAAGAAAATGATGACACAATTAAACGATTGTTTGGGCAAATACAAGCTAGAAAGAATAAGACCGGCGAGACGCTACTGAAACAGCCTAATAATAATCCTTTTTTATATCCGACGCAAATACCGTATCAACTACCCCCCAATCAAGAGCGCTCGAAATATCATCCACGAGATGATTTTTTAAACATTCCTGTTAGAACTCCGTTGTCACCATACCTTGTAGAACTCCAAAAATTATTGGAACAAAGGAATAATTCAAAAAGAGTAAATAGCATAATGAAGCGCATAGAAAATACAAACTTAATAAATAGGGACTGGGAAAGGGAAACAGTAACAGCTAGAAACTCACCTGATTACTATCTACCTTCTAACGTAGTACCTAAAAACTCAATAAGTGTTATGTCATCCTGTCATTCACCAGAAGAACTTTTGCAATATCCATACGGATATCCTTTATCACCATCTTTGCAAATACTTAAAAACATACTTGAAAAATATTATAACCCATACAAAGTTCATCGCTTATTCAAACAATTAGAAGCTGGTAATTACCAAAACCTTGATTGGATGGGAGCTTTAGCAAAACCACCGCCAAATATATCACCTCAGAACAATGTACCTGCAACATCGCAATTCTGTCCTCCTCACTTGTGCGGGAGACCTTCGCAACGTTCTGACTTTCCTTATGAATATCTACCATCACAATCAGCCCCTGCTGCATCGAACTGTAAAGATACACGCTGTCCGGTACATTTCGGCTACCATGGACCATACGGTTCTTTACCACAAAATCTTACACGACTTAAACCATCAATTGAACAAAACGGTAACCCAAACATGCAGTATAATAATTTTGAAACCCTGGAAAGAAGTACAGAATTCCTCCCTGATAATAATCCAACTTCAAAATTAGTACCTACAATTTCGGCTTGTCGTATTCCTCCCTGTGAGGGGCGGTCTGGATGCCATTTACCCGATGAAGTGCTTCGATACCCTTTCGGGACTCCTTTACCCAAAAACCTAGAAGCATTGAAGAAATTACTAGAGCATGACATTGATCCAAAAAAGATAAAACACTTATTTGAGGACATTGAAGCTGGCAACCTAGAAAATCTTGATTGGGAGTGTGCTTTGAAAATACTTACAGATTCACAACCAGATGAAGACTCATCAAGTTGTGAATCATCAGAGGATTATGTTGATGACCCACCTTCAATACCTAAATCTTCAACGGGGACGTGTTCAATGCCCCGACATGAGCGCCGTTCGATAGCGTCAGGAGGGATACATAATCAAGGTTGCACCAAACCTACACCACACTGTATTGATGTTGGAGTCGGTGTAGATTTTAAGGATGCCAGTACGCAGATATATAAATCTGATTACTCACATAAACAAATACAGAAAGACAGTAATCCATATCCACAATCAGCACTAAGAACTAAACAAATTCCAATCCAATCGCATCGCGAAAACGTAGCAAGACAAAATAAGGTAACGTTGATGAAACCAAATACAACACAAACAACATCAAGAATGAATTTTGATAATAACGTATTTTTAAAACAACAAGTTAAACCATCCTGGACTATAGAGGATTTAATAAGATACTATGCCAAGTTTAAACCCGAAGTTCTACAGACTTTGGTTTCTCTAACTAGTATTAAAAGACCGAGTGTTAAAGACATCACATATGACGAAGATGGAAGATATGTATACAGACACCAACCAGGTGGAGCTTCAAAGCTCCCTTGTTTGCCTCAAAGTCAAGGAGTACCTACAAAAGAGACACACGAAGTGGAGAGTCACCCGTTTGTGGGATTTAAGATTGAGAAGCCTGGCAAAATTTCTGGTGAAAAGATTTAAGCAATTCTATCTCTGAAATATTTCATTAGTGATCCAACGATTGACAATGGCATCATATTGTTGATAAATTCATAATTAGTTCCGTGTAAGTCATTATAATTTACAGAACTATTCGTAGTATTCGTCATTTTGCTCGTCTATAAATTATTTATTACTTAAATATTCATATTTCTTCAGTGCATTTCAATTATGGCATCACACACATTGACTATGACTAAACTGTACGGAATGAAACAATTGGCATCACAAAGCGCGGTGAATTGACCAACATACACATGTGACTCATTGTAGACACGCAATGAATATGCACAATCAGTAACTTACAGTATAAGTAGTAACCAAAGAAAGTAAAAATTGAACCCTGTTATTAAAAAATGAACGCAAATTCCGCAAACATGAAACGGGTTAGCTGAAATTTTCACAGATCATGTGTTTCTGTTGCTGCTATAATAGTAAAATTAAATACTAAAAAATACAACAAACGTGATTCTACACACTAACAATATTAAAAACGACGCGACTAGGTAGACGTATTATACGCATCATATAAATATTTTATTTTATATTAAGCGGAGCTAGGCCAAAGTGTTTACGTACATTTATGATGAACCTTGGTTTTATTGTTTACTAGCTTTAATTATATATACAGTAACTAGCTGACCCGCGCAACTTCGTCTGCTACACCCCGTTTTTACAACATTTTTCACTTCTGCTCCACACCAGTTGGTTGTAGCATGATGTTATATACATATAAAACTTCCTCTTTAATAACTATCTATTAAAAGATCCGTTGTGTTTTAAAGATTTAAGCATACAAAGGGACATAGGGATATATGGAAAGAGAGAGCGACTTTGTTTTATAATATGTGGTACCAATATTATTTTTTGTTAAAATGTTTAAATTTCACTGGACCTTAAGAATACTAACTCTGGATACATGGGCATCGTTAGCACGCTATCCTAGTCTGTTAAGTAATGTATTGTGCGCTAATTTTCTTTCGCTAAAAATATACCCCTTTTCTGATATTCAAATAATTGTGAGTTTAAATTTAAAAAATCGTTTATTCTGGTCTTTGAGATGATTTAATTTATTTCATTCAATTAGATAAAAAGAAACAAACATATTCTCACCCCAAACCCATATAGCATCTCCGTTCCGTCGTAGGTAAAAAATGAATCGACGTAATTATATTTAAATTGCGCGTATGTATATTTTATTTATGTTTTTATCCATGTATAGGGTAATTTTTTCAAAATATATTGGATGGCCAAATCTGTAACTATAAGTAATAACGACACATACTCAAAGAAGTCACGAGCCCTATTTTAATGAGACTTAAAACCTCATCATTAGATTTAGGAAAAATCCATAATCCTAACTGGGAATCGAACTCATTTATTTTGAAAAAAAAAACACCTATATTATTACACCATACGATAGTATTGCTGTTAAGCATCTTATTCTAATATGAAGTATGAATTTTACTAAAATTCCAAAGTCGTATATCATTACTTCGCAGAATTGATCCTTTACAGCGACACTCGTATCGTGTGTGTAGGTTGTGTTTTTTTCAAAATCAACGGGTCAGGATTAGACCTTCCAAGCCGTTATCAAAAATTCAGCCTGTATAGATATTTATGTACGTAACTATGTACTTATGCTATTAATATGTATGAGTGTACTGGTAAGTTACTACGATGTTCCGACCCTTCTGTTTATTTAGTTCATATCATAATATTATCATGTCGCATTTCATTATGCACTTTCTTATTTTATTCTTTGCAACACCTATGAAGTTGACTGTTTTTTTATTTATTTTTTATTTAGGACACGTCAATTTGACTTCACCCCGCCTGATGGTAAGCTCAAGGCAAAGTCTCAGGAACGAGGGTCACCATTACAAACACGTAAAGTGTTACAATGGTGGCACTCAGCTAGACGGCCTCATCAGATGCTTTTTCACGCCCCGCTTAAAGGAACCCTGTAAGGATGGCAAAGTGCCTGTGGCATTTAATCTGCCGGTTTAGACATGTTTATTGAATACGATAAAATAAAATTTAATGAATTTTGAAGCATTTAGTATGCTTACAAAATGAATGCCCAAACGGGGCTTGATCCCGGGACTACACCCTTACATCCCTATAAAGCCCCGTGAGACGTAAAGAAGGGAACGTACGTAGCAAAAGCTATAAACGTGGCCCGGTAGCTCAGGTGGCCAAAGCATTGCCCTATGAGGGACTGGCCGCGGTTTAAAGTCCCGTCTGAGAATCAACTTTTTTTAACCACTAGGCGGTAGACAAGCACGCGGCCCACCTGATGGAAAGTGGTTACCGTGGCCTATGGACGTTTGCAACACCAGGGGCGTCACATTCGTGCTGCCGACCATATAAAGAAGAGGTGGAAAGGGGAAGGGGGAAAGAGGAGAAAAGAAGGTTAAGAGAGTGACTGTGCTGACAATGCATAAGACAAAGAAGGGTTTCTCAGTCTAACTACTGATTACACAATACCTCTCCAGTGAGCTCTGGCTGCCCTACTCACCGCCGGAAACGCAACACAATGTTTATTATTAACCGCGATATTCTGTAAGGCGGAGGTACTTGCCTAGTCGGAGTGCACAATTAGGACGGGAGACCTCGTGTCACTCACACCTATGTGTTTTCCTGTACACAATAACTAATGCAAACCTTTTTTTAGGTGCCAGTTTATATGCCCGTACATTATTAAGGAAGGATATAACACAACAAGCATCATTTATGTCGTCATCTACAGTATCACGGTGTGAAATCAACCCCTGTCACAGACGTAACGCCTGCCATTCACCAGAGGACGTTTTGCAATATCCATTTGGTACTCCATTATCAGAACCTCTGATAAAACTTAAGAAGTTACTAGAACAAAACTGTACTCCAGAAAAAGTCCAATACATATTTCAGTTAATAGAAGCTGGTAATTTGAAGGATATTGATTGGGAGGAAGTTATGAGCACATCTATTGAGAACCAGCCTTCAGATTTAGGAATTTCTAAGGCGTTGGAATGCCAGTTTCCTCCCTGTGAAGGCCATCCGGGTTGTCATGCACCAGATGAAATTTTACAGTATCCATTCGGTACTCCATTATCACCAAATCTGGTAGAACTCAAGAAATTAGTAGAAGAAAATAATAATCCAGATAAAATTAAACAATTTTTTGGAGATTTGGAAACTAGAAAGTTGAAAAATATTGATGGAGTGATGCCAGTGAAAAGTTCTATAGATTTACAGCATAATGGTGGCCCAATTCCTGTTTCAAAACTTACATCAATATCTATCAAGGACCCACCTTCAGATTTAAGAGTTTCAAAGGCATTGGAATGCCAAGTTGCTCCCTGTGATGGCCATCCGGGCTGTCACGCACCAGATGAAGTTTTACAATATCCATTCGGCACTCCATTGTCACCAAATCTGGTAGAACTTAAGAAATTAATAGAAGAAAATAATGATCCAGCTAAAATTAAACTATTTATGAAACAATTGGAATCTCAAACGGTGGAGAATGTTAATTGCGAAGTGCCTATGAAAAGGACTATAGATTTAGAACCCAAGGGTGGTCCAGTTTTGATTTCAAAACTTACATCAATGCCAAACTGTAACCTGCCCCCTTGTAAAGGTCACCCGGGCTGCCACTTACCTGATGAAGTTTTGCAATATCCATTTGGCACTCGTCTACCTCCCGATTTATTAGAACTTAAGAAATTAATAGAACGAAATGAGAGTGTAGAAAAAGTTAAAAAATTGTATGGCCAATTACAACCTGGAAACATTAAAACTTGTGAGACATTACTGAAACAGCCTAATAAACATCCTTTTTCGAAACAAACGGAAATGCCGCTTAGATTACCTGCCAATCAGGAAAGTACGGACTATCAATCCGAAGATGATTTTTTAAAAAATCCATTAGGAACTCACTTGTCACCTTACCTAGTGGAACTTAAGAAGTTATTAGAACAAAACAATAATTCGAAAAAAGTAAACAACATTATGAAACAAATAGAAAATGCAAATTTAAACAATAGGGATTGGGAAGAGGAATCAGAAATCTCACCTGATGACTGTAAACATTCTACTGTAGTACCTAAAAACTCAACAAGTATAATTTCGTCTTGTCATTCACCAAATCAGGTTCCATACGGATGTCCATTATCACCATCTTTGCAAACACTTAAACACATACTTGAAAGGCACTATAACCCAAATAAAGTTCAGCGTTTATTTAGGCAAATCGAAACTGGTGGATATAAAAACTTTGATCGGATAGGAACTTCAGCAAGACAACCGCTGAATGTGCCAACTCAGATCAATGCACCTGCAACATCGCATGTCCGTCCTCCTTACTCCTGCGGGAAGCGTTTGGAACCTTCTGGTGGCCATTTGCCTCACGAAGTTTCACAATGCCCGCATGATATGGACTCACCAATACAGTTGGAAACACTTAAAAAGATATTAGAATATTACAAGGATCCAAAAGTGAAACGTTCATTTGAATCTATGGACTCTAATGAAATGGAAAATCTTTATTGGATGGGTTCTTTGGCAGCAGCTACAGGTTGCTCTCCTGATCAAAATCCATCTTCACAATCAACTGCTAATACATCGGACTTTATAGATTCACGCTATCCGGAACGTCTCGGCTGCCATGAACCGAAAGAAGTTTCACAATATCCATATGATATTTCTTTACCACAAAATGT
Organism: Pelosia muscerda; assembly: GCA_963691645.1. Lineage (NCBI taxonomy): Eukaryota > Metazoa > Arthropoda > Insecta > Lepidoptera > Erebidae > Pelosia > Pelosia muscerda. Next base: position 3,278,548 of record OY829098.1, on the reverse strand, counting down.
TGCACAACTTAAAAAGTTAGTTGAAGAAAATAGTAACCAAAAATACCACTGTAGTAATAATTTTGATTGGGTTGAAACTCTAAAAACGTGTACAGATTTCTTACCTGATAAATACCCAACTTCGGAATTAATGCCTACAATTTCAACATGCCGTATTCCTCCCTGTCACGGGCGTTCTGGATGCCATTTGCCTGATGATGTTCTTCGATACCCTTTTGGGACCCCTTTACCCCAAAACCTAGAAGAATTTAAGAAATTATTAGATCATGATTTTGACCCGAAAAAGATAAAACGGATATTTGAGGAAATAGAAGCTGGCAACCTGGGGAATCTTGATTGGGAGTGTGCTATGGGAATACTTAAAGAATTAGAACGTCATGACGCTGATGATGTTCATCCACCTTCGAAACCTATGCCTTCAGTCCGCAAACCTACAGGGGCAACGTGTAGGATTCCCTCATGTGATGGCCGTTCATTTTGCCATTCACCTGATAACCTTTTACAATATCCATTTGGTACTCCATTACCGCAACACTTGGAAGATCTAAAAAAGTTACTAGAAGACAACTGCAGTCCAGAAACAGTACGACACTTATTTGAGCAAATTGAAGCTGGTGACTTGGAGGATTTAAAGAATATTGACTGCGGGAGTATTCCTAAAATACCTGTAGTCATAGCTCCTGATGTATGCGAGCCATCTGTATGTCCACCTCCCGTGTGCCCATCTCCTGTGTGCCCACCTCCTGGGCGCCGAGCTCCTGTGCGTCCTGCACCTAAGCGTCAACGTCCTTTACATCCAGCACCTGTGCGTGCACCTTGTGTTTCTGTAGGTACAGACTATTCGCCTCCAAGCAATACACCTCCAACCTGCGCACCTAAAGAGCCTGCAGTTCAACCTGGATCTTTGCCATCCACAGTAATCATCCTGCCGCCCGAAGTCTATGCACCCAAACGTAATATTGTTTTACCTTTCTATCATAGTTTTATTAATAGTTTGGGAGTACATTCCATAACGAGAAATAGACATACTCTACCCATGCAGGATGCAATTATAATATATGGTTTTCACATGTAATTTATCAGGTATGGTTTAAGCTGTCAGTATGTAAGTAAATCAATTTTGGTCTACCTAAAAATACTGTTGATACACAAAATAGTAGATCTACCACCAGATTGTTGCTGCCAAATATATTATGAAAACAATTCGCAATAAACCATAGATAATATAATCATCTAAATATTTAATCATGTTTCAAATAAATAGTTTGTAGGCACTTATTATAAGAAGTGTGTCACCTAAAATATCTCATTAAATGATTTTAAAATGATCATTAAAACATACTGAAATACGAGTAGACCTCTTAAAACACTGCTAAATAGCTCGAACCTGCGCAACTAAAGACCTTAAGTCTGTAGTTCAACCTGGATCATTACCATCTACAGTAAGCTGACCATAAAATATAGGTATTTCCCTCAGAAATATTATCAAGTTCCAAGAATATTATCATGTTATAAGAATATTGCTATAAAACAAATAAAAAAAAATATACATAACTTATTCTCTAGCACATTAATAAATTATCATCATCCTAGCGTCAGTCCCGGTTGTATCAGTGCGCATATAAATCATATTAACAGTCTTGTACAATGATGTTGCAGAAATGTACAAATTAATCAGATACACAATCAATACATACTGATGGTGTATATCATTTCATTTATAAGTCCGCTATATTTTTATTTTCATTTTTAGACGGCCATATCGTTTAGGGGGGGTTACAAATATTTGCACTGAGCGAGCCACGCCATAGAGGCTCTCCGTCATCTAATTATATACACTGACGGACTCATAAACTGCATCAAAGTTCAGGTTTACTCTAAAAGGATTTTTATAATAAGTATGCAAACTTTTTAGATTAAATTATATAAATATGGAAAGACTGGCTCTTAATCTTAAAAAAAAATTAAATTTAAAAATAAAACTGCAGTAAAACAAATGAATATAGCCGGGAAAAGAAAATTTACTTGTAGTATCAGATTTGCGTGTTATTTATAGCAAAGTTTTAAATTGATTCTCATTGATTTTTTTTGTTTTGTCAATTGAATTATTGTTACCAGCATAATTGTTGGGTTAGTTTTTTAACACATCGAGAGTTTTTGAACCATAATATGGATACTTCGTCCGAACAAGCGGCACAAATTGTAGCATTGGTGCGGGAGGGCTTGGATCAACGAACGATTGGTAGAAATTTAAATTTAAACCAGTCTACGGTTTCTAGAATATACAGAAGGTTTGTAGAGACAGGTTCTTACAGGAGGAGACGTGGTACAGGCAGAACTCGAGCAACCACAGGTCGTGATGACCGATTTATTGTTATAACTTCCCTGCGAAATCGTTTCCTCACGTCAGTTAACATCAAAACCGAGCTTAATGAAGTGCGTGGAGTAAACGTGTGTGCACGAACAATAAGAAGAAGGTTAAAGGAAGCGGATATCACCCCTTTTAGACCAGCAAATGGTCCAAAGTTGTCTACAGCTCACAGACAAGCTCGCTTAAGATTTGCGCGTCATCACCTGAATTGGACAGAAGAGCAGTGGGCCTCTGTATTGTTCACGGACGAGTGTAGGACATGTTTATATGGTGCAGATGGTCGCAGAAGAGTCTATCGTCGACGTGGGGAGCGATATGCTCAAAGTTGCTTTGAGGAGCGTGTTCCTTTTGGAGGCGGTTCATGTATGGTCTGGGGTGGCATATCGATGAACGGGCGAACAGAACTTGTGTTCATAGACATGGTCCGTCAAAACGGTAATAGAGGGGGTTTGACAGCACATCGCTACATAACAGAGATATTAGAAGATCACGTGGTGCCTTACATGGGATTCATAGGCGAAAATTTTACTTTAATGCAGGATAATGCCCGGCCGCATGCAGCTGCACAAGTTCAACATTATTGCGAAGAGGTTGGGATACGTACAATGAATTGGCCAGCACGCAGCCCGGATCTTAATCCCATCGAGCATGTTTGGGACAATTTAAAAAGAGCTGTATATGCGAGAAACCCTTCGCCCACGACAGTGGCAGCACTAAGAACAGCACTTTCAGAAGAATGGGACAATATTCCGCAAGATCTTTTAAAAACCCTTATAAAATCTATGCGGAACCGATTAGAATCCGTAATAAGGGCACGTGGGGGTAATACACCTTATTAAAACACAAATAAACCCTTGCATAAAGTTTGTGTCTATTGTTAAAACCAATTTTTTAATTAAATCAATTTTTCTTAAATTTCTGTTTTTTCTTCAAAAAAAGTCTTAAGGTCCTTTCCAGTACATAAACTTAAACTTAAAGATATGACCCTACGCTGTTTTAAACTTCACGAACCAATCTAGAGGTTTCAATTTAAATCTGTATAGAAAGTATGCATACTTGGTTAAAATATTTATTTCAAAGTCGTCTATTACTTTGATGCAGTTTATGAGTCCATCAGTTTATATTCTGTCTTCCGTGAGGAGCGTCCATTTTTCTGCGTCCTTTAAAACACGTTTTCATAAATTTTCTAATGTCATAAATTAAAAATTCGCAAATACTATTATTTTTAAATATAATATAATATGAAATAGTAAATTTGGTGGCAGGTCTATATTTTTGACTTTTATACATTAGGCGCGGTAGCCTAGTGGTATGGGTAATGGACTGCTGAGACGAGGTCTCGAGTTCGATCCCAGGTTTACCATGGCACACACCAATGACTTTTCGATGCTTTTTGAAGTTATGTGTGTATTTATCGCAGGTTTATAAGTGCCTCGGAGAGCACGTTAAGCCGTCGGTCCCGGTTGCCATACAAACATCTATGGCAGTCGTTACGGGTAGTTGGAGCCCTCAAAAGTCCAACCAGCCTAACTTGGAACTTCGATATCGCCATTGGTCATTAGACCATTGGTTGTGGAGGTCAGATGGCAGTCGCTTCACGGAAAATATCGAAGTTCAGCCGCATCACAGTTAGACTGGGAAGCCGACCCCAACTGAGTTGGGAAAAAGGTTCAGGGAATGGTGGTCTATATTTTTGACTATCAATTTATTATGTATGGAATAACCTATCATTTAGAGAACAAAATGATTATTCAAGGCAAGGAACTACGTTTTTACTGATAATGATCCTTTGTTCCCACTAGTACCGCCAGGGGTAGGTACTTGTGAGAAATCTCGTTCTCTATGGTACCACTATTGCATCGCTTATTTGGTGTATCTACATATTTGGTATATAATTCATACCTGACAATTTTTATTAATTTGAGAAATAAAATATTAATTTGATGTTACAAGTCGATGACAAATATTTTTGCTGGTATAAAGTTTCATTTCCTAATTTATCTGATCTGGGTAGGTTATGCAATGTCTATTTGTCTCTATGGCATGCTTGCCTTACTAATATTTAGTAAGTAGTTAATTGTAAGTAAGTAATTAGTTCCAATCTCCTAAAAGCGGAGAAAATAAATCCAGCATATAGACCACTTATCTCACAAACATGAATACAAGAAGTGTGTTGGTATGTATGTATATTTTATTACCATGCGAGGTCATTAGCTCGATATTAAGTACACGCACACGCAAACGCACACGCACACGCACGCGCTTACACTCTCGTTCCTTATTGGGGATGTGACTGGAAAGTTCGGTTCTTCCGGGTGGATTAACTACCTGTTTTTTCAAACTGATTTCACCACGAGTATTAGTGCGAGCGAGTTGTTATCGAAATGACAATACTTTTTTTAATCTTTAACAAGTTTTACCACGATGAAGAACTATTCTTCGTGGTCAAATCAATTAGACAAAATAGTTTGATCAAGAAGACTCAATCCAAGAAGTTTGACCTACAGGTTCTTTTTCCTTGTGGTCAATTCAATTGGACAAAATAGTTAGTCCTCGCGAGGGTGTTGACCCCTAGATGGTGTATGATCCATTGCTATGATATTTCTACAATGCAAAGGGGTCACCCTTACTAATATTGTACAATGTAACTCAGTTGGAGAATTTTTGTTTGTTTATGCTTGGTCACGAAGATGACAATATACGTGCGGACATGGTGACGATTTTCCTCTAAATAGGTTAATAATACCTTTGTTTTGCAGCTAAAGATGAAGACTGCGGTGTTTGTCACAAACCAAAATACAGAAATGGTATCAAGATGAAGTGTGCTTGCAGTGGTAAGAAGAAAACAGTGAAAATAAATCCACCCTGTCCTTGCGAATTGCACAAGGTACCGATATCAAAGGAAGAACCTGGACTGAAAATAAATACTCGTTCTATAGGTGATCAATGCTGCATTTGCGACGAGTATTCCAGTAAAAAGAAAAAGGCTGGTCAAGATGTAATATTCAAGCTAGGACAAACAGCGCCATCAATTATAGGAGTATCAGATGGCCCAGTAAGTACTGGTGTACAAGATGGTACAGGGTGTATAATATGTCCCACGGGTCTGCCGTGTTCATCAGAACACACAACGTGTCCAAAACTTACTAAAACGACAATAGGCCCTGTTCCCTTAGGATTCTTTGGCCAACCCGATAAGAAAACAGAGATGGGAGAGCTAGAGATCATAGGCCCAAGAGGAGGTTATGTCATAGTAGGTCCAGAGGGAATGTATACTCAAGCAGGTGTAAAAGAAATAAGATTCAGTAGTGCCGCCGCTACTGATCCGCAGTTCAATAATGTTGGTGCGGAATCTACTTCAAAAGTAAAAAAAAATTGTTTGTGTTTCGGTAAACGCAAAAAGAAGAGAAAAATAGTTTGCCAGTGTCCTTCGGAATCAGATCAGGAGCCATTATTATTATATACATACGCAGATTTCGAGGAAGCAAGAAAACAAACTAAAAAGTACAAATCAGATCTAACACAAACAACGTCAGGATTCAAATTCAATAAGAAGAAAAAACCAGAAACTATACCTGAGGCTCAATATACTATGGAAGATGCCATTAGGGATTATGCCATAATTAGACCTGATTTTATTCGTGACTTAGTACCACCAGGTACCGTTACTCGTAAAGGACGCAAAAAGGATTGTGCGTGCGAAAACGACAGAGGTGTTGATAATTATGAGATTCTCATTCCAGATGGGAAAGGTAATTTTGTTTATGAGAAACCGCCGCCGGAGCCGACACCAGTGCAAGAGGTGCAGCAGCGTCCAGTATTAAAGTTTAGTATAGGTGGTAAAGGTTCTGGTTCAAAAGGCCTTAGTGGTATATGTTGCTTTGAAATGTATCAAGATCCTTAATATAGAATTTGACTTGCTCTGCCAGGAAACATTCGAACAAAGTCTCGTAGTTTATTACATTAAAAATCCAGGAAAGAAATAAGTTTATTACGTTGATATTATAGTCATCGTTTGTGTATTTTTTGACAATCAATTTGTACTTATTTATATTGCTATTTTTGTGTTTAATATTACAGTAAGTAAATAAAAGAAACACTGGTTTTAACTGCTTTAGTAATATATGAACATAACTACTTAAAATTAAATACTCAAAACTGAAATCGATAAAAACAACAAAAACCGACAACAAGCAACATGATACGGTTAATGGTGAAAGGCGCCTAAGTGTCATGTACTTTTCAAAAACCAAATACAATACTGCTACAAATCATCTCAACAATAAAAATTATTACGCTTGACGGCACGATTTGCGCTCACGCACTTATGTCACCGGTACCAGTAAATAAACTTGTATGATCGCCATCCGATGTGCATCAACTTTCAACCCTACTGTAACCATAAGTACAATAAAACTTAATTAAGTAATAAGTAATTTACTTGGGCCCTTAGTCAGATTGTCTAGGTAGTTCCATGCTCTATTTATAAATAAGCATATATTTGTTTAAAATATATTTTAGAAAGGTAGTCAAGAAACAACACAAATCAAAGATCATGTCTTATAAATAATTTTGTTTTTAGCTGGTGACTACAAAATCCGTCGTTTAAAGAATCTGTCGTTCAAAGAATCTGCCATTTACAGAATCTGCCGTGTCCAGAATCTGCCATTTAACGAAAAAAGCTATTAACTCTTTGTTCTTATATTAGTTTAGTTTCGTTTAGCAAACGGAGGGCTCGAGTAATTTCATCATAAATGTTATTTCACTTGAAAATTAATGATTGTTTGTTTTAACTACTTGCCTATAGGGCAAGTAATTACATTTTTTAAGGCATATTACGTTTGACAAGGATTTAAAAAATAGTTAGTAAATCCGTGTAAAATAGGTAGTAAACTACAGTGGAGATTAATCTCTTAATGAATCTTATATTGCGTATGTTCAAACTTGAGTATCTTTTCGGTTAACCAACGTGAATTTTATGCACTCATGTCGATAAGTGGATAAGTGGAATAGACCAAAATTATGTGCAGAGCTAATTCTATTCGCACTATTATATTATTACCACAGGTATCTTTTTACAAGTAGTTAACATGAGCTAATCCTGGTGAAGTGTCAAAAGAAAGCGTACCAACTCGTGCCACTTCTCGTAAACTAATAAGAAACGGCGTAGCGCTCCATCTAGTTTAAGTTGCGAACAACGTTAGCTATGAATGTCTGTTCTCTCGCAAAGAGTCCTGTAAGTTCCAATAAAATACGTTAGATGATTCTGTATTGTGCAGTTCTCAAATTTTACACCAACTCTAACTTACATTTTTTTTTGACGACCTCCGTGGCGTGGCGGTAGTGAACGCGACTGCTACGCAGGTGGCGTGGGTTCGATTCCCACTCAGTGCAAATATTTCTGCACATGAATATGAATATTTACATTGGTCTGGGTGTTCCTATGTAGGTATAATATGTATTTATTTACAAAAACAAGTATCTATGTATGTTTATCCGCATTCTAGAACCCGTAACACAAGCTATTTAAACTATGCTTACCTTGGGTCTAGATGACGTTGTGTAGATTGTCCTAGAATATTTATTTATTATTTGTTTCTCCAAGAGCTTCACAGTGCTTTCGAATATAACTTTTGTAATATGCCGTAGGTGAGTACATTGCAAAAATGACGTTTAAGCGTAGTGTACATTAAGTAATAAGATAATATGCTTCGTGCTATACAATTAGTTTTAAACGCAGTTGTAACGAAGTAGATGGCCCGGTGTAAAACTATACTTACCACCTTAAAATGTGACGCATAATGTAAACCCGTATATTCTTGTGTTTGGGAAGCCGAATAATGGCCCAACTGTGCAATAAAATTGTCTGTATACAACTTCGAACACAGCGTTGCAAGTCATAATAGATGTTGCCATTGGTCGAACTGGGTGACGTCACTGGAGATCTAGCAATAATTAGTTAACCTCAGAACCTTGCGCCCAATTACTAGCGGCTTGGTAAGTATCGCATATTCCAGTGACGAAAATGTGACGCACATCTCAACCTACTTTCGAATTTGTGACGCCTTAGGTTTGTAGATATTGGATGTTGAAACAGGGCAATTTTACATCTTGCGCCTCTCTATCATGTTGTACTTGACGACTTCTGTGGCGTGGTGATAGCGAATGCCACTACAATCCGGGTTCGATTCTCGTTCAGTATAAATATTTGTTTGCATGGGTAGTTACTTATGGATATATCTTATATTGTACGTCTTTAGAAACAAAAATACCTGAATAGCTATAAGCACTCAAATTAGTTAAGCTTGGCTTACCATGGCTCTGGATGGCGTTGTATAGATTATTATAGAATATTTAAATTATAGAAGAGCGGATGATCAAGAGCAATGGTGCACAATTAGGAGAGACCTTCAGTGTACTGCCACAGATTAATTAATATTGGACATAGTAATTTAATCTAAGAATTCACTATTGCCATTGAAACGATGGCTATGTATCTTACGTAGTATTGTATTCTCTTTGGCTATGTAGAGGAAAAAGTAGTGACGTTACTGAATGCTGGCTCATGTCAATTTTGACTTAAGAAATGTCAAAATGTGATAACTATGTACATACAATGATAATTTTATAATGTAAATAAAAATTCTATAAAAAAATATTTATTCAATAATTTTGTAAATACACAATCCCATAGTCTTGTGTCAAATAAAATGTTCTTCCATTGGAATATCTCAGGTAATTCTTCACACTTACGTAAATTTGAAAAATAACAGGGACATTATTTAGCATGTCCTTAACAATCTGCTAAAAAGAAGACTTGATTAGCTGTGTAGTGTAGCTGAGATGATGGAGAAACGTCTCCGTCGTCGATTCCGGTTACCATACGAATATCTACTCCATGGCAGCAATTACGGGTAGTCGTTTAATAATATTTTATCCGTGAGGTTACAGAAAAGTATATAATCACCTCATCTCATTTAAGAGCTAAACGGCAAAATACGCTGTGAGAGAAGAAAATCTCGAAATAAAACCCTATGGAAACAATAGGGCAAAGCCTCCCAGCATTGGGTGAAGCCTATGTCCAGCAGTGGACTTCAATAGACTAATTGATTGATTCATAGTAATAGCATACTGCAATAAGAATATAAATATACCATGTTAATAAACATTTTAGTGACAAGGTGGTTTCGGCAATCAAAACTTTCTCAAGCCCATCAATGTATGAAAACAATATACTTACTTACCTTACATTATATATTTCTAGACATCGATGAACCCGTTTATTTTTCTTTTTTGTTTCAGAACGTATATACCCCAGTATAAACTGATTAAATCCATATCTAATGTATTTGTCTCAGTTTGAGGCGAGACAAACTATATCAAAAGTGATTTAATTGACAATGATTATTACGACTATGAAGTAATAGCCTACATTTGGCCACTACAAATGCCACTACAAATAGTTGTGGCATAACATTTGATGGTATGGCATATTTTTTGATGATTATGTAATAGATATGAAACAATAAATAAACTTAGTACCAATAATTTAATATTAACAAGAAATAATTGACAAAATGCAGAAATTTGAATATAACGATGCCTATCACCGTTTAACCCGATATATAAAACCTAATTCAAGTCAAAGTAGTAGTCGAGGCATACAAAATAAAAGCAAAATAGATACTTTACAAACAAAATATCCAAAATCTTGCTTTATATTAAAACCATGTCTTTCTTCGAATGAAAATCGGAACGTTATCAGTATGCCCGATTTAATAAAAGCTAAGAAATGTATAAATAATACTCTAGTAAAACTACGAAACAAAAGTTCAAATGTAATTTCAAAGGAAAATGACAATGCAATTTATTTAAAGTATCAAGAATTAGGAAAAGACTATTATAATCGTGGTAAATTTTATAAGCACACTTTGCCAATAAAATTGAAAGTATATCGATGCCAGCTTAAAACCACGCGCGAAAGCTGCTGTTGCTCATGTAACTCTGATGCAATGTTTGAAGTAATGAAAGGATTGTATGATTGTTATAAAATGAGAAACTGCAACAACTGTAATTGTGTACTATGTGGACATTTGCAAAGAGATGAACGGCTCGTTGGTGAGATAATGAAATCATTAGCGTCCGTTGGCCTAGACACTGTTAGTACGAAGAAAATGAAAGAAAAAATTAAACAAGCAGAAAAAGAAATACAAGGGAAACCTTTAGCAGAAAAGGAGAAAATATTAAGAGACTTAGCTCTATCTGGTGTTCCATTACCTAAAGGAAAGTCACCTTCAGAAAAATCTCTAATAAAAAAAATCAGAAGAGATCTTGGTCTACCCCCTGAACCAAAAACTGCAGCGCAAAAAGCAAAAATGAAAGAAGCAGCAAAAGCAGGTTTATTAACACCATTAGAAGGAAAAACACATTCTCAAAAAGAAAAAATTTTAAAGGGTTTAGCACAATTATGTGTTCCTCTTCCAGAAGGGAGAACTGCTTCCGAAAAATCCCTTATTGACAAGGTTAAAATAGCCGAGTGCTTATCTGCAGAAACATTACCTGAAAAATTAAGAAAAGCTAAAGCATCAGGACTTTTAACACCTTTACAAGGGAAGACACCAAAACAGAAAGAAGATATCTTAAAAGGATTGGCAAATGCAGGCATACCTTTGCCTGCTGCTAAAACATTATCGGAGCAAAATTTGATAGATAAAATCCGGAATGATCTAGGGCTGCCTCCTGATCCAAAAACTCAAGATATGAGAAGGAAACACGAGAAAGCTGCTCAAGCTGGCTTATTACAACCCCTTTTAGGAAAGACACCAAAAGAGAAGAAAGAGATACTACGTGGCTTACATAATTTGGGTATTCCATTGCCAGAAGGACGTACACCATCTGAAAAATCCCTAGTGGCTAAAATAGCAGCAGAACCGCAAAGACTTTCAGTGCTAGCTCCTTCAGAAAAATTACGGAAAGCAAAAGCTGCAGGCCTGTTAACTCCACTGGAAGGTAAAACCCCAGAACAGAAACAAAAAATATTACAAGGTCTAGCCGAGCATGGTCTTCCATTGCCAGAAGGAAAAACACCATCTGAAAAAAAGTTAATCAACAAAATTCGAGCTGATTTAGGTCTGCCACCGGAACCGAAAAATTCTACCATGAGAAATAAATATGCCAATGCCACTGCTGCTGGGTTATTAAAACCTCTCAAAGACAAGTCTCCTAAAGAAAAAGAAAAGATTCTGCGAAATTTACATAATGCAGGAATACCGTTACCTGAAGGAAGGACACCATCAGAAAAAGGTTTGATTGCTAAGATAGAAGCGGAACCACGCAAATCGTTGACATCGGCTCCATCAGAAAAAAAACGTAAATCAAAAGCTGAAGGATTACTAACACCTCTAGACGGCAAAACTCTAGATCAAAAAGAAAAAATATTGATGGGACTAGCTAAGCAAGGTCTTCCCCTTCCTGAAGGAAAAACAGCATCTGAGAAGAAGTTGTTAAAAAAAATTCGCTCTGAATTAGGACTTCCTCCGGAACCCAAGAACTCAACAATAAGAAATAAGCATGCTAATGCTGCAGCAGCTGGTTTATTAAAACCTCTTAAGGGTAAAAGCCCTAAGGAAAAAGAAAATATTTTGCGAGGCTGGCACGACCTAGGGATTCCATTACCAGAAGGGAGAACAGCATCGGAAAAATCTCTTATAGCTAAAATAAGTAAAGAGCCCCGTAAACCGTCTATTCAGGCGCCACTAGAGAAATTACGTAAAGCAAAATCTGAAGGTTTATTAACTCCTTTACAAGGTAAGACCCCAGAACAAAAAGAAAAAATTTTGAAAGGGCTCGCTAAACATGGTCTTCCTCTTCCCGAAGGACAGACTGCATCTGAAAAGAAACTAATAGACAAAGTTCGAACTGAACTAGGTCTTCCTCCAGAACCCAAGACTCAAGGCATGAGAGATAAACATGCGAAAGCTGCTGATGCTGGATTATTACAGCCTCTCGAAGGTAAATCACCTAAAGAAAAGAAAGCTATTTTACAAGGCTTACATGATATGGGAATACCTTTACCGGAAGGACGCACACCGTCTGAAAAATCGCTTATTGCTAAAATTGCTAAAGAACCGCGCAAGCCGTCGCTTTTATCGCCACAAGAAAGAATGAATAAAGCAAAAGCAGCAGGTCTACTAACGCCTCTACAAGGAAAGTCCCCAGAGCAAAAAGAAAAACAACTAAAAGCTCTAGCAGAACTTGGTATACCACTTCCAGAAGGCAAAACTGCATCTGAAAAGAAACTAATAGATAAAGTTCGAACTGATCTAGGTCTTCCACCAGAACCTAATACTCCAGCCATGAGAGATAAACATACAAATGCTGCTGATGCTGGATTATTACAGCCTCTCGAAGGTAAATCACCTAATCAGAAGAAAGCTATTTTACAAGGCTTACATGACATGGGTATACCGTTACCAGAAGGAAGAACGCCATCTGAAAAATCACTTATTGCTAAAATAGCAAAAGAACCGCGTAAGCCGTCACTTTTATCGCCACAAGAAAGAATGAATAAAGCAAAAGCAGCAGGTCTACTAACACCTCTACAAGGAAAGTCCCCAGAACAAAAAGAAAAACAACTAAAAGCTCTAGCCGAACTTGGTATACCACTTCCAGAAGGCAAAACTGCATCTGAAAAGAAACTAATAGATAAAGTTCGAACTGATCTAGGTCTTCCACCAGAACCTAAGACTCCAGCTATAAGAGATAAACATACAAAGGCTGCTGATGCTGGATTACTGCAGCCTCTCGAAGGTAAATCACCTCATCAGAAGAAGGTTATTTTACAAGGCTTACATGATATGGGAATACCTTTACCAGAAGGACGAACGCCATCTGAAAAATCACTTATCGCTAAAATTGCAAAGGAACCGCGTAAACCGTCGTTTTTATCACCACAGGAAAGAATGAATAAAGCAAAAGCAGCAGGTCTACTATCACCTCTAGAAGGTAAGACCCCAGAACAAAAAGAAAAACAATTGAAAGCTCTGGCCGAACTTGGTATACCACTTCCTGAAGGCAAAACTGCATCAGAAAAAAAACTAATAGACAAAGTACGAACTAATCTAGGTCTTCCACCAGAACCAAAGACTTCAACTATGAAAGATAAACATGAAAAAGCTGCAGATGCTGGATTACTGCAGCCTCTCGAAGGTAAATCACCTACTCAGAAAAAAGCCATTTTACAAGGTTTACATGATATGGGAATACCTTTACCGGAAGGACGAACACCGTCTGAAAAATCACTTATTGCTAGAATTGCAAAAGAACCGCGTAAGCCGTCGTTTTTATCACCACAAGAAAGAATGAACAAAGCAAAAGCAGCAGGTCTATTAACGCCTCTACAAGGTAAGTCCCCAGAACAAAAAGAGAAACAACTGAGAGCTCTAGCCGAGCTTGGTATACCACTACCTGAAGGGAAGACTGTGTCAGAAAAGAAACTAATAGACCATATTCGGACTGATCTAGGTCTTCCACCAGAGCCCAAGACTCCAGCTATGAGAGATCAACATGAAAAAGCTGCTGATGCTGGATTACTGCAGCCTCTCGAAGGTAAATCGCCTAATCAGAAGAAGGGTATTTTACAAGGCTTGCATGATATGGGAATACCTTTACCAGAAGGACGGACACCCTCTGAAAAATCACTAATTGCTAAAATAGCAAAGGAACCACGTAAACCGTCGTTTTTATCACCACAGGAAAGGATGAATAAAGCAAAAGCAGCAGGTCTACTAACACCTCTACAAGGAAAGTCCCCAGAACAAAAAGAAAAACAACTAAGAGCTCTAGCCGAACTTGGTATACCACTTCCTGAAGGCAAAACTGCATCTGAAAAGAAACTAATAGACAAAGTTCGAACTGATCTAGGCCTTCCACCAGAGCCTACGACTTCAGCTATAAGAGATAAACATGCAATAGCTGCTGATGCTGGATTACTCCAGCCTCTCGAAGGAAAATCACCAAATCAGAAAAAAGCTATTTTACAAGGTATACATAATATGGGAATACCTTTACCAGAAGGTCGAACACCCTCTGAAAAATCACTTATCGCTAAAATTGCGAAAGAACCGCGTAAGCCGTCGTTTTTATCACCACAAGAAAGAATGAATAAAGCAAAAGCAGCAGGTCTTCTATCGCCTTTACAAGGTAAGTCCCCAGAACAAAAAGAAAAACAACTAAAGGCTTTAGCCGAGCTTGGTATACCTCTTCCTGAAGGAAAGACTGCATCAGAAAATAAGCTAATAGACAAAGTTCGGAATGATCTAGGTCTTCCACCAGAACCTAAGACTCCAGCTATGAGAGATAAACATGAAAAAGCTGCTGATGCCGGATTACTGCAGCCTCTTGAAGGTAAATCACCTAATCAGAAGAAGGCTATTTTACAAGGTTTACATGACATGGGAATACCTTTACCAGAAGGGCGAACACCGTCTGAAAAATCACTAATTGCTAAAATTGCAAAGGAACCACGTAAACCGTCATTTTTATCACCACAGGAAAGAATGAATAAAGCAAAAGCAGCAGGTCTACTATCACCTCTAGAAGGTAAGACCCCAGAACAAAAAGAAAAACAATTGAAAGCTCTGGCCGAACTTGGTATACCACTTCCTGAAGGCAAAACAGAATCAGAAAAAAAAATAATAGACAAAGTACGAATTAATCTAGGTCTTCCACCAGAACCAAAGACTCCAACTATGAAAGATAAACATGAAAAAGCTGCAGATGCTGGATTACTGCAGCCTCTCGAAGGTAAATCACCTACTCAGAAAAAAGCCATTTTACAAGGTTTACATGATATGGGAATACCTTTACCAGAAGGACGCACACCGTCTGAAAAATCACTAATTGCTAAAATAGCAAAGGAACCACGTAAGCCTTCTATATTATCACCACAAGAGAAGATGAGTAAGGCAAAAGCATCAGGTCTTCTAACGCCTTTACAAGGGAAGTCCCTAGAACAAAAAGAAAAACAACTAAAGGCTCTAGCCGAACTTGGTATACCTCTTCCTGAAGGAAAGACTGCGTCCGATAAGAGACTAATAGACAAAGTTCGGACTGATCTAGGTCTTCCTCCAGAACCTAAAACTTCAGCCATGAGAGATAAACATACAAAAGCTGCTGATGCTGGATTACTTCAACCTCTCGAGGGTAAATCGCCCAATCAGAAAAGGATTATTTTACAAGGCTTACATAATGAAGGAATACCTTTACCAGAAGGACGGACATCCTCTGAAAAATCACTTATTGCTAAAATAGCAAAAGAACCACGTAAACCATCGCTCTTATCACCACATGAAAAAATGAAGAAAGCAAAAGCAGCAGGCCTACTAACGCCTTTACAGGGTAAGTCCCCAGAACAAAAAGAAAAACAACTAAGAGCTCTAGCCGAGCTTGGTATACCTCTTCCTGAAGGAAAGACTGCATCTGAAAATAGAATAATAGACAAAGTTCGGACTGATCTCGGTCTTCCACCAGAACCCAAGACTGCAGCCATGAGAGACAAACATGCAAAAGCTGCCGACGCTGGATTACTGCAGCCTCTCGAAGGTAAATCGCCTAATCAGAAGAGAAATATTTTACAAGGTTTACATAGCATGGGAATCCCTTTACCGGAAGGACGAACACCGTCTGAAAAATCATTAATTGCTAAAATAGAAAAGGAACCGCGTAAGCGTTCTCTTTTATCACCACAAGAGAAGATGAGTAAAGCAAAAGCAGCAGGTCTTCTAACGCCTCTGGAAGGAAAATCTCCAGAACAAAAAGAAAAACAACTAAAAGCTCTAGCCGAGCTTGGTATACCTCTTCCTGAAGGAAAGACTGTATCTGAAAAGAAACTAATAGATAAAGTTCGAGCTGATTTAGGTCTTCCTCCTGAACCCAAAACTGAAACCATGAAAAGAAAACATGGGAAAGCCGCTGATATTGGATTATTGCAGCCTCTTGAAGGAAAATCCCCCAAAGAAAAGCAAAGAATATTACAGGGATTACGAGATATGGATATACCTTTGCCAGAGGGGCGAACTGCATCGGAAAAGTCTTTGATAGCTAAAATAGCAGCGGCTCCCCGCAAGCCTTCAATGATAGCACCATCAGAAAAATTGCGAAAGGCAATAGCCGCAGGATTAATAACTCCTCTTGAGGGGAAATCGCCCGAAGAAAAAGAGAAGATATTAATAGGATTAGCCGAGCATGGACTGCCACTTCTTGAAGGAAAAACTCCTTCAGAGAAAAAGCTAGTAGATAAAGTTCGCGCAGAACTTGGTCTACCTCCAGAACCTCAGACTCAGGCTATGAGAGACAAGCACGCAAAAGCGGCTGACGCTGGACTACTGCTTCCACTTGAAGGTAAATCACCAATACAAAAAGAGAAAATATTACAAAAACTAGCCAATATGGACATACCATTGCCAGAAGGACGTACACGTTCCGAAAAAGCTTTGGTATCAAAAGTAAAAGCAGCTAAGAAAGAACGTCAGAGGCTAGAAGAAAAGTCAGCCAAGAGTATGGTGGAAGGAAAAGGGCCTGCTGATGAGTGTATATGCGACCAGTTAACACTAGATGAAATCGATAAACCTAAGGAACCTACTGCAGAAAAGTTACATAAATTCAAAAGTACTGGAATTTTAACACCTTTGGAAGGTAAGACTCCAGACGAGAAAGAAAAAATATTAAGAGGTAGAATAGCTGCTGGTTTGCCGTTACCAAAAGGTACAACACCATCAGATAAAAAATTAATCAAAAAAATTAGGGCTAGCTATGAAACACCACTTCAAAAAGCTAAAACACCATCGGAAAAAGAATTGTTAAAAAAACTCATGGCACAGAAATCAAAATCAGCATTAACTTTAACTGGAAAAACGGCCGATCAGAAGAAAAAGATTCTCAAAAACTTAGTACAGGCTGGGAGACCCCTGCCGGAAGGTAGAACACCATCAGAAAAAAACATGATTGCTAAAATCAGAGCTGAAAGTGGGCTGCCTCCTGAGCCCAAGACCCCTTCGTTGAAAGAAAAATATAAAAAAGCTGAAGCTGCGGGAATAATGACACCGCTGGATGGTAAGACACCAGAAGAAAAGGAAAATATATTGAGAAAGCTTCATGAAGCCGGAATACCACTGCCTGAAGGTAGAACACCTTCAGAAAAATCAATGATCAAGAAAGCTAAAGCAGGATTACTAAAAACACCAACACTATCACAAAGGCTGCAAGCCGCAAAGGCAGCTGGATTATTAACGCCTTTAGAAGGTAAAACACCCGAACAAAAGAAAAAGATTTTAAAAGGATTGTTGCAAGCTGGTGTACCATTACCAGAAGGAAAAACGCCATCAGAAAAGGAATTAATATCTAAAATGATAGCAACGGAGAGACCGAAAAAACCCTCAACTCTGTCACAACGATTGAAAGCTGCAAAAGCTGCTGGCTTATTAACGCCCTTAGAAGGTAAAACACCCGAACAAAAAAAGAAGATTTTGCATGGTTTGACTAAAGCCGGTCTACCACTACCGGTAGGTACTACTCCATCAGAAAAGGATTTAATTAATAAAATAAGAGCTGAAACTGGGCTACCACCAGAGCCCAAAACACCTTCATTAAAAGAAAAATACACAAAAGCCTTAGCAGATGGTTTCATTACTCCACTGGAGGGCAAGACGCCAGCAGAAAAGATGAAAATATTAGGTAAACTTTATGAGGCCGGAATACCACTACCAGAAGGTAGAACACCTTCAGAAAAATCAATGATTAAAAAAATTAAAGCCGGGTTAAGTATGCCATCATCACTACCGCCTATGCCTGATAGAACACCCGAAGTTCAAAAAGGTTTACCCAAACCCTCGATGTCACAGCGTCTTAAAGCTGCGAAGGCAGCAGGGTTGTTAACACCTTTAGAAGGTAAAACGCCTGAACGAAAAGAAAAGATTTTAAAGGGCTTAGTGCAAGCTGGGTTACCTCTGCCAGAAGGAATGACACCATCAGAAAAAAAAATTATTGGCAGAATCAGAGCTGATGCAGGACTACTAACTGAACCAAAGACACCATCTATGAAAGAAAAATATGACAAAGCTCTGGCTAGTGGTCTAATTACGCCACTTGATGGCAAGACACCAGCAGAAAAGGAAAATATTTTGAAGAAGCTTCAAATCGCTGGATTACCACTTCCTGAAGGTAGAACACCATCGGAAAAAGCGTTAGTGAAAAAAGTTCAAAAAAGTTTACCCAAGCCTTCGATGTCACAGCGTCTTAGAACTGCTAAAGCAGCAGGGTTATTGACACCTTTGGATAACAAAACGCCTGAACAAAAAGAAAAAATTTTAAAAGGCTTGTTGCAGGCTGGGCTCCCTCTGCCAGAAGGGAAGACGCCATCCGAAAAAAAATTGATTAACAAAATCAGAGCCGAAACAGGGCTGCCACCTGAGCCTAAGACTCCTTCCATGAGAGAAAAATATGACAAAGCTCTGACCGGTGGACTTATTACGCCACTTGAGGGTAAGACACCATCAGAGAAGGAAGATATTTTGAGGAATCTACAAAACGCTGGAATACCTCTTCCAGAAGGTAGAACGCCATCGGAAAAAGCGTTAGTGAAAAAAGTTCAAAAAAGTTCACCCAAACCCTCGATGTCACAGCGTCTTAAAGCTGCCAAGGCAGCTGGGTTACTGACACCTTTAGAAGGCAAAACACCTGAGCGAAAAGAAAAAATTTTAAAAGGCTTAGTGCAAGCTGGGTTGCCCCTGCCAGAAGGAATGACACCATCAGAAAAAAAAATTATTGACAAAATCAGAGCCGATACAGGGCTACCAACTGAGCCTAAGACACCATCCATGAAAGAAAAATACGACAAAGCTCTGGCTGATGGACTTATAACGCCTCTTGAAGGCAAGACACCCGCAGAAAAGGAAAATATTTTGAAGAAGCTTCAAAACGCTGGATTACCTCTTCCTGAGGGTAGAACACCATCGGAAAAAGCGTTAGTGAAAAAAGTTCAAAAAGGTCTACCCAAACCTTCGATGTCACAGCGTCTTAGAACTGCTAAAGCAGCAGGGTTATTGACACCTTTGGATAATAAAACGCCTGAACAAAAAGAAAAAATTTTAAAAGGCTTGTTGCAAGCTGGGCTTCCTCTGCCAGAAGGGAAGACACCATCTGAAAAAAAAATGATAGATAAAATTAGAGCCGAAACAGGGCTACCACCTGAGCCTAAGACTCCTTCCATAAAAGAAAAGTATGAAAAGGCGTTGGCTGATGGACTCATTACGCCACTTGAGGGCAAGACACCAGCAGAAAAGGAAAATATTTTGAAAAAGCTTCGTAATGCAGGCATACCTTTACCTGAAGGTAGAACACCTTCAGAAAAAACTTTAATCAGAAGGATTAAAGCGGACTCACATCGTCCAAAAACTGCTAAAGAGGTTGGGTTGATGACGCCTACCGAAAAAAAAGAAAAACATAAAAGAAAAACTGTAGCAGTAGGTCCTGGAAGTATGAAAGTTAAATCGAAAGCTGGTATAGTTGAATCACATGAAGATATTACGAAAACAACAGTTTGTGACCATGCATGTGGCTGTGACAAAAAGAAAATTAGATTTAAACATAGTTACGTTAAGATCAGAGTAACATCACCTGATATCTCTTCTATTTGTCCATGCCCTGAAGAATGTATCCCAAGCGTTAAAAATGGTGTTTTTGTTGATAACGAAGGTATAAAAGTTACTATTGGAAGCGTTATTTCTATTCCATCATATTTTAGATCTTCCTCTGAGGTCGTTCCACAATATGGTATAGAAAACACCAATGACAAAATAATAATAAGGGATCACATCCATACTTCGAGCGATTGTCAAACCCTCTATAAACATTCCCAAGGTATACAAAATAGTGATCAAAAACGTTTTGGAAGCCGGTTTAGTCAAGAGAATCTGAATTACAATTTGATTACAAGTGATACCGACACCAGTAGTTCAAACGAGAGCTATAATAAGATTTACAATCAGTTTCATAGTACAGCCAAATATCAAAAGAGCTTCCGTAAGTCAGAAACATGCTTAAGAGGATACTTCAAAGCAGAAAGTGAAATCTTTAGCTTACCTTTTTTAAGGTATTATAATAATTATATGTTGGCAGAAAGAACGCCTGAAACCAGCGATTCAATTCTGATAATTAAAAGTGAAACTTCTTTAAGCTTAAGCAGCTCTTGCCCAAGTGTCGGGTCGAACAGCCTCATTTTAACACCGAATGAGAGTGCAATATCTTTCAACAGCAGACACTTAAATTCGTTATGTGATGTAATCATGGATATCAACAGTCTCACAAATATAGATGAAAGGTAATAATTATTTATCTATGTATAGCTCGGAGTTCGGCGGCCGCTTATTTTCAGCTACATAAGTGACCGAACTTCGATATTTTCTGTGAATCGACTGCACTAACTACGCTGACTGACTGACTTTTTAGGGCTCCAACTACCCGTAACGACTGATATAGATGTTCGTAAGACAACCGAGAGCGACACCTATATACTTCAGAAGCGGGTCGCGGCGGCGGGTCAAAGTGTGCCTCCTCATCCCCGGTGCCTAGATAGGGACATCGTAAATCCCACACCAGTAGAAACGGGCCAACTCGGAAGAAAAGGCATGAAATGCGAGCGATGTATTAACCCACCTCCGACAACTAAAGAACCGTAGGCAACCTGCGTTGGTGGCGTTTTAGACGGTTCGAGTCCGACATAACCGCTCTCACCGGCTCCGGACGAATTTTGCGCACGATAATGAAAAGCTAGTAACGCTATTTATGCGACATTGCATAAATAGCGTTACTAGCTTTTCATCTCGTCATAACAGATGCACCAAGTAAGACTTAAGAGGAAGGAGTTGTGGTATGGTAGTTATTATAATCAACGCTTAATAAATATAATAATTTCATTCTTAACACTTTTTACAGCACATCACAAGCATCCTGTTAATCGTATATATGATACGTAAGTTACATGACGGTAACCGCTGCGCTGGTTAAGGTACATACTACTTAAAACTAGACTAGGTTATTGTTTTAAGTTTTCTAGATATATCTACTGTACAAAAATAAGTCGGGTTTTCCTTCCTGACGCTATAGCTCCAGAACGCACGAACCGATTTCCACGGTTTTGCATTCGTTGGAAAGGTCTCGGGATCCGTGAGGTTTATAGCAAAGAAAATTCAGAAAAAAATCAACAGAAAAGCGAGAAAATCAATCAAATCCATCTGGTGGCGAAACAGAGTTTGCCGGGTTTGCTAGTATTATATAAAAATTATCACTTGTTTCACAATATTGCAGTTTTTGCATTACAGTATCGTTAATCGCAGCATGCAGAAGACGCACTTTCACATTTATTACTCTATATTATTTAGGTAACTCCTAACCAATGAGCTCTATGTATAGCACAGAACAAAATGTATGGCATAGGTACCCCTGACCAACTAGTTGTACTGAACAAAAAAATAGCATATATACGATTATTTTTGTTTGAATGACTTGAGCAGCCACACAAGCCAATTTATGTAGATACAAATAAAATGACAAAAAGGTGCTATGATTTTACAAATTGGTGTCAAAATTCATTGACTCATTTCCCTAATATCTGTATTCCGTCGAAATTCAAAATTTATTCTCCCCTCACCCAGAAACTATGAGGCAACTTTTGTTCTTAACGCCTTGTGTAATAGTATCCTTCCTTACACTAGGTTCTCTTGTGTTGCCTTAGGACGCGACGTTGAATGAACATGGTGACAGTCACGGTGACAAAATCACTCGTGCGCACACGCCCTTGGGTGATACATAGAAGTCATTGGTTCAAACAAAATTCTAATGAAAACGCCGTGAATTCGTTACATAACATAACATAACATAAATTCAAGCCTATAACTCCGAAGGGGTAGACAGAGGTGCTAACACCCACATTTCGCCAGTTTATGTTTAGGTCCCAATTTAATAGGTGGCGAGCCTATTGCCATTAACGGGACACTGATAAAAACACACATAACTTCGAAAAGCATCAATGTGTGCCATGGTATAACCTGGGATCGAACCCGAGATCTCGTCTCGGCAATCCATTACCCATACTACTAGGCTACTAGGCTAGGTTTATAATTCATTATGCATGACTTCATAAATAGAAATGACTTAAGATATTCTTGAATTTCAGACAGGTACAGAGTAGTGAAGAAAATTTCAGATTAATCAAAGGATGTGTCTGTGAATTCCATTTATCGGGCGTTCCACTGGCAGAAAATAATAAGCGCTGATGATGTTACAGTATGATGTTTGACCATAACATAGTAATCCCAGATTTCATAATATTACCCATAATACTCAATTTAAGCATTACCAACAATTTCCATGTAATAATGTTTTTGTAAATAGTTTTGTTTGTAATATATTTTTATCAGTCATGTACCGAGTAAATTTTATAATATATATTTTGTAGTCACTATGTAAATACATATAAAGATCTGAATTATACAATGAAAAGTATCATTCAAATACTCCATCCCACCATGGATCCTTACCGGATACTAATCAATAATTGTTCAAAGCGTCGTCGTTCATAGAAAAGTTTATGTACTAAAACTTCTGAACCTAATTCCGAAATAAAAACCATCAATCTCAAAGAAAGTAGCAGTTTACCCAATCACATACGCAATTTATCTATTGTTTCTACTAGAGCCAAGTTAGCCACGCCAGTAAAAATGTTTCCGTTTATCCGCCTCCACGAGAACAGGTAATCGAACAGGACGTGTGGTTGGATTTTAGATCATATCATCTTCACGCAGCGCCTGCGTATGACATCTATTAATGGGCTGTTCCACTTATCCCTACCACATTGTCCCTCCCGGTGGGGACAAGTGGAATTTTTTTCCACTCTTCCCTTCCACCCCGTCAAATGGTTGGGACAAGTGGAATTACATTTCCACTTATCTTACTTATCTTACTTGTACTCTTCCATTTCCACCATAAAGTTTATATTACTAATATAGGTACTTACTCGCCAGATTTGATAGAGGTCAGTGTATGCGTAAAGCGTAAAGGTATCCAAACCGGCCAGTAAAATATATATTTATCTATGAGTAAAACTGGTGAAGGAGAAACGTCACATGACAATTTCAACTTATCACAGTTACCAACAAATACTGATATATCAATCCAAACAGAATGTAAAAATATTTTAGGTAATATTAAATTTACCTATTCTCTTACAAATATGATATAGGAAACAATAGTTGATTAAAATCATAAAAAGAAATAAAAAATGGGCATATGTTGATTGCTGTGCAAAGTTCCCATTCCGGAAGTAAATAAACAATCTAAATATATGAACATACCTAATCTTATATAATATTAACCATTTGAGGATCAAATTGTGTA
The DNA here is from genome assembly GCA_963691645.1 of Pelosia muscerda. NCBI lineage: Eukaryota > Metazoa > Arthropoda > Insecta > Lepidoptera > Erebidae > Pelosia > Pelosia muscerda. The sequence goes on along the minus strand of OY829098.1, from coordinate 3,254,727 downwards.
AAACATCAAAAAATAAGTCAAAGAACCGTGTGTGACACACTATTAACAAATGCGATAAATAAGTGAAATTAAAAATATTAATCGTGCGGTCATGTTTCACCAAATGACTCCACCAAAAAGTTGCAGTACATATAAAATTAATGGCAAAACAATCCCAGTAAAGGAACAGGTATTAGTAATTCATAATTTAAGCAATAATCATGATATTACGACCGCAGTAGAAGCCCTAATGAAGAATGATGCGCTGTCGAATTCCTCATCAATATTTGTATTAGTACCAGTCTCTGATGACGAAGACGATGATAATTTATCAAATGGTTTTGGTTCTACCATAGGAATACAATTACCAAACGATTATACAAGAAGGAAAATAGCTAATGAATTAGAATATGGCAAGTAATACATTTCATGTTTATTATTATTAAGTGCCTAGGCAATACTAGATCTGAACGCTACTACTAAAGAATTTTTAGATATAACCATCTAAAAATGATTGCTTTTGAACCGTAATACACCATCATCATCATCGGATCACATAATACGTACGTATTTATAAAAATAATTCAAATGAATCAGATAACAGACCCATGATGTTTGATATTAAGGTATTTAAATTAACAATAGAAGCACAGATGTGAACATTGCACCGGCACAATCTATGCTTTTTCCAAGTCGTTTGAAGTGTAAAAGATTATATTAAGGTAATAATACCTTAATGTTTTAATCATAACTATAAAAAAATAATTTCCTTCCACGGGTTATAAATATTTCGGAAAGTATTTAAGTTCGACGAAAAATTATGAAATATGAACTTGCGGTATTATAGTAAAATAGTTCAATATTATTATTATATCAACACACAAAAAGGATTCCAATTTAATGTTAAACCCTTTCAGGTATGCCGCTAAGAAGACCATTATCTTGTAGTGTTAAACCTGCTAAATATGACAACGACGTCCTAAAAATTGTGTTAAGTACTGCAAATACACCTAAACAGATGAAGATATCTAACAAACTTTGTCAAATGACAACGCCTTACGAAGTCACAAATAAACTGTGTCAAATAACAACACCTTGTGATGTTACCAATAAACTTTGCCAAATCACTACACCTCAGCCTGTTCAAAATAAACAGCAGCGACACACAAGATTTGCAGGAAATATATTAAACAAGGAAGATAATAATAAAATTTGTCAAGTTACATCACCACCTAGTCAAGTAATTAATAAAATGACTTTCGTTGTTGGAACGGACACAACTATAGATAGACCATGTTGCTGCGAAGTAGAAAATTATGATGAAGTCTCCATGAAAAAACTTTGCTGCTGTCTAGATACCCGTCAGTCATCGTCGAATCATACTAGACGACTGATTATAAATCGGTCCCAATTGATTTCGCCTGTTCTCGTTAAAACAGGTGCTGCAAACAACATTTTTTATTATTTTTTAGACGAATGCCATGTAGAACGTGTACCGACTGCACCAACGAACGAGTACCCTCGTTCATGTTTTACGCCTGTAACTATGTATGTATGTTTCTTTGTTATACTCTATAGGCCTACCTGCTGGACGGATTTCATTGGGTGGGGTTTCAATTGAAAGGTGAACGAAATGATCATATTATTGCTTGTTTGTAACAAGTGTAACAGCTAAATTTGTCGACATTAATGCATATCAACAAATGAAAATGATCGACACGTTGTGGCTGTTTATTTTTCTCATTATTAAAATTAAACAATCTACTATTTCAGAGTTCAGCGCGGAAGAATTTCCTAAAAAGAGCTCAATTTTGGAGAGCGATAAACGATTCGCCTCAATATCTCCAGAATCGGATAATTATGATGGTGATCCAATATTTGATATGAAACAACGATATATATATAACACTCCTATTACGGAATTAGAGGAACATTCCAAAACGGGACTAAAATCATGCCACTGCACTCCCGAAAAATTAAGATTATTATTAGAACAAGTCCTCGCTGAAAAATCATTGAAAAAAACGAATGTTTGCTGTGGCAGTCCAATGGACCCGTTCGGCGCCCCAAAACGTATACACTTAATAGGTATAACTTTGCTTTGCTTTTTATATAACTATACACATACCCTTTTTTTATTCATCATCATCATTCATTATTCCATTACTTAAATAAAAAGTTAGGTTGTATACACGATACGCAAACTGATAGTAACTGAGGCTCGATACAACTGCACTGGAGTCTAACTTGCATGATTAGGACCTACGAATAAAAGATACATTATTCATAGACTAGAACTAATGAAAATGAGATTGATGCGAGAATGACGATCGTTGTAAACAAAAAAAAACTGAAATCGTCTTAGAAATTTTAATTTTCCGTTGATACTTTCAATTTCAAAGTCTAATTCAAAATCTATCACTTAATTTTTTTACTTCTGCTGTCAGTAGCTCAGCATATTATCACCACGGGGGGGACAATCAATCAAAATTGGTTTAGTAGATCCAGTGGTAGGGGGATCTCCTGCAACGTCTCAAACTGACAAACTGTAACTCTTTAAAATAATAGTATGTTTGAAAAACTACAGTCTGTTAAATTGGCTGTATAGAACTATTAAAGGAATTTATCACATAAAATTAGTTTCAATAGTTTACATTATGTCAGTATGGTGTTTATGAGCTTTTTGTTAAAGTCTTCGTATGGTCTACTTTATGTTTCCACTAAAAGAAATATAAGAAAAATATCTAAGTAATTGCCAATAAAACATTAATAACGTACATTGCCTTCCGTTGTGAACCTGACGTCAATTACGTTGATAAATGTTTTACTAGCAATAGGAGCCCGGTGAAGTACTTACTTATTTACCTTAAAATAATATCAATCAACTTCATGTCAAGTCACAATATTCTTGGAGGAATGGAACCAGTAGGTACTATAAAGTTAGTAAGTGTAGTGATTGATTACTACTTCTTACAATATTTTCAGATATGAAATGCTCTGGTTGTATGCTGCCAAGTCAAAAAAATGCAATTAAAAACTCCAAACTAGAATCAAATCGGGCGATGGACTGTCATTGTGAAGAAATTTTTACTGGAACCGACACTAGCCCAGTTATACAAAAAATAGCATCGTCTACTCTTTTCTGTTTAGATGACCCAACCAGGATTCAAGATCTTCCCAGAATCTCCTTGAATGCTGACGACCCGATGAATAAATTAAGTTGCATAACAAAACACACAACCCCACCCAATCGAAAATTATTAACAAGGCCGGATTTGGACTCTCAGTCGATAAGAATCGATGGTAGAGAACTCTACTCGGCAACAGAAGGAACAAGTACGAATAATGAACCCAGTAGACAAAGGGGGCATAATGTTATGGTTGATACTGACACATTCAACAGCGAAAACGGGCAAAACCACAAATGGAAGGTTACTCCAAAGGCGAGACCGTATTACGGAAATATGTCAATGAGGTCAAAAACAAAAGATCAAATTAAGGCCGATCTAATTCAAGCATTGTCAGGATTCAAATATCTACAGGAAGTAGGACCCCCAAAACCTACAGTAAACTTTGTAACAGATGATGTTAGTACGAAAACCTGTATCAAATATCCTCCTTCAAATCCGTTAACGCATTTACATAACATGTCAATAAATACGGATAAAAAACATCCATTGAAATCAAATCTTGTTCGAACAATATCAAGCTTGAAATATCCTCAGAAAGAACCATCCTCCACGCACAAATTTAAAGTGGCTTTTGAAGATTTCCTAAGGTATTATGCAAACATGAATACTAGTCAATTGAGTGAGCCACAGTCTTCTATTAAAAAATCTACCAATAATCCTATAAACTTCAATGATAAGCAAAATGTTAAAACAGAACATTTATCAACTTTGCCCGGAAACAAAAAAGACCGAAAAGTAAAAGAAGAGCATGGTTTAAAGTTACGCTACGATGGCAAAATTTCACATTCAAAAACTCCACTTTGACATTTAGAAATTTTATGTGTAACAAAATATGTTAATAATCCATAGAATCTTTGTGAAATTATAATTTGACGGGTTTAAATATAATACATTAGTAATGACATACAACATTATACGTATATGAAAAAGTGGAACCGTATCTCCTTTGTCGACTGTACATACCTAAGTTTTGTAGTTCCGTTCGCGCCACATTACACATCAAGATAATGTATAATTTACTGGTTGTGAAATTTATTTAATTACATCAGTTTAGTAAAATGTTGATTGATATGTATGGATTTTGTCTCTGAATAAATCGTCTGTTATTTGTGTAGCGTAGCTACTTATTGTTTTTTATTATTATTTATACAAGTTTATAAATTAATAACCGTATTGTACTACAAGAAGCCAGCGCCAACCTCTGTAGTGTGTACTTTGTTGTAATTTCTTACAAAAGTGGTTTTTATAAATCGGTTCAATAATATATTTTTAACATTGATTGACATCATTATTTGTAGGTACTATTGAACAAATAGTTTGTTTCTTTTTTTTGTGAAAAGCATTAAAATATATTAGAACAAATATTAATCTTGTTTTTATTTCAAAAGAAGGTATAGATTTACCGCGGTAGCCTAGTGGTATGGGTAATGGACTGCTGAGACGAGGTCTCGGGTTCGATCCCAGGTTTTACTATGGCACACACTAATGGCTTTTCGACACTTTTCGGAATTATGTGTGTATTTATTGCAGGTTTATTAGTGCCCGGTTAATGGCTATAGGCTCGCACATAAACTGGCGAAATGTTGGTGCACCTCTGCCTACCTCTTCGGGGATATAGGCGTGAGTTTATGTTATGTTATGTGTAGATTAATCGTACCTCTCACAGTAATCAATCAATAGGACCGTAGTTTCGTAGGGTACATAATTTACTAGTTAAAATGTGTCATGTAATTTCCCCACTACGTTTGCCTCTTGAGGACGCATTCTCGGAAGACTTAAAATACTTAAGGGCATTGCACGCCCCTTTTTTATTTTTTTATCGAACGCATATCCTCACAGATACCTGTCAAAACCGGTGAAGGTGATTATGTCGGACTCGGACTGACCAAAACACTCACTCACTGTCTATGGGTCTTTGATTGCCTGAGGTGAGATAATCTGTGTCCAGTTTCTGCTAGAGTGACAGGTGGCTCCACCTATCACCTCCATGCAGAATGAAAGCCTGGATGCTAATAAATGTTGGGTGAATGAGGTTGTAACATTCAGCCATTCTATTGCAAGTACCATTTCTACCTCATCATAAAACAAAGTCATGTGAAACGCGGACGTCTGACTCCAAGGGGCCTATGATGCGAACATGAACTCATTAATAATAATACGTACTAGTAATAATAACTTTATGGATGCGACCTACCGGGACACGCAAAGAGCGAAAAGTTCCGCAAAACTTCTTCTTTATTAAGAAGATCTGGCCGTTTCATTTTTCCAATGACCTTTAAATCTGTCACATGACAAGTACCTATGACAGACACATCCATAAAATGTGACAGACACACATATAAAAAAACAACATAAAATGTGAAATATAATAATACTAATATACCTAACAGTAGTTTATTTAGAACTTTGTTCGGATCATATACATGTAATAAAATGAATTTGAAAGGTAAGCATTGAAATATAATTGCCTTTTGTAAATACACATATTAAGGTGTTTGGACTCGTCTTATTTTTACATTTTTGTCGCTTTCAATATGAAATATATGCATTGAATATTATATGCTGGTAGTTATACGGCCGCGTGGTTGTCGGTAGAGTAGAATTTAGGCTATCCTAAGGGATCGGGCTTTTTACTATCAGACAGATATATATACAGTCTAGGCTCAGTAAATTGCATTGCTAGAGTCAATAATAGCACCCGGAATACGGCAATAGACTCACTTGCTATTGCATCGTATACAGTTATTGATCACAAATGGTATTGATTTTATGTATGTATGTATATGCTGGTTGAAATTCCACTAAGATCGATAATTGAAACCATTTTGAAAGTGCCCAACCAGTCCAACCTAACTTGCTCAAGTTTTAGAAGGATAAAATGTTCGGCATAACTACACTTACTTTACAATACACTACACAATACACATGTTACATTGTAAACAGTCGACACAAATATTAAATCTAGAGTCTAGAATTTAGAGTTCGAGCAATTACTTTCAGGAGGCTGTCTCTACTCATGCCCTCTCTTTGTAGAAGATGCACCACGGGCTTTATTGGTTTTTAGTTGCAAACACTGATATAAACATTGATATTTTGAGATAGACTAGCTTTTCTTCACTACATAGTATAAAATAAAGTCGCGTTCTCTGTCCCTATGTCCCTTTGTATGCTTAAATCTTTAAAACTACGCAACGGATTTTGATGCGGTTTGTGTTTATAGATGAAATGTTTAAAAGGAAGGTTTATTTGTATAAAACATCATGCTACGACGAGCAGGAATGAAAAATGTTGCAAAAACGGGATGACGCTGACGAAGTTGCGCGGGTCAGCTAGTATCATCCCATTGATTTATATATGCGAATATGCTAAAAAATGTTCAATGTCAAAGTGTAAAAGTTGAAGACGATTTGTACTGGTATGCCATTCGGTTTGTGGATAGTACATGGTAATAGAATAAGGTGGGTATGATACAAGTGTGATGATGTGGTCAATAGTGGAGCACGCTTGTCTAGAATAACCTATTCACTCTAGTTTTGAAAACTTCCAAGTTATGGCGAAACACAGATTCGTCAGGACGTTCCACTCTTTGGCTGTACGCATAATGAACGTATCACCGAATCGTGTAGTACGTACTAGAAGTATGACAGGTAATAATGGATAACAGTCACATGGAGTCATATACCACTAGAGTTGCACAAGTCCATAGGTCACGGTAACCACATTCCATTGGTGGGTCGTGAGTGTGTCTGATACCTAAGTGGTTTGAAGAACAGTAACTTCAGTTGGAAATCGATATTTTTTCAATTAAGTACATAATCAGGTTTTAGTAATTATTAACGTTTTCTTCCTAATTTATATGTTAAACTTGACTATTAACGACTGACTGGGGTATTATGACTTCTATAGTTTAACCATTAACATCTGTGAAGGGTCTACAAATCCCTCCGGCACATAATGACCACTTCTCAAAAAGACCACTTTTTAAAAGACTACTCTTATAGGTATGTTAAAAAAACTGTTAATGGACCATATTTTTTGTTTCAGCCTTCAGAGACTATGAATGAAATTAAAAAACAAACATTTATGAAGATAATAATAATGATGATGAACCGATAGCTGCCACCTATCGGAGATGCCATAACATCATATTATGGCATTTTTCCGAAACATTGCGTCCCTTTATATTTGAGTAAAGGATCTTACCAGTTAAAATGAAAAAGACAAGATTTAATATGGGTAATAAAATTCAACAATATGAGTGTCGTACGCCCGATGGTAATCTTAGTAATGGTAATGAAAATATCAGCATTCTTGTTCGAAAGAAAAAATACGTAAAGTTCAATGAATATCACACTGCAAGTAATAATAAACCAGTGACATATCCACTACTTTACGATAACCAAAGAACCATAATAAGACGCACCAGTATTCCTGACGTAATAAAATCACATAAATATACTAACATTTCAAAAATGAGTTCAAGAAGTTCAACTGATATACCGAGGACAAATAGTAATTCTTTGAAATCAAAGTATGTTGCCAATATTATATCACAGCACCAATTAAACAATGGTTTTAATTTCCCTTTTTTTCAAAGGCCTCCGAAATATAAAATATATCGATGCCAACTAAGCACTACTCAAGAAAGCTGTTGTTGTTCTTGTAACTCGGATGCAATGTTTGAAGTAATGAAAGGTTTGTATGACTGTTATAAAATGAAAACTTGTGACCACTGTGATTGCATTCTTTGTGGACATCTACCACGAGAAGAACGACGAATTGGAGCAATAAGAAAATCTTTAGCTTCAGTTGGTCTTGATACTGAAAGCATAAAAAAGAAGAAAGAACTAACGAAAAAAGCTGAAAAGGCAATGGTAGGAAAATCTCAAGCAGAAAAGGAAAAAATTTTAATAGACTTAGCAAAATCTGGTGCTCCTTTACCTAAAGGTAAAACTTCATCTGAAAAATCCTTAATAAGAAAAGTAAGGCAAGATCTTGGTTTACCACCTGAACCGAGGACTTCCGCAGAAAAATCGAGGTTCAAAGAAGCTATGAAGGCAGGCTTATTGACACCTTTGGAAGGCAAAACACCTGTACAGAAGGAAAAAATTCTCAAAGCTCAAGCTGATATGGGTATAAAACTTCCCGAAGGTAGGACAGAATCAGAAAAAGCTCTAATACAAAAAATAAAAATAAAAAGAGGTATACCTGAAACACCGTCTGAAAAAATGCGAAAAGCAAAGGCTTTGGGTCTTATAACACCACTGGAAGGAAAAACACCGGAACAGAAGGAAAAGATATTGAGAGGACTAGCAGAACAGGGGCTTCCTATGCCTGAAGGTAAAACGCCTTCGGAAAAGAAAATGATTGAAAAAATAAAACGTGAAGTAGGGCTTCCTCCCGAGCCAAAAACGAAGTCAATGAAAGAAAAATATGAAAAAGCAAAAGCAGCTGGTCTAATGACACCATTAGAAGGCAAAACGCCATCGCAAAAAGAAAAAATTCTCAAACGCCAAGCCGAAATGGGATTGGAATTACCGGAAGGACGGACAGCTTCGGAAAAAGCCCTCATTGCCAAAGTGAAATCCGCTGCACCCCCACCCAGGGCTATTCCATCAGAAAAGTTAAAAGCCGCTAAAGCTGCAGGTCTTTTAACACCACTGGAAGGTAAAACACCGGAACAAAAAGAGAAGATCTTAAGAGGATTAGCAGAAAAGGGACTTCCATTACCTGAAGGTAAAACACCTTCTGAAAAGCAAATGATTGAGAAGATACAACGTGAAGTAGGAATTCCTCCCGAACCCAAAACGAAGTCAATGAAAGAAAAATATGAAAAAGCTAAAGCAGCTGGTTTACTAACACCTTTAGAAGGCAAAACACCGTCACAAAAGGAAAAAATTCTAAAACGCCAAGCCGAAATGGGATTGGAATTGCCGGAAGGACGGACAGCTTCTGAAAAGGCCCTTATTGCCAAAGTGAAATCCGCTGCACCGCCACCAAAGGCTATTCCATCCGAAAAATTAAGAGCTGCTAAAGCTGCAGGTCTTTTAACACCACTGGAAGGTAAAACACCAGAACAAAAAGAGAAGATCTTGAGAGGATTAGCAGAAAAGGGACTTCCATTACCTGAAGGTAAAACACCTTCTGAAAAACAAATGATTGAGAAGATACAACGTGAAGCAGGGATTCCTCCCGAACCCAAAACGAAGTCAATGAAAGAAAAATATGAAAAAGCTAAAGCAGCTGGTTTACTAACACCTTTAGAAGGTAAAACACCGTCACAAAAAGAAAAAATATTGAAGCGACAAGCCGAAATGGGATTAGAATTGCCGGAAGGACGAACAGCTTCAGAAAAAGCGCTTATCGCCAAAGTGAAATCCGCTGCACCCCCACCAAGAGTTATTCCATCAGAAAAATTAAGAGCAGCTAAAGCTGCAGGTCTTCTAACACCACTGGAAGGTAAAACACCGGAACAAAAAGAGAAGATACTAAGAGGATTAGCAGAAAAGGGACTTCCATTACCTGAAGGTAAAACACCTTCTGAAAAGAAAATGATTGAGAAGATACAACGTGAAGCAGGAATTCCACCTGAACCCAAAACTAAGTCAATGAAAGAAAAATACGAAAAAGCTAAAGCAGCTGGTATACTAACACCTTTAGAGGGGAAAACACCTTCCCAAAAGGAAAAAATTCTGAAACGCCAAGCCGAAATGGGATTAGAATTGCCGGAAGGACGAACAGCTTCTGAAAAGGCCCTTATTGCCAAAGTGAAATCCGCTGCACCCCCACCCAGGGCTATTCCATCAGAAAAATTAAAAGCCGCCAAGGCTGCAGGTCTACTCACACCACTGGAAGGTAAAACGCCGGAACAAAAGGAAAAGATACTAAGAGGATTAGCCGAAAAAGGACTTCCATTACCCGAAGGTAAAACACCTTCTGAAAAACAAATGATTGAGAAGATACAACGTGAAGCAGGGATTCCTCCCGAACCCAAAACGAAGTCAATGAAAGAAAAATATGAAAAAGCTAAAGCAGCTGGTTTACTAACACCATTAGAAGGTAAAACACCGTCACAAAAAGAAAAAATATTGAAGCGACAAGCCGAAATGGGATTAGAATTGCCGGAAGGACGAACAGCTTCGGAAAAAGCGCTTATTGCCAAAGTGAAATCCGCTGCACCCCCACCAAGAGTTATTCCATCAGAAAAATTAAGAGCAGCTAAAGCGGCAGGTCTTCTAACACCACTGGAAGGTAAAACACCGGAACAAAAAGAGAAGATACTAAGAGGATTGGCAGAAAAAGGCCTTCCATTACCTGAAGGTAAAACACCATCTGAAAAACAAATGATTGAGAAGATACAACGTGAAGCAGGGATTCCTCCCGAACCCAAAACGAAGTCAATGAAAGAAAAATACGAAAAAGCTAAAGCAGCTGGCATACTAACACCTTTAGAAGGGAAAACACCATCCCAAAAGGAAAAAATTCTAAAACGCCAAGCCGAAATGGGATTGGAATTACCAGAAGGACGAACAGCTTCAGAAAAAGCCCTTATTGCCAAAGTGAAATCCGCTGCACCCCCACCCAGGGCTATTCCATCAGAAAAATTAAGAGCAGCTAAAGCTGCAGGTCTTCTAACACCACTGGAAGGAAAAACACCGGAACAAAAAGAGAAGATTCTAAGAGGATTAGCAGAAAAAGGACTTCCATTACCTGAAGGTAAAACACCTTCTGAAAAGAAAATGATTGAGAAGATACAACGTGAAGCAGGCATTCCACCCGAACCCAAAACTAAGTCAATGAAAGAAAAATATGAAAAAGCTAAAGCAGCTGGCATACTAACACCTTTAGAAGGGAAAACACTATCCCAAAAGGAAAAAATTCTAAAACGCCAAGCCGAAATGGGATTGGAATTACCAGAAGGACGAACAGCTTCAGAAAAAGCCCTTATCGCCAAAGTGAAATCCGCTGCACCCCCACCAAGAGTTATTCCATCGGAAAAATTAAGAGCTGCTAAAGCTGCAGGTCTTCTAACACCACTGGAAGGAAAAACACCGGAACAAAAAGAGAAAATACTAAGAGGATTAGCAGAAAAAGGCCTTCCATTACCTGAAGGTAAAACACCTTCTGAAAAGAAAATGATTGAGAAGATACAACGTGAAGCAGGAATCCCTCCCGAACCCAAAACGAAGTCAATGAAAGAAAAATACGAAAAAGCCAAAGCAGCTGGTTTACTAACACCTTTAGAAGGTAAAACACCATCACAAAAAGAAAAAATTTTAAAACGGCAAGCGGAAATGGGTTTAGAGTTGCCGGAAGGACGAACCGCTTCGGAAAAAGCACTGATCGCCAAAGTGAAATCAGCGGCACCTGCAAGACCAAGCGGAATAACATCGGAAAAATTGAGAGCAGCTAAAGCCGCAGGCCTATTTACACCATTGGAGGGAAAAACTCCAGAACATAAAGAAAAGATATTGAGGGGCCTTGCAGCCCAAGGCCTTCCATTGCCAGAAGGTAAGACTCCTTCGGAAAAAAAACTTATTGATAAAGTGCGAAAAGAAATAGGCATACCTCCGGAACCAAAAACAAAATCAATGAAAGAAAAATACGCCAAAGCTCAAGCCGCTGGTATTATATCACCTTTGGAAGGTAAATCACCGTCACAAAAAGAGAAAATCCTTAAACGGCAAGCTGAAATGGGACTGGAATTGCCAGAAGGACGCACAGCTTCTGAAAAAGCACTTATCGAAAAAATTAAATCTGCAGTACCACCTCCAATACCAATACCTTCGGAAAAACTCAGAGCAGCTAAAGCTGCAGGTTTGTTAACCCCTTTGGAAGGAAAAACACCGGAACAGCGAGAAAAGATACTGAAAGGTCTCGCAGAACAAGGACTGCCGTTACCTGAAGGCAAAACAGCGTCGGAAAAAAAATTGATTGAAAAAGTTAAACGTGAAGCAGGGATACCTTTGGAACCGAAAACCAAATCTATGAAAGAAAAGTACGCCAAGGCCCAGGCAGCTGGTCTTTTGACTCCTCTGCAAGGCAAAACACCATCAGAAAAAGAAAAAATTCTTAAACGCCAAGCCGAAATGGGACTGGAACTGCCAGAAGGACGCACGCCTTCAGAAAAGGCGTTAATCGCTAAAGTAAAGTCATCCGTGCAACCAAAAGCAATACCTTCTGAGAAATTGAAAGCAGCTAAAGCGGCTGGATTTCTTACTCCACTCGAAGGAAAGACACCTGAACAAAAGGAAAAAATAATGAGAGGGCTTGCAAAGCAAGGTCTGCCACTCCCCGAAGCTAAAACCGCATCAGAGAAAAAGTTGGCCGCGAAAATTCGAGAAGAATTGGGTTTGCCACCAGAGCCGACCACTAAATCAATGAAAGATAAGTATGAAAAAGCAGCCGCAGCAGGTGCTCTTGTTCCACTAGAAGGTTTATCACCCGCTGAGAAAGAAAAAGCTCTTAGAAAACAAACTGAATTGGGCATCCCCCTGCCTGAGGGAAGAACTCCGTCTGAAAAGGCACTCATAGCTAAAGTTGCCGCTGAAGCTAAAAGACCTTCCAAGATCCCATCAGAGAAGTTGAAAAAGGCGAAAGCTGCTGGTTTAATAACACCACTTGAAGGAAAAACTCCAGAGCAAAAGGAAAAAATAATGAGAGGACTAGCAGAACAAGGTTTGCCACTTCCCGAAGCTAAGACAGCATCAGAAAAAAAATTGGCTGCCAAAATTCGAACTGAAATGGGATTACCGCCGGAGCCCACTACAAAATCCATGAAAGAAAAGTATGAAAAAGCAGTTGCTGCTGGCGCATTGGTTCCTCTCGAAGGTTTATCACCTGCTGAGAAGGAAAAAGTTCTTAAATCTCAGGCTGCGATGGGAATCCCTCTACCTGAGGGAAGAACTCCTTCTGAAAAGGCGCTCATTGCAAAAGTTGCAGCTGAATCAAAGGGACCTATCAAGATTCCATCAGAAAAAATTAGGAAAGCTAAAGCTGCTGGTTTAATAACGCCGCTTGAAGGAAAAACTCCAGAACAAAAGGAAAAGATAATGAGAGGATTAGCAGAACAAGGTTTGCCACTGCCTGAAGCTAAAACAGCATCGGAGAAGAAGTTAGCCGCCAAAATTCGAAAAGAAATGGGTTTGCCCCCGGAACCTACCACTAAATCCATGAAAGACAAATATGATCAAGCAGCCGCGGCTGGCGCTCTGGTTCCCCTAGAAGGATTATCACCCGCTGAGAAAGAAAAAGCCCTTAGAAAACAAGCTGAATTGGGTATTCCCCTGCCTGAAGGAAGAACTCCTTCTGAAAAAGCACTCATAGCTAAAGTTGCGGCTGAAGTCAAGAGACCTTCCAAGATTCCATCAGAGAAATTGAGGAAGGCAAAGGCAGCGGGCTTGATAACGCCGCTCGAAGGGAAAACGCCTGAGCAAAAGGAAAAGATAATGAGAGGACTTGCAGAACAAGGTTTGCCACTTCCTGAAGCTAAAACGGCATCAGAAAAAAAATTGGCTGCCAAAATTCGAACAGAAATGGGACTACCACCGGAGCCCACCACAAAATCCATGAAAGATAAGTATGAAAAGGCAGCGGCTGCCGGCGCATTAGTTCCCTTAGAAGGTTTATCCCCCGCTGAGAAAGAAAAAGCTCTTAGAAAACAAGCTGAATTGGGCATCCCCCTGCCTGAGGGAAGAACTCCGTCTGAAAAGGCACTCATAGCTAAAGTTGCCGCTGAAGCTAAAAGACCTTCCAAGATCCCATCAGAGAAGTTGAAAAAGGCGAAAGCTGCTGGTTTAATAACACCACTTGAAGGAAAATCTCCAGAAGAAAAAGAAAGGATAATGAGAGGACTTGCAGAACAAGGTTTGCCACTTCCCGAAGCTAAAACAGCATCAGAGAAGAAGTTAGCTGCAAAAATTCGTAAAGAATTAGGTTTACCACCAGAACCCACGACTAAATCCATGAAGGACAAGTATGAAAAAGCAGCCGCTGCTGGCGCTATGATTCCTTTAGAAGGTTTATCACCTGCTGAGAAAGAAAAAGCTCTTAGAAAACAAGCTGAATTGGGTATACCCCTGCCCGAGGGCAGAACTCCCTCTGAAAAGGCACTTATAGCTAAAATTGCTGCTGAAGCTAAGAGACCTTCCAAGATTCCATCAGAGAAGATTAGGAAGGCGAAGGCAGCTGGCTTAATAACACCACTCGAAGGAAAAACTCCAGAACAAAAGGAAAAGATAATGAGAGGCCTTGCAGAGCAAGGTTTGCCACTCCCAGAAGCTAAAACAGCATCAGAGAAAAAATTAGCCGAAAAAATTCGAAAGGAAATGGGTTTACCGCCTGAGCCTACCACGAAGTCATTGAAAGATAAATATGAAAAAGCAGCTGCTGCCGGAGTTTTGGTTCCCTTAGAAGGTTTATCGCCTGCTGAGAAAGAAAAAGTTCTGAAAACTCAGGCTGCTATGGGAATCCCTCTTCCCGAAGGTAGAACTCCTTCTGAAAAGGCACTCATAGCCAAAGTTGAAGCAGAATCAAGAGCACCGGCGAAAATACCAACAGAAATATTTCGAAAAGCAAAAGCTGCTGGTTTACTTACTCCACTTGAAGGAAAATCACCAGAACAAAAAGAAAAAAATTTAAGAGGTCTAGCAAAACAAGGTTTACCCCTTCCAGAGGCTAAAACGGCATCAGAGAAAAAGTTGGCTGCAAAAATTCGGAAGGAAATGGGATTACCGCCAGAACCTACGACAGCTTCAATGAAAGAAAAACATGAAAAGGCCGCTGCTGCTGGCGCACTAGTCCCACTTGAAGGTTTGTCACCAGCTGAGAAGGAAAGAGTTCTCAAAAACCAGGCAAAATTGGGTATCCCTTTGCCAGAAGGACGAACCCCTTCAGAAAAAGCACTAATAGATAAGATATTGACGGATGTTAAAAAACATCCATCAGAATATCTTGGGCCTCCGGCCCTTCCACCAGCAGAGAGGGAAAAGTTGGAAAAAAAAACCGCAAAAGGCATAAAAGAAGGTACAGGGCCAGTAGATGAATGTATTTGTAGCCTTTTGACCCCTGAATCTGAAAGAGTAATACCTCCAAAAGCACGACTTCCATCTGACAAATTAAGAAAAGCTAAAGCAGCTGGACTTTTTACCCCTTTACAAGGGAAATCACCAGCAGAAAAAGAAAAAATAATAAAAGGCCTAGCTAAACAAGGCTTGCCCATCCCAGAAGGTAGAACACCATCAGAACGTAAAATCGCCGAAAAAGTACGCAAAGAAATGGGGCTTCCACCTACTCCTTCAACACCATCAATGCGCGACAAACATGACAGAGCAGCAGCCGCTGGTATACTTGTTCCCTTAGAAGGTTTAGCCACAGAGGAAAAGGAGCGAATATTAAGGGAACAGGCCAAAATGGGTCTCAAATTACCAGAAGGGAGAACCCCATCCGAAAAAGCACTTATAGCAAAAATTGAAGGAAAACCACCATCTAAAATTCCAAGTGAAAAAATCCGAAAAGCAAAAGCTGCTGGTTTAATAACACCACTTGAAGGGAAAACACCAGAGCAAAAGGAAAAAATAATGAGAGGACTAGCAGAACAAGGTTTGCCACTTCCCGAAGCTAAGACAGCATCAGAAAAAAAATTGGCTGCCAAAATTCGAAAAGAAATGGGTTTGCCACCGGAACCCACAACTAAATCCATGAAAGATAAGTATGAAAAAGCAGCCGCTGCTGGCGCTATGATTCCTTTGGAAGGTTTATCACCCGCTGAGAAAGAAAAAGCCCTTAGAAAACAAGCTGAATTAGGTATCCCTCTACCTGAGGGAAGAACACCTTCTGAAAAGGCACTCATAGCAAAAGTTGCCGCTGAAGCTAAGAGACCTTCCAAGATCCCATCAGAGAGGATGAAGAAGGCAAAAGCTGCTGGTTTAATAACACCACTTGAAGGAAAAACTTTAGAACAAAAGGAAAAAATTATGAGAGGACTAGCAGAACAAGGTTTGCCACTTCCCGAAGCTAAGACAGCATCAGAGAAGAAGTTGGCTGCAAAAATTCGGAAAGAAATGGGATTACCACCGGAGCCTACCACTAAATCTATGAAAGATAAGCATGAAAAAGCAGCCGCAGCCGGAGCTTTAGTTCCCCTGGAAGGTTTATCGCCTGATGAGAAAGAAAAAGCTCTTAGAAAACAAGCTGAATTGGGTATTCCCCTGCCTGAAGGAAGAACTCCTTCTGAAAAAGCACTCATAGCTAAAGTTGCGGCTGAAGTCAAGAGACCTTCCAAGATTCCATCAGAGAAATTGAGAAAGGCGAAGGCAGCAGGCTTAATAACGCCACTCGAAGGGAAAACGCCTGAACAAAAGGAAAAGATAATGAGAGGCCTTGCAGAACAAGGATTACCACTACCTGAAGCTAAAACCGCATCAGAGAAAAAGTTGGCTGATAAAATTCGAAAAGAAATGGGTTTGCCGCCTGAGCCAACCACTAAATCATTAAAAGATAAGTATGAAAAAGCAGCTGCTGCTGGCGCATTAGTTCCCCTAGAAGGTTTATCGCCTGCTGAGAAAGAAAAAGTACTGAAATCTCAAGCTGCTATGGGAATCCCTCTTCCCGAAGGTAGAACTCCTTCTGAAAAGGCACTCATAGCCAAAGTTGAAGCGGAATCTAAAGCGCCGGCGAAAATACCAACTGAAATGTTCCGAAAAGCAAAAGCTGCTGGTTTACTTACTCCACTTGAGGGGAAAACACCAGAACAAAAAGAAAAAATTTTAAGGGGTCTCGCCAAACAAGGTCTACCCCTTCCCGAAGCTAAAACAGCATCAGAGAAAAAATTAGCTGAAAAAATTCGAAAGGAAATGGGTTTGCCACCAGAACCTACAACACCGTCTATAAAAGAAAAACATGAGAAAGCTGCAGCAGCTGGTGCACTTGTCCCCCTTGAAGGTTTATCACCAGCTGAAAAAGAAAAAATACTCAAAACGCAAGCAGAATTAGGTATTCCTCTACCCGAAGGAAGAACTCCTTCGGAGAAAGCACTAATTGCAAAAGTTGCCGCTGAAGCTAAAAGACCTACCAAGATACCATCAGAAAAGATGAAAAAAGCGAAAGCTGCTGGATTAATAACGCCACTTGAAGGAAAGACACCAGAGCAAAAGGAAAAGATAATGAGAGGGCTTGCAGAGCAAGGTTTACCACTTCCAGAAGCTAAAACACCCTCGGAAAAGGTTTTAGCTGATAAAATTAGAAAAGAATTAGGCTTACCACCCGAACCTACTACTAAATCGCTTAAAGAAAGGCATGAAAAAGCGGCAGCCGCCGGTGTACTTGTTCCTCTGGAAGGTTTATCACCTGCAGAAAAAGAGAAAGTTTTGAAGGCTCAGGCAGAGATGGGTATCCCTCTACCTGAAGGAAGAACTCCCTCTGAAAAGGCATTAATCGAAAAAGTTGCTGCTGAAGTAAAAGCACCACCAAAAATACCAACAGAAATATTTAGGAAAGCGAAAGCTGCTGGTTTGATAACACCACTTGAAGGTAAAACCCCCGAGCAAAAAGAAAAAATTATGAGAGGATTAGCAAAACAAGGTTTACCTCTACCTGAAGCTAAAACTCCATCGGAGAAAAAACTAGCTGCTAAGATTCGAAAAGAAATGGGTTTGCCACCAGAGCCAACGACACCATCATTGAAGGAAAAGCACGAAAAAGCCGCGGCTGCGGGCGCACTTCTTCCATTGGATGGTTTGTCAATAGCAGGAAAAGAGAGAGTCCTCAGAAAACAAGCCGAATTAGGTATACCTCTTCCTGAGGGAAGAACTGCCTCTGAAAAATCGTTAATAGCAAAAATTTTAGCTGAAGGTAAAAAACCGTCAAAGATTCCATCAGAGAAGATTAGGAAGGCGAAAGCTGCTGGTTTACTGACACCTCTTGAAGGAAAAACGCCAGAGCAGAAAGAAAAGATAATGAGAGGGCTTGCGGAACAAGGTTTACCACTCCCAGAAGCTAAAACACCATCAGAGAAAAAATTGGCTGACAAAATTCGAAAAGAAATGGGTTTGCCACCGGAGCCCGCCACTAAGTCATTGAAAGATAAGTATGAAAAAGCAGCTGCTGCAGGCGCATTGGTTCCCCTTGAAGGTTTATCGCCTGCTGAGAAAGAAAAAATTCTAAAATCTCAAGCTGCAATGGGAATTCCTCTGCCTGAGGGAAGAACTCCTTCTGAAAAGGCGCTCATAGCTAAAGTTGCTGCTGAAGCTAAAAAGCCTTCCAAGATCCCGTCAGAGAAGTTAAGAAAAGCCAAGGCTGCAGGTTTAATAACACCACTTGAAGGAAAAACACCAGAACAAAAGGAAAAGATAATGAGAGGACTTGCAGAACAAGGTTTGCCACTCCCCGAAGCTAAAACCGCATCAGAGAAGAAGTTGGCTGCAAAAATTCGAAAAGAAATGGGTTTACCCCCGGAACCTACTACTAAATCTATGAAAGACAAGTATGAACAAGCAGCTGCTGCTGGCGCTATGGTTCCTCTAGAAGGTTTGTCACCCGCTGAGAAAGAAAAAGCTCTTAGAAAACAAGCTGAATTGGGTATACCCCTGCCTGAGGGAAGAACTCCTTCTGAAAAGGCACTCATAGCTAAAGTTGCCGCTGAAGCTAAGAGACTTTCCAAGATCCCCTCAGGAGCCAAAAGACCTTCCAAGATCCCTTCAGAAAAAATACGGAAAGCAAAAGCTGCTGGTTTAATAACACCACTTGAAGGAAAAACTCCAGAACAAAAGGAAAAAATAATGAGAGGACTTGCAGAACAAGGTTTACCACTCCCAGAAGCTAAAACAGCATCAGAGAAGAAGTTGGCTGCCAAAATTCGAAAAGAAATGGGTTTGCCACCAGAACCTTCAACTAAGTCTTTAAAAGACAAGTACGAGAAGGCAGCTGCCGCAGGTGCACTAGTCCCTCTTGAGGGCTTATCACCAGCAGAAAAAGAAAAAGTACTTAAAACTCAGGCTGAATTAGGGATACCATTACCCGAAGGCAGAACTCCCTCGGAAAAAGCATTAATAGCTAAAGTTAAAGCTGAAGCTGCACCCTCTAAGATATCATCGGAAAAATTGCGAAAAGCAAAAGCTGCCGGATTACTTACACCACTGTCAGGCAAATCAAAAGGTAAAAAAGAAAAAATACTTCGTGGGCTTGCGGAAATGGGAGTACCTTTACCTGAAGGTAAAACCCCATCCGAAAAATCGTTGATACGCAAAATTGGAGCAGAGGCCGGAGTACCTCCAAAAGCAACGACTCCATCAGAAAAAGAAGTAGTACGTAAAGCTAAAGCAGAAGGTTTATTTACGCCTCTTGCCGGTAAGACGCCAGCTGAAAAGGAAAGAATACTTAGAGGTCTTGCCGACGCTGGTCTGCCTATGCCTGAAGGAACAACCCCATCAGATAAGGAATTAATTAAAAAAATCAGAACGGAGGCTGGCCTACCACCAGAAGCCACTCCATCCGAAAAACTAGGTAAAATTAAGACTAAATCAAAAAAAGTAGGTGTAACAGCATCAAGAAAGAGTGCTGCAAAAAAAGCAGCAAAATCTCAAGTCGGGATCGCAGAAGAATTTGAAGACATATTAAAAACTACAACATGCGACAGAGGATGTGGTTGCGATAAAAAAAAAATTAGATTTAAGCACAGCTACGTTAAGATCAGAGTAACATCCCCAGATATTTCGTCTCTTTGTCCCTGTCCAGATGAATGTATTCCTGGAGTAAAAGGCGGAATTTTTGTTGATAACGAGGGTATCAAAGTCACTGTAGGTAGTGCTGTGGGTGTTCCAACATATTCCAAAGAAAATACCAACTATAAAGATGACCGTGTTAAAAATAACGATGAGAATTCAAAGCTTTCCTTTAGTAGAGGATTGCATGTACCACTGGAGGTTCTGTTCGATAGCACCACATATCAAAATACTTTGCTGAATTCTTTCAAAAACGTGCACAATTCTGGAACGTCTTTTAGCAGTATTACCAATATTCCTAATAATTCATCTCTATGTGACGCAGTTCCTCTGGCACCTAAGTATGAGGTTAAAAATAACCAAAATGATACGAAAGAATATTCGAAGCTTAATAAAACTTTACATAAAACTACCAGGATTTTATCCAAAAGGTTCTTAGATTCTTCAAGATATTTTAAATTACTGAATGATGTTCCTCGGTTTCCTAGTTCTAGTGATTATCTAATGAGAGGACGTGAGTCTGAGGATAGTTTTAACTCAAATTTAATTGGAAAAAGTCAAATTTCTTTAAGTTTGACCACAAGTGAGTTATCTATAACTTTAAGCGGAAGAACAACCAGGAGCTCAATGCCTAACGTAATTTCAATAGCGGAGAGTGATGCTACAACAGAATCTCGATACCTATGTTATTCGATATCAGATGATCGTTCGAATAACACTTTTGAAGACTCAGATTGGACTGACGATTCTACAGCAGGCTCAATAATGAGGTACGTTTTTCTTTGTGAAAGTCAATATTTATAAAATGCTAGGGACGTATTATTATGTATTAGGTATTCATAAATCAATGTTAATCGACTTTTAATTATTACTTATCGGCATTAGAATAGAACTTATTTACAAAGACGTTGCGTTGGCGCCTCGTCGATATCACTGCGAGTGAAAGAAATAAAAGCGTTATAATACCCTGCACAAAACCGCCTGGCCAGGGGGAAAACAGTAGACCAAATCATACCAACGTTGGAAGAAGCCACTCTGTGCACTGCGATTGGCTAATTCAATAATTGATAAGTGTATTAGAGAAAAGGTGAAACTTTTCACAATACTATTAAGATATGGTTTCGTAGCCGACCGCAGACCGAGGAAGCCAATACAGCGTACTATTATGTTGTTTATTGATTTAATTCATTACGGTTTCTCAATGATGTCTTTCATCCGTATCGAAGTTAAACAAGTAATATACGACACGTCATCCGACCGTATATATTGTCCATAAAGATAAAAGAATGTCAGTCCCGGAATCCGTTCATTTGTCTACCGTAATTATCTGCAAATATAATTTTTTCACGTACAATAGATAGCCACCGCGTCGTTCCTGGCAGAGCAGAATTTGGGCCACCCCATCTCAGTGTGGAGTCGTACAAGGCGACTAAGGGATAGGGTTGTTTAACACCAGACAGTTATATAGACAGCCCAGATTCAGCCTCAGATGCGTGCCTCGAGTCAAAATTAGTGTACCCCGGAAGGGAAATAGGCGTAAGTATATGTTATGTATGTACAATAAATAAGCCCCATTGAGAAGCCGCAAGGAATTAAAGCAATATACAATATTAACATACATATATTGAAGCCTTTTTCCTGGTATTCTGTATCTGCTGAATACATCTGCACTTCTGGTAAGCGGTCGATTACAAAATACTACCATAACACAGAACTGTTTCTTGACACTGCGGCGATTATCTATATATATAAAAATGAATCGCGAAATATGTTGGTAAGCGCATAACTCGAAAACGGCTGGACCAATTCGAGTAATTCTTTTTTTTATTTGTTCCTTGAACACTACGGAAGGTTTTTATGGAGCAGCGGGAACGGGATCAGAAGTCCACGCGGGCGAAGCCGCTGAGAAGAGCTAATAATAATAAAAATATGTAAAATAAAGTTTTTCAAATCACAAACGACTCAATTTTGAATTCAAAATTTTAGAAACAAAATTACATAAAAATAAAAATACAATATGACATTACAGATTTATATTAATCCGTCCCTAATAAGTGATTTCACTGGCGTTTTAGGCTGTCTTTATCTCACACTGCTTGATATCGGATATCTTCTCGGTGTAAATGAAAAACGTTCAGTGGGGTTCTCTGATTTCTTATTTATGATGCGTACAGCTTTCCATCGAATTTCTCAGAAGGGGGGAAGGGGGGAGCTGAGCGAACACATTTCTCACAACTAGGTAGATTTACCAATTCATTAGGTACAAAACTTTTTTAATGTTTTTTTTTTCAAATTATTCTGTTCTGATTGCAGTAACGATATGGTTTACGACCATATCTCATCAAGCAGAAGCGCGCAAAGAAGAGATTACAAATACTTATCGCAGAATCGACATAGAAAGGAAAACGTAATTTTTCTTCAGACATCCCAAATAAAACTACCTAAATTATATAAAACGAAACCGAAAAGAAGAGTACATAGTCATAGATCTGAGTCCAGAGATATAATTTTAGTCCTTAGTGATGACATGAGTAGTGAAGAAGATATAACGAAGCTAGTTGATAATTTGGTAGCGAAGAAAAAAATTACAGCTTGTTCTTCGATATTCGTATTAGTTCCAACGAGTGATTACGATGACTAGTGCCTCTTAGAACAGGGTTGACACGTGGTATGGTATAAGGAAGAAGAGAACATGAGTTACTTCAGTTCCTCATTGTACGCAATGCATCTGTACGGCAGATATACGGCTACGATCACCTGACAAAGTGGCTATTTGTCACCGGGACTGTGCAAATTGTATGGAATTAGTTTGGTTGTCATGTATTACCAAGCTGTTTTCGTCGATCACCCTGACAAACAGTTAAAGTGAACCTTGACTTTTTGTCAGTCCCGGTGACAAATAGCCACTAGTACGCAAAAGCTCTCTCATATGAGCATGCCTGAGTAGAGTAGACAAAATAATACTTCATTCCATTCCATTCAGACCATATGAAACATCAAGAAGTGTCCAATTGAACTAACTTATTCTCTATTGCTTTTGTTCTTCAATGTTGAACGCCTTATTAAAATACCCAAACTCATCCAAATTGATCGAAATGTGTGCCATCTTTTAATGAATATCGGAATATCGGAACAAAGTCCTAACTTACTACGAAAGAAGATAGTCTTTAATATATATTTAAAAATTGTCATGTAGTAGGTATGTAAACGTATTTATTGTGGATTGTTATATGGATGTTTATATTTAGTCATATTATGATTAGTTAATTATTAATCTTTTTGTTATATTCTGCTTTCTTCTTCATACTGTTTGGAATTCATGGCCACTTACTTTAAGACGACCTCGAATCAACTACCGGCTTTTAGTAATTGCATCGAATCTATATGTCATCCATTTAACAATCTTATACCTAACCTGTAATCATCGTTTTGTTTTTTTTTTATCACATATTGTTTATATTTTTAGTATTTTTGTGAATGACATGATAAATGAAATATTTAATTATGTACCTACAAACTTGTTTGATATTTATACACCAATGGAATCTTGAGAAAAATGGATTGAATTTAAACTATTCTATTTTTATGATCAGCTTAACCTGAAGATTTGGAAAGAAGTTTGAATCACTGGCAAAAGTAACAAATGTATTGACATGTTTAAAGCAATTAGTATGCTAATTACTAATTCATTCGAGATGGTTGTTTAGAAGAATTTCGAATGCTTCAGACTTACACTGAACCCAACAACTGCATTATATAACTTTGGACCTTCATTCATTATCTGAACCTTTTCCCAACTCATTTGGGGTCGGCTTTCCAGTCTAACTGGGCTGAGGCTGAACTTCGATATTTTTCATGAAGCGACTGCCATCTGACCTCCACAACCAATGGTTCAGTAACCAATGGCGATATCAAAGTTCCACATGTCATGCATAGGTACAAATTTTTTGCAATGAGCGGGGATCAAACCCGCGCCCCATGCGTAGCAGTCGCGTGCAATACCGCCACGCCACGGAGGCTGACGCACTGGAGTTTTGTAATGCAATATCTATTTATAAATGAAAATTACAAAATAATTTATGTAGTTACGGCAGTCGTTTAGTTATTGGCCTATGAATTTATAACTACGAGCAGTGATCGAATATCAATCTGATTCTGATTGGGTTAACAAAAACAATGTTTAGTACCCGAGTACCCAACATTACAGCTTTTACAGACAGACTTCTGTATCAGTAAGGCTATCCGGCAGTGGCCCTCACAGCACACACACATCCGTCAGATCCTTCCGGAACGTTAGGTCTAGATCACTTGTAGATTTTTATCAAGGAGATATTCTTAATTTTGTCAAGAGTGCCTAAGAAAATTTTGTGAGCAACTATGTGGAGTTAAAAAACAACGTAAATACGAGCAGGCGTTTAATGGTTTTTGTAGGTATTAAATTGATCGCATATTGCCTGATGGTAAGCAAGGGTGCAGTCCCACGTAACCTCTATACCCACCTGTTCTGTTAAGTAGTTGACAGAACTACTGGTAATTTTTTCCCCCATTAGTTCTGTTAAGACAATGCCTTATACCGGAATTATCTCAACTATTCCCACCTGTAACACAGCATGAACTCCTCTCGAATTCGTAATGTAAAGGTTTCGAAAGAACGGAGCATAGTGATTGGCAGTCTGCCTCTTGTAAACCTGTGTGCGTGTGTAGCCCGCCAATCGCAATGCTCCGTTCTGTCGATACCTTTACATTACGAATTCGATAGTATTTCGTCTGTTCTGTTACTTAGTACTATCTAGATATGGAAAGTGTAATGAACATAACATAAATAACTTCATGAAACTAAATAAGCTATACCTAACGTAGTTAAAAAAAAAACAAATTAACATCGGTCATAATCCTAAAAATATTTACGATATCACTTGGTGCAGAGTTTTCATCCAGTTCCCGCAACCCATGGCATACCCAGGATAAAAATACCTAAGTGTTATTCCCGACTGTAATCTATCCGTCTACTAAAATTCAATCAGTTCCATTCCACCGTTGGAGCATAATTGAATAACAAAGATACAAACATTGAAACATCTTTAATTAGATACATAATATTACTAGCGACCAAGATGCCCCCAGCCTCGCACAGATGCAATGCTGATACTCAATCTACCTATATCTGATCTATACTTTACTATTAAAAAAAATATTAGCAACCGATATTTACTAATATTCCCTATAACCCCTCCAGTCAAGTTTAATGGCTTGTATTCGAAGTGGGTTCACGTAGATATTGTAGGTAATGGTCAGGAATCGAACCCGGGTCCTTTCTATCGTAAGGTCGACTTCTTAACCTGTAAGCTACCGATGCAGTATTATTAATCTATTAAAAATGCCTCTGTGGCGTAGCGGTAGTGAATGCAGGACGCGAGGGTTCGATCCCCGCTTAGTGCAAATATGACTATTTTGCACTGGTCTCGTCGTGCCTTGGAGAGCACGTTAAGCCATCGCGTCGGTCCCGGTTGCCATACGAACATCTATGGCAGTCGTTACGGGTAATTAGAGCCCTCAAAGGTCCGACTAGCCTAACTACAGAACTTCTATATAGCCTGGTTGTGGACCTCTAAATCTATCAGTGTTTCTCTACTTTAATACACATGTAGTAAGTATAATATAAAACCTCCTGTTGAATAAATCTATCTATTAAAAAATTGCATCAAAATTCGTTGCGTAGTTTTAAAGATTTAAGCATACCTACATAGGGACAGGCAGACGCGGTCAGCAATTTTTATACTATGTACGTGTGTGTGTACGTGTCATCGTTTCTCAAAACAGTTTCAAAATTTGTATGCAACATGTATTAAACATGTTTGCAAGATGTTTAATACATGTTGCATACAAATATCTTGTAACTGTATACAGATACAGAACTATTTCTAGTTGGTTGTCCTCTTGTATTTAGATTTAGTACCTACGTATCTAGTGTTATATTTTCTACAACTAAAAAAAATTAAAATAGAATTAAAAAATACAATGGAAAGAGCAAGTGCTGAAGTTTACTTCATTTCTACTGTAAATTTGTATAAGTATATGCAAAGAGAAGTTAATTCAAGAAAGTAACGGAAGTATTGGTCGCGAGTCGCGATCATTTATGATATACCTACCTATCAGGGAAGATAAAAAATAGGCCTAAGGTAGGATAAACGATTTGAGAATATTAGACTGAAGTGGGTTCAGAAATGGTTATGGAGCTAAGTAGCAACCATTTATATTAGTAGACTAACCTATATTTACGGATCCGCCTGCACGGATCCTACTTAACATGACTTTTATTCATATCTTCGGTTCTACTTAACCGATTGTGATGTAAATTCAAAATTTATGCAATACTTTTCATACAAAGAGCTGCATCAAAATTCAAATTCGATAGGAGTTCATGCTAGACACACAGTAGTTGCTGCGTCCATCGCGGATGTCGCGTGCTATGTCGAATTATTATATCTTTTTGACAAATCTTATACAGAAATTGCATTACAATAAACATGACTATGTTTTGTCGGTGAGATGAGAACGTATCAGACAAAGTAACATGTCACAGACTGAGGGGCTGAGCGTGAATATCTTTTGAATGATGTCTTAACAAACTCTAATACTTATTCACTTTACAAATATTTCCACAACTTTTACTAAGGACTATTAGTTAGTTTAACTGCAAAAATCCGCATAAATAAAAATGGGCTCTCAGTCCACACATACACCGGTGTGAGCGCAAATCAATACACTACATAGTATAAAACAAAGTCGCGTTCTCTGTGTCCGTATTTTTCATGTCCTTATGTCCCTTTGTATGCTTAAATCTTCAAAAACTACGCAACGGGTTTTGATGCGGTTTCTTAATAGGTAGAATGGGTAAAGAGAATGATTATGTAATAACATCATGCTACAATCAACAGAATCAACACAACAAATGCACAATCAACTGCAAATGTTGCAAAAACGGGGTGACGTAGACGAAGTTGCACGGGACATCTTTAAAACTACACAACGTATTTTGATGCGGTTTTTTAATAGAATAGAATAGAGGAAGGTTTATATGTATATAACATCATGCTACGACCAACAGGTGCGGAGCAGGAATGAAAAATGTTGCAAAAACGGAGCGATGCAGACGAAGTTGCGGGGGTCAGCTAGTTTATAAATAAAGTCGCTTTCTCGGTCCCTATATACCTAATCCCTATGTATGCTTAAATCTTTAAACTACACAACGGATTTTGATGCGGTTTTTTTAATAGATAGAGTGATTGAAGAGGAAGGTTTATATGTATAGATCATGCTACAACCAACTGGTGCAGTGCAGAAGTAAAAAATGTTGCAAAAACGGAGTGACGCAGACGAAGATGTGCGGGTCAGCTAGTGTGTTTTAAATTAAACTTGTCAAAATACTAGAACACAGTGTGAGCGAAAAAGTGTTTGAGACAAGTCTCAGACATGTACCTACCTATTAGTAATTGTGTTTTAATAAATCTTCTATTATAGTTTTGTGTCAAACAAATTTACAACACGTTCCTTGTTTTTTTTATTTATGGCACGTCAATTTGACTTCACCACGCCTGATGTTGAGCTGAAGGCAAAGTCGCATGAAAGAGGATCATTACAAACACGTAGGTACAGTGCTACCAATGGTGGCGCTCAGCTTGACGGCCTCATTCAGATGCTTTTTCACGCCCCGCTTAAACAATGGGTTGGATTAAAGTTAAGTTTGTGTGCAAAGCAATGGTTGTGCTGCGGTTGTCATCTAGGAAAAAAGGGTTCTCTAAAGTTATTTTGGTTTATCTGACGATTTTTACACACAAAAACACAAAAATTCGATACCTAAGCAACAAGATATATATTTAATATACCTATAGATATTTTACAATATGATTTGCCGTTAAAATATTCAAAATAGTCAATAGGAGTTAAATAGTGCACACTTGCACATGCACATTGTCATGTTCTATGTTAGGTACCTAATAGTTATATTGTACCTTTTTCTCATTGTCGATTAGTAGGTAGGTATGTATGTACTTACGTATTATTGTCTGTGCACAGATGATTACTAGATAAAACAAGACGACACGTGTTTAATAATCACTATTCATAAATCACAAAAATCACAATCACTAGTGTTATGTGTGTTCTTTACATATCACTACATAAGTTCACGTCACAACACAACAAAATAGTTCACAATAAAAATCTAATGAAATAATAATAATTTTTAATAACGACCCGGTTTTCCCGCCAAAGCTATGAATGAAGTGAAAGAATGAAATTAATTTTTTTTTTTTAAATTATTTAAGGGATTTTATGACATGGTAACTAGGACCTTTATGTCAAGTCTTATTTTATTTTATAACACTTTATTCACTAATCTAGTTGGAATGATTCTTAATGATGGTGATGACGATGACGGATGATAGTTGCCCCAGTAAAGTAGTGGAGACTTTACTAGAAGCTTTCCTAAGGGAGATTTGACACCAACACGAAAAATCACAATTCACTACAATATTCCACTTTCGTACACTTGTGCACTTTGTCTAAGCCGTTATGTCTAAAACTCCACCATTTTTACACATAAAAACTCGAATTTACACCAATATTAGAAAATGAAACACAGGAGCGTTGTGACACTTTTCGCGTGCCCGCCAAAACTCCGAATGAAATTAACAAGTCTATTTTTTTATAAGTGTTGTACTTCGTCCACAGATATATAATAAGTTCTTAATGTTATGATAATATCCCGTCTGATACTATCCAAGACGTTAAGGTCGTGCTTGTGCGGCTAAGCACATAATTAATTTCCTTACTATTTACACCGCATAGCAAGGAAATTAATTAAAATGCTATGAATGAAGTGAAAGAATGAAATTAACAACTCTATTTTTTTATAAGTGTTGTACTTCGTCCACAGATATATAATAAGTTCTTAATGTTATGATAATATCCCGTCTGATACTACCCAAGACGTTAAGGTCGTGCTTGTGCGGCTAAGCACATAATAATTTCCTTGCTATTTACACCGCATAGCAAGGAAATTAATTAAAAAGCTATGAATGAAGTGAAAGAATGAAATTAACAACTCTATTTTTTTTATAAGTGTTGTACTTCGTCCACAGATATATAATAAGTTCTTAATGTTATGAAAATATCCCATCTGATATACTGTCCAAGACGTTAATTGGTCGTGCTTGTGCGGCGAAGCACATTATTAATTTCCTTGCTATTTACACCATATAGCAAGGAATCGGGTTAATTTTTTTCCATATTTATTTAGCTGCTATTTTCGGTTAGGAATTTATTTTCAGCATTCTTTTACAAACTGCCCGATTGGTAGCAATAGGCTCGCCCCCTATTACGTGGGACCGAAAATCATAGTTGGCGAAATGTGGGTGTTTAAAACCCTTCGGGGATTACGGGCGTGAGCATGTGTATATTATGTATGTTAATGTTACTATGTCCTGTTACATCCTTGAAAAACAAAAAGCAAGTGGAACTGGGAAGCAGGCACACGTGTCATTACTATGCGTTCTTACGCAATGAAGGACGAATTCGATAACATAAATCTTAGTGTCAGAAGTTAAAGTTTCAAATTTCTTTCATAGAATTTACTGACCTCTGTTGCGACGCCGAACGACGACGTAAAACGATCAAAACGTTTGTTCTACGTAGACGTACCATACTTACCGCCGGTTTCTGATATGCCTGTCAATTGTTATATATTGTTATCAAAATGTCACATGTGTTGTTTTGTTTCATGTGTTTCACCAACAAGTTTATAATCATCCTACAAAATATACCTGCAAAAAAATTGGCCTATACATTAATACTAAAATACTTAGAAAATCGCATTACAATAAAATTGGTATAAAGATTAATATTGTACGAAAAATAATATATTATGTATACAATACGAAAGAACACTATAAATTTTGTCTGACCTCGTCTGACTGTATTGAAATCAAAGGAAGATTTTGCTATGATGAAATATGTAAAACAGGAACGACATGACAGTCAAAACAACAGTATATAAATAAACATACCTACTTACCTATTATCATTTGAAACACCTTTTTCAGTTTTCTTTCTGTGTGTTTGCATACGTTATTACAACTTTTTAATTATTTCTTGATACAATGAGCAGTTTTCTAGTAGGTATTTATAGCTTTAATAAAGACACGCTAGATGGCGCGGCCGGCAATTTTGGTAAGAAGAGTGTGGTATTACATTTAGTATTGCAATGTTCTTTGGTTTTCGAAGTATAGGTATGCATACTTTTTTAGCTGACAACCAGTCTTGTTCTCATCCATTCTTAAACCCCTTTGATTTCATAGTGTGATATCTTGTGAAATTAAATGTTTTCCTTCGCTTCCACAGGTATGAACAGCACACCATGACGGCATAATATATTGAATATTAGCTACGTATTACTGAATACAAAGATTATTGTATTACTACAATGTATTATTAACTAAAATTATGTAGGTATCAACTTTACAATCTTACATACACGCTTTAACGCTCAGAAATAGCAATCAATCAAATTAAGACATTTGGTCAGTTCTTTCTTGACACAGACTTTATTGGCCTCCACAATGCAAATTAAAAAATACCAAATGCTGTGCTAGCACCATCTCTTCATTACCCATACGATTATACCTACTGGAAAACTGCTCATTGAAAAGTATACAGGTGAGTATTCGTTTTGATCCGTTGGATTAAGTCAATTGTGCGTTTTTCTGAAAAAAAGCGGTGTTTTTCAGAAAAACATTTTGTTTGAGACACTGGTCCAATCTCGGATCCCACCCCTCCCTCCGCAGTTGCACCCCAAGTCGGCTACGAACCTCTTGGCTTCGGAACTCCATGGATGAATGTCTCAACCACGTTATAGGGCAGCCTACTTGTTGTATTATCTCAGCCGCGGTCTTGGCTCTGACACCGGCCGCTAATCGGCTTATTACCTGCTATAATTATCATTAATTATTACGTGACCATCAAAACGGTAATCGTAGTGTGCCGCTAAGGTGGTGATCAAAATATATTATGACTTACTTAACCACAGTATAACGTATACTTGGATACTATACCTTGGACCCTAGTCGCGAGATTAATGAGGCTCTGCCCGACGCGTGCTGTTTGTTTCGGTTTGATGGGTGGTTTTGAGTACGTCCACATACAATACATCTTGCTATCCTAAAAGACGCTCAAAATCGCGTATCTATTATGTATATACTATACTACTACATATTTTAGGTCTAAGGTAGGTATATGCCCCGAGATATACAGTAGAAGTATGCATTGGTTCGAGTGAAACCGAAAAATAAACTGGTTCAGTCCGGTTTGAGTCGAACCTGGTCAGCACCGATGGAAAAACGGAGACTCTCCGGTTTATGCATTGATTATTCTGAGGTGTATAGGTACTAATAGATTATAATACTCACATTGATTTTAATACCCATTCCCAAATTTTATTGAAAATTTTATATAATTTTATCGAAAATGACGAATCCACCATCTTTAATAGAAAGTATAATCGTGATTATGAAGTACCCAGCGGGTAAATATAAAGTACCTAGATTATGCAACTACTTTGGGGACAGAACGCTGGATAAACGAGTATCGTACCTATTTAATAGTTTTCTCGCAGATATTAAGAACGAAACAAATTTGACGTTATCCATATTGATTTAAAAAAAATGTCTAGTACATTATTTTTTATCGCTAAGTAGATATAAATACCCCGAAAACCTTGTAAACGATATACAAATTAATTGTAATGAATTTCTCCTCGTTTCCATTTCCCACACTGTCCCTATACCCTACTATTTCATTTCTTCCACTATTATTTTCCCCCACTTCCCCACGTCCCTCTTTCCCTTCATCCACTTGGTCATTTTCCGCACTATCCCAATATAAAATGACAAATTTTTATACAAATTCTCATCCTCTATAAAGTATAGGGGATAAAAATTTGTCCCGTCCCTTGACCCCATTTTTACCATGAAATGTAGCATATTATGTCTGTTAGGTATCTCTTTACCAAATTTCATCAATAAATTAAAAAAAAATACCGAATTTCATACACACTTTCATCCCCCTATCCCCCCTCCCAACCATGACAGCGTTACTTTCATATTTATAATATTAGTATGAAGTAAGGATATGGATGATCATAAAACAATTAAACAATGTATTTAGTGAAAACTGTTTTCTTTATTCTTCTCTTGAAAAAACCGGATTTAATAATAATTTTATATAATAATTAATTAAGTCAGTAATTCTTAATTTTACTAATATAAATATTTAATAATGTAATAATCCGGTTCATTTAATTCCGAACTGCACTACTACAGCAAAATAATCGCGTTTCCCATCACTAGTACCAAAATGTAAATGATAAAAGTTCATTTCTTCACTCATCTCATCAGTTCAGTACTCTTTGGTTCAGCCTGTCCGTTCGTTCGTTCAGTCATTGATGGTCTTCCGAAGCTTGTGACTGTGACAGCAGACATTTTTTATTAATATTTTTAAACATTTGTTTCTTATAAATTATGAGTAAGTATATTTTAATAATAGAATTATGTGTGTAATTATTAGTTCTTCAGTTTAGTTTCAATTACTGTGTGTATTCTTTGAGATATATATACTTGTGGCACGTGTCGGTATGTATAACATTTTTGATTCGTTTCTCACAACTTAATTATTATGTTAATTTTATTGAAAGTTCGTAAAATAAATAATTGGTATTATTACGACGCGTATATTGATGTTTATTGAACATTTATTTACCATTTGTAGTGATTTTTGTCAGTAATTCTTGTAATCCATCATAACGGTTTTTATTCATTGTTGTATCAAAGATGCCTACTTAACTTGGCCGGACGCTGCTAAAAAAATGTAGGTACGCGTTAGCAACCGCCGCTTTCTGTGATATTATGTTCGTATCATATATTTATATGAACTTTTCATACGAAATAGTAATAATATGGTATGGAACAATTTAAATTTGGTGTTATGTTTTCGTAAAATGATCATAATGTGACGTCATTTTCGGTGACTGGTTAAGCCCCATAAAAGTAACAGTACTACATACGTATATCATAATAATATCATTCTTATTACCTTCAAGTGGAAGCCCTTTGTTACAATTTCGAACATCTGTATTAAAAATGGAACACTTCCATATTGGAATAAGTTATAGTATAAATAAATTCGAAATAGAGTTCTCTTTGTGAATAACATATTTCTAGTGCCAACTTTAGTATAAGTAAGCCTATGCAATTTTTTTGTAATATGTACCTAATACTACCTTTTTAGTATTTTATATTTGAATTATTTGAATAAGAACTGATCAGACTAGCAAGCTCTAACAAAAGCTCTAATATAAGGCTCTAACAAAAAAACTTGACCACTAATTCTATACATTTAATATTTTATTGCCAATGCAAAATACTAATCATAACATAACATAAACTCAAACAGAAGTAATAGTACCCACATTTCGCCAGTTTATGTTTAGGTCCCAATGTAATAGGTGGCGAGCCTATTGCCATTAGCTGAGCACTTATAAAGCAGCGATAAATACACACAAATTTGAAAAGCATCAAAAAGTCATTGGTGTGTGCCTTGGGAAAACCTGGGATCAAATCTGAGACCTCATCTCAGCAGTCCATCACCCATACCACTAGGCTACTGCATCAACTGCAAAATACTGCTTGTGTTATATTATGTGTGTGGTATATATTTCTATCCTAGTTGAAAATTTATTTTATTTCTAGGATTTTATGTATGTAAAATCCTATAAATAAAATAAAGTTTCCTGTGATGATCCTACTGGGAGTTGTTATACAGGCATTTATATAATATCTTGCCTGATGGTAAGCAGCGGTGCAGTCCAAAACGTAGTGATCACAGTAGGTGCTGTCCCTAAAATCGCAGTCCTAACCCTGATGGCCATAGTTTTCTCCATAAAAGTAATGACTTGACAGAATTTGCTATATGTTACTAAAAATACACATTTTTAATAAGTTCCCTAATCAAATTAGGGACTTACCTATAAATAAATGTAAGAATGTAATAAAAAAAATGTTACAACAAAAAGGCTATTATAAAATCCAAGATTATTTGGATGATAAACAAGCTTGGAAATGAGCTGTTCAATCAATTTGCTACTCAAATTATTGTATGTAGACAAAGCAATTTTTTTACCAAAAAATAAGAAACCTTGCTGAGTTTCTTGCCAGAGTTTACACAGTGCTGTTTGACGGTCTATCATCACTACATAGTATAAAACAAAGTCGCTTTCTCTGTCCCTAGGTATGCTTAATTTTTTAAAACTATGCAACAGATTTTGATGCGGTTTTTTTAATATATAGTGATTGAAGAGGAAGGTTTAAATGCATATAACATCATGCTACAACAATGTATATGCATATGATATAACATCATGTAACATGTTACAAAAAGGAGGTTACGCAGACGAAGTTGCGCATGTCAACTAGTACAGAATAAAAAAATTGAATTTTGTTTTTTTTTGTATTTTACCAAAAATTGGTCTTGAAAGGAAGTATCAAACTTTATATTTTGAAGCGAGTTGCGAATTAGAATGTAACCATTAATCACGAATACAACATCAGTATGTACAATGATGACCAGGGCCCCGGTTCTACCAATTGTTAACCATAGTATACAACTGAGATTGCAAAAACTGCCATGTCATTTTCGGCGTTATTAACATTGGCTTAAACCACAAACTGAAATTAGTTGCTTACAGCGTTTCATTCACTCTACACAATGCCATTTAATTTTTAACTTTAACTGTGTGATCCCCAGTCGGGTCGTGCTTCGGAGATATTGAAGCTCAGCCGCATCACAGTTGGACTGAAAAGCCGACCCCAACTGAGTTGGCAAAAGGTTCAGAGAATGATGAACTGTGTGATAGCAGAGTCCAAAATTAAATGCCATTTTTGTAATCACAGTTTTTTGACAATAGTTGACAATTAGTAGAATCAAGACTTAGTTAATGTAGCACTGTATTCAGCCAAATGGAGTGCATTTTGCATATTAAATTAAACACTACTGGCAAGGGACTCCTATAAACTGTTTCCCACAAATTCACCCTACAAAGCAAAGCCGTGGTAGAGATTCTTAAAATTATCATTTTTCTAAATTCAAATTATATCTTAGTAGGTAGTATAGTTTTTCTAAAAATGGTAAGAAACATTCCACCGGCTTCCATTTCCTTCACTGCTGAAGGATACAAGTCCTTTAAAGCCTAATCTAGAAGCTCGCTCTAGCTCTACTAGAAGCTTCTTAATTTTGAGATTTTGATAGCAACACATATTCACTATAATATTCAACATTTCTACACTTGTGCACTTTATCTAAGCTGTTATCACTAAAACTTCACCATTTTATACATAAAAACGCGAAATTACACTAAATTTTGCAAATGAAATATAGCAGCGATATGACATCAAAATTCTCGCCGAAACCTACATATTACATGTTTAAAGAGACAGGACTGCATTCCTTCTAGTAGAAAACTTATCATCCATGACAAAGAGTCCCCTATTATGCATGACCAAAATTATGGTTGACTATTACATGTTTAAGAGACAGGACTGCATTCCTTCTGATAGAAAACTTATCACCCATGACAAAGAGTATTATGTGTGACCAAAATTATGGTTGACTATCACATGTTTAAGAGATAGGATTGCATTCCTTCGGATAGAAAACCTATCATCCATGACAAAGAGTATTATAATATTTTGCACTGAGCGGGATCAAACCCTGGCCTCCTGTGTAGCAGTCGCATTCACTACCACCATGCCACAGAGGCTCAGAGGCTGCCAGGCAGGATGGTGGCATTATACTTATCAATATCACTACATAGTATAAAGTAAAATCGCTTTCTCTGTCTCTATATCTCTATGTATGCTTAAATCTTTAAAACTACGCAACGGATTTTGATGCGGTTTCTTTTAACAAATAGAGTGATTGAAGAGGAAGGTTTATACATATAAAACATCATGCTACAACCAACTGGTGTGGAGCATAAGTGAAAAATATTGCAAAAACGGGGTGATGCAGACAAAGTTGTGCAGGACATCCAGTAAATTACAAAATATGTATCTTGTGTTTGTGAGCTGTATGCTTGTCTACCACCTTAATGATATAAAAAGAATAAAATAAGCCATCAAATTTTAATCCCAATTTACTCCCACATTTTACATACTCTCCAGTTCTAAATAAACTAGGGCTAATACAATAAATTGCTAAAGAACTATTAATACTCTTTCCAAAAATTACTTTCTATATATATTTTTTCACATTTATTGTGCTGTGTAATGGTAACTTATGTACCTCCTGTATCTATATATCACTGTTAGGGATATATAGGTATTGTCAATTTTAGAACGCATTATACCACATTTTGTCAACATGCATAAGGTTAATGTGCCAACTTGACCTGACAAATAAGTATTAATATATACAGCCAGACTTGTTGTTTTGCACTCGTTCTGATATTCCACGAAAACCCTATTTCCATATTACAGAAAAACCTTGTTCAGGAAATGACATCAATCAATAACATGTTGTTTTGTCTTGAATCTGAATTTTTTTTTAAGTGTCATCCTATTTCTAATACAATAACACCTGGTTTTGACAATAATGTTAACAAATAAGTACCTTTTTTATGTTAGAGCCCATCAAGGCTCATTTGACCACTTTCTCACCTGTTGGTAAGTGATGATGTGTTCTATGGTGGAGTACTCTTGCCTAGAAGTAACCTATTCACTCTATTTGAGCAATAATGTACTATATTAAATAAACCATTACATTTCTTTATTATAAATCATCATTAACCCCGGTCACAACTGAAGCATTCGCTTCAGACCTCGGTGCATACTTTCTGAATTTTAACATTAACATAAACTCACTCGTATAATACTGAAGGGGTAGGCATAGGTGCTAGCACCCACATTTCACCAGTTTATGTTTAGATCCTTATGTAATAAGTGGCGAGCCTATTGCTATTAACCGGGCATTTATAAACGTGCGATAAATGCACACATTACTTCCAAAAGCATCGAAAACTCATTGATGTGTGCCATGGTAAAACCTGGGATCGAACCCGAGACTTCGTCTCAGCAGTCCATTACTCATACCACTAGGCTACCGCGGCTTCACTTCATGCAAAGTCAACTTTCTGAATTTTACTTCTCCATATTGAGCAGTCTTGGGCATCCGTGGTTGTAAAATCATGTTAGGTCAAAAAATAACTTAATTAATAAAATATTAAGGCTGGGTTGCGCGATCGTAATTCATTAACAGCGCAGTTGAAAGTACCGGTCAGGTATAAAACAGGTTGCACCATTTGACAATTGTTAAAATCACGTCATAACTTGACGCTAACCGTAACCGCCCACGCTCAAACGTCAACTTCTATCAAAAAGATAACTATGACAGAGCTACTAAATATTCTGGTGCAATACATTTAGCCAAACCACTAGAATCAATGTTACTGTTACTGTAAAACTTGACGGAAATCTTAACAGATAGTTGGAGAGTTGCTCCAAGCCTAAATTTATGTCATGTGTAAAGCTACACATATCAGGTGGGCCGCGTGCTTTTCTGCGACCTTAGTTGTATAAAAAAAAAATCCAATCTCCCAGCACGTTTTAGGTCGTGCTTGTACCCTAAGACACGTCTGCTCCAACAGCCATCGGTCCTCCTACAGTACTTAACTTTAGTTCTTTGTCGAAGAGATACCAATCCTAAATCAATGCCTCAGTAAGAGATCTCATATAAATGTTGGCCTACAAAGTCAACTCATGAAGAGGTATAATATCCTGGATATTGGATATTGACCGATGACTATAATAGTACATGATAGCACCTTTGTCTTGTCTTTTGAAAAGAAGCACCCTATTACAGAATCTATCAATATTGAACCTTGCAGTATTGATCGATTTCCTTAATAAGTTCGCCCCGACCTCGGCCCCGGTGGAGTTGAAATAAAAACACTTTATTTGACATATATTGTTTATTTATTATTTTCCAAAACTAACATATTTACTTCAAAACGTTATAAAGTTGCAAATTAATTCGTAAAGTTCTTCACTAACCAGTTGCCAGTTGATTCCAATCTTCGTAACTT
This sequence comes from Pelosia muscerda, assembly GCA_963691645.1. Classification (NCBI taxonomy): domain Eukaryota; kingdom Metazoa; phylum Arthropoda; class Insecta; order Lepidoptera; family Erebidae; genus Pelosia; species Pelosia muscerda. The sequence goes on along the minus strand of OY829098.1, from coordinate 3,216,649 downwards.
GTTGTTGTGACTTGAAACATCGCGTCAGTGCTTCATGGTTAGTAATTTAACAATCCAGATGTTTCCATATTCCATTAAAGTATATAAAGAAGCTTTTACGATCTACAAAATGTGCTAAAGGACTCTTTAGCCAGCCGCTGAACGTCTTACCTCCACCACCGTCGGTAGCGGCAGTGGCAGCATGTTCAATAGTCTCAACATGTTCTTGACCCGTTGTTGGTTTCTTCGCCGGCTTCGTGATAATCGTGGCATCATAATTACAATGCACACGATGTCGTTCTGGTCCATACGTCGAAAGACCCTCCTGAGTTCTCGCTGAGTTAATGGAGTAGCCAGGGTGATATGTGGCGAGCGCGCCACTTCCGACAAACTGTTGATAGATGCACTCCGCTTGGAGTATTATTATGATATTGACAAGCCGCGCGTCGCGCCGCCCGCTACGACGCCACCCCCCTCTCCCCCCACCGTGCGCGTGGAGCGCATGCTCTAGAAAATGGATTTTTAAAGTTTAGGGAACACGGTCTAGAATCGGCTAACTATCACTGTAGCAACTGTAGTGTGCCTAAACTCTGGTCTAGCCCGGTGGAGTCTGCGTACAGCGAGCTGAATATACATCTCGATTTGGACATAATCACAGTTGCCGGAAATCAATATAACCATCCAGTTTCTCGGAATGGCTGCTAGCTGCACTACTAAGGGTTTTGTGCTTTTGGAAAGATGTAATGATTAGTATTGCGGTGTTTTTTTTAAACGAGTGATTTGAGATTGATCTCATGTGACAGTGTCATGCGCAATTGTTACGTGTTTAGCAACCTTTTTGTGTAAGGGTGACGTTCAATGTGAATTAAGGGTGCTGTGTATTTTTGTGTTACGTATGATCAACTATAAATTACTGACTTTGTGTGGTGTGTGTAATTTGAAAGAGAACAGTGTATATAGGATGTGTTTTTATTTACCAACGCGATAAGTCGGAATATGTGATCGTTACAGAGGCTCTCGAAAGACCCTAAGTAAATATAACATTATAAAAACGCGTATAAATACTAGTGAGAGGCAGTGCAAGGAGTGCGCCAAAGGGGAGGGTCAGTAGTAGGCATTCGGTTTCTTTTCTTATTAGACTCGTGATTTTTCATAACCCTAATGGGTTTTAGGGATCAATTTTTATATTACTTGGTATCATAAGCCTATAGCGGTCATAAAATCTGGGGCGAGTCGAGTTACGATTAAGATTTATGAAATGTATTCTAGCGCAACAAGTAGATACCGGTGTGGTGCCGGTGGGGTAGTCGGAAGATTGAATTACGCACGCGCGGGACAGACCCGCCGCGTTGCTAAGGGTAGCAACCAGTGACAAAGATACGATATAACACGATTCCTCTCGGCATCCCCATGATATACATCGTTAATGATGAGTTTTGGAGAATCTTACTTTGCTCTAAGGTCCACAATACCGTACAAAGCTCTGTCACTGTATAATATTAGCTTTGAGGTGAAAATTGAAATGAAAGGCAGGCCCCAAACTAAAGTATCAATTAGCCTTAGCAACAGGCTCCAACTGGACACAGCTACCGCACCACCTCCCACTTCCTTCTAAGATCCAATCTTCCGATTGGACATCCTATGTTAAAGTCGTCAACATTTTTCAATGATAATGAGAGAGGAACCCACCACTCACCCACAGTTGCTAACGATAGCAATAGCAAAATATCACGTTTGTCATAGAAAGGGATGCCTAACCGCACCCCTCAAAGCAAGTAAAAAGACTTGTTGCCCGAGGAAATATGATTTCGTATGTGCCATATTCCGCAAGTGCGAAGGACAAGCTACGACATGCGTTTCGCCTCTACACGAGATATCTTCAAGATTGCTACAGAGCGAAAGAGTCACCTTCCTCCCCCAATAATGCCTCCACCATGTAATAAATACCTACTTCAAGATTTTATTTCCAATCATTGTTTTTCTATTGAGTTCCCATAAATACTACAATTGGTATATATCGAGGTGCTACAACAGAGTTATAAGACATTTTCCTCACTTTTGTAAGATCGATTTTCCTCATATAGTAAAAAAGTGATGCTTATCGGTAAATTTTCGGCATTCATGGGTAACAAAAGCATTTCAAACACAAATTTTCATCCTTTGAACTTAAAATTTTAAGTAAGTCTTACAATGACTTTAGTGTATAATAATGTCGCTTATTGCGTCATTGTTCTCTGTTGTATTTTATTTTGTAATTATCCTCACGCCAAATTCAATATCAATCATGTTCGTTCATCGTGCTAAATCTAATTTGTCAACAATAAACTATTCATGAATGTAAATATATTCACCCCAGACAAAAGCTTCACACTCCGACATATTTACAGCGCGAAATGATTATCCTGTTATATCAATATTTGCGCAACAGTTATTGTACGATTTACTTACATTCAATGGATAAAAATATGAAATTGAAATACTTTTGTTAACCATGAATACCGAAAACACAAACAATTCTTTCCTTTTATATTACTAGTATAGATTTTACCTACCAGATTAGATATATTTTGTCAATAGGGTACAAATGAACTGTGTTTGTAATCTCCAAAAAAATGTAAAGAGGATATTTGCATACGAATAGTAGTCCGGTCATTTTAGACATAAAAATAGTGATCAAATAAAAAAAATTCCGACAGAGCCAAATTTTCGTAGAGACCTTAGGTTTACCACAAGGAATAAAGTGTCAAAAGTCCCCATCAATCCCATGTGAGCTTAGAGACTTATTCGGGGCCCAAGGTCAAAATTTTGGGTCTTTTGGATTTTTCTCGAAAACGGTAAGTTTTATCGAAAAAGTAACTTCGAGAAAGTTGTAGATCTTAAAATTCTCTATAAAAACGGTCCTTTTGATTTTTCTCTAAGACCCACTATTTCCCAGATATTGCGCTTGTAAGAATCACGTTCTACATAATATGCACACATTTCCACACCACCTGTGAGGTAGTGTACTCGGTGCGTTTTTTTTAACGTGGTATCCCCGGTAGACCTATTCCACGAACCTTTATGACGTTATTTTCAGGAACAATAATTATTTAATAGTATGAAGATTATTGATATGGTTTACTGAGTTTAACTGTCGTTCTAACTTTTTTTCATTACTTTAATCTGACTCATACTCTTCATATTCAACTTCAACAATCATGTTTTCTTTGATTTCTTCTTGTTATTCTTCTTCTCCTTCCTGTTGATAAACGGTTAGAAATTGTTCAAATAAAGAGGAATCAGTTGTCTCTTCATCAAAATCATATAAATCTTCCTCTCTTGTATTTAATTGGACATTTTAGCAAGAGACACCTTGGCAATTGGTACACGCTGTAGAACACTGCAACCCTACTTTTTTACAGCCATATTTGGTACTACAACCTTTCTTGCAATTGCAAAAAATAGTGTTAAGAAGTTTTCCTGGAACAGGGGGCAGTAAAGTTCGAGTCGGTTCCAAAGTATTATTTATCAATTTCCAACCCCAGTCTTCAGGGTTCAGTTCATTGCCTTGCCATGTCTGAACTTGATAGAATACTCGAAACAAATGTTGAGTAGCAGATGCCGATGTTGGAGGAAGACAAGATAGCTGAACTTGCTTTTTGTTTCGTGTATTTTTTACTAATGTTAAATATCTGTACGTATCTATGCAATCAATTTTTTTTGAAGCTCCATAAACCGCAAGAAGAAACCGAATTCCTTTAGCTAATTACTAAAGGAATTTGAGGTGAAGAATTAATTTCTGTAAATACTTTTGCGCAGTCAATCAAAAAAAAATTGCAAGTGGCAAGCAAAAATTGCAATAAAAAAAAATGGCAAGGCAATGAACTGAACCCTGAAGACTGGGGTTGGAAATTGATAAATAATATTTTGGAACCGATTCGAACTTTACTGCCCCCTGTTCCAGGAAAACTTCTTAACACTATTTTTTGCAATTGCAAGAAAGGTTGTAGTGCCAAATATGGCTGTAAAAAAGTAGGGTTGCAGTGTTCTACAGCGTGTACCAATTGCCAAGGTGTCTCTTGCTAAAATGTCCAATTAAATACAAGAGAGGAAGATTTATGTGATTTTGATGAAGAGACAACTGATTCCTCTTTATTTGAACAATTTCTAACCGTTTATCAACAGGAAGGAGAAGAAAAATAACAAGAAGAAATCAAAGAAAACATGATTGTTGAAGTTGAATATGAAGAGTATGAGTCAGATTAAAGTAATGAAAAAAAGTTAGAACGACAGTTAAACTCAGTAAACCATATCAATAATCTTCATACTATTAAATAATTATTGTTCCTGAAAATAACGTCATAAAGGTTCGTGGAATAGGTCTACCGGGGATACCACGTTAAAAAAAACGCACCGAGTACACTACCTCACAGGTGGTGTGGAAATGTGTGCATATTATGTAGAACGTGATTCTTACAAGCGCAATATCTGGGAAATAGTGGGTCTTAGAGAAAAATCAAAAGGACCGTTTTTATAGAGAATTTTAAGATCTACAACTTTCTCGAAGTTACTTTTTCGATAAAACTTACCGTTTTCGAGAAAAATCCAAAAGACCCAAAATTTTGACCTTGGGCCCCGAATAAGTCTCTAAGCTCACATGGGATTGATGGGGACTTTTGACACTTTATTCCTTGTGGTAAACCTAAGGTCTCTACGAAAATTTGGCTCTGTCGGAATTTTCTTTATTTGATCACTATTTTTATGTCTAAAATGACCGGACTATAGGCTGCCACGAAGACAAATAATTTGCAAAGAAGTACAAAGGTACTATGTATTCATATTCGTATTTATAGATTTTTGGCACAATCGCTTTCAACAATGAGATTTTAATCTTATTCCCATTATGTACGCCATCTCTCCGATTTTCCTGTTTCTGGAACCTTGTATCGATTTTCCTTGATCTATTTTTATTAGCTCCCAGATCTTTTTTTCGTGTGGAAATCCCCTCGGATACCCACCCCTTTGCCCACCGGCCGGGTGGCTAAGACCGCGCACAATTTTGGGCATTCAAATATCCGGGCATGAGGTTGCCTAGGACATTTCCCTCGCACTCCGGCAGAATAGCGCCCACTAATACCTTCTGGCCTTGTCTAGGCCCTTAAAACAGATCAATAATTGAACGGCTGCCATACCGCCAACTGCGAATATAACTTTATAGATTTTTGGCACAATCGCTATTTATAGATCGTGGCGCAGGTTGCGCGGGTTTCATCCCCACTCAGTGCAAATATTTGTATGCATGGTCTGGTCGAGACTCGGGGAGTACGTCAAGCTGTCGGTCCCGGTCACCATTATAGACATCTTCAGAAGTCCGACTAGTCTAATTACAGAACGATATCGCCAATTTGGTTGTGGATGTCCGATGACAGTCGCTTCACGGAAAATATCGAAGTACAGCGGCATTTTAGTTAGACTAGAGAGCCGACTCCAACTAAGTTGGGAATAGGCTTAGAGGATAGAGATGGGTATAATATATTTATATGGGATTACAAAGTTATTTATGCACTTTCTGTGTGTTGACACAAAAAGAATACGCACCACCCCATATGATCTGAGGTTGTAGTTAGAGGCGTTTAACGGAAAACGCATAAGATATAACTGCGGAAAAAAAAACGAAAAATGAAATCCTGTACCAATCCCTCTGACCAGTGTGAAAACAAAAGGTCCAGCAGTGGACTCTGATAGGCTAAATGATCGATTGATTATGCAGTTAGAACTATGAGAGCCGTTCAATTATGACCTGTATTAAAAGTTTATTTATGGTAGATTAATGATCAGGTTATTGCTACTCATCTGCATAGCGACTACCTAGTTGCGTCCTTGTCCTTGCATTTTGGAGCCCCAGGTTCGTTTATTGGTTTTGATTGGTGTGTCGGCTTCCCCGGGATCGACTGGCCTTTCAACTCCCAACCCTGAGGTGAAAACCTGCTGTAGAGTTGTGACTTTTACGAGAGCGGCTGCAGTTTGACCGACTGATCCTAAATATCTTGAATAATTTTTAGGTACTTTGTTCGATTCACGTATCGAGCATTGTGCATTGGTGATAAGCAGGTGTAAGGGCGGGTTTATAAAGGATCCAAATATTCTAGATTTTATGTCAATAACTCATATGTAGGCCGTAGGGGAAGGAGGGGGGGGACCTAGTCTCACGGCTCATGCGTCAGTAAATTGATGTTTGGTGGTGCAATACGAACGTATGTTATTTATGTATTAATGGGCGGTGCAACGAAGTAAAGGAAGGCTCAGGAGGGGGTAGGGGGTGAAGTTGCGCGGTCATTTAAATCTCGTTTGATGAGGTATTCTAGTTTCAATCAATAACTGCAGTTTCCCGGGCGCACTTCTTGCATAGATCTCGCGTACCTGCCGTCGTGCGGACGTTCATTATCGTTCATTCTTGTAGAAGGCAAGCCATTTCACATATGATGCTGTAGTAGGGATGAAATCGAGTGCGGTATATCGTTAAACAGCCGTGAATCGTCCGAAGATGTCCGGCTCCGAGTCTGGGGATGAGACACGGCGTCAAATCACAGAAATTAGGTACAAAGCAAGGCTGTACATCACATCAATTGAAGCTTTAGAAAAGAATATTGTACTATGTGAGTAGCCATTTCTATGTTTTTTACTAACTATTCTAAACGTGCTATCGTACTGGATAATTTACATTATGGGGGTACCTAGTACCCATCTACGTCGTGCTGTGCATACCACTAACTTTGTTTTAACTTCTCATATTCCGACCGTCATCTGTGACTTTTGTCCAATGATGTTTAGACTTACTTGTAAATATTGGGTGCATTGTTATGTAAAGCATATTAATTTATCTCTCATATATTGCACATCTACCGGCGATTGTGAATAATGTACCTATCTATATTTAAGCGAAGGATGTGGGTAGTCAATTTTTTTAAGAAATACAGTGATCATTGTTCATGTCATCCCAAAATTTGTTTCTAGTTTTAAATTTGAACATTTATATTTTATATTTTATATAAACTGGCGAAATGTGGGTGCTAGCACCTCTGACTACCCCTTCGGGGATATAGGCGTGAGATAAGTTATGTTTTTTTCGTTTGGAAGGTGAATTTGGAGTGTTTTAGCTGTATTTGATGAACATCGGCTAAGATGGCCGCCGCCACAAAATGGCGCATTACATTAATTTATTCACAAAATCCTCAATATGGGTGTCAAAGAAAAGGGCTTTAGGTACTAGAAGATCAATTTAAAAACTATAAAAAAAAATATTTTAAAAATATAAAAATAAAAATACCTCTATACATAAAAATAAAAAATTCAAGCATTGTCGTGTCGGGGGGGGGGGGGCTGCATTGTTGCGAAAACATATGGGAGTGCTTTACCAGTTAGAGGTCCCCCGATACCACAACGGTTGTATTATTTATTTTTTAATTTTTCGAGGTATTTTTTTGTATCGGTTTAATTGAAGTTGGTTAATATTTGTTAGGTACCACAACGTACAACTAAAACACTGCTGATTAGACCGGTCAAAATTTGATTTCTACTTACAGAACATCAGTCATTGACGTAAATAAACACGTATAGATCTTCCTCCTTTTTTTGAAGTCGGTCAATAGACGCTATATTATTGATAGGTACACTATCTATAATATAGCGTCCCGCTAGCCCGGGCGATCTCGAAGCGCTGCCTGGGGCTCGATCCCCCCCCTCTCCCACAGGGGCGCGCGGGGTACGTTATGCGCAGCAGACCTGTGAGTGCTTCCGTTAGCAGTTACGTCATTAACTACCAATATATTGCTTTGTTCTTCAGTGGAACAGTACTTCTTCGTAAGCTTGGGTGTTCCATAATGGCGCATTCTTCTAATTTTTAAACAAATGTAATAAGTATTTGGTTAGAACGTTTCCCTGGATCCGCGTAATTTTCGTGATCAGTTTTTCACAAATAACATGATCCGTTTACTCAAGAAAAAACCGCCGGAATACGCGTTTATTCTCGTATATTAGAACAGAAATCGATAAAACGGAATTCCACGCCTTTTTAGTTCAATGGCAGTCTCCCAGTTCTTCAGGAATTTGCAAGCGCCTGTCAGTGTTTTCTTGTCGTCGGTCAGTGAGATGTGACTAAGCCAGGTCAAGAATACCAGCAACTTGTGAGCATCTATGTGTAGTATAAGCAGAAGAAGTGAAATCGTAACATATATCAGGATATTATTTCCACCTACTATAATAGGAATAAGGCGTGCCTATGTATGTACAAAAATCCATATCATATCCTACATGGCCTCACGACGGAATATCCAGTATTGCGCGAAGGTTTACGATACGATTGAGGTGGAAAAAAACACGCAGTGCATTCTTTGGGGACTACTTGAATAAGTGAAAATAAGTAAATTGTATCATCGAAGTGTTAGTAGACAATGACACGAGTTACATAATTTTTGTCCACCCAAAAAGTGTTGTCAAGCCTTAAAGAGTCACCTCAATAATTACGTCTTTTCAACAGTTCCACGTAGCAGTCTGACGAAAGATGGTAAGTTGCTGCCGTCATTCCGGCACCTGGCCCCCAGGAACCGTGCGGGGAAGAAGAGACAACGCAGACCGGTCTCCGAGGATGAAGAAAGTGATGACTCCCCTACAGAAGAACAGGTGCCAGAACAACTAAGAGCTCCATCACCGATGGTCGATGAACCAACTATCAAGTTACCTGAGGTCAGTTGGAATTATTTTTGAACGCTAATTTTAACTTTATCAGTGCGCGGTTCCTCTACAACACAGGCATGAAGGCAGGTGAAAATTTTGGAAAGGCGAGCTGGTGGAAACCTTTTTTTACCTCGATCTAGTGACACGCACCATTAACACCCTTGCCACCAGTCCCGGTTGTGTCCGAAGCTGTTACCTGGAAATCTGAAGTCCGTTATTTCTTATCTAACTGCGTCACTGCTAAACTTCGACATTTTTCGTGAAGCGACTGCCATCTGGCCTCCAGAACTTACAGGTATAGGCGATATCAAGTACTGCACTAGGTACTCCAGTTAGACCAGTTATTGGACAATTTAACCGTAACGATTAACATAGATGTTCGTATGACAACCGGGACCTACGACCTAACGTACTCTCCGGGGCACAACCAGACCAGCCATATTCATGCATACGTGTTCATCACTGGTAGTTGTGTTCACTACTGCCTCGCTACAGAAGCCTATTACTATTATCTATTCACCATGTATTGTTAGGTTGTATGTGTAAGGCGGAGGGGGAGAGGAAGGAGACTGGAGGATTATCTGTTGTGGTTATCATAAGAGACCTCGTTCCGCCCTTTAGGAAGTGCTGAAGTCCCTGTACAAGACCCCAGGCGTGCTGATGATCGCCGGTATGGTGTCCTGGGATATGACGGCCCGTCGTGACAACAACCCACAGAAACGCACCCATCCCAATTTGTATACTTTCCACAAATTTACTGACAGACGGGTAAGTATTCAATTAATATAATAAAATTAAAAAACACGCCATTAGCACGCATTAAAAAAGAACACCGGCCAAATTTCCATAGGCGCTGGACTTGACCGTCATTTTCCGTGTACAGAAACAAACTATAGTTAGATTAGTTTATTTTCATGTAGTAAACACCATCACAAGTGAAAAAATTGTCTAAGAGGCCAAGATACTTTAATTTTATTACTAAAAATATTTTGAGGATAGAATAAGAATAAGACGATATAAAGATAGATTAACTTCAGTTTTTTAGAGATCTTCTAGTTTCTATTTACGTTATAAACAATACAACTAACGTGGTGAGGTAAAATAATAGACTGTATTATGAGAAAAACATTTTATTCGTACAGGTACAATAAAGGAGTATATTGGTATTACGTAAATATATACTTGCTATTGTTGATGAATTCCACTCGCAGATCATTGAAATCACTCTTGTTCCCAACTCAAAGACATGATGGTGGCGAATATTGCAATTAACACGAAGCAATCGTAGGACTGCTTGTGTCGTCGGCATTGTGATTCCTCACAATATAACGATAAGAAAAATACAAGTCCAAATCACAAGTAAAATCGGTGTCCAAGAAACAAAAGCACAGAATAATCGTAATAAACGGTAGGAGGTATTGTCAATCCATATAACATAGCAAGCCAAAATCGAAAATAAATAAAAAACACACAATTTGAAGTAAACTGGAATTAGCTGAACAGTGCCCGTCAACTGCTGTCAACATAGCCAAAATGTCAACAGTAGCACCACTCCGTAAATGACGTTCCATTTTACGAATTAGTGTTAAACTCTTATAACAACATAATTATTATTTTATGAAAATAATAATTTGATATAACTAGCTATGATTCATTTGTTGTTTGTTTCACATAATTCATAAATCAAATAACAAGTAATAACGAAAAAAACTTACGAGTAATAATCATAAATAATAAATTGATTTTTCATTCATTTTATCAGTGACTTGAAACGTCACTAGGTGCGTTCTGAAGCTATATCAACTTGATTATATGTAACACTATATTTTAACTATTATATTTTTTCCTGGCTTTTTGATGAGATATTAATTGCTGTTTTTATAACACGGAAAAATGACGGATTTTCTTGTAAATATGGTATATCAGTACATGCTCAGGTCCATTTTAGCCGATGTTCTTTAGTCTGTCCGCCATTTTAGACGTCCGCCATTTTGGATTTCGTATTTTTTCACAGCAAACCATTTCAGGGATGGATTTCAAACAGGCGGTCCGCCATCTTGGCGAGGCCGCCATATTGAATTTGTAATGACGTCTCTTAGCTAGTGCTAACTCAGAGCGTGTGCAAAATTTCATGCCAATCGAAGACCGGGAAGTGGTTCAAATTAAGATTCCATGATTTTCTTACATACATAAATATGTATTTACAAGTTATGTACATAAATATGTACATAACTTGTAAATACAAGTGAAGCTAATGGGTCCATATTGACTCACCTAAAGTTCTTTATCCGAAATTGTTCTTCCTAACCATTTGTAATCCGAATGATCACTCCTCCTAAAATTTTTCATCCTAAAGTTTTTATTCATACTATTTGTAGTGCTACCGTCGATGTTCATAACACTCATGTTTCCGAAAATTGTTTTCAATAAAATCGTTAACATACAATATTAAAGCTCCTACTGTTTTTTATCCTAACGTTTTTATCCCTAAACATAATTACCATAATTTGTCACTCATACTTAGAAAGAAACATTTATCTACCAAATGTAATAAAAATATATGTCGGTAGAATTATATTTTATTTATGGTTTTAATTTTTTTTGGTTATTTGTTGTTACATACTTATTACTATTAATTAGAAAACTGTTTAGAATGATTAAAGGTTGTTTCACTGATTTTTTGGCTTAAATAAAAATACGACTGATTTACGGTTATGTTTATGACCTTTTTCGTTTTCGATTCGTTTCTGGCACTTCGCCGGCCGCTACCGCGGCACGCTCGCTTCGCTCGCTCGGCTCGTGCGTTGTATGGTCACAATTCTAACCTAACCTAAACCAAGAACTATAAATATGACCGATTCGTTTCTGGAACTTGGCTGAATGACCGCAGCGAGATTGTACGTGTAAATAACTAAAACTGTAAAAGTTACGCAAAATTAATGTAAATACTACTGATTATTATTAATAAAAATAAATCTAAACAAAAAAGGTATGACTTTCAATAATAGTGTAAAAGATGGTTATGTTGACAAAATATAGGAAAAGAAATAATAGTATGATATATGTTTATTGCTACCGACATTATGAAGTTGAATGATTCGGAATTAAAACATTAGAGACAGAGTAGTTAGGAATTGTGATTGTTATGATGAAAAATGTTAGGAAGAACATTTTCGGAGTTCCAATTTTCGGAGTTGAAAATTTAGGTGAACTTTGGCGCACCCGAAGCTAATAAAACCGTGTTAAAAAGGGCTACGTTGGTCGTGTTAAAAAGGTCTGTGTTATATCGACCTGCCGTTATTTCTGTCGTAACTATTTTGATAATTATTTTTGCATGGGGATTATTGGTCTCATATTAATATAATGTGTGCTGCTGCATTCCAGATATACAAATGTTAATATATGTTATAATAATATATAAAATAAATGGTAATTATTACTAGAAAATGATACTCCGTGTGTTAGGAGTGGTCCACATCTTTTTTTATAATGGTCGAGATTCGAATTCGCGACCGAGAACGTCAAGCCGACTATCTTTTTGCGTTTTCCGACCACTTTTGACAAATGGGTACTTAACGCGCGCGTTTTGCTTTGATATAATCTGTGATTGGTGGCTTTGACTTTCGCCGTCATAGGCCCCTGTGCTCTACTACGCATAGACTGTACCTTTCATGGCGTGACTGTGGTCAAAATATATGTTAGACAATTCTGAAGGAGGCTGCAAACTAGTGTTTTTTTTTCAGTATCGGTTCATTGCGAGTCACTGCTCCGCCGGGCACTCGGTGCTCGTCTCTGAAGAGGGAGAGGCGTACACTTTCGGTTTGTATTATTTTATCACTCCATTACATAACTAGTGTTCATTAGGATAGAATGTATTGATTTTTTTTAATTGCTGTTGTTCGTATGTGTAACAAATAAAAAGTTATTTTAATACCCTAGTAACATGGACTGAAGTTTGATTATGCTTTTCCATTTTTTTTAAATAATTTGGTCCTAACATGAGATCGATATTAGGTCAGATTTTTAAGGTGGCTTGGCGCATGCGCAGTGGATATATATGTTGTTGAATGGTCCAGGTCGCAATAACTGCGGTCAACTCGGCTTCGGCGATACGACCACTCGCAACATGCCCGAGCCAGTGCCAGCCCTGCGCGGCAAGAACATCATACATGCAGCTGTCGGACGGCATCACACCCTGTTCGTCACAGGTATGTGATCTTCTAGAATTTTCTTTCTATTTACTTGTACGTTTCAAATTAAATTTCTTAGGAATATACTTGGTGCCAAGACTTGTGTTGCTTCAATTCTCTTCTATATAGCTAGTTGGAGCGTTAAGCTGCCGGTACCGATTGTGATGTGAACAATAACAGTCGTTAGTTGGACTCGTCATCATCATCATTCTCTGAACCTTTTCCCAACTCAGTTGCGGTCAGCTATCCAGTCTAACTGATGCGGATGTATTTCGATATTTTCCGTGAAGCGACTGCTATATGACCTCCACAACCAATGGTCCGATGACCAATGGCTGGACTTTTTGGACTTTTTGGAGCCCTGTTGTCTCAATTCAACGTGCTCTCCGAGTCACGACCAGACCAGTGCAAACAGTAGTTGGGCTCGTCTAACTTCAATACTTTGATATTGCCAATGGTTGAGGTCAAATGGCAGACGCTTCCCGGAAAATATACTGTTCAGCTGTCCAGACACCCTCATGTGAATGAGGAGTTGAGTCATACATTCCTTCATTATCGCATTACCGATGTCAGTGGCTGCGATTGTATGTGATCTAGCTAGGTATGTATTAATGTGTTCAATGATGTTGTATGAGAATTTTTTTTCAGACACTGGCACTGTGTACTCTTGCGGTGACAACAAATGTGGCCAATGCGGCCTAGGCAACACAACTCCACAGATTCTCAAACCTACACGCATACGTTATAGGTACGTATACCTAACGGCACCGATTTTAAACCCAAGTCGCGAGAGGAACGAGTCCCTGACGCGCGTGTTTTATTTTGATATTGGTAGATATGAGCGCTTTGGCCGCCATGGTAACCAGTTGCGACTTCTCGTAGTTGATCGTAAGCAGTTGCAATCCAGGATGTTTTCTTCCTAGTTTGAAACCAGTATGCAACATCATATTTTTTTGCTATCCAGTTATGATCGCGGTTGTTTTTTTTCCTTATTCGAAACCAGTAATAATATTGCCACCTGCTACTAAGAATGTATACTTAGATGTGCAATAGAAATAGCTCTATTTATTGTGTACAGCAATGGCGAAGTGGGAAAATGTTCAAGAGGGAAACTGGTCGAAAAATTATAACGACAACTTACTTGTCTCAAGATTTCAGAACACGCAATCACTATCGTTGCAAACAGACAAACAGACAAACTTTCCTACTTAATACCACCGTTGCATCCCTTGCTATCTTCAAAAGAAATCCCAAAAACGCGTACTGCGCGTATTTTCCACATTTTTTATCCATAACTCATGCCTTTACCTATTAATAATATGTAGATTAATAATTAATTGATACCAGCAGGTTATCGCAACCAAAAATTGCGCCATAAATCCGCCATTTTGGTTACCGTACCGTAAATGCATTTACTTTGCTTCATAACCAAATTTCATGAAATTGTCAGTATAGATAGATATATAATGTGTGTTTGTTTGTAGTGGCGCTCCGGTTGTGAAAGTTGGATGCGGTGCTGAATTTTCCATGATCCTCGACTGTAACGGATGTCTGCATTCATTTGGCCTCCCGGAGTACGGCCAGTTAGGTAAGTTGACAACATAGGTTTAATTGTCTTCTGTGTGGGTGTTCTTTAACTTGTTACCCCCTAACTTATGATGAAGGATGCAAATAAGGACTAACTTTCTTTTCTTTTCTTTTCTTTTCTTTTCTTTTCTTTTCTTTTCTTTTCTTTTCTTTTCTTTTACTTTCTTTTCTATTCTTTTTTTAATTCCTTGACTTGAATTTATCCCTTGACTTTTATTCACCTTTTTCTTTATATTCACCCTTAATATTACCTTAACTAAGCATAACAAAAAAATATGACATCGTCATGCGGTCTAAAGTTATCTATCTACATAGGTCACAACACCGACGGGAAGTACTTCGTCACATCGACGAAGCTGTCTTTCCACTTCGAGACTGTGCCGAAGCACGTGGCCCATTTCTTCGAGAAATCTAAGGAGGGCCATGTGTCGGCCGTCAAGGATGTGGAGATCGTAGACTTCTCGTGCGGGAACAATCACACCGTAAGTTTGATACTCACTTATATGGTTACAATCTTGAATAGAGGTGTTGTGTGAAGTTGAAAGAGGGGAAGAAAAAAGGGGGAGGGAGGGGGCAGATGGTGAGAGAGTTAGAAGGGGGTAGAGAGAGGAGGAAGAGTTATGAGAGAGGGGGAAGGGGGAAAGAGATGAGAGTGGGGGAAAGGGGGATAGAGATGAGAGTGAGGGGAAAGGGGGATAGAGATGAGAGTGGGGAAAGAGGGGGAAGGGGACGGGGGAAAAGGGAATGGAAAGGGGGAAAGAGATGAGGGGGAGGGGGAAGAGTGAGAAAGAGGGGGGGAGGTAGAAAGATATTGGGAGACTGGATCGGATTCGAGATGAACCCGTTGACTACAGTTACCTACCCTGAAGCTAGATGGGAGGAAATACTGCCTCGCCACATTCGTTACACATTATGCACAAATACTAATCCATAACTCCATTTCATCACGCCAGGTGGCCATCGACTCCAAGAAGCGCGCCTTCAGCTGGGGTTTCGGCGGTTTTGGTCGTCTGGGCCACGCCGAGCAGAAGGATGACAGCGTGCCGCGTCTGATCAAGTACTTCGACTCACAGGCGCGTGGCGTCCGCTCCGTGCATTGTGGAGCTACTTACAGTTTGGCTGTCAACGAACATGGTGAGTATTACGTAGCTAGCTCTACTGTACAAAAAATTCAGAGGTGGCAGTTTTAAAATAACAATCTCACGCGTTTATCCCCGAAGGTGTAGGCAGAGGTGCTAGCACCCACATTTGGCCAGTTTATGTTTAGGTCCCAATGCAATAGGTGGCGAGCCTATTGCCATTAGCCGGGCACTTATAATCCATCCAATAAATACACACATAACTTCGAAAAGCATCGAAAAGTCATTGGTGTATGCAATGGTAAACCTGGGATTGAACTCGAGACCTCGTCTCAGCAGTCCATTAACCATACCACTAGGCTACCGCGGTTTCGCAGTTTTAAAATCCGTTGGAATAAATCATCATCATCGTATTAGTACCAAATAAATATACCTGTCATATATAAATCTATCAGTCGGCCTATCGCTGTCCACTACTGGACATAGGCCTCTCCCAATCCTCCACATTCCACGTCCAGGTAGATTTTTTAGGTCATCAATCCATCTCGCTGGGGGACGTTCTTTACTCTAGGACTTGTTTGCTCCAGCGACCTTCGGATGCCACTTCTGCTTGGTTATTTAGCCAAGATACTCCTCAAATTGGCTCATTTAGTTGATTTCAATGTATTTCATAGAGTCAACAAGGTTGAAATAAATGTAATTTATTTTTTATTTTTTGACAGGAGCCCTATTCATGTTCGGACAAACCAAACGTACCGGAGAAGCGAATATGTATCCGAAACCGGTGCAAGACCTCAGTGGTGAGTATAAATGTTTTTTATTTTTTATTTTTAGCTAAGGTATTATGTACTTAAGGCTGACAGCGTCGACGGCGTGGATGTCATGAATCAGCTGCTACTCTGGACGCGCGGGTTGGATCCCGCTCAGTGAAAATATTTGTATGCATAAACATGTAATTTGCAAAGAACTGGTTGTGCCTCGGAGAGCACGTTAAGCCGTCGGTCCCGGTTGTCATAGGAACGTCTATGGCAGTCGTAACTGGTAAAATGGCTCATATAGAATAGGTAGTATTTAAATCTAGGGATTTCAGATGACATGTTCACTGTGCTAGTATTTTTTTTATAGATATCAGAAAGCGGCCACCATATATGTTGATTTAAATTTATACGATTTTCACACATAATTAAAACCACACAAACAATATAAATACATGAATAATTCCATTTCACATTATAATTACATTAGTTTCACGATTAGGTGCTATTCTGTCAAAATTATGAGCGGTCACTATATTTGTTAGATGTCAACTAGCACTGAATTACCCACCCACTTTTGGTGATGGAAATCTAAAAGTGGGGTAATCTGTAATGGGTAACACCAAAATTGGGTCATACTAGTAGACTAGTATGAGTATGACATCCCATCTTATCCGTAGGGTCAATCTCACCGTGTCAAGAGCTGCGAAAGATGGAAAACTCGTAATAAAACTCAGTACCAATCCGTTTGCCCAGCCTGAAAATAGTAGGCCAAAGCTTCCCGAAATTGGGAGGGGCCTATGTTTAGCAGCAGACTGCCATAGGCTCATTGATTTGATGTTTGCAGGTTGGAATATTCGCAGCGTTGGCACCAGTAACACGTCTATTGTGCTGGCCGCAGATGACTCACTCGTCGCCTGGGGAGTTTCTCCTACTTATGGAGAACTGGTATGTAACTATACCGATTGATTTTATAGTGGTTTTGGAAAAAAAGATTTTGGCCACAATTTCGATAGTAAAATCGTAAGGAAGTCCTAATTTGGCGAAAATAGTTTTTTTTTTTACACGTCCCATACATTTTTCTGTTCACCTGCATAAACTATATTTTTTTTCTTCAAAATTAAAACTTCCAGTCGATTTTGCTACCGAAACTGTGCGTGAAGCAAAATATTCTTTTTCCGAAACCACTATAAAATCACCGTGTATAAATATTATCTATACAATTGCTCTTTTCAAAACATGTACTTTTATAACGACAGTGTTTTTTTTTTTAACATAATAATATCCA
The DNA here is from genome assembly GCA_963691645.1 of Pelosia muscerda. Classification (NCBI taxonomy): domain Eukaryota; kingdom Metazoa; phylum Arthropoda; class Insecta; order Lepidoptera; family Erebidae; genus Pelosia; species Pelosia muscerda. The sequence goes on along the minus strand of OY829098.1, from coordinate 3,199,059 downwards.
AGATGAAAATCTCGTTACGTGATTTGACGTTCTAAATATCCATAATATGCTTATACAGGGTACCGGCGAAATCAACAAGTCTACAGCGAGACCCAAAGAGGTATCCCGTATGGACGGACTGAGCATCACCCAGGTAGCCATGGGGTACTCCCACACTCTCCTGTTAAGCGACAACTCATCGGATGAAGTGAAAGCAAAGCTTGCTTCACTGCCAACGTTCGACCCTTAAAGCAGTCAGTTTATTTACTGCACACGTCTCTTCATGTTTAACTATATGTACCGTTTTACTTAATATATTCACCAAATATAAATGTTTGCAAGCTTACGTCCATTGCCGCTAGTGGACATACAGACTACCCATTGAAAACCGATAACATTGGAATATTAGGATTTAATCAGTTATAACATCACAGTAGGATTACAACTCTTGTGTACTATTGTGAAATTTATATTACATCACGTTGTTTTCAGACAAGCTAATCGTAATTCTCTGAAAACGTCATTATAGGTTGTGCACTTTGAACGCGTTATATGATGTCTTTCAACGTCATAATGCGCTGGTAGATGAAAATATTTTTTGTAATATTGTAATTATTAATTATTAATACTATGAGAACAAACAGTCCCTTCTATAGACTTCCTTCAATAATTCATTTTTCTTTTAAATTTTAAGGCAGGTATCCTAAAATTTTAAGATAATGAATGTATTAGGATTGCACATACTTTCATGTAATTATCGAAGAATAAATTGATTATTTTTTTAACAAACCACGTTTACCGCAGACCCCACTACCGTAACCGATTTTCAGAGTAGATACCGCGATTGGATAGCGAATGATGTGAATAATTTGTATCGAAAATCATATTATTTACCTTTTGTGCGCCAAGCTCACAATGCGGTCGATGGTGTCACGGTACCAAAAAATCTTGACACTGAACTTGTATCTGAAATCAACATGTCCCCCGCGTATAGATTCAAAATTAACATTATATTATAGTTGCTTTCAGAAAAGCTCATCTCAAAACGTCATTAGGCGTGCACTTAAATGAGAGCATGTCAGTCAACGTCTTATCACGACGTTAAATAGATAAATAATGGTTATGATATCATATATAATAATACTATTAGAACAAAATGGTCTCTTCTATAGCTTTGGTTCAATATAACTTTATTTTTTTTAATTTTACGGCTGGAATCCTAAAATTGGATGTTGAACGTATTTCAACACTATTTTTTTACCTTATTCATATAAAAAGACAATATGTTATAGTTGAAGAAAGTTTAACTTTTCCAATGACGACATTTGTCAAAAAAAAAAAAATACAAAAACAAATTAAAAGTAATTTGATGATTATGAAGTTACATATTAAACGTGACATAACGTCATGTGTCCATCAATATGCTGTTTGTCCCTCATCACTATGTATGGTACATACTAATGTACAAGTCATCAGTTTTGATCTGAATAATGCCTAAAGAATACATGTTTATTTAAAATGTGCTTTGTTTTAAACTAAGAATCTATAATATAATCGTCGCTTAGGTTCTGACAGCAAGGAAGTAAAAAAATATAAGGAACGCATTTGCGACGTTATGTATTTCTACAGATAGTCGCCGTGCGGTATATACCTGTTGCTATAGTATCATCAGTACTTAGGTGGTGTTAGAATTATAGCGATGATTTATTTTTAAAGTGTCCTAAGAAATGGGTAATATTTTTATTTCGTCACTTATAGGGCTATTCTTTGAACGACGAATTCAAATCAATATACACGAGTCGTTCAATCCATAGGTCGGTTCATCTTGGCATAATTATCAAACGATATCCATTGAATTTTATTTTTTTGGTGTAAATTTAAGAACTTTGTCTAAGTTTTATGTATTAAGGTTATTGATTAAGTATTTTTTAAACGTTTTATGAAAATATTTTCCGCTTGCTCAGTATTTACTGTCGCAAATATTGTAGATTTTAAAATTGTATAGATGTTCAATTCAAGCCTTAACACAGATTTCGTGGGATTTATGGAAAAGGTTGTGCTCATAGTAGCACATATAAAGGGTACTTTAATTAGCACATATAAAGGGTACTTTAATTAGAGCATATAAAGGGTACTTTAATTAGCGCATATAAAGGGTACTCTGAGTAGCGCATTGTGTATTGGTTTTAAAAGGTTCTTGATAATTTTAAGTGTTACTTATGTATAACATTCAATAAAATTGTATACGAGTTAACTGCGTTTACGATTGCCTCTCCATCTATTCCTTATATATATAGTAGTTTATGTGGGCCTTGTTTGGCTATGTTAATAGCCATCATAAAATGTATATTAATTAAATATAGGTACTTTAATGTACTTACAATATAGTTTTGTTTTCCATGTTTGCAATTAAATCGCACGAAATCTGTGAGGGTGTCTGAGAAAGTGTATTAAATTGATGTCTATTTACTTAGCTGATAAGTGTTCTACTGTCTAATACTGCGCTCTGATGTATCGCTGACCATACCTCTGAACTAGATAAGACATACATTGGTCCGTCGATAATAATCGAATATAGGACCTATATCATTGCAAAACGACACTTATACTGTGCTTAATACACACCATAATACGATATCAAAGCTGTTGTTACCATAACGTGGTCGACAGCTGCTACCCACATACAACTACTTAGAAACAATTTCGCGAACATTCTAACAAGTTGTTTTCACGATTTCTAGTTTATTAAGTATTTTCAATTAAATATCTAAGTGTTGATCCATGTTGTAGATTATAATGTTGATGTAAACTTATATTAATTTATGTCTACATAATAATTTGAACCATATAAGTACTTGTTGTTGTAGTAGTTATATCGTATTGCCCCCAACTCCTTAAGTGTCTATAAATATCTTATATCAATTAAGAAGACGTCATCTTGTACAGTTAGCGGCAAACTTCGCGAACCAAAACGATAAAATTCACTTGTAATCGATCAAAAAAGCCAATAATACGAGCAATTGTGATTAGTTTAATATATGATTGACACAAAACGCACCTTGAGTACATTGTCACGAAGTTTGCCGGTCACGGCAGCGACGAGCGCCCATCAGAGTCGGTGCTTCATCATCCAGCACTTTCTCAGCCTCACCCGCGGCTGAAGGCCCACCTCACACTGGTTTTAGTATACGACTTAAAGTATCTATACAAAGGCAATAGTTCATCTCATTTCTATAATGAAGATTTTCTACTTAACCATTCTAACTGTAAGATTTAGATTTAAGCTAAACGTACTTATGTGTTTTAAGACTAAATGTATGTATATCGGTGTCAACATTCCCTCTGCCGAGCCCTATTTCTATAATGTTTTGTCTACGTATTTTCGGGCTACAGGTGACTAGATAGACTGAATTTTTCTCGAATTAAGTGTTATGAACAAATCCTAAACGCCTGAATGTGTAGAAATAGAATTCTTATTGGTAAAATTTACTATATTTTACCTTCAAACAAAGTAAAGAGGTGCATATGTCTCTGCATCTCATGTCCAAGTACCTAAGGTACACGCCACTGTTTACCGTGACGTTGACGCTGCCAATATCTGCAAGCTGTGTTGGTGTGCTTATAAGATCTTTTTTGTGACATCCAGGGTTGCCAAAATCATCTACCAATCGTGTCGAAGTAAAGTCGTGATATTCATTCGTTCAACATTTGGACTGGTCTAAGTCGTGAATACGATACGCTCTCGTAACGTTGGGATTGTTAGTTTTGGCAAAAGACGGTTTGTCTCTGCAAGTCGTGATGTAGTACTTAGACGTTCTCGTGACAGAAGTGTTATAGTCTCTGCAAGTCGTGAAGTAGTACTTAGACGTTCTCGTGACAGAAGTGTTATAGTCTCTGCAAGTCGTGAAGTAGTACTTAGACGTTCTCGTGACAGAAGTGTTATAGTCTCTGCAAGTCGTGAAGTAGTACTTAGACGTTCTCGTGACAGAAGTGTTATAGTCTCTGCAAGTCGTGAAGTAGTACTTAGACGTTCTCGTGACAGAAGTGTTATAGTCTCTGCAAGTCGTGAAGTAGTACTTAGACGTTCTCGTGACAGAAGTGTTATAGTCTCTGCAAGGCGTGATGGGGGGTTATAGTCTCTGCAAGTCGTGATGGGAGTGTTATAGTCTCTGCAAGTCGTGATGGGGGTGTTATAGTCTCTGCAAGTCGTGATAGGATTGTATAGTCTCTGCAAGTCGTGATAGGAGTGTATAGTCTCTGCAAGTCGTGATGGGAGTGTTATAGTCTCTGCAAGTCGTGATAGGAGTGTATAGCCTCTGCAAGTCATGATGTAGTACTTAAACGTTCTCGTGACGCTAGGTAACGTTAGGAGTGTTATAGTCTCTGCAAGTCGTGACGGGGGGTTATAGTCTCTGCAAGTCGTGATGGGAGTGTTATAGTCTCTGCAAGTCGTGATGGGAGTGTTATAGTCTCTGCAAGTCGTGATGGGAGTGTTATAGCCTCTGCAAGTCGTGATGTCGTACTTAAACGTTCTCGTGACGTTAGGTAACGTTAGGAGTGTTATAGTATCTGCAAGTCGTGATGGGAGTGTTATAGCCTCTGCAAGTCGTGATGGGAGTGTTATAGTCTCTGCAAGTCGTGAAGTAGTACTTAGACGTTCTCGTGACAGAAGTGTTATAGTCTCTGCAAGTCGTGAAGTAGTACTTAAACGTTCTCGTGACGTTAGGAGTATTATAGTCTCTGCAAGTCGTGATGGGAGTGTTATAGTCTCTGCAAGTCGTGATAGGAGTGTATAGTCTCTGCAAGTCGTGATGGGGGGTTATAGCCTCTGCAAGTCATGATGTAGTACTTAAACTTCTCGTGACGCTAGGTAACGTTAGGAGTGTTATAGTCTCTGCAAGTCGTGATGGGGGGTTATAGTCTCTGCAAGTCGTGATGGGAGTGTTATAGTCTCTGCAAGTCGTGATGTCGTACTTAGACGTTCTCGTGACAGAAGTGTTATAGTCTCTGCAAGTCGTGATGTAGTACTTAGACGTTCTCGTGACAGAAGTGTTATAGTCTCTGCAAGTCGTGAAGTAGTACTTAGACGTTCTCGTGACAGAAGTGTTATAGTCTCTGCAAGTCGTGAAGTAGTACTTAGACGTTCTCATGACAGAAGTGTTATAGTCTCTGCAAGTCGTGATGTAGTACTTAGACGTTCTCGTGACAGAAGTGTTATAGTCTCTGCAAGTCGTGAAGTAGTACTTAGACGTTCTCGTGACAGAAGTGTTATAGTCTCTGCAAGTCGTGATGTAGTACTTAGACGTTCTCATGACAGAAGTGTTATAGTCTCTGCAAGTCGTGATGTAGTACTTAGACGTTCTCGTGACAGAAGTGTTATAGTCTCTGCAAGTCGTGAAGTAGTACTTAAACGTTCTCGTGACGTTAGGTCAGCTGTTATAGTCTCTGCAAGTCGTGATATTCATTTCGGTGACATGTAGACAGCTTGTCTCTGTAAATAAGTCGTGATATACATTTCTGTGGCAGTTATATAGCCTGACTCTGTAAGTCGTGAAACAGTACCTATACGTTTTCGGAACGTTGGTGCGAGTTATCTCTGGAAGTCGTATCAAGGATCCTATAAGTTCATTCGCCGGTAATATGATATTGGAGCTGTTGACGTGTCTGTGTCGTGTCAATATACCTATAAGTACATTCTATGGTGTTAGAGAATAAACTATCTCTTCGCCAGACGAACAACTAATAGGTACAAACATTCTGTTATATATTGTAACCTTGCCATCTGCATGTAACGTTTGATAAATAAAGTTCTTTTTTTAATGTAAATCTTAGCTGTTTCATTGCTTTTCCGTTACCTATTTCATTTATATCGTCACAATGATTTCTAGTGTTGGGGATTATTAAGACTGACCCTGTGGCGTAACAGTAGGGACCAAGACTGCCAAGCAGCAGGCGAGGGTTCGATTCCCGCTCAGAAAAAAATGGAAGATTTTTTTATTATCATTGATCTGATTATTACCGTGCCTCTGAGAGCGCGTTAAACAGTCGGGAGTCCCGAGTATCGTAAGAACATCTATAGGAGATTTTACGGGTTGGTTGGGAACGCGGGAAACAATCCAACTGGTCTAACTGTACCTTTTGAAACCGTGGTACACCAAGTAGTACCACTGGTGATACAACAGTTCTGTAATACTTCGATATCGCCAATGGGTTTTGGAAGTCAGATGGCAGTTGCTTCACGAGAAATGACGTAGACCAGCTAAATACGCAGACTAGAAAAAGTACCCGGGATCTTCAGGATGCGGCCGGAATTGACATTATGCAGGTGATCACTAAATAAGACCACAAAATGATATATTATTTTTTATTAGTTAGTCAAATTAACTACGCATACAAAAAGAGGTACATTGCTTTGTGTTCAATCCTTGTATCGGATATAATCTCAACTTTGTCTATAAATATATTTAGTTATAACTCCAGCTGTTGGCCAAATTACACGCCAACATAACACAGAATATTTTACTGTCAGTTTTGTCAACAGAAATATTCAGTGTTGCCACGTTTTGAAGCCCTATGGTAAGTTTCTACACTATCCGGTTTAAGGCAGTTATTAAAATATTTTTTACTTCAACTTACTACCGAAGAACCATAGCAAAACTTAAATTACTATTTTTTATTTTTACATGAAGTGACTATTATACTTTACACCATATAATTCTCAGATAAATTTTATTTAGTAACACTGCAAGTCTAATTAATATCGTTAAACAACAGAAGTCAGTGCCCTTAGCACGAAACACAATCGAATTCATAATGTTAAGTTATCTAGAGAACGGAGCACTGCGATTGACGGGCTTCTCGTACGCCCACAGGTTCAAACTGCCAATTGCAATGCTCCGTTCTCTCGATACCTTTTACATTACGAATTCAATAGTGTTTCGTGCTAAGGGCACTGAAAGCCCATGAACTCGATACTTTTAGATAATACTCAAAATCAATTCTACTATTTAGTGTTTTCTTCTTGTATCGTATTTACAGAGATCTCATCTTGGGATTTATGAAAGGAGACTAATAAGTCTTGCAGCGTGTACCAAACCTACAGTATTCAGGGAATACAGATACATAGCAAGTGCATTAGCAATAATATACACGGTGTAAGCAAACATTCCCGAAGCCGAAGGCCCCTGGTACACAACATATCGGCATATAGGGCACTATCAGGGGCCTTCGGCTTCGGGAGTGTTCCCCTTACACCTTGCATATGCATAATAAAGATTAAAGCTTAAAATAACGAAGACGGCTCACAATATACATGATCTTATCTTATCTAGTGAAATATTTTCAAGAAGTAAAAGTGTACAAATGTATATTAAAGTAAAGTAGGAAAGTAGACAATATTTTTTGTTAAATCCATTGTCACGTTAAGCTCTAAGTGTAGGCCACCGAATACTTGTGACTTCGCCCTTTTTGTAAGGTAAGTTGCATTTATAGTCCATAATCATCATTCCCTGAACCTTTTTCCCAACTCAGTTGGGGTCGGCTTTCCAGTCTAACTGTGATGCGGCTGATAGTCCATAATATTAGATATTATTTCACGCCAATAATTAAAAATACCTGAGATGAATAATAAAACGCTTCCATATGCAGCATTCGGTATCGTTTGCCCTAAAATATAATTGAATGTTTTTATATTTTAGTCTGTTTTCTGAATATTTGAAAAAAATAAAAGAGTGGCTTAGACAAATATTTCTAACTACCTACTATACAGGATGTTAGTGGACCGCTCCTGAAAATACTTCACCTAGTTTTACAAAATCGGGTTACTTTTTTTCATTGCAATACTTTTTATGGAAGGTACAATGACTTTTAAACCCTTTAAATAGTATTATTTCGTGAATTATGCTAATAAAAGGGTTTACAAATCATGGTACCTAAAATGGGGTGAATAGGAATCCAGGGGTAGATAGAAATGAAATGGTCATTTAATATTTCAAATAATTTGTTTTACAAAATTTTAACTAAGCCCAAACAGATATTTTAATTCTGTTATTCTTATTCTCGTTATTCACCCTTCGATCTCTATTCACCCCGTTTTACCCGTACCTAAAAAAAGTAAAAGAAAAAGGAGTCCAATTTTGTAAAAATGGTCAGTAGATCCAATTTTCATTTTCGGGAGAGTTACCCAAACACCTCTGTACAATGCATTTGATATTATTATTAGGTAATTGCCTACAAATTAAACACTAACCTTATCAATGCCATACCTTACATAAAAGGGCGTAGTCTTCATTTTACTTCGCGTGTAAGCATCACTTACTTATGCATATAGGCCTTTGAGAAAGAAATGCACGAAACAATCATTAAGGCAACTAGTGACTCGGCCCGGCTCATTACTGGTGCAAAGAATGATCATCGCCATCCAGCGTGGGTTACGCAGGAAGTGTATTGATCAGTTTTCAGGAACGATCAGGGTCGGGTCTTTGAATAATTTTTTTACGAATCACGAGCAAATACGATCATATTTCTGACATAATGTTAATCCTTTTCATTACACACCAGGCTAAAACACGCTCGTGAAATAAAGTGAATAAATACAGTAGGGTTGCAAAAATATTTTCATATATAGTCTTTAACTGCAGCACTGAATTTGAACTCAATGCATTAATATTTTTTAATAAAGGCGTTATTTTGAAGTACCACAAATGATCAAAGTCAGCTATGTGTTGCATGTTCTATAAGGCCGTCCTACTATATCTATTTAGTGCAGTAAAATATAATTACATTGCAGCTAATAGTGTTATTATGATAATATTGCATTTATAATTGAACTCATTAGGACATCGCATCTTAAGTCTAGTGAGCGAAATACAATGAAGGTATAAAAGTTTCACTATAAAATGTGTACCGCACCATTGAATAGCTCAATTTATACATTAATATAATGATATGAATAGTCTACTGTTTGCGTACATGCGATTATTTAGTACAGAAGAGTTTTAGAGTTATTCGTATAACGTAGGCACTAAAGGTATCGCTATAAGAAGATTGTAAGTTCAAATTCTACCTAACCCCTCATTTGAAACAGTTGTAAACATTTCACAAATACTGACCTAGAATTTTCAATTTTATTCACATGTCATAAAGTTAAAAATTGAATGAAAAAGAGAATTTATTACATCGTTGCATTCACTCGACACAATGCCATTTAATTTTAAACTTTACGCGTGTAACAGCAAGGTTCAAAATTAAATGGAACTTTTTGTAATCTCAGTGCCTTGTCAATGGTTGTCAATTAGTAGAATCGAGGCGTTGACTGAATACAAATTACTTGTTTCATACATGCGTAAAAACAAGTTTGAAGAAGTTTGTAACATGTTCTAAAACTTGTTCTAAACAAATGGGTACCACAACCGATGTTGCCTCACAAATATATCTATCTACCTATCCTTTTAAAAATATAACAATTTTGTTTCCACACTAAACTAAAATTTAGTGCTATTTTCGCTCAATATATTAATAACAATAACTTTGCAAACGTGATCTTGCCTGCCCAAAGGAAGAAAGAACGAACGTACCTACTAGTCGACAAAGGATACAAATAAACTTACACCTTTCCATACCAAGTTATATAAATAGATGTTTACTTATACTGGAAACAACTCCATCGAATATATTAGATAATAAAATCCTCCCATCTAAATTTGATTTGAACAGTCAGCATCTTTATTGCTTTTTAAAATGACGTCATTCATTGTGACCGATAGCTCGTATGAATGTCATTGTTCAAATGATTCAAACCAAGATCGTGGTTTAGCGGTTATAGCGTTCCCCCTGTAAGGGAAAGATCACGGATTCAAATCCCGTCGAAATATTCACTTTTTCCTATCTAAATTTGATTTGAATAGTAAGCATACTAATTGCTTTTCAAAATTATCGTTAAAAATAAAATTAATTTTACTAACATATGGGTAAAAATAAATTGTTACTAACAATATGAATCGAATAAAAAATAAATACATATAAATATCCTTTGTCGACTATGTATAATAATGATAATAAATACTAAATAATCGCATATTGCAAATCTTTTTTTAATACAACACTTTAGCAAAGCTGTACGCCAAGTACAGATCATATACAACCTACTTTTGAGGATATACACCGCAACTACATCGCTCTATCACACTACACTTTACAATAATTTCAAAACCATTTAGGAAGACCGATTCACAAAATATTTATAAAAATAAGGTTTGATTTTATACAAGCTTAGAAATTATAATGGGCGATTTTCAACATTCACAATAATTAACAATAAAAAGAATAATAATGACTATAAGATAAACGTTATTCTAAATTATATTGATTTGCACGTTTTTGCTTGGGTTTAAATATAGTGGATAAAAAAAATGACCGACGCCCAGATACACTTATATTAAAGACAAAAAGGTTTTATACAGACTATAGATATAAAAAATATAGATTATATTTAACATTATATACATGGTGTTAGGACAATGCTCCCGAAGTCGGAGGCCCCTGTAGTACTACTACACTACATATTGGCATTAAATTTTTAATTACTACTATCCGTCGAATCAGTAAAGCTAAATGAAATAATTTCATAAAAAAACATCACAACAAGAAAAGCAAATGGCGCCATAATGCGAGTTGATGTTTTTATATGAAATTATTGATGAAAGCTTTACTAACACGACGGCAAGTGAATAACGCTAGTTAGAATAGAATAGAATAAATATTTATTATATTCTATTTAATAATTTAGTTAAACGGTAAAAAAAGTACCAAATCGCATTATTTTTGGCAATATATAGTGTACAGTACTACTAGCTACCAGGGACCTTCGGCTTCGGGAGCGTCGCCCGAACACCCTGTATATCATTTCTATACTACTATTTAGAATCAATCACCTTTTCAGACACTAGTAATATTGCTTCTGGTAACCTGTAAGGCATGCAACAGGCGCAGTATCAAGAAACCAATTATTTTTGGTAACCTACTCTAGTGAATGCCAATTTATAATACAATTTTTAATTGTATATAACTATTTGTGTCAGTCTATATAAATTTGTGGGTGTTTGTATTGTTTAATATTATTATTATTTAATATTTTTTGTGGAACTGTTTGTCGAATGCATTTTCTCATTCCGATCTGTATACATAGCTTGGTTCACTTCACCGGTGAGGATAACACGAAGTGTAAAAGCGATTCAGCTTGTGACAGCAAGGTTTTGAGCGAGAGGGATAGACCTATTTTGAATGTATAGCTCCATCTCTTTCTGTGAACAGCTGTCCAAAACTCCATCGCTTAAGGTCAACGTAGACTTGGCAGCACCGCACGCACCGCAGTTATTGCTATTGATGGCCCCGCACATCTGTCCTTACCGCAGTCGATCCCGTCGCCACATGCAAAGCACTCAATGTTTTATATGAAGTTCTATGCATAACCGCCCACACCGCGCTAGCCAAAGCGTCGTCACAAACCGACGGCACAGGATGATGTTGGTGACGTCATCAGTTGCGATAACGAATTCGCCCTTTAGGTACTGCGGCGCGGGTAGGTATACGAGGTTGCATAGAATTTCGTATAAAGAACTAGCTGACGCGCGCAATTTCGTCTGCGTCACCCCGCTTTTGCAACATTTTTCACTTCTGATCCCGCACCAGTTGGTATACATATAACACATCCTCTCCAATCACTCTATCTCTCAAAAAAACCGCATCAAAATCCGTTGCGTAGTTTTAAAGATTTAAGCATACATAGGGACAGAGAGAGCGACTGTGTTTTATACTATGTAATGATTCAGAATGTGGGTACTGCGTGCGGTGCGGCCAAGTCTGTGTTCACCTTTATACTCCTCGTGGCAGGCTCGCATGAACAATTTGAATTGAATTGTGATTGGAATTAGTTATATTTATAATACGTTCTGTTTAAATAACAAACTCCTAAGAATATAACAGCCTAATTCATACTGTCGACCTCTAAATCGGTTTGATTTCAATAGGTCCCTCATATTCCCTCCCAGTTAATTCTCAATCCAATATTCTTTGCAGTCTTTACGATCCTTGCACAACACATAATATTGACGTAGAAATATTTATGACAATTCTGTGATACATTTTCACTAAACGAATTTTTTGTCTCGTTTCAGAACTCTTATTCAAATTCTTTCGAGTCAAATATTTCTAAATTTACAACTACAGCGTTTTCTATTACGTTACAAAGCTCCTTGATATCGAGCAAATCAATGATTTTATAATATAAGATATGTTACGTACAGTAACTGACACCTCAGCTTTCTATAAATATCTATATGGAGCACAATAGTTGACAAATTAGCGTTATAGCAATACCAAAGATGGGATAAGCATGTGAGTAAAAATATATGACCACTTTGACGTTTGCAAGACATGTACTAAACACGATAATGCCGCGTCTACATTTAATTAACATTTTACCGTGACCGTGTCAGAAGTGCGTGTTCGTCACGTATTCAGCTGCTGATAAAATGAAACCATCGATCAGGTGGCCGTGTAAGTACAACTCTAGTTTGTGTGCCCATGTGCCACAAGTTGTTACGACCACACTCAACATCATGTTTTGATGACACGGTGTCCAGTTCGCTGTTCATGTCACAAATCTGGACGCACCTTTAGGGTCTTCACCAGACGCGCTCTAGTAACATATCTCTTTTTATAACATTAGGGCAAGTTTTTTTTAATCACTAAATTTTTTTAAATAATATAACATGATGTTTAGATATATTAGTTTAGTAAAAATGTACGACAGAACCGACTCCCATATTTACCCAAAGTAATACAGAGTATCCTTATCATATACCTTCTTAATACACCCAAAAACCAATTCTTAATATCCCAAACGTATGATAAATACAATAATTAGGTATAAAAATATAATACGAAGCTTGCCAGCCTTGTGAATGTGACCAGCCATGAGAAACGTTAGACATCTCCATTAAAAACTAAGCGAAGTGTACTGTTGCTATGGCCATCACATGTGCAAAAGGACGTATTCGTTGATAGAAAAATATATAGCGTTGGCATTTATGATCAAATTATGAGACGCTAAATTATAATTCAATAAATACTTTACCAACAGTGAGGCCCTGTTCACATGGTTTTGTTTGCACTTTTTTCAGTACATGTTTTGGCGAATAAATAGTAGCACGTCATCACTAAGTTTTTAATTACGTTTCGCCAGTTTATGTTAAGGTCCCAATATAATAGGTGACGAGCCTATTGCCATTAACCGGGCACTTATAAACCTGCTATAAATACACACATAACTTCGAAAAAGCATCGAAAAGTCATTGGTGTGTGCCATGGTAAAACCTGGGATTGAACCCGAGACCTCGTCTCAGCAGTCCATTACCCATACCACTAGGCTACCGCGGCTATTATTAACCCGTGTGTGGGATTGTTATTGTTTATGACACCCGTAAATGTATATCAATCCCATAAATTGATTAATACACGGTTGATTACGTGTGAAACAAAAAACAAAAAAAAAACGTGCCAACCAATGTCGTGTGAACAGAGCCTAAGTTTAGAGTTACGTTCTACTACGAAATCGAATCCACACACTGAAATAAAAAATATTTTTTTCATTCCAGCTTCAATCCTTTTTATATAAAGAGAAAGCAATGACTGGAGTCACGGTATACGCTGTACCATTGTAGTCTTCGATTATAAATGCCAAACTTAATCCACATAATGCACTAACCTACATTTTGACAGCTGTCAGAATTGACAGTTTTGACGCGTCTTGTCAAGCCAAGCGTGTCACTTGAAATATGTCATTTTTATAAACGCATGTCATGTCACACACAACGAGAATATGAAACATTTTATAACAGTAGATAGTAAAAGCTACCGTTAGAGGGCGTCTTGTGTTCGGTCACAGGACCAAACGTCAACTCCTTAGACGATATTTTAGTATATATATAACTTTATATATATATTTCATTTCGTTTTAAATATTACGAGAATGCCAACTATTATTCTTTTATCGCGGTTATGACGTTTATACAGATTTATCTCGGTGCCTGGGATATTCATCATTCTCTGAACCTTTTTCCCAACTCAGTTGGAGTCGGCTTTCCAGTTTTGTTTTACTTCAGTTTTGTAAAGCGTCTTTATCGCAAAGCGCAAAATTGTTTATTTTAAAGGTAATTAAAACCGAAGGTATTATTATTTTTATACCCAAACGGTTTAAATTACTAAATAGAAGTATTGAATCGCCAAAATCAATAGCACCAGGGTCTTATCGTTTTAGCCTGCGGAGATCTTGATGGAGCCCTATACAATGGAGGTCTTATAAGGACTCTGGTAATTCTGGTAAACTAATTTGTGTGGGCCATATGACCGCGATGTAAGAATAAAATCACTCGTCTATAATATTTAAAACTAAACTTAATAGCTCTGCAAAAACCTCAAACAGCGTTTATAAATGCATTGATTATACCTAAATGTAAGACTATACAATAAAAATATATAATGTATATATTCATGTAACTCTTTTGGCATATCTAGCATTCATTGAAACGAATGTCGCGAGGCCTCTTGGGCCACGGGTCTCGGGCACCACACCGGGTGGAAACAGACCACTTAACTATATAGCTTATCATGTGTATATCTGGAGATAAGAAGCTGTTTTAGAACTAACTTTTTTTCTCTTAGGGTACTATAGTAACTCCTTACTATCTCCTAGGGTACTATAGTAACTCCTCACTATCTCCTAGGGTACTATAGTAACTACCCACATTCTCCTAGGGTACTATAGTAACTCCTTACTTTCTCCTAGGGTACTATAGTAACTCCTTACTTTCTCCTAGGGTACTATTGTAACTCCCCACTATCTCCTAGGTTACTATATTAACCCTCTACTATCTCCTAGGGTACTATTGTAACCCTACTTTTCAAAACATTTTAATGAAATTATCTGTTATTGATTTTGAATAATAAGCCAATGATTAATACAAGAAAAGATTGTCTAAAATGTAAACAATATATAAATAAATAGAAATCAAGCCCACAGTCTCTTCCTACGAAAATAAAAGTAAGGTCAGCATATCCATTAGTTGACCGAACAAGTTTAACTTAAGCTACTAAATAACTAAATAGATGTGATTATGTTTTTACTTAAACTAAAAAATAGCAGCAATGTCCAGTCAAGTTATTTTTGTTCTAATTACAATTAAAAATAAAACTAATGTTTTCTGTGCTTTTGTGGCGTCATTTCGTGTAGGTAATTTTTCATTACTCTTTATAATACATGTTAGTTAAATATTAAAATAACATTCCTTTGTATAACTTGTCTATGGACTCGATAATGTTCTCGTACCCACACAGAATGAGCTTTTTTTTTAAAATTATTTCACTATAGACAGTCCGAGACATGGAAGTTAATTTTCATTCTATACTTATTGTATTTATGTCACCCAATCTCAGAAATACTTTGAATTTACTTTGTACAGACAGCAAAGTAGATAAGTACACACGTTTTTATACAACTTTATATGTAAAGATGTATACGTATCTCTTTTGCTGTGAGTACACACGGTGAAGGAGTGCCCTGTGCAGGTAACTTTTTGGCTGTGTACACATAAAGAAATATCTATATGTCTGTAATTTAATATAACATGCATAATTAATCAAGAATTTCAATTAATCATTTAAAATTTCAGTTTCAGGTACATAGTTTTTTTTTGTGATTTGAATATAAAGTTTTTTGGACTAGATTTTATTGATGTACTTTAAAACGATTTATTTAAAACATTCTATAATATAATTTTATTTTGATAAAAAAAATGGATTGATTGACAGTACTTCAGTTCTACCATGTATAAATCATAAAGTTATTATTACTAGCGTAAATAGAGCAACAGTCTGATCATATCCGCGGTACAAAATTTAAAATGTCTAATGAATTTAAATATGCGCTTTTTATGACAACAGGTTGCATGGCTCGAGTCGACAATAGTGCCTGGAATAGCTTCACCCCTATTTCGGGGGTCCGAATTAATACTGATATATGTACATTTATGCCGGTAGTGGTACATACAAAAAGGTAGCTTCAAGAATGTACTTCTAAATAAAGGATTTTAGTTTGCCATTGAGCAATTTTTTCAAGTATGTTTTCTGTACTTTGTGTGGACAATAAATAATTAAAAAGGAGTCTTATAATAAAATTATCGCTGTAGATATTAGGTTGTGTTTGTTTGGTGAAAACCCCATGTCTCGTGCTGACCAATATATAACTAACGCGGCTTTGAAATCAGTTCTATTCGGAGTATACAAATCTTAGTCCCCGACACTGCCGCCGGCACTTCGCCTCCTGGAATGTGACAATTTGTTATTTAAAAAAAATACCACTAAATATGGATTGAGAGGGCTTATAGGGTCATAATGCAAGCTTTTCTAACGATTTTATATAGAGCGTTTTCCAACGGTAAAAAATTGTTACAAGAAAATTTAACTTAAACAGCACTATATTGTTATAAATTGGTTATTTATCGAGAATAAAAAAGTATTATTTAACCTACTAGCCTATGGCCGCGGTTCCACCTGCATGGTTGTCGGTTACAGTGACCTAAGCGCCATCTATGCAACTTAAATTCTATATTACTAATCATAACTCTGGTTCTTCTTAACCGATTGAAAACAAACAAACGTAAGATTATAAGTTGGACCAAACCCCTTTATACAAAAAGTCCGCATCGAAATCCGTTCAGCAGTTTTTGCATCCATCGCGGACAAACAAACTTTAAATTATAGATTCTCGTAATAAAAATCCAGTCAATGTTTCAAATCTCAAAAAACGATCATAATTCATGACGTCAATATCGTTTTTGATATGTTTAGAGAGCGTTAAGAGAGCGTAAAGAGAATAGCGTTATTAGCATTAGGAGATTAAGAGAATAGCGTTATTAGCATTAGGAGATTAAGAGAATAGCGTTATTAGCATTAGGAGATTAAGAGAATAGCGTTATTAGCATTAGGAGATTAAGAGAATAGCGTTATTAGCATTAGGAGATTAAGAGAATAGCGTTATTAGCATTAGGAGATTAAGAGAATAGCGTTATTAGCATTAGGAGATTAAGAGAATAGCGTTATTAGCATTAGGAGATTAAGAGAATAGCGTTATTAGCATTAGGAGATTAAGAGAATAGCGTTATTAGCATTAGATTCAGAGAATAGCGTTATTAGCATTAGGAGATTAAGATCGATTCTGATTACAGTCTCAGTGGCGTGGCGGTAGTGAGGATATTGTCGGATTCGAACCGACTAAAGACCTCAGATTTCGAAGTGTAAGATAGGATCCGTACCTATTGGCAGCCATTAGAGCCTGGTGCGCATCTCTTTGAGCTGAGACTTGCACTAGTTCTGCAACGGTCGCCGCTTGCTGCTCCGCTGTAACAACAGTTTGATCATTATTTATAGTCCGACCACGAGCGCTGTACCGCCCCCACGAGGTGGAGTGGGGGGGGGGGGGGCGGGGGGGGGCGAGGCAAAGATAGAGAAAGAAATAGCACCAACGAGCGAGAAAGCACGGATACTTCCTCCGCTACGCCGCGCAGCCACGAGGAGCGGTACAGCAATCACGACCACCCTATATCTATACAGGTGATGTGATAAAACGGAATATCTTACAGAAGAAGTCTGTTACTAATTAGGAAAGAAAATTGGTACCGGAATACCACTGACATTGCACCATTTTCTGATTCTCCATCTAACATTACAAAAAAAAATTATTATTCTTAAGGCTCAATTTACACCGCGGCCGAATGGAAGCGACTGTTTGGCGGTACAAAGCATAATGAACTTTATGGCAATGGCGATACGATCTTAGTTAGTTTAAGTCTTGAGAACAGGCGCCGATTCCGCGTAAGACGCGCGACTTTTTTTGACTCGTATAAGTCTGTATATTATGCACTTGAAATAAAGTTTATTATGCTTTGTACTATTATAATTTCATTCGCTTCCATTTCTCCGCGGTATAAATTGAACCTAAGAAGACTTTTTGTTAGGTTATCCATGATATTCATAAAAAATCGATATGAAACGATACTATAGTTCCAATTATTCCTATTACCCTACGACATTTATATCTATAACTACCAGACAACTAATTCAAAACATATATAAGCATGTTGTATCACATAAGCGTGTGTAGCAATGGAAGTATGGTTAATGTAAGCCACTTTACCAGAGAGAGGCCTAGTTAGGCGCCGTTCCAACCTCGCGAGCCGTCTCGCTACTGGCTCGTCGCGGGGTTCTTCTCTCGCTCGCCTCTGAGCGACTAGTCTCGCCCAACGAGCCTCGAACCACAATTGCATTGCGTCTCGCTCGTCCACGTCAGCGACTGCACCGGCGCTTGTACCTGCTGTTAGTGGCGATTTGTGTGTGGGTGAGATGTTATGACAGTTAGTGCATGTGGTCTGAACATTCTAAAGCCTAAAACAAGCCTAGGCTAAAGACACGTTAAAGAAATTTGCACAAATATCTTTCAGCACACGTTACAGTATATTTGTGCAAGCATATTGAAACGTGTGTGGTTACCATTACTAAGTAAGGTAAATCAAACTGAAAGAGCAAAGGTCACCAGCGGCTTTTTGAGGTTATTAACAATTTTGAATTTTATTAACGGGAGAAAAAGTTCATATTCATTTGAAGGCAAAGAAGAGGAAGAGGGGTCTTGCGATACAAATTCTGGTAATTGCTGGCCGCGGCTCATTTTTTCAGTGGGAATTAAGGGATGTAAACATCGCGACTCCCTTAGTGATATTTTTTTAAATTTTAACAAATAAATCAATGTTTTAGAATTAATAACAGGTCTCACAAATAATGGTTATAATAAATATCGTTACGATGTTGAAAATTCAAGCATTTGTTGTTCCCGTAATGAGTCTTACCGTCATACTATTAATGATAAAAAGCTAGCTGGCCTAGTATGAACTGCTACAACAATATGCATGGCAGCTTAGCAGACAGATGAATGTGTTTGTGCATCAGAACTATTCATAATATGACGAGCTAATTGGAATGAGTCGGCAGACAAAAGTGAAGTTGAAGGTGCTTGGATTAGGTACGTTAAAAATAAATTATTTATCATTATACGTACAGGTAGCTCGAAAAGTTCATGGACACCTTAAGATTTCACCTTATCATCCTTTCACAGCCTAAGTCTAATTTAATGAAAGTTGATAGCGTTAAATAAAATAAACTAAGTGTCGATGACTTGTTTCTTTATAAGAAAATAAACTCATGCCAGTAGTATTCTAACTTAATTACATTAATGAGTAGATCTATTATCCAGTAGCTTCTCAGACTATTCGGTGTGTAGTGACATCAATTCACAATTATTTATTCAAATTGTCTAGAACTTTTGTAGCCCACTGTATATATCAGTCAAAAATTATAAAAAAATTCGAAGTTATTCACTTTTGTCTGCCAATTGCAAATTATTATTGAGTTATTACACAGATTATTACTAGTAACAGAAATGATACATTCCTAGTAATTTAAATTTCATGTGTAATTCACGTAGCATTAGCACATTGTCGTCTAAAATGACCTCAGTACAGTTAAAAATGACCCATGTATTAGATACAATTGCATAGTAATTTTCAGTATATACAATAATGAGCTATTATCATACCTGGTATTCGATGATGTGGTCGATGTTCTACAGGGGGGCAGTAGCTGGTCGGGGGTGGAGGGACGGGGGGCGCTTCTTGCAACGCACCCGTGGACTTGTGTGCATTCGTGAGCGGCTGTCGAGGCTCCTGTGAAGCGATCGGTTCACTCAGCACGACAAGAGCTTAAGTACGAACTAGTTAACCAGAGAAGAAGATCTAACGCTTATGAAAATAAGAGTGGTATTTGAGTGTGACCAATAAGATACTGTTGACTCTTCGCGTTTTGAGGTTAAATACAAGTGGCAAATACTGAATGTTTCAAAGCTGATAGGTTCTACGATTATTATCAACCGAAACCCATATTGTGTTAGTTCTGAAGGCTAAGTTTTGTAAATAAATCTGATCAAAATACAGTCCCGATTTTCTAAATGTCAAACCAACAAGATAAATGTTTTCTAATGAAACGGTTATACTAGAAAACAATTTTTGTCATTTAGGAGATTGGACCTAGATTTTGAAAAGATTTTTATTACGAGATAAAGTTTTCAAAAGGTAAGCTGAAGAATCATGTTATATGAATCATTCGCCACTGCTAAATACGTAATAACTTTACTGCAAATTGTTCCTTTAGGAACATTACAAAGCTC
This sequence comes from Pelosia muscerda, assembly GCA_963691645.1. Lineage (NCBI taxonomy): Eukaryota > Metazoa > Arthropoda > Insecta > Lepidoptera > Erebidae > Pelosia > Pelosia muscerda. The sequence continues at coordinate 3,178,751 of OY829098.1, read as the reverse complement.
GTTGATCGTACAGTACTATAATACAAATATTTTTATTATGAAAAATGTAAATAAAATAAAACAATTATTATATACAGTAGCCACCTAAGATGTATTAGATAGCATATATATATAAAATATTATATTACATTTAAAAGTGATTATAAAATTTTCCTTTTTTGCCGAAAAAAAGTAGAAATACAGAATGGCAATTTAATTACCTGCAAAAATTAAGAAAAATATATTAATGCTTAGAGTATACATGCAACTATAGAGTGCCGTTATCCATTTGTCACATTGTGTCGATTGTAAGCACAGTTCATACTAAGTAAAGAGCGTTCTATAGCTTGCTAATGTATTGTATACTCTAAGTATCAATATAATTTAGCTTAATTTTTTAACTACATAATGTTTTTTTAAATACTCGTTCATTAACATTTAAGAATCAGGGTTCGGGTAAGGAATTCCTAGTCGCAGGAGCCTATGGGAGGTGTCTATACTTTTATTTCTGATAGGACTTCCAGACTCTTGAGTTGAAGAATTTTATATTATTAATAATGTCCTAATAGATATACCTAAATATTATTTTTTGTACGGAGAAGAAACAATGAATATTGCAGGTAACTCACATCACAACACCAACTGAACAATACCATAATTTGCAATTAATCTCAATGGATATATTATAAATAATACCTAATCGCAATCATTCCCTTCAGCTAACCTGGCGGTGAGGGAGTATTAGTAATAACGGTTGCTAATATTCTTTTTTTTTTATTTTATTTTTAATTTTTTTCAAATACGACATTGACTGTACACTTTCATCATAGGATTATAAATAGTTCATTTATGGTCTTAGGACCAGTGAACTTAGAAACTAGCTAGAACTAGCTCCGAACACTAAAAAAAAATATTATTATGTCACAAAAAAAACAACCTAAAAATATTATCTTCAGAAAAACTTTTAAACGCCTCTTTTTAGCAATGTATGTCATTGTTCTGTTGGATAAGAAATGTAATTTATATGTATATTATACATTTCTAATATTTATTACAAAACATTTACAATATTTATAAAGCTTACCACACCAAACGAAAATGTGGGAACATTTCGTTTGAAACCACTACTCCCTTCCAACCTCATTGGATGCTCTGCATAGCCATTCACAGAAGCGATTCAGTTATCACAGGGTAATGTATATTAATTTATTAAATATGTTTACTATATTAGATTTTCATCTAGTAGAAAAACATCTAAATCATTCGCATTGAGCAAAACAAATCCGGTGAATAAGGATTGGTGTACATTATCTGTATAGGCAAGGAACCGGATACTTCGGCATCTGTCAGTACAGCACTGTCGGATACTAATAGGCTTTGGCATACTTCAACGTCCTTAGGGCTGATACCAGACAGATCCTTTTCCTTGCCGATGGTGATAAGTGTGCGCTAGCCCTTAATTGACCGTCTAAACTGCGTTGTCATAACATTGAACTCTTGTTTAAATATACCCAATATGCCCGACCCACTTATACCAGTCTCTGAAAAGTAATATTTTTGCAAGTTTTCTAACAATATTTTACATTTTATTAATAAACTAATAAAACATTACCCGCAATAAACTTCACCATGAAGCACTTGTCATGCACATTCAATTGCTTACATAACCTGAGCTCGGCTACACTTACAACTAAAGCAGCAAATGAATATACCCCGCAATTATCATAATACTCCAGTAAGTTTTAAATTAATACGTGTTTCTTTTTATTATGGCAACTATTGTTTAAATTACAGTAATGTTAGTATACTCAATGACTTCTTGGTATACAGGGTGGAATTTTGTAATGCCACCTGAAGGGAAAGTACTCTTAATACTGCAGATAGAAGATTTTACTCAAAGGAAACATTCCTTTATTTTTGAAAAGAAACAAAACTGCATTCAACGATTTTTAAAAATTCGCTTGCCGCACCCGGTAATCGAACCGACTAAAATCTGTAAAAGGTGCACCCTGTACCTTTATTGCATAGATCGTTAGGGGCAATTATAAGGATGAAATTTCTCTAACAAACTTCATAAATAAAATGAAAGGAAAACAATGAAATCCTAAATTATTTACAAAAAAATGGTAAACTAACTGATTAATTACTTGATACAAACATTTAGATCAAAATCAAAGTAGTATTGCTGAAGAAATTGCCGTCGCTTTTTGGAACTACCCGTATTCTTGAAATTTTTCCACTATTATTTTCAGTACAAACCGAGTTGGTGCCTGTCGGTCTCGATATCTCTCTCAATGCCACCAATAGTAATTTGTCATTTTAATGGATAAAATACGTCAGTGATAATAATTATTTATTAATAACATAATTAAATAGATGGATCTTTGAGTAAAAGTGCTTTAACTTGACCCATGGAACTATTAATTTAAGATTTCATTGTTTTCCTTTCATTTAATTTATAAAGTTTGTTAGAGAGATTTCGTCCTTATAATTGACCCTAACGATCTATGCAATAAAAGTATAGGGTGCAACTTCTACAGATTTTAGTCGGTTCGATTATCGGGTGCGGCAAGCGAATTTTTAAAAATCGTTGAATGCAGTTTTGTTTCTTTTCAAAAATAAAGGAATGTTTCCTTTGAGTAAAATTTTCTATCTGCAGTATTAAGAGTACTTTCCCTTCAGGTGGCATTACAAAATTCCACCCTGTATACTACTAGAGTTACTAGCTGTCCAGAACAAAAATAAATTGACATATATTTGGGATTTGACATAACCACTTTTAGCAACTGTCATACAGATGACGTTACTAAAAAGCGCGCTATTCATACAGATAAGTGTCAAAATTCTGACAAATAATTTATCCATTCAAATTCAAGAGACTCATTCTCAGACTTATCGATACATTCTAATTAAAAATTCATCGACTCATTTGTACATCCAAATTCAAAATATATTCCCGCCTTTTCTTTTAAACCGCTCGACTATCATACATTGCAGTCATTGAATTTACCAAGTAAATGTATCTATTAAGTTTTTCATGCAACATAAATAAACCAGGTACATGATAATTGCAGATTATAAATATGGCTGCCGTATCGCGCATAGATACAGCGGAGAGAGAATAGCCCACAGACAACATAATAAACAGACAGACACAGACGAGACAGATGATGCACAGAACGAATGAAAGTTCACATGGTTTGACGTTGGATCAACTGTATGTAGAAACTGACCTATTCTATATTATACTGAATTTAAATATAATATAAGATTTGTATTAAACAGTATACAGAATAATTATGTACACATAATAATAACCAAAAACTGAGTTGATGGCGTAGGCATTGGGATCGTCAAGAAACTCAAAAAAAAAAAATTGTATTCGAACATTCCCTATCGTAAAACGGGGTAAATTTCTTCCACAAATTTCTACTTAAGCTCATTACCAGATGATGATTCTACTATAACAATGAACTAATCCAAATTTTCGTTTGAAAGAAAATAACTACAGGATTTAGCTGACCATTTTATTTCTATTCACCACGTTTTAACCTGTACTCAATAATACTCAACACGTTTATTGCATTCCAGAATGCAATATACAGTTGTTTAGTTTATAACGTATACGACGTATGCCTATAAGAAAATTCGTCAAGCCTTTTGCTAAACTTTAACAAGTGGTCTATATCTCTTACTCCAATCATGCAAGTTCATTCATCGTACGATAAACAGTCTCAAATCCAACGTCAATCGAAATGACAAGAGCAATGTCGTGTGAATCCTGTTGATTCATCATTACGGTACAGCGCTTTGGTATACATTAATTATCTGTGAGGGAGGTGGTATAGTCGGTATAGTGCAGCTAATACCTCTACTGGAGTATACTTGTGCTGTGAGAGAAAATTATTTGCTGTGAGTCCTGTTCTAGGCGAAACTACTGCCTTATAAGACTCCTGTGACTGAACAATCGGTTTGTAGGGATTTTATGGTACAGAAGTTATGTAATAGTTCTATATAATAATATATAGTAGCTATGAGTCATATTGTCTAACGGAACGATCAGAGAGTAAGGCTGCGTTTCCATTGACGCGGGCGGGGCGTAGAGTAGAAAGTTTAACCAATCGGATTGTAGAAAAAACTCCGCTCAGCTGCAGTAGCAGACCTTGGGTGCTTGGTCCGGAACCACCACTGGCTGTACTGAGGGCAACGGAGACGACCAGGGAGACGCTGCCGCTTACGGTAAATACCGGTCGAAGTGGCTGATTACAGGCTTTCCACATATCCCTTTGATTAGTAGAGGGCACAGTGAAATAGGCAAAAGATGGGCTAGTTCTTCGACCGGAGGTGTGGGAGTGACAGGACAGTAGTCTATCACGCCGCGATGCTCGCTCTAATCTTTCAGGGTTATGATGGGGTCATCGTGCTTCCTTCACCCTTAGGATACTTAAAACCGTTTACGAGATAATGAAGCCCGGAGAAGCAGAGCGGTTTTAGTCGATCCAACTTCGCAACCTCTCACGGTGGTCAATGTGTCAAAATCCGTGGAAATTTCCGCACGTAATGAAAGGTACACATCCCAATTTAAGTTGCAGTAAAGTAGTGGTAGGTAATATAAATACATTGATCTGTCATTTTGTCGATATTTGGCATTTATACCAATATTCTCCTCGCCAGATAATAAACATTGTAGTTCAAGCGCTGTACCCAACAATCTGACTCACACGACATACGATCACGGTGCATAAAGACGTAGCATGCGACTCACGACATTCGACATACAATACGGTATGCTTACGTGCCACTGCAGGGCTGGCTCCGAGACCCACTGAAATCACAATTGGTGTTAGTCTACTTAAGGTGTCCAACGCTATCAATTTTGATGTAGTACCAGATTAAGAGTCTTGGAGTAGTAAATATTCAATTACCCTGTAAATACCCTGTCAAAAATAATTTCGCAAAAAGACTGCGTAGCGATAGCGTTTAATAAAATAAACTATCTAACTATCTAAATGAACTGTCTTGTTTCTTTATAAGAAAATAAGTAAACTCATGCAAGTAGTATCCTAAATTTAATTAAATTAATAAGTTTATCTATTATCCAGTTGCTTATAAGGCTAACACTTTTCATACAATTTTATATGAAGAGGTACGCCGTTTATGCATATACGGCTAAAAGAATTTAATAAGCGATTCGGATTATTATTCTGTCAGAATGACTATATAACAAATGACTATATAACATATGACTATATAACAGATGACTATATAACAGATGACTACATAACAGATGACTATATAACAGATAGCACTTAATCCGGTACTGTACGGGTGCCCAAAGTTAATACCTCCTCCGTGTCTCGTTGTAACGCCAAATTGTGGACACCTTCTATGTTAACGACCAACCCCGTTTTAAGTCTACTTATTTTTACAATTTACACATTCGTGGGGATGATAGATGGATGGATGAGTTCGCTGTGGGTGTAAACTGTACTTTAAAGAGTTTGAGTTGTAGGCGTAAAATAAACAATGATTGATTTCAAAATTTAGAGTTTTGCATTTTGCATTTTACTTTTTACATTTAGCATTTTGAATTTTGAAATATAAAGTTTGATTTTTATTTTGAAAATGAATGAAACCGCTTGCTTTATTCCTAAGAAATATTAGTAATCATGAAAAAATATTAATAATATTAATAGAAATTTGTAATACAGTTACGTTATTTTTAATAGCCATTATAATCTTGGATACATTAGTACATATTATTACAACTCTTCTTGTTTATTAATATAATATTTGTAAAATATTATTACTGTTGTAATATCTAATTATGACGACTGTACACAAAAGATTTTATATTGTCTCAAAATGTGACGGTTCTTAATGAGATTTTATTGACATTAGTATTCAACTATTTTCCAATTAATAAAAAAAAATATATCTTAACCCCACAACTCAAAAACGTTAACGTAGGTTTATCTTGTGATTTAAATACATTTTATTGTTGCATAGTGCTTGTGACAGTTGCATGTCTATAGTTTGATATAGAATACACTCTGTGGTCGATCTCCAACAGAGTTCGTATGTTTAGCTGAACATGAAGTATTGCGGTCAATGTAAGATATTTCATAATCGATTTATCATAATCAATAACAATATTTGTTCTTAAAAAAGTAATATATCATGAAGTAAATAAAAATGTGTATTGTGTGATTTTTTATACCCCTAGGTGGCAGACAAGCACACGGCCCACCTGATGGGAAGCGGTCACCGTGGCCTATGGACGTTTGCAACACCAGAGGCAAAAAAAAAGTACTCCTTTGATATTTGTTCATAAATATGAAAATCAAATCTCACAGTGACCGTAACATGTATGTACTAAATCATTAAAAAATAACGGAGTTTCGAAAAAAAAAAGTTATAAGCTTACCTTGTGTCTAGGTCCCAGTCGCCTGTTGAGGTAATTTGAAATACTCTTCATAATACTCTTGCGCCGCCTTTCCCTTGCTAATTCCGGGTCCGAAAACGAGGGGGTAACCGGTAGTGGCACAGTAGGAGGTGCAGGTCGGGGCGGAGGAGGTGGCGGAGGTGCCGGCAGAGGAGGCACTGGCGGAGGCACCGTCGAGGGCGAGACTCTCGACCTTCTCGTGGATTTCTTGCACACCCGAGGCGCGCTGCCTAACCTCTCTAATACCAATCTTCTCACCACCTCTGTTTGTTCCTCCCTCTCACGTTTTATCTCCTGCACTTTATCAGTTGTGTTCATAGGGAGAGGGCTCACGGGTGAAAGAGACCCAGAGCTTAGATTTATTGAGACGGACAGTTCAAAACTCCGTGTTGGGGAATCTGTGCTTCGGGATAGCGATCTGTTGAAAGTTTCACTCGCCGATCGACAGATGGCGGGGGAGTACAACCTGATGGTACAGGGTGCAGTAAATGGTATGGGAGTTGAGAATTTAGCTTTAGGAGTTTCAGGTATAAGAGGAGGCGAAAACGCGTCACTTTCGGTATCCGCCGGCCTATCTTTTTCTAATGGGGGAGATATTTCCGATAAACTTAAAGTTTCTATTTTAGTTTCCACTATCGGTTGAATCATTTCTTCGACTTTTGGACTGCTGTCGGACTTTTGCACGCTATCGGTCGTCGACTTACTCTCACTTGTGGTATCATTCTCAATAGACTTTAACAGCTGTGGTGATTTTAAATCGCCCGGCTCTGAATCAGCGTCTATATCCTCGATAGATCCAAAGTTGGCGAAGTTCTGAACCATACTGGGCTCTTGGCTGACGGGTTTGAAGACAGTTTCTGAGAAACTTCTCTCGATGAAGTTCATCGAGCGATCGTTGGTTGGCGAGTAAGTTTCGTAGTCATTTTCCACTAGTTCCATATAGCCCTCGTTTTTGGGCGTTACAGGAGTTTCTAGAGACGGATCCTGGTCTCCCTCATCAGCGAATTCGAAATGTTCTAAAGCATTGGAGTAGACTACGGGAGTTTCGACGGGACTGGTGCGTCCACAGACGTGTGAGGCGACTGCGGTATTCTTTGCGTCATATATCAGTTTAGGTCCGCTCAATGTTCTAGGATTTTTACTTCTCTTTCGTTCTTCTTTGTTGTCGAAGTCACAGTCGTCTAGAACACCGCTCTCAGCAGCCCAGTCTGATAGCTCGGTCTCAGTCAACGCAAGTGTTGTGGCATCGCGACAGGATTCTGAGGATTCTGACTCTGCAGCAGCGACTACGGTGGTGCCGGTAGCCGTCGCCGAGGCTTTCTCCTCGTCAGTACTATTGATTAACATTAAACTATCTAACTGTATAAGTTCTCCACCTTCATCGTGGACTTCCACTCTTGGAACTGATTGGTTGGGGGCTGTCTCCGTGTTAGAAGAATCGTCTGATAATGAATCCGAATCTAAATCTGGTTCTTTCTCCTCTTTCGGTGATTCTTTCCTCCAGTCTTTGCAAAGTGGGGAGTCCCCTTTCGTGAGTAAATCTACAGGTGCGTCGGCGCATAAGTTTTTGATGATATCAGGCATCGGTTGTGTTACCTTATCATCAGTTGCTAACTGGAAAGTGACGATGGGTTTCTGTGGTGTGGGTGGTTGCGTGGGCGTAACGGCTGGATGGAGCATCTTTTGGAATTCCGTTATGGTTGATCTGAAAGCTTCGAATTTGGTGTCGATTCGGGAGGTAGAATCTGATTTGCGAACTGCGGGAGGTGAAGGTTCGCCTAGAAGGTACCGTCGCTTGAGTTCTAGGGCGCGTTTTGTGGCGAGGCCTCCTGCTGAACGCGTTCGGCTGAGAGGGTACTCTTGAGGGGGCGGAGGAGCAGGGGGCGTGGCCTCAGTGACGAGGATGGCGGGCGGGGAAGGTGCTGGAACGATTTCCTCGCGCGCAAACTCGCTGTCAGTCGACACCTCGGTTGCTGAGGACACCTCTTCATCGCTGGACTCGCTCTCCTCTTCAGATTCCACCTGTATTAGAACTTGGTTATATTTACATACCTATTATGTATTGTTGTGAGCCCCATGAAGTGAGGTTATAAGCTAGACCTCAACCACAAGCCAGTGGTGTACTGTTGGTAGAAAGGTGCGATTGAACCACACTAACTTACCCTCGGATGGCCGCTAATAGTCTCTTTGATATTGTATAACTATACATAATATATACAAAACGATCGTATCGACAGTTTAAACGCGAAAGGGCGTAAGTGACAATGCCAGTCAATAGAAAAAATACTTCAATTTAAATACGTGTAAAGTTTATATTTGCTTATACTCTGTTGCGTTTAAACTGTCGTCGGTATGAAATATTTTAACATTATTTCATCAATTTTACTGTAATTTCAATTGAGATCAATTACCTAAATATTTTTTGGTATATATTTTAATGAGTTTTGATGAAACAATGCACATATTTTCAAACGATCGGAATATAAAAAAAAAATCACAAACAAAATTAATTATTTACATATATAAATAGATATGTACATATAGTGCGTTATAATACATAACTATAATATGTTAATTTTTTAAATAAACACATACTATTATTCAATTCATAATATTATTATAATTATAATACATAAAATATAAAAACAAAAGCGCCATCGATTCAAAGAAAAACCGTACTGTTTTATTTACTTGGTGTTATTTCTTGAGACGAAAATAATTTTTTTTATTTATGTAAAAATATCCATTTTTTTGCGAAAATTGGATACTGAACCAATTGACAGACCCAGACTTGCTTGGGCCACGAAAATCTTTATGTGTGGGTGTTGGGGCTCCGTGAGCATATGGGGCCCCGTTATATAGAAGGTTAAACAGCGTGAATCGCTATAATCGTGTCCGCAAGTACTATAACAAATAAAATTCCCAAAATGTATTTCCGCGCATCCTAACGACTGCGCCAAATTTGATAAAAAAAATTGTGTGGCCAAGATTTGTATTTCAAAAAATGGATAAAATGTTTAGCGGGATCTACGTTCGCTGAATAAAAATGGTACTAAGTTCATTGGTTTGGCTTGTAACTAAATAGTACAAAACAAATTTGTTGCCCGCTGTCTGCCCGTCTTATATATGCTTATATCTTCAAAACCATGGAACGGATTTTGATACATTTTTTTAATAGATAGATTGGTTCAAGAGGGGTGTTTATATATGTATATAACATAACGCGAAAAATATTATAAAAACGGGGGAAACCTTTTGTTGCGCAAATCAGCTAGCATTTTATATATTATATAAATAAAACAGTATGTAGCAGACGTAAGTTAGTGTGGGCAAACTACACATTCACCGCGCCTCGCCGCCGCCCCTTGTTACAATAGCGTAATGATATGACGCATGCATCATGTCTGTGGTAATCGTATTCAATTTGTCTTCTAGAACCATGAACTCTAACAGGTCAATAATTGTATGGTTGTTATATCACTAACTGTAAATGTAACTTTGTAATGGTATATATTTATATGGGATTACAAAGTTAATTATGCAGTTGGTTATACGAATGCCATTCAATTATTGAACTTTTTTAAGTTTATAGTAGGCCTGCAGAAGTAAAGCTTTGTCTCCTTCGTCCAGGGGTACTACGGCCTCTATTGAGATACTTAGGTCTCCCCCAATGGAGCTATCGAGGGATACATGAGTGTCACCAACATTGCGATACTTGTATACCTTGTTTTACAATGTTGGGTTGAATTTTATATATTTAATGCATTTTGTCTTCATTACATTGCCGTGTCATTTGGTAAATCTAGCGTATTGATGTGTAATGAAAAAAGGTATTGTAAAAATATTTTATAACTATAGCACAGCTGTTATCATCTGTCTTACTCGCGCTTATTCTTACGACGATACACATGCTAACAGCCGTACTATAACTGCCGTAAAATATACAATTCGACATTTCTAACTAGCCATGCTATTCTGCAAAAAAGTTTATATATCGCAAGCTAAATCCATAGCCAATATTATATCACTCTGCATTCAGACCTCGAGTTTTATAAACCGCTTTACAAAACACTATGGACTATTCCTATTTTGAATTTAAAAAATAGGAACAAACTGGCAATCTAACATTTTTATTACCCATCAAAAAAAAGCTAAATTATCAAACCAGTATCAAATGATTGATTATTTCGATTTTAGAACAGAGCATGAACAGGGCGGCGGGGCGTGCGGGCGCGGCGTGGTCGCACCTCCCTACGTGTCGCTTGACTGGTCGTGCGACTAGTCGGCTAGGCAACGCAGCAGCGCGGTACCTCGCTGCTGTCGGTCGGAGGACGGGCGTCGGCCGGGACCTCTCGGCGACGCGCCTCTCGGGCCGCCCGCATTCGGGAACACGACTCGTTGCCCGATGACTCGGCACCTGGAAATATTAGCACCCTCCATCAAGACACTGTTCTGTAGCCTTAGCACGAAATACTATCGAATTCGTAATGTAAAGGTATCGACAGAACGGAGCATTGCGATTGGATGGCTACACACGCACAAGTTCACAAGAGACCTGTCAATCACATTGCTCCGTTCTCTCGAAATCTTTACATTACGAATTCGATAGGAGTTCATGCTAGTGCTAGTGTACGATGTACAGTCAGCAGTAAATGTAGTAGATAAATATTAACGCAATGAATATTAAAAATATACATAATATTTTTATAATCTATAATCAAATGTTGTTTCTAAAAATGAATGCTATGAGGAAATCTCGTGAATGTTGGAAAGAAGACATGTATTTTTGTTTTTACTAACTAAGTACGTAGATAGATAAACTAAAACATAACTTCATTGCAGCGCTGAAACTAATTAGTTTTGTAATCCAAATATTAAAACGTGTCAGAAAACTATTTTCTACAGTCGCATCCATATCGACACTAATATTATAAATGTGAAATAGTGATATAGTTTGGTATAGATATAGACTGACGTAGGCTGTCAGCCTCAGTAGTGTGGTGGTAGTGAACGCGACTGTTTTGGGTTCAATCCCCGTTCAGTGCTAATATTTGTATGCATGAATATGGTTATTCACACTCGGACAGCAAGTTAAGCCTTCGGTTACGATTGTCAACGATTACGGTTGGAACTCAAAAAGTTCAATAACTAATCTAACTGCAATTCTTCGATATTACCTATACCTAGTTGTGGAGGTCAGGTGACAGTCGCTTCACAGAAACATCGTGGTTCAGCCGCAACGCAGTTGAACTGGAAAAAAGAGGACCCCGAGCTCCGAGGTAACAGCTTCTTGTGCGACTGGGATTAAAGCACAGATGATGATGATAGATTGACATAGGCAATGTTTGGTAGCGATAACGGACATCCACGTGACGCGTCCGCTACGTCACTTCCTCCCTTCTCTCCCTCACGTGTACTCACCGTCACTCTATCTCACTCTTATGTACTCACACCTACTTTCTATCATCGCACCGCTCGCCATAGAGAGGGAGTTCATCCTCACACACTACGACAGGAAACGGTGCGCACTGTGCGGTATGAAAGGAGTTTCATCCCGCGCACGCTCAAGCTGTGGAATGAACTCCCTGCCGTGGTTTTCCCAAGCGACTACAATATGGGGTTCTTCAAGAAGGGCATTAGAATGTTTCTACAGGGTAGGCAGCACGTGTGTGACGCCTCTGGTGTTGCAAACGTCCATAGGCCACGGTGACCGCTTTCCATCAGGTGGGCCGTGTGCTTGTCTGCCATCTAAGTGGTATAAAAAAAAAACTCACCGTCGTCGGAGTAATCGTCGTATCCGAACGAGTCGTCGGAGAAATAAAGGTCCGAGTGCGCCGGACGGGGTGCGGCGACCAGAGGCGCGGGGGACGCGGCCGCGCCGTTGTCACTCTCGCCCGCGTCCGTGTACTCGTCCGAACTCGACTCTTCCTCGTCACTAGTGAAAAAAAAAACTATTAAATCGACTTCCATACATAATCAACATAATCTACTATATAAAAATAAGTCGGGTTTTCCTTCCTGACGCTATAACTCCAGAACGCACGAACCGATTTCCACGGTTTTGCATTCGTTGAAAAGGTCTCGGGCTCCGTGAGGTTTATAGGAAAGGAAATTCAGGAAAAATCTCAACAGAAAAGCAGGAAAATCATTTTTCACATGGTGAAACGGAGTTCGCCGGGTTTGCTAGTATCGTATAGATTTTTACCTTTTGACGCGTAAGGACCAACCTACTGATACGCAAAAGGACCGTTACGAAAATACACAAATAATTAAAAATACCAATTCATCACTGATATTCGAAAAGCGTCACTTTGTTCCTTTATAAGAGGGAGCAAAATAGCTCTTTTCTGTAAAGAGCTTTTTAGCGGGCGATAAAGTGATTTGAATTTAGAACATGTAACATTCATAGAAATAGAACAGCAAATAGTTTGGATTACTGGCTGGCACGTGTTGGCTGCACAGCGGTGCGGTGACCTGCGCTAATTTAAAAAAAAAACTAAAGCGCGCGAATTGCTTCTCTGTTCTTGTAATCAGTCATACATATTATTCTAATAGAAAGGGGATGAACGGTAGAATGTATTAAAAAAAAGATTTTAAAAGGATTTCACGTGGCAAAGGACATTCAGCCGGCCTACCGTTTCTTTTTTTGTCATAAATTTCATATTTGTCATTTTGTCATATGTATTGTTTGTTTCTGTACCATTTAGTATTTTTTAGTGTGGCAACACTAAGTAAACATTATTACCCTTAGTGTTACCACATTAAAAATAGTCTAATACGCTTAGTAATTCCAAAAATATTGGTGTACCTTGTGTCCCATAGGGATCAAGTGTCCCCAGTTTCCCTTATATAAAATAAAAAAACTAATTCTCTTAAAATTTCATTAAACGAAATCGAAACCTCTTTCCATATCTATTGGCTCACTCATATATAACACTGTTATTCATATAATTATAACAGTTACATACCTCAGTCCACCTGCCCCAGAAGTTTCCGAAGCGAGGAAGTTCCTGTCCGTCCATTCGTCCTCGTCAATCTCGCGAGCACCACTGTCCGACAGTTCGAGACTGATTCGTTCAGGAGTCGGAGGCGGCAGGGCAATGGCCACCGCGTCCGGTACACTCACACCGGAGTGACGTAGACACACCAAGCGACTGCCGTAGCGTTCCATTGTGTAGTTACTGGGACAAGAGATATATATTGCTGAAGGAGTAGGCAGAAGTATGTAATATTTTCAGTATCATGCAATGTGGGTAGCAAGGTACTTTCAGGGTATAATTTCGTGCGGATAGACCCTGATATATGACTCGAACCGACTAAAACAGAATGCTGTTTTGGGTTTGGTGAGATTGCTTAATGGTAGCTCTACACGTTCATGTACAATAGTCCAAGCAACAAATACACGTTCAAGAAATTTGCACAAGTATCTTCCAACACACGTATTACATATACACGGTGATTTTATAGTAGTTTTGGAAAAAGAATATTTTGTTTCACACACATTTTCGGTAGCAAAATCGACTGGAAATTTTAATTTTGAAAGAAAAAAAAATTACTTTATGTATGGCAATAATGTACAGGTGAACAGAAAAATGTATAGGATGAATAAAAAAAAAAAAAATCGGAAAATTAGGACTTCCTTACGATTTTACTATCGAAATTGTGGCCAAAATCTTTTTTGCCAAAACCACTATAACATCAACTGGTATACACATATTTTTGCAAACATACATTTACGCAATTATACTTGAACGTGTATGGCTCCTATAAGATATCCCACTTGACTCAGTCGAGACACCTCTAGTCGAGAGTTCACCCTATCAAGGAATGAATAAATATCAAGGGGTGAATTGAAATCAAGAGGTGAGTATAATTGAGGACTGAATAGAAATCGTGGGGAGAATAGAAGTTAAAGGATGAATAGAAATCAAGGTGGGAATCAAAATCTACTTTAATTTGATTTATAAATAAATAAATATTCTAGGACAATCTACACAACGTCACCTAGACCCATTGTAAGCATAGTTTAACTAGCTTGTGTTATGGATTCTAGAATGCGGATAAACATACTTAGATACTTTTTTTGTAATAGACATAGAAACACCCAGACCAGCAAAAATATTCATATTCACGCACACAAATATTTGCACTGAGCGGGAATCGAACCCGCGCCTCCTGCGTAGCGGTCGCGTTCACTACCGCCACGCCACAGAGGCTGTCAAATTTAATGGTCTTTATACTCACCCAGGTCGCAGCACAGCCTTACACACGGCACAGCGGAAGCAGGCGCGATGTAAATGCAACCCATCTGCCGTTACGCCTTCTGCAGCGAACACGCGAGTACCGCATGCCGCACACTGCATTCCTGTAGATGCCGGACCACGCCAACTGGGCTTCTTTACCTGAGGGGGGAAAAGAAGATAATAAGAAATATAAATATTCCAGGACAATCAATCACTGCGAATGACATTTAAAATTCTGTGACGCGGTGAATAAGGTGTTTGTGGGTCTGTTTACGCTAGTAATATTAATGTCTTCCTTACAAACATACTATAAGTGTATTATCAATAATATATAACTATATAAGTTCCACCAAGTGCCATCAATCAACGGTTTATACAATAAAAGAAAATTCTTAATTTTTTTTATAATAAATAAATGATTTAGGACAATCTACAAAACGACACCTAGACCCATGGTAAGCATAGTTTAACTAGCTTGTATGTAATGCGGATAAACATACTTAGATACTTTTTTTTGTAAATACATAAATATACATAGCAACACCCAGACTAATGCAATTATTCATATTCATGCACCTAAATATTTGCACTGAGCGGGAATCGAACCCACGCCTCCTGCGTAGCAGTCGCGTTTTATACCGCCACGGTATGGAGGTCGTCAAAATGTCAAGATGTCTTCAAGGTGTTCAGAATTCGTTATTCTAAGGGCACAGATGTTAGACCTAAGGCCCACGCCTTAGGTCTAACATCTGTGCCCTTAGATTATTGGTCCTTGGGCCCATGGCCCTTAGGTATTATATCTGATAGATACCTGGCTCTAATTCCACAATTAGAGCCAGGTATCTATCAGATATAATACCACAATAAAAACACATACAGTTATCGGCAAAACTAAATGTAGTTTTTTTTGCCCACGGATACCCCCCAACCGGAGCTAACGTCAAAAATGTCGTCTATTCCCACCTGTTCTGTTGAGTAGTTCTGTTCGCCGAACTACTGGTCAATACCAATATAAGTGACTTAAAAAAGCAATGTTATTTTATACCACAGGTAGACAAACACACGGCCCTCCTGATGAGCAATTATTACCGGCAACACCAAGTATTTCAAACTTTCTATAGAAGAAAATTTCAAGAAACTTACTTGAGGATGTACGGTCTAAGAGTTGACGATATCGTGTGACCAGCAAGGTATCCCACAGTATACTACAGCATATTTAGCAGATAGTAAATACTTACAGTAATTTGGTAATCTATATATTAGTTAATTATTTGACAACATCGATCGCACAGAGAAATTCTAAGTTATCAGTCGAAAACATTGATAAGGATTTTAAATATGTACCATTATCACATAGCTATCCTTAGATGGAAGTAGGACAAGACGGTATCTCCCGTCCTAATTCGACTAGAGTAGAGACGGCTCACGTTCATATTGTGATTACAAGGTATTGAACGAGGTACAATTAAATTCAATACAAGTACTAAATAGTACATTTTAGGTACATTTATTTCGTAATGATAAAAAGAAATATGTTAACTGATTTAGAGTTTACCCGCCATCCTGGTATCAGAATGACAGCTCACTTTAGTATTGTGATTGTAGGTATTGAACGAGGTACAATTAAATTCAATATAAGTACTAAATAGTACATTTTAGGTATATTTATTTAAGATAGTTTTCATCCAAATTAAAAAAGTACACCCGCGGTTCTGATAGACACATAACCTTGTGTTGTGTTTCCGTTGGTGAGGTTTTGTGTTGTCAGTGGGAAGACCGAAAAACCCTTCTTTCTCTTCTACTTTGACAGCACAGAGAATATCTTAACCTTCTTCCCTTCCCTTCACCTTCTTCCCTCTTCTCTATATGGTCGGCAGCACGAATATGACGCCCCTAGTGTTGCTAAAAAACATACTATGTAATAATAACATACCTCTACTTTGACTTCTTTCAGTTCTTTGATAGTCTTCGATTGCTCGGGCTCTTGTTTGACGAACTTGTTGGCCAAATTCGCAACCTGGACACAAAATAATAAAAACTATTCAAATAAGTATTTACACAGAGTTAATAATAACAGCATAATATATCTCGCGGTATTACAGATTAGTTAAGGTCAGACAGAGACATCTCTATTTCCAACTCAGTCAGGGCAGCTTTCTATTCTAAGTAAGATGCTGGCGAATTCCGATATTTTCAGTGAAGCGACTGCCATCGAACCACCACAACCGATTTGGCAATATCGAAGTATATTAAGAAGTGTAGTGTTAGACGTGCGTACGAACCGTGACATGTTTTTTTATAAACCATTATCAACTTTGACATAAATAGATATTGCAGTGACGTTGTTTCTACAGCCACAAGTCACTGCGAATGACATTTTAGATTCTGTAACGCGGTGATTAGGGAGTCTGTGGGTCTGTTTACGCTAGTAATACTAAAGTCTATGTTATAAACACACTACAAGGTGTATTATCAATAATGTATAACAATAAGTTCCACCAAGTGCCATCAATCAACAGTATAAAAGAAAACTCTTCATTTCTTTTTTAATTATACATATTCTAGGACAATCTACACAACGCCACCTAGACCCTTGGTAAGCATAGTTTAACTAGGTTGTGTTATGGGTTCTTTAGTACGGATAAATATACTTAGATACTATTTTTTGGAAATACATACATATTATAAATAGTAACACCCAGACTAATGCAAATATTGATATTCATACACTGAGCGGGAATCGAACCCACGCCTCCTGCAACAAAGTCTTCAACAAATACTCTAATATAAAATTCTATACCTAAATTTCACTAAGTATCTGTAATTCAGAATCTGAAATCAGAATGACGCGAATCCCACACAAAATGATTTTAGTCGTTCTATAAGAGCATCTCCGGCATCCCTTTTAATGTTTTCCCCCTTCGCCACATAGATGGCGTGTTAACGCAGTAGAAGTCAATATTAAAGTTGTAACCTTTTTAGTGCCTTGATCCGGCCTCCCAGAATCCTTCAGCTTTTGGTCCAGTTTGTGCAGCCTCTCGTCTATCTCCACCCATTTCTCTTCGTTGCCCTCCCCTTCTTTCAACCTTCGTTGACGGCCTAAGAACTGCAAATTTAATAAAGAAAATTTCAAAATTAAATAATAAATTTATTCATTTATATTATGACAAAGATTTGGTACACATTTTCTATTTTATAGTTAAGAATGTTATTATATTAGTTACTAGCTGACCCGCGCAACTTCGTCTGCGTCACCCCGTTTTTGCAATATTTCTCATTCCTGTTCCGTACCTGTTGGTTGTAGCATGATGTTATTATACATATAAACTTTCGTCTTTAAGCATTCTATCTATTAACAAAAACTGCATCAAAATCTGTTGCGTAGTTTAAAAGATTGAAGCATACAAAGGGACATAAGGACATGAAAAATAGGGACAGAGAACGCGACTTTATTTTATACTATGTAGTGAATCACTACATAGTATAAAATAAAGTCGCGTTCTCTGTCCCTATTTTTCTTGTCCTTTTGTATGCTTAAATCTTTAGAACTACGCAACGGATTTTGATGCGGTTTGTTTCAATAGATAGAATGGTTAAAGAGGAAGGTTTATATGTAAATAACATCATGCTACAACTAACAGGTGCGGAGCAGTAATGAAAAATGTTGCAAAAACGGGGTGACGCAGACGAAGTCGCGCGGGTCAGCTAGTACTAACTAAAAAGTGTTTGAGACATAAATAAATAAATAAATAAATGTGTTTATTTGCAGTATCTAGAATAGTGATGTTGAGGTCACTTTTTAAGTAAACATAAGTTTGTGATAAATGACCCCGCTCTTCTGTGGAACCATCACTTAGGCCGGTAACAGAATGTTACAGACACATAAAAAATTAGGCTGGGTGGCACCATCATACTTTAACATTAACAGTGCAGTTAAAGTACCGGTCAGGTATAAAACAAGTTGCACCATTAGGCAATAGATAAAATGACGTCATAACTTGACGCTAACTGGTAACCGGCCATGCTCGGCCAGTTACTTTTAATTATTAACGTCAAACTCTATCAAAAAGATAACTTTAACCGAGCTACTAAATACACTGGTGCAACATTTAGCCAAACCATTAGAATCCATGTTACTGTTAATGTTAAATTTGACGTAAACGCTTACATAAACAAGTAGGTAGTGCAACTAAGCCTTAAAGTATACATATTTAATTTTAATATAACTGTGACGAATGCATGTGTATGTGTGTGCTAGTGTGTGTGTGTTAATGTGTGTATGTGTGTGTGTGTCTGTCGTTATGTCAGTATGTTGTTGATATAATCGAAGTATAGCATAGGTGTAACTTGGTTCCACAGACAGTCTCAAACCATGTAAAAACAAATCATTATGTTCTGACTAAATTTCTACAAGTTTTTGACAAGACATTTAGAACTTGTTATTTGGTGTACAGGAGAGGAAAGATAGCCAAGTCTACTTGCCTGTTCGCGATCCCACTTCGGCACTCGTTCGGCAGTCTTCGGCTCGGGCCGGCCGAGCCTATTCTCCATAATTTTTCGCTCTATCTCTTTCATGTTCCAGTCGTCCCTCTCGATCTTGCCCACGGACCTCATGAGGTCTTTGGGTTTGGAAGGCCGAGGGGACGACGTATTGGTCGTAGTACCGCTCAGTTCGGCGGCCAGTCGAGCCACTCGGGCGCCTCCGCCGGCTGTTCGGCTACCTCCGCCGACGATACGACCTTCCTCCTATATAAATATGTAATGTTGTAGTTATTTCGATTTACGTAATATAAATTTTAACCTGCCTCTGACTGTTGTGGGAATTCGACTTTGGTTTCAAGTCGGGAAAAGGTCATTTTAGATTGTAATACTTTTTTCTTGGTAAGTACCATTATTTTTAAGCCCTTCAAATAGTATTTTAAACACTTTTATCACCATCATTGACAAATTATGGCGATAAAATGGTTTAAAAATTGTGGTAACTACCAAAAATAGTAGCCAACCAATTTGTTTTCGTTTTCGGGAGCTTTTTTCTAAAACCATGTATAATATGATGCCATGTATTATCATGAACCCTTTGATGAGACCGGGTAATGATAATAATTGTCATTATATACGTTATATCTAAATCATACAACAGTTAAGGGCCAAAACATATATGAGAAAGGTCATCTATCAATATGTATTAACCCTAAAGTAAGGTCCTCATATAACACGTAGGTTAGCGTAAACACAGTGTAAATAGAAAACATGAGTGGTATTATATTCAATGCATGCACACACAAAAACGTTTTTATTAATACTAGGTTATTTGTAGTCATCTTTGTTGATTGTTTTAAGACGTGCTTGTTTAGTCTTAGATTTTGGAGCGGTTGAGAGTATACAGAATGTACGAGACCTTCCATCATTGTGTTTTATTGTTTTGCTATCTACATGTACAATTATCGGCATATATTTATCTAGAGAAAAGAGACCAGAGCTCGCGCGGATTTAGCATACATTCTGTGATGTGATTGACGTCAAAATATATGTGGGTAACTATAACAACGAACTTGTTAGCGTTTATAGACTACGTTAACACTTCTTATCAAGTAGAAATTATGCCAGTTTAATCACCAAGCAGTATGATAATAATAAAAGGTGATAATTACAGCGTTTGTATAAGAATAAGGGTCCCACCATCATCGCCGTTCAAGAGGTGGCTCTGCAGCGCAACAGTTAGACCATTACCTTTCACGGGACTGGTCACGGGTTTGAATCCCGTCGGAGTACTTTTGCTCATTTGAATCGATTTGAAACAGCATACTAATTGCTTTAAAAATATAATTATAACTATGCAAAGGTCAAATTTTGATTCATTTCTTGAATCATATGGCGATATCGAAGTTCTGTAGTTAAATCGAATGATTTTTTTTTAATCAAAACTACATTACTTAAGTTATGAAGACTTCTATTCCGGATATTAAAACTACTGATATATCTGAGAAGCTACCTACACGAAAGAATAAACACATTTTATAGAAAAGAATATTCTAAAAAGTACGAGTACCCTCTCAACCGCTCATGAAGACCTTTAGAAACCACTCCGAAAATAAAACGAATCATTCCATGCCACACACAGCCCTCACATAGTGCTGTAGCTTTTTCTCCAACTTCTTAACTCTGTCGTCGAACGCAGGGGCAGAGGCGCGATACTGCTGAAGACCGTAATCATTCTCCAGGTCAGCTGAGGGCTGGAAGTCCAGCCTCGGCTCTGAAGCCAACATCTGAAGACTCTTCTCAAACCTCTGCTTCATAATCTCCCGCGCAGCCTTTCTCCGACCACCCTTAGGACGCTTACATTCTGTCGCCTTCCTCTGAACCAAGTCTGACATTCTCTGCATTCTGAACGACATCTCTTCGCTATTCCTTCTCTGTGGAATCTCTGGTTGACCAAGTCTCTCCTGGCCCAATCCCTGCCCTTGTTTGATTAAATCTACGACTCTTTGACGTCTCAATTCCATTTCTGGATTACCTATACTTTCTCGTTTAGAACGATCAGGACTTGGTGTATTTCGTCTTTTGCCTTCGATAATTTGCGCCATACGTTGCATTCGCAAAGCCATTTCTGGATTCGTTGCGGAACCACATCTAATAGATCGAGATTCAGGACTAGGCGTATGCCTGCGTTTTTGACCTTCAAACAATTGGGCTATGCGTCTCGTATTTGGAACTTCAGCCGATCCTATCGAATTAGATCTTTTGTAAGCGACTTTGACATCAGGACTTGGAGAATGCCTTTGGCTATCAATTACTTCTGATAGTCTTCTTCCTTTTTGAGGTAAAGGACTCTCAGAAGACCGCGTGAATTTCTTTGGACTATCTATAGAAGCAGATCTAGGATAGGGTTTCTTAGCTTCTCTCGAAGGTGACCTACTGAAGGTTTTCGAATCTCGTTTCCCGACTAAAGTGGCGTCAGTATCTGCGGACTCGTCGAAAATATCAGAGAAGTCTGGCACTCGAACAGTGCTGAGCTCAAGACCCTTCAACCTACGAGGAGGTTTCACTGACTTCTGGTTATTTTGCTCAAAGAAATGGTCTAGCTTATGGGGTTCCTTCACTCTCGATTTGGTAGAGCCTTGAAGTAGCTGCGCTAATGATTCTCTTAGGACTTTTGGATCTGGGGATTCCTCAGGGTCTAATAGGGCGAGTATTTGCTCTTGAAGGTCCAGTTGTCTGTCTGTGTGTTTGTCGTCGACGAGGGCGTCGTGGCCCTCGATGAGGCGCGCTAGCTGGGTAATGTCATTAAGGTCGAGTTTGCCAATCTTTTTGCGAATATACTCGGCTGGGTCGTTACTTACTTGTTGGGTGCGCACTGAGCGACGTTTCTTTCTGTAGCTCGAGTGAGATTTGTCGGTGTCGGCCGCGTCTGTAGGACAAACGGTACTTGTTTATAATATGTTGTACAAAATAAATTAATGTGGATATGTAGTGAAAAGTAATGAGTAATATCCTAATTATAGAATGGTTACATAACGAATTATATGCACTTTATAAACACCAACTATTTTGTACATAGTAATTTTTTTTGTGAAATTCTTGGAAATCATTGAATCTCCTTGGGCAAGAAGCGAACTCACCGACCGACCAACTAGTGTACGCCCCAAGTTGGTCGCCCCAAGGAAGACATGGAAAAGTGTTAACCAGTCACTAGTGCCTCGCGACTGCGGACATCCAAACCTCTATAAGAGGCCAGTATTAAAATCTCATCCATCAATTAGCAGGATTCCTACACATAACGTCAATTACTTGGTAGTCGTTTTGTAGAATGGAATAGAATATAATGTTCAATGTATGGGATTGACACGTATTTTGTCAATCTTATACATTGATCAACCTATTGTATTTCATTTTACGAAAGGATTGCCATTTGTACAGGAGGTACGGTGTATAAACCGTACCTCCTATACAAATCCAATAGGATTAGGTAGATTTGGGTCCCGATTATGTAAGTGGGGTCAATATAGACTTGATTCTAACAGAGGTTTTATGACATTTAGATGGCGGATAAGCACATGGTCAACCATGGTGAAATACCAGAAACGTCACATTCCTACTGCCGAATATTTAAGAACTGTCTAATACCCTTCTTAAAGATCCACTTGGCAATTTACATTGTAATTTTTTTAAGACACTTCATTTTGCTTTAGCCTCGCCTGTTGGTACAATAAAGGCAAAGGCTTAGGAAGGAGGGTCACCATTACAAACACGTATATTATTACAAAACTGGCGCTCAGCTTGACGGCCTCATCCGATCCTTTTTCACGTCTCACTTAAAGGACCCGGGACTGTAGGAAGAAGGAATCACAGGCGCTGGTAAGGAATTCCAAGACTTAATTGTGCGGCAAAGGAAAGACTAATCTGTTCACTGTTCAATTGGATTGTGTGATCTGATGCGACGAACCCCGTACTGCTACGAGCTGGTAAGGATATCCAAGACCTAATGGCGCGAAAACCTTCATTCTACAGTTGGTGATATTAAAATAAAGAAAATAATAAGTACTCACTTGAATATACAGACACGGGCTGTTCAACGTGCGACGTACGGACATGTTTCTCCTTCTGCATACTCTTCTTAATCTGATACGTAATAACACCGTTAAAACACGAACCATTATTACACAATATATTATACATGGTGACCAAAATCGAACAAAAACTTCGAAATTTAAACAAATAATAATTAAATTTGGATTTTGACCGTTGGGTACCTTACTAGACTAGAATCGAAAATTAAATGTTAGACATTTTTTTGCAATTTGTGATTGTGAAATGTGTAATAATGATGAAGACATGTTCCAACATGTCTGTGAAGAAATTTGGGTTACATTTCGTTACATGTATTGCAGTAATTACTGAATCCTTGTATACGATTAGATCCATCGTAATTTATGAATATTACGGAGGACCTTTTTTTTTAAAAAGCGATGGTAATAGGTCTGAGTTAAAATTATATTGAGATACGAATAAAACAATATTTAATTTTTGTATTTCATCTCACCTAAATACTGTTTACAATTAATAAGAAAAGCTTCTGTTGGAAATATTTATGTAAAAACTCCAAGAAGGCCAGTCCTAGTATGTTGATTTTTATGAAGACAATTTTCGGTTAATTTATCATTCAATTATTACTTTTTTATATTGTTTTTGTAATAAATACACTTTCAGTGTATAGCACGAAAATATATCGAATTCAGAATGTAAAGTTATCGAGGGAGCGGAGCATTGCGATTGGCGGGCTTCACACACAAAATAGGTTCACGGAAGTCGTCTACCTATCATTATGCTCCACTCTTCTGATACTTTTACGTTACGAATTCAATAACATAACATGAACTCACGCCTATATCGCCGAAGTTTTAAGCAGAGATGCTAGCACCCACATTTCGCCAGATTATATTTATTTTTTTTTATACTATCACGCCTATATCCCCGAAGGGGTAGGCAGAGGTGCTAGCACCCACATTTCGCCAGTGTATATTTATGTCCCAATGTAATAGGTGACGAGCGTATTGCCACTAACCGGGCACTTATAAACCTGCGATAAATACACACATAACTTCGAAAAGCATTGAAAATTCATTGGTGTGTGCCATGGTAAAACCTGAGATCGAACCCGGCAGTTAATTACACGGCCCACTTAATGGTTTTAGTGCATCATGGACTTAGTAACACTGCAGACAAATAAGGACCTCCTTCAGACAGCTCATATTGAAGTATATTTTATGAATGAGATAAAAATGGATGTATCCTCTCACCTGATCGAAGACGTCAGTCTCGTGGTGTATGTGCGGTACTTCCCCTTTAAACGCGTTGTACACTCGTGTCAGGTAAGACCTCAGTTTAGCGTCCGGGACGTCTCGCAGTGTGCCGCCCGATGAGAACGGTACTATGCCTGTAAAATACCAGTGGTATACGACTTTTATAGCATCGACTGCCATCTGACCTCCCAATCTTAAGTGAGCCTCGTCCATCAATTAGCAGGAGTACCGGTTTGTAGACGAGGATGCCTTGATTTGGTGTTCTCCTTCATAGTTAAGTTAATCCTGGTCCTATTCGAAGTTTTTACCTTGGCGTCCGGGGTCCGCTACTGCCAGGCTAACTGTGTGTTTGCCATCTAACCTCCACAGCGCATGGGTAATATCGTAGTACCTCAGCTAGAACAGTTTTTACAGCTTTTCGATGTTTGACTAACCGTAAACATTGCCATAGATGTATGTATGATAACTTGAACCGACCGACGGATACATTTATGCTCTCCGAGGCACAGAAGTACCCAGACCAATGCACTAAGCGGGAGTCGAACCGACGGCATATGCATAGTAGTCGCATTCACTACCTTTCTTTTTATGTACGGAAATACCCTCGGATGCCCCTCTCCAGAACCAGCGGGAGGAGGGGAGGTGGGGGGGGGTTATGTCTGCTTCAAACTGACTAAAAGCTAACAGTCGTCTCGGATCATCACTTGAGTAGACTGAGGTGTAGCCTCTGGCATATTCCTCACTTTTCGGCTGGCCTAGGGCTTTCGTAATCCCTCGCGGAAGTCCCTTTCACTACCGCCCCACCACAGGGGCTGTTATTTCAATTCACTAATAAGGTAGTTTCACATATTGAGAACTCACTTGTACTTTTCCACAGTATTTTTATTTCTTAATAGACCTGACCGGTTTCGCTTTACGGCATCCTCAAAGGTTTACAATGACATACCAATGCGTATGAAATAAAAATACTGTGGAAAAGTACAAGTGAGTTCTCAATATGTGTAACAATAAATTCCACCAAGTGCCATCAATCAACAGTATAAATAGTAATAAGGTAGTTCACTCACCAAACTCCTGCTGCAGTATGTGGTACACCGCTCGGGGGGTGGTGTTCGACGGTAGGAGATCCGGCCGGTACCTCCGCACTAACTCCGTTAACGCCGCGGGACCCGAAGCCGCCCTAATGCCGGCTTCCGGCCAACCTACCCACGAGACTAGGGTCTCTTCTGATATTTCTGCTTCTGTAATACATTTAGTTTAATCTCATGTATAATTTTAATGAGTAAGATTGACATAAATTTATCTATTGACTTTAATATTATTTCATTTTTTTTTATACTCTTTAATCATTTTTTTTTATTTTATTTTTTTATTTATGGCACGTCAATTTGACTTTACCTCGCCTGATGTTAAGCTGAAGGCAAAGTCTCATGAAAGAGGGTCACCATTACAAACACGTTCAGTGCTACAATGGTGGCGCTCAGCTTGACGGCCTCATCAGATGCTTTTTCACGCCCCGCTTAAAGGACCCGGGACTGTAGGAAGACATTTACCAATTGTCTGACATTAAGTTTCATTTTCATTGTAATAGCGATTTTATACTACTTATTTGCAAATTTCAAACATTTTGTAATCAATGTGTAAACGGCTAAACATGAATGGAATGTATCCAATAATATGATTTAAGACCGTGCATGCCTATGTGTGTAAATCATGTTTAATACAAATAAACAGTTACCTTATCTTATCTTATCTAGTTTTCAAATTTAGATAGGAAAAAGTGAATGCTTTGACGGGATTCGAACCCGCGATCTTTCCCTTACAGAGATTCCCCTCTGACCGCTAAGCCACGAAGTCTTGTCTGAATAATTCGAAATTCTCCTATATAACCATCTTTGGGGCGAGATGGTGGGAGGAATTTGATTTAAACAGTCAGTTGCTTTTCCAAATTTTCTGCACATAAAACAGTTTTATGGTTGCCTGTAAGAGATTGCCACAGAGCGATAAGGCCGCCCATTGTATCTACCCAATAATCTGCATTTACATTTCACAATTTAATTCCTTGGTGTACAATAAACACATATATTATTATTATTAATAACCACTATCGAATTCCTAATGTGCGAGTTTCGAGTCCTCAAATTACCTAAAATTAATCTAGAAATATATAGAAAAAAATGTTTACTGCATGTGTATTAGAATATTTAATAAACTTCCACCAAGTTTGACTAACCTACATATGACATTATTTAAGAAACAATTATTTGACATGTTATTAAATAAATTATATTATAATATTCACCATGAATGATTTCTTGGACGATACAATAACACTTAACAAGACCCATTAATGTAATTAATCTTAGCCTTTATGTATTAGTGTGTACCTGCCTATAATCTGAATATTTGCACGCCGAATGTGGCAGAATGTGAGGAAACAAATAATTTTGTAATATCTATTGTACCATATTCTAGCAAATAAACTATTTGATTTGATACCTCTACGTCGTTTCCTCTGCGTGGTAGTGGCATCCAGCGGTAACGGTTCATCAGAGTCATAAAACGACACCACTCGATGCGGGGACACCGCGGTTCTATTCAAGTTTGGGTACCGGGTGCCCGGGTCTAGGGTGTAAGCGCCGAAGTCACGGTGAAGGTTTTCTGGTGTTGTTTGAGCTGGAATAAAAAAAAACTATTAATATGTGCATTGTATTATGTGGGTTTATGAGATTCTCCCCCAAAAGATTTTCAGTTTGTATCTACTTTATTGATTTATATTTTAGTCTATGGTCGATTGCTATTGTTTGATGCGCGCGCATAGAGAAACTAACAAATTTTGCTCGCCATTGTCAAGAATTGTTCACAACTCGTTTTCAATGTTAAAATTATTTACTAGATAAATTTTAGTATTACTTGCTTCACAAGTGTGTTGAAGGGCCGTCTCTTTCGAGATGACCCCCGTCGTGTGTAGGGACCACGGTGTCCCCGTCCAGTCCCCGGGTATGGGGAAGTACACTTTGCGCCACCGCCGCGGCCTGCTTCTGCTAGAGTGACAGGCGGCTCCACCCGTCACCCCCAGGCCCGCGCTCATGGAGGACAGAGGTCATTCTGCGACTTCCGACGTCCGAGTCGCCTCCGCTCATATACACGTATGTACTGATGATTAACATAATCGGTTCTCCTAAGACCCTCACCTAACAGCTCGGGTCTCAATGTCGTCTCAGCGGTAATCAGCAACATTACACACTTGTACCATAATGTAATATAACATGTGCATTGTGTTACGAATGGGTTTACAAGAACCCCTAGATCCTCACCAACTAACTGATAGACGAAGCTTTACCGTAGGATTTCCTTTCGAGAATGGAAGGTTAGACGGTAGTCGCTTTCGGAAAAGTTAAAATTATGTATTTATGGCACGTCAATGTCTCTTCATTTCGTCTGATAGTAAGCAGTAGGCAAATTCTTAGGAAGGAGGGTCACCATTACAAACACGTACAGTGTCACAATGGTGGCGCTCAGCTAGACGGCCTCATTAGATGCTTTTTCTACTAAAATATTAAAAAAAAATGTTCTCTACCTAGTAATCTGTATATAGACTCTCGTTCAGCGATGACTTCCAGGGGGTGAGGCGCAGGCGTCTGGCCCCAGGACCTGACAGCCCAGGCAGCATCTAGCGCCGAGAGGAACCCTCTAGCGCACCCTGACCCCGTCGGCCAGAAGGGTTCTAGCAAACTGTCGCCTACTAGCTGGCAGAGGAGACGGCGGCCGTGGCGCTCGTATACCTATTAAAAAAATATATAACGTCAGTTATTTCGTCATGCTTCTGTGATGCTGATCATTGATATTCCTTGTGAAGCGCTCCACAACATTAGAGAAGTCGGACTTATGACTGCTCAAACTACCCGTAACGACTGCCATTCGTGCCAACTTTTTTTTTATCGTGCGCAAAATCCCCACGGATACCACCTCCACCAAAACCGATAGAGGTGATTATGTGAGACTCGAAACCGACCAAAACGCACGCCGTCCATGGGTCCTCGTCCTCATTCGTGCCAACTACTGGACTAGCGGCTTAAAGTGCTCTTCCAGGCACGAACATACCCAAATAAATTTTGGCACTGAGCGGTAAACGAACTCGCGCTTCGGCCTCGCTCTCAGTAAATGAGATCTCTCAAACAAGATACACTCACCAAGCTAGCGTTCTCCGCCGCGTACATAGACGTGAAGTCGAAGAGCGCCACGTCGGGCTCCCCGTAGTGGTTGAGGGCGAAGTCCCGCAGCGGCATGCGGCTGTCCGTCGAGAAACGCGCCGCTTCTTGCGCGTACCGCATGAGCGCGGCCCGGTCTACGTTCTCCACGCTAAGTAGTCGAGATACTTCGGCAAAATCCTGAGAAACGTAGATAAAAGTTTAGCTTTGTGTTATTTGGTCGACGATTGGGAGTTCTCACGGTCGAATACTGGCTATAACTATGCCCTTTGCAGTTCAATTAAAAAAGGGCTTTTTCTATCGCCAATTTTCTTTTCTTTTATTTATTTCATACATTACACCATCAACAGTCGAGACTAATACAACAATGTAGGATTATATAAAACTACGTTTAAAAAAACAATTTAAATTCTAAAAACGTAAGCAATAAAACGATAATCAAAATAAAATAAAAGAATACAATGCAATAAAAAAAATCTAAAACCAAAAATCCACCAATAAACCAAATAATATGTCAATATAGTGAAATGATAATCATACCGCTATCGATGTCCATCATTGATATTTCGTAGTAAATAATTCGCAACAATTTTGTTTGACAAAAATCAATGCGTCGACGGGACTCAAACTGTCTTTCACTTACTACTGAGTCGCTGAGCCTACACAGTAACCTTGGGGTGAAGGTAAGATAAAGGGAAATATCGCGCCTCCGAATCTCATTGAAGTATTATTTTTTCCAACCTAAATTGATTTGATTAAATTTCTTGTTATGCCATTTTGCTAATAGGTTTTGGCTAAAATTTTCCAACCGACCGCCTGCCTAAAGTTACCCCTCCTTGAGAATATACTCGTAGATGGTTTAGCCTTGGCCTGTTGGGTGCCTTATAGAGCTGTTCAGTATGCACCAAGCAAAATCTCCCATAGTCGATTTTACCACACCCAGGGATTATGTTGGGACTTTTTTTCCCGTGCGCAAAATACCCAGCCCCCACCAAAGTCAGCAGTGGTGAATATGTCAGATTCGAACCGACTAAAACGCACGCCGTCTATGGGTCTTTGATTGCCGGAGGTGAGATTATACAAGACATATCTCTCGCACTTTGGCAGACCCAGAGACATATCTTTAAGATGACCCCCTTCACCTAATGTGGGAACCATGGTGTCTCCATTTAACCCCGGATATGGGAAGACGCACTTTGCAGGATTGAGTTGTGACTGGTACATTCGATGTTTTGTTTTTGCTCCCAAACCATTGTGGAATCGATTTGAATGAAATATCATTACAATAATACGTACGTTGAGTAAGACGCCTTTGTCCAAAAGACTGTGTTTCTTGGCCGTCATCACGAAATAGTGCGTGTCATCTTTGTAGTACACAATATTCTCCAAATCTATACCGGTGACTTCGTACAGCTCTTTGAAGAACTTCTGGTTGAATATGAAGGCAACGCCACTTATTTCTGGCACCTGAAGACAAAGAATTCGAATAAAATATTTTTTTTTGTAAAATCTCACGCATATATCCCTTTGGGGACAGTGCTAGCACCCACATTTTACCTGTTTATGTTTAGGTCCCAATGTAATAGGAGGCGAGCCTATTGCCATTAACGATGCGATAAATACACACATAACTACGAAAAGCAACGAAAAGTCATTGGTGTGTGCCATGGTAAAACCTGGGATCGAACCCGAGACCTCGTCTCAGTAGTCCATTACCCATGCCACTAGGCTACCGCGGTTATTTATAATAATAATAATCAGTTTAATAAAATTTGACGGAGGTATGGCGGTATCTCCCGTCCTTCCCCAGCCAGAGAGCTTAACTCTGACTGGGGAAGTACTTCTGCCCGATAAAATACCGCAGCTAAAAATAACCTTGTGTTGTGTTTCCAGCGGTGAGTAAGGTAACCAGAGCTCACTAGAGAGGTTATGTGTCGTCAGTGAGAAGATCGAGGTCTAAAGTTATCCCCACTTATGGTATGAAAACCAGCTTGTAGTGTAGTGGGCAATGTCATAGGACCACCTTACACAACATCTGATACTAGAAACGGCGTGCTTAAGACTAGTTCAACTTCTGAGGGCTCCAAAGCAATAGGGGCTGGCGGCTTAACGTGCTCTCTGAGGCACGGTAACACTCAGACCACTGCAAATAGACATATGCTGGTAGACCCTTTGGGGAAGACTTCAAATGTGACTAGACAACAACACAAGACGATTTTTTTTTTATACTACGTAGGTGGCAGACAAGCACACGGCCCACCTGATGGAAAGCGGCAACCGTGGCCTATGAACGTGTGCAACACTAAGGGTGTCACACACGCGCTGCCCACCCTGAAGGTAAAGGGGGAGAGCTGGGAAGGGGTGGGGAGGCTAGGAAGGGGAGAGGAAGGAGGGTGTATAGTGCGCTCTGGCTACCCTACTTACCGGCGGGAACACAACACGATGGTTATTATGACCGCGGTGTTCTGTAGGGCGGAGGTACTTCCCCAGTTGGACAGCTCATTTCGGACGGGAGATACCGTCGTGTCCTACCTCCATAGTTTTGCGATTACGATTACTTACCGAGGCTTCTTGCTCCGAATGCCTGTTGATGAAGTTGGCTGTGATAGCCATGGCCAACTTTCCTCTGAACTCTTTCCTCTTGAAGCCGTTGAGAGTGTTCCTCTTGCCGTCAGCTCCGACCAGAGCGTCGAATTCGTACTGAGCGACTGGGTGGTCCGGTGGAGATACCCGCGCTCGCCAACCTAGAGCTGATAAACAAAGAATATTGAAATGAAAAGATGTTTTACGGATTCTGTCGCGTTATATTTACTTTGAGTCCGAAGTTTCGGTTCCTCAGCTGATTTTTATATATACTTAGGTGGTAGACAAGCACGGGGCCCACCTGATGGAAAGTGGTTACCGGGACTGTAGAGGTTTGCAACAACAGGGGCATCACATTCATACTGTCGACCATATAGAGGGGAAGGTAGAGAAGGTGCAGAAGAGAACCAAGGGTTTCTCGGTCTTCCAACATAAAACCTCTCCAGTGAGCTGAGCCTACCCTACTCACTGTCGGGAACACAACACAAGGTTATTATTAGCCGCCATGTTCGCGGAATGACTAAAGATAGTAGTTGTCACATGATTTGAAAATAAATCAAGTTTGAACAGGCTGTCAAGGAAGTGGCCACCTTTATAGGAACAGTATCGTAATGGTGGCTACTATTCTTTAGAAAGCACCCTAGCTTACCACGAGGCGTGGTGCAGTCAGTTTGACGAGCTACATATAAAAAAAATAATCGACATCAAAATGGAATTTAGATGGTTTGGGTGTCAACATCTCGGTACACGGATTTACGGGTATTCTTCTCAGGGTTAGACAGTCAGACGGCAGTCACTCACTTAGAAACCATTCAAGCTAAATCAAAAGCAGAAGAGGTAATCGGACCCTGAACTCTGTAGTGACAGTTGCACCTTTTTGTGTGAAGCGAGACATGTTGTTAGTTATTATATTATAAAAAAGCTAGCTAGAACTATTTGTACTTACTTTCTGAATTTTCCTTAACTGTCGGCTCCAATAACTCCTCGAAGCTGACTCCTTCATGGAACTCGACACCGAGCAATAACGCAACCTGAAATATATTTTATTTATTTATATAACTTCATGCGTAAGAACACAGGCTCTCTCTAACGCTCAACTAAACGTGATGCAGAGAAGATCCAGTAGGTACGAAGACAGAAGAGAAAGATGGCAACAGAGCCTTGTACAATCAACAAGTATACCAACTCGAAGCTGAGGCCGCAAAGATCTTTGTCATCATCATCATCATCACTATCAACATCATCTACATCATCATCATCATCTACATCATCACCAACACCATCATCATCATCATCATCATCAACATTATCATCATTAACATTTTTATCATCAACATCAACATTATCATCATCATCATCAACATTATCAACATTATCATCATCATGACTATAACCATCATCATCATAATAGAGATTTACAATCCGCCCAAAGTTGGCACTTTCGAGCTCAAGGTCTATTTATTGATTTTGATAACCTCGCCCGTTGCACAGCAAGTTTAACCAACAGTAGATGAGGTCGGGTTGGAGATAAAATAAATCTTTTTCTTTCATACCACAAAGGTGGCAGATAAGTACATGGTTCACCTGATGGAAAGTTACCGTGACCTATGGATGTGTGCAACACCAGTGGGCTACACTCTCGTACTGTCAACCCTGAAGTTATCTTTCAATGCCCTTCTAAAGAACCCCATATAATAATCATTTAAAAAAACCACAGTAGTTCATTCTGCAGTTTGAGCGTGCGCGGAATGAAGCTCCTTTCATACAGCTCAAAGCTGACTTGACTTGGCTTTATATGTATACCTATATAGAATATTAGCAATCGAAATTACTAATATTCTTTCTAATCCCTCCAGCTAAGCTCAATGGCTTGTGTCATGAGTGGGTATACATCGGTTCGGATTCAAACCTAGGATCTCTCGATCGTAAAGCCAACTCCTTACTCACTAAGCTACCGACGCTTTGGTACATACATTAAAAATAATATGACGTCACCTTTAACAATATACACTGCAGTTGTCTGATGCTGATGTGATCAATGGAGCCCGCGCAAAACTTGCCGAAGAACTTCTTGGCACCTAACGCCCTCAGATCTTGGATCACGAAAGGCCATAAGTGTAGTACGTTGTTCCTCGACATACGGTCGCGTTTCTCGATGACCACCTGTAGAATGTTATATAAAAAAATACATATTCATACAGAGTACCTCTGCCAAACTGTACAACAGTTTGTTGGCAGATGAAGCTCCCTAGTTACCATTTCTTAACAATTTCCCATTATATTTCAATTACATTTGAATAATGATATAGTATATGTATACAGGGTGGAATTTTGTAATGCCACCTGAAGGGGAAGTACTCTTAATACTGTAGATAGAAAATTTTACTCAAAGGAAACATTCCTTTATTTTTGAAAAGAAACAAAACTGCATTCAAGGATTTTGAAAAATTCGCTTGCCGCACCCGGTAATCGAACCGATTAAAATCTGTAAAAGTTACACCCTGTACTTTTATTGCATTGATCGTTAGGGTCAATTATAAGGATGAAATTTCTCTAACAAACTTCATAAATTAAATAAAAGGTAAAACAATTAAATCTTAAATTATTTTAATTATTTACAAAAAAATAGTAAACTAACTAATTAATTGCACTTAATGGGCTCCATTTTCTTGGAAACAAACATTTAGATCAAAATTGAAGTTGTTCTGATAATTGAAATTCTTTAATTTTCTAATATTTTTTCTGTACAAACCGAGATGGTGCCTGTCGGTCTCGAAATCTCTCTCCATACCACCAATAGTAATTCGTCATTTTAATGGATAAGAGACGTCAGTGATAATAATTATTAATTAATAACATAAGTAAACAGATGAATCTTTGAGTGAAAATGCTTTAATTTGACTCATTGAACAATTAATTTAAGATTCCAATGTTTTCCTTTCATTTAATTTATGAAGTTTGTTAGAGAGATTTCATCCTTATAATTGACCCTAACGATCGATCCAGTAAAAGTACAGGATGCAACTTTTACAGATTTTAGTCGGTTCGATTACCGGGTGCGGCAAGCGAATTTTTCAAAATACTTGAATGCAGTTTTGTTTCTTTTAAAAAATAAAGGAATGTTTCCTTTGAGTAAACTTTTCTATCTACAATATTAAGAGTACTTCTCCTTCAGGTGGTATTACAAAATTCCACCCTGTATAGTCGACAATATAGGCAATACATATCCGAATTATTATAATATTTTTATAATTTCATGATTTTAGATTGACATGGTCATTTACAAATTCACTGTTAAATCGATCGGGATATTTACCATGTTTTTTGCGCCATGATCACGTACACCGTGATCATGGCGCTTGCAACAGTGCCGAAATATCGGTTACGTGAAGAAATTGACAAACATGGTAAATATCCCGATCGATTTAACAGTGAATTTATAATTTCATTTATACGTTATATTAACACGTCGTTCTTTTTGCCAGCTGAGGGACCTTGTCTTGTCCAAATGGTAAGTCCTGAACGAATCCTCGCACCCTTCTTTCTAGTACATAAACACGCCATGAGCATGAGCACGAACATTTGTCAAATAACTCACCACTTTGGCACCAAGCAATTGGCACTCAATCGCTGCCCGCATTCCGCAGGGGCCCGCACCGATAATTAGGACCTTCCCCGCAGCACTGACACGGCCTTTGCCATAAACCTTGTGATTCGCACGGGCATCGAACTTCTTGAACAGCGCCTGCGCTTTCCATGAACTGGATAATTTGGCCTGAAACAATACAATATATGGCGATTTAATAGGTTGCTCAAGTTATTCTTTTTATTTTATCTTATACTAGCAAACCCGGCGAACTCCGTTACGCCATATGAAAAATCATTTTCCCACTTTTCTGTTGAAATTTTTCCTGAATTTTCTTTGCTATAAACCTCACGGAGCCCGAGACCTTTCCAACGAATGCAAAACCGTGAAAATCGGTTCGTGCGTTCGGAGTTATAGCGTCAGGAAGGTAAACCCGACTTATTTTTATATAGTAGATATAAAATTCTCGTGTCACAATGTTCGTTCCCGTACTCCTCCGAAACGGCTTGACCGATTCTCATGAAATTTTGTGAGCATATTGAGTAGGTCTGAGAATCAGCCAACATCTATTTTTCATACCCCTAAATACTCGGAATGGAGCGAACGGGATCAGAAGTTTACGCGGGCGGAGCCGCGGGCAACAACTAGTAACACTATATAAGTTACTTGTGGTTGAACTAGACTTAGGCTGTCTAAGGATTATAGAACTTTTGGAGCCTATTGTACAATGAACGGTATTATCGCTAGAAGAAATCGTCATTCAGAGAAATCGGGGTCCTGAAGAAAAAAAAAGTACGTAAATTGTTCAATTGCGACAATAATATTTGCACCCTATGAGATCTATAATGTTGTGTATTCACGTGCCCTGAGGCTTGCACGTGTTCTGAGGGAGAGGGTGGAAATAATTGAATGTATTCAACAAAACATCCTAATTGTAATTATTGTACCAATTCTCGAATAAAATATATTACGAAAATTGGATGTGTGATTGGCCCAAATTACTCCATTGATAGATTTCGCAATTTGACTAGTAAATCATCCCAATCATTCGATATTGTATTACACTCATAAAGGCTCCTTTCCGCGGTGCGCTGTTCGTTTCTTGGACCACTTATCAATCATATAATAATATGATAGGTTAGTTTAGCAAATAGACCACTGTACCAGTTCGAAAAGCGGCCCCGGCCTGAGAAGACTCCGGCAAGAAACTCAGCGGGCTTATCTTTGTTTGTTTTTTTTTTACTAACATTTTGGTACTTAGTCTAGATATAACAGTTTACTTGTGTAACAAGTGAAGTGAATAGCACATTTCCAGGCTGGTTTCACAAATAAAAATCTTGAATTTTATAAAAGTCTTTTTGGAACAACTACAATATGGGGTTCTTCAATACGGCTTTAGAATGTTTCTACTAAATAATTGGCAGGACGAGAGGGGGGGAGGGAGATGGTTGATGTATTTGCCGCGTATTTGCTCGCACTTGCTCACCTAAAATAGGATACACAGGTCAGATGAGAGCTCTCATTAGTCAGAAGCTAGTCGCCCAACTTAGTTGGGAGAGATTATTATTAATAAGTACCTGCAATTATTAATGTACTATACAGCTATCTGTGTACAACAACAGGACCACAACACACTAATTAATATCGGTGCCACCCTGTTTATCCCTCATCATATATCATGTCGGGCGTGCATTGTGAATCATATCAGTACTTGAGGTTATTACAAATATATTATCATAAAGACCCATATGTACGTACATACGTCCTTACGTTTGCTGATTAACTGACGGATTCACGTTTAGAGTTGGAAGGTGAGCGATAGTACCTCCCTCAGTATATCTTTATTGAAGAATGAGTAAAACAGCCGGTAAAGTAGGGAAGTGGGACATGACACATGACGGTATTTCCCGTCCCAATTAAGTAGTCCGACTGGGGAAGTAACTTTGTTATCACGGCTAATAATAAAAGAGCTTGCAGAACTGTGTTTCAGTGCTCACTGGAGAGGTTTTGTGCTGTCAGTGGGAAGCCCGAGCATTTTGGTTGACACCACTCTGTCAAGCCCTGCTCAATTTTCTGCGCGCTGACACTTCGTCCCCCCCTCTCCCCTTTAAAGGGCCTAAAGCGCCGCCCCTGGTGTTGCAAACGACCACAGGCTATGAAAACAGTAGGCATCTGTAATAATGACCCTCTTTCCTGGACTTTGACTTTCCTCAGCTTACTATCAGACGAGGTGAAGTCATATTGACGCGTTCTATATATAAAAAAGTAGCTATTTAAGCACAACGCAATGTTAAAATGAGTTTAAAAAGCATTGTTCCAGAACATTCTTGTCGAGTACAATGCCAAACTATTACGTTCAATACACCTATTAACTTTGACCGTAATGTACTGAGCATAATAAAAAAAGTAATGAAAATTCAATTGGTGTAATAAAAATAGCAGTGGCGTTAATATATATTTGTTTATCACATATTTGCTGATTCGCATTGGATGGATAAATAGTCGCTGCACTGGTAAATACATCATTTATAATAATAATAATAATAGCAATAATGGTGGAACTCTGTTTTTCTATATTTTTTTTATATGTATATTTTTTTGTAATAATATTCAAAAATCTAAAAAAATATGCACTACTTCGCCTGCGTCAACCCGTTTTTCCAATATTTTTCATTTTATGTTTAGATCCCAATGGTGGCGAGCCTATTGCCATTAACCGGGCATAACGGCAAATACACACATAACTTCGAAAAGCATCGAAAAGTCATTGGTGTGTGCCATGGTAAAACCTGGGATCGAATCCGAGACCTCGTCAGCAGTCCATTACCCATACCACTCCTAGATATTATATCCTCCTTCATCCCGCGCGAGCCGGTTGGAATGTTATGTTGGATTCAAACCGACTAAAACGCTATAGTCTTTGAGACTTTATTTTTTTATTGCCGTAGGTGAGATAATAGTGCCCCAAACCCTAGCAAGGCTGAGGCCATAATTTTCGAGGTTTTCGAGGTTTGGTATACCACTTAGGCTTATCTGCTACCTAAGAGGTATAAAAAAAGCCTGCACCAGTCTCGTCCTTTGTTTAGAACGTGAGGTTGGTATTGAATCCAAATGTGTACACTGTGAAGTTCACAAGACAAGAAACAAAGAAAGAAACATTTATTTGGTGCAAGGTAGTCACAGAAATACCAATAACCAACAACATTCTAAAAAAAACCAATTAATAAGAGTGGCTCACAGATACACCAACCAGTCTAACTTGGAACTTCGATGTCGCCATTGGTCATTGGACTGTTGGTTGTGGAGGTCATATGGCAGTCGTTTCACGGAGATTATCGCAGTTCACCCGCATCACAGTTAGACTGGAAAGCCGACCTCAACTGAGTTGAGAAAAGGTTCAGGGAATGATATATCTGTCACATTCTCATTCAGTAGGTATGTGCCACTTGACGCTGGTTTGCAACTGGAACCCAATTGGCCAGTGACACATGAACCTCAAATCGTCGAAGCCA
This sequence comes from Pelosia muscerda, assembly GCA_963691645.1. Taxonomy (NCBI): domain Eukaryota; kingdom Metazoa; phylum Arthropoda; class Insecta; order Lepidoptera; family Erebidae; genus Pelosia; species Pelosia muscerda. The sequence continues at coordinate 3,140,392 of OY829098.1, read as the reverse complement.
AGTGTGAAATAATAGTGCACGTGTAATGACGGCCAGGACTGCCTTTCTAGGGACGGCACCCTGTAAAGGCGGCCATTACTCTTTGAACTGCACTCTGCTTTACTATTAGGCAGGGTGCAGTTGATTTGACCGCTTAATTATAAAAAATACTGTATAACTGTACACTGAAGCATAAATTGAAATGATAAAAAATGAACCTCATAACATGTTGAGGTCTTAAGTAACTATAAAGTTATTAGTAATACTTAGAGTAACAAAGTGTGTGACTGAAGAACGTCGCCTAGAAAGTGACACAGTACATGTATAGAACCACGTAATTATCATAAAAAAGTGTATATTTAAATCATTTGACATTTTAAATTCGGTAACGAGGAAATAGGATGAAAAATAAAATGAAACCTAAAAGGAAATGCAGTAGAGGGAAACTATTGTTACGCAAGCAGAAATCGCCATTGCATTACATAATATAACAATTATATAACAAAAATAGAAATTTATATTATATTTATTAAAAGATTAAAACAGAAATTTCACTGATATATTTAGATAAATATAAGCAATTGCGCTCAATTTCGCAGTGAACGGCAGATTATTAGCATTTAACAGTACCTAAACAAAACACATTTATACTTATCAGTCTAATTAGCAAGTAGCAGTCAAAAAAAAAAAGAAAAAAAAATTCGCAATATGTGTGGCTAACTGACAAAACGGGCAAGCATGTGGACTAAACCAGGTTTTGTTTTGAAAATTTAGTAACTTCTGATAATTTCTGTCCCTAAAGTAACACTATACACTTCAAGATATAGCTTCCATATTTAATTCATATTCGCAAAGCAATAGATAAAACCTATTTGAAAAACCATCTGAAAGAATAAATCCGCAAACATCCCAATTCGGAACATAATTTCCTAAAATGACTCTCTGACTGGATTGACAGTTATTATTTCTTACGAAAAAGGGGCCCATCAAGAAATTTGATGTCAACCCAATCGGTGGGATTAGGTTTACCCCAAATTTCTTGATGGGCCCCTGCAAGTCAGTATACCTTTCCCAAGTAGCTATTTATTACGAGTCTTCATCTAACAACAGTAATCCGATATCGGTGGCCGCTTACCATCAAACAGATCACATGCTTCTTTACAACCTTACCAGTATATAAACAGACCACTCATACATACATACATAAAATCACGCCGGTTTCTCATAGGGGTAGGCAGAGATCTTGGATCTCTATTTGCAATTTTTTTTTATACAACTTAGGTCGCAGACAAGCACGCGGCCCACCTGATGGTAAGTGGTTACCGTGACCTATGGGCGAGTGTAACACCAGAGGAATAACACTAGTGCCGCAACCCCTGTAAGAACAGAGACATTCTGTGTCGTTAGCGCAAAAGATGTAGGATAAGCCTTGGGCCACAAAACCTCTGTAGTGAGCTCTGGCTACCCTACTCACCACCGAAAACACAACACAAGGTTATTAAACGGCGATATTCTGTAGGATGGAGGTACTTCCCCAGTCCGTCGTGTCCTACCTACTCTACTACCTCTAGTACCTACTCCTGACCTGCCTCTTTTCTACCATACAATTCATACCTATATTTAATCTTTATTTTGCCTAGCCGACTAAAAACACGCTCAGCAGACAATGTCAGGCGAGTCCGACATAACACACTCCTCCGGCTCCAGCGGGGGTGGCGAGTCCGACATAACCACTCTTCCGGCTCCGGCGGGTGTAGTACCCGTGGGGATTTTACACACGATAAAGAAAGGTGATCGCAATAGCATACGTCAGAACTTTCTCATCATCATACATCATTATCATTACAAACTCATTGAAATCATTATCAGACATCACCATCGCTGCCTCCTCATACGTAACAACGTAATTAGCGATAACAAAACAATATATGTATATAATTGCACACATAACTTCCTATATACTTGGTATAAGATTATTTTTTAATTTTAATGATAAATAATTGCCAAATAATATAACAGTTCGTTGTATTGAAATGTACATGATGTAATGTTACAAGCACATTATTAGTAACACAAGTGCCAAACATAATATTGAAAACAGGAATGTTATTTATGATACGTATTCTTCTATTTAGTATCTAATAATAATCATCATCATCAGTGCATTAATCCCGGTATCCGAAGCTGCATTTCAGTTAGAGCAGTTGTTGAACTATTTAGGGCTCCAACTACCCGTAATGACAGCTATAGATGTTTGTATGGCAATCGGGATCGACGGCTTATCGTGCTCTCCGAGGAACGACTAGACCTGTACAAATAGCCATATTCCTGCATACAAATATTTGCACTGTGCGGGGATCGAACCCACGCCTCCTGTTCAGTACCTAATGAAAATATTGTAGCCCATTACGAGTAGGTACTACCCTATACCCATTACTAGCCCAAAAATTACTATTTTATATAGTAATTTTAAGTTCTGTTTTTGTTATTTAATTAATATGGTCAAATATTTTTTATAGTTAAGGTGTAGTTGTCTAAATAAAAAGACTAATTTTCTGATTGCCTGTGATGATTTTAAACAAATAAAACAAATATTTTTACATGAACAACTGCTTTTCTCTTGACTGTACTTACCTGTCAAAAAAGAGTAACGGGATCAGACCGGAATGACAAAGTTAATAGTGGATCAGACAGGAATTAAAATACTATAATAAACAACAGGGGATCAGATCAGGGGATCCGACCGGAATAACTCAGGAATACACAGGAATTTGATATGCGGATAAACATTCTGTAACTAAGTAATGACATCGACAGATCCGTGGTTAAAAATCGTATAGTTTTAGCAAATTATTATAGGTCTGAGGAAACGGCACTATTGTTGATAGCGATATTAACATTGTGTATTCGGAATTGGAATCCGTATCCGCTACTGGTGGGCAATAACAGTCATTAGAAAACATAATAAAATGCATGGATTAGAGCCGCTTTCCACGGTCCACGATTACGCAGACGAGTGCGCAATTTCACGGACTACGGAAAGAAGCTCGTCCGCAACACTGCAGACATGTTTTTAATAGTAAATGTGTTCATGGTCTGCGTCTATGTCCGTGAAACCTCCCACCGTGGAAACCCGGGCTTAATCTAACATCCATGACAGTAGTTACGTATAGTTGGAGTTTGAAGTTTCAGTATTGATTTAACTAACAGAATTTCAATATCGCCAGTACGTTGTAGAGGTCAGATGTCAGTCGTTTCATGGCAAATATCGAAGTTAGATAGATATTACCACGAATAACATCAAAGACTAAAGAATTAGAGATGTTCTAATATACAATGGGCGGCTTTATCGATCTCTTCCCATTGAGACCTTGAGAATGACAGTGATGTCTCATAACAATATCGTACATTAGGCTGGAAACCTGACTCCAACTGAGAAGAAAAGGGCTCAGAGATTAATGCAAGTTATAAATATTTTGTCGTTATATTATTCTACTCAATACAGAAAAGAAATCTGTTAATCAAAGAGTCGCCAGCTATAATTTTATTGTAGATTAATAAACAATAGGAACGCACAGCATAAGATTACAATATTTTGTATAAATATTCATACATACATATTCATACAATACAGTAACGCAAAAGCATTTGAATATAATATGGTGACACCGATAGCTACGCATGAATCATTTTATGGGTTTGCCTTAATTTATATAATAATTTAGTAAACATAAAAATATACTATGTATACTGTTTATTGATGGCACTTGGTGCAACATTAGTGATACATTCCAGATAACACATTTGTACTTCTCCACGATATAATAATATATTATCGTACGTAACCGGTGTCGCCTTGCGGGATTCTCAAAGCCTAAATTGACAAATGTTTAAACATTCCAATCCACATAATGGTATGGTAAAATATCCACATAATGGTAAAATAACGTAATGTTCATAACATTACGTTATTTTACCATTATGTGGATAGTAACAAAATCAAATATACCAGCACTAACTTTTCCCCAAGCCCGACAAATGTGATAGTTTAGACCACATAAATAATGACTATTTTGGTTACCCTATTGAAATTTCAGCTTTCTAAAGCAGTCTTTCCACGGTTAACGATTTTACGGCAACATGGGCGATACAAGTCTCGCACTGTGGTAACCAGGTGCAACGAGGACCGTGAAATGCTAATCATACCGTTTTCTGCTACGCTAAATCAGCTCTTCTTGGCTCGGCCAGACATACAGCTCTACTTCTATCACTTCACCATATTTGGTCATAGCAGAGACGTCAGCATATTTATTAGTCATGTAAAGATAACGATAATGCCAATAGGTATTCTGTTTATTTTTCCGGCACGATAGCTTTTGTTGTTTTATATATTTGGGTCAACAAATTGACTCGCAGGGGTGCAGTCAAATCCCTATACCCGGGGGCTGAACGGTGGCACCGTGGCTCCTACACCTGACGGGGGTCATCTCGAAAGGGTTCGTGTCTGCTGGGGTGTGAGGGTTATGTTGATTACTATCTCTCCTCCGGCAACTAAAGACAAAAAGACGGCGTGCGTTTTATTCCGTTCGAGTCACACATAACCTCTCCAACCGGCTCCGGCGACAAAGGGTGTATCCATGGGGATATTTCGCACGATTAAAACATAAAAAGGGGGATGTAGTTAATAGTGTACCCCTCCCTGTTGGTCTCGACAGATTTTTTTTTCACGCCCCACATAAAGGACGCGGGACTGTAGGCAGAAGTCTAAGGAAATACGTGTTGGTATAAAACATTCCAGGACTTAAATATGTGACAAAGAAATGATTCGTCTAACGGTTAGACGAATCAAGAAACAAGCGGTTAGATTCTAACCGCTTGTTTCTTGATGGAAATGTGTTCCGTCAAGCATACGTAATTCTCATTAAAATACTATTCTGTTCACGCCAATTTGATGGCTCTTGTGAGACAAGCCCCCCGCAAATGTTCGAGACAATAATTAAACGTTCATCTTTGATTTTCGTTTACAAATTCAAAGGTTCGGATCAATAATTACGTTTAAAGGTCAATGAATCATCGGCTACATTAAATTTATTTGTATTACTGCGTCCGATGGATTACTTTCGATGTAGATAAGTATATTAATATAGGAAACAAAGATTGAAACACGTTATGCATATTACTAATTTAAGGTTCGGTGCAAATATGGTAGTTGGCTGTCTAATAAATCAGTTCCTTAAAACGGTTTATTTTTAGAATGACATCATACTATAGCGCCGAAATATCAGATAATCTCATATGGCAAATATACGTGATAAATATCCTTTATAATTGATTCTTATAAAGTTTTCTTTTATAACATATAGGTGGCAGACAAACACACGTCCCACATGATGGAAAGTGGTCACTGTTACCTACGGTTGCCTACCTTGTAGAAACCTTCGAATGCCCTTCCCATTCCACCCCATATTGTAGTTTGTTAGATTTTTTTTCTTCGTGTTGAGTGAATTTATTATTATATAATTGAAATTAATGCATAGAAGGATTAAATATAATACCGTAATCACTACATAGTATAAAACAAAGTCGCTTTTCCTGTACCTATGTATGCTTATTTTAATGCGGTTTTTTTAATAGATAGAGTGATTGAAGAGGAAGGTTTATATGTACAAAAGATCATGCTACAACCAGCTGGTGCGGAGCTAAGTGAAAAATGTTGCAAAAAAGGGGTGAAACAGACGAAGTTGCGCGGGTCAGCTAGTAATAAGAGGATTGAATAATATAATATATAAGGATTCATTGTCATGAGCATGTAAGTAACGATTGTGATCCGTAATGTGTAGTTATGTAGATACTAGATGGATTAGTAAAAGAAATTGACTAATTCATTCGTTTGTGATATTATGGACGAATTATTATTGAATAAACTTGTCCCGAAGTGTAGCTAATAGTATGTATATAAGTGTTTTACAACCGTACAAGTTATTCTTAGTATAGTTATTGTGTAGTAGGAAGATATCCAAACGTATATTATTAGTTCTTGAAACAGCGAAACTAAATTACAGGCTATTTTCGGTAGGACGTTCGTATTTAGACTTAGGTTATTCAGAGCGAAGTTCCTAGCATGATCTGGAAATTCCAACGGCCGACACGTGACCAGGTAAAGCTGAATATATATTTTTTGGCAGAACGCCATACCACACATTCAAGACAAAACGTTAGGTGATCGTACGTAGGGTTAATTTCAGTATCCACGTGGTTTCTAATAAACTTAAGTTTGCTGCGAGAACCTAGTACCTTTAGAAGCAAGATAATTGAAATTTTAAATTAGAACCTGCTATCATTCTCTTTGTTTGTTTATAATAACGCATTCGGTTCCCTCTTTTATTGAAAAACTTACCTACTACTACTTTACTAAGCTGTGGTAAATGTCGTAGGTAACACAATTATAATTTATAAGCACGCACACTAGCTAAGCAAATATTGTATTGTGTTACTGTTTATTTACCCAAATAAAAAAAAGAATAGAATTTAATATGATTTAGGTATTGTTCATCATTATTATCATGCTTGACCGGAGCCGGAGTATGGCACTTGACCTTTTCCATTTGAATTTCGTTATTTTCCGTGAAGCGACTGCGATCCCCTACAATATATTTCACTACGGATATGAACCTACTCCTAACACAAGCCGTTGAGCTTAGCTGGAGGGGTTAGAGGGAATATTAGTAACTTCGGTTTATTCTCTTAAAAATAAAAGAAAATTTGGTTTAGGCGATATCGAGGTACCTACTTCTTCTTCTTTCGTGTCAAAAATCCACCAATGTTTAGTTAGTTTATAGATTAGATTGATAACGTATATGAAGAGATGCATCTCTTTGCAAGGGTGCAGCCAGTTTTCTTAATAATAATTAGCATTCAAACAAGGTCTACTAAAAGTGCACATACATAAAGTATAGAAATAGACCCATTTTGTTCACCCAAAAAGTCAACGAACAAAGTTTCACGCGCCGGGCTTAGATGTCACGGTGATCCGCATACGGTGCAGAATATTTCATCAAGAACCAAGCGGTTCAGTAGTCTTTCCTTTGCCGCACTTTTTCCTACAGTCCCGGGTCCTTTAAGCGAGGTGTAAAAAAGCTTCTGATGAGGCCGTCAAGCTGAGCACCACCATTGTGATACTGTACGTGTTTGCAAGCGTGACCCTCTTTCCTGAGGCTTTATCTTCAGCTTACTATCAAGCAAGGTAAAGTAAAATTTAGGTGTCATGAATAAAAAATAAAAAAAACTTGCACATTTTAGCTTCTACAGTTGCAGCCGTTATCGAGGTGTTGATTGGGGTCATCAATGCATTGCGGTCTAGTATTGCCAGGTTTATTTCTAGCACAAGAATGTGTTGTATAATCTGTACCACATAATGCTTCGATTGTCTCGTGGCATAGTAGCCCGGGCAAATTAATTTAAAAAATGGCCATAGTAGCATAACCCACCCAGACAAACTGCGTGGCGAGCCTATACAGTTGTCGATTAAGCTTATACAAATTGTATAAGAAGTAAAGAATGAGTAAACTTAAAGCGTATTTACATGATCTTTAGGTTTACTTTTGTTTGAAGTATTTGCTGTTGATATCCCGGCTCGCCAGATGCAATTTTAATTACTTTAAGAAATATCTATGAATCTCATTAAGTGAACTATTGTAGTCTTATCACTACATAGTATAAAATAAAGTCGCGTTCTCTGTCCCTATGTCCCTTTGTATGCTTAAATCTTTAAAACTACACAACGGATTTCGATGCGGTTTTTAATAGATAGAGTGATTAAAGAGGAAGGTTTATATGTAAGTATATAACATCATGCTACAACCAACTGGTACAGAGCATAAGTGAAAAATGTTGCAAAAAACGGGGTGACGCAGACGAAGTTGCGCGGGTCAGCTAGTGATAAATAAATTTTCTTTAAACCGAATATTATGTGTAAGTCTTCCTCGGTAGGTGGGGTAATAAATTACACCTCGTTTACTAATCGGTAAAGTTATAATACGATGTAGAACTGGCATTTAGCCAGAAGCCCTACTCTACTATTTCGTATGTGTCCGTATTATCTTTCAGTGATAAAGCAACAATTGATTTTTTTTATTTTATACTCCATAAGGGCCTGGATAATTTGAAACTAAAATAGTATGAAGAGATTCTACTACACAACTTCTAGTCTTGGAAGTTACTTGATAATAGATCTTTGTTAATATGTAGGTTTGCTTACTACTTGCATGAGGTTACTTTATCACTACATAGTATAAAACAGGGTGGCTGCACACTGGGCTAATAAAATATGAAATGCCGTCGACTCGACAGAAGAAGAAGAAGTATAAAACACAGTCGCTTTCTCTGTCAAAAGTGGTTAAAGTGGCCAATCCATAGGCCGTTTGGAACACCAGGGACGTCACACAAAGAATTGATTACATCGGTCTTCTCTTTGACAACACAAAACCTCTTTATTGAGGTTTTGTTTTGAGTTGCCGGCTTTATTTACTCACCACCGGAAACATAACACAAACTTGAAGTAAAATTTCGGCCCATAATCGACAGAACGCGATAATTTCGCCATCAGGCACGAAAATCGATACTCTTATTGACCTAAATAACACAATGAGTCAACCAAAATAATGCGTTTTTCATTCGTAATTAGTACGAGACAGGAGTTTAGGTTATAAAGCAGCTATTCACACGCGTGATGCTTCACTACATAGTATAAAACAAAGTCGCGTTCTCTGTCCCAATTTTTCATGTCCTTATGTCCCTTTGTATGCTTAAATCTTTAAAACCACGCAACGGATTTTAATGCGGCTTTTTTTAATAGACAGAACAGTTTAAGAGGAATGTTTATATGTATATAATATCATGCTACGACTAACAAGTGCCGAGCAGGACAGAAAAACAGGGTGACGCAGACGAAGTTGCGCGGGTCAGCTAATCACAAATAAATTAGTCTAGATCTAAATATTGACTCACCTTTAACTTTGGGTAGAAGTCGGGCAGTCTGTTGGGTTTGAGGTTGAGGGTGTTGCAGATCTCCCGGTGCAGTGCGAGGATCTGTTTCATGGTGCCGGCTGAACAGAAGTGGTCGAACATCTCGGCAGCGAGCGCGCACTCCGGCGGAGTCGGTTCCACGCGCGCTCCCCGGTTCATTTTGAAGGGGCTGTAATACAAAAAATTGAGCTTAGATACATTTTTTTTATTTAGGACACGTTAGGAGAGAGGGTCACCATTACGAACACGTACAGTGTTGACGACAATGCTTGACGGCCTTATCAGATGCTTTTTCACGCTTTGCTTAAAGGACCCGGGACTCTAAGAAGAAGGAAACACGTGAGCTGGTAAGGAATTCAAAGACTTATTGGTACGGCAAGGGAAAGACTCACCGAACCGCTTGGTTCTTGATGGAATATTCCATACCGTAAGCGTGTGACATCTAAGCCACTTGTCTAGGGCCTATTGGAATCGCTCCCGGGAACGCCACTATAACTTGATGTTACTGAGCAATTGCTTTCAGGATGTTGCATATGGTTTAAAAAGTGATTAGCCAGACATACTGACAGATAAGGAAGATAAGGAATCACTAATAAATATATAGATTCTGCTATCTATTAAACGAAAGTGTACGTTGAATCATCTGTAGTGCAATGCGATAAACAAATAGCAAATATGGTCATGTGTGGCGTTGACTCTAGGCTTCAAGTTCTAGTCCAATTAAACTTGTAATCTCATTGTTATGATTCATGATTATGTACGTTACCTAAAAACAGAATATCACTCAGTAAATAACAGGGGTAACTCGTTAAACTTGAGTTAAATCTACATCGATACATGCTAGAAATAAATTACAAGTTGTTTTCCCCTCTACTATTTATGTTTTTACTCTAAGCCTGAGACCAAAGTATACCGGCTTGATTATGTCAGTACAATACCACACAGTCACACATCATCAGTTGAAATTAGACTGTTAAGTACAGTAAAAAAAAATCTATAGTGATTAACATTCTTAGCGTCATTTCTTTAATCAAGATAACTTATCGCGTTCTCCGCTAGTTAACAAAGACATTGATTAATAAATCATCGGTTAATCCGTCAGGAGACGTATTTACGTGATGTCTCCACCTGTGAAGGTCACGTCATTTTCGTACAGATTCGAAAAAGTGAATGATTTAATACCGTTAGTTAATACATCGACAGAAGAGTCATTCAACACGTTTAACATTCGTCATTCTCGACCTTGACCATGACTTCATAATATTTTATGATGCAGCATTGAAAATAAAATCAATAAAGCGACGTTCGATTGTGTTGCATGAAATTGTTCAATCGCAATGAATGGAAGATATTTGTGTTGGTTTTCGTGAAAATAAATGGCGATAAGAAACATTTTCTTGTTATCATCTTATCGTAGTATATCTGGAATTGTTTGGTGAAGTCTGACCTAAAATGGAGATATGTACAAATTCAAAAGAGTATATTATGTTTTTGTCTAACTGTATGTAGCATTACTAGCTTGTTGATTAGCAGGCGCAAAGACTAGCAGATAATTTTTTCTTGAGGTTCTAAAGTCTGGTTACCAAGGTGCAAAGAAACACAGGCGGTATTATGTGATTTACGTGTCTGCAGTACTACGGACGAGTTTCTTTCCTACGTATCAATTCGTGGATTGTGGATAGCTGTCCTTTCGTATCGGTGGACACCCTAACAAATAGAATAAAAACACTCAACATTCTCTCGAACTCAGGTGAGGTAAGCTTTCTAGTCTAAGATGCGACTGAACTTCTATATTTTCCGTGAAACCACTGCCATCGGACCTCTACAACCAAATTGGCGATATCAAAGTTCTGTCTTTAGGCAAGTCGGACTTTCGAGGGCTCCAATTATCCGTAACGAAGTCCATAGATGTTCGTATGGCTACCGGGACAAACGGCTTAACGTGCGACGACCAGACCAGTGCAAATAGCCATATTCATGCATACAAATATTTGCACTGACCGGGTAATGAAACCCCGTCTCCTGCGATGCAGTCGCGTTCACTACTGCCACGCCACAGAAGCTGCATAAAGACACTAATAGGGTCTACGGTTGCGGTTGTTCAGTTTGCTGTTAAATAATGTTATTTCAAAGACAAACTTAACTCAAAAGTTAGCACTCGTACTATTTTCAATTTTAGTTTTTTGTTTTACAGGATATTCCAATTTTTTTTATAATAAACCTTGATATAGTAATGAACTTGTATTGGTAAAACAAATTACGCCACATCTACTAAAATGGTTTAGTAGATGTGGCCCAATGGCCCAATGGCGTATCCCAATGTGTGCCAATATCCAATATTCAATTCTAAATTCGATTATTCGTACCGCATGAACCCTAGATCATTTCATACGTGTTAATTCTTCAACAGACTATTTTTATAGCTTGGCATCTACTTCGTGTTTCTTACAAAACATGTAGGTTTACTCATCCTGAAAAACATCTGTTTAAGAACTTAGTCAGCATCGTCGTGAGTAGTCAGCACTAATATAATATATTACACATTGAAGCTCAATGGTAGACAGCATCAAATGCAGACGCCCAATTTTCAGATATTAGAATTTTTTAAATATTTTTGATGATATTTTTAGTTTTAAATTCATAGGCCATGGTAGCCACTTTCCATTGGGTGGGCCGTGTGCTTATCTGCCACATAAGTGCTATAGAGAAGGCAATGTTTTTATTTACTTTAGATGCCGACTATCCGTTGAAAGTTTATGTGATTGTATTCAAATAACGTCTGTTTAGCATCACCTTATTTCCTGAGTGATACAGGATTGTTTGTTACCCCTATTCCACATATCCCTACTGACATTTATCCCCACTGGTAGGAATACTTGGTCTTTTTTTCCGATTATAGCTACTGGTAGGGATATAGGGAATCGATTTCTCCATATATCGCCACCGATTTGCACTGGTTAGTTTAGTTAGTTAGTTTTCGGAGGCTAGTTTGGTTTCAACCATTTTGATTTTTATTAAATGCCCTACAAGTTAACCACGTTTTTGTCATAGCTTTTTATTTTAAAAATGTTACTTCGTATGACAATGACTGATGTAAGAAACCCACGTTTAAAAATAATATTTTTTCACTACATAGTATAAAACAAAGTCGCGTTCTCTGTCCCTATGTCCCTATGTATGCTAAAATCTTTAAAACTACGCAACGGATTTTGATGCGGGATTTTTTTAATAGATAGGATGGTTAAAGAGGAAGGTTTATATGTATATAACATCATGCTACGACCAACAGGTGCGGAGCAGGGATGAAAAGTGTTGCAAAATCGGGGTGACGCAGACGAAGTTGCGCGGGTCAGCTAGGTTTTAAATAAATGTTTTTATATAAAATTACGGTTAACCGAAGTCTACACCTGAACTGGCGATCGAACCGTGGTCTATTTGTACTCGTATTTGTAACGAGTTGGCGAGTGAGCACGCTCTATAATTAATTATTACACCAATAGTGCAAAGTGCAGTTCTAAAAGACCACCAGCGATCATTCACATAACCAACAATTCGCGCCAATTCCCTGCATATGAGATACTTCAAGGAGATAGTTTGTTTTTTTTTTCGCAATAGATACAAAAATTACTGAACGAATTTTGATGTTTTTTTTTTGTATGAAACGTTGGTTTGGTAGAAGCAGAAGTATGACAATTTTGCGATAATCGACATCATGCTAAGGGAGCCGAAGGGATAGTTTTAAGTTATAGTTAATAAAACTAATATTATAAAGAAGTAAAGTTTGTGTGTTTGTATATTTGATAAATTGTAAGGCGTAATCTCATGATCTACTGAACCGATGTTAAAAATTCTTTCACCAATAGAAAGCCACATTATTGCTGAGTGTCATAGGCTATATTGCACTGCGCGATAATCGACTCCATGCGGGCGGAGCCGCGGGCCTAAAAATGTATGTATTAGTTAGTCGTAACGTAAGTACCTAACAATGTTGTGCAATAGACACATTCCATTATTGTGAAATGATTTAAAAGGAAAATGAATTATTTTATAATGATAACGATAAAATGACCTGTTATTTTTGGCACATTAGGTACAACAAAAAGCCTCGCTTACATAACCTTGGAGTTAATATGAAGAAATACCTATTATTTTCTTGATATGTAGTATAATATTATAATACTATCACCTACTAAGTAATCTACGACCAAACACGTTTGTTTAAACAGAATCAATTCAGTAGATAGGTACTAGAAAATTTCCAGATTATAGCTTTCCCGAAAGACAATGATGGTATATGCTTAAATCTTTAAAACTTGGCAACGGATTTCAATGCGGTTTTTTAATAGATTGATTTAAGAGGAAGGTTTATATGTATATAATATCATGCTACAACCAACTGGTGTTGAGGAGAAGACAAAAATGTTGCAAAAACGGGGTGACGCAGACGTAGTTGCGTGGGTCAGCTATAATAATAAATCATTTTCAATATTGCAAGGATAAGACTTAGGTACACTTCATTTCTAATGAATCTATGTGAAAGACTGATGGTATGTGTCCTAGGAGTATCCCTGTATGACAGTCTTTAGTCATTCCAGTCTCTTCACATGTGGCATCAGTATGTACCTTGCGGAGTATGAAATAATACATATATTATGTACCTACTTCATCCCTGTAGATAGATATAGATGCAATAGTATTTTAGAAGTACAAAGTAAAAATCTGCACCTAAAGCCTGAAACACAAGATTAACTAGTTCAGGCACAGGAACCTACTTATATGAAATTAACTACGTACTAAACATAATAAATGTTGTGTGTTCTATGTGTGTGCTAATATATGTGTGACAGGGTGTATTTTTGTGCGGTCCTAAGTGTGAAGATGAATTCCCTGTCTGAAGTTCCTTTCATATCGCGCAGTGCGTACCGTTACTGGTCGAAATTTGTGAGGAAGATTTACTTGCCGAGCAGTGCACAGTGTGTTATAGAAGCCGATTTGCGGTCATCTCCGTTTTATAAACTCTTCGTATAGAGAAATTTAAGACAAACTACTTAAAAAAACTTTCGTTGATGTATGTCTCATACTTTTTGAGAAATTAAAAAAATCGAGAAAAATCCATAGAAATCAGAAAAACTTTATAGCTGTTTTCCTTATGATTTTTAACCACAAATGGTTTATAAACATGATGTATGTTGACCTAAAGAACAAATGTACATATAAATAATTGATGATTGGAGTACTAAAAAAAAGAAAAAAATTATTTTCTTTGATAACTTAAAAAATTTTTTTTTCGAAAACTATTGCGTTGTAGTATTTGTTTCAAATTGAATTATATGTATAATGTTAATATGTATTGCCACAAAAAAAACCAGACGCGAAACACACGCGTTTCGTAAAATATGATTTTTTAAAAATTTTGCTTAGGGTTCGTTTAGGTTCATAATGTCCAAATCCCAAAATGTCCAGAGGGTGCAAAACGTCCATATCCCGGAATGTCCATGTCCCAAAATGTCCAAATCCCAAAATGTCCAAATCCCATAATGTCCAAATCCCATAATGTCCACGTCCCAGAATGACCATATCCCAGAGTGTCCATATCCCAAAATGTCCAAATCCCAGAATGTCCAAATCTATATGTATGGTGGATAAAAAGAAACTACTTTTGCCAGTCATAGAATTATTATATTTACTAAACAAAAAGAAAATTTTTTTTTTTTTGCACCCTCTGGACATTTTGGGATTTGGACATTATGAACCTAAACGTTAGGGTTGTCAAAAATTAAGTTATTGTTTGAAATGTACCATTTATGATCCGCAAAGTTCTTACTGATGACTCATAATTGACGTTATAGGTAAATATTATGTACTCAAAGAATCAAAGAATCAATTTCATTTATTCAGTTTAGGCACATAAAGAGCACTTATGAATGTCAAAGTTTTACAATTATTATGTACCACCTACATTTGTCAAAAATATTATAATTTATAATAAATAAGATACTTGGTACATAAATCATTAGAAAATGATTCTTTCGCTGGTTCGGTAGTTAAATCTCCTGAGAAGAGACCAGCAAGAAACTCAGGTAGATTATCGTTATTCTTCATTTTCTTTTTAATATTTAGTTTGTTTATTTATAATAACTGGGTGCAAGAGCAAGAGATTATTATGACCACGCATTTTTATCATCAAGATATTCGTCTACTTTATAATAGCTTTTTTTAATTAAAAATCTTTTCACTTCTATTTTAAACTTATCAAGTGGCAGGTCAGCCAAATCCTGAGGAATTTTATTATATATTTTTATACATTTGCCCACAAACGAATTACGGCCTTTATGAAGCCTTAGTTTTGGTATCGCAAGTTTATTTTTATTCCGCGTATTTAAGTTGTGAACGTCCGATTTTTTTTGGAAGAGGTCTAGGTTCTTCCTTACATATAAGGCGTTGTCGTAAATATATTGTGAGGCAACTGTTAAAATATTAATTTCTTTAAACAGTTCTTTCAGCGAGTCACGGGGTCCGAGGCAATAGATTGCTGGTATAGCTCATCGTAATAGGTCATACTTATTGTGATTCTCACGGCAAAAGATATATGCTTCTTGGCACTTTTTCTTCTATGAAGGTCATCGTGTGGTATTGGGAATAATATAATAATAACAATAATAATAATAATATAATTTGCCAACATTTTGGGCATCAAGGAATGGCTAGTCGAGGACCTACATACTATTCTAGTGGCACTATCAAGTGGTATGGAAATAGATTCTAAAAAGTTTAAAGTATTTTGCTATGATCTCGCCACTAGATACGTGGAGCACTATAAGTGGTTTTATATGTCAGTCATAAAATACTGATACATGGTGCAAACATTATAGAATCGATTTCCTTGCCGATTGGTATGCTTTTAGAACAAGCCGGTGAATCGAGAAATAAGTTTTGGCGTTATGATCGCGAGCATCACACGCGAAAATTAAATCGCCAAACTACTATTCTCGATTTGTTTCACCGAGCTTTGGAATCCTCAGATCCACTCATAACAACCATGTCCTTTGATTTGCGAAAGAATAAAAATAAACGCACAGCCCTACCCCTGTTAAAACACTCGACAGAAAATGTTACGCTTCATAGATTTGATGAGACGCTTTCTTTGTCATCAGAAGAAGTATTAATTTACTCTGATGAGGAGTCCTAAAAATAAAAAACAAAAAACTTATTATTAGTCTTTATTTAATTTTGAGATTATTTACCACGTCAACATGGGAGTTGGCGCAATAATCTACATAAACCTCTCTCCTTCCTTAATCTCTTCTCAACCTTAATCTCCTAAAAACTTTGATTTTAATATATTTGTAATTAATTAAATATTGACAACCCTATTTCCATAGAAATTTCTAAAAAACTTAGAAACGCTTTTTCTCCTTTAACGTGCGTTTGTAGTTTGTGAAATTTTAGGATATTGTAGACGACAATATTGTGCATAGTAATAACCAAAAATAAAATGCTACAACGCTAATGTACAATTATCAAAAATATAATTGTGAAAAACAGAAAATATTTAATATTTCTCAGACTACTAAAGCTAATGTCTTCTATTTTTTAATATAAATATACAGCATACAGTTGCACTACTCTGAGTACTAAAAAAGTGTAATGGGGTCATAATTTTCCCAATAAAAATAAATAAAGATTTTCTTAAGGTCATTGACCTCTCATAGAAAAATTAATATCTCTAAAACTAGAGAAGATAATCGTATCGGGATTTCTGTAAATTTTTCACCACGATGATGCCCATCAAATAGACATATAAACCACACATGACCGCAAGTCGGCTTCTATAACACACTGTGCAGTGCGATGATGGAACTAGCTAAGGGTATCATATTAAATAATTCATCTGAGTACTATTGTATAAGTGTTAAGACACTCGCCGCTAGGCCGGGAGAGCGTATTTTTAAGTTTAACTTTTAAGTGTTTCATTCTATTAAAGCCCTAAGTTATATACCATACTTTTATTTTGATACTCCAATCATTTTGATACACTGGATAGAACTGAACATTTTGACACTCCGGACCTTTTGATACATGGGACCTAGTGGACCGAAAGGAGGCAAAGAACTTCCTGACCCTGAGAGGTCGGAACAGAAAGAGTCGCTTCAGAATCACCAGTGTAAACCCTAATTCTTCTCTAAGTATGACATTAAATACAATTTACAAACAAAGAGTCACTCCACATAATGTCAATAAAGATAACGGTGACACAACTGGGCATTATAATACCCTTGACTGCTCAGTACCTCAAACCACAATGTCCTATTTAGGTTAAAGGTTCACGACTCAACCGGATACAGTAATTTAAATAATAGTTCTGGAGAACAGTGCCCGTTATGGCCTGCATATAAGATCACTTGTACGCTTACGATTATCTGCAATACAGTGCAACGAACTTGTTGACACCGGCAACAAGGGACGCTGCATATTTATGATGCTTACTGATATTATAATGAAATAACTGCGTCTTGTAGTTTTACCTGCAGTTTACTTCACTATGTGAGGCTGTTCTTGTGATAAGGGAACGTCATTATTCATGTTTTTTTTTTAGTTTTAAGGTTTGTTTAAAGTCGTTCTTACATTAGGCGAAGAAAACTGCCGTTTCCTCAATTACAATTCTATCAAACCCGCGAATTCCGCCATCTTGCATATAATTTATGATTTTTGCTGCTTTTATGTAATAATATTTAGGTCAAAATTCGTTAAGTCGATTTTTTTTTCAAAATACAATTAAGCTTAAGACCGCGGTAGCCTAGTGGTATGGGTAAAGGACACTTTATTATTATCACTTATTTGAACACTTTGTTTGTGTTTATTATTGTTATGAGATTATATATTTAAGTACACACTATAATGTCTACGGTTGCGTGGTTCCCGGCAAAGTATAATTTGGGTCACTCTATCTCCCCCTATGCGGTGTCGTACAATGCCATTTCGGGATAGGGCTGTTTAACATCAGAATATTTTGTGAATCTGTCCTTATGTGTTTATGTCATTATGCGCCAAATCCAATTAGACACACCCCACACCTTCATGGCTTGAGTCAACAAAAGCGTCTGGAATTCCGTATTACGTGGGTCCGAATACAATGATTGGTACATCGGAGGAAAACAGGTGTGAGCGCATAAAGTAATGGTAGAAAGTAGGCCGGGCGTCACAAATCCAAGTTACACAAATCTCTGGAACCTACATCAATTAATGAATTTGATTTGATTCGAGGGTTCCATCTTTGACCCCGGGGTCACCTTCCTACGTTATCTTTTGCCTTCTTTTACCATCTGATCTCCATTTCAAGAGATAAGTCGGCGTCAGAACCTGTAAGCAGGTGGTAAATCTTGCAGATGACTCTTGTCTTGGCTCTGAAGTCTTGGCGGGGCTCCATAGATGTCACAGGTCAAAAAATATCCCTACATTTTTCAGTTACACCGCAGTCGGATAATACTGTTAAATAAATTCGTTGAGGCTAGAGAAATTAGTTAAAATCGTATGATTATGCAAAGGCAGTGTCTGTGCAATAATTAATCGTATAATGTGCGCCGACCGTTACGTATGGACTTATTAGATAGACGAAACGCGTACAGAATTAAACCTTATACATAAAGCGATAGATTATATTTTGTATCGTCTATAGTATACAGTGCAATATGGTCTTGGCTCACAAAAACTGCTAATTAAAGTTTTTCAAGTACAATTAACATATTATACACATATTTTACTAAGTAGATTTTAGGAAAGTAATATCGTCGAAGAAATGAAATTTCTAAATGAAACTATTTGAAGCAAAATCGTCAAATTTACGGTACGATAAATATACAAGAGATGCGGAATTAATGTGGCATGATGGCTATGATAGATAGATAGATAGATAGGTACCTGATTTACACAAAAAGACCTTATCATATCAAAGTGTAAAGACAATCACTCAGAGAAATGATAAGTTTAGAAACTAAAAGCCCGACTATTAGGTACTTCAAAATTAAATAATATTGAACTAGAAAATATAAAACTTTAAACTTATTTTTTAATTTGTAACAGCTAATAATTTAATTATATAAAAATGAATCGCGAAATGTTGGTAAGTGCGTAACTCGAAGACGGCTGGACCAATTCGAGTAATTCTTTTTTTTTATTTGTTCCTTGAACTCTACGGAAGGTTTTTATGGAGAGCGGGAACGGGATCAGAAGTCTAAACAGCGGGAACGGGATCAAAAGTTTACGCGGGTGGGGCCGCTAGCAACAGCTAGTAATTTATATTTTAGAATGTGCTAATTAAGCTCTATGATTTGACACCATATACGTCATATTCATTAGAATTTTTTTTTTAATATAGTACTTTATAACTGCTAAAGGGCACCACATTAGATTTAGTGACACGTCATAAAGCCTATGTTCCTAATTTAACCACTGGAGCATAACCAGTGGACCAAGAAGCTTCTAAGGATATCTCATTTGTCGAATTCTGATAACTCGTTGAGGTATTATGAAGGAATAGAATATAAACCTACATAGTTACACATATAACCAATCAAAATCATAACCCTCAGCTTCGCCGTAATTGGATAAAAAGTAGTGTGTGCGTAACGCCACGCTAGGTGTAAATAATACGGATTAAATCTCAATAGAATTAGTTCAAAAGTAGTTTTACTTCAATTCAAAATTCTACCGCGGTAGCCTAGTGGTATGGGTAATGGACTGCAGAGACGAGGTCTCGAGTTCGATCCCAGCTGTTACGATGGCACACACCAATGACTTTTCGATGCTTTTCGAAGTTATGTGTGTATTTATCGCAGGTTTATAAGTGCCCGGTTAATGGCAATAGGCTCGTCACCTATTACATTGGGACCTAAACATAAACTGGCGAAATGTGGGTGCTAGCACCTCTGCCTACCCCTTCGGGGATATAGGCGTGAGTTTATGTTTATGTTTATGTTAAAATTCTCACGGAATGAAGATACCTCATTTTTCGATGAAAATTCTTCATCAGCACTACTCAAGTTAAAGTATTCTTGGTAACGAATTATGTAGTTTCCGAATTGACCTGTTTACTGTCTATCTTCCTTTATATCTTTTTGCACCTAGCTATTGTACCGGCATGTATATTTAGCAATGTACTACATGTTAAAACTTCTAATCGGCTATTTTGTATTGTACTGTTTCTACACAGTTTTCTAGTTGTAAGTTTTTCTGAAAGAATAAAATAAAAGAAAATATTGATCACTACATGGTTAAATTAAAGTCGCGTTCTCTGTTCCTATGTCCCTTTGTACGCTACAATCTTTTTAAACTACTCAACGGATTTAAGAGGGGGTTTTTTAATAGATAGAATGGTTAAAGAAGAAGGTTTATATGTATATAACATCATGCTACGACTAACAAGTGCGGAGCAGGAATGAAAAATGTTGCAAAAACAGGGTGACGCAGACGAAGTTGCGCGGGTCAGCTAGTAATAGATATTTCTTCAACGCTATGTGGGCCCACAATAAAATTTGCCCCTTTTTGAGCAAATTCGACTAATCTAAAATATTCGCGAATAAAGAGTGAGAGAAAGAGAAAGAAATAATTGAGCGATGAGTATGATATGATGCATTGAAGTTCCAAATAGACAGCATGAGTCTTCTTTAACGAAGATGTATCAGGTGACTGAATAAACATCGACATCAATCAATGTGATTTATTAAAACGCATAAATTAGTTTTATTAACATCCATACAGTACGCCAGTAGCGGAAGGCCCATCACACAGTTCTTATCGGCTTTCCCTTTCAGATTTATTACATAATTAACGATGGTCATCTTTATATAAGTGCGGTAATGAGTTTTTTTAGTTTAGGAAAACATTTTTGTTTACTAATTAGCGTAGTTAATATTTATAAATATTATACAAATGGCTGTTGCACTCATCACCGTCTCTGTGGTATACCTACTGAGATTTTGTTAAGTTTTCAGATGTTGCCAATTTTCTTCTTATTTTTAGGTTATTCGTAAGAACAGTCTTCAAAGTATGAATTACTAGCTGACCCGCGCAACTTCGTCTGCGTTACCCCGTTTTTGCAACATTTTTCATTCCTGCTCCGTACTGTTGGTCGTAGTGTGATGTTATATACATATAAATCTTCCTCTTTAACCATTCTATCTATTAAAACAAACCGCATTAAAATCCGTTGCGTAGTTTTAAAGATTTAAGCATACAAAGGGATATAGGGACAGAGAACGCAACTTTATTTTACACTATGTAGTGATGTAGATGAAAATGATGAAAACAGCAAAGCTGTCTCCAAAATGGCGATAAGAGGAATAAGGACAATTAGGATTCATTAGATTGTTTTTATTGTGATATAGAATTTCCCTTTTGAATGGTGACATCAATCACCACTCACCAGGCGTTTAAAACCACTTAGACAGACAGTAACTACAGGGCGGACCCTATACTTGCAATTTAATGATATGCCACTAAAAGTAAAAGCCGGTGCGGAGAAAGCGCATAAATAATATTAGATATTACCGACCGAGTGAATTCAAAAGAGTTGGCAACACTAGGCAGTCATGCTGCTAATCGCTGCTAATCGATATAGCACTGAGTCTACACAGGCGATTTCTAGAAAAACTGGGAATTAAGGGATTTGAATTTGTAGCAAAAGTCCTTCTGTATTTACTTTAGTAACACTCCTTTCACTTTTATGTCAAGCAAAAACGTATCTGTCAATAGAACAATCGAAATTTATTCCCTTCCGACGCATTGTACCAGAACCGCAAAATACCTTTTACGCGGATGACCAGAATCACATTTCGCGAATTACCAGACACGCATCTGACCTGATACGCATATTACCAGATTTTGTTTCGCAAATTACCAGATACGCATATAAACAGATTTATTCTATATCGATTTTGAGAATCCAACATTTTGAGAATCAACATTTAGAGAATTCAACATTTTAAGAATTCAACATTCTGAGAGTTCAACATTATGTGCCGGAAGGATCGAAAACATCGTCTTATGTTCTCTCGCCTGTAAATCACTACATAGTATAAAATAAAGTCGCGTTCTCTGTCCCTTTGTATGATTAAATCTTTAAAACTACGCAACGGAATTTGATGCGGTTTTTTAAATAGATAGAATGGTTAAAGAGAAAGGTTTATATGTATATAACATCATGCTACGATCAACAGGTGCGGTGCGGTGCGATCAGCAGGAATGAAAAATGTTGCAAAAACGGGGTGACGCAGACGAGGTTACGCGGGTCAGCTTAGTATAATAATAATTGAATTATAGGTGCTTATCAACTTTTTGGTTATGGTACTAAGGGGTGACAGTTAAGACATCTTTTTATTCAGCAGAAGCAGCAGCAAACGCCTGGCTCTAAAAATAGTCCAGGGTCAGCTAAAATACGAGGGAAATGTTTTACTAAATAACCTTAAACCCGTGATTGACATTCCAGTAATTAAAAGGCGTTTCCGAAGATTCCACCCCCTAAGACCGGAATAAAGAGGGGCCCTTTGTGGAGACACAATTGAGACAAATTAGTGCCAGTGTATGATTTCAGATTGACATGTTAATTTACATATTTCCTCTTAAATACTTCGGAATATTTATGAATGTTTGTTGATTTTATTGAGCAAACGATATTTCGGCGCCGTTGCAAGCGCCATGTTCATGGTGGTGTACTGACGACCACTAAGCTAGTTTTTATTGTGGCCGAGGTAGTGATTGTGCGGCTAAGCACGTAAATAATAACCCTTGTGATTTACACTGCATAGCAAGGAATCGGGTTAAACAAAAAAAGCAAGTTTATTTAGCTGCTACATTTTCGGTTATGCATTTATTTTCGGCATACCCTTTTTAGCGGTATATATATAAAGCTAGCCCCCTATTGCGTGGAACCGTAAATCACCGTTGGCGAGATGTGGGTGTTAATTACACGTCTTCCTACCCCTTCAGGGATTACGGGCGCGAGCATATGTATGTATTGTTGCTGTTTTTTATAGAAAATTATACAAACAAAAATGATAAATCACATTCTATTTTGATGCGTAACAAACGTGTTCTGTTACACTATATAAACGCGATAATATGCAAGAGTAAGTAGTAGAGTAACGATAATACCACTTGGCGCATTTAGTTCCGGATGCGGGCTGAGTCAGCACGGTGCGGACATCTAAATATGGTGTCGCGACTCAGCGCAGGTGTCGTTACGATCTGTAAATGGATTGGGCGGGCTTTGGGTGTATCGGAATCATATCGAATGGCATTAGTTATAACTTCGTGATACCGGTGTGGCCACAAGGCCCGTATTCCAGAACAACGCTCAGTTGAATCGCTATTTTTTTGAAATTTCGATAGGAAAACGTGAAAGATTCGACGGAATTCGAACCCGCGATTTTTCCCTTACAGGGGGACGCTCAGACTCTTATATAAATTTGATTTGAACAATCAACATACTAATGGCTTTTCAAAATTTTCTGCCTATTTTTTTTATTATCGTGCGCTAAATCCCCTCAGCAGATCGCGCGTGGTGAAAAACTATTGTTTTTCAGAGTTAATACAATAATATTGTCAATGGATTTAAGCATGTTTTTATAAGCTCATGTACTCTTTGGAACAGAATCCATTGAAAGAGTATTTAACAATGTGACAACACAAATGACAAAGAAATCGATAAATATACTTTGCGAGGAAAATTATAGTTTTTATATCGTATACTCTTTTTTTTGGAATAGTTAAAAATAAGCGAAATTTGCAATACATTCTTATCATCCTCTTTCTGTTAATCCTGGTCGCTTCCGAAGCAGACACCTCGAAGTCCGGGGCCTGCTTCTTCCAGTCTGATTGCGTAGCGGCTGAACTTTGATACTTCCCGTGAAGCGACTACCATCTGGCTTTCACAACCCATTGGTATAAGCGATATCGAAGTACCGAAGTTAGAATAGCTGTTGGACTTTTTAAGGTTCCAACTACCCGTAACGACTGCTATAGATGGTTGTATGACGACCGGGACCGACCACTTAACTTACTCTCCGAGGCACGAACAACCAGTACACATAGCCATTCATGCATATAAATATTTACACTGAGTGGGGATCGAACCCACGCGTCCTGGGTCGCATCTGAGACTGTCAACACATGCATATAATATACGTATTCTTAGCAAGTTGCCCTAGAAATGGGTCAGATAAATGTCAGTCAAACCAAAAATACAATAACTAGCAAACAACAAATATCACTGGCGTATTCTGTCACCAGTAAGATAGTGGTGATCCATATATTAAGCATTTATTTTAATAATTCTGATGTTGGCACTTTCCATTGCTTGTAAGAATTAAAAAATATGGGGCGAGTTTGCTTTGGGTTTACCTGACAAAGAACTAAAGTTACTCATATAGCTTCCATAAAAAGTAAGGTGGAAAT
The DNA here is from genome assembly GCA_963691645.1 of Pelosia muscerda. Classification (NCBI taxonomy): domain Eukaryota; kingdom Metazoa; phylum Arthropoda; class Insecta; order Lepidoptera; family Erebidae; genus Pelosia; species Pelosia muscerda. Next base: position 3,115,939 of record OY829098.1, on the reverse strand, counting down.
GCAATGGGCTGGCCCACATCTACCCAAGGAACGAGAGTATGCAGACTGCGAATCGGGAAACGGTAAGTAGACCTGAAGAAGGTTAGCTGGTGTTCTAATAGACTGGACGAAAAGTAAATGATCGGGTACTATAGTGCACATTGTGAGGAGTCATTTGGTTGATATTCTAGAACATTGTGAAGCTTCTTAGCTTTTCCTATTAAAAAGTAATGAAATAGTGACACATATGAGAATCTATTTTGAGAAGCGTATGAATAAACAACAATCGCAATCCCCGAGTGACAAGCTCCGCCCCCATGCTCCCACTGATTGCGAAATATATTGTGTAAATCTACCAAATAAAAAACTTAAAATATTAGGTTAACTATATCTTGTGGATGGTTCGGTCAGCCACGAAACGGAAGTGTGTAAACTATAACAACAACTGTGCCTAGAGGTATTCCAAATGTTTCTAAATAAACATCTTATGCGCCAAAAGTTTATTTTAAGATAGAGAAACAAGGATGTTTAAAAATAATCTACAATCATATAAGTTTCTCTGTTTCATATTTTATTTTTAATGGTATACTTTTGTTTGTTGATGATTTTTTTATACCACTTAGAAAACAGACAAGAACGCAGCCCACCTGATGGTAAGTGATTTTTTTTTACTGTTAAATTATCATACAAAGAATACAAATTATGTCAGCATTCTATAAAGCACAAAGGCTTGTAACTTATTTCCGTGGCCTATGGACGTTTGCAACACCAAGGGCGTTACTTTCTTTCTGACGACAATATATAGAAAAGGGTGGAAGGGTAAGGGAGAAGGTTAAGAGAGTCTTTGGCTGTCAGTGTAGAAGAAAAAGAAGGGTCTCTCGGTCTTTACCACTGACAACACACCGCCGGAAAAACAACACAAGGTTATTATTAGCCGCAGTTACGGTAACGGCTCAATTCGGACGGGAGATACCGTCATGTTAATGATTTTAAAGACTAATAAATAAATTGAGTGAGCTGTCCGTACAAGGTGGGATTAGGTACGTACATTATCTTTATCTGGAACTAATACAACATGTACACAAGTAACATTGCGTGATTCAAAATACATACTGGCCAAGAAAGTAAGTAAAATGCCTCCTTCTAAATTATATACAGACATAGCTTTCACCTTTTATAGACTTTCCAGAGTTCATGTTATAGGTAAGCGCAACCCGCTCTCAGAAACCGTCTATAGAAAACCTATTAGGTACTCCAAGTTAGCCATTTGGCCTATCAGAAAAGTCTCAATAGTTACATTAAAATAAAATTTCTAAATAATGTAACTACTTGAAACAAAAATGTCCAACTAGTTTCATCAATGTAACTAGGTGAAATAGACGGCAGAAACGAGGGATGTGTTAACATTTCGAAAATTGATAAAATAATATTAATAGTATTATCTTATAGAAAAGAATATTATCTTATAGGAAATTTTGATAAGAAGTTCATCTGGAAAGTGACATTGTGGAACCCTAAGTTGTGACGAAGGAAGGTGCAACAGTACTTGCAGTATGATTGAACTGGTAATGAACTAGATAATGAACCTGCTACCTTGCTTAGAAACCCCGAAGAAAGATGCCGAAAGGACTTCAGAACAGTTTTAAAAAGGAGTGAATAATAAGCCACCTGATAAAAAAGGTTGACCTTGGCGAACGTATGTTAGCCGAGGACTCCTTATAGTACCCGCAACTTGCGAGTTATTCGAAAACAATTTCCTAGCTAAATCGTTATTACTCAGATAGCGTGTAAATAGCTACGTATATTATCTTTACATAACCATCTCTACTGTTATGTACTGAATAGTTTTTAATTATAGTGTTACGAAATTTCCTGCTAGGACGCACATTCTTCCGTTCTAACCTTACAATAACGTAGTAGCATTTAAAATAGTTGTTCATGAAGGAAACGCAACATATTTTTTATAGATAATAAGTTAGTAGATTGAGAAATATTCTAAATAATTACATTTGGATTTAAAAAGGCGAGCTTCGATTGTAGTAACCTCTAAGCGACATTGTTGAGCACCATATTGCACAACGTTGCACTATTTCTGCTCCTATATCCCCGAAGAGGTAGGCAGAGGTACTAGCACCCACATTTCGCCAGTTTATGTTTAGGTCCTAATTTAATAGGTGGCGAGCCTATTGCCATTAACCGGGCACTTATAAACCTGCTATAAATACACACATAACTTCGAAAAGCATCTAAAAGTCATTGGTATGTGCATGGTAAACCGGGTATCGAACCCGAGTCCTCGTCTCAGCAGTCCATTACCCATAAAACTAGGCTACCGCGGTTTTTTACTTTACGAACTGGTACCTTAAAGGTAAATTACGTTAATAAAACCATATCATCTAAGATCTAACTTAATTACGATAAAATCGCAAGAATTTGCCTAAAGCAGCGTACATAGGTAGTTAAGGCACGAGTTATGACCCCAAAATGCGCTCCATACGCGCAGTACGTGTTTTTGGGCTGTAATTTAAGGATAGTGCGGAGTCCATCGGTGGTGGACGAACTCAAATTCAATAATCATAGATCTGTCGTTACTCAGGACCGTGCCAATAGATACACATCTTGCACAGAATCGTCTTTTTGCTCTATTATAAAACCAAGACAATTTATTTAAAAAAAACGCCGATTCAACGTACGCATCGCGTATAAGGTACCATCAATACATAACATAATGCCAATCGTGTTTGTATTCAATCGCTACGAACCTCACCCCAACCGCAGGAGCGCACGAAATGATCACCTGTTGCAAACCACATGTGAAGAAGTTACAATATATGCCTGATATAACAAAGTTGAAGAGTTTGGTTGAACGTGTTAGTAATAATATCAGGGACTACTGGCAACTATTAGGTAATCTGTGCTACTGGTTTGAATTGAAATAATATACCTATAGTGTTGAATAGTTCGTTTATCGAGGAAGACCGGCCTTCAACGCTACTACCTAGTGAGTGCAGCAGTCATCATAAATATCCATAAATCCGACAGATTTAGAAAGGGTCAGTAGTTTAGTGGTTAAGAAATCGGATTTACTATTGAGAGGTCCCGTATTTGACTCCTGGCCATTACACTACTGACGTGAACCCATTCCTAACATTAGGCTAAGCTTAGCTGGAGTGGCTAGAGAGGAAATTTCGGTTGCCATTTTTTTTTTAAACTGAACAAAGTACGGGCAGGTACCTACTTTAGGTATAATGGGTGAGGCGGTATTCGAGCTAGTTCTTTAAAAGACTCTCAACTTTGTCGAGAAACCAGAAAAAACAATTAAAAAACACAATCTTGGCGGTTATGGGAGCGAATGCCATCTAACCTCAAATCCCAAGAGTCAAAGCCTGTTTTACCCTCGCCTAAAGGCTTGTGCACCGTAGATCTTAGTTGGAGTCACACACCTATTTTCTTGCAGTAGGTATGTAGGTATATACCTAACACACACTTGACAAAGTGAAGCACTTTATAAGTGCGAGCTATGAATCTCACCCTAACTATCGTTAGACAGTAATTTCCGTTTCCACCTCCGTTCATCGTATAATATCCTCTTGATCCACTTGGATGACACCTTTGTAATGATTAGGCTCCGGAACTACTGGATCGATTTCATTAATTTTTGCACCTATAAAAAGCTACAATATCTAGGAGTAACATAGGTTATATATCATCACGACACCATTCAAGGGAACGAAGCAATAATAATAAATCTCAATGGATCCGGTAGATTTCTATACATTGGCGCTAATATCGTTAACTATTTCCGTTGTCATGACAGCAAGGAGAAGCAGTAGAGAGAGTAAGAGAATCGAGTAGAGTCGTACAACGCGATAAGCGAGATTCACGCGATCGGTGCTACGGGCAATAGCTAGTGTTATATATAAATGTTGAATTTTGTGAACATGTTTGAATGTTTGTTATCCAATTACGCCCTAACGGCTAAACAAATCTGGCTGAAGTTTGGTACAGAAATAGATTATAATGTGGAATAACAAATTTATCCTGGGAATATGTTTCTATGAGTTGCCAGAATGAGATTAAAACTTCTCACACGTGGAGTCGAGAGCATCTGTTAGTCCTAAATAACCAATAAGGTTACCACCTAAATACAATAGTCATAGAAAACAGCTAAAAGTGAAGGAGATAAATAAAGGTAGGACGGGGCCCATTCAAATTTTACCAATCAAATCTTCTCAAGGGGCCCCGACTGTGAGTATTGCATGAAATTTAAATTACTGGGCTTGTTTCTTTTTTTTCAGTTTTTATTTAAGTTAACTTTTTCACGTGATTTTTTAAAAATTAGTTTTTACGCAGTCGGGCTTTTGTTTTTCTTTAATTTTTTTTTCAAGAATATTTGCAACGGAAATTACTAATATTCTCTTTAAGCCCTCCAACAAAGCTCAACGGCTTGGGATAGGAGTAGATCCACATCGGTAGTGTAAAGGATTCGAACCCGGGAACTCTCGATCATAACGCCGACTCCTTAACCATTAAGCTACTGACAATTTTTTATTACGTTACATCATTTAGAACTACATTTTTTAGAAAACATTTACATGAACTTTTCGCCCTCAAACTTCTAATTCATCAATATTTGTTTTAAACTAGACAATGAAAGTTTTTTAATTCAGTTCAATAGTTTATTTGCTTCGAATATATTTACAGAGATCCCAGACATTGTCGTGTCGACGTAAACAGACATAAATTCTCATCACATTCAGAACTAAATGTGTACAATACCTATACCTAGCAGTATTTTCACTAGTCAAGTGTGGGCGCGGCTCAAGGTCAATGGTGTATACATAGGCCCGGTTCGATCCCGAGGCCATTCTAACGCGAATTCATGAAAATCGCCTATCGGTATGTTAGATACCGCCATTAACTATATTTTTTGAATTGGAATTCAGATCCCTTTTCCGCTGTTGTTATTTTTATTTATCTTGTTATACAAACATTGACCGCACAATCATCATCATGTACACGTGTTTGCCTGATTGGAACCAAGGCCAATGTGAACAATCCCATCCATCCGCAAAGAAGGCGAAAAAGAATTATCCAAATTGGTGCAGGCATTCGGAAATTATTATCATTATTATTATTTAATCAGGCAGGCAGTTGCTAGAACTGATAGTTGCCTGTATCCAGTTTCTAAAACTAGTTTTCTTTCCTTTTGTACAAGTGTGTATCCAGCCTGTTCTTAAATTTGATGGTTTGTGCTGAAATGACGTCATCGGGCAGCTTATTCCAGTCTCGAACCACTCTGTTACTGAAGAAGTACTTGTGGGGGTTATTGTTGGATAGTCTGGTGCAGAGTTTAAGGTGGTGACCCCTCAGCCTGGGGGTGGAGCCGCCGGTCACCCTAGCAGAAGCAGGCCACGACCCCATACCCAGGGGCTAGATGGGGACACCATGGTCCCCACTTTGGGGGAAGAGGGTCATCTCAACAGAGATGTCCCCGGGTCTGCCGGGGTGCGAGAGATATGTCTTGTATAATCTCACCTCCGGCAATCAAGGACGGCGTGCGTTTTGGTCGGTTCGAGTCCGAAATAATCACCTCCATCGGTTTTGTGGAGGTGGTATCCGTGATTTTGCGCACGATAAAAAAAATACAAAAAAGCCTATCATTGGTGTTAAACACAAGGATTTTGTCGAGATCGGGCACATCGTAATGTCCGTGCAAGATCTATGTTTCGTTCCGATCACCACGTTCACGACGTTCCTTCAGGGATGTTAACTTTAACAGTTGTAGTAGTTCTTCGTATGGTCTTCCCTTAAGTTACCCAGGATTTTTTGTAAAACTGCGTTGCACCTTCTTCAGCAGTTGTATATCCTTGAGAAAGTACGGGCTCCAGGCTTGAAAAGCGAGCGAGAGATATGTCTTGTATAATCTCACCTCCGGCAATCGAGGACCCATGGACGGCGTGCGTTTTGGTCAGTTCGAGTCCGACATAATACCACCTCCACCAAAACCGATGGAGGTGACATCGGTTTTGATGGAGGTGGTATCCGTGGGGATTTTGCGCACGATAAAATAGGCTTGAAAAGCGAATTCTAAGATTGGTCTTATTATACGTCTTATAAATCTTCAGCATCATGTCATGTTGTGTATGTTATACGCGTAAATACAATTTATTAAATATATAAAATAATATTGCCTGTGTGGTGGTCTAGCCGTGCTACACCTAGCTATATTAGTGACCCACCTGTGGGACTTCTATCACGCGACAAGTTAACCTGTTACTTGTAATCAACTTAGAATAAAGCATTATAGGGATGAATATACACGAGGAGTAATTACTTAGATGTTCAAAGTAATTAGTTTGAGTGGTTAGTGTATCAAAGCTTCAATAGTTTTGTTTATTGTGGCAGGCAGCTCCACCCGTCACCTTCAGGCCCACGCTCATGGAGGACGGAGGTCATTATGTGACCTACGATACCCGAGTTGCTTCCGCTCAAAGATTCAATAGTGTGAACACTAGTATTTACAGGGTGTAACATAACACCCCGTGTAGTATACTACACACCTGATAATGGAAAGAACCGCGGTAGCCTAGTGGTAGGGTAATGGACTGCTGAGACGAGGTCTCGAGTTCGATCCCAGGTTTACCATGGCACACACCAATGACTTATTCAATTGTAATTATTTCTTTTATACCATTTAGGTGGAAGACAAGAACACGGCCCACCTGTTCACCATGGCCTATGGACGTTTGCAATATCAAGATTGTTACACTCGTGCTGCTTACCATGTCGAAACCTTCTAATACCCTTCTTGAACCACACCAATATTGTAGTCGCTTGGAAAAATCCCAGTAGGAAGTTCCTTCCACAGCTTAAGCGTGCGCGGAACGAAAATTTAGTTTGATCAAGATAGAAATAAGATAAACTTAATTTGATACATAAAGACTGCCCATACCTTAAAGTTTGATCAAGTCGAAGTACGCACACCGGAGTCGCCCATTACTGGCATCCGTATTAACATTTGCCTCATAAATATGTTTCTTTAGTATTCCTTTTCGTCTATACACACAAGTCTGTGCACATTAAACATACAAATTCGAAGGTGTATCTTGTCTAAGTGTTGTCTGTCTAATAATTGTCTGTCGAAGGAATGACTTGTCGATCTACGTGTTTTCGAAGTTCACTACATGTTGAAGTATTGTACTGTCGAAATTCAGTCCGCAAATCAAATCGCGTAGGTGGATTACCTTAAACCAAGACTACCACGTATGATTTTAAAATAATGTAATTTAGTAGACCGACACATAAACCGTACAACGTATGAAACTCAATACATCTGAGACTTCTCAAGTTTTGACTGAAACACATTCACTTGCTAACTAAAGTAAGGCCGACTGCGCACTAGGCAACTGTGACCACGAGTATAGAATTTGGATCAGACCAAGAAAAGACCAAAGATTTTAAATATGATTGATATAATTGTAATAAAATAATTTTGTCAATTGAATATCATAAACGATGAGCGTATACATTAGAAATCAGATTAGCACTACATTGTATAAAACAAAGTCGCCTTCTCTGTTCCTAATATGTTCTTATGTACCTTTCTATGCTTAAATCTTTAAAAGTACGTAAACGATTTTGATGCCGTTTTTTTAATAGATAGAGTGATTGAAGAGTAAGGTTTATATGTGTATAACATCATGGTACAACTAACTGGTGCGCAGCAGAAGTGAAAAATGATGCAAAAACGGGGTGACGCAGACGAAGTTGAGGGGGTCAGCTAGTTATTAATAAGATTTATAATAAATAGATACGGTTTATTACTAAATACTGATCATTCTCCTTCCTGATCGAATTTTTGAAAAGGGAATTTATTACATAACTAGGTATAATAAAACGGTAGTTGTGGTCATCGTAATAAGCTAATTCAGGTACTTAACGTAATGGACGCAAAGACCATAAAATAAACGTGTGGTTGGATTTTAGGGGGCAGAAGACAATCTGTTTGAATGGAATGTCCAAAACAAATTTATTGTATCTCAATTTTCACGTAAACAACATTGACGACGTCATCGTTTTAAAAATAGATCGAGGTTTAATTATGAATAAATTTGAATTTTGCCCACTTAACGGTGGAGAAGAATTTCGAATATCTTTTACTAGCTAACCCGCGCAAGATCGTCTTCGTCACCCTGTTTTTGTAACATTTTACATTCCTGCTCCGCACCTGCTCGTCGTAGCATAATGTTATATACATATAAACCTTCCTCTTCAACCATTCTATCTATTAAAAAAACCGCATCAAAATCCGTTGCGTAGTTTAAAAGATTTAATCATACAAAGGGACATAAGGACATGAAAAATGGGAACAGAGAACGCGACTTTGTTTTATACTATGTAGTGATTAGGAGAATTGGTAATTCTGATCGTGGTTGCGTAGTGTGCGGGTCCATATAAAGATTATTACGAAGAACTAATCCAAATAAACAAACGGGTTACGTACAGGATTAGAAGTAGAATGCCCGGATGGGGCAACACACAAAGTGTGTGTCAGTCACCTCATGTACTGCCCGGTCCTCATTCGGGACAATTACTTGAGTGATTCACACATAATTGATCTGAGTATGTGTGTACTTTGTGTGTGTTAATTGTATGTTTGTAGGTCATTGTAGCACATTGCTAATTCGCTCGTATGTTAGTAGTAGTAGCATTCTTTTAAAAGGAGATTGATTTTTCGTGCATGACGATATACTTTCTCAACAAATAGTTTTGCACTTGTGCAAAGGATATTTTTTCCGGTAGGTGTCGTTACAATCGGGTTATAGGCTTTTATCTTTACTGAATATTAGAGGTAAGATTTGTTTTTTGTTTGTAACGATTTGGCTCCGAAACTACTAGACCGATTTCAATAATTCTTTCACTAATCTAAAGCTACAATATCTAGGAGTGACATAGGCTATATATCATGACGATAGAATCCAAGGGCGCGGAGCAATATTCATAAATCTCAATAGATCCGGTAGATTTCTATACATTGGCGCTAATATCGATAACAATTTTGGTTTTCAATTATCAACAATTGGATGGGATGTACTAGAGAGATACATACACACAACACTAAAAATGACGGACGGAAAATGGGGCAATAAGGGAAATTGGAAAGTGGGGAGACAATCGAATATCGCACGAAACACTATCGAATTCGTAATGTGAAGGTTTCCAGTCCTCGATACGAAAACGGAGTAATACGTTAGTTAGACGGTAGCATGAAGTCAATAATACTAGCTTTTGAGAACTCGCCAGTAACTCGATAGTGACGTCATCCTAAATAACGTATTCAAGAGTGGTTCGTGCTAGAGGCACAAAGCGGTGGCGAATGTAGCTGTGGATTCGCTTCGGAGCGAATGTATTTTATCTAGACCCTCCAAATTTTTGAGTAGGCAACCTGGTATGAGTCTACCATGAAGTACGTATGTCACAATTAGATCAAGAACCTTTGTTCTTGATCTAATTTTCCTTTGAAAGGCAACCTGGGATCGAAAGAGTACGAACACATTGGTCCACTTGTCCTCCTCAATAATTGATGATCCCACTCGTCTCTTGATAAGAGAATCCATGAAAAATATTATAAAAGTAGAAGCACAAGGTGTGGTGTATGAAGATAAATGGAATTGTAGCAAATCAATATCGGACGCCCAAAAATAACCGCAATTGAAACCACTATAAATAATATAATATATCGATGTAGTAGCAGAAACCAAAATAAAACGGTTCTGGCAATATTGCGTATTGAAATAACCAGTTGTTAACAACAGGAACGAAAACACATTGGATTGAATTCATATGTATAACTAGATTACCCGCACAACTTCGTCTGCGTCATCCCGTTTTTGTAACATTTTTCATTCCTGCTCCGCACCTGTTGGTCGTAGCATGGTGTTATATACATATAAACCTTTCTCTTTAACCATAATATCTATTTAAAAAAACCGCGTCAAAATCTGTTGCGTAGTTTAAAAGATTGAAGCATACAAAGGGACATAAGGACATGAAAAATAGGGACAGAGAACGCGACTTTGTTTTATACTACGAGTATGTAGTGATATAGACAATTATCCTTATACCTTACTAGTAACAACCTACAGAGGGGATGCCGTTGACCAAACGGGTGATCAGCCCTTCTATACGACTGCCATAGACGTTCCTATGACAACCGGGACGTACGGTTTAATGCGGTCTCCGAGGTACGACCACACAACTGCAAATATTAATATTTATTCATATACTATATAGATGTAGGCGTTACCTGGCGGAAATCCATTACAAAAAGATATATATTGGGAGAGGGAGGAGGGCCCACCGCTAGCGGAATACTGCACAAGGTACTACATCTCCTCTCTGGTAAGATTTTTTTGTTTTTCTTACTTTGAAGAGGGTGGTTTGACATTCCAATATATATTGTTGAAGTGTTGTACCGCGGGTGAACGGTGGGCCCTCTTCCCTCTCCCAATATATATCTTTTTTTAATATTTATTCATACAAATATCTGTACTCAGAGGGGATTCAACCCGCGACTCCTGTGTAGCAGTCGCGTTCACTACCGCCACGCCACAGAGGGTACCTTTTTAAGTACCTGTTCTCGCTATCCAAGGGACTCTATTCCCGCGATAACAAAGCATTCCAGTAATACGCAGGGTGTAATGGAAATGCTCCCGAAGCCTTTTTGATAAACCGAACCTTTTTGATAAGAATACGTCTAACCTTTTTCGTAAATATTCAAGCTTGTTCAATTCAAAGTATGAAACGCCATAAATACTTTCTATCTGTAGCAAAGTAATCGCTATTTTGGACGGTTAAAAATAGATGGTGCAAATATAGTTACTACTACCTCAAAAAGAAATCACTACGATTTCGTTTAATAGTACATATGATTTGAGCTAATATTGCATTAAAGGTAGTACGACCAATCAAAGCAATTTATTTACTAGTAATGCACAGTATTATTAACGGTTATGTGTGAGTTTGGCAACATCGGTTCCGCTGCTGAAACTATCGCGTCGCACTTCTACTAGTTTTTTCTGTTCTGTGATAGTAACAATGAGTGAAAACGACTTAATGTTTATTTTCTTTATAGCAAGTACATAAGATATGTTTAAAAAAAATATAGTAATAGTTTTCTTTATTAATAAATAAGATTGAAGTTAGCAGCGCGAATCAAAATGTCTATGGCAGCTGTGGAATGATTTGAAACGCATAGATTACGTTTAATATTACAATGGCTATGTTGAACTATAAAAAAAAGTCTTCTAGAAATGTTACCATAAGAGGCATACGATGCGGAAGAATTCCACGCGTTTTAATTTAAGTATTTGTTTTGTTTTAATCATCATTTTATTTTTTAGTTTAATTAAATAATGTATGTTTATATTTGATTTACTTAGTAACAACTAAGTGTTTAATCACTACATAGTATAAAACAAAGTCGCTTTCTCTGTCCCTATCTCTATGTATTCCTAAATCTTTAAAACTACGCAACGGATTTCGATGCGGAAGTACATCACTAAACTAAAAACTTGTACCGTTTTATAACTATATTACTAGTGAGATAGTACTTATAATAAATCGCTTTCGTCAACTATGTTACGGTTTATAATAATATCCCTAGGGATATAACTATATTACGGCTTCAATATTATAGCGATCTAATACTATGATCGTTTTAAACACATTTGTTACAGCTCGATGTAATCATATTCAAACAAACGCGAATGACCGCTTTGAGATCGCAATACATCGCAAGTCTATAGGCGTCCTAACACCTTCCCATGTTTAGTGAGATGGTAAGCCCATATGGCACAAATTTTATGGTCCTCGCCTTTCGACAGGTTCACCTCAATCGCATGGAGCGTGACAAACAATTGAAATATGACTTCCGTTGAAGCGTATACGCAATGTCATATCTCAACTGCAACTAATAATAAATAATTTTTAGGTGGAATTTGGAATGTTATTTAATTTTCGAGCGAAGTGAGAGAGAGTCGCCGTTTCGATAAGGTGACCGATTTATTTGACCGCATCAAAATTTGTTGCGTAGTTTTAAAGATTTATGCATACAAAGAGACCTAAGGACATAGTGATATAGGGACAGAGAACGCGACTTTAGTTTTATACTATGTAGTGATACATAGTATAGGAGACTAAAAACATTATTGTTCTTTCCTGTGGGAAGCCAGTACAGGTCAGTTAACATGCAATATAAATATTTGCAGATTAATCCCTTTTTAGATTAATAAAAAACCGTTAATTATCTTGAACAAAATTATTTGCATCTTTCTTTTATTTTTTTCTTTTTATACCACTTGAGTGGCAGCACTGACAACACAAAATCTCTCCAGTGAGTCCTAGCTGCCCCTACTCACCGCCAGAAACACAACACAAGGTTATTATTAGCCGCAGTATTCTGTAGGGTGGAGTTACTTCCCGGTTAGACTGCTCAATTAGGACGGGAGATACCGTCATGTCCTACCTGTGTCAACCATCAACCAAATCGAACATGATGATTGATGTTCGGTTGACGGATGATTGAAGACATTCTTGTTGAGTAAAGTTGCAAATCACTACATGGTGTAAAACAAAGACACTTTCAGCTGTCTGTCCATCCATGTATGTTTAAATCTTTAAAACTGCACAATGGATCTTGATGCCTGATTTTTTAATAGACAGTGCGATTCACGATGAAGATTTGTATGATATAACATCATTCTATGACTCATGACAGGAATGAAAAAGCAAACATCTTTTGTGATGCAGGCTAAGGTACCCAGGTCAGTTAGTATATAATACATTGTTTTTGCTAGACATATACACTGACGGACTCATAAACTGCATCAAAGTAATAGACGACTTTGAAATAAATATTTTAACCAAGTATGCATACTTTCTATACAGATTTAAATTGAAACCTCTAGATTGGTTCGTGAACTTTAAAACAGCGTAGGGTCATATCTTTAAGTTTAAGTTTATGTACTGGAAAGGACCTTAAGACTTTTTTTGAAGAAAAAACAGAAATTTAAGAAAAATTGGTTAAATTAAAAAATTGGTTTTAACAATAGACACAAACTTTATGCAAGGGTTTATTTGTGTTTTAATAAGGTGTATTACCCCCACGTGCCCTTATTACGGATTCTAATCGGTTCCGCATAGATTTTATAAGGGTTTTTAAAAGATCTTGCGGAATATTGTCCCATTCTTCTGAAAGTGCTGTTCTTAGTACTGCCACTGTCGTGGGCGAAGGGTTTCTCGCAAATACAGCTCTTTTTAAATTGTCCCAAACATGCTCGATGGGATTAAGATCCGGGCTGCGTGCTGGCCAATTCATTGTACGTATCCCAACCTCTTCGCAATAATGTTGAACTTGTGCAGCTGCATGCGGCCGGGCATTATCCTGCATTAAAGTAAAATTTTCGCCTATGAATCCCATGTAAGGCACCACGTGATCTTCTAATATCTCTGTTATGTAGCGATGTGCTGTCAAACCCCCTCTATTACCGTTTTGACGGACCATGTCTATGAACACAAGTTCTGTTCGCCCGTTCATCGATATGCCACCCCAGACCATACATGAACCGCCTCCAAAAGGAACACGCTCCTCAATGCAACTTTGAGCATATCGCTCCCCACGTCGACGATAGACTCTTCTGCGACCATCTGCACCATATAAACATGTCCTACACTCGTCCGTGAACAATACAGAGGCCCACTGCTCTTCTGTCCAATTCAGGTGATGACGCGCAAATCTTAAGCGAGCTTGTCTGTGAGCTGTAGACAACTTTGGACCATTTGCTGGTCTAAAAGGGGTGATATCCGCTTCCTTTAACCTTCTTCTTATTGTTCGTGCACACACGTTTACTCCACGCACTTCATTAAGCTCGGTTTTGATGTTAACTGACGTGAGGAAACGATTTCGCAGGGAAGTTATAACAATAAATCGGTCATCACGACCTGTGGTTGCTCGAGTTCTGCCTGTACCACGTCTCCTCCTGTAAGAATCTGTCTCTACAAACCTTCTGTATATTCTAGAAACCGTAGACTGGTTTAAATTTAAATTTCTACCAATCGTTCGTTGATCCAAGCCCTCCCGCACCAATGCTACAATTTGTGCCGCTTGTTCGGACGAAGTATCCATATTATGGTTCAAAAACTCTCGATGTGTTAAAAAACTAACCCAACAATTATGCTGGTAACAATAGTTCAATTGACAAAACAAAAAAAAACAATGAGAATCAATTTAAAACTTTGCTATAAATAACACGCAAATCTGATACTACAAGTAAATTTTCTTTTCCCGGCTATATTCATTTGTTTTACTGCAGTTCTATTTTTAAATTTAATTTTTTTTTTAAGATTAAGAGCCAGTCTTTCCATATTTATATAATTTAATCTAAAAAGTTTGCATACTTATTATAAAAAATCCTTTTAGAGTAAACCTGAACTTTGATGCAGTTTATGAGTCCGTCAGTGTATATTCCCATGGTGGTAAGATAAGTATATAAATACATACACACACAACTAATAACCGCAGTAGCCTAGTGGTATGGGTAATGGACTGCTGAGGTGAGGTCACACACACCAATAACTTTTCGATGCTTTTCGAAGTTATGTGTGTATTTATCACAGGTTTGACTTGCACCTATTACACTGGGACTAAAACATATACTGGGGATATGTGGGTGCTAGCATCTCTGCCTACCCCTTCGGGGATATAGGTGAGTTTATGTTATGTTATGACTAAACTAAACAGGAATATCTAGTTTACTGACAAAAGAGAACAAAGATAACGGGACAAAAGATAATTGTTTCTTTTGTCCATGTCTTTTTTTTTTTTTTTTTTTTATACTATCACGCCTATATCCCCGAAGGGGTAGGCAGAGGTGCTAGCACCCACATTTCGCCAGTGTATATTTAGGTCCCAATGCAATTAAAGATGTCCCAATGTCTTAATGCTAATCGTATTAAATTAATTGTATAAAGTTAAAGTTTAATATGATGGCAATACATTATTGGTACATCATTGGGGTAGGCAGAGGCGAATTAACACCCACATTTCGCCAACCATTGTAGTTGGTCTCTCATAAGGCAGTGAATTTATTACTGGATTCCAGGCACTATTGTTGATTCGAGCCATGCTTCTGAGGGTAAATCAGGGCTGTATATATCTGTCTGATGTTAAACAGCCTTATCCCTCAGCCACCTCATAAGATCTCATGTGAAAATAGATGGGATGGCTAAACTATGTCTATTTTATATTCCTAGCATATTTGACAATAAAACATCATAGCAATTTGCAGTAGAATTGCATTTCTGACCAATTTTTCTATTAGTATGCATATAAAATTAAATGTTTTAATTAAAAAACAACACTTTCTATACAGTGGTAATTGACTTTATTGAATATACAGTTACTGTAAGTATGTATGTGTGCATTGTAGTCACAATGAGCAACAGCCCTTTGGATATACTACATGATGAGAGAGCTATATCTCTATTTCAAGATTAATTACTGACTGCACCATGTCATTAAATATAAAATGTGTGTGTGTGTTTTAGAACATAATCACATTTTAAAAAAAAGAGTTTATGAAAATTTGTAACAGTTTGCAACAGTTGTATCCTAATTTTATGTTATATTGTGATTGTGTATGTGTGTCCTATGAAATGTGTGCTGATTTGTGAAATAAAACTTTTTTTCCTTCTTTTTCTGACAAGTTATTTCTGCCAAACATAAGTAATATGCAATAGAAACTACATAACATCTTCCAAAGGTTGATAAAGATTTAAATAATCACAAAATTTATAAATTTAATGTTCAGCAATGTTGTAATATTTAGTTCATGTATTATAATGTTTATATTTTGATGACCAACTGTAAAATGTTTCCAATTTTAAAATATCATAAGCACTTATTCACACTTTGACAAAAAAATGTTTTGTTTTTAACTTTTATGAGGTACTTAGTGTATTCATGAAAAAAAAGTGAGTATGACAGAAGTAACCCATCCCATAACTTTTTTCTTACTGAAACCATAAGAAAGATGCTAACTGCTGTCAAACTTGCACAGGTGTTGTGATTTATTTTTAATTAGATTATTTTCAAATAAAATTAACAATCCATAAGTCACTAGTGACTTATGGCCAGTGTTTACATATCAATGTCAAATATATGCTGCTAATAATAGAAACTGTGATAAAAGTTATGTTTCATTGGTTATTGTACAATTATTTTGCAGGTAGGTAAATAAATATACAGTTCATAATACCTAAACCTTTAATTATCTACAAAAATGAGATAAAAATTACCTTGAAAGCATTGTTGTACCTAAATAATATATTAACTTACCCAAGGAAATGTTTTGGTCACAAGTAAAATTCACAAAACTATCTAAATTCGTATTCAGGACAACCGAATCGACACAGAAAGTAGTACACACTCGGGTGAACGTACGCACAGAGTAAAATTAGAAAAAATAAATACATACGTACAGCACTAAGTCGCTTATGCTAAACACTTTGGAATCAAGATCTCCCACCCACAACGCTGAGATAATAAAAACTTCTTTACCTCGAATTAAGATTCGCAAATGAGTAATTCGGTTTGATACTCAAGTCTCAACACAGTTTAAAAAAAATTGTCCGTAAATAAATATACACAGTTCAGCATTAGAAAATGAAAGCAACACTTTTTAAATATTGTTAACACATGATGTATGATTAAATTATTACATGATTTCAAATAAACCGTGGCATAATAAAACTGTACTGACCTGAAAATCACAAGAAATTAAAAACACTCCCCATCTGTCGCGACCATCGCTACTAACTTTTTTTTTATCAATTGTACGAACATGTATGACAGATTAGATTAACAACTAAACATGTGATAAAGAGGGCCATTCACGCAGAGAAGCAGCTTTGCGCGTTTAGAGTGGTGTACCATAGTATCGATTTGAAACTCGATACTTAGCATAGACAATACACCAAGTGTTAAATTCTTTGAATTTTCTTCATTTCTAAACTGAGTGAATCGCTGCAAAATAATTACTATTATAATGTACCTATCGCACAAATATTATCAGTCACTTTCTCTCAGGCAATAATTCCTATTAAGCGTCAACGCTTTTCATCATCAGAACGACTTATCAGCTGATAAGAAGTTGATTAAGCAAATATTACCTTGCCGTCTTGCAGATCAAGTTAATTGTAATTGATGGGATGATTCGATTTAAAGAAATATCAATAGCTTTTTGTCGATTAAGCCAATCGAGTGCAAGCAAATCGATGTTTGTAGTTGTCATTGCTTACGATTTCTGTAGCAAAGTCTTATTGACAATGTCGAGGACTCCGGCCCTAGTTAGTGGGTACAGCGGTCTACCAATCCCTGCAGAAGCAAGAATGCATAACGGACGCTAGCGCTAGTACTAGTACTATTTTCTGTTTTGTGGGAACAGAGGGATGCACACGGCCACGGCGCGCTACAATTTTACTGTGAGCCCGGGTGATTGTCTATGCCTAGTTGGGTAGCCTCGGTTATTGAAAAGGACGGAGTTAGAGCCATACTACTAGAGCGATGTGAGGAGTTACGTGAACTCTCACATCCGGGGAAGCCTCCATTTCCGTGACATTACAGACAAAATGCAGGAGAGTCGCCTACGCTCTGGTGGCTTACCATCTTGAATGCGCAAGAACGTTACGAAGTGGAAGAGAACCTTTATTTCCTCTAGTTCTGTTGTTCAATTCAGTTGACTGCACTGATGGGATTATTTTTCTTCTATTAGTTAATTCAACTAGTGGTATTTTTTTTAACTGGTTTTGTCAACTCAACAAGTGAGAATAGTTTTCTCATTTGTTCAGTTGACTTAACTGATGAGAATAATTTTTTCACTAGTTCAGTTTACTATTAAATACTTTACTAAAATTCAAAGTTAAAAATAATTTCTTATGTATAGACCATCAAACGGCACTTGCAAAACGTCAATATCAACAATATATTTTATGGTAGTGAGCAAAACCACCAGTCCGAAACGCGGCATCCACCTGAAAAGACTTCGGCAAGAAACTCAGCAGGCTTTTCTGTTTAAGACAAGGCCAGCTACAATCACGCAATTTTTGGATAATTTGACTATAGATGCTGCTTATTCTTCTGTCGTATTATTCAGATACAAAATAATACATGTAGAAAGCTGAGAACTAAACTAACTGAAAGCTGAAAACTAAAACACGAATCGAAAACCATTGCTGCATTCGAAAAGTTCAAATGCAAATTGTACAAGGCGAGATTAATGTTGCTATATTTTTAGAAAAAAATAGAATTAATAAAAAAATGGTTAATAAATGTAACTTTTAAATTATCGCGGCGTTTACTTATAGTGTTTATAACTTTCGGGACTTGAAGAGTCGTGACCACGGGTGCTGCAACGCACCCGAACCGTCGACAAAAGTAAGTGTTCAAAAATATATCGCGTAAAGTCCCGAAAATTATAAACATTATGGTTAAACAAAGTATTTAATTTTAGTCAACTGAACAAATGAGAAATAAAATATCACTAGTTCAGTGGACTATATGAACGTGTGGCATCAGTTCAAAAGATTGTCTTATTTTCAACCAGCAAGTGAGAAAAACAATCTCATTGATGTAGTCAATTGAACACGACAACTGTACTAGTGGAAATAAAGGGAAGAGAGAAGGCTGGCCAGCGGACCCTGGACTCCATCGTTTTGGAGTTGCTTCAGTTGCAATGGTGGAGTTAGAGTCGAACATAACCACCTTTGGCAGCTAGTAAGAGAGGTATTTCTCCGTGGGGTTTTCCTTTCCGCCTTTCTATTGTATCTCCTTTCGTACAGACGACACGAAATGATATTATGTACGATTGCCTACTAAGAAATGTCTAACAGTTCTCTTAATAAATTAAATTGCAGTTACGTGTGTTAGTACGACACAAATCAATTTTATTTATGTACGACACGCGTCTGCAACTTCGCAGATGAATATCCAAAAAAAATGTTTATTACGTCTATAAGGTCAAATTAATACAGCCTTCTTCGATGTGAAAAAGTCGACTGTATCGTTAAAAGGTAATCCTCAGTCAAAGAACTGCTTAGCACTGTGAGATTGAAGAGCCCTGAAGAGCCACTTTTCGATGCCATTGTACGTCATATTGATATTAAGACAATCTGATAACAAGACATATAGATACATGGTCGTATAGCTATCTAGACCAAAAGCGAACTAGTCATATTGAGATTTAGTCATAAAGCGATCTAGTCATATTGATACCAAGTCTTATCGAGATATAGGCATAAAGCTACTAACCCATCCATAAATCGTCTGTGGACTGCTTCTACTGAATTGTGACTAATTGTGTTATTGCTATGTCGTCCGCAGTAGGCGTTGATGTAAGTTTTCGTTCAAGTCATTTCGCTGAAGAAAAGATTTATCTTACTTTTGATTATAGATAGGCTTATTTTATAATCTTCTTCTTCTTTAAGTCAGTGTCAACATTGAGAAATAAAGTTAGATACGGCTAGCCCAAAACTTGGCGACACGAACTTTATACCTACAGTTTTTACAAATTTATAATTATTGATTGATGTTACGGTGAAGTGGTTTATGGAACACGTATTAGCGTTAGGACATGCTCATTTCCAAATGCAAAAAAGGCTAATTTTCGTATTAATCATTCAATTAGCCTATCACAGTCCACTACTGGACATAAGCCTGTCCAATGTTAGGAGGCTCTCTCTCGGAGGTTTTGACGTCCACTATAATCGGGACGGGTTAGTACAGGCTTTCATTTCAATGAGATAGAGTGGTGATATTCTTTTGCCGTCACCACATTGAATATTAATATTAGGTACTAACTAGGTGTAGCCAGCGGCTCCACCCGCGATGACTTCTGATCCCGTTCCCACAGCTATATAACAACCTTCCGTGGAGTTCAAAGAACCAATAAAAAAAAGAATTACTCGAATTGGCTCAGCCGTCTTCGAGTTATGCGCTTACCAACATATTTCGCGATTCATTTTTATGTATATAGATATTAGATACATAATAACTACTAACAGAGATCCTAATAACAGAGTCTTCAAGAGAAATGATCAGTCTACAAATACCTATCAAAACATCAATCCACACATGATATAAAAGACAAAGGTAAATCAATTAGGAAATAACAAAATATTGGGTATCATATTGGCTAATTGGCTATCGAATATCCGTACGTAGGTACACACTGCTGTGCCCGTAGGACGAATTACTATCGATTTCGGAGAGGATTGGTGGACTTCACACATACAGGTTCAATAACCAGACTGCATATCTTAATAATCAGCTCTCTCAAGACCTTTATATTACATAATCGATAGTTATTCGTGCTAAAGGAGAACGCAGATTTGGCCGCAC
Source organism: Pelosia muscerda (assembly GCA_963691645.1). Taxonomy (NCBI): domain Eukaryota; kingdom Metazoa; phylum Arthropoda; class Insecta; order Lepidoptera; family Erebidae; genus Pelosia; species Pelosia muscerda. The sequence goes on along the minus strand of OY829098.1, from coordinate 3,095,502 downwards.
CGCACGCACCGCAATACCGCAATACCAATTTATATGAAGTTCTATGCATCCTCTCATACCTACTCGCTATTTCAACGGAGGTAGGACACGACGGTATCTCCCGTCCGAAATGAGCTGTCCAACTGGGGAAGTACCTCCGCCCTACAGAAGACCGCGGTCATAATAACCATCGTGTTGTGTTCCCGCCGGTAAGTAGGGTAGCCAGAGCTCACTGTACCCCTCCTTCCCCTCCCCTTCCTAGCCTCCCCACCCCTTCCCAGCTCTCCCCCTTTCCGGGTGGGCAGCGCGTGTGTGACACCCTTAGTGTTGCACACGTTCATAGGCCACGGTGGCCGCTTTCCATCAGGTGGGCCGTGTGCTTGTCTGCCACCTACGTAGTATAAAAAAAAAAAACCTACCCGCACTCAGTACCAGAAGCGACCGATTTCGCCAAGCCGCAGCAAATGACGTCACCAACGTCATCCGGTGTTCATCTGTCTGTCTGCTCGGCGGTTACATATGCATAGAACTTCATATAAAACATTGAGTTCGTTACGTACGGCGACGGGAACGACGGCGGTGACTCCGGCACGACAGATGGCCCATCACGGGTCATTAACAGCGATGAATGCAGCGACTGCGGTTCGTGTGGTGATGCCAAGTCTGCGTTCACCTTAAGGCCACTGATTGATATGACGGGAGCACGTAGAACTTTGATGGATTGGGGCATCACTACATAGTATAAAACAAAGTCGCGTTCTCTGTCCCTATGTCCCTTTGTATGCTTAAATTTGTTAAACTACGCAACGAATTCTGATGGGGTTTTTAAATAGATAGAATGGTTAAAGAGTAAGGTTTATATGTATATAACATCATGCTACGACCAACAGGTGCGGAGCAGGAATGAGAAATGTTGCGAAAACGGGGTGACGCAGACGAAGTTGCGCGGGTCACCTAGTTCTTCATAAAAAAAACTTGTACTATATACTGTAGGTTTACCATCTCACTAAACATGGAAAGGTGTAAGGATGGATACCTATAGACTTACGATGTATTGCGATCTAATAGCGACCAATCGCGTTGTTTCCACATGATAATATAGAGCTGTAACAAATGTGTTTGAAGCGATCGTATCGCTATAATATTGATTATCTACACACATAATAAATAAATATTCTAGGACAATGTACACAACACCAACTAGACCCATGGTAAGCATAGTTCAACTAGCTTGTGTTATGTGCACTAGAGTGCGGATAAACATACTCAGTTTTTTTTTGTAAATAAATACATATTATACATAGAAACACCCAGATCAATGCAAATATTCATATTCATGGACACAAATATTTGCACTGAGCGGGAATCGAACTATTGATACAAATAAACAACATTGAAATTATACTACCGACGAGAACCCACTCCTATCACAAGCCATTGTAGAGAGAATATTAGTAATTTTCTTTAAATTACAAAACTTGCCAGCTCACGTGTTTCTTTCATCCTACAGTCCCGGGTCCTTTAAGCGAAGCGTGAAAAATCATCTGATGAGGCCGTCAAGCTGAGCGCCACCATTGTAACACTATACGTGTTTGTAATAGTGACCCTCTATCCTGAGACTTTGCCTTGAGCTTACCATCAGGCGGGGTGAAGTCAAATTGACGTGTCCTAAATATAAAAAAACTGCTTGCGGTCCAATTGAAACAAGACAGAGTGCCAGACAGGGAGGCCCCAATGAAGAGACATTACATAGCTTTTACGTTTAGCCATTAGGTACACAGACACGAAATTCGGAAAGCGTATTTGTATATACATGGAGGTGTACCCACGAAGTAAAAGATTTTTGATTCATATAACATAACATAAACTCACGCCTATATCCCCGAAGGGGTTGGCAAAGGTATTAGCCACCCACATTTCGCCAGTTTATGCTTAAGTCCTAATGTAATAGGTGGCGAGCCTATTACTATTAATCGGGCACTTCACTTATAAATTTGCGATAAATACACACATAACATTGAAAAGCATCGAAAAGTCATTGGTTTGTACCATGGTAAAACCTGGGATCGAGCCCGTGACCTCGTCTCAGCAGTCCATTACTCATACCACTAGGCTACCGCTCCTTGTAACTCACTCCTAACATTTTATACTTATTCGTTTTTTAAACTCAATAAATGCTGAACCGTTTTTCACGATCTTTTGTAATTGTATTATCTCTAGCTTTCAATAGCTCATCAATCTGATATTTGCCGGCTTGTATCTAAGTAGCTAGGTACCTATAATACGATGCCGGGCATAGGTACTGCATTTTGTTATTTATTTATTTATTTATTTAAACCACTATCCTTACAAAAGATCACCTAATGCGACAGTGAATACAAATAGGAATCTTAAAACTAGTCTTACAAATAAATCTTACAAACTAGGTGTATGAAGCTACTTCCTATTATTATTTTATATATATTATGTTTATTCTCAGTTCAATATCTAGTAATTACTGCGTACCGGTTCATATCAATGTACTTTTTTTCCGTGCGCAAAGACCCCACGGATACAACCCCTACCAAAATCGGTGGAGGTGATTATGTCGGACTCGAACCGACCAAAATGAACGCCGTCCATGAGTCTTTGATAGCCGGAGGTGAGATAATACAAGACATATCTCTCGCACCCCGGCAGACCCGGAGACATCTCTTTGAGATGACCCCCTTCAGCTAGTGTGGGAACCATGGTGTCCCCATATAGCCTCCGGATATGGGGAGGCGCACTTTGCCGTCGCAGCCTGCTCTCTGCTAGGGTGACAGACGGCTCCATCCGTCAACCCCAGGCCCGCGTCATATCAATGTGCTGAGCAATTGAACGGCGATGACTAAGTTGGTACAGTCACCTGTATGTATACGTTTTAGAACATTTTCATATTAAACTTTTCGAATTTTACAGTTTCATGTTATAATCACGGAGGTAGGACACGACGGTATCTCCCGTCCGAAATGAGCTGTCCAACTGGGGAAGTACCTCCGCCCTACAGAACACCGCGGTCATAATAACCATCGTGTTGTGTTTCCGCCGGTAAGTAGGGTAGCCAGAGCTCACTGTACCCCTCCTTCCCCTCCCCTTCCTAGCCTCTCCACCCCTTCCCAGCTCTCCCCCTTTCCCTTCAGGGAAGGCAGCGCGTGTGTGACCCCTTAGTGTTGCACACATTCATAGGCCACGGTGGCCGCTTTCCATCAGGTGGGCCGTGTGCTTGTCAGCCACGTACGTAGTATAAAAAAAAATCTTGACTTGTTATTTTGTTATTGTGACAAGGTTCCAAAGTGTGTACATATTATTGCAGGTGACTGTACACCAGGGCAGCAAGCAAGAAGTTATACACAAACATTTACGCACACACGAGAAGTAAAAGATAGACAGACGACGAAAAGATAGAAACAAGACGGCAATGAAAAAACACTTCTACTGAAAAAAAAGCACTGTTTAATGAAAAAAAGCTAACTATTATAAAGTAGACGAATATCTTGAAGACAAAAATGCGTGGTCATAATAATCTCTTGCTCTTGCACTCAGTTATAATAAATAAACAGTATTAAATATTAAACATTTAATAGTTATATTTTATAACACTCATCGAACATAGCCATGATTATGTCGTGTCAAATAACCCACCCGTTCCCGGCGCTAAGGTGCCCATGATGCTGGCCGCGTTGCCACGTTGAATCGCCATGGCCATCCTTTGCCCCAGGAACGAGCCGGAGCGGATATTAAACTGAATAATAAAAAGAAAATGAAGAATAACGATAATCTACCTGAGTTTCTTGCTGGTCTCTTCTCAAGAGATTTAAGTACCGAACCAGCGAAAGAATCATTTTCAAATGATTTGTTTACTAAGTATTTTATTTATTATAAATTATAATATTTTCGACAAATGTAGGTACATAATTATTGTAAAACTTGGACATTCATAAGTGCTCTTTATGTGCCTAAACTGAATAAATGAATTGATGAATGATTCTTCTTTGACTTGTTATTCGAGAGCTCCCCTTAAACCGGTCGGCGAGAACAAATACTAATGTTCAAATCAAATTTAGTTAAGAAAAAGCGAATGCTTCAATGGGTTTCGAACTCGCGATCTTTCCTTTACAGGGGGAACGCCCCTCGAAATCGTTCAAAATTTTCCCGTACAACTATCTTTGGGGCGATGCATTCACTATCTCCTATCGAAATTTTATTTGAACAGACAGCATACTAATTGCTTTTCAAAAGGGGTAGGCAGAAGTGCTAGCACCCACATTTCGCCTATTTATGTTTAGGTCCCAATGTAATAGGTAGCGAGCCTATTGCCATTAACCGGGCATTTATAAACCTGCGATAAATACACACATTGGAACTTCGAAAAGCATCCCAAAGTCTGTGTAAAACTTGGAATCGAACCCGAGACCACGTCTCAGCAGTCCATTACACATACTAATAGGCTATCGCGGCTTCACTTACTTACAAATATACTTATAAGGGATAAATAAAGTATATACCATATATAATAATAATTATATATGGTATATACTTTTCACAATGGAGATATTCTCGTACACTTTCAATGGTAAGAACAGGAGGTACCAACATTTGCCAACAAACTTCACTGCAATTTGGCAGACGTTTGATGCAACGGTAATGAGGCTAAATAAAGGTTATTCTCATGTCAAAAAAGAAAAAGAAGAAGAGGACGTAGTAAGCCTTCCCGAAGAGCGAAACCTATGTTCGGGACCTCTCCGCGAGTAGCGCGCTGCCGTGAAACAAATTACTTCACTACGATGGCGACGCGACGGCAACCCAAAAATGCCGTTGATTCGACAGAAGAAGAAGAATGTCAAAAAAAGTCTGTTTTTATTATTTGTTGCCATAGTAGTGTAATGATTTTAACATAAAACAATAAGTGTATGTGTGGACTGAGAGCCCATTATTATTTATGCAGTTAAACTAACAATAGTCCTTAGTAAAAGATGTGGAAATTTTTGTAAAATGAATATTAGAGTTTGCAAAGACATCATTCAAAAGATCTATAGCTTTATGTGAGTCCCTCAGTTCACACACGTAAGCTCCCAAATCTAGATATATAATGAGTTCACCAACAAATTTTGGTTATAGACTCTTAGTAAAACATGAATAAACTATACAACATTGAAAACCTAATGTGATTGGTTAATAAAAAATTATAAATGTTTTCTGTGTTCCCTGAGGGACCACATTGTATTTACTCAAAATAATAGATTATACACGTAACACAAACATTTAACATAATTCATAAGCCAATCGCTAGTAAAAATTACAAGGAAACTTTTAAAACTAAAGAAAGACCACCATAGAGGTAAAAACTGTAAATTTCACCTTTTTATTGGTAGTCCCTCAGTTCACACATTATGCAAATGCTAATTGCTAAAACATAATTAAATACAACGATTACAAAAATTTGGAGCCTTTCAGTGCTTATTAAATTTCTTATATTATCGATCTGTATTTATTTTGTCACTGGTTTTTTATTGCCATAGTCACTATAAGTTTTTTGGTATGGGGTGTCCACACCTTAGGAAAAGTACTGTTCATTTATTGACACCCATGACGTGACGCTCCGGTAAGATCCACCCGATCTCTGTAATGTTCGGATCAAGGTACAGATGCAATATTTGGATCTAGTAATTGACTCCAGGTGGTACGGTTCACTTCGCAGGTCATCAGTGCTAAATCCATCTTGTCAGTTTTTGCTGCACCTAAGAAGACCCAGTATATAGCTGTATATATATATATATATAGCTTTTTCTGTACACCGATATGATAATATCTATCCACCTCTGAACATCAACAAGATTATAATTAGTAGGTACCTTATTTTTGCAAGGGTGAACCTTATTTTTATCAAATTGTATCAAAAGGAGGTATTTAATAACAAACTTCATATTTACAAGTCTATAAAAAAGTTAAAAAAGTAATATTTATTTATTTATTTATTTATTTATTTATTTATTTTCTGAACAATGTTACATCGTATTGAAAATATAGAAATCTTAATCTAAGTTTAGTATCCTTAAATTTATGAACATTGAGACTGACCAAAATTAAAAAGTGAATTATTAAGTAAGTATGTCAAGTCAAGAAAAATTCAATATTACAAAATGTCAAGATACAGATCAAATTAAATAATAGAATATAAAATGTCCATGCAAGCACTCAGATCAATACATAATGTCAAAAATTAACGATAAATTACAATATTTATTTAATAAATGTCCATGCATATACACCTAGACCCTGTCACTTCATAAATTCATCAACTGAGTAGAAACACCTTTCAACAAGAAATGCCTTAAGTATGGTTTCGAACTCCTTCGTATATACAGCATTTCTTATGTCTAAGGGAAGATTATTAAATAGTTTGACTGCACTGTAAGATGAGCTGTGTTTAACTACCTCAAGAGTTGGTGCAATCATTGAAGGCATATGTTTTCTTCTCGTACTTTCACGTTCCTGTCTGCCTTTTCTGCTTTCGAAAGTGTGAATGTTTTTAGCAAGAAAAGTCAATAAAACTAAAATATACAGGCAGGGTACTGCAGGCAGGGTAAATAATTTAGCGATTGGCATTGTTCCATGGGGGGGAAACCGAGAAAGATGAAAATTGGTAAAATAAGATTTGTTATAATCTACTAAGTATATAAAAATATGTCGGGTTTTCCTTCCTGACGCTATAACTCCAGAACGCACGAACCGATTTCCACGGTTTTGCATTCTTTAGAAAGGTCTCGGGCTCCGTGAGGTTTACAGCAAAGAATTTTCAGAAAAAAATTCAACAGAAAAGCGGGAAAATCATTTTTCACATGGCGAAACGGAGTTCGCCGGGTTTGCTGGTAGTAAATAAGATTGGAGGTAACGTAAGATAAGCATAAATATTATAATTTTTAGCTTGAAGATAAAGTTATAAACACTATTGTTTTGGTGGAGTACCACTGTTTTTTTTACTACGAACGCCTGAGATTAAAGATTCATCACAGTAGCAACCGAAATACATCATGTGTGAGGCTGTTGCTTGGCAGAGATTGCATAAAGGGAGAAGCCCACTCATTGTATGTACTGCTTCCATAGTCTTATAGGTTTTAATTATGTATTTTTACTTTACTGGTAACCGCGGTAGCCTAGTGGTATGGGTAATGTACTGCTGAGACGAGTTCTCGAATTCGATCCCAGGTTTTACCATGGCACACACCAATGACTTTGTGACGCTTTTCGAAGTTATATGTGTGTATTTATCGCAGGTTTATTAGTGCCCGGTTAATGGCAATAGGCTCGCCACCTATTACATTGGGACCTAAACATAAACCGACGGAAAGTGGGTGCTAGCACCTCTGCCTACTGCTTTGGGGATATAGGCGTCAGTTTATGTTATGTTTCATGAGATAGGTGCCGGACACAGATATACCGACGGACAGTATGTCGGGATCGTACCAAATGGATATCCGTGATCTCTGCCTACCCCTATGGGAAACAGGCGTGATTTTAGGATGACCTTTTCGGTACACACACAAGCAACAATAAATTTGAATAAGGAGGAGGGGCGGTGGAAAGAGAATACTCCCTACCCCACTTCATCCGAAGGGCGTCGTTAGAGGTGTTCCGTCTTCCCACAATCCCGGGACCGGGAAAAATCCCGGGAAAAAGCAATGAGGACGTCAAGCTGAGCGCCTCCATTGTGACGCTACGTTTTTGTAATGGTGCCCCACTCTCCTCACCTTTTGCCTTCAGCTCAACATCAGGCGAGGTGAAGTCAAATTCACGTGTTCTTGATAAAAAAACGCTGTTATTGTTACTACGATTACAGGAAAAATATATTTTCTTTTTTGTATATACATGAAGACATCTAAACCACTCTTAAATTTCATATAATGCACACAAATATTTGCATTGAGCGGAAATCGAAATCGAGTCCCGCCAATTAGCAATCGCGTTCACTACCACCACGCCACACAGACAGTCGAGACTCCAACTAATTACAAGACGTTATAACTATATATATATACACTACTACTTTTTAATTACCAGAGAAACTGCAGGGGCTGATTTGGAACGTATATACTTCAATTTATATGGAATAATACAAATACCCAACCATACAAAAAAACAAAGTTATTAACGTTTTTAAAATCTCACAATACGTGCATACACGAAGAGACACCATTTTATTTACGCGCGATGTGTAGATAATAGTAATGTGTAAAAAGGACAGGTATACCAATCATATCAATGAACTTTTAAACTTTCATCGTAAAAATGCCGAACAGTGCCGGAAATGTCCGACAATGCACGAGCAGGACGACAACGAGCGATGGCGATGCGAAGCTGTCTTCAAGGTCAAATACAAGTACGATTTTATTGTACCTATTATGGTTAAATAGTTAAAATGCTCATCTTACGAGTTTGATTCTAGTGACAGTATTTTTTTAATAGCGTTTTAACACAAGTTTGGGTCAACTGAGTAAAACCGTAGTAACCGGAGGGACTTTTAGCGTACCTAATTCACTAATTTTAAATTTTAAAGAACATGTAGGTATTTAACACGTGCAAGACTTACCACTACAAGTACTTTAGTTGTTGCTCGAAATGTCCTCCGTCATTTTGGATGCACAAACGAGCCCGCTTTAACAAATTCGATTTTAAACTGAGGAGAATGTCTATTTTTTGCCGGATTTCATTGAAGGCGTCAATTATCCTTTGTTGGAGGTCCTCACGGGTGTTGGGTTCACTGACATACACTCTACGTTTCACTTCACTCCACATGAAAAAGTCCATTGGCGTCAGATCCGGGGACCGAGCGGGCCACGCGACCGAAGCCCGAGGGCTACCTTCGAATTGCGTAGGTATTCAGGTAGTCTCTTACTGCAATGTGGTAGTGGGGTGTAGCACCATCTTGTTGGCACCAGAGGTCTCGCAAGCTTGCGAGTGGGATAGCATCCAAATGGTTGATACCATAGTTCTCAACAGGTCCAAATAGGTTTCGCCCGTTAGACGTCCCTCGATGAAGTATGGGCCCACAATGTTGTCATTTAGGACTCCAGCCCAAACGTTCACGTTAAATCTATGTTGAAACGAATGTTGTCGCGCCAATTTGGGATTCGTTATGTTCGTTATGTTGGTTGAAAAGCCCTATTCTTGTAAACAAACACTCATCACTGTAAAGGACGTTGGTATCCGGGTGAAGGATCACCCAGTTGCAGAATGTAATCCTGGGTGCTCGGTCGATTGTTGTCAGCTCTTGAACCTTTCTGTAGTGATAAGGGTGCATACCAGCCGAGTTCACAATTTTCTTAGCACAGTGCTGACTGATGCCAAATCAACGTGCCGCATCGTTTGTACTTCGTCGCGGATCTTCCTCAAAAAACTCGAGTACCTCGTCGTACAAGTTCTGCGGATAGGCGGGTCTGCCCCGGCCTTGTGCGTGCGTCGGTACATGGAATGAGCCGTGATCTAACAGACGTTGGTAGACACTCAACATCGTGGAGTAATTTGGCTGTCGGGCACTCGGTTAGAGATCACGATACATCCGTAAAGCGGCACTCACATTTTCACCGGATAAAAAATAAGTACGTAACATTAATGCGTATTCGCGATTGGTAAATTGGTACGCCATTTCGATAATGTCGATAGTATTGTTTAGGATGCGTGCGCGGATCGAGACGTCACAACCGGAACTGCATTTATGATTTATGATTTAAATTTTATTAACATCAAAGAGATGCCGCCGACTTTGCGGCACGAGTAGCGCGGTGCGGTATGTGGGGGGAGGGGACCATCGCACGCGCCGCCCGGCACTGGACCCCGCGTTCAAGGACATAATCGCAGTCCTAGAATGAATGAACTTTACCTACTAGTAGAAAGAGAGAGAGCGCGTGCTTATCATTTTCTTTGCGTGATTTTGTTTTCGTGAATTAGTAGCGCCTACGTCATATTCTATTGAGTAAAATTTTGTACGTCGTGAACATGTATTAGGTGGTTTTAAGGAAAAAATTGACATACATACTTTATTCTTTTTTTATATCATGGATGGGTTTAGTATCGAATACCTATCACTTCGCCGAAATTTTTCTGGTAATTAAAAAATATTATTGTATATATCTTATCTTATAACGTCATAGGCCACGGTGGCCGCTTTCCATCAGGTGGGCCGTGTGCTTGTCTGCCACCTACATAGTATAAAAAAAAAACTAAAAATAAAATAAAATATTTGTAAAACGGGAATCGAAACATAGCACTACACTATTATTGTTGTTTGCATATCAGAATTAGAGGGCGTGTAAATTATGGGCGTATCTCTGAGGGGATGTTTGGGAGTAGCCATCTGTAAACTTCCCGCCCCTAACGGAAGGCTATAAAACGAACTTCCCCCGTCATTAATTTCATTTCTCGGAAGTTTATCGGCCGATGAGCTCTACCGGCTTGAGCTCTCAAAGTGATTGTTAGAGGAACATAGTATTCGAGTGACATATATAGTTTAACAAATAACCTAGGCGCGAGATAGTGTTAAACCTTTTTTTTATAAATCATGTTATTAACTTTGACTTTAATAATACAGTGACGAAAATATTTCTACAACATTTTCATTATTGGTCGGCCGATCCTTGAACAGTTTTCTTGACCTAATTTCGCGATACATTGTTTTTATTTCAAATAAATATACGTAACTAATTTCCTTAGTGCTTTCATAGTGCGGTAATGTCCTCCCCCCGGGTCGAAGGATGTGATAGTGCGCGTACCCTACGTTCAGGGTTCATAACCCCGACGAGCACCTTCCCGCCGGCCAGTAGCATCTCATCACGGAGGTATAAGGTAAGTGAGCCTAATATTATAACGCCCGGTAAGCCCGGGCCTAGGGCGGCCAGATTTAGCGGCGGCCTTAGGTCTGGGCAGGGTGTAATCTATATCACATCCATTGAATACTTATTCTTCTATGTTTTTTCGTCATCTAGATATTATTGCTCTTCGTATGTGAGTGTGTAATTCCTATAGGAACTGTTCTGGACAATGGTCGTTTTCTTGTTTACAGCGAGTTAAAAATTATTTACGGACAACAATGGTGGATTAAATGTTAAACGATGTTGCTTTGCTTTAATATAGATGCTGATTATTTAAGGAAATTGGATTGCGAAGATTTAATTAAGAATTTTACTGCGCTTAAGAGCAGGCGAATTTTGTAACATATTGTATAACACTTATTAAATCTTATCTTACTCTTAATCTGTGATTAAATAAACAAAACCGTTTAAATGTTATATTGTTACCCTAGTGGTATGGGTAATGGACTGCTGAGTTGATGTCTCGGGTTCGATCCCAAGTTTTACCATGGCACACACCAATGACCTTCAGGGTTATAGGCGTGAGTTTATGTTATGTTATTATTACTGACACCTTATTAAATATTAGAAATTAGCAACTTATTGACTTATTATAAGTAAATATATAATTAGATTTACCCGCACTTGCGAATACAAGTAGCTACGTACAAATTAATTGTGTTTAATAAGAAATTTAAATATTTAACTCGCAATTATGTGTGAAAATATGGTAACACTCGTGTAAAGGCTACCTATCATAACCTCTGCTGCCATCAGATGCTGAAAAAATCATCTGATGAGGCCGTCAAGCCAAGTGCCACCATTGTAACACTTTCCGTGTTTGTAATGGTGACCGTCGCTCCTGAGACTTTGCCTTGAGCTTACCATCAGGCGGGGTGAAGTCTAATTGACATATCCTAAATGAAAAAAAAACCCTAGTTTGCAGAGAATGTTAGAGCAAATAACTAGTTGTAACGACTGATGTACAATATCGTTGCGAAATATATTTAGAAGAAAGTTGACATTATTGCTATGTGTCTTATTCATTTGACCGAATATTTTATTGGCAGAATTTTATTTAGCACAATTATTTATTTGAAATAATGTCATTTAACCGAAGTTTCGAATTAATATAGGTATTCTTCAAGATTCCGTGCTACCCCTCTATCAGTACATAGTATAAAATAAAGTCGCGTTCCCTGTCCCTATATCCCTTTGTATGCTTAAATCTTTAAAACTATGCAACAGATGTAGCTGCGGTTTTTTTAATAGATAGAGTGATTAACGAAGAAGATTTATATGTATACTAGCTGTTGCCCGCGGCTCCGCCCACGTGGACTTCTGATCCCGTTCCCGCTGCTCCGCTGGGTATGAAAAATAGATTTTGGCCGATTCTCAGACCTACTCAATATGCTCACAAAATTTCATGGAAGCTAAGAAAGGGGTGAATGAGGGCTTGGGGGCCTAGGGCAACCGAGACCACCACTGACTAGCTGTCGCCGTCGCTACAAGTATGCTCTGATACGGCTCTGAGGGTTGCGGTGTGTGTAATGTTTCTTTTTCAACTGCCCCCACACTGCACATGTAACGACACACTACACTTACTGTGTCCTTGTTTGCCACCATTGCGGCCCACGAAACAACACAAGGCAAAGTTGTTTGAATCACCAAATTCCATGTCGAAGATAGTTTAAAGCTCTCTTCACGATTGAAAAGTGGATAGTTGATGCTTTCAGTATACGCTACCCTAACTGAGCACTAGTCGCGTTTTATACTACGTAGGTGGCAGACAAGCACACGGCCCACCTGATGGAAAGCGGCCACCGTGGCCTATGAACGTGTGCAACACTAAGGGTGACACACATGCGCTGCCCAACCTGAAGGGAAAGGGGGGGAGTTGGGAAGGGGTGGGGAGGCTAGGAAGGGGAGGGGAAGGAGGGGTTTAGTGAGCTCTGGCTACCCTACTTACCGGCGGGAACACAACACGATGGTTATTATGACCCCGGTCTTCTGTAGGGCGGAGGTACTTCCCCAGTTGGACAGCTCATTTCGGACGGGAGATACCGTCGTGTCCTACCTCCGTTATGCCCGGGTTTCACTAACCATCTACCATGCAACGCGAAATATTTAAAGTCAGTATTTTTTTTTTTTGTCCCTATTCAGATATGTAGGTACAGTAGGCTCCAAATGTTCCTGGACAATCTATAACCCTTTGACAGCCTAAGTTTAATTAAACAAAAGTAATATAGTTAGCGTTAATCACAATAAACTATCGATGTCTTGTTTCTTTACAAGAAAAGAAGCAAACTTACCCCCGTAATCTCCAAAGGGGTAAGCAGAGGTGTATTAAACACCCACATTTCGCCATGATTTTCGGTCCCACGTATTAGGAAGCGAATTCCCGCCAATAAGGCACTTGGCACATTAAATGTGTATGCCGAAAATAAATTCCTAACCGGAAATATAGCAGCTTAATAAATTTTATATCTACTATATAAAAATAAGTCGGGTTTTCCTTCCTGACGCTATAACTCCAGAACGCACGAACCGATTTCCACGGTTTTGCAATTGTTGGAAAGGTCTCAGGCTCTGTGAGGTTTATAGTAAAGAAAATTCAGAAAAAAATTCAATAGAAAAGCGGGAAAATCATTTTTTGTAGCCATCTGGTGGCGAAACGGAGTTCGCCGGGTTTGCTAGTTACATTATAATTTTATCACGATATGCAATCTGCCTGAGTTAACAAAGGAGAAATAGTTACATAAAGAACGAAAAGAAACATACGTATCGAATAAAATACACATACAAATTAACTTTTGATAGCAATTGAATATGCAGCACATTAGGTTCACCCTTGTTTGGAATAACAACGTTTGGTTGAAAATCACTTCGACTAATTTCTAATTATTCATTTGACCGAATATTTTATTAGCAGAATTTTACTTAGCACAATTATTTATTTGAAATAATGTCATTTAAATGAAGTTTCGAATTAATATAGGTATTCTTCAAGATTCCGTACTACCCCTCTATCACTACATAGTATAAAATAAAGTCGCGTTCTCTGTCCCTATATCCCTTTGTATGCTTAAATCTTTAAAATTATGCAACAGATGTAGCTGCGGTTTTTTTAATAGATAGAGTGATTAAAGAGGAAGGTTTATATGTATATAATATCATGCTACAACCAACTGGTGCGGAGGAGAAGTGAAAAATGCTGCAAAAACGGGATGACGCAGACGAAGACCTGCTACCCGACTAATTGTATCGTAGGACAAGGTGATGAATTAACACCCGATCCTACTGTACAATTTGTTGTTTACGCAGACACTCACCAGAACATGCAAGACCAGAAGTCTTCCGAGCAGTAAGTGATATATACGCGAATCCATTATAAAGGAAAGGCTTAAGACTTAAGACTCACGTGCACGGGGCCATGGGGACGTTGCCTTGGCCAAGTGGCTCCATGGTCTCCTGTATATACCTACCTACCGACCCCAGATAGGGGTTGCTGGCGACTGGGACACAGTTCACACTACTACAGTCGCCATCGCTCACCTCGTTCTTGCAATCATAACAAGCTGTACATGTTTTATGTATTTGTAAAAAGTTGTTTGAGTGAAATACACGTAATAATAATTATTATTATTGTAAATCTGCAATCTTTTAAAAGTTCCTTCCAAAAAAATGTTACTTGTTATCTGTTCTTGTATAGTTTATCTGACATATAAGTTTTAAAATTAAATGATTGGTAGTCCCTCACCGGTCGAAAGTAGTGGTAGCGGCGCTGCCGAATTGTATAAAAATAGGCGTTTCTTAATTTAACGCTTTGCAGAATGGACGAGGAATTGAGAAGATATAATACCTGACAAAGTACCACCAACCAATGTACGCCGTGTAACGCACATTGGTTGGTAGAACTTCGATGTGTACATCGACACAGCATGCAACACTTCAGAGAAAGCAGCAGAGCAGCATGTAGACACGACTTAAGACTTCGCGACACGCAACTACAATCTTTCAAAAGTTTCTTCCAAAAAATGTTACTTGTGATGTGTTATTGTATAACTTATCTGACTGGTAGTGATTGGTAGATAATGATAGGTAGTCCCTCACCGGTCGAAAGGAGGAACATTTTGTATTAATAAAATATGCATGTGTACAATATTATCTTAATTAATAAGTAGATCTATTATACAGTGGCTTCTAAGATAGTTACTTTTCTAGTGGCATTGCTTCATATACTTTTTTTTTTCAAACTGTCCATGAACTCTTAATCTATATCAAGATTATGATATACAGTCTGTCCTCCATGTTCAAAATTGAGAAGACCAGCTGCTCTATAAAAATCGTGCTGTCATACACAGGATTGTAAATATCAGAAGATGCATGTATCTTCAAATATTTTCGATTCTGTTATGTACGTGTTCGCCGGGTTTGCTCAAGACTGGCAGTCAATATTTTACATTGCACCTACATATAGGGAGATAATTCTTCATTGTATACAATACTGGGCTAACTCGCGTCTCCGCCCACTTGGATATCGGTTGTCATGAGTTTGAAACGATTAATAACAAAAAATAAAACAGAATTATTGAACTTGATTTCATTAATTTCACCATACCGAGGCCACAAAACAATGTGTTATTCTAGCTCCTGTTTCATTTTGGTTCAGTTTGAGCAATCTTGATGTATTTTTGATAAAACCAGTAATCAAGTCGGTTATAAAGTGTAGCGAGCTTTGATCACTTCTGGAAGTAACAAAATAACATAACAGGTGTTAGAAACAGCCATTTTGTAGTGGAAAAGTATACTGTACATTATCGCAATAGCGCTGGGATTTGTGATTGATATAGAGGCTGTCTATAGAACAATTCCGTACATCACTTTTAATTTAATAATTATAGTTGCTTCCAAAGTATAATCTTGGCTCGTGAGGCGATTAAGGGATTCTACATCTTGGATCGAAAATTCAATTGGAAACCCAATGGAAGATGTCGATACACGTTGGAGTTCAGTGGAGGTTTTATAACTGTTTAAATTCATATTTCTCGCCTCTCCTAGCTTGAGTTTACTCGCCTGTTACAGTCTTGAGACAATTGATCTTTCCTACGGAAATTGATCCTATATTACTCAGCCTACGCGTCGCGAGATTTAATATTGTAATATAAATAAAAGGTCCGGACCGCATAATATTTCACGTATAATAAAAAGGCCAATTACATATCACAACTAGCTGAGGTACACCCTTTGAGGTCGTAAATAATCTCAAATTCAAACTATTCATAACTAAAACACCGTTACTGAGAGTACGTGTTGAGTACATAACATCATCTCATTTGTAACGAATCCATTATTTGTCGAACATCGTATAAGATTAGACATAGTTTAGGTATCAAAGTTAGGTGAACTAGACGATCATGGCTCTAGGTATTGGGGGCCCCCTAATTCCTGTTACAATTGGCATACACTCCTAAAATATTTAATACAATTTTCAATACTAACATTTTTAGGAATGAAATACATTTTTTCTTTCTAGGAATGACAAATCCAAATTTTATGATTTTTTTTGTAACTCGTATGAATGAGACCATATTATTACACCAAACAGCAACTCTTACTATATTTTAAAAAAGTGACAGCTTTAAAAAAGCAATACGGAATTTATCATCGAAATGGATATCATTTAGGAAGTTCCTACTGTTCTTGAAGATCTAATTTAATTTATCAAGCGGCCACAAAATTTTATACAGAGTTGTAATATCTTGAAATCAACTTTTAATCGAAATATAAATAATGGATATAACTATTAAATTACAAGAATAACGAACTCATGAATCTGCAAGAAGAAGAAATAAAATGTTTATAAACAGCCTCCATTTGTACAATAATAAATAAATTAAAAACATACAGAAAATAATAATAAATAAATATCTACAGTTGACACACCTCGTAAAAGTCATTACACCTTCACGCGATGTGTATGAAGGTGCAATAGCCCACAAATGTATGGTGCCTGTATGCATTTTAGAGAGTGTTAAATTAAAATTCACTGAGATAAAATTACAATTAATTAAAGTATTAATAATTTGACAACATTGCATACAGAACAAAAAACCTTAATTAAAATTGAATCAGAAGTTAATCATTAAGTTTATATTGAGTCAAAAGTGATATCCAACAGTATAAAAAATGAAGATTCAAATGCATAAATTAAATTAAAATTAAAAGTTAATATTATATTATTTAATTCGAGAGTAAGAAGTAATAAACAACATTTATGACAAACTAGCTGTTGCCAGCGGCTCTGCCCGCGTGGGCCTCTGATCCCGTTCCCGCTATTCCATAAAAAACTTTCGTAGAGTTCAAGGAACAAATAAAAAAAGAATTACTCGAATTGGTCCAGCCGTCTTTTAGTTATGCGCTTACCAACATATTTCACGATTCATTTTTATATTACAGATTATCATTCTACATATTATTTAGAATAGTTAGTTGAATAAATAAATGTAAGGTATAAGATTGAAGGCATTTAAAAAAAAGTGTGACTTATATAAATAAAGTATATATAAATACGGCTTCAATAAAAATGTAACCGAAATTTAAAAGTAAATTAAGCACGTAGCGTTCAAGCAACAGTTTGTACTGCAACTAAAGCATGACCTACGAGTATATTACCGACACATACGCTCGAACGTTTTCAAATCTGCTTGAACATCAAAAACATACCTACCCAATTTTCTTTTAAAAATTAAAACTCCTTGCAGTGTAAATTTCCTATGTAAAGACCAATATGTACCTCAAGTATTTTTTCCATAATTTTATAATACCTATATATTTTAATTATAAAGTAGTAGAGAAAAACTGAAGAGTAGAAAAGAAATTACCAGTAGAAACAAGCGATAATCAACTGTTGAAACTCATTCTTCTTCTTCTTAAAATGGCTTCTTAACATACCTATAGCAAAAAATTCCCTAACTGATTTCGCATTTCAGTAGACCTGCTATTCGACAAATTGTATAGTAGGAAAAGGTGATGAATTAACACCAAATCCTACTGTACAATTTGTTGTGTACGCAGACACTCACCAGAACGTGCAAGACCAGAAGTCTTCTGAGCAGTAAGTGATCCATACGCGAATCCATTATCAATTCCGGTAAAATGTCACAATGTTTGTATATTATATCTAAAAGTGTATACTGTCACCTAAATTGTATAAAATAGGCTTTTCTTAATCTGACGCTTCGCAGAATGGACGAGGAATTCAGAAGACATGATACGTGACAAAGTACCTCCGACCTGTATACGTTTCTACAACGTATGCTGGTCGGTAGAACTTCGTTATGTACATCGACACAGCATGCAACACTTCAGAGAAAGCAGCAGAGCAGCATGTAGAAACGACTGAAGCCTTCGTGACACGCAACTACAATTTTTCAAAAGTTTCTTCCAAAAAATGTTACTTGTGATCTGTTCTTGTTTAACTTATCGACATATAAGTTTTAAAATTTATTGAATGTGAGCCCATGATTAATAACGTTTAATAAAATAGACCTACGCATAGAATAATGATACTTGTTCTAATTCTGAACTACAATGAACAGAGTATTTTTTTAGAAATGAAAGCTCTCTGAATATACTTTTATAAGATATTCGTGTAGGATTTGCAGAAGGGAGCGACGAATTTAGAAGACCTGCTATGTACTCGACTTTAACTTGAAGTGCCATAGTATGATGAATTGCATACTTTGGTGCATCAGGTTTTGTTTTGTACGTGGACACTCACCAGAACGTGCAAGACCAGAAGAGAATTTTCCTGCTCAGCTCTACTAGTCTATTAATACCCTTGACGTGCCCTCCTCAGTGTACATAATATTGGACATTGTATGAAAGTTTTTACGAAGCGACGGTGAAATTAACACAATCTCATTCAAATCGAACTGACTCAGCAACATGAACCCACATACCTAAAGTATTTATTTATTTATTTATTCATATATATTGCAAATGCAGGTAGACAATAGTACAAAGCTGTTCATTATAAAGTAGGTATCACTACATTTTGCCTTGCGGCATGCAATAGTTTAGTCTAAAGTAGATTGGGCAAGCATTACACACAGTTAATATAGTTAGTACTAAGGTATTTAAATGTATCAGTATATCAGTACCGCTAACAGAAAAAAAATATAGGTACAATACTAAAATAACAATAATGAAAATAATTAATTGATTTTTATTGACATTTCATTGAATTAATTCAAAGTTATGAAATATATAATAGTTTATAATACACGCAATACAATGTCAAACCAATACAATAATTATAAATGTCACAATATACAATGTAAATGTCAAGTGCCTTAACTATATTTAGATCAATGATCTGTCATCGATGTATTCGTCCACTGAGTAATAACATTTCTCCCGTAATAAGTGTTTAGTTCTGCTCTTAAACACATTACTTATTTGTAGAATGGAATTGGGTAGCCTGTTATACAGCCTAGGAGCCATGCAGAATAGGCTCCTATTAAGGTATACTGTTGTATTAGCTGGACAAGATACTTGCAAGTGATGTCTTTTGCTTGTGAGACTTCTAAAAAGGTGCATGTTTTTTCTGACAAACAATACAGTTTCCAAGATATAAAGACATGGCAAAATTAGAATTTGTAAGCTAATAAAACTGGGTACTGGGGTAAACAAGTAGTACACTTACTTTAAGTATATATAATATATATAAATGCCTTATCGCTCTGTGGCACTTTCTTATAGGCCACCATTGTAATAATATTGTCTAGTTCTAATTAATTGCGGCTTTTCAATGGTGCCAAGTTTAATGTCAGTCCCACAATCCATTCTTTTATCTTTGTCTATTCAATTATACATTTTCAGTTTTCCACATACCCATTGAGCAGCCGCAAGGAATTAAAAGAATAAACATTTAATAAAAAGGTACAACATGATTTGTACCTGTCTGTATCCTGTAAAATATTTCGCAAAAGTATAATTATGTTCGATGGGACACTTATAGGTAGAAATGAGTGCTCTCTGTGATATACGTCTATAAAATATTCGTGCACGATTTGCAGAAGGGAGCGACGAATTTAGAAGACCTACTACCCGACACCACTAGTTGTACCATAATATGATGAATTGCACATTGTGGAACAACTTGTGATGTTGTGTACGCAGACACTCACCAGAACGTGCAAGACCAGAAGTCTTTTGAGCCGTAAGTGATCCATACGCGATTCCATTATCAATTATGGTAAATTGTCACAATGTTCGTATATAATATCTAAAAGTGTATACTGTCACCTAAATTGTATAAAACAGGCTTTTCTTAATCTGACGCTTCGCAGAATGGACGAGGAATTCAGAAGACATAATACGTGACAAAGTACCTCCGACCTGTATACGTTTCTACAACGTATGCTGGTCGGTAGAACTTCGTTATGTACATCGACACAGCATGCAACACTTCAGAGAAAGCAGCAGAGCAGCATGTAGAAACGACTGAAGCCTTCGCGACAGGCAACTACAATTTTTCAAAAGTTTCTTCCAAAAAATGTTACTTGTGATCTGTTCTTGTTTAAGTTATCGACATATAAATTTTAAAATTTAATGACTGTGAGCCCATGATTAATAACGTTTAATAAAATAGACCTACGCATAGAATAATGATACTTGTTCTAATTCTGAACTACAATGAACAGAGTATTTTTCAGAGAAAATGGCTACAACATGATTTGTACCTATATCCTGTAAAACATTTCGCATAAGTATATGTTCGATGGAATGTACAATTTTTAGGTAGAAATGAAAGCTCTCTGTAATATACTTTTATAAAATATTCGTGTAGGATTTGCAGAAGGGAGCGACGAATTTAGAAGACCTGCTATGTACTCGACTTTAACTTGAAGTGCCATAGTATGATGAATTGCATACTTTGGTGCATCAGGTTTTGTTGTGTACGTGGACACTCACCAGAACGTGCAAGACCAGAAGAGAATTTTCCTGCTCAGCTCTACTAGTCTATTAATACCCTTGACGTGCCCTCCTCAGTGTACATAATATTGGACATTGTATGAAAGTTTTTACGAAGCGACGGTGAAATTAACACAATCTCATTCAAATCGAACTGACTCAGCAACATGAACCCACATACCTAAAGTATTTATTTATTTATTTATTCATATATATTGCAAATGCAGGTAGACAATAGTACAAAGCTGTTCATTATAAAGTAGGTATCACTACATTTTGCCTTGCGGCATGCAATAGTTTAGTCTAAAGTAGATTGAGCATTCATTACACACAGTTAATTATAGTTAGTACTAAGGTATTTAAATGTATCAGTATATCAGTAACGCTAACAGAAAAAAATATAGGTACAATACTAGAATAACAATAATGAAAATAATTAATTGATTTTTATTGAAATTTCATTGAATTAATTCAAAGTTATGAAATATATAATAGTTTATAATACACGCAATACAATGTCAAACCAATACAATAATTATAAATGTCACAATATACAATGTAAATGTCAAGTGCCGTAACTATATTTAGATCAATGATCTGTCATCGATGTATTCGTTCACTGAGTAATAACATTTCTCCCGTAATAAGTGTTTAGTTCTGCTCTTAAACACATTTACAGTTTCCAAGATATAAATACATGGCAAAGTTAGAATTTGTAAGCTAATAAAACTGGGTACTGGGGTAAACAAGTAGTACACTTACTTTAAGTATATATATATATATATATATATATATATATAAATCGCGAAGGACTTCTTGCGTCTTTACAAACTACCACCCTGCGGCATCCACTGCGATAAACGTTAAATGGTGATATTCAAATTAAATATTTCTAGCTGAATTTGTGCATCCGTTCACTCTTAAATCTTTCTTGCACACTGAATACCTGCGTATACCTACTAAACACTGCATGCACATTCCCGCCTCCATCCGAATGTATGTTTGAATCAATTCCGTATAATGCCATGCATATATCATTATGATTATAATAACTAAATGACATCCATCTACTATTGAATTCAGATTGGTTCCGAATAACTGAATTGTGCGTCCACTCACTCTTAAATCTTTCTTGCAAACTGAATATCTCCGTATACGTTCAAAACACTGTATGTACATTCCCGCGGTTCCCGCCTCCATCCAACTGTATCTTTAAATCAATTCCGTATAATGCTCTGCATATAGCATAATGATTATCGGCGATATGGAATATTACATGGAATTCATGAAAATCGTCATCCTTGCGTTATACCTAGTCCACTCCTGATTTTTCCAGTCTAACTGCGTCGCGGCCTAACTTCGATTTTTTTGTGTAAAGCGATTGCAATCTGGACGCCACATAACCAATTGGTGATATCGAAGTACTGCAGTTAGACCAATTGTTGGAATTTTTGGGGTCCTACTACAAGTAACCACTATTAAAGATGTACGTATGACAACAGGGATCAGCAGCTCAACGTGCTCTTCGAGGCACTACCTGACCAGTGCAGTGCCAATTGTCGTATTTATGTATACAAATATTTGGACTGAGCGGGGATCATATTCGCGCCTACATTATTTTTGTACTAGTAGTACAAAATTTTAATTTTCAAGCGCAGGGCTAATGTGCTTCGAGATACTTTTAAAGGAGTACTGAAGGGAGTCACTAAAGTGTCGTGCGTGCTTCGGTCGCGTGGACTTAATGCGTAGCCCATTTTCAATTGAATACAATTTTTTTAATAAATTCTTTTTATTTTAATTATAAAAATATAATAAGAACAGTTTTATCAATCAAATATAATGAACATAACTAAATCACAACTTCTGTAATTATTAAATAAAAATAAGACTCCCAATAATGCAGATCGCGTGTCGCTGCACGTTTATTTTTTTTTTTATCGTGCGCCGGTTGGTTAGGTTATGTCGGACTCGAACCGACTAAAACGCACGCCGTCTTTGGGTCTTCAGTTGCCGGAGGTGAGGTAGTAGCCAACATATCCCTCGCACCCCGGCAGACTCTTCGAGATGACCCCCGCCGGGTGTAGGGACCACGGTGTCCCCAACTAGCCCCCGGGTATGGGAAGGCGCACTTTGCGCGCTTCTGCTAGAGTGACAGGCGGCTCCACCCGTCACCCCCAGGCCCGCGCTCATGGAGGACGGAGGTCATTCTGCGACCTCCGACGTCCGAGTCGCCTCCGCTCATCGCGGGCTGTGCGGGTCCGGAGTCTTCTCCGAACTCGTTCCGCCGTCTCCTTCTCGAGCATTACCTGCTCGCAGAAGGAGGCGCCGGCAGCCCAAGCATTTGCGCATCGTACCATCGCCGTGAGCAATGCGCGCGTCGCTGCAACCTGTCGAGAGCATCTAATAAGTACTTTGCGGAGCCATTCCAGAGATGCGAGCAGTAGGTATTCCACGCAGGAGCGAATTTGTGTCTTGTAACTTGTTGTTCAGTTTGCAGCGAACATCCATTCCGAGTATATTGAGGTTATCCTGTAATGGAAGTGGCGTGCTCTGAAGAGTGGGATGAGGAAGGAAAGGAGATGTCTTTGCTGTATACGCACATACCTGCGTCTTCTTGGCATTGAACTCAACCAGGTTCTCAGATCCCCATTGGGAAATGTGATTGAGGATCCAGTCAAGCCCAATGACAAGAAGCTGCCTTTTTTCGGCTATATCAGACTGCTTGGTCGCAGGATGTCCGTGGTAACTCTCGTGTACAGCACTATCGTCTGCATAGCAATGGACGCTGCCGGTAGACAGCATGTCATTGATATGCAGAAGAAAGAGAGTGGGTGATAAGACGGACCCCTGCGGCACACCAGCATTTACCTGCAGTAACTCCGAAGATCGACCATTACAAAGAACACGAATACGGCGCCCATGCAGCAAGCTAGCAACCCAATTGCACAATCTTGTAGGCAGGTAGTTTGCAAAGAAGCGATTTGTGCCAGACTATATCGAAAGCTTTGGCGATGTCCAGGCTAATAGCCAGTGACACACCATGCTTATCCATAGCCTCACCCCAAAGATAGGTTATATACGCCAGAAGATCACCCGTTGACCGTTTCGGCCTGAAATCTTATTGCCGGTCATTAATTAGGGAGTGATCCTCTAGGTGACGCATGAGCTGTGTGGTGACGGCTATGGGTCGATAGTTGGCTGGGTCTGAGCGATCTCCCTTCTTGGGAATCGGCTGTACATTCGCCTCTTTCCACGCAGTTGGCACTGTACTTGAAATGTAGGAGAGTCGGTGCAGCACATTTTTGAAGAACCACCGCTGGTATACCATCCGGAACACTGGCTTTCCGGACATCGAGTGACTGCAGTACTGCACGGACGTTGCTTTGCCTGATACGAATATATAATAGCGAAGGTATTTTTTACTTTATAAGTACTCACACTAGCTAAGTAAATATTGTATTGTATTACTGTTTATTTACCCAAATTGGCAGAAGTTAGCTTACACGGCTTTAGCTAGTAGCCAGCAGCTACGGCTGCCCGTGTGATGCGCCACTAGTTCTTGACCAACCTGTGCTATGAGCTGGGCATCCGCTCTGGGTCTTTACCTTCAAAGCAGCGCTCAACCCAAGGGATGGACGCAAAATAGTCACGCAGTCCATTCCACTTGTACTGGTCTGGGTGGCTCGTCAGCTGAAGGTCTAACAAAGAGGGTGCTAGGCTCAACCCTCTTGGTTATTCTAGTGACCTCGTGTACCAGTTGAGTCAGGCTGTGAGCCAGAACAAACGCGTGGTCAGCTCTTCCCGCTTGGTCTGTTTTGGCGGAGCCAACCAGATCTCGTGGTGCGCGTTAAAGTCCCCCAAAAATACCAATTCAGCGTTCGGAAACCGCTCCTTCGCCTTATTTGCCGCCTGACTCAGATATTCAAAGAGTCGAGTTATCTCGGCATCTCCGATATGGGAACGTTAAAGACACACAAAGATTTGTCTCGTACAGCTATGGTCTGTGTACCCACATGACAGAAAAAGATGGGTCCTCAAGGCAGCGCAAACGGCGACAACAAACACGCACACCCCGGCTTTGGCACGGAAATTTTCCTTAGGAACATAGCCGGGGTAGAGCAGGTAGGTCGTGATGTCATGCGGCATATTTGTGTCTCCGTCAGAAAGAGCATGGCTGATTTCGCCGTCTCTTGTTGTTGGTGGACGGCGATGAGATTTGTATGATGGAGCCTACAGATGTTAGTGGACTCCATCTCAAAAAGCGAGCTAGTGGGAGAATGAAGAGCCGCTGTGTTGCCATAATCTTTGATATGTACTGCCATGGTAGGGGGTAAGAGAAGTCGTGAAAAAAAAGGTGATTGTCGTCGAAAAGCACCGCGTGATAAAGCGCGGGAGATTGGTTTTATTTGTGGTTGTGAGGCATGGCGAGACCCGACGCGCCGAACCGAAGCCCCCCCCTCCCCCGAATATGGTCGCCGGGTTACCACGTCCGGTCACCAACTGGCACGACGAACCATATCAGGATTATGCGCGGCCTGGCAGCCTCCCAGGGTGGTTAGCCCCAGTTGGGCCCCTGTACTATGCCGCGAGCGGACCGCGGCACCACAGTTTCTAGGGGTCTCCCTGCTCGGCGGGTCACCCCGCGCCCTCCCCACCAGACTACGCCAAGACCCACTGGTCCCACTTATGCTGCGACTACCACCACCTCTGCCCGGCTTTGCCCTTGCTGAACGCAATCCAACCGAGGTTGAATTACTATGAAGCGTTTTACGCACATGTGCACGGTGGTACCCACCCGGTCGAAATTTATGACAAATTTGTGCCATCAAATTTCTACCACCAGTATAACGTATGTTACGCCGCATCCTTCGCTTAGATATTTCTTTCTTTCTCGTAATCAAAATAACTATAAATTTTGTCCTTTCTCTTACGACCCATGCTTCACTTGAAAAACGTAAAATAAGTAGGAGCAAAGCTGCGAAATTACCAATAACTTTGCCCACAGTACGCAATCGTTTAAATAAATGCATCAATCTCTGAACAATACTAACAAGTTGTGATGTGCTTAGTTCAAACAAAACAAACTTCAAGCAATGCCGACGCGGGCGCGTGTCGCTCTGGATTAAACCGGTTTATTAAGGTTTTAGTATGGTTCCCATTCTGGTTTCGCTCCGAATGAAACCTTTACTGAAAACCGGTTTTAACCTTTAGTAACCGGTTTCAAGCCCTGCATCAATCTCTGAACGCGAGTGCGCTGAAGCCCGCCGCCCGCGCCCCGCGCCATTCGTCCCTCGTTAACCCCGAATAGGCCCCTCAGACACCGTACCTAGTGCCCATTTAAGGATATTTAAGAGACGCAAGATTATTGTCACAAAAACATGATAAAAACTTTACAAATTAAGTACGATATTCAATGGACACGATAAGATCGGTGAATTGAACTCAAAGTATACGTGGTAAATTATACGCTGAACACTAGCACCCTCCAAATTTCAGTCGGATGATGGCGGAACTATATTATACGCTAAAAGGCATTGTAGTGATGGAATAACGTCCATGCCAATTTTTCGCCCTTGCATTCTAATGATCATAAGGGACTCTTGGGCTAAAAATGAGGGTCGGTCAATCTTGCGTCCGTATTCCGGACGCACAAAGTCAGTAGGACGCAGCATCATCGGTAAATAACGCCATGTAGGACGCAACATGTCCTTCAAGATGTATATATATATATATATATATATATATATATATGCCTTATTGCTCTGTGGCACTTTCTTATAGGCCACCATTGTAATAATATTGTCTAGTTCTAATTAATTGCGGCTTTTCAATATTGCCAAGTTTAATAAGTAATGCACAAAACGTCATCCGACCGCACATACGAGCACAGTCCATACATATAAAAGAATGTCAGTCCCACAATCCATTCTTTTATCTTTGTCTATTCAATTATACATTTTCAGTTTTCCACATACCCATTGAGCAGCCGCAAGGAATTAAAAGAATAAACATTTAATAAAAAGCTACAACATGATTTGTGTCTGTATCCTGTAAAATATTTCGCAAAAGTATAATTATGTTCGATGGGACACTTATAGGTAGAAATGAGTGCTCTCTGTGATATACGTCTATAAAATATTCGTGTACGATTTGCATAAGGGAGCGACGAATTTAGAAGACCTACTACCCGACACCACCTAGTTGTACCATAATATGATGAATTGCACATCATTATGGCACGACTAGTGATGTTGTGTACGTAGACACTCTCCAGAACGTGCAACACCAGAAGTCTTTTGAGCAGCAGGTGATCCATACGCGAATTCATTATCAATTATGGTAAATCGTCACAATGTTCGTATATAATATCTAAAAGTGTATACTGTCACCTAAATTGTATAAAATGGGCTTTTTTAATCTAACGCTTTGCAGAATGGACGAGGAATTCAGAAGACATGATACGTGACAAAGTACCTCCGACCTGTATACGTTTCTACAACGTATGCTGGTCGGTAGAACTTCGTTATGTACATCGACACAGCATGCAACACTTCAGAGAAAGCAGCAGAGCAGCATGTAGAAACGACTGAAGCCTTCGTGACACGCAACTACAATTTTTCAAAAATTTCTTCTAAATAATGTTACTTGTGATCTGTTTAACTTATCGACATATAAGTTTTAAAATTTAATGACTGTGAGCCCATAATTAATAATGTTTAATAAAATAGACCTACGCATAGAATAATGATACTTGTTCTAATTCTGAACTACAATGAACAGAGTATTTTTCAGAGAAAATGGCTACAACATGATTTGTACCTATATCCTGTAAAACATTTCGTGTAGGATTTGCAGAAGGGAGCGACGAATTTAGAAGACCTGCTATGTACTCGACTTCTACTTGAGGTGTCATAGTATGATGAATTGCATACTTTGGTGCATCAGGTTTTGTTGTGTACGTGGACACTCACCAGAACGTGCAAGACCAGAAGAGAATTTTCCTGCTCAGCTCTACTAGTCTATTAATACCCTTGACGTGCCCTCCTCAGTGTACATAATATTGGACATTGTATGAAAGTTTTTACGAAGCGACGGTGAAATTAACACAATCTCATTCAAATCGAACTGACTCAGCAACATGAACCCACATACCTAAAGTATTTATTTATTTATTTATTCATATATATTGCAAATGCAGGTAGACAATAGTACAAAGCTGTTCATTATAAAGTAGGTATCACTACATTTTGCCTTGCGGCATGCAATAGTTTAGTCTAAAGTAGATTGAGCATTCATTACACACAGTTAATTATAGTTAGTACTAAGGTATTTAAATGTATCAGTATATCAGTAACGCTAACAGAAAAAAATATAGGTACAATACTAGAATAACAATAATGAAAATAATTTATTTATTTTTATTGACATTTCATTGAATTAATTTAAAGTTATGAAATATATAATAGTTTATAATACACGCAATACAACGCAATACAATAATTATAAATGTCACAATATACAATGTAAATGTCAAGTGCCGTAACTATATTTAGATCAATGATCTGTCATCGATGTATTCGTCCACTGATTAATAACATTTCTCCCGTAATAAGTGTTTAGTTCTGCTCTTAAACACATTTACATTACTTATTTGTAGAATGGAACTGGGTAGCCTGTTATACAGCCTAGGAGCCATGCAGAATATGCTCTTATTAAGGTATACTGTTGTATTAGCTGGACAAGATACTTGCAAGTGATGTCTTTTGCTTGTGAAACTTCTAAAAAGTTTTTTCCTAAAAAGTTTTTCTGACAAACAATACAGTTTCCAAGATATAAATATATGGCAAAGTTAGAATTTGTAAGCTAATAAAACTGGGTACTGGGGTAAACAAGTAGTACACTTACTTTAAGTATATATATTGTATAATTATTAAGAGTACTTCTCCTTCAGGTGGCATTACAAAATTCCACCCTGTATATATATATATATATATATGCCTTATCGCTCTGTGGTGTGGCACTTTCTTATAGGCCACCATTGTAATAATATTGTCTAGTTCTAATTAATTGCGGCTTTTCAATATTGCCAAGTTTAATAAGTAATGCACAAAACGTCATCCGACCGCACATACGAGCACAGTCCATACATATAAAAGAATGTCAGTCCCACAATCCATTCTTTTATCTTTGTCTATTCAATTATACATTTTCAGTTTTCCACATACCCATTGAGCAGCCGCAAGGAATTAAAAGAATAAACATTTAATAAAAAGCTACAACATGATTTGTGTCTGTATCCTGTAAAATATTTCGCAAAAGTATAATTATGTTCGATGGGACACTTATAGGTAGAAATGAGTGCTCTCTGTGATATACGTCTATAAAATATTCGTGTACGATTTGCATAAGGGAGCGACGAATTTAGAAGACCTACTACCCGACACCACCTAGTTGTACCATAATATGATGAATTGCACATCATTATGGCACGACTAGTGATGTTGTGTACGTAGACACTCTCCAGAACGTGCAACACCAGAAGTCTTTTGAGCAGCAGGTGATCCATACGCGAATTCATTATCAATTATGGTAAATCGTCACAATGTTCGTATATAATATCTAAAAGTGTATACTGTCACCTAAATTGTATAAAATGGGCTTTTTTAATCTAACGCTTTGCAGAATGGACGAGGAATTCAGAAGACATGATACGTGACAAAGTACCTCCGACCTGTATACGTTTCTACAACGTATGCTGGTCGGTAGAACTTCGTTATGTACATCGACACAGCATGCAACACTTCAGAGAAAGCAGCAGAGCAGCATGTAGAAACGACTGAAGCCTTCGTGACACGCAACTACAATTTTTCAAAAATTTCTTCTAAATAATGTTACTTGTGATCTGTTTAACTTATCGACATATAAGTTTTAAAATTTAATGACTGTGAGCCCATAATTAATAATGTTTAATAAAATAGACCTACGCATAGAATAATGATACTTGTTCTAATTCTGAACTACAATGAACAG
This sequence comes from Pelosia muscerda, assembly GCA_963691645.1. Taxonomy (NCBI): domain Eukaryota; kingdom Metazoa; phylum Arthropoda; class Insecta; order Lepidoptera; family Erebidae; genus Pelosia; species Pelosia muscerda. The sequence goes on along the minus strand of OY829098.1, from coordinate 3,065,647 downwards.
AGTATTTTTCAGAGAAAATGGCTACAACATGATTTGTACCTATATCCTGTAAAACATTTCGTGTAGGATTTGCAGAAGGGAGCGACGAATTTAGAAGACCTGCTATGTACTCGACTTCTACTTGAGGTGTCATAGTATGATGAATTGCATACTTTGGTGCATCAGGTTTTGTTGTGTACGTGGACACTCACCAGAACGTGCAAGACCAGAAGAGAATTTTCCTGCTCAGCTCTACTAGTCTATTAATACCCTTGACGTGCCCTCCTCAGTGTACATAATATTGGACATTGTATGAAAGTTTTTACGAAGCGACGGTGAAATTAACACAATCTCATTCAAATCGAACTGACTCAGCAACATGAACCCACATACCTAAAGTATTTATTTATTTATTTATTCATATATATTGCAAATGCAGGTAGACAATAGTACAAAGCTGTTCATTATAAAGTAGGTATCACTACATTTTGCCTTGCGGCATGCAATAGTTTAGTCTAAAGTAGATTGAGCATTCATTACACACAGTTAATTATAGTTAGTACTAAGGTATTTAAATGTATCAGTATATCAGTAACGCTAACAGAAAAAAATATAGGTACAATACTAGAATAACAATAATGAAAATAATTTATTTATTTTTATTGACATTTCATTGAATTAATTTAAAGTTATGAAATATATAATAGTTTATAATACACGCAATACAACGCAATACAATAATTATAAATGTCACAATATACAATGTAAATGTCAAGTGCCGTAACTATATTTAGATCAATGATCTGTCATCGATGTATTCGTCCACTGATTAATAACATTTCTCCCGTAATAAGTGTTTAGTTCTGCTCTTAAACACATTTACATTACTTATTTGTAGAATGGAACTGGGTAGCCTGTTATACAGCCTAGGAGCCATGCAGAATATGCTCTTATTAAGGTATACTGTTGTATTAGCTGGACAAGATACTTGCAAGTGATGTCTTTTGCTTGTGAAACTTCTAAAAAGTTTTTTCCTAAAAAGTTTTTCTGACAAACAATACAGTTTCCAAGATATAAATATATGGCAAAGTTAGAATTTGTAAGCTAATAAAACTGGGTACTGGGGTAAACAAGTAGTACACTTACTTTAAGTATATATATTGTATAATTATTAAGAGTACTTCTCCTTCAGGTGGCATTACAAAATTCCACCCTGTATATATATATATATATATATGCCTTATCGCTCTGTGGTGTGGCACTTTCTTATAGGCCACCATTGTAATAATATTGTCTAGTTCTAATTAATTGCCGCTTTTCAATGGTGCCAAGTTTAATAAGTAATGCACAAAACGTCATCCGACCGCACATACGAGCACAGTCCATAGATATAAAAGAATATCAGTCCCACAATCTATTCTTTTTTCTTTGTCTATTCAATTATACATTTTCAGTTTTCCACATACCCATTGAGCAGCCGCAAGGAATTAAAAGAATAAACATTTAATAAAAAGCTACAACATGATTTGTGTCTGTATCCTGTAAAATATTTCGCAAAAGTATAATTATGTTCGATGGGACACTTATAGGTAGAAATGAGTGCTCTCTGTGATATACGTCTATAAAATATTCGTGTACGATTTGCATAAGGGAGCGACGAATTTAGAAGACCTACTACCCGACACCACCTAGTTGTACCATAATATGATGAATTGCACATCATTATGGCACGACTTGTGATGTTGTGTACGTAGACACTCACCAGAACGTGCAAGACCAGAAGCCTTCAGAGTAAAATCATCAGATGTTACCATTCAGAAGTAGTATATCAACAATATGATGGTTTACATTGTATGCTATGTCCTAATGAATATTCCAGTGTTCGTGAATTCGATTATTCGCAGCTATCAAAGGAAACTTAGACGGTGCGTCCAGATTTGTGACATGAACAGCGGACCGGACAGCGTGGCATCAAGACATTGAGTATGGACGTAACAACTTGTGGCACATGAGTTCACAAACAAGAGTTTTGCTGCCGCGGCCGCCAGTCGATCGAAGATTTCATTTAAACTCAGATAACATGCACCCGAACACGCGACGGACACGCATTTCTGACACTGTTACGGTAAAATGTTACGCGGCATTTGAGAATGCTGCAATTCGTAACCGGTTAGGTACAATAACAAATATCGTGGAGAAGTACATGTGTGTCATCAATAATGTACACCACATTTAAGTGGCTTTAAAATGTAGATAGATAGATAGATAGATAGATAGATTCATTTATTTGTCAGAATATTGTATAAAAGTTGTTATAAAATAGTTACATGTCCATAATATTCTGCTGTCTCCAGCGTACAAATATTGAGATAGAGGATTTTAAATTATGTCAGTATATAAATTAATAAGATAAAAAAAAACAATTAAAAATGTCAAATTGCAAATTATACATGACATGTCAAGATTCAAATTAAATAAAATTATAATATTTGTAGTAGGCATGTCAATCATCAATCATCATAAATTCATCAATTCAACCAAATTAAATCATTATTCATTCAAATCATCATTCAGGTATTCTGTTACATTATAATACGCTTTTTGAACTAACATATTTTTAAGTACTGCTTTGAATTTGTTACAGTTCAACTCCCTCCAATCTCTAGGCAATTTATTGTATATTATAGGCGCCATACAAATTATACTTTTGCGCACAAGAGCCGTTGTCGCCCTGTGTAAACGTAGCCTGGTGTTATCCCGCCTGTTTCGCGGAACTGTTGCCTCTAAGGTCGGAAATAAATGAGGATTATTTTTTACAAATATTGCAACCTCGAAAATATAATACATAGTAATGTTAAAATTTTGTAGTACCTACACATTTATCGATATTCTCTAATAAGTGTAAAGCTTCGCAAGCGATACTAAATTCTGTCTTTACATTGGCATATTGACACTTATTGAAATTATAACGCGTACTAAGACGCGTAGGAGGGACGCGGGGAATGCTAACTTTTCTACGACGGTACTAATACCCGAAACCTTAGCATGAACCTGCCTTACCCCTCGTTCTGAGGGGTAGGGTGACACGGCTCTTGAGGGAGAGCGCAATTCGTATAGATCCTCAAGGCAAGTCTGGTGGACTATCCTGCACGAGGTTGCGTCCTGCTCTTGGTCTAATTCCCTAAGAAATAGACGTAACAGAAACCTCCAGGCGAACCAATGCAGAAATGATGAGGTCATGTTTCTGCGTGTTCATCACCGAACAAAAGCAGGTGGTGGACAGTAATGACCTCCCGCGTGTTTGTGCCGTGCGCGGGGACCCGTACGGGGGGATGAAGGAATCCTGGTGGTTGAGCGAACAGTGTGCCGGAGTCGCTGCACACTGCAAGCAACACGCCACTTTGGTCTGGATTTCCTCTTACACGGGAGGTCACAGAGTAGCTTTCTGCTGATCAATCGGCTGTGGTATCCCATAAGCGGGCTGCCAAAGGGAGGTCTCGGGGGTTGGGGAAGGGCAGTCGGCACGACGCGATGGCTTGGGTGGAAACAGCACCGTCTCATGCTGTGGAAAGCCAAGTCGTATCTCCGTCATGCGCGGACGCGTCCTCTCCTCAATTCAAGGGACCTATACCGAGGGAGTAGCTCTGGCGATCGTCTTGCAAGCAAGCGACGTCCCCAACATGAGGGCTCCGTGGTGGGTGGAGAGCTCCTGAGGTGAATCTAAATTACATAAAACACATGGATTTCGAGACATGTCAAAACAAAACCGCTGCTGCAAAAGCAGCTAAACTAACAACGGCGACGATGACTGCTGCACAAGCAGAACCGTCACCAACAATAACACCACAGGGTAGGATCGCTGCTGAAGAAGCAATATCCTTCCCCACCACATCTTCGGGCACGACTACTGCTGGAAAAGCTGTATTATGCCCGAATCTTTCACCTAAACACAACAAGAAGGCAGCTGCAAAAGCAGCCCCTTCTCACACCTCCTCAGTAAAGGGAACAGCGCAGAGAGCTGCTGACAAGATGTCAGGAGCAACTCCCCGGTCTGTACCCCTAGCTGAGCCCAGTAGAGTCCCACCACTTGCGCCGAGACCTGGATCTGGACAAACTGCGCCGCAAGGTGCCACACCCCGAAACCCAGCCGAACAGGCTGCATCAAAGGGCGTGACCCCAACAACCCGGGGTAAGCCGATCCACCAGGGCTCGAGCCACCAGGTGACAGTGACCTCGGGCCAACCACCAACACCAGCCAAGGTGATGGACATGACTTCTCTTAGAGAGGCCATACAATCACCCACCAATACCACTCCTACCTGGTCGACATCACAAAAAAAGATGTCTTCGGCCAAAAGGCGTCGTATTAAGGCCAGGGCGGAAGCACAGGCGAATACAGCAGATGCCGCAAGGCATCAGGCTAACCCCGGTGCTCAATGGGGGGGCTCGACAGCTGTTCCCACCGCCAGTGCCTTGTCGAAGCCAAAAGGCCAGCGACCAACAACCAAAACCAGGCCGACGAAGCGATCACGGCCGGAGGATACCGTGACCCTGACCGGAGAGGGCAAGAAGCCCAAGAACTCCGGATGGTCCTCCGGGTCGTACGCGGAAGCGGCCGCTACCTTTCTGGGCAACAGCCTCTGTGTGGCTGTCATGACAGAGCCCTTCCAGGAGCTGTCACAGTCACAGGCAGAGGCTATAAGGGACAACATCGAGGGCAGGCTGAGGAACGAACTGTTGGCAGACCTCGATGCGCCTCTTACCACTACACCCAACGACCTACGATTCCGTGGCCGGCCCCACCACTCAGATGGCGTCCTCAAAACCTGGTGCGAGGACGACTTCACACTGGCGTGGCTTGTGGTGGCAGTAAGTGCCATGGAATCGCCACTCCCCAACACCAGCCTTGTCGTTCGGGCGCAATCCGCCATCCCCAGGAAAATTTCCTGCCTGGTGAGCGTGCCTGGACGCGTCACCAACCCAGAAAACCTGCAAAGGCTTCTGGCAAGGCAAAACAGGCATTTGAACATTAATGCCTGGAACCACACCGCGACGAGGGAACACCAAGACCGGTATGGCAGCAAGACCAACCTGCACTTCCGCATTCCGGAGGCGGAGGCAAGACTGGCTCTGGCTAGTGAGCGTAGACTATACTACCTCATGGGGAATATCCATGTGATATTCCTCGAGCCAGTGCCAGCCGCCCCCAACGGAGGCCGGGATGCGGCACCAACCACAGCACAACCGGCCACACGAGCGATCCCAGTCTCGACCAGACCGCTAACAACCACGGCGCAGTGGAGCCACATGGACACGGACGCTCCCGGGCCATCGGCACCTGGCATGGAGCCAGATATCCCCTCCTCGCCACTCCTCGGGTCCGGCGAGGAGTGCTTTCCGGGAAGGGGAGGAGGGAGTGAACTTTTTGACCTCCCGCCCTCCCCACTGCGGGATTGACTGCATTCAGGCAAACCTCCAGCACAGTCAGGCTGCGACGGCTTCCCTCCGCAGAGTGCTGGAGAAAAACCCGCAGACCATTGCCCTGATCCAGGAGCCGTGGATCAGAGGCAATAAGGTCTGCGGCCTCAACTACGCTGGAGGCAAACTGCTGTTGGATACTTCCGTAAGTAAACCGAGAGCATGTATCTACCTCCCAAAACACATACCAACACTATTAATCAACCAATTCTGCTCAAGGGACCTGACAGCCGTCAAGTTAGGCAGAAGTGACCAGCATCAGCCAGGCATCGTCCTCGCTTCCGCCTACCTGCCGAGAGACGAGGACATACCCCTACCGGAATACTGCGAGAGGGAGGGTCTGGACAACATCATCGCAGCCGACACGAACGCACATCACACTCTATGGGGTATTAAGGACACCAACAAAAGAGGTGAGGACATGCTTAACTTTATCTTTACTAACAACCTTGACCTCCTAAACCGGGGTTCAGAACCAACATTCGTTACCTCGCGCTATCAAAAGATAATAGATCTCACTTTAGCGTCACTCAGAATAGCAAAATCCATCACTTCATGTGGCTGAAGAAGCTTCATGTTCTGACCATAGATCTATCCGCTTTTGTATAAACATAAACTTACCAAAACCAAAACCATGTAGTCTGCTGCTCAAAACAGACAAACAAAAATTTGTGAGTTTAGTCAGTGACAGTGTAAACAACCTACATATTCCAACTGAAAACCTTAAAATCACAGACCTAGACCATTACACCGACAAAATCACCTCTTTACTTATCTCAAGCTACAAGCAGTCATGCCCCTTCACCACGCCCAGGTCTGGGAAAGGGGGGCACTGGTGGTGCTCATCCGTGGAGACGTTAAGACACAAGCTGAGGAAGCTTTTCAACAGGGCTAAGAACACCAGAGAACTAACTGACTGAGTATGAGGAATAAATACAAAAAAGAAATCCGTCAGAGAAGCGTAGAAAGCCGGAGACGCTTCTGCACGAACATCGAAAACAGCAACCAGGCATCAAGAGTTAAAACCTGCCTCTGCTACGCACGGGGCGCGGGTTTGATCCCCGCTCAGTGCAAAAAGTTGTATGCATGAATATGGCTGTTTGCACTGGTGTGGTCGTGCCTCGGAGAGCACGTTAAACCGTCGGTCCCGGTTGCCATACAGACATATGTCTATATCTATCTATCCAACTACCCGTAACGACTGCCTGGAACTTCGATATCGCCATTGGTCATTGGACCATTGGTTGTGGAGGTCAGATGGCAGTCGCTTCACTGAAAATATCGAAGCTCAGCCGCATCGCAGTTAGACTGGGAAGCCGACCCTAACTGAGTTAGGAAAAGGTTCAGAGAAAGAAATACTACACGAAGTACGCAGGCCGTACTTTGATTTAACTTGCATTTTTATAAAATAATTCATTCTATACTTGATGTACCTAATTTACAACTTGCTCAATTGACCTTTAATATCAGATATAGCGTTCGTAGATCCAACCAAACGGGACTCTTTGCCTTACAAGTCTATAAAAATAATACTTCGTTCTTCAGATTCCCTACAACCCCATAGTTCGGATGGCTCGTCAATGCAACGAAATCGCCAGGGAGAATCCAGCCTTCAATATTTTTGTACCTGACTTTATTTGTTAGAACGGTAAAACCACTTTTATACCAACCGTAGTTAAGAACTCCATCATGTCTAATGTAATGTAATGTAAAATTGTAAACTAGTTTTATGTGTGTTATTGTTAGAAACTCCTTCATCTAAACTCATTTGTACACCCGTTCTTGTGGAATGCAACCTGGATTCTAATCCTATTGCTTCGTATTATTATTGTATTTATTGTTGGTTGTAATCTGTTACGTGTGATAAATAAATAAATCAATTCTTAATGTAAAAGTTTTAACAGAATGGAACATTGTGATTGGCTGTTTGCCTACTGACGACCTCCGTGGCGTGGCGGTAGTGAACGCGAATGCTATGCAGGAGGTGCGGGTTCGATTACCGCTCAGTGGAAATATTTGTGTGTATGAAATATATCTGTATTGGTCTGGGTGTTTCTATGTATAATATGTATGTATTTACAAAAAAAATGTATTTAGGTATGTTTATCCGCATTCTAGAACCCGTCACACAAGCTAAGTTAAGCTATGCTTACCATGGGTCTAGGTGGCGTTCTGTCCTAGAATATTGAATCCGTGAGCGTGTGAAATCCGCCAATCGCAATGCTCCGTTCTCTCGATGCCTTTACATTACGAATTCGATAATTTTTCGTACTAAGGACACAGAACAAGATTTCTGAATAACCACCAGAAACGGTCGCATATTTTTCAAGACTAGCATAAACAATTTCGTAAAAGTAAGGTACTTTTAAGTCTAACAGAGCCTTTACAGAATTATCTTGTTCAATTAATCTTTGACGACGCGTTTCCATGTCTTTTGCATTGTGTGTTTGATTGCCATGTGTCACAGAATAGATCAATAGTACGTCTTTGTTTATACCTACCTTGTACCTTTTCGATGTAAACTTGTAACGAATTGTCTTCAAATTTGTAACGATTTGAAATCGACGGAGAATGTTGATGATCTAGTCAGTAATGATATATTAATCGATATATGTACTATGATAGTAATATTTTTTTTTAATAAACGAATTGTATTAAGAACTTGTTGTTTTATTTTATGTTTTCACAATCACATTTTAAATAAATTTCACCACGAATAATATGTAGCAAAAAGGTCAAATACCTATAGATCGACTGAATAGACCGGTTAGCATAGAAATATGAGCTCTGGGGAGAAGACCACAATTTCAATGTACAGTGGGCTACAAATGTTCCTAGACAATTAAAAAAAATTGTATGAAGATATGCCACTACAAAACTAGTCTTAGATGCTACTGGATAATAGATCTACTTATTAATGTAATTAAGTTGAGGTTACTACTTGCAGGAGTTTACTTATTTTCCTATAAAAGAAACAAGACATCTATAGCTTATTTTATTAACGCTATTTATGTTACTTTCATTACATTCTACTTAGGCTGTCAAAGGATTGTAGATCTTAATATATGTACAGGAACTTTCGTAGCCCTCTGTACCTATCGATAACTTGTCGTGTTCACTGTACGATCACCTACAATAATATGTATACACTTTAGAACCTTATCACAATAATAAATGACAAGTCAACATTATGAAATGAAACGGTAAAATTCGACAAGATTAATGTGAAAAAGTTCCAAAACGTATACATGTTATTGCAGGTGACTGTACCACTCAAAACTTATGGAGGGCAATGGAAAACGTTATTGCTGTGGCCAAAGTATTGGGCCGACATAATTTAGAAAAAAACTTATATTAACTACAGAAGAAGAAAAGCAGCCTCCGTGGCGTAGCGGTAGTGCACACGACTGCTACGCACGGGGCACGGATTCGATCCCCGCTCAGTGCAAAAAGTTGTATGCATGAATATGGCTGTTTGCACTGGTCGGTCCCGGTTGCCATACAAATATCATTCTATGGCAGTCGTTATGGGTTGTTGGAGCATATCGCAGTGGGCTGCAAAGCAGTAGCCTTAGCACGAAATACTATCGAATTCGTAATGTAAGGGTATCGACAGAACGGCACATTACGATTGGTGGGAACCTGTGTGCATGTGTACACACAGGTTCACAAGAGGCAGACTGCCAATCACTATGCTCCGTTCTCTCGAAATTTTTACATTACGAATTCGATAGGAGTCCATGCTAGTGCTACTGATTCCAAGGAACGTTGGAGGGCAAAGGGCAAGTAGACGAACTCGCTAAAAAGGCGGCTCTGCGGTCGAAAGTAGCGCCACACTACGATCGGATTCCTGTCTCGTTTGTGAAGTGAAGTCTGAGTCAGACCTCGCTTCACAAATGGAACGAGAGGTATATATATAGGCTTCGGGCACCTTAGCTTTTCTTCCCTTAGGCGCTGGAGGCATATAGCATCGTTCGCAAGATGGAGATCGCCGGTACCACGACCCAGCTTTAGACGACGCATGGTGGGTTCTCCGCATACTTGGCTCGCTTCACGTAAGTACAAACAAAGAACAGACATACAGAATATCTAAACGTAGGTATTTGGGCGAAGTATTTTCAAAATTTACCCCCCTTCCCCATATCCCCAAAGAGTGAAAGGACTAGTATGAAAGTGCGAGAAGAATAAATGCGAGAACTTGTATGACAAAGAGGCCAGAATGAAAGAAGATAGTAATATTTAGAAAATAGATAGTATCCATTAAAACCCTGCGAGGGTTTCGAGATCATTAGAAGCCTAGGTAATAAAAACAAAGAGAGAATAGAATATATAGAAGAGAGAGAGAAGAGAATAGATATAGACTTAGTGTCGAAAACAAAAAAAAAAACAGCACAGCCCGCAGGCAGAAGCAGGCCGCGGTGGCGGCGCAAAGTGCGTCTACCCTTATCAGGGGGCTAGATATGGATAGACGACGTGCGTTTTGGTCGGTTCGAGTCCGACATAATCACCTCCACCGCCTTGGTGGAGATGGTATCCGTGCGGATTTACGCACAATAACAAAAAGAAGGAAAGAGGGTCACCATTACAAACACGTACAGTGTTACAAGCAATGGTGGCAAAGACGTGCACTGGTAAAGAATTCCACGACTCAATGATGCAACATATCGCCAAACCAATAAGGCTCAATTTACACCGCGGCAGAATTGAAGCGAACAAAATTGTCGGTACAAAGCATAACGAACTTTATGTCAATTGCATATGATCTTAATTAGCAGCACCTCAAGACTTCTGCTAATTAATATCATATCAATTGCAATAAAGTTCATTATGCTTTGTACTTACAATTTCGTTCGCTTCCATTCCGCCGCGTTGTAAATTGAGCCTTACTTCTTGGTGGAATTGTTTGCCTGCGCGCGTTCTCCTGTGTACGAAAGGAAAGGAAGGGACCAGTTGGAAGAGCTCATCAGACCACTCACTCACCATAAGATATTGAAATTGAGTGTGCAGACTGTCGGCTTACATTATAATGTACTTGTACAAGTATAGATCATAAGATGTCATGTTCAAGAAAATAAAATAAAACAGGCGCAAAATTTAACCCCCTTCCCCATATCCTCAAAGAGTGAAAGGACTAATAAGAAAGTGCGAGAAGAATAAATGCGAGAACTTGTATGACAAAGAGGCCAGAATGAAAGAAGATAGAAATATTATGAAAATAGATAGTATCCATTAAAACCCTGTGAGGGTTTCGAAATCATTAGAAGTCTAGGTAATAAAAACATAAGCAGTCGTTACGGGTAGTTGGAGCCCTCAAAAGTCCAACCAGTCGAACTTCGCTATCGTCATTTGTCATTAGACCATAGGTTGAGGAGGTCAGGTGGCAGTCGCTTCACATTACAGTTAGACTGGCAAGCCGACCCCAACTGAGTTGAGAAAAGGTTCAGAGTATGATGAGGTGGCTGACAAGGGCATGGCCTATCTGATGGAAAGTGGTCAAGATGGCCCGAGGACGTTTTGCAACACCGGCTTCGTTACACTCGTGCTACCTACCCTGTTCAGACCTATGAAAAGCACATATTTTTTTTAATAGTCAATAATATTAAAATGAAGTTAATAAATCATTTGAAAACAACCTTTCGCTATCCTTATAGGGTAGCAGTCGTCCTGCATTATATCTGCACTGGAAAGTGAACCCAGTGAGTCAATTTTGCGGAGGTGGTAAAAGATTTACTTGTTGACTGATTGATTATTTATTTATAATTTACATAAACTTATATACTGTTTTATTGCTAGTAGTGTAGTGGGGCTAGCTCTCGTAGTCACGTCTCATGATGACTCGTGTAACTCGTATGCTGAGTAGACTTTTCATTGTTATGGCAAAGGAGCGTGATTTCTTATTTTCACGTGTGTTTTCACTTCCTTGTATAAATCACGCCGCTTACTCATGACTGCCATACGCTAGTTCGGTAAGGATGATCTACTGAGAAGAGACCAGCAAAGGAAAGTGTTTACTTCTTCCTACAGTCCCGGGTTCTTTAAACGTGACTTTAAAAAGCATCTGATGAGGCTGTCAAGCTGAGCGTCCATTGTAACACTATACATGTTTATAATGGTGACCCACTTTCCTGAGACTTTGCCTTCAACTTACCATCAGGCGGGGTGAAGTTAAATTGACGTGCCCTAAATAAAAAAGGGTGCAATTAGCGCCGCCGACACGGCCTGTTTCTAGTTTGACAGGTAGAAACATTAACATTACTGCAATATCTATTTCTATTAAAGTTGATAATGGTTTGTTGTTATTAAAGTTTCATGGGTTTGTGTGAAGATGTATGTAATTCGCACAAATCATTTTTGTCACTCTAAGGATAATTCTATTAAGTAACTGACCTATGCCCGTGGCTCCGCCCGCGTGGCTGTCGGTTATCGCGACCTAAAAGTGTCGGTAGCTTAGTGGTTAAGGACTCGGCCTTACGATCGAGAGGTCCCGGGTTCGAATCCTGGCCATTACACTACCGACGTGAAGCCACTCCTAACACAAGCCATTGAGCTTAGCTGGAGGGGTTAAATGGAATATTAGTAACTTCGGTTGCTAATATTCTTATAAAAAAAAACTCTTCCTGTGCAACTTCATTTCTAAATTACTAATCATAACGCTGGGCCTCCTTAACCGATTGCAATCAAACAAACGTAATATTTTAAATTGGGCCTAACCCTTTCAAACAAAAAGACCCACATCGAAATCCGTTGAGTAGTTTTTGGGTCCATCGCGAACAAACATAGACCTTTTACAATTATAAACATAACATAACATAAACTTACGCCTGTATCCCCGAAGGAAAAGGTAGAAGTGCCAGCACCCACATTTCACCAGTTTATGTTTTAGGTTCCAATGGATGCCGATCAACCCATTAGGTACTTATAAATCTGCAATAAATACACACATAACTTCGAAGAGCATCGAAAGTCATTGGTGTGTGCCATGGTAAAACCTAGGATCGAACCCGAGATCTCATCTCTGCAGTCCATTACCCATACCACTAGACCATCGCGGTTCCGCGGTTTTACAATTACATAATAGTATAGAAAATAGATAGATAGATAGATGGATTTAGCATAACAAGGGAACGCTCAGTCACCAAACACTGAAAAGTAAGTACCTATCTATGGATTACGACAATTCATTTTCTACAACTACGCGAGTCCACCGAGTGGCTATGTACCTGCTGGACCCTCTAAATTCGACCTCATCTAAGGTAAATATGATCCATTGGACCTAGGTGTTAGAATTGAACCCTCAATCTTGGATTTCATTTTTACTTTAGTGCCCATTAGACCCTCTGTCAAACAACGAGTTTCATTCGACCTCATTGTCCAAAAATCTGTCCAATCTACAAATATGTCGCGTTGTGAATCTGTGAAATCAAGAATCTTTCGTACCTATTAATTTTTCTACTACTACTACTACTATATACTTTATAACTAATACTCTCTACTAAGACGATCTCCGTGGCGTAGGAGGCACGGGTTCGATTCCCGCTCAGTAGGTACAAATATTTATGTGTATGAATACGAATGTCTGCATTGGTCTGAGTGTTTCGATGTATAATATATATGTATTTACAAAAAATAATGTATCTAAGTATGTTAAAGTATTTTAGAATCCATAACACAAGCTAGTTAAGCTATTGCTTACCATGGGTCTAGGTGGCATTGTGTAGATTGTCTTAGAATATTTATTTTATTTATTAATAGACGACATAGGTATTATTTCTACATTTAATAAAAATTTAAAGTTACCGTACCTTTGCTATTTCTGAAGATGGACGGGTCTTACTCTAAGTAATTATATATTGATGGAGGGAGGGGGACCCACCGCTCACCCACGGCTAAACAATTCCAACGATAACAATAGCAAATGATTACTAATTGTCATAGAATGGAATGACAAACCGCACCCCTCCAAGCATGTAAAAAGACTTCTTAGCCAGGTTTAACCAATAAGAAATTCTTCCATCATATCACAAATTAACAAATATATTATATTCAATCCTCTTATATTATTATTATTACGGTATTATATTTAATCGCTTTATGTATTAATTTAAATTACCTATATAATAATAACATAATATTTACTCAATACGAACAAAAAGAAAGTGTGTCGTTTTTTGGCGCGCAAAATATACCATAGATAACAAAATGTGAATAGAGAATATCAAAGAGTATTTATGTGACCTAGTAATGGCTCACCAACCCGTTACAAGCTAACAATATGAATAATTATGTCTATTTTCATTTGGTCTAGGTATTTCCGTCCATCACAGAGCACCTCAAGCCATCGGCCCTAGTAAGCCTCAATAACTACAACAATTGGGCCTCAAGACAAAGTAACAGTAGGGTAAACCACCCAATTATTGGCACTTTAAGGGTGAACTTCGTGTCGGTCTAAAATGAAACTACCATAAAATCTTATTTACAAAAGCTACTAGACAAAACATATCATAGAATTAAAGAAAATGCTTTAATCTTTGTTTTTATAATCATTTTTATGTGATTGAATAGTAGTAAATAACAATTTTATACTTAAATCCGAAAGACTAAGAAAATCCTATTATTGGCACAGAAGATATCAATAATACTATTTTATTTTTTAAGGCAAACTAAACCTGAATAATCTATGGTTTCCTTATTTTTTTGTACTAAACTCTAAAGTGCCAATAATTGGAGTAGTGCTAACGATTGGATGGGTAACCCTATATTGATTTAATCGCGTATGAATAGTTTAAAACTTGAAATAGAACATTCGAGTCACAAAAATACAAATTTCCATAAAATTTTGTAGTCATATTACAGATTTACGTCAATACCATAATTTATTTAGCGATTTCACAAATAGAATGTCAATTTGTCTAGAAAGTTCCCTGGGGTTTTAGACAAAATACATTCGCTCCGAAGGGAATCCACAGCTACATTCGATTTGTCGGGGGAACAGGGATTTTCATTTTTAATCTCACTTTACCACCTACCGTACTAAACCGCCAGCTCTTAAAAGTAATATTATTTCAATCTTAATTTACTTCCATAGTAAGATTTGAACCGTCTACACAGCACTCTAGTGTTATACGGTTAAAATAGGTCAACCAGTATCTTTTACTGTTTGCTTGAATTTAAAATTGTCTTACAAGATACAGCACACAAAATGGTCGTCAACTTTCCGAGTCCGAAGCACGCTATTTTTTTTTATTAAAAATTAAAAAATCTTTTTTATAAAGATCCTAGTTTATACATTGTTGGGACTTCCCAATAAGTAGTCATGGACACTTGTGATGGGAATGCCTCGCTCTTCCTACGTAACTTATTCTTGGATTTATTAAAAGTTATAACTTAATCTAGACAGTGTGGAGTCAATATGTGAATACTAATTTATATGTGTATTTATTTATCTATTGTTATTGATTTTTATATATGGTTTTTATATTAGTAAGATTGAAATAATGTTACTTTTAGAGGTGATAGTAAGGCCCCAGGGGATGTAGACAAAATGCAATCGCCACCGCTCTGACTGTCACGTTAACTTTGTTTTTAATCGTTTCCAAAATGTGCGTTTGACAAAACGTCGCGATATTACACACACACACACACACACACACACACGTGTATCTACGCACTTCGTGCGTCACCGCGTCTCTACATTCAGTGTGGCTGTATCACGGGACTACGAGAGCAGAGCGCGCTTTCCATCTGCGCAGGAGTGGCGTATTGTAATATTTCCTGACCAGTAAAAATCGTAAGTACATATATAATTTTATTTTATTATTACTAAGTGATAAATGAATTCTTGTTTGTATATATCGTTTGTAAATACTATCTTATATACCGCGATATAACCGCGGTAGCCTAGTGGTATGGAAAATGGACTGCTGAGATGAGCTCTCGGGTTCGGTCCCAGGTTTTACCATGGCACACACCAATGACTTTTCGATGCATTTCAAAGTTATGTGTGTATTTGTCGCAGGTTTATAAGTGTCCGGATAATGGCAATAGGCTCGCCACCTGGATTACATTGGAACCTAAATATAAACTGCCGAAATGTGGGTGCTAGCACCTCTGCCTACCCCTTCCTCGGGGATATAGGCGTGAGTTTATGTTATGTAAATAGTATTTTATGATTTACTAGCTGACCCGCGCTACTTCGTCTGCGTCACCCCGTTTTTGCAACATTTATCATTGCTGCTCCGTACCTGTTGTTCGTAGCATAATGTTATATACATATAAACCTTCCTCTTTAGCCATTCTATCTATTAAAATAAACCGCATCAAAATCCGTTGCGTAGTTTTAAAGATTTAAGCATACAAAGGGACAAGAAAAATAGGGACAGAGAACGCGACTTTATTTTATACTATGTAGTGATGATAGTGATTTCGTTTGTTTTAGATGGATAAACGCAAGAGAAGCCTAATGAAAATTTTTGAAGATTCTGATGACTCTACCGGGGCGGACCCATTCCAGGAACGTACGGACACGTTGACGTGATAACACGGTTGTATCATAATGTCTTATAAACATCTAATAACATAGAATACAACGTAATTAAACGCCAAATAAATTTGTATGTCAATTTATTGTGTCATTCCAGAACCACGGTAGCCTAGTGGTATGGGTAATGGACTGCTGAGACGAGGTCTCAGGTTCGATCCCAGGTTTACCATGACACACACCAATGACGTTTCGCTACTTTTCGAATTTATGTGTGTATTTATCGCAGGTTAATAAGTGCCCGGTTAATGGCAATATGCCGACCACCTATTACATTGGGACTGATACATAAACTGGCGAAATATGGATGCTAGCACCTCTGCCTACCCCTTCGGGGGTATAGGCGTGAGTTTATGTTATATTATGTTATGTTCTAGAACAATTTACACTGAGACAGTCCGCGAACGTGTTATGAATGATTCTGAAGGTTTAATGATTCTAAAGGGTTTGTATTGACCGTGCACACGGTTAATGAAACTCTCTTCATTTTTTTTTTATACTACGTAGGTGGCAGACAAGCACACGGTCCACTGATGGAAAGCGGCCACCGTGGCCTATGAACGTGTGCAACACTAAGGGTGTCACACACGCGCTGCCCACCCTGAAGGGAAAGGGGGAGAGCTGGGAAGGGGTGGGGAGGCTAGGAAGGGGAGGGGAAGGAGGGGTATAGTGAGCTCTGGCTACCCTACTTACCGGCGGGAACACAACACGATGGTTATTATGACCGCGGTCTTCTGTAGGGCGGAGGTACTTCCCCAGTTGGACAGCTCATTTCGGACGGGAGATACCGTCGTGTCCTACCTCCGTAACGTGTATACTTACATTGAAATTCCTCTGTGCACTTCCAGGTTTACTCGAAGGCAACTCAATTTTAAGTTAAGCTTGCCTTTGTACAGAACATCTCATACCTACTCGTATTAATACTATATGTGTGTACCTACAATAAAGAATGACAATGTTTCTCGTCAAAATACACACATATCATCTGTGTTTATGACGTGTCAAATAACCCTCCCCGTATTGATCCCGGCGCAAAGTGGCAGAATACCGATGATGCTGGCCGCGTTATCCCCCCCGTGCCAGTAGTACCACCAAGAAGTACAAATGACACACCTTTGTATCTTTAGTACTACTACAAAAATACATGTATATTCACTCGGTTTTTAATTCTAATTAATTAATAAGTTCAACTGGTATATAAATGATATATAAATTATCTCGTTGGATCACAATGGCCATCCTTTGCCCCGGGTACGAGCCAGAGCGGGATTCACCGCGGTCGATACGGCGGCCAATTTCCGCTATCAACCTCTTTGTATTTTGTTAATAAATCATTCTCATTCTCTGAACCTTTTTCCAACTCAGTTGGGGTCGGCTTTCCAGTCTAACTGTGATGCGGCTGAACTTCGATATTTTCCGTGATCAATGGTCCAATGATCAATGGCGATATCGAAGTTCCAAGTTAGACTGGTTGGACTTTTGAGGGCTCCAACTACCCGTAACGACTGCCATAGATGTTTGTTTGGCAACCGGGACCGACGGCTTAACGTGCTCTTACAGGCACGGTCATATTCATGCATACAGCGTAGCAGTCGCGTGCACTACCGCCATTACACAGAGGCTATCCGAGATTTTTGTCAATAAATAATTAAATAAAAAAATAAATGCGAGAAACAGTGACGGTAACAAGTTCTTTAGTTAGATCACCACTTATGGTAAAAAATAAAGTCGCCTTTCTCTGTCTCTATATCCCTATGTATGCTTAAATCTTTAAAACTATGCAACGAATTTTGATGCGGTTTTATTAATAAATAGAGTGATTGAAGAGGAAGGTTTATATATAACATCATGCTACAACCAAATGATGCGGAGCAGAAGTGAAAAATGTTGCAATAACTGGGTGACGCAGACGAAGTTACGCGAGTTAGCTAATATGTTTTAGTTTATCAATGATTTATTCATTAATTGACTACTGTATTTTAATTTGACATAACCAATGACATTCGCTGTTTACTTTAATATTGTAACTACACAATTTATAATGACAGTCGACCTTATCATAATCTCATAAGATATGTAAATAAGTATTTTAATTAAAATTTCTACACAAACTTTGCTTCATGGTTAGTGAAACCTGGGTAACAACTCGATCATATGGTAGGTAAATACACTAAATACCATTTATATATCATTGGTACAAACAAAGAAATACAATTTTGATATGTTCTAAATTTAAATAAATAGTAACAGAATACAACTCAAATAAACAATAACTGTGTATTGTGCACATTTAAGTTGCACAAAGAAAATAAAGAAGCCAGTTCAGCATAAGGGGGCACTTTAACCTTTTGCTTGTCTTTTCAACCAGGTTAATCTCGTAGCCAACTCTCATAATGATCTCATTATTTTTTTTTACTTTATTACATTTGGAAAACTTACAGCTATACATGTTTATGAGCTATACGCAGTGGGTATCTGAAGGCCATTATTAAGTTTTCACAAATAACAACCATTCGAAAACAAGAAAAAAACAGCCTATGCAAAGTATGACTACCGCTGATAAATAATTCAAGTCTCATCAATTAAAATATTCACTGGAACGCGCTTTACACGTGTACGTACACGGTATATTTTGTTCAAAAATAAATCGATTGGAATGAAAGTAATAAATGAAAGAGATTACTATTTTTGATTACTTACTCAACATTAAGAAGAATTAATTACGTAGAGTACATATAAATGTCAAAATTTTGCTTTTTATTTGTCAATAATATTAAAATAAAGTAGTTAAATAAATCATTGGTGGTGGATGGCAAGTCGCAACATCAACGCCCCGCCGCACTATGGGACCAAACAGCATTTTCCATCTCATAAATGGTTTTGACGAAAGTCGTAAATCCATAAATCCTTTCATGGTTTTATACTCTCTGTTATGTACTAGAAGAAAGGTTCGAGGATTCGTAAATAAGTTAACAACGTGTCGGTCAGTTGCACACTGATTTATTGCCAAAGACAACATGCCCGCGGCGGGCGCGAGCGGGCGCGGGAGGGGGCGCGCTTAGGGCACGCTCCACACACACACACCTGTATTGCAACTACTTATGCACTACACATACATAACAACCCTCCCCTTTAATCTGAAACATACCCCTTATTCTATTGGTTCATCACTGGAGTTATCACACATTTCACCTAAACACTGGGTTGATGGTGGTGTCGAAAAGACGGGGCTTATAGCTCGACGCCTCCGAGCTAAAGCAGTGATGTGTGGTGGAGCCACCTGCGAATCTGGATGCCTTGTAGGGTCAGGACTCAGTGGAGTCTCTGGGCTGCATGGTCGCGTTGTAGTGGCAGGGCCTGATGGGGTTAACGAGATGTCCGGCGACGCAGCATCTTGCACCGGTTCCGTTGTCATCAGTCCTCTTCCCTCTTCTGGCGGTATAGCAGCCTCCGATGGTACTTGGTCCCAGGCCAGGTCGATACTTAACGTAGAGGAATGTAAACGTTTCCTAATTTGATCTACGTGTCTAGTGACTTCACGATCATACTGTGGTATGTATATTAGGTACATACTGTTACCAATTCTTTTTTTAATAGTTCCTTCTAACCAAACAATTTTTTTGATGCCAATATTTTTTGTTACCCAAACACTATCATTTAATTTGAAGCTTGGTCTTTCCACACCATGATAGTACTTAGCCTGTAAGCACTGATTGTTTTCGACTGTTTGAGTTAGGTCTGTGGACGAAGGCGACGGTGCAGTGGGGTTCAGTAGATCTAACCGTGAGCGCAACGCTCGCCCAAACACTATCTCCGCGGGTGACATCTCCGTGGTACTATTTTTAGAGTTTCGATAATCAAATAAGAATTTTGCAATTTTTTCATGAATCGTTCGCTTATTACAACCATCTAAAATTATACCCTTAAGACCCCTTTTTACAATTTTCACATAAGCTTCGGCTTGTCCGTTACTAGCCGCGTGATAAACAGGTGTCAAGACGTGTTCGATTCCGTTAAGCCCACAAAAGTTCTCAAACTCCGATGATGTAAAAGATGTGCCATTGTCACTCACCAACGTGTGTGGAACTCCGAACCGCGACATGAAATCATATAACCTAATTAAGACTGCCTTTGTATTGTGAGTCGCCGACATATCATAACATTCAACCCATTTGCTATACGCGTCAACAATAACTAAAAACATGTAATCATGAAACGGTCCTAAGAAATCTATGTGAATCCTATAAAAAGCATGTGGCGGCAACGGCCAGGGCGTCAGCGGCGCGTGCGGCGGCGCGGGGCGCAGTGCGCAGCACACGGCGCAGGTGCCCGCCACTCGCTCCAGCGCCGCGTCTATTCCCGGGAACCAGAGCCGCTTGCGAGCCTCAGCTTTCATTTTCACTACTCCGAAATGTGAACTATGTAGTTGCCTACATATAGTCGCTTGAAGAGATGAAGGAATAACGACTTTATGACCGCGCATTAAGATACCATTCTCAAAAGATAGCTGGGTGCGACAGTTGAAAAATGGTTTCAAACTTACGTCGTTAACCTTCCTGGGCCATCCATTCAAAATATAATGCTTAATTGTGGTCAGCTGAGTATCGCAAGCCGTCTCCCGACGCATGTCGCTTAGTGTTACCGGCAAGTCACCGTCAACTACAAAGTTGATATAGGCCGCGCGATCCTCGCACTCCGTGAGCTCGTCCGGCGACGACTCCCCGGTCGTGTCCCCCCCACCGCCGCACGCACGGGACAGGTAATCTGCGCTATTACGCTTGCTATCGATGTATTCAATCGTGTAATTATAAGCAGCTAAAAAGATAGCATATCTCTGCAGGCGGTTAGCAGATACCTCAGGAATACCTTTGTGAGGCCCGAATATAGCCAGTAGGGGTTTATGATCCGTTCTTAGTACAAACGGTATGGACCTACCGTAAAGGTACTGGTGGAATCGCCGTACTCCAAAAATTATAGCAGTTGCTTCCTTCTGAATTTGTGCATAATTTTTCTCGGCTTGCGACAATGTTCGGGAAGCGTATGCTATCGGCCTCTCTAACCCATCCTCACCTACTTGTGATAGAATGGCACCTAACCCTATCGGCGATGCATCCACCGTCAAAATTAACTTAGCGGTGGGATTAAAATGCGCGAGTATCTCATCGGACGCTAATAGTTTTTTTATACGAATGAACGCATCATGGTGAGTACTAGTCCACTCCCACTTTGTAGTTTTCTTTAATAGGTGATACAATGGACTAAGCACTGTTGATGCATCCGGCACGAAGTTCCGATAATAATTAGTGAGGCCTAGAAAAGACTGTAACTGAGATAAGTTAGTGGGTTGTGGGGCTTGTAATATAGCTTTAACTTTCTCAGGTGATTTTCTAACTCCGTGCTTATCTATGACATGACCGAGATAAGAGATCTCATCTTTAAAAAATTCGCACTTACTCATTTTGACCGTCAATTCCGCATCATTTAAGCGTTGTAACACCGCAATGAGTCTCTGCATGTGTTGGTTCTTATCTGTACCTGTTATAAGAATATCGTCTAACAGAAAAATTATTCCGCTGATTCCTGCTAGTAAACATTCCATCGCACGTTGGAATATAGACGGCGCCGGCGATAACCCGAAAACTAATCGCGTAAAAATAAAAAGGCCACGGTGAGTATTGATACAAGTTAATCTTTGAGATTCCTCGTTTAGCAAAAATTGGTTGTATGCCATAGATAAGTCAATTTTACTAAACTGTACGCCACCGTGTAACTTAGCTAATAAATCATTCACTGTCGGCAAGGGATATTGATCTACAATCAGCTGTTTATTAATGGTAACAGAGTAGTCAGCACATAATCTTAGGCTACCATCTTTTTTTAGAACAGGTACAACAGGCGAGGCATAATCTGAGTGTTCAACAGGCTTTAAAATTCCTAATGACAACAGTCGATCGAGTTCTTTATCTATTTTTTCTTTTAGAGCGTAAGGGACAGGTCTCGCCCTAAAAAAAATCGGCTTAACGTCTGGTTTTAAATGTAAAGCTATTTTATTTTTATTAAACGCACCTAGTTTATCTGAAAATACTTTAGGGAACATTTTTGTAAGCTGCGTATAAGTTGCACTTGTATTATACTCGCATATGCTTTGATCGTGGTCGTGCGCACGCAACACGTGAACGCTCTGCGCTGCCGCCGCCGGTGCTAGTTCGAGATTAAATGAATGAATAAAATCGCGGCCCAGCAACGGCGGCCCGCCTTCACTCACAACATACACACTCAGATTATGTGTAAGCCCAAGATATGATATAGGTAACATGACAACTCCGATCGTTTCTATTTTTGCCCCTGTATAACTAAATAGTTTTTTATTGGTGGATGACAATGGCAGTCGTTTGAAATACAATTTGTAGGCTTTTTCAGAAATAACACTTACGGCCGAACCACTATCTATTTCGAACTCTAAAGCTAGACCACTGATCATCACCCGCTCCGTCATCGGTTTCCCCTTTACGCATCTAATGTTATAAAAACACTCACCGTCATCGCCGCGCTCGCCCACAGACCCTTCATCCACATATTTCACCTTGCCCTCGTTAGGACACATTTTACGCAAGTGACCCTTAGTGTCACATTTTTTGCACTTATAGTTCTTGTAGCGGCATTGATTAGCCTTATGATTGTTGAATCCACACACGGTGCATTTTTCTTTTTTTGTTACGTTGAACACGTTGTCGGGACCCGCTGCAATCGCGCCGATACTGTTCACGACCACGCCCAGCGCTGCTTGTGACGATGCCTGGCGCGCACAACGTACGCTTTCCGCCAAATCTATGGCCTTCGCGAAGGTCAGTTCTCGCTGATCCTGCGCAAATAGTCTGTCCCGTTCCTGCCCTGCCACCATGCCCATAATAAATTTATCACGCAAGGCCTCTTCTAAGTTCTTGAATGCACAGTGAGTCGCCAATCCCCTAATCCTAGCCGCCCACTGAGTGTGCGTTTCTCCTGGTCGCTGTGACGCCGCATAGAAGATCGACTTCTCCGCAAAACCGAACCTTTTCGGTGTAAGATGATCGTCGAGTACTTTCAATATTTTCTCGAACTCCAGTTCCTCCACCTTGTCCGGTAACGCCAGATCACATGCCAGTTTGAATGTAGACTCGCCCAACGATGTTAACAATATCGCCCTTCGCTTAATGGCCGCTTTGTCCGTCTCGGTGGTTATATTATTTGCAATAAACCACTGATTCAACCGCGATTTAAATGTATTCCACTCTTGAGAATGGTGATCAAAAGTGGAAATAACGCCGTAGGTTGTTGCAGACATCCTGAAAATTATGAGTTCCCTCGTCGCCACGTGTTATGTACTAGAAGAAAGGTTCGAGGATTCGTAAATAAGTTAACAACGTGTCGGTCAGTTGCACACTGATTTATTGCCAAAGACAACATGCCCGCGGCGGGCGCGAGCGGGCGCGGGAGGGGGCGCGCTTAGGGCACGCTCCACACACACACACCTGTATTGCAACTACTTATGCACTACACATACATAACACTCTCAAAGGATGGAACTTGTAAAATAATTACACAAAAAATTTAATTGCTTAGGTCTACGTTTATAAATTGAACCTCAAACATTGGGCATAAATATTTTCATGAAAATTAAATTACCGTTAAGGAAGTTTAACACAAAATTATTCGGAAGTTTTCCAAGGAAGCATATTAGTTTTATACATCATTAGATAGCTTAGAATGTACACTTTGCAAATACGTTCAGCTTTTCTAAAAAAAAGGATCACTTTTATTTTTTTTGATTTTTTTTAGTGAAGAAGAGAAAAAATCGATTTTGTTTCTTTCAATTGGAGTTTTCTATTTTACCGAAAGCAGCCGGTGTTAAGTTAATCACTCTAATAATGACCTTACCTATTCAGTAATATGAGGAATAAAAAAACAGGTGCGCGTTTTTTGCGCCAGAGGTGATTTAGAAGCAATATGTCAATCGGGGGAAAAAATCCCAAAATATACAGTTTTTCCTTTTTGCTATGAAATATTAAATTCAATTATTGTATTTTGATGTAATCATACAAAAACAAATAAAAAGAGTACAAGACTGTTTCCCTTGGCAACTTTTGTTACGCACCTTACCTTACGTACCTTAACCACAAGTATGATAAACTATATTACTACGGAAGTTCTATTTATCTGTTGTGGTAATTTATTACAATCGGTCCTGATTTCACATATTTCGATGAGAACTATCATAATCAATTGTCCCACGGTTTTTGCACAAGGCACCAATATATTGGTCCTTTATATATCCGTGTTTTCATCATACAGTTCATCAAAGTGTTCAGATACTTCGTTTCAATATCAATTAACAGACAAAAAACATACAGTATCTAACAATGAGTGAATTCGTTTGTTTTCGACGCGATATTTGTGATCAAATAATAAAAGGAAAAAGTACTTCAGACCTCAGACAATATTTGTTGAACAACTTTCAATTATCAGAAACTGACGTTAACACTGTAATAGAGAGTATTCAAAAAAATCTAACATCGATTTGCAACCAGAAATGGCAGAAAGCCCAAAGAAAGTCAGACAGGTTTGAGAGTCTATACTCAAATTGGTTAAACGGTGAGTTTAAAGTACCATTGAATTCTTGCAGTACCTCAACATCGGAAAATTCTGACTTGAATACTTCTGGTGATCGTGGCAGACCAACAAAACCATATGATGAGTGTTCGGAAAATACAAAAAAACTAAAAAATATGGAACTGGTCCAGGAGTATGGAATGGGACATGTCCGTAACGCTTATGTGCAAGGTTTACGATCTGTGGGTGAAATTGACGAAGCGTCCATTGTGGCTATTATCAGAAATAAGGAAAAAGAAGAAAAACAAGTAATTTTACAAAACATAATCAATCCAGAGAATGCACTTTCTTTTACAAAAGAAGAGGCATTGAGTATGTGTGTTGAAACAGATCTAACCAAAGCCCAATATGCATACCTAAGAAAAAGGCTCGTTGATAAGAATTTAAGTTCTGTATTGCCTTCGTATCAAATACTAAGTGAAGCAAAAAAGGCTTGCTATCCGCCTGCATCTAGCATAACGGTGACAAATATAAGCGCAAAAATAAATCTGCAAGACCTCTTAGACCATACAGTCTGCCGTATTATAAAGACAAAGTCAGGATCAATAAACCACAATCGTCTGAAGCTGTTCACTAAATGGGGATGTGATGGATCCTCTGGGCAAAGTGAGTATAAGCAAACTCTACCGGAAGAAAATGAACAAATATCGGATGCTAATTTGTTTATAGTGTCCCTTGTACCACTGCGACTAGTAGACGAAGAAACTTCTGCAGTTATATGGCAGAACACTACATGCTCATCTGTTAGATATTGCAGACCAATTTCATTAGAATTTGCAAAAGAAACACCCGAAAAAACTACATCGGTTGTCAGTGAAATTGAGGCCAAAATTAATCAATTGATTTCAACTCTTGTGGCAATAGACGACAAAGTCATCGAAGTTAAACATGAACTGTTTATGACAATGATTGATGGGAAAGTTGCTCAAGTGTTAACGAACACAGCATCCAGTGCTACCTGCACTGTTTGTGGAGCAACCCCCAGACAAATGAATGATCTTTTAAAAGTTACAACAAGAGTTGAAAATGAAGATGCATTTAAATATGGATTATCGACACTACACGCATGGATAAGATTTATGGAGACAATTCTCCATATTTCTTACAATTTGGGTTTTGAGAAGTGGTCTGCAACAACTCCAGAAAACAAGCAACTTAAAGAAGACAAGAAAAAATATGTCCAAAAACGTTTTCGAGAAGTGCTTGGTTTGCACATTGATAAACCACGTCAAGGTTCCGGTAATAGCAATGACGGTAATACGGCAAGGCGATTTTTCCAAAACTACCAATGTTCTGCAGGGATAACCGGAATAGATGAAGAATTAATTAAGAGATTATATGTGATTCTTCAAACCATGTCATCGGGATTCCCTATAAACGCAAAAAAATTCGGCCAGTACACATTGATAACCGCGCAATTGTATGTAAGCAAATATAACTGGTACTACATGCCATCTTCGGTCCATAAAGTACTTATACATGGTGCTAAAATAATAGAGCATTATGCAGTTTTGCCTATAGGACAATTATCCGAAGATGCCCAGGAAGCCCGAAATAAAGATTATAAGAAATATAGGTTACATCATGCTAGGAAGTGTTCTAGATCAGCAACAAACGAAGACGTTTTGCATATTTTGTTATATACATCTGATCCATATATATCTAGTTTAAATAAACCCAGTTTTTTAATATCCAAAGAATTATTTGACGAAGCTAAAGAATTGTTGGAAATTGAAAGTAATGAACAGGATACCTAAGCGCTAATTTGTTTTTAATTTTTATAATGTAATTTTTAGTAATAATAATAATAATAATAATTTAGTTTTAAGCTTATTTTAAGTAAAAGTGTAACATTTAATGCTATTTTATTCAAACATTATAATTTATGTATGTAATTTCGTATAACTTTATTTTTGACATTTTTTTACGAAAAATATATAATTCTTAAAATGATGATGTTTACTATTTTTTATTGCCTAGACATTCATTAATACGTGAAAAAAAATTCAAGGAGAAACACCTCAAAACAACAGAGTTATCGATTTTTGAGATGAAAAATGCCGATTCGTCCCATAGTGCGCCGTCGGCGCGGCAGCGGCGCCGACGTAACAAGGAAAGGGCGCAACACAAAATATAATATTCCATAATATTATTTTGTGCCGATTGCGGTGGAGACTATAAGCAGTTGAGGTTTGGAGACAAAGAGGTTGATTGCGGAAATTGGCGTCTGTATCCACGACCAAGGTCACCACCTCTCTCGCTTCGGCTCGTTCCAGGGGCTAAGGCGTTTCGATTCAAAAAAGTAACACGGCCAGATTCATGGAGGCCTTTGCGCCGGGAGCGATACGGGAAGGGTTCTTTGATATGACATAATCACGGATGTACCCTGTGTATGTATGTAAATATTAATATTTTTATAATTACTGTTTATATGTAGAACCTAGGTAATTATTATGTATTCATTATAATTTTTCCGTTATCTATTATATAAAAATAAGTCGGGTTTTCCTTCCTGACGCTATAACTTCAGAAAGCACGAACCGAATTCCACGGTTTTGCATTCGTTGGAAAGGTCTCGGGCTACGTGAGGTTTATAGCAAAGAAAATTCAGGAAAAATTTCTACAGAAAAGCGGGAAAATCATTTTTCACATGGCGAAACGGAGTTCGCCGGGTTTGCTAGTTTTCTATAAATACAGCATCGAATAATTAAAAACATAATAATTTGATAATTATTCTTTCAGAGGTTCGGTAACTTGTATCTACTGAGAAAAGATCAACAAGATACTGAGATACATTTCCGTTATCCTTTCGTTTTTTAATATATAGGTAGTAATGTCTATTTATAATAAATATATGCGAGAGCAAGAGATTAGTATTTCCATGCTGTTATCATTAATATATTCGTCTACTTTTTACTGGCAACGGATTACCCTTTTTCATTAAACCAATAGACTATCTAAAAGTTACGTAACTTATTACCTATGTTCTACTGGATGGTAAGAAGCTATAGTGTAGACATCTATACCATATCTTCTTACCATGCATAGTTAATTGACAGCGTGCATATTTAAAAAAATCAATGAAATTTGAAAATTTTAAAGCACTGAAACGGGCAAAAGCATCGTATTTCGGATGGCATCGAATATTTTAATCAGCTATATTAAAAACTGTCTTATTGGTAGTCTTTGAAATGCAATAACATTAGGGTTTTCTATCAAGGCCACAATACACATTGAAACACACATCATACCAGCACAAAATCATTTTTTTTCCAATAACATTTCTATTTTCAGCATAGCACCTAGAAGATTCTCTCGCCACGCCCACCCGGTGGATAATAGAAAGAGAAGGAATGATGTGGGAGTGGCTTGACTCCCCGCAACCCGTTACTACCCTACTCTAGTATAAAAGCCCTTATTTCATTAATTATTAATCATTCGGAAGTCGGTGACATCGCTGCCAGGTGGAGTGCTCTCGGTCTGCACCTCCTGAAGGACAAAGAACATAAGTAATTCCGCCGTCGGTTGGAGTCTACTCAAGTTTTCGTTACCGCCGCGATTGAGTAGTCCGAATCATAGCTCTTAACTGCCACCTGAGGCTGCTGTTGTCGTGAATCGTTGCGGTTCGACTTGTTTCCACCTGTTGCTGATATCCTAAAGGTGAATATTTTTATTGTTAGCTAATGCGCTTCTTTCCATCGGGGATTTACAGGCATAAATATATGTATATGTTTTTGTTTGTTATAGAGATTATTATCGACAGTAAACGCTGGTTTTTGGTTTTGAAATGTGTTATCGTTTTAATCGGCTTGCGGAATACGCTTTCTTTTTTTTCGCCGTGCGGAAATTAACTGAAGAAGTCAGCGATGGTGGTTATATCGGTATCGACAATTTCATATGTTACGAACGCGACGGTACATTTTCTGCCTTTATGCAAGTCTGTCCTTTTGCGAATCTGGGATTTTGCTATTCTGGGATTTTGCGTATCTGTCCTTCTGCTACTAACCCATCAAAACCGCAAGGACGTTTTGGGCCACCAGTTGCCGAGGGAGAGGTAGAGACTTGAGGAATGCCCTGCGCTTTGCGATAAATTGAATGATAAATCAGCATTGCCGTTCAGCAAATTGAGGAATCAATTTAATGACATTCGAGGACGCTGGCGATTAGTAGTAAGACATTACGACATCTTTATAAGCTTACGTTTACGATGAATACTGAATTCTTCTGTATTTTTTATCCATATCTTGCTTCTATGAATACCTAACAGTTCTTTCAGACCACAATATGTTTAAAAATAGCGCATAGCATAGCTCTGTGTAGGTTTGACAGCTAAGCGAAGGTTTATGTGAACCATTTTTATACACTATCACATAAAAAAAATCATCCAAATAGCGAAATAGGGCTCATGCGTCATTTAGGCTCTCCACCTGGTTGAAGCACGGATCAGTAAAAGAAAAAAAAATCAATTTTTTGGAAAAGATCCGTTATAATAAATTCTGTTGTTTCTTATAAATTACTTTTTCTTGATCACTTGACTATTAGTACCTATCCGTGCTTCACCCAGGTGAAGCATGGGTTTATTTGCACAAAATTTGCAATGCTACTGCGACGGCCGTCTAACCTACCAACTCTGAGATATCGGAGCAGTACATAAAGCAATTTCTAGCCTGGTCAATGCATTCAATCAATTAGCCTATCGCAGTCTATTACTGGATATAGGCCTCTTCCAGGAGGCTTTGGCTTACGCTTTCCACGCTGGCCGTATGGGTTGGCACAGGGTTTTATTTCGAGATTTCCTTCTGTAACAATGCTATCGTCTGCGATTTCTTCAGATGAGATGGGGTGGAGTATTCTTTGTTCGTCACCACACAGAAGACTAGTTATATCTGGATATTTACGAACAATCTAAAGCCATGCGAAAGAAATATATATCTTTATAGGTATATGTGATATATATTTATAGATAAATTTATAGCTTAGCTTAGTGGTATTGGTAATGGACTGCTGAAACGAAGGTTCGGGTTCGATCCCAGAGGTTTACCATCGCACACACCAATGACTTTTCGATGCTTTTCGAAGTTATGTGTGTATTTATCGCAGGTTTATAAGTGCCTGGTTAATGGCAATAGGCTTGCCACCTATTATTGGGACCTAAACATAAACTGGCGAAATGTGGGTGCTAGCACCTCTGCCTACCCCTTTGGGGATAAAGGCGTGAGTTTATGTTATACTATGGTAAACCTCTGTAGTGTGACGGTATTGAACGCGACTGCTACGCAGGGAGGCGGGTTCGATCCTCGCTCAGTGCAAATGTTTATATGCATGATTATTTGCATTAGTCTGGTCGTGTCTCGAAGAGCACGTTAAGCCGTCGGTCCCGGTTGCCATACGAACATCTATAGCAGTAGTTACGGGTAGTTGAAGTTGGAGCTACTTAACTTCGATATCACCAATTTGGTTGTGGAGGTCCGATGGCAGTCATTTCACGGAAACTATCCAAGTTCAGCCGTATCTTAGTTGGACTAGAAAGCCGGCTCCAACTGAGTTGGGAATAGGCTCAAAGAATGATGACGTATAAGAAAACTGTTGATGAAACTTGTGCAATCATTGTGTTCTTGAGTCCATCAATCAATAATTTATCGTAACGCAGCTTACGGTTGGACATAGGTTTCCCCTAATGTTGAGAGGCTCAGATCTACTGTTTGTAAGCATTTTTCCATTAATCACCTCTTACGGCAACCTTTGGATGAGATATAATTGTGATACTAGTATCCTTTCCCTGTCACCACACATTATGGGTCTAAGTATTAATGCGAATTTACAGTGAGGTCCATAACTCAATACAGTGTAGCCATGCAATGAGAAAAATACCTAATAGGTAGTATTACTTTGCGAATCGTAAATCTAGTTTTCATGTTAGCAAACGCGTTTTAATTGCCTATGCTCTACTGAATAAAAGATTTTGAATTTTGACTTCTTTTCCAGAGCACGTTTAATGTCGTTTCTCCAAGTTTTCTTCTTCCAAGTTTTTTCGTAAACATTTATCGAGTCGAAAGATCGTGAGTGATTGATCGTAGTGCCTGACTGTGATGAAAGCCAGCCTAAACATACGTTTAATTGTTCTAGAACATAGTGCACCACCTTCCTGCACGGTGCCGTCGCACCAACGTGCTGTTCCTGGAACTGTTCCTGCTCCCATCGATCCAGAGAAAGGTAGGCTTTAACATACATAAGTACCGAGCTATAGGTCTGACAGGAACCACCAGCGGAACACATCGGATTTGAAGACTGTATCGACACTGGATTTTCAACGAAATCGGCTTAACCCTCTGCATTTTGTACATGACTCTGCAATTTGACTTTACCTACCAGAAGAAAATTGAAATGGCTGCAAGGGATCCTGACTCAATTATTCATCTTTTATTCGTATTTCATGCGGACCCGAAGTTGTGAATATTTCACAGCAGCTCCTGGTTAAACAGAGTTGCTACTAACATCTTCTATAGTACTTTAAATTGCCGCCCCATAAACGTCAAATTTTTCCCTAGATTTGCCGCCTCCTCTACATCAAATTTTCCCTAAAGTTGGACATAAAATCTTCTTTAGATTTATCTCCACTCTGGGCGTCAAATCTTCAAAAGATGTTCAGATATCCCACCCTCTCCTATCCTACATAGGACAACACGTACAGGGCTTAGATGTCACCCTCGTACGGTGCAGACTACTCCATCAAGAACCAAGCGGTCTGTGACACTTTACTCTACCGCACCATTAAGTCTTGGAACTTTTTACCAGTGCACGTATTACCTTCTTCCTACATCCCGGGTCCTATAAGTGGGGCGTGAAAAATCGCCGCCACTGTACGTGTTTGTAACAGTGACCCTCTTTTCTGAGACTTTGCCTACAGCTTGCCATCAGGCAAGGTGAAGTCAAATTGACGTGCCATAAATGTAAAAAAAATCTAAAACGAAGGGGACTTTCGCACTATAAAGAGACAGGGGCGGCATAATAGGTAGGTATATAACTAGCGGTGGACCTCGATATTGTAGGACCTCCCTTGAACCATACGCAACCTTGTGTTTGCTCACTAACCTAACCTAACCATTCAAGTGCACTACATGTATGTATGAAGTTTCAAGATTGAGTAGTTTCCTTCATGACCTCCTGTCTGATATAATAACAAGTCCACTGTCTTATTAATACTCAGTGCACTTGCTTTGTATCTGATAGTGGGTACCATGATACCAACGATCATCAAGACATACAAGACTGGCAGCCTTCAGACAGAACATTCTCAGTAAGAACTTATTTATATTACTTTTATATGTAATCATTAGCATTTTGACCGAAAGGGACTTATTCGTGAACTATGAGTTAAATGTTTGTATATTTACCCCGACGCCGATAAGGTTAAGCCGCCCGTGGCTAAAGCCTATGTTGTTTCCACCCACACACCAACACAAAACTAAAAATAATACTAAATTAATATTATTATTTCATTATATGAATAAATGAATTATAATCAATAACCCAGTTATATATATAAATAAGGTTTGCGCAGAATAAAATATGGCTATACTTTTCGATTTCTATTAATTTTAAGAAATGCCGCTTGAAACAGCTGCCCCAAAGAATGACCCAAAAAAACCTGAAACACTGTATCTATACTACAGGGATATTATAAAATTAGCTGTTGCCCGCGGCTTAAGCCTATGTTACTCAGGGCCAATGCAGTTTTCCACCCACACACCCACACAAAACTACAAATGTTACTAAACTAATACATAATATATTTACAAAATTAAAAAGTACATGTTTGAATAAATAACCACTTACGAGCAGATGAATACATATTTAGTGAATAGGTACCTACTAACAAAACAAACTAAATGTTGTGTAAGAAATAAAAGGCTACGTTACCTCAATACCTACGAGAGGACTGAAGAGGCGAAAAATCAGCGTCTTCGAGTCGTGCAGGTGAGAACTACCTACCTACCCAATAATAACCCGCATTTAGCCTCCGTTTGCACCGGTGCACCACCTTCCTGCAGGGCGCCAGCGCGCTGGACCCTGGGCTCATCACCAGCAGATCCCGTCGCTTCAAATGAAGGTAGGCATTAACATACATAAGTACCAAGCCATACGCCTGACCGGGAACATTAGCGGAACACATTTATCCCGTAATCGAGTTGAGTCAAGAGAGGGACATCCAATTTTTAAAGATTGAGAAGTTTTCTTCATAACCTCCTGACAACATGAATATCTCCTTCACAGTCTTATTAATATTCTGAAAAGGCGGTCATCATGTTGTTAGTGGGTACCATGATACCGACGCTCATCAAGACATACAAGACTGGCAGCCTTCAGACAGAACATTCTCAGTAAGAACTCATTTATACTACATTTTATACAACATTATATACTACATTATATACCTACTACATTATATACTACATTATATACCACATTATATACTACATTATATACTACATTATATACTACATTATATACTACATTTTATATGTGAACATTTGCATTATGACCGAAAGGAAATTATTCATAAACTATGAGTTGAAAGTTTGTATATTCACTCTGACGTATCGGACGTGACACTTCGTGATATTGTTATTAAAAAAATCCTTTCGGCCACTTTCATAACTGTTTTTTCTTAACTGGTTAAGAAAAAATACCTCCTTGTATGTTTTCTTAACTGGTTAGGATAAAATACCTTTTTGTATCTGGTTAGGAAAAAATATGAAACACTGTACCTACATTAGTGATATTATGAAACTAGCTGTTGTCCCCGACTCCAGCCTATGTTACTCAGGGCGAATGCAGTTTTCCACCCACACACCCACATAAAAATATAATAATACTAAACAATACAAGTTTAAATAAATTGTAACCACTACCTATCGCAAGAAGAAAACTAACAAATTTAATAAATAGGGACTTACATAACAAACTAACTTCAAAAATGTTGAGTAAGAAATAAAAGGCTACGTTACGTCCTTGGTTACGAGTGGACTGAAGAGGCGTAAAATCGGCATCTTCGAGTCGTGCAGGTGAGAACTACCTACCTACACACTAATAACCCGCAATTGATCTTCGTTTGCACCGGTGCACCACCTTCCTGCAGGGCGCCAACGCGCTGGCGCTGGACCCTGGGCTTATCACCAGCACTGATCCCGTCGTTTCAAAGGAAGGTAGGCATTTAACATACATAAGTACCTACCAAGCTATACATTACCATGTTATATTAGCGGAACACATTTATCCCGTAATCAAGTTGAGTCAAGAGAGGGGCAACCAATTTCGCAAGATTAAGAAGTTTTCTTCATGACCTCCTTGCCAGCATGAATTTCTCCTCCATAGTCTTATTAATATTCTCTGGACTTGATTTTCATGTTGCTAGTGGGTACCATGATACCGACGCTCATCAAGACATACAAGACTGGCAGCCTTCAGACAGAACATTCTCAGTAAGAACTTATTTTTATTACTTTTATATGTAACTAAACCTTTGCATTTTGACGTGACAATTCGTGATATTGTTATTAAACACAATGGAACACTGTACCTACTATAGGCATATTATAAAACCAGCTGTTGCATGCGGTTCCAGCCTATGGTAACTACTCAGGGCGAATGCAGTTTTCCACCCACTCACCCACACAAAACTACAAATGTTACTAAACTAATACATAATATATTTACAAAATTAAATAAATACATAACGCTAACTATCAGATGAATAAAACTAACAAATTCCCGTGCTTCACAAAACTGAAAGGTTGTTTATTTTCTGCTTCATACTTGTCCTGATTACTTAAAACCTACTGATGCTAGCACCACTGGTATTGGTGCAGTGTTGACACGAAACTTAAATGGTGAAGAAAGAGTTATCGCCTACATGAGTAGAGTAAGTCTCTAAATCCTTAAGAGAGAAACTATAGTGCTATCGAGCGCGAGGCTCTCGCTGTTCTGTCAGCTGTCGAACAATGGCGTTGCTACATCAAGAATGGTCGATTTATTTTTATTTTCATTGATCATGCTTCCCGTAATTGGTTCTTAAATCTAAATAATTCTTCTGGACGACTAGCCCGTTGGGGTGTGAAATTAAACATCGTCGTGGTTCCGATAGTGTCCTTCCCGATTTTCTTTCTCGTACAATTTCAGTGTCGATTACTTACCTACTTCACCTACTTCTGGTTTTGTGCCTGACTGTATCTTAAAATATTTAATGGTTGTCAGTCTTCACCGGCTTCCTTTATAGATTATCAAATAACTAATAATAAACTTTATCATTTTAAAAGGTGTTTAAATCAACTCACACGAGATTTCCATTCATTTTCGATTTTAGTGGAAAATCATTCCCAGCTGACAGCTGGTCATTGAGGTAATTGTAAGACTTACAAGCGTCTAGCTCTAAATTATTACTGGCCTGGAATATATTCAGATGTGGAGAAATATGTTAACTCATGTGATGCTTGTATGTCACACAAGTATCAAAATCAAGCAACTATTAGTCTTATGGGTGAACCTAAACCTTGTCATCGTCCCATTAAAGTAAATTATCAGTGTTGATGTGGTTGGTCCCTTACCAATAACTCGAAAACAAAATTCTGAATTCTTCGTGGTCACTTGTTGTTTCTCTAAGTCATTATTCTTTGAATCTATTTTCCAAGTCAGTTGGGGTCGGCTTTTCAGTCGACCTGTAATGCGGCTAAATTTCGAAATTTTCCCTGAATAGACTGCCATCTGACCTCAACAACCAATGGTTCAATGACCAATGGCGATATCGAAGTTCCAAGTTAGATTGGTTGAAATATTGGGGGCTCCAACTTCCCGTAACGACTGCCATAGATGTTTGTAGGGCAACAGAGACCGACGGCTGAGGCACGACTATACCAGTGCAAACAGCCATATTCATATTATATAAACACACTAAAATACAAATAATACTAAACTATAACTAATGCATGTTTAAATAAATTGTAACCACTAACTATCAGAAGAATAAAACTAACAAATTTAGTGAATAGGTACTAAGAAAACAAACTAACTACAAATATGTTGTGTAAGAAATAAAAGGCTACGTTACCTCAATACTTACGAGAGGACTGAAGAGGCGAAAATCAGCGTCTTCGAGTCGTGCAGGTGAGAACTATCTACCTACCCAATAATAACCCGCAATCGGTCTTCGGCGCCAACGCGCTGGACCCTGGGCCCATCACCAGCACTGCTCCCGTTGCTTCAAACGAAGGTAGGCATTAATATACATAAATACCGAGCTATAGGCCTGACAAGAAACATCAGCGGAACACATTTATCCCGTAATCGAGTTGAGTCAAGAGAGGGACATCCAATTTTTCAAGATTGAGAAGTTTTCTTCATGACCTCCTGTCAGAGTATATTAAGTGCACTGTCTTATTATTAATCAGTGTCCTTGATATAAATCTAATAGGTGGTACCATGATACCGACGCTCATCAAGACATACAAGACTGGCAGCCTTCCGACAGAACATTCTCAGTAAGAACTTATTTATACTACATTTTATGCTTCATTGTATACTACATTATATACTACATTATATACTACATTATATACTACATTTTATATGTAAATATTTGCATTTTGACCGAAATTATTCATAAACTATGAGTTGAAAGTTTGTATATTCACCCCGACGTATTTGACGTGACACTTCGTGATATTGGTATTAAAAAAATGGTTAGGATAAAATACCTTTTTGTATCTGGTTAGGAAAAAATATGAAACACTGTACCTACATTAGGGATATTATGAAACAAGCTGTTGTCCCCGACTCCAGCCTATGTTACTCAGGGTGAATGCAGTTTTCCACCCACACACCCACATAAAAATACAATAATACTAAACAATACATGTTTAAATAAATTGTAACCACTACCTATCGCAAGAAGAAAACTAACAAATTTAATAAATAGGTACTTACATAACAAACTAACTTCAAAAATGTTGAGTAAGAAATAAAAGGCTACGTTACGTCCTTGGTTACGAGTGGACTGAAGAGGCGTAAAATCGGCATCTTCGAGTCGTGCAGGTGAGAACTACCTACCTACACACTAATAACCCGCAATTGATCTTCGTTTGCACCGGTGCACCACCTTCCTGCAGGGCGCCAACGCGCTGGCGCTGGACCCTGGGCTTATCACCAGCACTGATCCCGTCGTTTCAAAGGAAGGTAGGCATTTAACATACATAAGTACCTACCAAGCTATACATTACCATGTTATATTAGCGGAACACATTTATCCCGTAATCGAGTTGAGTCAAGAGAGGGACATACAATTTTTCAAGATTGAGAAGTTTTCTTCATGACCTCCTTGCCAGCATGAATATCGTCTCTACCGTCTTATTAATATTCTGTAGAGCTGGTTTTCGTGTTGATAGTGGGTACTATGATATCGACGCTCATCAAGACATGATACTAATATAACAAAAACGTGGGAACACTGCATCTACTATAGGTATACCATAAAACTAGCTGTTGCCCGCGACTCCAGCCAATGTTACTCAAGAGCGAATGCAGTTTTCCACCCACACACCCACACAAATAATACTTAACTTTTACGTAATAAGTATATTTATAAAATTAAATAAGTATATGTTCGAATAAATTATAACCACTGTCTATCAGATGAATAAAACTGACAAATTCCCGTGCTTCACAAAACTGAAAGGTTGTTTGGTTTATGTATCGTACGCTCTTGTCCTGCCGTGATTACTCGAAACCTTTTGAGATACACACCGACGCTAACAACACTGGTATTTGTGCAGTGTTGTTACAAAACTTAAATGGTGAAGAAAGAGTTATCGCTCGTACATGAGTAAGTCTCTAAATCCTTTGGAGAGAAACTATAGTGCTACCGAACGCGAGGCTTTCGCTGTTCTGTCTGCTGTCGAACAATGGCGTTGCCACATCAAGAATGGTCGATTTATTTTTATTTTCACTGATCATGCTTCCCGTAATAGATTTTTAGTCTAAATAATTCTTCTGGCCAACTAGTCCATTGGGGTACCAATGAAATTAAATATCCTCGTGGTTCCGATAATGTCGTTCCCGATTTTCTTTCTCGTACAATTCCTGTGTCGATTACTTATCTTATTCACATAGGTACTTTTGGTTTTGTGCCTGACACCACAGATATTTGGTATTTTAAAATATTTAATGGTTGTTAGTCTTCACTGGCTACCTTTATGGATTATCAAATAACTAATAAAAAACTTTATCGTTTTAAAAGGAGTTTAAATCAACTC
This sequence comes from Pelosia muscerda, assembly GCA_963691645.1. NCBI lineage: Eukaryota > Metazoa > Arthropoda > Insecta > Lepidoptera > Erebidae > Pelosia > Pelosia muscerda. The sequence continues at coordinate 3,027,700 of OY829098.1, read as the reverse complement.
ACACGAGATTTCCATTCATTTTCTATTTTAGTGGAAAATCATTCCCAGCTGACAGCTGGTCATTTAGGCAATTGTAAGGCCTACAAGCGTCTGGCTCTAAATTATTACTGGCCTAACATGCTCTCTGAGACACGACCAGACCAGTGCAAACAGCCATATTCATATTGTAATTATATTATTATAGGATAATATAAAACTAGCTGTTGCATGCGGCTTCAGCCTATGGTACTCAGGGCGAATATAGTTTTCCACCCACATATCCACATGAAAATACTAAACCAATACATATTTAAAAAATAATTTGTAACCGCTAACTATCAGAAGAATAAAACTTAACAAAACAAACTAACTTCAAATATGTTGTCTAAGAAATAAAAGGCTACCATACCTCAATACCTGCGATAGAACTAACTAGAACTTTTTTCAAAAATCAGCGTCTTAGAGTCGTGCAGGTGAGAACTACCTTCCTACCCAATAATTAACAGCAATCGGTCTTCGTTTGCACCGGTGCACCACCTTCCTGCAGGGCGCCAACGCGCTGGGCTCATTACCAGCACTGCTCCCGTCGCTTCAAAGGAAGGTAGGCATTAACATACATAAGTAACAAGCTATAGGCCTGACAAGAAACATTAGCGGAACACATTTATCCCGTAATCGACTTGAGTCAAGAGAGGGACACCCAATTTTTCAAGATTGAGAAGTTTTCTTCATGACCTCCTTGCCACCATGAATTTCTTCTCCATAGTCTTATTAATATTCTCTGGAACCGATTTTCATGTTGCTAGTGGGTACCATGATACCGATGCTCATCAAGACATACAAGACTAACAGCCTTCAGACAGAACATTCTCAGTAAGAACTTATTTATATTACTTTTATATGTAAACCTTTGCATTTTGCTCACACGAGATTTCCATTCGTTTTCGATTTTAGTGGAAAATCATTCCCAGCTGACAGCTGGTCATTGAGGTGATTGTAAGACCTACAAGCGTCTAGCTCTAAATTATTACTGGCCTGGAATATATTCAGATGTGGCGAAATATGTTAACTCATGTGATGCTTGTATGTCCCACAAGCATCAAAATCAAGCAACTCTTAGTCTTATGGGTGAACCTAAACCTTGTCATCGTCCCATTAAAGTTATCAGTGTTGATGCGATTGGTCCCTTACAAACAACTCGACAACAAAATTTGTAATTCTTTGAGGTCACTTGTTGTTTCTCTAAGTCATCATTCTCTGAACCTTTTTCCCAACTCAGTCGGGGTCGGCTTTCCGGTCTACCTGTGATGCTTCTGAACTTCGAAGTTTTCCGTGAATAGACTGCCATCTGACCTCCACAACCAATGGTTCAATGACCAATGGCGATATCGAAGTTCCAAGTTAGATTGGTTGAAATATTGGGGGCTCCAACTTCCCGTAACGACTGCCATAGATGTTTGTAGGGCAACAGAGACCGACGGCTGAGGCACGACTATACCAGTGCAAACAGCCATATTCATATTATATAAACACACTAAAATACAAATAATACTAAACTATAACTAATGCATGTTTAAATAAATTGTAACCACTAACTATCAGAAGAATAAAACTAACAAATTTAGTGAATAGGTACTAAGAAAACAAACTAACTACAAATATGTTGTGTAAAAAATAAAAGGCTACGTTACCTCAATACTTACGAGAGGACTGAAGAGGCGAAAATCAGCGTCTTCGAGTCGTGCAGGTGAGAACTATCTACCTACCCAATAATAACCCGCAATCGGTCTTCGTTTGCATCGGTGCACCACCTACCTGCAGGGCGCCAACGCGCTGGACCCTGGGCCCATCACCAGCACTGCTCCCGTTGCTTCAAACGAAGGTAGGCATTAACATACATAAATACCGAGCTATAGGCCTGACAAGAAACATCAGCGGAACACATTTATCCCGTAATCGAGTTGAGTCAAGAGAGGGGCATCCAATTTTTCAAGATTGAGAAGTTTTCTTCATGACCTCCTTGCCAGCATGAATATCGTCTCTACCGTCTTATTAATATTCTGTATAGATGGTTTTCGTGTTGATAGTGGGTACTATGATATCGACGCTCATCAAGACATGATACTAATATAACAAAAACGTGGGAACACTGCATCTACTATAGGTATACCATAAAACTAGCTGTTGCCCGCGACTCCAGCCAATGTTACTCAGAGCGAATGCAGTTTTCCACCCACACACCCACACAAATAATACTTAACTTTTACGTAATAAGTATATTTATAAAATTAAATAAGTATATGTTTGAATAAATTATAACCACTGACTATCAGATGAATAAAACTGACAAATTCCCGTGCTTCACAAAACTGAAAGGTTGTTTGGTTTATGTATCGTACGCTCTTGTCCTGCCGTGATTACTCGAAACCTTTTGAGATACACACCGACGCTAACAACACTGGTATTTGTGCAGTGTTGTTACAAAACTTAAATGGTGAAGAAAGAGTTATCGCTCGTACATGAGAAAGTCTCTAAATCCTTTGGAGAGAAACTATAGTGCTACCGAACGCGAGGCTTTCGCTGTTCTGACTGCTGTCGAACAATGGCGTTGCCACATCAAGAATGGTCGATTTATTTTTATTTTCACTGATCATGCTTCCCGTAATAGATTTTTAGTCTAAATAATTCTTCTGGCCAACTAGTCCGTTGGGGTACCTATGAAATTAAATATCCTCGTGGTTCCGATAATGTCGTTCCCGATTTTCTTTCTCGTACAATTCCTGTGTCGATTACTTACCTTATTCACATACTTTTGGTTTTGTGCCTGACACCACAGATATCTTAAAATATTTAATGGTTGTTAGTCTTCACTGGCTACCTTTATGGATTATCAAATAACTAATAAAAAACTTTATCGTTTTAAAAGGAGTTTAAATCAACTCACACGAGATTTCCATTCATTTTCTATTTTAGTGGAAAATCATTCCCCGCTGACAGCTGGTCATTTAGGCAATTGTAAGGCCTACAAGCGTCTGTCTCTAAATTATTACTGGCCTAACATGCTCTCTGAGACACGACCAGACCAATGCAAACAGCCATATTCATATTGTAATTATATTATTATAGGATAATATAAAACTAGCTGTTGCATGCGGCTTCAGCCTATGGTACTCAGGGCGAATATAGTTTTCCACCCACACATCCACATGAAAATACTAAACCAATACATATTTAAATAATTTGTAACCGCTAACTATCAGAAGAATAAAACTTAACAAAACAAACTAACTTCAAATATGTTGTCTAAGAAATAAAAGGCTACCTTACCTCAAAACCTGCGATAGAACTAACTAGAACTTTTTTCAAAAATCAGCGTCTTAGAGTCGTGCAGGTGAGAACTACCTTCCTACCCAATAATTAACAGCAATCGGTCTTCGTTTGCACCGGTGCACCACCTTCCTGCAGGGCGCCAACGCGCTGGGCTCATTACCAGCACTGCTCCCGTCGCTTCAAAGGAAGGTAGGCATTAACATAGGGGAAGGTGGGGGGACCCCGGATAGTTAAGGCAAAGAGTTCATAAATAAATCACTATGTTATTTATTAAGATAAGCAATTTTATAAATCTTCAAGTACCTTATAGGCTACACTTTAGAATCAAAATAATCGAGATCAATCGTAGGGAAACGGCAATAAAACAGTTTTTACGAAAAAAAATATATACGAATTCACCCCATACCTATGGGTCAAACCGGATAGGTATACGGGGTGAATACGAACACTAATAACAAGGTGTTTGTTCTTAATTACTGGCAATTTTAGCAACAAAAAAATAAAAGGTCTTGTTTTCTACAATATATGCATTCTTCGTGATCTCATTTAAAACACGTGGTACATTGGTACCATTCATCTACTTTAATGCTCTCGTGTCAATAGCCTATTCTCTTTTTTTAAATGCGGTATTGGCATTATGTCTCTTTGTGATACAAGACACTCTTCTGTATGTCTTGTATCACCAAATGCGACAGATGTTCCAAGTTGCGGGGATGGAGTTCTTCCTTCAGGTGAAATCGTGTATCCGAAATCACCCCGTCCGCTTGTACCCCACAGGTACATAATTTGAAGTTTTAATATCTGACAGGTTATGTTTACACTTACAGCTACAATAAATAACGTTTTAAAAACTTAAATATATATCACGTCTTATGGCATACTATTATTACTCATAACACACGATTGATGTAAATGATATCACGTCAAAATCTTTGAAATATTAGAAAACTTACCTTTGTTTTCAATTTTCGTTCATAATCGCACGCGTTGAGATGTTACTATCGCTGCCATTTGCAACCGCACCGAGCGAGCGTTCGCGAATACTTTTCGACTAGTTAGAAGGAGACAACTATATGCAAAGCAGGGAAATAGTAACTATCTGGTTTCACCCGCTATCCGATTTCCCCCCACTTTCCCCTACATAAGTAACAAGCTATAGGCCTGACAAGAAACATTAGCGGAACACATTTATCCCGTAATCGACTTGAGTCAAGAGAGGGACACCCAATTTTTCAAGATTGAGAAGTTTTCTTCATGACCTCCTTGCCACCATGAATTTCTTCTCCATAGTCTTATTAATATTCTCTGGAACCGATTTTCATGTTGCTAGTGGGTACCATGATACCGATGCTCATCAAGACATACAAGACTAACAGCCTTCAGACAGAACATTCTCAGTAAGAACTTATTTATACTACTTTTATATGTAAACCTTTGCATTTTGACCGAAAGGGACTTATTCGTGAACAATGAGTTAAATGTTTGTATGTGGGGCGCCAACACCCTGGGCCTTATTCATATTATATAAACACACTAAAATACAAATAATACTAAACTATAACTGATGCATGTTTTAATAAATTGTAACCACAAACTATCAGAAGAATAAAACTAACAAATTTAGTGAAAAGGTACTAAGAAAACAAACTAACTTCAAATATGTTGTGTAAGAAATATAAGGCTATGTTACCTCAATACCTACGAGAGGACTGAAGATGCGAAAATCAGCTTCTTCGAATCGTGCAGGTGAGAATTATCTACCTACCCACTAATAACCCGCAATCGGTCTTCGTTTGCACCGGTGCACCACCTTCCTGCAGGGCACCAACGCGCTGGGTTCATTACCAGCACTGTTTCCGTCGCTTTTAAGGAAGGTAGGCATTAACATACATGAATACCGAGCTATAGGCCTGACAAGAAACATCAGCGGAACACATTTATCCCGTAATCGAGTTCAGTCAAGAGAGGGGCATCCAAGTTTTCAAGATTGAGAAGTTTTCTTCATGACCTCCTGTCAGATAGTATATCAAGTGCACTGTCTAATTAATAATCGGTGCCCTTGATATAAATCTAATAGGTGGTGCCATGATACCGACGCTCATCAAGACATACAAGACTGGCAGCCTTCAGACAGAACATTCTCAGTAAGAACTTATTTATATTACTTTTATATGTAAACCTTTGCATTTTGCTCACACGAGATTTCCATTCGTTTTCGATTTTAGTGGAAAATCATTCCCAGCTGACAGCTGGTCATTGAGGTGATTGTAAGACCTACAAGCGTCTAGCTCTAAATTATTACTGGCCTGGAATATATTCAGATGTGGCGAAATATGTTAACTCATGTGATGCTTGTATGTCCCACAAGCATCAAAATCAAGCAACTCTTAGTCTTATGGGTGAACCTAAACCTTGTCATCGTCCCATTAAAGTTATCAGTGTTGATGCGATTGGTCCCTTACAAACAACTCGACAACAAAATTTGTAATTCTTTGAGGTCACTTGTTGTTTCTCTAAGTCATCATTCTCTGAACCTTTTTCCCAACTCAGTCGGGGTCGGCTTTCCGGTCTACCTGTGATGCTTCTGAACTTCGAAGTTTTCCGTGAATAGACTGCCATCTGACCTCCACAACCAATGGTTCAATGACCAATGGCGATATCGAAGTTCCAAGTTAGATTGGTTGAAATATTGGGGGCTCCAACTTCCCGTAACGACTGCCATAGATGTTTGTAGGGCAACAGAGACCGACGGCTGAGGCACGACTATACCAGTGCAAACAGCCATATTCATATTATATAAACACACTAAAATACAAATAATACTAAACTATAACTAATGCATGTTTAAATAAATTGTAACCACTAACTATCAGAAGAATAAAACTAACAAATTTAGTGAATAGGTACTAAGAAAACAAACTAACTACAAATATGTTGTGTAAAAAATAAAAGGCTACGTTACCTCAATACTTACGAGAGGACTGAAGAGGCGAAAATCAGCGTCTTCGAGTCGTGCAGGTGAGAACTATCTACCTACCCAATAATAACCCGCAATCGGTCTTCGTTTGCATCGGTGCACCACCTACCTGCAGGGCGCCAACGCGCTGGACCCTGGGCCCATCACCAGCACTGCTCCCGTTGCTTCAAACGAAGGTAGGCATTAACATACATAAATACCGAGCTATAGGCCTGACAAGAAACATCAGCGGAACACATTTATCCCGTAATCGAGTTGAGTCAAGAGAGGGGCATCCAATTTTTCAAGATTGAGAAGTTTTCTTCATGACCTCCTGACAACATGAATATCTTCTCCAGTCTTATTAGTATTCTCTGGAGTGGATTACATGTTGATAGTGGGTACCATGATACCGACGCTCATCAAGACATACAGGACTGGCAGCCTTCAGACAGAACATTCTCAGTAAGAACTCATTTATACTACATTATATACTACATTATATACTACATTTTATATGTAAATATTTGCATTTTGACCGAAATTATTCATAAACTATGAGTTGAAAGTTTGTATATTCACCCCGACGTATTTGACGTGACACTTCGTGATATTGGTTTTAAAAAGATGGTTAGGATAAAATACCTTTTTGTATCTGGTTAGGAAAAAATATGAAACACTGTACCTACATTAGTGATATTATGAAACTAGCTGTTGTCCCCGACTCCAGCCTATGTTACTCAGGGCGAATGCAGTTTTCCACCCACACACCCACATAAAAATATAATAATACTAAACAATACATGTTTAAATAAATTGTAACCACTACCTATCGCAAGAAGAAAACTAACAAATTTAATAAATAGGGACTTACATAACAAACTAACTTCAAAAATGTTGAGTAAGAAATAAAAGGCTACGTTACGTCCTTGGTTACGAGTGGACTGAAGAGGCGTAAAATCGGCATCTTCGAGTCGTACAGGTGAGAACTACCTACCTACACACTAATAACCCGCAATTGATCTTCGTTTGCACCGGTGCACCACCTTCCTGCAGGGCGCCAACGCGCTGGCGCTGGACCCTGGGCTTATCACCAGCACTGATCCCGTCGTTTCATAGGAAGGTAGGCATTTAACATACATAAGTACCTACCAAGCTATACATTACCATGTTATATTAGCGGAACACATTTATCCCGTAATCGAGTTGAGTCAAGAGAGGGACATACAATTTTTCAAGATTGAGAAGTTTTCTTCATGACCTCCTTGCCAGCATGAATATCGTCTCTACCGTCTTATTAATATTCTGTAGAGCTGGTTTTCGTGTTGATAGTGGGTACTATGATATCGACGCTCATCAAGACATGATACTAATATAACAAAAACGTGGGAACACTGCATCTACTATAGGTATACCATAAAACTAGCTGTTGCCCGCGACTCCAGCCAATGTTACTCAGAGCGAATGCAGTTTTCCACCCACACACCCACACAAATAATACTTAACTTTTACGTAATAAGTATATTTATAAAATTAAATAAGTATATGTTCGAATAAATTATAACCACTGACTATCAGATGAATAAAACTGACAAATTCCCGTGCTTCACAAAACTGAAAGGTTGTTTGGTTTATGTATCGTACGCTCTTGTCCTGCCGTGATTACTCGAAACCTTTTGAGATACACACCGACACTAACAACACTGGTATTTGTGCAGTGTTGTTACAAAACTTAAATGGTGAAGAAAGAGTTATCGCTCGTACATGAGAAAGTCTCTAAATCCTTAAGAGAGAAACTATAGTGCTACCGAACGCGAGGCTTTCGCTGTTCTGACTGCTGTCGAACAATGGAGTTGCCACATCAAGAATGGTCGATTTATTTTTATTTTCACTGATCATGCTTCCCGTAATAGATTTTTAGTCTTAATAATTCTTCTGGCCAACTAGTCCGTTGGGGTACCTATGAAATTAAATATCCTCGTGGTTCCGATAATGTCGTTCCCGATTTTCTTTCTCGTACAATTCCTGTGTCGATTACTTACCTTATTCACATACTTTTGGTTTTGTGCCTGACACCACAGATATTTGGTATCTTAAAATATTTAATGGTTGTTAGTCTTCACTGGCTACCTTTATGGATTATCAAATAACTAATAAAAAACTTTATCGTTTTAAAAGGAGTTTAAATCAACTCACACGAGATTTCCATTCATTTTCTATTTTAGTGGAAAATCATTCCCAGCTGACAGCTGGTCATTTAGGCAATTGTAAGGCCTACAAGCGTCTGTCTCTAAATTATTACTGGCCTAACATGCTCTCTGAGACACGACCAGACCAATGCAAACAGCCATATTCATATTGTAATTATATTATTATAGGATAATATAAAACTAGCTGTTGCATGCGGCTTCAGCCTATGGTACTCAGGGCGAATATAGTTTTCCACCCACACATCCACATGAAAATACTAAACCAATACATATTTAAATAATTTGTAACCGCTAACTATCAGAAGAATAAAACTTAACAAAACAAACTAACTTCAAATATGTTGTCTAAGAAATAAAAGGCTACCTTACCTCAATACCTGCGATAGAACTAACTAGAACTTTTTTCAAAAATCAGCGTCTTAGAGTCGTGCAGGTGAGAACTACCTTCCTACCCAATAATTAACAGCAATCGGTCTTCGTTTGCACCGGTGCACCACCTTCCTGCAGGGCGCCAGCACTGGGCTCATTACCAGCACTGCTCCCGTCGCTTCAAAAGAAGGTAGGCATTAACATAAGTACCAAGCTATAAGCCTGACCGGGAACATTAGCAGAACACGTTTATCCCGTAATCGAGTTGAGTCAAGAGAAGAGAATTTTTCCAGATTGAGAAGTTTTCTTCATGACCTCCTGCCAGCATGAATTTTTGCTCCACAGTCTTATTAATACTCTGACTGAGTTGAGAATTTTCATGTTGATAGTGGGTACCATAATACCGACGCTCATCAAGACATACAAGACTGGCAGCCTTCAGTCAGAACATTCTCAGTAAAAACTTATTTATACTACTTTTATATGTAACTAAACCTCTGCATTTTGACGTGACAATTCGTGATATTGTTATTAAACACAATGGAACACTGTACCTACTATAGGGATATTATAAACCAGCTGTTACATGCGGCTCCAGCCTATGGTAACTACTCAGGGCGAATGTAGTTTTCCACCCACACACCCACACAAAACTACAAATGTTACTAAACTAATACATAGTATATTTACAAAATTAAATAAGTAGGTACATAACGCTAACTATCAGATGAATGAAACTAACCATTTTAATGAATAGGTACTAACAAAACAAACTAACTGCAAAAATGTTGTGTACGAAATAAAAGGCTACGTTACCTCAATACCTACGAGAGGACTAAAGAGGCGAAAATCAGCTTCTTCGAGTCGTGCAGGTGAGAACTACCTTCCTACCCAATAAAATTATTCGCAATCGGTCTTAACATACATAAATACCGAGCTATAGGCCTGACAAGAAACATCAGCGGAACACATTCATCCCGTAATCGAGTTGAATCAAGAGAAGGGCATCCAATTTTTCAAGATTGAGAAGATTTCTTCATGACCTCCTGTCAGATAATATATCAAGTACACTGTCTAATTAATACTCAATGTCTTTGATATAAATCTGATAGTGGGTACCATGATACCGACGCTCATCAAGACATACAAGACTGGCAGCCTTCAGACAGAACATTCTCAGTAAGAACTTATTTATACTACTTTTATATGTAAACCTTTGCATTTTGACCGAAAGGGAGTTATTCGTGAACTATAAGTTAAATGTTTGTATATTCACCCCGACGTATTGGACGTGACACTTCGTGATATTGTTATTAAAAAATCCTTTCGACCACTTTCATAACTGTTTTTTCTTAACTGGTTAAGAAAAAATACCTTCTTGTATGTTTTCTTAACTGGTTAGGATAAAATACCTTTTTGTATCTGGTTAGGAAAAAATATGAAACACTGTACCTACTTTAGGGATATTATGAAACTAGCTGTTGTCCCCGACTCCAGCCTATGTTACTCAGGGTGAATGCAGTTTTCCACCCACACACCCATACAAATAATACTAAATTTTTATACGTAATAAGTGTATTTATAAAATTAAATAAAAAGGTGCCCCAAAAATGACCCAAAAAACCTGGAACACTGTATCTACTATAGGGATAATATAAAACTAGCTGTTGCTCTCGGCTCCAGCCTGTGTTACTGGGGGCGAATGTAGTTTTCCACCCACACACCCACATAAAAATACAATAATACTAAACAATACATGTTTAAATAAATTGTAACCACTACCTATCGCAAGAATGAAATTTAACAAATTTAATAAATAGGTACTAACATAACAAACTAACTTCAAAAATGTTGTGTAAGAAATAAAAGGCTACGTTACGTCCTTGGTTACGAGTGGACTGAAGAGGCGTAAAATCGGCGTCTTCGAGTCGTGCAGGTGAGAACTACCTACCTACACACTAATAACCCGCAATTGATATTCGTTTGCATCGGTGCACTACCTTCCTGCAGGGTACCAACGCGCTGGGCTCATTACCAGCACTGTTTCCGTCGCTTTTAAGGAAGGTAGGCATTAACATACATAAATACCGGGCTATAGGCCTGACAAGAAACATCAGCGGAACACATTTATCCCGTAATCGAGTTGAATCAAGAGAGGGACATTCAATTTTTCAAGATTGAGAAGTTTTCTTCATGACCTCCTGTCAGAGTATATCAAGTACACTGTCTAATTAATAATCAGTGCCCTTGGTATAAATCTAATAGGTGGTACCATGATACCGACGCTCATCAAGACATACAAGACTGGCAGCCTTCAGACAGAACATTCTCAGTAAGAACTTATTTATACTACTTTTATATGTAAACCTTTGCATTTTGGCCGAAAGGGGCTTATTCGTGGACTATGAGTTAAATGTTTGTATATTTACCCCGACGTATTAGAGGCGACACTTCGTGATATTGTTATTAAAAAAATCCTTTCGGACACTTTCATAATTGAATTATCTTAACTGGTTAAGAAAAAATACCTTATTGTAAGTTTTTTAGGAGAAAATATGGAACACTGTACCTACTATAGGGATATTATAAAACTAGCTGTTGCATGTGGCTCCAGCCTATGGTACTTAGGGCGAATGTAGTTTTCCACCCACACACCCACACAAAACTAAAAATATTACAAAATTAATACATAGTATATTTACAAAATAAAAAAAAAATGTTTGAATAAATTGTAACCACTGACTATGGGAAGAATAAAACTTACAAATTTAGTGAATAGGTACTAACAAAACTAACTAACTTCAAAAATGTTGTGTAAGAAATAAAAGGCTTTTTTTTACTGGAGTGTCGTCACGTGATTGGCCTCGAGAGGACTGAAGAGGCAAAAAATCGGCGTCTTCGAGTCATGCCGGTGAGAAATATCTATCTACTAATTACCCACACTTGGTCTTCGTTTGCATCGGTGCACTAAATTCCTGAAGGGCGCCAACGCTCATCACCAGCATTGCTCCCGTCGCTTCAAAGGAAGGTAGGCATTAACATACATTAGTACCAAACTATACGCCTGACCGGGAACATCAGCGGAACACATTTATCCCGTAATCGAGTTGAGTCAAGAGAGAGGCATCCAAAGAAGTTTTCTTCATGACCTCCTGCCAGCATGAATATCTTCTCCAGTCTTATTAGTATTCTCTGGAGTGGATTACATGTTGATAGTGGGTACCATGATACCGACGCTCATCAAGACATACAAGACTGGCAGCCTTCAGACAGAACATTCTCAGTAAGAACTTATTTTATATTACTTTTATGTGTAAACCTTTGCCTTTTGACCGAAAGGGAATTAATTATTCGTGAACTATGAGTTAAATGTTGTATTGTATTTACCCCGACGTATTGGGCGTGACACTTCGTGATATTGTTATTAAAAAATCCTTTCGGCCACTTTCATAACTGTTTTTTCTTGACTGGTTAAGATAATATACCTTTTTGTATGTTTTCTTAACTGGTTAGAATAAAATATGCAACTCTGTACCTACTATAGGGATATTATAAAACTAGCTGTTGCATGCGGCTCCAACCTATGTTACTCAGGGGGAATGTAGTTTTCCACCAACACCCACATAAAAATACAAATAATACTAAACTAATACATGTTTGAAAAAATTGTAACCACTAACTATCAGAACAATAAAACTTAACAAAACAAACTAACTTCAAATATGTTGTGTAAGAAATAAAAGGCTACGTTACCTCAATGTCTACGAGAGGATTAACCTCAATGTCTTCGAGTCGTGCAGGTGAGAACTATCTTCCTACCTAATAATAATCAGCAATCGGTCCTCGTTTGCACCGATGCAAAACCTTCCTGCAGGGCGCCAGTGCTCTGGATCCTGGGCTCAACACTAACACTACTCCCGTCGCTTCAAAGAAAGGTAGACATTAACATACATAAGTACTAATTTACACCCCTGACCGGGAACATTAGCGGAACACGTTTATCCCGTAATCGAGTTGAGTCAAGAGAAGAGAATTTTTCCAGATTGAGAAGTTTTCTTCATGACCTCCTTGCCACCATGAATTTCTCCTCCATAGTCTTATTAATATTCTCTGGACCAGATTTTCATGTTGCTAGTGGGTACCATGATACCGACGCTCATCAAGACATACAAGACTGGCAGCCTTCAGACAGAACATTCTCAGTAAGAAGTTATTTGTATTACTTTTATATGTAACTAAACCTTTGCATCTTGACGTGACAATTCGTGATATTGTTATTAAACACAATGGAACACTGTACCTTCTATAGGTATATTATAAACCAGCTGTTGCATGCGGCTCCAGCCTATGGTACTCAGGGCGAATGTAGTTTTCCACCCACACACCCACACTTAAATACAAATAATATTCATGTTTAAGTAAATTGTTATCACTAACTATCAGAAGAATAAAACTAACCATTTTAATGAATAGGTACTAACAAAACAAACTAACTACAAAAATGTTGTGTAAGAAATAAAAGGCTACGTTACCTCAATACCTACGAGAGGACTAAAGAGGCGAAAATCAGCTTCTTCGAGTCGTGCAGGTGAGAACTACCTTCCTACCCAATAAAATTATTCGCAATCGGTCTTAACATACATAAATACCGAGCTATAGGCCTGACAAGAAACATCAGCGGAACACATTTATCCCGTAATCGAGTTGAGTCAAGAGAGGGGCATCCAATTTTTCAAGATTGAGAAGTTTTTTTCATGACCTCCTGACAACATGAATATCTTCTCCAGTCTTATTAGTATTCTCTGGGCTCGATTTTCATGTTGATAGTGGGTACCATGATACCGACGCTCATCAAGACATACAAGACTGGCAGCCTTCAGACAGAACATTCTCAGTAAGAAATTATTTAGTTATACTACTTTTATATGTAAACATTTGCATTTTGACCGCAAGGGATTTATTCGTGAACAATGAGTTAAATGTTTGCCTCTGTAGCAGAAGGACAGATTAGCATAAAGGCAGAAGTACAGACGCAATAACAGCGAATTTTTGTATATTCACCCCGACGTATTGGATGTGACACTTCGTGATATTGTTATTAAAAAATCTCCTTTCGGTCACTTTCATAACTGTGTTTTCTTAACTGGTTAAGAAAAAATACCTTTTTGTATGTTTTCTAAACTGGTTAGAAAAAAATATGGAACACTGAACCTACTATAGGGATATTATAAAACCAGCTGTTGCATGCGGCTTCAGCCTATGGTACTCAGGGCGAATGTAGTTTTCCACCCATACACCCACATAAAACTACAAATATTACAAAATCAATACATAATATATTTACAAAATAAAATAAGTACATGTTTGAATAAATTGTAACCACTAACTATCGGAAGAATAAAACTTACAAATTTAGTGAATAGGTACTAACAAAACTAACTAACTTCAAAAATGTTGTGTAAGAAATAAAAGGATTTTTTTTACTGGAGTGTCGTCACATGATTGGGCTCGAGAGGACTGAAGAGGCAAAAAATCAGCGTCTTCGAGTCATGCCGGTGAGAAATATCTATCTACTAATTACCCACACTTGGTCTTCGTTTGCATCGGTGCACTAAATTCCTGCAGGGCGCCAACGCTCATCACCAGCATTGCTCCCGTCGCTTCAAAGGAAGGTAGGCGTTCACATACATAAGTACCAAGCTTTACGCCTGAACGGGAACATTAGCGGAATACATTAATCCCGTAATCGAGTTTGAGAAGTTTTCTTCATGACCTCCTTGCCAGCATGAATTTCTTCTCCATAGTCTTATTAATATTCTCTGGACCAAATTTTCATGTTGCTAGTGGGTACCATGATACCGACGCTCATCAAGACATACAAGACTAACAGCCTTCAGACAGAACATTCTCAGTAAGAACTTATTTATACTACTTTTATTTATTTATTTATTTATTTATTTATTTATTGGGGACAAAAAACAGTTACATGATATAGTCTTGTACAAATAATCTTAAAAACTAATCTAAATTATCAACCATGTAACCAACACAATTGTCCACGAATTAAACCATAGGTGTACACAGACAATTTTGTGTTTAAAATGCAATGTTGCATTGGCTGCTTAATAATAAAAATGATAGGAAAAAAAAAACGTTATCACTATTAATTTTGAACTGAGAGCCAAAAGGGAAACTAAAAATCAAAGTTAAAAACAAGTGTAGTAATCAGACTAATCAGTACCTAATGAATCCAATTATACTTGTGTCTGCAAATTGATCAATATCTCTATGGCTTTACGTTTGAATTGCGGGTTAGACAGAGAGAACAAATCGAGTTCCATAAAATAATTGTTATAAGTGTCTACAAGGCGATGGAGAGGTACACGTAGCCCAGCGTTAGTTCTACTTATTTCTGTGTGGAAAAGTCGAGGGACACGCGCTCCCCTCCTGATAACAGTTCTTGGAACTATGTAGTACAAATTATTAACCAAACAAGGGCAATCATATCGACTATTACACAAGCCGTACAAGAACATGACATCTAGAAGCGTGCGTCTGTACTCCAATTTCAGAAGGTCGTACCGTTCTAACAATTGTGTGTATGGGACTTCAGAGCGAAAACATCTATAATTCATAGATCGTAAGAACTTTTTCTGCACCGTTTCTAGCCTTAAACTATATTTGTCATAGAAAGGATTCCAGATAGCAATGGCATACTCCAATTGGGACCGTATCAAGGTCTTGTATAACAACAAAAATGTGGCGGGACGCACAAAGTCACGAGAAGATCTCATTACGAAACCGAACATCTTAAAGGCTTTATTTACAATATTATCTACGTGTACATCAAAATGCAGGCAAGAATCAAGCGTAATGCCTAAATCACGGACGGAAGTAATATTATTTAATACCACATTATTGATTGTGTAACCGAAGTTAATTTTGTTCCTGTTCTTGGTAAATGAAATAGAGTGACATTTTGGTAAACTAAGAAAGAGCTTGTTTTCAATACAATAAGCGTTAAGTCGGTTTAAATCACTTTGAAGAAGTAAACAATCATGTATATTTTGACAAGATATGTAAACTTTAATATCATCTGCATATAATAAAAATTTCGAGTGGACAAAGCACTGGTCAATATCGTTAATGAACAAAATGAATAAGAGTGGGCCTAGGATGGATCCCTGGGGAACCCCAGATGTCACAACTACAGGATCAGATTCATAGCCATTAACAACGACTCGTTGCGTTCTATTAAAAATATATGAGGTGAACCACCGAAGCAAATTTCCACGAATGCCATTATAGGCAATCTTCTGTAGTAAAAGATTATGGTCCACCTTGTCAAAAGCCTTCTGAAAGTCCGTGTATACTGCGTCTACTTGGATACGCTTGTCCATATTTTCAAATAGATAATTTGTAAATATCATTAGATTGGTCGTGGTGGATCGACGCTTGACGAAGCCATGTTGTTCAGATAAAATAAGTGGGTGAATTATGGGGTATATAGCGTCGTGCACCAAACCCTCAAAGACCTTTGACAAGGTGGATAGGATAGAAATGGGACGGTAATTCTCAACATTACTCTTGTCCCCAGTTTTGAATACGGGCGTAATGAAAGCTCGCTTCCAGATAGCGGGAAAAACGCCATCGTACAAACATTTATTGAAAACTATGTGCAGAGCAATACTTAAATTACCACACAATTTTATAAAGAAAATGGGTGGTAGGCCATCGGGACCGACTCCCTTTGAAGGATCTAGAGTTTTAAGTGCCTTACAAATCCCATCCTTGGACAAATAAATATTTGATATACAGGAGGCTTTATCAGCACAGTTTGTTGACGGTTCCCATACGTTAGGATCAAAGGTAGAAGGTTCATGGACAGAGGAGAAAAAAGAGGAAAATAAATTACATGTGTCAATGGCATTGTCGGAAGTAGCATTACCAAAGGACATATTGAGAGGAAACCCAGTCTTCCCAATCCTGCTCGAAACATATCTCCAGAAGTGTTTGATGTTTGTGGGAATACTGTCCTCAACCGAGTTCATGTAATTACGAAGGGATCTGAGATACTCCTTATGGAATAAGTTGCGATGGTTCGAGAAGCATAAATAATCCGATGCATTGCCGTACTTCTTCCATTTTACCCAAGCACGTTCTTTACCCTTTATTGTTCTTATTAGTGACGGTGGAAACCAGAAGGGAAACTTAGAGCTTCTAGCTCGAGTTAACGGGACATGTTGTCTGATAATCCTATACAGAGTCTCATAAAGCACATCGACAGCCTGTTCCGGAGCGAGATGAGAAAGCATTTCGACCCAGTTAATTTCAGTCAGATCATCACTAATTTTGTCATAATTAGCTTTGTGAAAATTGAACTTTGCTATAACATTAGGTTTCATAGAAGTGAATGCCATCTCCAAACAGGTTAGTATGCAGAAGGGAGGGTGGTAACTGTGTTGGTTCAATAGAGTATTACATGGAACTATACGGCAATCTACGTTAGCTATGAATAGGTCAAGCGTACGATCTAGACTATTTTTCTGAGTATTATATTGCGTGCCATTGATAAGGTTTAAAAAGTTTGACATTTCTCGACTGATTGAGTTAGAAACTTTTGCGATTGCATAATTACTTTGAGTGAACCATTCAATTTCAGGCAAATTGAAATCACCTACAATGAAATACGATTTGGTGGTGGAGTCATTAACGATGGCCTGTATCATATCCAAATATTGAACATGCACTTCCTGTGGCGTTCGGGGAGGAATATACACAGCACTAATAATGTAACGTTTATTGTGCACGGGGGCACACAGTTGAACCATAACCTGCTCAACTCTAACATGAACAAAATGCGTCTGCAGCGCTGTAGGTCGCAGTTCACGAAGTACGGCCACTAGAACGCCCCCACCGTCCTCTTTATCGGTAGCTGCTCGGTCACGGTCATGCCTAAAGACCGCGTAGCGATCGTCAATAAATTCATGATCAAGAATACCAGGGATGAGCCAGGTTTCTGTCAGTATAATGACATCGTACGAACATGACATTATGTTCATATACAACGTATGCAACCTTGTACGGAACCCGCCACAATTCTGATAATATATTAAAATATTTTTGTTACTATCCATTGAAATCTAAATTTACGCAATAATGACTTAACATGGCAATATATCCCATAAAATACGATACTCTGAAATCCCTGTAAAGTATTACAGAACAGTAATTTGCACACCATTCGCTTCAAAAAGGTATGAATATAGGAACTACAGACCAGCCATTGTATGAGTAAGATACATGCACGATTTCGTCTAAAATATGCACAATATGTCAAAAAATTAACAATGTAAGATGATAGACAACTACAACACTCTTCACTATTCAAAATTATGTTACTTAAAATTCTTAATAACTTAGACTTATTAGTGTTTTGACTGATAACCCACAGGAACCGTACTCTTATATTAACACTATAAAATATGAATGGGTCACTCTGAGTTTTTAGCACAGTTTTTATCACCACTTTGAAATTTAAGGAGATCGGATTCGCAGCGTATAGCAGACGCTGATGCGCCTTCCCGCTCACGCATAAGTATTGTAGCGTTCCTGACCCATACGTACTTGAATCCATTCTGAATGCCACATTTTCTAGCCTCACGAAATAAAGCTTTCGTTTTTAATGTGAGATGTTCATTCAGGTAAATCGGAACTTTTGTACCTGATAACCCTATTTGCTCAGACTTAAGACCCTTATTTTTGCGGTAGCCACTGAGTATGTTATCACGAATGATACGTGATTTGAATTTAGCGATAATATTCTTGGGCTTCTTATCTTGGGAATGAGCGTGTGGCACTCGATGTATTGATATGATGTCACTTTGTGACACAGGCAAATTCACAGCCTTTCCTATGGACTCCATGACAGTGATAAGGTTCTCGCTACGCTTCTCAGGCAGGTTACAGATTTCAATGTTACACTGCCGTGCTTGTTGTTCCATTGATTCAATCCTGGCTTCAAGTTTGGATACCATCAGACTGCCACTGATGTTCGAAGTGTCCTGCAACTGCCTAGCATACTCTTTTTGCTTTTCTTCTAAGGTCTCTATACGGGTCTTCATATCCTCATAACTAGCATTGAAAAATTGAATGGATTTTTCAATTTCCAAATTCGATTCCTGTATACGGAGGTTTTGTTGTTTGAGTTCCGAGACTTCCTTTACCAATTTATTAAGAATGATCTCTTGATCGTCCTTCCAGGATTGCAACAAACTTTTCAGTTCACCAAATTCGCTTTGCTCGAGACATCCATCATCGACACGGAAACGCTTGCTACTAGGCCTTGATGTTGTATTAGGGCTGGCATATGGAGCCCTAGAAGTGCTGGCCGATGGCGAGAGATCGGGTTCCGATTGCGCAGAACTCATCGGAGGCGTACGCGTCATACGCGGCATAGTTAACAATGTTATCAATATCCCCGATTTATCCCAGACTATTTATATTTCTATTTCTATTTCCTACTTATTTTTTAAATATTTCTATTTTTTTTTTTTTCCTTTTAATTATTTGATTTTGTATTTTTTCTTCTTTATATTGTCGCTCACTTATACAATGTATGCAACAGCTGTGCACTCACTGCAACAGTACAAGATTTTCAAGCCGGCGGCCAGTTGTCTCCGTGGTCCAGTGGGCTAACGGTCTGCCTCAAGGCGCACCCGTTCAGACGTCGTAGGTTCGCGCCCCAAATCCGGATATTCTTTTTCCAAATGTATTTGTATTTCTTTAGTGAAATATAATGTAGCAGGAGTTCACTAAGATATTCTATCTCTCTCAAGATCCACCCACTGGGCGTAAACAACTGATAACAACACTGTAGGAGCGACAAGGAATCGAAAATATCAACAATGTCCAATCACAACACCGATATTAAAATTTAATAAAATTTCACAGCGCAAAAAGTAAACACGTCTGCTCACATTCAAACGACAGAACTGATATTTTATATGTAAACCTTTGCATTTTGACTGCAAGGGACTTATTTGTGAACAATGAGTTAAATGTTTGCCTCTGTAGCAGAAGGACAGATTAGCATAAAGGCAGAAGTACAGACGCACACAGAAAGCGTAATAAAAAAAGAAATGAGTAACCTCGAATTTTTTGTATATTCACCCCGACAACGTATTGGACGTGACACTTCGTGATATTGTTATTAAAAACCACCTTTCAGTCACTTTCATAACTGTGTTTTCTTACCTGGTTATCCCTACTTGACAAATAAAGAGGTTTGATAAAATATGAATTGCTCGAAAACGTGTACTCGATTATTCATGAGACCTATGAATCATGAGCTCTATAGCTTGCCACGTCGATGCATCAAAATCCCTAAAAGGCATGTGCTCTAACGATCAATTGCTATACGCATCGGATTGACGACCTCAGTGATGAGTTTAATTTTTTGCAATTTCTATATAGCACACATAGAAAGTTGGTTCTTTTAGCGTGGTGATAATAAAAAATTTAATTAATTTAATTTATTTACTAAACCTATACTCTGTATTTGGTAGTAGGTATAAGGTAGAAGAAATAAAAGGCCTAAAAAGTTTTGTAAGAAATTGGTGTTCGTTTTGACGCAATCATCGTCGGGGTATACCAAAATTTTACTAATAGTTCACGTATAATTCCCGTTCTGCCACAATGAAGTGGAAATCGTGTACGGAAAAATCTTTCAACACCTGGGTCTTTCTTCTACAAATTGTTACCAATTATCAAAGAAGTGAGACTACAAAACATTGCATTTAGGTAATTTTGGACACTATAATTTACATGGTTAAAGTTCAAAATTAAATGGCATAGTGTATAGTGAATGAAACGATGTAATGATAGATGTAGTAACGGATGATTTTATTCATTTTGAACTTTACTGCTACGAGAATAAAGCCGAAAATTAGTAAAATCGGTGTCCTTGGGCGTCACAGTCAACTCCAGATACGAGTTTTATTCCCTTTTCAATGTCTATATTTTGTATCCTGAATTCTGAATATTTTGAATCCTGTGTAACGTTTTCTATTCTGGTATTATACAGAGGAAAGTTTTATTTGTTTGTTTCTTTGTAACGAATAGGCTCCGAAACTACTGGATCGTTTTCAATAATTCTTTCACCTCTAAAAAGCTACAATATCTAGGAGTAACATAGGCATAACATCACGCTACCATACTTCGGGGATAAGGGGCGTGAGCATATGTATAAATTTTATTAATTCCTTTTGTTTTAACAGTTTACGTTTTGTTCCTGCAGGAACAAGATCATCATCAAGATCATCATCATCATCATCGCCGGAGTATTTGAGACTTCGCTGTCAACCTCGCATCCTACCTTGCATCAGCACAGATCTGGTCAGATCCCAAAAGGTAATGTGATATGCTTTTTGCGTCCCTCCTTTATAGTCCATTAGTTTAGGTACTTAAAAAACGTAAACAATCTTAGTGTGTCTTTTTAATACCTATGTAACATAACATAACATAACATGAACTCACGCCTATATCCCGGAAGGGGTGGGCAAAGGTGCTAGCACCCACATTTCGCCCGTTTATGTTTTTAGGTCCCAATGTAATAGGTGGCGAGTTACAAACCTGCGATAAATATACACATAACTTTGAAAAGCATCGAAAAGTCATTGGTGTGTGCCATGGTAACTCGGGATCGAACCCGAAACCTCGTCTCAGCAGTCCGTTACCCATTTTTAATAAACGTATTAAAAATACTTTACTGCTTAGTAAGACATTTTAGGGCCTAAAAACCTGTGTCGAAACTATTTAGTCAGTTAGTTGGTCTAGTTTATTTGTTTAACATGTATTTTTATTAAAAAAGTTGCCACAAGATTGTTTACCTTTTTTTAACTACCTAAACAAATGAAGTATTAGCTATTATCAGACCATTAATTGACGGATGCGATTCAGACGTCGGATGTCACAGAAAGACCTCCATCCTCCATGAGCTTAGGTTTGGGTGTGACGAATGGACTTGTAATATCACTTTCGCTTCTTACAGATAGCATAATTGTCTTCATTCTAACTCACCGTCAAGAAACAGACAGATGTAGAACATGACGGTATATCCCGTCCTAATTGAACGTTCCGACTGTGGAAGTACCTTTACCCTACAGAATACCGCGGATAATAATAACCTTGTTTTGTTTTTAGGCGGTGAGTAGGGTAGCCAGAGCTAACTGGAGAAATTTTGTGCTGTCAGTTGACTTAAGTTGATACCGCTATGATGGTATGAAACCCAGATTTGTCTCCACACTGACAGCACAGAAATTCTCTTGACCGTCACACTGTACGATAATGGAAGTAGTTTAGCCTTAGCACGAAATACTATCGAATTCGGAATGTAAAGGTATCGACAGAACGGAGCATTGCGATTGGCAGGCTACACACTCACACAGCTTCACAAGAGGCAGACTGCCAATTACAATTCTCTCGAAACTTTTACATTACGAATTCGATAGGAGTTCATGCTAGTGCTACAGTAGCGAAGCAGAATTAGACGTAAAAAAACAATATATTAATTGCAGATATCGGGCGCAGTAATCAAGTATATTGTAAAGGAACGTTGGAACATTCACACCAAGCCTAGTGACAGTTATATACTTGTGTAAAATTTGTGTGCATTTTTGTGAACTTTTACTACGATGGATCACGAACGCGAGGACCAATGTGAAAATATACTAACTATAATGGTTTCCATAATATTACGTGCAATTTTATTAACCATAATGTGGATTGGTTTAGATCGTTTAAGTGTATTATTTTCTTAAGAGACTTGAGAGCAATCGAACTTCTAATGAAAAGTAATTGTGACTAAAAAGACAAAGATGTTAAAAATAATAATCGAATCGAGTTTTAACACCCTAAACATGGGTTAAAAAAAGAATATTATGCACTCATCCATCAGACTAATCCAGTTGCTGGGAATTAGTCTGATGGATGAGTGCACTAAAGCTAAACTATTCTGGTAAGTACGACTACCAGAATAGTTTAGCCAGTTAATGTAAAAGTGAATAATTTTAATGATGGTCCCCTTTATGTCTTGATACACAAGTTTTATTAAGACATACTGGGGATGATCAAAAAAATTATTATCTGCATTACATTTTAGGTACTTAGACATAGCAAGGATCGTAAAAATAATACAATGAACCATTCCATCTTATAGGACTAATAGAGAAAACTAGGCGTAAAAAGCGTTAGCTGCCGCCACCTCCCTTTGCGAATAACTGATACTCGAGAGGTAGGCGGCGATGGGGCGTCGGTGACAGGTTGAGCCACCAGTCACCCTCGGAGAACCCCGTGATGCGCGTTACTTCTCCCGAGAGGACCTTCGATGGGCCTGGGTCAGCCGGAGCGACAACGGTTGGCCCGAGGCTGCCGTGCAGTTTTCTATATACCACATATAGGCAAAAAGATAGATAATTATTTGCATTTGATAAGCCATAATCATCTTCAACTTTGATGATGACGTAACAGTTAAAGTCAGGGCACCAATACGATCTCTTTAGGGTTATGATAGGTTTAACTTAAAATCTATACTAAGTATACATAATATTGATAAACGTGTGTAAATATATTCATAAATTTAAGGTTCTTAGTACATACTAACATATTACGCGTGACGTAATGCGCTACGGTATATTCATACACAAATAAACTTAGAATTAAATCATAAAGAGTAAATATTTAGTCTAATAATATTGGTGTATAAAAAAAGAACGCGCAAAAAAATAAAAAAATAATAAAAGCACATAAATAATTATGTAGGCCTTAGGGTTAGTAGATAAAACATGATTTATGATATATATATATTATGATTTATAAAAAAATAGAAATCGAAAAAATATTAAAAAATTATAAAAACTCAAAAATAATTAGGTGTTTAGGGGATAAAAATATGATTTATTAGGGTGTAACCACATTAATCGACGCGGAATCGGCTGAAGCCGGTTAAAAAAGTCTTTATGCCGACGGAATAAGAGTGTTACTAATAGCTTTCGCATCGGCTCGGCTCGGCCGACGCGACGCGGCATCGGCCGACGGCGAATCGAACCGTTTGTCGATTAGCTGAACGCATCCGTACTGCGCTGAATCCAGCGGAACGTTTCCGACTGCTGCCGAACAGCGCTGGAGACGGTCGAACGGCGTTGAACGGCAGTTGAATCAGCCGTTCGCATGCCTTCATCTACGACGCTAGCCGAATGGCGCCGAAGACGGCCGATCGGCGTTGGGTAGCAGTCGAATGAATCCGCTCGCGTGCCTTGGAAGTGTCGACGACGACAGAGGCCGTGACAGCCATTCGGAGGAGTCGACTGCCGAACGTAAGTGAACAGCCGTCGTGACGGCCGTTCGGAGAAATCGACTGCCGATCGCATGTCAACAGCGGTCGCAACAACTAATCGGCGATAAGCCGAGTAGTGTGGTGATACGCACTCGGCTTAAGCCGATTCCGCGTCGATTAATGTGGTTACACCCTTACCATACAGATGGCAGTGGTCATGATATACCCCTTTGTATCGTAATAAATCTTTATAATAAATTTATTGTTCTTAGTACTTATATATTACCTACTGTTCGGCGGGGTAGTTGGTCACTTAATTAAAATTAAATTATAAAAGGTAAATATTAAGTCTAATGGTTAAATGCGTAAGGTACCAAATTCTAAATAAAGTTAATATAAAGTTAAAAAGTTAACAGTTTTATTAAATAAAAAATAAGCAAACGCAAAAAAATCAAAAAATAATAAAAGCACATAAATAATTATGTAGGTGTTAGGTTTAGTAGATAAAATATAATTTACTACCATACAGATGGCAGTCGTTGTAAATCGCCGTTTGTATTGTGACAAATCTTCATATATTTAATGTTCTTAGTTATGACATTTTTTGCGCAGGACTATGACACACTTAGACACTAATGTAAATAGAATTAATTTATAACAGGGAAATATTATCAAATTAGATGTTCATATGACTTAATTAATTTGTAACTATATAGGTACTTAAGAGAGATCTCTGCCTCACTAGACGTGTGGCACAACGTTAGGTGGATAGAAAATAATAATAAAAATAATAAAATTAGCCCGCAGGGGCAGCTTGTGGCGAGCTGATGGTGAGTGGCGACACCACGAACCCTGATTCTCCCGAGGGCTCGGAGTTATTCTCCCTCGCCTCATGTGCTTGCCTTAATTGTCCGGCCATGAGTGGAGTCGCAAGAGCGGAACCTATGCTCCAGGTTGGAAGTGTAACAATGTCTGACGGGCACATCGCGATCTTGTGCCCGCAGTCTCACCTCTCGACAACCTTAGCCGCTTATTTTTTGTACTTTTATAGAAAAAAAAATGAATCAAAAAAATATTAAAAATTATAAAAACTCAAAAATAATTATGTGTTTAGGGGATAAAAATATGATTTATTACCATACAGATGGCAGTCGTCATGATATACCCCTTTGTTTCGTAATAAATCTTCATAATCTTTGATCTTTGACCTCGCGAAGAGAAGTCACGTTGCAGTTACCCTAGTCTTTGATAGCAATTTAAATTATTAAATCGTACATTAAGTTTTAAAGAAATACAAAAAAAGTCAAGTGTTCATGACGATTAAAGTCTGGTGTATGTAAATATCAGTGATTAATAGTGATTAGTGCAGTAAACAAACATTTTGTTTAGACAACAGTGAAATCTTGTGAAATGACAGCTAATGGCCGATGAGTGCATGACAATCCACTTTGTGCACAGTACACACAACTCTCACGGTTACGCAGCGCGCACAAGGGCTATTACGGCGTGAGGTCGCGCCCAGCGACGTCCGCGAGCGATTGTGGTCAAAGAGTAGTTGCGTAGACGTATTCATTAGAAACTTTAGTATTGTGCCTAAGAATTGTTTCCTCCGTGAGGGCAGTTATTAATTTCATCGGACAGAATGAATTGTATGGCATGTAAAGGTCCCACGGGAGATGAAGATAAACTCATATGCTGTGGTTGTCGGGACGCTTATCATTACCAATGCTGCGGTATGTCAAGGGAGATGTATACTGAGGAATATCTTGTAAAGTGTCGTAGTTGGAACTGCATGCAATGCATGAATATCACTCGGCGTAAGGGAGATAATACACCAGTTCGGAGCAATAGCTTCAGCTCTTCTACTACAGACACACAACAGACACAACGAGATAATATTATCCCACACCAATTATTGCAACAGACATTGCAGCATTTAAGCATTTCTAAACCAGCCGAACACCTAGCGGATGCAAGCATATCCTACGACCGTTTCGAGGCTCTTCTGGACAAAAAATTCAATGAATTCAGATCATCTATTACTCAAGAAATTTCAGTAATTGTGGATAAAAAAATCGAATCCGCTATAGGGCAGCTTAAAGATGATTTCACTAAAACTGCCGACTTCCTGAAGGATGAACAGGATGACCTTAAAGGCGACCTAGCTGCTGCTAATTGTCAAATAAAATCGTTGGAAGATCTTAATTCAACGCTACAATCAGAGCTGACCAGTATTACCCGACGATTAGGAGTGCTCGAAAGGAGTTCACGTGGATGCAATGTTGAAGTGCAGTGCGTGCCTGAGTCACGCAATGAAAATTTATATAGTGTAATAAAGAAACTACATGAAATTGTGAACCTACCATATGATGAAAATCACATATGTGCCTTGCGCAGGGTAGCAAAACTGAACCCAATTTCTAACCGACCTCGGAACATTTTACTCACATTGCAATCGGAGCGCCAGCGAGATATCCTCTTGTCAGCTGCTACCCGATACAACAAAGCTAATGCAAATAACAAGCTAAATACTCGTCTGTTTGGGTTTGACGGTGAGACTCGTGCTGTGTATCTTGCTGAACATGTATCCCCAATAACTAAAGAATTGCATGCAGCCGCTAGAAGATTTGCAAAGGTTAATTCGTATGATTTTGTCTGGGTCAAGTATGATCGAGTTTATATCAGGAAGGACGAGAAATCGGCATCCATATTCATTAAAGACATTACCGTCCTAGGTAATTTGAAGAAATAGATTTTAAGTTAATAATAGTACTCAAGCATAACTGTAGTTCTTTATCTGGGACATATCAACTATAACAATATGTTTAGTATCATGTATCAAAATGTAAACAGAATTAGATCAAAGACTTCTGAAGTATATCTTAATGTGCTTGGGCTTGACTATGATTGTATCTGCCTTAGTGAAACTAACTTAAATAGCAGTGTTTTTGATAGAGAAATATTTGATTCGCGATATAATGTGTTCAGAAGGGATCGTGAATCATCTTACAGCAATAAGACTGAAGGAGGGGGTGTTTTAATAGCAATAAAAAGTAATTATAATGTAATTCGTCGCGATTCATGGGAAAATGATCATGAAACTATCTGGATATCTATACTGTCTGATGTGAAATGCCCCAACCTTTTAAGAAACATCAACTTATGTATATGTTATCTGCCACCGGATTTGCCCGCGTCTGACCTAATAAACTTCTATGATAAGCTTCATTTAACTATTAACTCCCTGGATGCTAACGATATAAACATAGTGGTAGGTGATTTCAATGTACCAAGCCTAACCTGGAACCTACGTTCCAATAGTCTGTGTATGACACCCAGCTCACCCTCAGATTTTAAAGCTAGATTGCTTTGCGACTCACTAACGCTATGTAATCTTTATCAATTCAATCATGTTCCCAATGCATTGGGACGCTATCTCGATTTAATCCTAGCCAATGTACAAAATGTTAAAGTTTCTCGAACCCAACCCCTCTGCCAAGAGGATCGCCATCATCCCCCACTCGAAATTCTTGTCTCTAAAAACACATCTACATCTAAACATCTAAGACCTAACCGTCAGAGCTGTTTTAACTTTCAAAAAGCTGACTATGTAAAGGTTAGGGATGACCTGGAGAAGGTGAACTGGCTTGGTATTTTAAATGCGGAGGACGTGGACGATGCTGTTGACAGCTTTTATAGTGTAATACATGAAGTCATAATCAAACATGTACCTATTAAAATATTAAATAAAGATATATACCCGACCTGGTTCTCTCCAGCACTGAAAAAATGTCTAAGTGAGAAGAAAAACTATCACAAACGATTTAAGAGAACCGGTAACCCGAGGGATTATGATGCTTTCAGCCTACTGCGTGATAGATCGAAATCACTTATGAAAGCATGTCATGATGCATACACGGCGTATACTGAACACTCATTCCGTATTGCTCCCAAAACATTTTGGAGCTACATTAATAATCGCAGGGCTAAAACAGGTGTTCCAAGCACTGTTACCCTTGGTAGTGAGTCTTCTTCGGACAGCCAGGGTATATGTGAGCTCTTTTCAGAATACTTTGTGTCTGTATTTGATGACCCACAAAACTTACAGTTTGGGTTTCTTGATGAACAGCGGTGCAATAGTGTACTGTCACAGCTAGTATTTTCAGAGTTTGAAATTTTGCGCAAACTCAAAACCCTTGATCCTAATAAGGGAGCTGGTCCTGACGCACTGCCCTCCATATTTTTAAAGAAATGTGCCAATCAACTCAGCGTTCCCCTATGTATAATTTTTAACATGTCCCTCAAGTCAGGCACTTTCCCTATGTTGTGGAAGACTGCTAATATTGTGCCTATCCTGAAGGGAGGAGACTCCAGACTATGTGAGAACTATAGGCCCATTAGCATACTCTCGAGCGTAGCCAAGGTCTTTGAATCGGTTGTTTATGACAGCGTTTATGCTCATGTAAGTCCCTTCATAACAGAGTGCCAGCACGGTTTCATGAGACAAAAGTCGACAATCACAAACTTGTTGGAATATAAGCAAAATTTATGCACAGTCTTTGCGGGAAGGGGTCAGGTGGACTCCATATATACTGATTTCCGGAAGGCCTTTGACAAAGTAAATCACCAAATGCTTTGTCAGAAGCTTTCGTGGTATGGCATACACGGCGACTTGTTGAGGTGGATCCAGTCTTATCTATCTAATCGTAGTCAGATAGTTGCAATGAAAGGTTTTAAATCATCACCAAGGTCTATAAGATCTGGCGTGCCCCAAGGGTCTCACCTGGGGCCACTTTTCTTCAACATATTCATAAATGACCTTGTAGATAAATTGCGATGTCCTTGTCTTCTTTATGCCGACGATTTAAAGGTGTACACATCGGTGACAAATGAAACTGATTGTAAATTGCTCCAAACGGATGCCCTCACTATTGCTAGTTGGTGCAAATCAAACTGTATGTATCTCAATGTAGATAAATGTCTAGTCATCACGTTTACTAACAAACATAACATGCTACAGTTTGACTATGAATTGGCAGGAAAAGCCTTACATCGAACGTCAGTGGTTAGGGACTTGGGTGTTAGTTTCGACTCGAAACTCACCTTTCGTGACCACTATGAAGACATAGTTAGCAGAGCGCATAGGCTTCTTGGATTCATATTTAGAGCAACCAAAGATTTTAAAAACACATCCAGCTTCATTTACCTTTTTAACGCCCTTATAAGAACCATTCTCGAATACGCAAGTGTCGTTTGGTCACCGTGTTACAAAGTGCATAACGATAGACTTGAACAAGTGCAAAATAAAGCTCTAAAAATGATTGCATTCAGGGAGCATCTTGGCCGCAAGCTGTCTTCGTATGATGGGAGACTATCACATTTTGGAATATCCACACTCAGCTCACGTCGACATATACAGGATCTACTATTTTTATATAAATTAATACACTCACGAGTCTCTTCTTCTCCGTTATTGTCATATTTAAACTTTAACTGTAACTGCAGACCCAATCCTAGACGTTGCCATAAACCCTTTGTATTAAAAGTGTACATAAATAACACTTCCTTCTATAACCCTCTGGCCCGAATGTGTCGTGCTTACAATGACTTGGTCGTTTCCGGTGACAGAGACACAACTGTTGATGTCGATTTGTACAACGCTAACTACATCTCATTCCGTAAGAATATTGTAATAGGTATAAATTGCACTCAGTAAATTCTTCTTTTGCTTTTCAATGGTTTGTGTTTTTGGTTATGTGCTCTTCTGTAATGTAAATTTGATTGTCTGGCATTTCTCTTTATGCGTATGGATTCTAGTTGAAAGGTCTTTCAACTGGGATCTATATAATCTATATTCCTAATGTAGCGTTGTTTCTGCTTCGAAATGTATTGCACGCTGTGTGTACTGTTTAGGTTCACATTCTAGGTCAAAAACATTATTATAGATCTAAGTTGCTGTACTATGATTGTGAACTGTTTGTACACCTAATAAAATAAATAAATAAATAAAAAATAATAAATTTATTGTTCTTAGTACTTATATTTTACCTACAGTTCGGCGGGGTAGTTGGTCACTTACTTAGAATTAAATTATAAAAGGTAAATATTAAGTCTAATGGTTAAATGCGTAAGGTACCAAATTCTAAATAAAGTTAAAAAGTTAACAGTTTTATTAAATAAAAAAAAAGAAAACGCAAAAAAATCAAAAAATAATAAAAGCACATAAATAATTATGAAGGTGTTAGGTTTAGTAGATAAAATATGATTTACTACCATACAGATGGCAGTCGTTGTAAATCGCCCTTTGTATCGTAATAAATCTTCGTAAATTTAAGGTTCTTAGTAATGACATTTTTTGTGCAGGACTATGACACACTTAGAAACTAATGTACATAGAATTAAATTATAAAAGGGAAATATTACTTAAGCCTAATAGTTTTATTAAATAAAAAATTAATCGCAAAAACATCAAAAAATTATAAAAGCATAAAAATAATTATGTAGGTCTTAGGGTCAGTAGATAAAATGAGATTCGGTTCGGCGGGGTAGTCGGTCACATAGTACTTAGAATTAAATTATATAAGGTAAATATTAAATCTAATTGTTAAATGCGTGAGGTACCAAATTCTAAATAAAGTTAATATAAAGTTAAAAGTTAATAGTTTTATTAAATAAAAAAAAGAAAACGCAAAAAAAATCAAAAAATAAAACCACAAAAATAATTATGTAGGTCTTAGGTTTAGGAGATAAAATATGATTTACCACCATACAGATGGCAGTCGTCGTAAATCGCCGTTTGTATTGTGACAAATCTTCATAAGTTTAATATTCTTAGTTATGACATTTTTTGCGCAGGACTATGACACACTTAGACACTAATGTAAATAGAATTAAATTATAACAGGGAAATATTATCAAATTAGATGTTCATATGACTTAATTAATTTGTAAGTATATATGTACTTAAGAGAGACCTGTGCCTCACTAGACGTGTGGCACAACTTTAGGTGGATAGAAAATAATAATAAAAATAATAAAATTAGCCCGCAGGGGCAGCTTGTGGCGAGCTGATGGTGAGTGGCGACACCACGAACCCTGATTCTCCCGAGGGCTCGGAGTTATTCTCCCTCGCCTCATGTGCTTGCCTTAATTGTCCGGCCATGAGTGGAGTCGCAAGAGCGGAACCTATGCTCCAGGTTGGAAGTGTACCAATGTCTGACGGCCACATCGCGATCTTGTGCCCGCAGTCTCACCTCTCGACAACCTTAGCCGCTTATTTTTTGTACTTTTATAGAAAAAAAAATGAATCAAAAAAATATTAAAAATTATAAAAACTCAAAAATAATTATGTGTTTAGGGGATAAAAATATGATTTATTACCATACAGATGGCAGTCGTCATGATATACCCCTTTGTTTCGTAATAAATCTTCATAATAAATTTATTGTTCTTAGTACATATATTTTACCTACTGTTCGGCGGGGTAGTTGGTCACTTACTTAGAATTAAATTATAAAAGGTAAATATTAAGTCTAATGGTTAAATGCGTAAGGTACCAAATTCTAAATAAAGTTAATATAAAGTTAAAAAGTTAACAGTTTTATTAAATAAAAAAAAAGAAAACGCAAAAAAATCAAAAATAATAAAAGCACATAAATAATTATGTAGGTGTTAAGTTTAGTAGATAAAATATGATTTACTACCATACAGATGGCAGTCGTTGTAAATCGCCCTGTGTATCGTAATAAATCTTCGTAAATTTAAGGTTCTTAGTAATGACATTTTTTGTGCAGGACTATGACACACTTAGAAACTAATGTAAATAGATTAAATTATAAAAGGGAAATATTACTTAAGTCTAATAGTTTTATTAAATAAAAAAAAGAAAACGCAAAAAAATCAAAAAATAATAAAAGCACATAAATAACTATGTAGGTCTTAGGTTTAGGAGATAAAATATGATTTACTACCATACAGATGGCAGTCGTCATGATATGTCCCTTTGTGTCGTAATAAATTTTCATTTAAGATTCTTAGTAATTACATTTTTCTCGCTGATCTTGGGCATGTTAGGACAATAATGTACATAGATTAAAATTAAAGAAGTAAATAATAAATTTAATACTTTTATAGAATAAAAAAAGAATACGAAAAAAATATTAAAAAGTTATAAAATCTAATAAATAACTACGTAGGTCTTAGGGTTAGTAGATAAAATATGATTTATTACCATACAGATGGCAGTCGTCATGATATGTCCGTCAAGTAAAATAAATATGATCACCGTACAGATGGGATTCGGCATTCTTCAATCTACATCTTACTATGCCTGATTAGAGCATTAACCGCTGTTTGGTACACGTTACGCGACTGAAGGCGAACTGGGACATTATCATGAAGTCAATCTTCTTCTTCTTCGAGTCAATGGCTCGGGTAATCCGGTTTTATTAAATCTTGTTGGCCCAATAGTTGGCTACAGACGCCGACGGTGGTGCAAGTGTAGGGGCACAGTGAGCAAGAGGGCAAGTGCGACGTGGGCTGGAGCCGGGACCCGCAATTGAAGGAATCTTGTGACCGCTCGATGTAGCCCATTGCGCCATATTTTCCCTGCAGTAGCCAACTTGTGTTGGGATTTAATGACTTCCAAGTTGGCCACTGGAGATGATGTCCAGGCTTTCGTTAGGTGTGATGAAACCTGCCGCCTCTTGCTCGCTGTGGAGAACCGTCTGTAGTCAGGGTTGTAGTCCATTATGTACTTCAGAAGTAATAATTCTTAATATATATATAATTTACTGAATATCAATTAGATATTAATATATTGGTTCCGATGTCATTTTCTCTTGTATCAGTTTCAAATTTGGAATCACTGAAGATCTTTGAAGAATTTTCTTGTCAGTTTCCAGAGCGCAGTATTTAATTGAAAAACGATGCTGACCTTCGCTTGTTTAGTGTGTATCGAACCATAACACTTACAATGCTGCTGGTTAGACATAGGGGTTAAGGGATGTTAACTTACCACATTATGTGTTCATATGACTTAATTAATTTGTAAGTATATAGGCACTTAAGAGAGACCTTAAGATTTTATGGTAATAAAAACAATAAAATTCCCCCGCAGGGGCAGCTTGTGGCGAACTGATGGTGAGTGGCGACACCACGAACCCTGATTCTCCCGAGGGCTCGGAGTTATTCTCCCTCGCCTCATGAGCTTGCCTTAATTGTCCGGCCATGAGTGGAGTCGCAAGAGCGGAACCTATGCTCCAGGTTGGAAGTGTTCAATGCTATAACGCCAATGGCATGCTGACGGGCACATCGCGATCTTGTGCCTGCAGTCTCACCTCTCGACAACCTTAGCCGCTCATGGTATGTTGGTCCATGCTATGAGTTGGCGAGTCACCGCCCGCCGTTTGAACAATTTTGAGACTTATTAAGGCGACTTTTAATCTCCTCCCATAGCCAATGGGCTATGGGAGGAGATTAAAAGAAAATATAAAAATATAAAATATATTGGGCTGGTGAATGACCAGCCATTTTCCAGCCCATCCAATATTGTTTTAATCTAGATGTAGGTAAGTACACATAATATTGATAACTGTGTGTAAATCTGACGATTTAGAATTTGGCCTGTAACAGACTGATAATTACAAACTCAAAAATAATTGTGTACGTCTTAGGTTTAGTGAAAATATGATTTCTCACTGTGTACAGATGGTAGTACTCCCGGCACTCATGGAAAGTCAAATTATTTAAAAAGTTAGGAAGTAAGTTAGGCATTAGGGTTAATATATGAAATTATGTGTTCATATGACTTAATTAATGTGTAAGTATATAGGCACTTAAGATAGACCTGTGCCTCACTAGACGTGTGGCACAACGTTAGCTGGATAGAAAATAATAATGGTAATACAAATGATAAAATACCCCCGCAGGGGCAGCTTGTGGCGAGCTGATGGTGAGTGGCGACACCACGAACCCTGATTCTCCCGAGGGCTCGGAGTTATTCTCCCTCGCCTCATGTGCTTGCCTTAATTGTCCGGCCATGAGTGGAGTCGCAAGAGCGGAACCTATGCTCCAGGTTGGAAGTAAAGCACTGTCATGGCGCCAGTGGTCAACATCGCGATCTTGTGCCCGCAGTCTCACCTCTCGACAACCTTAGCCGTTTATTTTTTTTACTTTTATAAAATAAAAAAATATAAAAACTCTATAAAAATAACACTTTATCTACTTTATCCCACGGTACTATTTACAGTCATTGGTTTAGGTTAGGTTAGAACTGCGACCACAACGTAATACTTAGTATGTTATGTAAAGCATACCCCCAAATTATAATGATACCTCAAAATTAGATATAATAACAATAATAATTTTTATATTTTCAAATATATTTTTTTGTTGTTTCTGTTGTGTGAAATGTATTTAAAAATGTAATTTTTGGGTATATTGATTTAGAATCTAAAGGGAACTCCAACTTCTTAATCTTGGATGAAACTATTGAACCGATTACTCACTCTACACAAAATCTTGAAAAAAATAATTCAACAGCAAAAACATTATGAGAAGCGTTACAATAATATACTAACATTCACCCCACCTAGAAATTATACACCGAAACAAAACACATCAAAAAGTTTTGCATGCATTGTAAGTTCCATAAACAATTCAATATTGCCAGCCTATTTGAACTAACCCAACGTACTATTTGGTATAATTTATTAAACTAAAACAGAGTTCCAAAATTTACAGTGAATTATAAATACCACGATGACAAAACATAGAAAATATCACCCTAGATCTTGTTTGCAGAGACTTACATTACCCAGAGAGGGAGGTGGAAGGGGAATAATAGATTTGATTTTACACAATAAACAAATAACATTTTTAAAAACATATTTTAGTACAAAAGCTATTAAGACAAAGTTACACAAAGCAATAGCACATAATGACCGGAAATATACTCCATTAAATTAATAATGGTAATAAAAATAATATAATTCCCCCGCGTGGGCAGCTTGTGGCGAGCTCATGGTGAGTGGCGACACCACGGACCCTGATTCTCCCGAGGGCTCGGAGTTATTCTCCCTCGCCTCATGTGCTTGCCTTAATTGTCCGGCCATGAGTGGAGTCGCAAGAGCGGAACCTATGCTCCAGGTTGGAAGTGTTCAATGCTATAACGCCAATGGCATGCTGACGGGCACATCGCGATCTTGTGCCCGCAGTCTCACCTCTCGACAACCTTAGCCGCTCATGGTATGTTGGTCCATGCTATGAGTTGGCGAGTCACCGCCCGCCGTTTGAACAATTTTGAGACTTATTAAAGCGACTTTTAATCTCCTCCCATAGCCAATGGGCTATGGGAGGAGATTAAAAGAAAGTATAAAACATAAAATATTTTTTTAAATCTAGATGGAGTACACATAATATTGATATTTTCGTTAAGTTAGGTAGTAAGTTAGGCATTAGGGTGAAGGGAGGTTAACATATCAAATTATGTGTTCATATGACTTAATTAATTTGTAAGTATATAGGTACTTAAAAGAGACTAGACGTGTGGCACAACGTTAGCTGGATAGAAAATAATAATGGTAATAAAAATAATAAAATTCGCCCGCAGGGGCAGCTTGTGGCGAGCTGATGGTGAGTGGCGACACCACGGACCCTGATTCTCCCGAGGGCTCGGAGTTAT
Organism: Pelosia muscerda; assembly: GCA_963691645.1. Lineage (NCBI taxonomy): Eukaryota > Metazoa > Arthropoda > Insecta > Lepidoptera > Erebidae > Pelosia > Pelosia muscerda. The sequence continues at coordinate 2,991,839 of OY829098.1, read as the reverse complement.
TCTCCCTCGCCTCATGTGCTTGCCTTAATTTTCCGGCCATGAGTGGAGTCGCAAGAGCGGAACCTATGCTCCAGGTTGAAAGTGTAGCACTGTCATGGCGCCAGTGGCATGCTGACGGGCACATCGCGATCTTGTGCCCGCAGTCTCACCTCTCGACAACCTTAGCCGCTTATTTTTTACTTTTATAGAATAAAAAAATAAATCAAAAAAATATTAAAAATTATAAAAACTCAAAAATAATTATGTGTTTAGGGGATAAAAATATGATTTATTACCATACATACATAAGGTATATAAATATTAAGTCTAATGGTTAAATGCGTGAGGTACCAAATTCTAAAAAAAGTTAATATAAAGTAAAAAAGTTAAGTTTTATAAAAAAAAAGAAACCGCAAAAACATCAAAAAATAATAAAAGCACAAAAATAATTATGTAGGTAGGTTTAGTAGATAAAATATAATTTATTACCATACAGATGGCAGTCGTCATGATATGTCCCTTTGTATTGTGATAAATCTTCATATATTTTCTTAGTACTTGTCGCGGGATAGAGCCAGGGTTTTAGGATAGGTTATCGCTTTTTAATATAAACCAGGCTTGGGGGTGCGCCAAAGTTCACCTAAATTTTCAACTCCGATAATTGTAAATCCGAAAATGTTCGTCCTAACATTTTTCATCTTAACAATCACAATTCCTAACTACTCTGTCTCTAATGTCAGTAGCAATAAACATTCATTATACTTTTATTAGATTTCCTATATTTTTACAACAAATTTTACACTATTATTCAAAGTCATATCTTTTTTGGTTAGATTCCTCTTATTCATAATAATCAGTATTTATATTTATATTCATTAATTTTGCGTGACTTTTCAGCAATATATTTTCTAAAAATAACGCTTCATCCACTTTATCCCACGGTACTATTTACAGTCATTGGTTTAGGCTAGGTTAGACTGAGACCACAACGTAATACTTAGTATGTTATGTAAAGCAAACCCCAAATTATAATGATACCTCCAAATTAGATTTAATAACAATATTAATTACTTTTCATATTTTCAAATATATGTTTTTGTTATGAAATGTATTTAAAAATGTAATTTTTGGGAATATTGATTTAGTACCTGAAGGGAACTCCAACTTCTTAATCTTGGATGAAACTATTGAACCGACTACTCACTCTACACAAAATCTTGAAACAAATAATTCAACAGCAAAAATATTTTGAAAAGCTTTACAATATTATACTAACATTCACCCCACCTCTAGAAATTATATACCGAAACAAAACACATCAAAAAGTTTTGCATGCATTGTAAGTTCCATAAACAATTCAATATTGCCAGCCTATTTGACCTAACCCAACGTACTATTTGGTATAATTTATTAAACTAAAACAGAGTTCCAAAATTTACAGTGAATTATAAATACCACGATGACAAAACATAGAAAACATTACACTAGATCTTGTTTGCAGAGACTTACATTACCCAGAGAGGAAGATAGAAGAGGTATAATAGATTTGATTTCACACAATAAACAAATAACAGTGTAACGCAAAATTGTTAGTGGCGTTAAAATTTGATTTTGGTAAACAATACGTTGTACCTATGACGACATCTGCAGGGTTTGGGGGGAACTTTTCATCGATCACCTATTCGGTATTGATGAATGGTTTCCCAATCTGACAACAGATGTCGCTAGTATGTTTACTTATTTTAAATAAAATTATAATATCTTGATAGGTTAAATTATTTATGATATTGTATTCAATTATATAACTTAACATCTTTTATTTTAATACATAATCTAAATTCCTAGTTGCCCAAATTAATTAATCACGGCAAGAATGTCGATAGTTTATGGTTGTAGTTCTGTATGATCTGTGGATCTGTTTTTTTATTGTTTCGCGATTCGATCAGGTGAACGAATAATTCGTGATATCGGATTCATTTACTAGAATATTCCATGAAAGAGGATATAAATACACCCCTCCCGGTGGATGCGAACACCTCTGATAATTACTCTGAAGATTAAGCACGAAACTCTGTTCGTATTTAATTGATTTTTCTGATAAGTTGGAACTCTGAATTATATGTACCTACCTACATATAAATTAAATATCTTAGACTCTGTGCATCTTTCCCGGACTTCTCTGGTAAGATTTCTTGATTTATCTCTCTGTTCGCAATCTCTCAGTTTGTGTGCGTCTGTGATATAGGATCTCTTTGTATTCTTGACACAGGGTCCAAAGGTTTAGCGGAAAATAGTAGTGACCTATCTACAGCGAGTTGAGATTCCGTTGTTTGAGTCCCTGTTCGGAACAGCTGTCCCTTCGTTTGGCTCGCGGCAGTGCGGGTGGTTGCTAGCAGCAGGCAGGTGCCTACGCAAGCCGACAACCGACGCCAGGGGTTTCCGAAGAGGAGTGCCAAAAGGTCACGTAATCTTAACTTGTACAATAACTGTAACTTCATATACCCGCTACCTTGAATTGTAATTACGAGATCAGCTGTGTGCTACGAGGGAGGCGCACAAGCATCTCATACTGTATTTATATTTCTATATCTCTGTGCCTGTGATAATTCTACTTTATGTATGACTGTGTACCCTATTGAATATATGCATGTATAAAATCTTAGTGTTGTTTCATTAAGGGTATCTGGAGCACGCACCCACTATCTCCACTCTGAGAAAAAAGGCGCCCAAGAGTCTCTTTCGTAAGCTCTTGCCTGGGTTAGCCGGTGGAGTAGCTGGGGAGGTTTCCCGGGTTACAGAGTGGCGCGGCCAACGTACGGGCAGTTCAAGAATTCCAGTAACCACTGGAGTTCTCTTGGTTACTGTGTGTGTGTGTGAAAGACGCCGTTAATGAATTCGAACCTACTATCCGTCTGATACTCTCCAAGACGTTAATTGGTTGTGCTTGTGCGGCTAAGCACGTAATTAATTTCCTTGCGATTTACACCGATTAGCAGGGAAACGGGTCAAAATTTTTTTTCTAAATTATAAATAGCTGCTACTTTTTCGTTAAATTTTTTATTTCGGCATACCTACTTATTTTTTTCTTTTTTTCTTTTTTTATTGGTTGCTGGTTGGGTTGGATATATCATCTCAGTAGTTTGTCCCGAATTTTAAATAAAATTAATATACATGCATATGTTTAACTTTGTGTTTTTTTCTGAATTTAACTTGTAATTGTTATCGACATTTTCTATAAGTGCCGAGATATGTAACTCTGCGTAAGGTGGTTTCCATTCGGAATTACCATTTTTTTTTCTTTTTAACCTTGGATCAGTATAGTAGCCGGTACTTATACTTGCTACCGTACATTTTGCTCTTAGCCTTTTAACTGTTTTTTTAATTTTTTGTAATTTCATTTGTACCTATACGTACGGTACAATTTTTGTGTATATTTTTTTCAATATTTTTAGTAATTGTCTGCAGGGCGGTACATCTTAGTTACCTACCCACTAATGAAAAATTGTTTTTAAATAATTATATTAGTAGTAATTGTCTGCAGGGCGGTACATCTTAGTTACCTACCCGCTAATGAAAAATTGTTTTTTATGCTGAATTTTTTTATACCTATATTATTAGAATAGAAGGCGGTACATATTATCTACCTTTACTTAAATTATTTTTGTAATATTCTTAGTATACTTAGAGGGATTTACATACTGTCCGTTCAATTGAATACCCTCTTGGATTTATATCCATTTAAACTTTCGTTAAATAACGAAATTGTTAGTTAAATTTTATTTTTATATTTTATTCACTTGTAAAGTTCATTTCTTATAAGATGGCAAAAATGCACCAGTATGTAAACTATTTAAGAAAAGATGAGCTGTCTAATGAGTTGTCTTACATGGGCATTTCAGCGGATCCTGAGGCTACGGTTGTCAGCTTGCGTAACGAATTGAGGACGGCATATCGGCTAGTTCGCCGTGGAAGTCTGAAGCCTAACACCACGAAGTCCACTGATGCTGCATCTGAACGCACTGTCTGCGAGCCAAAAGTGAAGGAACTCGAAGATTTGCTATCGTCAGGTGACTTTGATGCCGATAAAAATAGTCGCACTAGGGCTGCTGTTAGGGCTAATTATCTTTTAACTAGGCTAGCTCGTTGTGGGTTAGATTGTTCTGAACTTGTTAGTATTCGTAACAGATTAGTTAAGATTGTGTCAGTAGCTGAATCGAATAGTGACTCAGAATCTGAGGTGTCAGATAATGATGATCGCGCTTCTCGTGACCGAGTTAAATATACTTCACCTGCGATGAGAAATGAACGCTCGATGCGGGGTAGCTCGCAAAACATTAACTTAAATAATGATAATTTTATTTATAGGGAACGCCCTATTAATTTAAATAGTTTTAATTTAAAATATGATGGATCTACTTGTGTGCGTGTCTTCATTGAGAGACTGGAGGAACTCCGATGTGCACGGGAAGTCTCCAAATCAAATGTTCTCCTGGCTTTCTCTGACCTATTGGACGGACCAGCTTTGTCTTGGTTCCGCACCAATAAAGCTAACTTTATGTCTTATGAAGACTTACTAATCGAATTAAGAGACACCTTCGATATTCCCGATTACGATTATCGTTTACGGAATGAGATTAGGCAACGTACCCAAGCCCGTACCGAGTCCTTGGTGAACTACATCTCCACAATGCAGGCCATGTTCTCTAGACTAACTTGTAAAATGCCCAGTGAGGAACAACTGGACATTCTTATGCATAACATTAGACCTGACTACGTGAAGGAACTAGCCCTTCATGAAGTCAACACTATTGATGATCTAAGAAGGTTAGGAAAGCGTTTGGAACTTGCGCGTGCTAGGGCTGAGGCGTTCCACGAGCCAGTCTTGGACAAATTTGAGATCTCCTCTGACTTACATTCACAGAAAGCAAAGTGCACACCAAAAGCTACCAAGCAGGTCTCTGCGGTGGACAGCTCGGCAGCCTCGCACGAACGCAAATGCTTTCGTTGCGGCGGCAGCGATCACACTGCTAATAACTGCTCACAATCAAGGGAGTTGGTGTGTTTCCGATGTGGTCTCAAAGGAGTCAAGTCACCTGACTGCCCCAAATGTACGTCGAAGTCAAAAAACGCGTAGGCCAGGGCCTTATTAAGACAATCTCAAGCTCTGTGTCTGAGTCTTCTTCTGATAAGGTCCTGTTTACTAAACGGGATGACGATGTTAGACCGTACTTAGTTGTTAGGGTTTTAAATTTAAATGTTCTTGGTCTTCTTGATTCCGGTGCCTCCTGCTCTGTGCTAGGAAAAGGTGCGCACCGTAGCTTCTTAGATTTAGGGTTTGACCTCGAAAGTGTCAACCCAAATTTTAAAATTACAACTGCAGACAGTTCACATTTGAAATGTCAGGGATATATTTCCCTACCCTTAGAATACAACTCTGTTATCAGGGTACTTAAGTTTTATGTTGTACCAGAAATAACTACCTCTATGATATTTGGAGTAGACTTCTGGCAACAATTTCAATTAGGTGATAGATTAATTTCTCAAAAAATTAATATGAATAATTTTAGTGATAGCTGTCCTATAGAATCTTTATCTCTTCACAGTGGTCTCGAGGATTACAACAACCTGACCAAGGATCAGAGGTGTGTAATGAACGGGATCATCGAAAAATTTGATTCAATAAATACGGATAAGGTGGGCTTAGGTCGAACTACGCTTGTGCATCACGTCATAGACACGGGTGACAGCAAGCCGATCAAGCAGCGGTATTACCCTCTCTCACCTCTCAAACAGACGGCTCTGGAGACGGAGTTGGACCGGATGTTGGAGATGGGAGTGGTGTCACCATCACAATCCGCGTGGAACTCACCCGTGGTTATGGTGGAAAAGGCGAACGGTGATCTAAGGCTGTGCTTAGATTCACGTAAGCTTAATGCTGTTTCCAAAAGTGATGCTTATCCCTTACCGTATATTAATCAAATTTTAGACCATCTTAATAATGCTAAATATTTGTCCTCTATCGATTTAAGTGCAGCGTATTGGCAAATTCCGTTCGACTCTGCCCAGTCTGCTGAGAAGACTGCGTTCACGGTGCCGAGGCGGGGTTTGTTCCAGTATAATGTAATGTGTTTTGGTCTTGTCGGAGCTTCAAGTACGATGCAACGACTGATGGACCGCTTATTCGGCCCCGAATTCGACAACAGAGTGTTTTGCTTCCAAGACGACATAATCTGTGTGGCCAACACCTTCGAGGAGCATGTGGATCTCTTGAAGAGAATCTATCAGCGACTCAAGGATGCGGGCCTAACGATTAATATGAAGAAATCACACTTTTGTCGAAGTGAATTAAAGTACCTTGGTTACTATGTGGATAGGCATGGACTACGTACTGACCCCGGTAAGGTCGAGGTCATCCTCAACTATCCCACACCTTCTAACTCGAAGGATGTCAAACGGTTCCTAGGTATGGCTGGCTGGTATCGTCGTTTCGTTAATAACTTTTCTAAAATTAGTAAACCTCTTTGTAAACTCACCTCTAAAAATGTAAATTTTGTTTGGACATCTGACGCTGAGGAGGCTTTTAACCTTCTCAAGTCAGCTTTGGTCTCTGCTCCTATTTTGAAAATGCCTAACTACTCCTTACCGTTCCGTATACTAAGTGACGCGTCAGCTTACTCAGTTGCTGCTGTTCTGACCCAAACACACGATGGTGTGGAACACCCCATCGCCTATTGCAGTCGTTCTCTAAATAAGAACGAGGTGAACTACAGCACAACCGAGCGAGAGCTTCTGGCCGTGATTTTTGCGCTGGAACAGTTCAGACAGTATGTGGAGGGACAAAAGTGCACTGTTGTCACTGATCATGCCTCACTACTGTGGTTTCACAAGCTCAAAAATCCTACAGGTCGTTTAGCACGTTGGAGTATGCGACTCAGTCAGTTTGACTTCGACATAGAGCACCGTAAGGGAAAAGATCATGTAGTACCTGACGCTCTATCTCGCATAAAAATTGACTCCATCGATGCGAGCTCCACCAATGACCCGTGGTATCTTCACACCATGGAGTGCGTGCGTAGGAACCGAAGGCATTACCCTAACTTTGATATTCGTGATAATTTGTTATATCGATTTTCTAAAAATAAATATTCTTTGACTTCAGATTTTGATTGGAAGTTGGTAGTACCTCAAGAGGACAGGCTAGCACTCCTCACCAAATACCACGATGACACGCTTAGTGCCCATGGTGGTGTTTGGAAAACACATAAGAGGTTGTCTTTGAATTACTACTGGCCGAAGATGTACAATAGTGTCAAAGACTACGTAGGAAATTGTGAGGTTTGTAAGATGTATAAACCCGTAAACACTTCGCGTCCTGGTCTAATGGGAAGTGCGAAGCGTGTATCTAAACCTTTTGAAGCTATTTCGTGTGATTTACTTGGACCTTTTCCAGTGTCAAGCAACAGAAATATTCATCTGATCGTTGTTTCGGACTACTTTAGCAAGTATGTCATGCTGTGTCCTATAAGGATTGCAACAGGCGCTGCAGTAGCGAGATTCATCGAGAAGAATGTGTTTCTAGTTCATGGAGTTTGCAAGACTATCTATATTGATAACGGTCCTCAGTATGTGAGCAAGCAATTTAAAGATATGTTAGCTAAATATAATGTTCCAAACGTATACTATAGCCCGCGTTACCACGCTCAAACTAATCAAGCTGAACGAGCGATTCGAAATGTTGTTCAAGCCATTTCATGCTATGTGAAGACTCAGCACAAAAAGTGGGATGAACACCTTGTTGAGCTGCAGTGCGCTCTAAACACTGCAGTAAACGAGGCCACTCGATTCTCTCCCTATTTTTTGGTACACGGTAGGGAATTTATAGGTGATGGAGTTCTATATAGACAGTCCGACATAACCTGTCATCCGGACTTAGTCTCCATTGATGAGCCCTCAGCCTTCGGTGCCAAACTGAAAGAAATGCAACACATTTACGATCAGGTGAGGAAACATTTGATTTCGGCTCACCAGCGTAATGAGAAGTATTATAATTTCAGGAAAAGGCATGTCGAGCTGAAAGTTGGGCAAATTGTTTACAAACGGACTCATTATTTATCTAATAAAGCTAAACATTTTACCTCTAAACTCGCTCCTAAGTTTACTAAGTGTGTAGTGTCTGCTAAACGTTCCTCTTTAGTGTATAGGTTAGCAGATTTGAATGGTAAGGACTTAGGCGAGTATCACATCAAGGACATTTTAAAATACTCTGATGAGAATCAATCTGCGGTACCTTCTCTGCCTAGCGTCAGCGCTATTTCATTTCCGTAGCACTGTCGATTTATACTTACTTTACCGCGACTCGATGAAGTATGACCTTTTTGCTGTAGTTTGGGTGTCCTCGAATGGGACATATTATTTGTTAGGTACACCTCATCGAGTATTCGTTTCTCATCCTCCTCTTCTCTGTAGTTGTGTTGCATATGCAACCATTTGACTATAGCGGTTAGGGAGAGCTTTCTTTCTAGTGGTTTAGGGCATTTAGACTTGTAGTAAGATAGTCTGTGTCACTATTTGCCTCTAGTTAGAGTTCTTAGTGGTTCTGTTTTGTACTTTGATCTGTTCTCTTTTTGATTTGTTCTATTTTGTTGTGTATTCCTTGCGTTACTTGTCTGTCCACACAAGTAATACTTTCAAGGGGGGGGGATTGTGTAACGCAAAATTGTTAGTGGCGTTAAAATTTGATTTTGGTAAACAATACGTTGTACCTATGACGACATCTGCAGGGTTTGGGGGGAACTTTTCATCGATCACCTATTCGGTATTGATGAATGGTTTCCCAATCTGACAACAGATGTCGCTAGTATGTTTACTTATTTTAAATAAAATTATAATATCTTGATATGTTAAATTATTTATGATATTGTATTCAATTATATAACTTAACATCTTTTATTTTAATACATAATCTAAATTCCTAGTTGCCCAAATTAATTAATCACGGCAAGAATGTCGATAGTTTATGGTTGTAGTTCTGTATGATCTGTGGATCTGTTTTTTTATTGTTTCGCGATTCGATCAGGTGAACGAATAATTCGTGATATCGGATTCATTTACTAGAATATTCCATGAAAGAGGATATAAATACACCCCTCCCGGTGGATGCGAACACCTCTGATAATTACTCTGAAGATTAAGCACGAAACTCTGTTCGTATTTAATTGATTTTTCTGATAAGTCGGAACTCTGAATTATATGTACCTACCTACATATAAATTAAATATCTTAGACTCTGTGCATCTTTCCCGGACTTCTCTGGTAAGATTTCTTGATTTATCTCTCTGTTCGCAATCTCTCAGTTTGTGTGCGTCTGTGATATAGGATCTCTTTGTATTCTTGACACAGGGTCCAAAGGTTTAGCGGAAAATAGTAGTGACCTATCTACAGCGAGTTGAGATTCCGTTGTTTGAGTCCCTGTTCGGAACAGCTGTCCCTTCGTTTGGCTCGCGGCAGTGCGGGTGGTTGCTAGCAGCAGGCAGGTGCCTACGCAAGCCGACAACCGACGCCAGGGGTTTCCGAAGAGGAGTGCCAAAAGGTCACGTAATCTTAACTTGTACAATAACTGTAACTTCATATACCCGCTACCTTGAATTGTAATTACGAGATCAGCTGTGTGCTACGAGGGAGGCGCACGAGCATCTCATACTGTATTTATATTTCTATATCTCTGTGCCTGTGATAATTCTACTTTATGTATGACTGTGTACCCTATTGAATATATGCATGTATAAAATCTTAGTGTTGTTTCATTAAGGGTATCTGGAGCACGCACCCACTATCTCCACTCTGAGAAAAAAGGCGCCCAAGAGTCTCTTTCGTAAGCTCTTGCCTGGGTTAGCCGGTGGAGTAGCTGGGGAGGTTTCCCGGGTTACAACAGTTTTGAGACTTATTAAGGCGTCTTTTAATCTCCTCCCACATTATGTGTTCATATGACATAATTAATTTGTAAGTACTCACAGCAGTCATGGAAAAGTCAAGTTAGTTAAAAAGTTAGTAAGTTAGGCATTAGGGTGAAGGGAGGTTAACATATCAAATTATGTGTTCATATGACTTAATGTTGCTCCATGGCCATTTTCATGAATGCTGTGAGTTGGCGAGTCATCGCGTGTCTTTTAAACAATTTTGAGACTTATTAAGGCGTCTTTTAAGTCTCCTATAGCACATTCACCAGTCCATCCGATATTTAAAAAACATAAAGGGACATAATATTATTAAATGTGTACCTATATAAATATTCATAAATTTAATTTTCTTTGTACTAACATTTTTAGGCATGGCGCGACGCGGGTAATTGCGCGGTATGCGCCGCAAAAACTGATTTTGACTGTGTGATCTGTTCACAAACACGTTTATTTAATCTAAAATTACAATGTTCTGTTCGACCAAGACAATAAACTAAAAGTTAATTACCAATATTTTTCTTAATTCAATTGTAAGCGCCACGATAGAAATAGAACAGTGATATATTAATATACTAGAAAAACAATAATAATTTAAATACGCGGTATTTGTTACTTTAATAAAACGTATCGATATTTATTATTATTTGCATCAATATTAATAAACATCGGTACATTTTTTTTATGAGTTGGCAACATAAACACTTTGGGCGCAAAGCGCGCCAAATATGACATATAGAGATACAATAGGATTGTGCGTGTAACATTTTTCAAGGAATAAATTGTTTTATTCTATAAATCCTGTAGTTTTTTCAAAGTTGGAGACCTTGATCCTTCACAATAAAGTTTAAATTAGGTTTGAATGCATCTCAAACCTCATTTATACTGAAAATCAAAGAAATTAAGAGTATTTAAGAGAATAAGATATTCATTATGTACCTACCTATATTTTCTTATATAATTTATTTACTGTAATATTTTTATTAATATTCTGTTTATAGTATAAGTGGTTTAATAAATTAATATTGATGCAAATATATTTTACGCTCTGTATTTTCAGTTTGTAATTTCTAACATGTCAGATTAATTTTGAAAAAGGAAATATGTACGCTATGGTTATGATCTTAAATTAAAACGACTCATCAAATGTCACTGTCACCTACTGAAACTATTGCAGTTCAGCTGGGTGCCTAAGCTATTTATTTTAGTCGGATAGTATGTGTCAGTTTCATTTTAGGTACTTGGGTACCCAAAATCGCATACGGAGAACAAACCGGGGTTTTGCAAATCTGTCCTTCTGCTACAGAGGCAAAATTATTATGTCTGTCTCGCCTACTCCTATCACAAATGTAATATGGGTGTTCCTCTCTGATGCTAATGAGATTTTAGTGGCCACTGCTGTACCTAATCTCTCAACGTGTATTATAGTTTTTAAATTCATAGACATTATTATATTGATAATACTAAAATACATAATTTTTGTTGTATATTCAATGGTCATATGATTTATTAAATTTTAATAAAATCAAAGAATCAAGTTTGTTCATTCGGTTTAGGCACATATATTATAAATGTCAGAGTTTTACAATTATATACAATCAAGAAATGTTATTCTTTAATAATGTTAATTAATATATTATGTAACAATAAGATAATAAGAATGTATTAAAGTTATTTATATATGTTAATAATATAGTATGATGATATTATAGTATAATACATGTATATGCAATAGTATAATCGTAGATAATAAGCAAACAAAAAAATAAAAAAGGGTTTTTTTTGGCAAAGCCAACCTGGCCTTTTATTTTTTTATTGTGATTAACATCCTTGGGTACACTTTCTGCTAGCAGTAGAGTTTCATGGGCGGCAAGTGCCTCTTGCTCTTTGTTTAGACTTCCAGTGCAGGCTAGGGATTTTCGCTCTCCACAGAATGACCTCCGTCCTCCATGAGCGCGGCCCTGGGGGAGACGGGTGGAGCCGCCTGTCACTCTAGCAGAAGCTGGCCGCGGACCCCATACCCGAAGACTACACGGGGACACCATTGTCCCTATACCCGACGGGGGTCATTTCGAAGAGAAGGCCCCAGGTCTGCCGGGGTGCGAGGGATATGTTGGCTATTATCTCACCTCCGGCAACCAAAGACCCAAAGACGGCGTTTTTTAGTCGGTTCGAGTTCGACATAACCTACCCAACCAACTCCGGTGGGGGTTATCCGTGGGGATTTTTCGCACGATTAAAAAAGGTATTTCTGCTCACCTTGGCACAGATGACCTAATAGTTGGGGATGCCTTGGGCAACTCCCGCGCTTGCCAAAGGCAATTGCGCTCGCTTATGTGGACCCGCCTAATAGCTAGTATTGTATTTCGTGGATTCATCATGAGTTCTACAGCCAGGTATGTACAGTGGGCTCCAAAAGTTCCTGAACACCTTAAGATCTATAATCCTTTGGCAACTTCAACCAAAAGTAACATAGATAGCATTAATAGAATAAATTAAATTGATGTCTTGTTTCTTTATAAGAAAATACTATCCTAAACTTAATTACATTTATGTAGGTCTATTATCCAGTAGCTTCAAAGACTAGTAGAAGTAGTGGCATTACTACATGCAATTTTGGTTTCGAACCGTCCAGGAACTTTTGAGGCGGACTGTACTTTAAAAAAGTACAGTAGCACTAGCATGAACTCCTATCGGATTCGTAATGTAAAGGTTTCGAGAGAACGAAGCATTGTGATTGGCAGTCTGCCTCTTGTGAACGTGTGTAGCCCGCCAATCGCAATGCTCCGTTCCGTCGATACCTTCACATTATGTATTCGATAGTATTTCGTGCTAAGGCTACTGTAAACACTGAACGAGCAATGATAGCAGACCGGTAGACCGCGCGAAGACCGCTGGAATTGGAAGATGTGCGCTAAAGAAAGTCTTATTGGTAAGTATGTCGAGTCGTAAGTATTGATATGCTAATAGTTTCAATCGAATTTACTAGTAAAAAAATAGAAAGAGAGTGGTTCCGCGGTTCAGCGGTTAGAGTATGAGGAAGAGAATGATCGCGGGTTCGAGCCCCGTCTGTGCATTCACTTTTTCCGATCTTTAAACTATGTAACCTTATATGACGGTGACTGATTTCCATCAGGTGGGCCGTGTGCTTGTCTACCTAAGTGCTATAAAAAATATAACTTTTAGTTAAGATTTGTCTCTTCGCCAGACCATTTTTCAATCACTTCAATAAGAACAATGATTTGCAAGTTAGGTACACCTTCCAATAAAAATTAGGTACTTACTTATTGGAAAGAAATTAGATGGATTACAAAATGGTGGATTACATATTATTTCTACACTAATCCCTCAATATGAATGTGGAGTGAAATTACGATACACTATTATCTGAAACGTAAGAATTATTGTTTTACTTTTTGGAGGTATTTTTTGTGTTGAACGTTTTCAATTTAATTTTCTAGACGTTTATATGGACTTGCGAATAGATATAAAACATCCATTGTAGCATTTTCCACTAAAGACTATATAAAGAAAATAAATATAAAAATTAATAAAACACAATATCAATTATCACAAACGTTTAATACTACTATTATTCTGGTTCGTTACATTTGTTGAGCTTATTTCCTGGTTTGAATATTATTTAACAATAATCTTGCGATAACTGTCTCGTTGAGCGATACGATCTAATATTATGTCATCGTTGTTAACTGTATATTTACATAATTACTATAATTCACTCATATATATAATAAATAAAACAATAACATAAAACTGTGATCATTCTACTCATGTCTGTCTGCCCGTTTGATGGCACATTAGATTTTTCCTTTTAGTACATATCAGTAACGACCTGTACTAATTTTTATCGTTCACTTTTAAATTATTTTGTACCATACATAGTAAATGATATATAAAAAATGTGTGGAACATGAAATGGGTGGAGTGTTTGCAAAATTTAAATCTAGAATAATTATAAAAGTGTTGCCAGCATCAAAATAATTTATATAGTTGAAATATTTGATGTGCTCTGCAAGACATTGATTTATAACCAATTACAACTGCAATTTCCATACAGTTATATAAATTAAAGCGTGTTCTTAGTTCAATGAGTATTTATGTATAACAAATTGTCCGACACATCTATCCAAATATCTACCATCACAAGTGCGTTCAAACTTAAAACTGACGTAACTGATTCAGTGTTGCCTATTTAAATAATTTATTAACAAAATTAATGTAAAACCAGTCAAGGAAGTGAGAGCAGTTTAACAATGATTAACTTCAATCTAGTCTTATGCGCTTACTAACTAAAATAACTATATACAATTCTTTAAAACTGCCCATATCATATTATATCAACTGTTTATGTCAATTGGAAACTTGAAATTATATAATATGCATAAAAATTATTAAGAAAAGATCAAGGTAATCATAGTTGAAGCAGAAAAGATTGTTGAGTGTGGCTACTATGGAAGTCTTCATATAATAGTTGTATAATGTATTGTCAAGATTCAATTAAATAAAGACGTGAAGTGCGGGTCCGAGACTCATATTGTACAAATAATACAATCTGAAAGTTTTTTAATAATCTAAATTACACTGCCAACAGCCTTTTTGGTCCCGTAAATATTTTTTTTAGTTTAATATATTTTTAACTACAAGAATTCCATATTTATAAAATAAAATCGTTGATAAATAGCAAAGACGTATATGTAATTATACTACTAGACTAGCTGATTAAAAAAATACACGAACGGGTTGACCGAACAACGACGTAGGTATGTGCATATTCGACGTATGTCCATATTCCCTTTTCGATTATAATTATTAATGCGTTCTCTATTCCATACATCGGATTGACATTTTGATTTGACAGTGTTGCAACTGTTAAAATTTTATGATAAATATCAAAACTATAATTTCGGAATAGTATGAAAATATACCTATCAAGTTGTAGGTGTGAAAGAGAGGTCGCATCACAAGATGCGTCGCTTCTTGCCTTCGTGCCTGTGACGAAATATTTAATGCTGTACAGCTGATCTCGTAGATACATAACAGTCTTTGAGAGATAAATGTAAACAGTGAACTCACGATATTTAATTTACACGAAAAATAAAGGTTTCCTATTTGGTATGTTGGTTCATTATATCAAATTAATAAATTCAATAGAATTCATTTCACACGTTTTCCGTTTCACAAGGTATAATATCTTAAAAATTAAATTACATTACTAATGAAGTCCTTAAACGTTAAATATGTTAAACAGATAATAATTGTTGGTTTCTACTAAATAGAGTCTCTGCTACATTCAACTTTTTTCACACGTATCAATACATCCAACTGTCACTCAATTAGAAAAAAGTTCGCCATTAATTTTGATAATTTAGCACAAATAGCAGTCTTCTTTTAATACCTAGGCTTATGATTATGGTGGGGGCGATGGGGAGAGTGCCAGTCAGGGTGCCTGGGCTCGCGGTGATGATGGTGATGATGATGGCGCCGCTTGTCCCTAGCGTGAGGAGCCGGGTACACGTCAGAGACCACAAGTTCTGAGCCGTCTTTGGGAGCTTCCCTGTCATGGCGCCTGTGGCCGTGCTTCGCCCCCGCAGCTTCGTGGAGCTCCTCCCACGCTTGTCGGTAGTACCTGTTGAGTCCGCTCCTGGATTCTGATGAGGAGGAGTCTAGCGAGCCGACAGTGTTGCAGTCAGGGGACACGTGGTGTCTGTAGCGCTTACCATCGTTGTGTTTCCTGCTAACATAATTAATTTATGTCAATTTTGATTTAATATAAAGTATTTATAGTCCAGAAACCACTACAGAGAAACAGTAAGAAATTTACTAAGTTAATATCGTATTTTAGCTACAAATTATAATATATGTATAATAATGATTACCCGGTAATATACTGGGTATATACGAACACAGTGTACGGTATAACCTTTAATTAATTAATGATTCTTAACCAAAAACAAAATGTAATTTAATCCTTCCTTTATATTATAGGGTCTTTGCACTTTATCATAATGGGCCTTAAAACAAATTCCCTGGACCTCTGGGTAATACATAAAGCCTGTTATTGAGGGTATTCGAAATCGTGATCATCTAATAAGTCTAGTAAAACTATTTTTTTCTCTGTTTTCCTCACTCGCATTGTGTGTAGGTATTATGTGCGATGTGACGTTTATGGCCGGACGATACAGACAGAGACCAACGGCCGTTCTAGATTTAAAAATGAAGAGCTATTTGGTATTACGTATTTTGAACATAATAATCGAATAGTTTAATTCTGAATTGGTAAGATAATATTAGTACGTTCATATATTATATACAAAAAAATCGGTGCATGGTGCACATTTGTGATATTATATATTTATAGTCAGTGTGACGTTCGTGAGTTGGCGCGAAGGAGTCGCAGTGCATTTTGTGGTTGACGTTCCATTCAATGTGACCATGTGAAAAAAAACAAAGCTCGTTCAAATATTATGACGTGTAGTGTAAAACAGTATGAATAGCACTAAATATTGTCTATAATTAGTAGCTGTGTTTTAAATTAATAAAGTCGTGTTTTAAATGTTTAGCCTGTGAACGTAAATTCCTATAAAAATACTTGGCGTGCGTTTCCAATACCGGTGCGTATAGCGATGACATGGTGGTTGATAAATAGATACATATATATTAATATACTGCTAAAAATATGATATTTTCTAATAGTATTACCATTTTCCTTTATATTACAAAAATAACAGTATGGCGAGTGTTCGTACTACTTATATAAAACGTCACACGTTTCGTGTTTTGGTCTTTTCGGCTCATGTTTAATACATTTTTGACAGTATTCAAAATGTCACCCATGTGTCTTGTATAGTAGTTTCCTGGTGTTCGCGGGTGGTCAACCACCATGTCAACGTAGTACCTCAAAAAAAAACGCACTGGCTATAACGGGTTGGAGAAGTGTCCAGCACGATGCGTATGGCGATGGGTCCTGGCGAATTCGCGCCTGCCGACTTGCTGATCAGGGAATGGGAGCGCCAAGAGGGTGTACCACCGGGACGGCAGCTCCCGGACCGCCGGGGGTGGTCGCTTTGGACCCCCGCTGATGTATCAAGTTATTTTGTAATGGGCGGCCAATGGACCAAGATTTCATGTGCAGGTTTAATGATGGAGATGAATTCCATTTAAGAATGGCAAATCTACTAATAACTATCTCACTTTTAAATGAGGTTAATGTATTGTTTTTGTTGTACTTTCACAGAATACAGGTTTTATAAGAAGCTACTGAGAGAGTTCCAGCTTGGTGTGGTAAATATGAGGACTTTTTAGTCAAAAAATAAAAATATTTAACATTTTTATATTTAAAAATATTACCAATGAAAGGACCCTTATTAAGGAATCTTCTATTTCCTTTTTCATTTAATGATAAGAAAAAAATGAAACACTAAAATGATTTTGTGTATCATCGTTGTGTAGCAGAATCATGTTAACGTCTTTTTATTGTTATTTCTGTGTATTTTTTAACTTAAACTAATACATCGAATAATGAAGCAACATCTTTTCTGTAATGGCAATCCCCCAACATTATATTAAATGGTAAAACGTCAAGACTTTAAACTTTATATTAGACTTCTTGTGAAGACTTATTATAGGTATAACTTTTAACATTACGTGTAATTTTTATTCAAACATATTTTAAAATAAATACTTAATAAAATAACAGGTTTTTTTGTGTGGCGTGGCGGTAGTGAACGCGACTGCTACGTAGCATGCGAGGGTTCGATCCCCGCTCAGTCTTGTCATACTTCGGAGCCTTTAAGCCGTCAGTCCCGGTTGCCATACGTACATCTATGGCAGTCGTTACGGGTAGATGGAGCCCTCAAAAGTCCGACTAGCCTAATTACAGAACTTCGATATTGCCGATTTGCTTGTGGAGGTCCGATGACAGTCGCTTCACGGAAAATATCGAAGTTCAGCCGCATCTTAGTTAACTCCAACTGAGTTGGGAATAGGCTCAGAGAATGATGAGAATGGCTTAATGAAAATACAGGTGAGGGGCAAAGTGATATTGGGTAATATGAACAATAAATATAGGGGTACACGATAAAGCTGGGATGCAGGAATTATCATTTATGTATTTGTATTTTTGATTGTCAAAGTCGTATAAGTATTAGTTTAAGGTAAGTGAATATTTCACACGGTAACGCTTGCCTTGAATTTACTCTGACACACTACCGCATGTCTAGGTCTTAAAGAAATTTAACCAGGATCTCTTTAGCTGGGCGTGTAGTGGAATTATGGACAAGTTTTTTTTTTGGAATTGTATCAAATGTATTCAGTCTGGTATGTATAAAAAGAAAGAATATTTTTCTTATAATATAATATATTATTTCGTTTGACCTTGTTTATGATATAACATGGCAACATTATAATGTCAGTAGACTGGAAAAATAAGTCACATAGACGGTTTCTGGGTGTGGCGGGAATTAATATTACACATTTTAAATATCAAATTTGGAACGTGAAGCCGAAACTACAAAAATGGAGCTGGAGCTATTAATTTTATAATTAAAATTAAAACTGCGCACTGCTTTTTCGCTAAACCAAAGAGACTAAATAAGTTATGAGTATTTGGCCACAATTTAGTCTATCTCCGAAAGTCTCTAGTAGTAAAAAGAAGTCTATAATATTACTCTCAATAAGTCTCCTAAACTCACTTATCAGCAGGACAATCGATTCATTTCCTCAGTCAAGTCGAATGAAGTCTTAATCACATCGTGATGAACTATGCATGTATTGTGTATATGTGTTGGGCAATGTACTTACAACTTTTAAAAATATGTATATGAAAAAATCTCACCTTCGCACTAGGATGACAATGGTAGTGATGATAGCGATGAGGAATACGAGAGCTCCGAAAGCGCCTAGTGCGACGACGGCGCCGATGTTCAGCCGCGCGCCGACAGGGTCCCGTCGCTCGCCGTCCACCGACTGCGGAACATTTACGCGCGGAGTTTGTTCAGCGCGTATGTTGTTTCCGCTAGCGAGGATCTGACATTTCAAATTTGGAATTACTATACGTACTGCTTGGACTCAGATTTAGATTTAGAACAATGTAAATAGCAACCGGCATATTTCTTGACCCCAATTCGTTATGAAATGCATACCGGGTGAAAGATTCGGATGCAACCGGGACTAACTAAGCAAGGATGGTGATGATGATTCATATTCTGTATTTATACAGAGTACACATTTTAGTGTGTTTTGATGATACTCGTAGCATGGGGTGTAACAGCTGCGGGACTAAAAACTCCCAATCATAGATTATCACCCTATGGTAGGTGAAACATGTTAACTGCCACGATGATCAAATTAAACTATTTAAACATGCTTCTAGCAACCCAATTGCTACTTGACAAGAGATTTAACAGCCGATTAGTTAATTTTAGCGTTGATGAGCCTTTCGGAAACTGGGGGCTAGTCTAACGAAACAATGTTATTGATTATAATTTTATAGTGCGACGCACTATGATGGCCGTTTTGACACGACTGCTTTTGTTCGTTTTTTCTTTTTTGGCGCGCTTAATATTGGACAACGAACTGTAAGACGAATAACTAAAGAAAATTATGGCGAGACTGGCACATTAAGAAAAATAATCAAATTCACCAAAAAAAAAAGACAAAGAAAAAACCAGTCGTGTCGTGTCAAAACGGCTATTATAGTGTGCTGCAGCTATAATGGCATGATTTTACTTTTAATATGATTTTCCTTCTATGATTTTCTTTATATAATATAAAAATGAATCGTGAAATATGTTGGTAAGCGGATAACTAAAAAACGGCTGGACCAATTCGAGTAATTCTTTTTTTTATTTGTTCCTTGAACTCTACGAAAGGTTTTTATGGAGCAGCGGGAACGGGATCAGAAGTCCAAGCAGCGGGAACGGGATCAGAAGTCCACGCGGGCGGAACCGCTGGCAACAGCTAGTGTTATTAAAAATTAATAATGCATACCAACACTATGTTAAGGTAAATTATCATTAATAAACTTTTGGACTGCGCATAATCCGCACACCATCAGACGCGGTACGGTACACTCAATTTGACGACGTAATAACAAAAAAAAATAAAAAAAAGTTGGTCATCTGCAGCCCGATATTTTTTTTAATTAAAAAAAAACACTCACCTGATTTTCCCTCGGGTGACTCGCCACAATGATTTGTGGAACGTGGCTAGTCGAAGAGTCGTGGTTGTCAGGCACTGTCACCTTTCTTTCAGGTGGTCTTTCGTAACTTTTTGTGGTCGGCCTCTCCGTGGTTGTCTTGTGTTTCAATCTGCGCGGCGGTTCGGCAGTTACGAACGGCGTCGGTAAGGATAGTGGTCGAGGGGACGTGCGAAGTTTCGTTGGGCCTGCGAGTATTAGTTGTGGAGTGGTCGTGGATAACACCGGAGACGGTGTGGTCGGCGCTGCAGTTGTAGATGTGGTTGATGCTGTTGTTGCCGTCAGTGTTTCCACTGTTGAAAATGAATTGACAGTTAAGTAATTTTTGTAAGCTATAGAATATAGCTATAGAATAGAATAGTAGCCGCGTAATTTAAAATAAAATACCACTAGGCTACTAGTGGTATTTGATTTTTAATTTTTTTTAAAGAATATTAGCAACCGAAGATACTAAGATTCCCTTTAACCCTTCCAGCTAAGCTCAATGGCTTGTGATAGGAATGGGTCCACGTCTGTAGTGTAATGGCCAGGATACGAACCCGGGACCTCTCGATCGTAATGCCGACTCCTTAAACACTAAGCTACCGACGCTACATGGGTATGGGTAATGGACTGATGAGACGAGGTCTCGGGTTCGATCCCAGGCTTTACCATGGCACACACCAATGACTTTTAAACCTTATAAACCTGCGATAAATACACACATAACGTCGAAAAGCATCGAAAAGTCATTGGTGTGTGCCATAGTGAAACCTAGGATCGAACCCGAGACCTGGTGTCAGCAGTCCATTACCCACTAGGCTAAGCCACATTAAGTACACCAAAAATGAAAAAACAAGCAAACCAGTCGTGTCGAAACGACCATTATAGTAAGGCACCACTTTTTTAGTAATTATAACTTTATAGTCATCCCAAATCTTGATCAATCTATTTTCTAATATATTACATTTTGCTAACGACACGTCACAAGGCATACTCGTAACTTAAGGCGAGGGTTGGAATTATTCAGATGTTAAGAAGTCATCCATAAATTATAATCTCAATTAATGAAGGCCCACTTCTTATCCCGCTTTTACATTTAGCCGATGGCTATCAATGTGCAGCAATTTAGAGAATAAATTGGAAATTGCGTTTCTTGAATGTAAACAGTTTAATTTATATTGCTTTGACATTGCATTTCCCGGCCACCCTTTCCAACTAACAAATTAACGTTTAATAATAGTTAAGTTAACGTTTTACATTTACAATTAGTTTTTTAAGATTGGTCGCATAAACGTAAATATAAACGTTTATAAAACGCGAAATGGGCCCAAATTAAAAGATAATATAATCGTTTAGTAGTTATGTAGAAGTCAGCCAAAGACCGTCGATTGTTTAAGTTACTAGCTGACCCGCACAACTTCGTCTGCGTTACCCCATTTTTGCAACATTTTTCACTTCTGCACCGCACCAGTTGGTTGCAGCCTGATGTTATATACATATAAACCTTCCTCTTTAATCACTCTATCTATTAAAAAAAACCGCATCAAAATCGGTTGCGTAGTTTTAAAGATTTAGGCATACAAAGGGACATAGGGACAGAGAACGCGACTTTGTTTTATACTATGTAGTGAAGTAAAAGTACAAAAGCCGACTTTTCATTCCAATACTGGTCGTTATGAGACCCATAAGTGACCGCTTATGTCACATAGCACTTATAATGAGGTTTTCAAAAGACCGAAAAGTTGTACTAGTGTCCAACAATAGGACTCAACGACAACCGATTTTGATTCATCGGTGTCTATACCATCCGGCGTGTGTATAAAATAATATTAGAAAAAGATAAGCGAAGTTAATTTCCTAGATTTCGAAATATCTTTAATGTTCATTATTTAAGCGAATTTGATATAATAATAAGGGTTAATCTTTTAGGGAACTTTAGTTTTATGACAATGTATATATGTACCTCCTGTGTGTTCATTCAGTTATTGCCGCTTGCCTTCTCCAAAATATTAATTTGGCAATATAATGTGGGATAACCGGGCAATTCGAACGGCTGTCAATTGCAATGGTAATGATTCGTTTACATACTCGCTTTTAAAAGTTTATTTCCGCATGTGCTTATTGACGCGGCAATGGGCTGAACGTAAATCTATCTATCTATCTATACTATTATATAATTGTAAAAAGTTTATATTTGTCCGCGATGGACGCAAAATCTACTAAACGGATTTCGATGCGGTTGTTTTTGTTTGAATGGGTTAGGTTCAACTTAAAATCTTACGATTGTTTCATTGCAATCGGTTACGTAGAACCAGAGTTACGATTAGTAATATAGAATTTAAGTTGCACAAGGCGCTTAGGTCGCGATAACCAACAGCCACGCGAGCGGAGCCGCGGCCATAGGGTCGTGAGGCAATAAATTTCCGTTGATGTACGACAAGGCAAGAGGCAAGTGTAGTGGCTGAATGTAAACGCGGTATTACAAGGCACTACCACTCTTTAGCTTCGTGACGTCACATCAAAACCGAATATGAGATTTTTTGATTGATTGATTTTCTTGATTTTGATTTTTATGATTGATTGATTGATGAACGTCGGCAAAAGTAAGTGTTCAAAAATATACGAAATCCCAAACAATATAAACACTACGAATATGAATAAATTTAAATAGAGATTAAATTAATTTCGGCATTTTGTTATGCGTTTTCAATTCTAGATATAAAAATTACAGAGCATGTAATGTCCCACTAGAAAAGGGATGTTGTCATAAAATGTAACTTAAGTCAAGGGCTCTAGACACAGTGACATTCTATTGGCATAACCGCCAGTGGAATCGCTCAATAAGGTATGATATTGACATAAATCTGTAATATAACTACAAAAATTTAATGAATTTAAATCTTTGTGACTACATCATTATGACCTTAGCCGAAAATGATAAACCCCCGCTCAGTGCAAATATATGTAGGTATGCATGAATATGGCTATTTGCACTGGTCTGGTCGTGCTTCGCAGAGCACGTTAAGCCGTCAGTCCCGGTTGCCATACGAACATCTATGGCAGTGGTTACGGGTAGTTAAAGCCCTCAAAAGTCCGACTGGCCTAACTAAAGAACTTCGATGGCAGTCGCTTCACGGAAAATATCGAACCTAGAAAACCGACCACAACTGAGTTGGGACTCAGAGTAAAAGTTAATTCGAAGATTAAAAATAATTGGACGTCAATTATTTCATTCATGATTTATAAAACTGTTAGTATTCAGCAACTTTTGCATTGATACACAATATAACGGGGTGAATAGGGATGCAGGGTTGAATAAGAATAAAATGGTCAATGGAATATATTGAATAATTTCTTTTACTAAATTTCAAATAAGCCCGTTATCAAATATTTGATGATTTTGTTATTAAGATGAACTAGTCCAAAGTTTCGTTTAAAGAAATTAACTACAGAAATTAGCTGACCATTTTATCCCTATTCCCCCTATTCACCCCGGTTGACGGCATATCATACTTCTGGTGAATTGAGAATCTGGTGACTCGAGAATCTGGTAAATTACGAATCTGGTCAATTGCGAATCTGGTAAACTGCTGAGGGATAGTTTCCACTTACGTTGACATAATGGTGCTGGGTTGTCCCAAAGGCCAGTGGCTAAGCAGGCCAGTCTTTTAGCGCCAAGTAGTTTGTACCCCCTCAGGCACGTGTATTCAGCTGTAGCCCCGAACACTGAGGTATTGTGACTCGTGGTCATACGGCTATTGGTCACTTGAGGAGGGCCCCGGCATTGTACCACTGAAATAAATAATTTTATCTTGTACTCTCATTCATTAATACAATAGAATAAAAAAACATAATATTATAATCATTATATTATAATCATGTAATGAAACTGTGTAGAACAGTAAATTCTTCCTCTGTCCAAACATTGTGCTGTGCCCGACAGGGTCCATAATTGTAACCTAATTGTAATCTAACATCTGTATCACATTATGGAATGCAATAAAATGTATTGAGTATTGAATATTGAGTATATATGCATATAATGCCTAGGTATACTATACATTTCCTAGAAAAAGTGTAAAATAATTTAAACATTAATAATGATGTCATACATTTCCGGAACGACCCCGGCATTTCCTAGGAATTGTATAGAATGCCTGCAATTATACACATTTCCTGTAACATATTACATAAATAAAATATATATACGTACACAAATATTATATTCTGAATGCACATACATTAGGTATATATGTACTACGTTTGTACACTTTACTTGTACTACGTTACGTGTGTAAATCCATTCGTATAACAAGTCATAGTATTCATCCTATAACAAGACAACTTGTCTAATATTAAATACGATTGACATTACATACGTAATGGCCAGGATTCGAACCCTCTCGATCGTAATCCCGACTTCTTAACTACAAAACTATCCACGTTATGCAAAGTATGTTACTCAATCACGCATACAAGAGATAGAGGAATTTCCGCCTCGTTTCATATTCCGTTACGTACATTCTTCGTGTGGTTACCCGGCCTAATGACTGTGATACCTAATATCCTATATTCAGTGACTGTACACGCAGGTCACACTTGACAACCACTAACTATGTAGACTTCAAACTCACCCACTTGTCTACAACCCATTTTCTGTTAAGTATGATAATGACTGGACTATATTACAAAATTGCACAGAATCTATCTATTTGTCTATCTAACATAACATAAACTCACACGTATATTCCCGAAGGGCTAAGCAGAGGTGCTAGTACCCACATTTCGCCAGTTTATGTTTAGGTCCCAATGTAATAGGTGGCGAATCTATTGCCATTAACCGGGCACTTATAAACATACGATAATTACAAACATAACTTCGAAAAACAATGAATAGTCATTGGTGTTTGGCATGGACAAGGGGCATTTCGTTGGTCGTTGTTTTGAATGAATGAAAAAAGAATGGAATAGAATAGAATGTTCAATTATATGAGATTGACACGTATTTTGACGTTTATGCCAGGCGTGAACGAGTATCAACTCTGTACATTTAACATTGTAATAAGAAGGCCATTGCGTTGTGGAATGAACGCCCTGCTATGGCTATTCAAGCGACTACAATATGGTGTTCTTCAAGAAGAACATTAGGCTGCTGCAGGGTCACCAGCACGAGAGTGATGTCCCTGTTATTGCACACGTCCATAGGCCACGATCACCAAAAAGTATTACCTACCTACTAGCTGCCTAGGAACATCGTACCATTATCCTTTCCGCCCTCTTCAGATACCATTCCCGCTATACCTTTTAACTAAATTTCTGCGTGTATTTCTGATCCCGTTTTCGCTGTGTTCTATTTAACGGTAAAACATTAAACATCATATTATGTCCGTTTCTTGCTTTTAAGCTACCTCTCCATTCACATTTCATGAAATCGGTAAAGGCGTTCTTGAGTTATAAATAGTTTAACTAACACGGCTACCTTTCATAATATGTATATAGATCTATATAACTAAAAATGAAACCCGAAATATGTTGCTAAGCTCAAAGACAACTAGACGAATTCGAGTTTTTTTTTATTTATTCCTTGAACTCTAGTAGTAGGTTTTTATGGAGCAGTGGGAACGGGATCAAAAATCCACACGGGCAGTGCCGCGGGCAACAGCTAGTAAGAAATAATAATGTATATAAGAAGAAAAAATTTGCAAAATTAATATGAATCTACAACCCTTACCATCACATCGCGGTGGAGGTCCGTTCCATCTCTCATCAATATCGCAAACGAGGCGCGATCTTCCCGCCATTTCGTACCCCTCTTTGCAAGAATACTGAACGTGTGACAAGTAGGACACAGAGGCGTTGATGAGCTCGTACGACCCGTGGGGGATCTCTGCTGGGAAGCCGCAGTCGATACCTAGGAAATGCATTATATGTAGGTGAGAAAACTATGCAGACAGATAATATAGTATGGATATTGACATTTTGTAAGTTCCGGTTAGTGGTCGAAACACAATAAATGAATAATTTTGAATTTCGAATTTCAAATATCAAATTTCGAATTTTGAATTTAGAATTCGCCATAGTATGCCTTTGTCTGTCTGGAAATTGGGCCTTTTTATATTTTGTTCGGCCAAAAGCAATTTAGGTCGTTCTGCTCTCTTTATAAGAAAGAAGAGAGAGAAAATGTATGAAAGTAATGGGTCATGTTCTTTACTAATTCCAAAATGATTCAACATAATTATATTAAATTTAAAAAAGTTTTAGTGATTTCTGGTGGGCTTTTCGCTATCCATACGATAGTGAAAAGCTCATACGAAAAATATGATGAGGCCATCAAGCTTTTGCATTGTGACACTGTACGTATTTGTAATGGTGACCCTCTTTCCTGATATTTTGCCATTCATTGCACACACATTATCATCAGGCGGGGTGAAATTAAATTGATGTGCCCTAAAAAATATATTTAGGTATATATGTTGCGGTCACCCTGCCATATTATGTACTTAAGTACTGAGTTAACTTTTAGGATATAAAAATAAAAGTTTACACATGTTTATAGTTGGCAGCTTGAATTCCAAAGTAATGTTGTGTTAGTACAGCCCCTATAGGCAAGGGGCATTTCGTTGGTCGTCGTTTTGTAGAATGGAATAGAATAGAATATTCAATTATATGACATTGACAGGTATTTTGATGTTTTTGTCAGGCGTGAACGAGTATCAACCATTGACCATCCACACGTCCTGATCGTCTACTTGATCTCATGGGGGCGGACACACGGAAACGAATTTACTGGCGTGGCTAACGTGGCTCTGGAAAACTTTTTTAAAACTTGAAACTTGACATTGGCGTCTCGCCATTAATTTTATAAGACGTTTACATTTACTAGAGACTGGCAAAATTGCGGCTATTCTGCTGCAGAAGCCATTTTAAGAAAAGAAGAAGAACCATTGACCATTGTAGTTCTATTATACAAAACGACAACCAACGTATTGCCACTTATTAGGACAATTTCGAATTCACATGTGACAATTTCGAACTAACGTTTACAAACTGGTGGGAACTCGTCATAGAAGCCGGTGTCGAGGCACGTCCTGACCGTGGGCCCTACCAGCAGGTGACCGTCGTCGCACGAGTACTCCACCGAGGCGCCGACCTCGAAACTATCGGTTGTCATCGTGGACTTCGGAGGTTGTTCAGGACGACCGCAGGCTTTCGGCTCTGGAAGAGAGACAATACATGAAATATGGACCAATTGAGATTGCTATACAACACTGGCAACGGGAATTAATACGATTCATAAGGTATCTATATATCGTAACGTATGCGTTTGAAATGCATATACAGAACTAGCAAACCAGACGAACTCCGTTTTGCCATGTGCAAAATGATTTTCCCGCTTTTCTGTTGAATTTTTTCCTGAATTTTCTTTGCTATAAACCTCACGGAGCCCGAGACCTTTCCAACGAATGCAAAACCGTGGAAATCGGTTCGTGCGTTCTGGAGTTATAGCGTCAGGAAGGAAAACCCGACTTATTTTTATATATACAGAATGTAATCGTTAAGTGTGTCAACGCGATTATTTCGAAACTATTACAGATATCAAAAAACTTTAAACTGATATCTAAAGTATGTTACCAAATGAGTAAAATGACATCAGTAACTTTTAAAATCAAACGCGAGCTATCTAACATTTTGACATTAAACACTCCCATACATTTAGTATGAGACAGATGACAGAGTGTGAACAGTAAAACGACTTGCCAGCACTGGCAATATTCCCCTGGGTCTGCCGGGGTGCGAGGGATATGTTGGCTACTACCTCACCTCCGACAACTGAAGACCCGAAGACGGCGTGCGTTTAAGTCGGTTCGAGTCCGACATAACCTACCCAACCGGCTCCGATGGCACTGGCAATATTGAAATTCATTTGCCATTTGAAATTCAGTAACGCGGTACTTATCAGATGTTGCTCTATTTACGCTAATAATGATAACTTTATGGTTTATCCGTCACACTTACTCCATACCTACATAAGTTCTTGTTACTACAGTGCGGCAACTTATTAAAACGATAGTGGACATTATATTACACACATCAATACACTGTATTAAAGTAAAATCGCTCCAGCTTCGCCAATAAATCGCAGAAATTCGCAATGCGTATAAAAAATGCATAACATAACATAACATAACACAATATACAATGAACACAATACATATACAATCATGAAACTGCAGTGCAACTAACAAAAATCAACTTACGGTGTTGACATATATAGTTCATTCTCGCTTGACACTCAGTGTCGGCCCACAGCCAGCCCTTGCTGCCGTCGAATCTCGCACATTCGCCAGTCCCTCCTGGAGCGTTCCAGAATGAAACAGTGACGTCATTTCCGTTAACCCATCTCCAGTTCGTTTGGTCTTGGCGGTCGCGGACTGCACCCATCCAATACTGGCTGCTGCTGTCACTCCTGGAGGATAAAACTCAAGTTATTGATGAGGAATCCACTTGTTTCCATACACCAAGGAGCAGGGTTAAAATCCGTAAGACATTAAAATTGGATGATAGTGGGAAAATACAAATAATTTTTTTATTAGTGAAATAGCGTCGGTAGCTTAGTGGTTAAGGAGTCGGCCTTACGATCGAGAGGTCCTGGGTTCGAGTCCTGGCCATTACACTACCGACGTGAACCCACTCCTAATACAAGCCATTGAGCTTAGCTGGAGGGGTTAAAAGGAATATTAGTAACTTCGGTTGCTAATATTCTTTTTAAAAAAAAAAAAATCACGGTTAAGTTAATCTACTATCTGCGCTAGCCTAGTGGTATGGGTAATGGACTGCTGAGACGAGGTCTCGGATTCGATCCCAGGTTTTACCATGGCACACACCAATGACTATTCGATGCTTTTCGAAGTTATGTGTGTATTTATCGCTGGTTTATAAGTGCCCGTTTAATGACAATATGCTCGCCACCTACATTGGGACCTAAACATAAACTGGCGAAATGTGAGTGCTACCACCTCTGCCTACCCCTTCGGGGATATAGGCGTGAGTTTATGTTATGTGTTATGTTAATCTACTGTGTTTTCATTATTTTACTCTCAGACTATCGAAAGTCATCTCGAAAAAGATGGCATCGGGTCTGCCGGGGTCCGAGAAATATGTCCGTAATTATCTCACCTCCGGTAATTAAATACCCAAAGACGGTGTGTGTTGTAGTCGGTACGGGTTCGACATAACCTCCCCTAATCAGTTCCAGTGGGGGTGTACCGGTAAGGATGCTTCGCAAGTTAAAAAAATGTCTGTCAGTTAATATTCGTTCAAATAAATTGTACTATTTTTCAATAAAGTTCATTATATTGTATGTCAATATTGTATGTATAATAAGTATGCTCTATATGACAGTTGTGAGATCGAGATTAGATCGAAATGGAACTGAAATTTGAGCATATTTTATAACGATGATGTCCCTAAATTTATCAACTAAAGTATAACAAATGGTATTGTAAAATGTGAGTTATAACTATACCTACTGCATTTACATTACTTAAAAAAAGGTAAACAATCTTGTGGAAACTTCTGCATAAAAACACACGCTAAATTAATAAACTAGACTAACTAACTGATTAACTAATGGTTCGATAACTGTTTTTAGTCTTAAAATGCATCACTAAGCAGAAAAGTGTTTTTCTATTAGGTTTTCAAACATCATAAAAAGACATCCCAAGATTGTTTACATTTATTTAAGTACCTAAACAAATTGACTATATTTGGAAATAATATTCCAACCTACATAATAACGTTATCCAACCGAAACAAAATGTCTACTTCACGGATTGCAACAGTTAACCAAGATATTTACAGTATAATATGTATATAAAACTATTACCTAGCATTTCATACACGTATAATAGGTAATATCAACAGTTATATGTCAACTTCGCAACGCTATATCGATAATGTAACAACAGCCTTAATAGTTATTAACACGATACAATACACAATAATTCGCAATAATTGCGCAAAGCTTCTAAAATCTATGACATATTATTTAGGTAAAGCGTTCGATGAATATCGAAGTATATTATAGAATTTGGACCATCCCGCGCACGCTCAAGCTGTGGAATGAACTCCCTGCCGTGGTTTTCCTGATCGACTACAACATGGGTTTCTTTAAGAAGGTATTAGAAGGTTTCTACAGGGTAGGCAGCACGTGTGTGACGCCCCTGGTGTTGCATACGTCCGTAGGCCATGGTGACCTCTTCCCATTAGGTGGGCCGTGTGCTTGTCTGCCACCTAAGTGGTATAAAAAAAAACTCTTCCCTCCCCATTGGATTTCGTACAAGGCGACTGAGGAATAGGGTTATTTAACATCAGATAGTTATACACAGCTCTGATTTAACCTCAAATACATGGCTAGGGTCAACAAAAGTGCCTGGAATACAGCAATAGGCTCATCCCCTATTACGTAGACTGAATATACTGGTTAGTGAAATTTAAAGAAACAAAGCATTTATTCATGAACTACTCAATGCACAAAGATGTTTACATCAGTTACTTAATTGGTCTCGTAATTATTAGGTACCGTACATCGAGCGAACATGAATGGGCTACCATCTCAGCATATATGCTTCGCACACCATGGTATACGAAACGCTGGTTTTCAGATTATGGCGCTAATAGCTCCGTCGTCCCGCAACTACGAACGGAGGTAGGACACGACGGTATCTCCCGTCCGAAATGAGTACTGGGGAAGTACCTCCGCCCTACAGAAGACCGCGGTCATAATAACCATCGTGTTGTGTTCCCGTCGGTAAGTAGGGTAGCCAGAGCTCACTATACCCCTCCTTCCCCTCCCCTTCCTAGCCTCCCCACCCCTTCCCAGCTCTCGCCCTTTCCCTTCAGAGTGGGCAGCGCGTGTGTGACACCCTTAGTGTTGCACACGTTCATAGGCCACGGTGGCCGCTTTCCATCAGGTGGGCCGTGTGCTTGTCTGCCACCTACGTAGTATAAAAAAAAAAGCGAGACGAAAAATATTCGGGTGTTAATTCAACCTGGATTTTTATAATAATCCATGTCGCCTCGATTACCGGGTGTAGCAATTGAGTTTTTGAAAATACATGAAAACCGTTTATTTCCTATTAATAATTTATATTTCCGTCGAGTGATATTCACTATATCCAATATTTAGAGTACTTTTGCTCCCTGGTTATAGCAAGTATAACAAACACCACGCTTGACTACACGCGCCCCTAATGTCAGATATTGAATAGCATTACGGATGGCGACGCATATTTAAGTATTATTAATTTTGAGTGACATGGCGCCGGGTTTGCACGTTTGAAAGGATTATTTTGGTACACGTGAAGTGTGTAGTCTACAAGCAGTTCTGCTTCATCATCAATATCTTCCACCATAGTAATGGACTGCTGAGATGAGGTCTCAGGTTCGATACCAGGTTTTACCATCTCATACCATACTTTTAATCGGAGAAAAAACGGTCGAATGAAAGCGTTTCTTACGAACGCTGATGCCCTACGAAATGGGCACGGGTCAGCTATGTTATTATAATTTCATTATATACCTATGTATACTATAATATAATTGTCCATTTTGTCTCAGTGTGTACTAATTCCACGAAGATTCACAACCAGTTCAATAGTGTCAAGCACTTTTTTCCCCATTTGGATAGCACATAAAATCTCCATCGCATGTTTTACTTTGGTAGAATTGTCGGACAAGCTTGCCGATACTAATGTATCGGCAAGCTTGCCATAACAAAAATAGAAATAGAATATTATATTCTATCTAGATTTTTGAGGGATTGCTGTCTGACCGTTAATATTGGTTCACTCCCCTTACTCTCGAGTACTATTCCTTCATGAACGGTTAAAAATTTTCTCCCCGCACTGTTTCGTATAACATTAACTGCTTGGTTGATTGAACAATGGTCCATACACCTTTGCGTAATACAAATGACGGTTACATGTTTAGATCATGAAATTTCTCCATTCCATCACAAGCGTAACAATCCAGTGTGAAATTACACATCTCCGTTTAAGGAAAGATAAGTAGTTTTATGATGTTGAATGATGGTTTCAATATTACAAACATACCATACACATAATTCTTCGCAGAGCACGTTAAGCCATCAGTCCTGGTTGTCATATAAACATCTATGACAGTTGTTACGGGTAGTTGGAACTCTTCTGAGAACTGGTCTAAATGCAATTTTATTATAGATAACATGTTGAATAAAGAGTGTGGCAGTTAGAGTGGAAAATAAGGAACCCAGACTGCCGAGCGAACGCTGCATCCATGAACCGGAATGAACACAAGGATGATTATCATCACATCACTTTAAGAGTTGAAATATTTGGTAGACCAGAAATGAATAAGTACCTTCCACATTCCTTGGATTTGAGGAGGTGACGTAAATATGTGGGATTCTCACCGCCCGTAAACAACCTGCCATCTTTTTTTAATCGAGCGAAAAATCCCCACGGAGAACAGAAACCTGTCATCAAAAATACTACGCACTTATTGATGGATCACCTAAGAGTTGGCCTGCAGTAAGATGCAGGCCCGTATTCTAGTTGGGAATTTTCGCTAAGGTAGGACAT
Source organism: Pelosia muscerda (assembly GCA_963691645.1). Classification (NCBI taxonomy): domain Eukaryota; kingdom Metazoa; phylum Arthropoda; class Insecta; order Lepidoptera; family Erebidae; genus Pelosia; species Pelosia muscerda. The sequence goes on along the minus strand of OY829098.1, from coordinate 2,959,089 downwards.
GAGGGTTTCCGGACCTAATTGATCTGTCCGACTGGGTAAGTAGATGGTATATACCGTCCTAATTGTACTGTCCGACTGGGGATGTAAGCCTTACAGAAAACCGCGGCTAATAAAGTACCTCCGCCTTATACTGCGGCAAATAATAACCCAGTGCTGTGTTTCCGGCGATGAGTAGAATAGCTAGAGCTCACTGATGAGGATTTTCTCCTCCCCCTGCCCTCTACATGGTCGAAAGCTAAGGTGCAACGCCCCTATTTTTTATCGGTATTGCTACGTCCATAGGCCACGGTAACCAGAGCGGTGGGTTGTGAGCTTGTCCTAGGTGGCGGACAAGCACAGTAATATAAAAAAACCTGCTAGCAGGCTAACTATAACCCTTCACGCGGGTGAACATAATGTACTAACATATGTGTAACTATAACCATTCACCCGTAGTAGTAGTCTCCCACGAAGAGGTGATGTTCTTGAGCTTGTCCGCCACCTAGAACACCTGATGGAAATTGGTGAACCCTTACTAAGTCTATCCACTCACCAGCGCCTCACAAATCTCTTTCGTCATGCTATCATCGTGTCCGAAAAATCATCGCTTTCTATTTCTTTCAAGCTATTGAAACAATATTAATTTACTCAATAACGCGAGAACTCAAACGCGGTGTTATTAACATAGATAACGGTATTCTATACCAGTTTCAAACGTAAAACCTACGCATAGAGTAGGTAGTTGAATATGTAACGGTTGAATATCAAGATCTAATATATCGGATATTAGCTGTGCTCGCGGCTTCGTCCGCATGTACTTAGAAGTCAGATTTGGGTTTTTACGCGAACTCTCATCAAATCAATCAAATCATCAATCAATTATGCCTATAGCAGTGTGTTGCTGGACATAGGCTTCGCCAAATGTGGGGTGGCTTTAACCTACTGTTTGATTACGTTCGCTTCACTACATAGTATAAAACAAAGTCGCGTTCTCTGTCCCTATATCCCTATGACCTTTACCCTTTGAATGCTTAAATCTTTAAGACCATGCAACGGATTTTGATGCGGTTTAATAGACAGAGAGATTGAAGAGGAAGGTTTATATGTATATAACATCTTGATACAACCAACTGGTGCGGAGCAGAAGTGCAAAATGTTGCAAAAACGGGGTAAAACAGACGAAGTTGCGCGGGTCAGCGAGTAGTTTATAAGTCGCAAAGATAATACTTATAACTGGTCGATAATGAAAAATTTAAGCAAATGAATCAAGCAGATGTCTTTACGCTGGCCAAAATGGTTGGTACAGGATTTGATTTCGAATTTTCCTTCTCTCGTATCTCTTTTCTAGACAGGACAACGCGCGCTGGCCTAACTGTCACCACCATACGGTACAAACAATTCCATCAAATACTAAGTCCTGTTCTTTGGCAGTCGTGTTTAGCACATATGTATCCTTCATCCTACAGTCCCGGGTCCTATAAGCGATGCATGAAAATGCCACTGTCGAGGCTATCAGGGTGGGGACCGTCATTCCAGGGACAACATCTGTAACGGCGGCCACCATACTTTAGATTTCACCCCTGCTTACAGTCAAAGTGTAGTCAAATTGAAGACCTAAAAGTCTAAAAAAATATAGATTCATTAAGAATCTGTTCTTTTAAATGGTATATAACAGACAGTTGAATTTTATTTTAAACTAGCTGACCCGCGCAACTTCGTCAGCGTCACCCCGTTTTTGCAACATTATTCATTCCTGCTCCGTACCTGTTGGTCGTAGCATGATGTTATAAACATATAAACCTTCCTCTTTAACCATTCTATCTATTAAAACAAACCGCATCAAAATCCGTTGCGTAGTTCTAAAGATTTAAGCATACAAAGGGACAAGAAAAATAGGGACAGAGAACGCGACTTTATTTTATAGTATGTAGTGATGTAAATGTACTCGTAGGTACGCAAGTGACCGATAGCCACCATCGACGGTATCAGACTGTCGGCAATACGGTTACTCCATTCACGTTAAGCTATCTGAGGCAACGGGATATCCACGTATGATGGCATAATATCGTAGAATACACACGAAATGGCGAAGCTACTTTCTATGTAATACATAAATTCAATGCATAATTAATAAAACAAGTCGTTTCTAGGTCAACATTTGTGATTCCTACGGTAAGACTTTCTGTATAAAACTTTAGAGAATATCTAAAAATCACGACATCTCATGTCTAGCTAAAAAGATGGGTTTATCGGACGACCTCCATGGCGTGGCGTGGCGGTAGTGAACGCGAATGCTACGCAGGAGGCGTGGGTTCGATTCCCGCTCAGTGCAAATATTTGTGTGCATGAATATGAATATTTGCATTGGTCTGGGTTTTTCTATATATAATATGTATGTATTTTACAAAAAAAAAAGTATCTAAGTATGTTTATCCGCATTCTAGAACCCATACCACAAGCTAGTTAAACTATTCTTACCATGGGTTCTAGGTGTCGTTGTGTAGATTGTCCTAGAATATTATTGGTAAAAGAAAAGATTTTAATTCTCCTTTTGTCGAATCGACGGCCTTTTTGGGGTGCCGTCGTCGTAGTGAAGTATTTTGTTTCACGGCAGCGCCGCTACTCACGGAGAGGGCCCGAGCATAGGTTTATCTTCTTTATCTTCGGGAAGACTTACTACGTTCCCCGCTTTTAATTAAGATGCTTTTAATTTTCGTAAAAACGATTTTTCAGTGAAGTTAAATACGTTTATAGCATTCCGCAATATGATATGCAGTAGGACAGTTTATAACTTTGGTTACAAATTATGGACCCTGTCGGGCACATTACAATGTTTTGATAGCGAAATAGTATGTTTTACTTAGTTTATCTTATTGCTTGCTTGTGTTTGTGTCAAAAATTATAGTTTATACTTTGTACACTCTATACATAATTATGTATTTAAATAGTAAATGTTTTCATTGTGATATCTTTGGCATTTTTAACGATAACCCGGGTTTTAACGTGATCATAATGTTAAATAGACCACAAGTCAGCTTATGACCATGGTTAGTGCAAACTGGTCAACCACGTCAAGCAAATCCAAAGGTAAGTTATTCTATTTACCATATGACCATGTTATTACCCGGGTGTCGCCAACCATATATAATATCATGCAACGCGAAAGTTTAACAGCGAGAATTAAGAATTGTTATACATATTTTTTACATTATGTACACAAAACTAAATTATTAGTTAGCTAAAAAATCAAACAAAAACAATAACAGCTAACATTCCAATGGAATTCAATACCTTTTTTGTAAAAACACGGGCACTAACTTAAATATAATGAAGAAACTATAAACTAAGTGAAAAAAGTCGCAATAGTTTGCAAATTCGCCAGCCAAAAAAAAACAGACTTACCTATGACGTCGCCATAACTCCCAGCTGATGAAGCCTTGCAGTGCAGGATTGCTCTCATCCACCAGAGTACCTCCTCGAGATCGGCAGAATCCCAGAGCATCAACAAAGGTAGTAGGCTGCCGGTCGTAGAAGATATAACATTTGCCATTGTACGTGGCAGTACTGCCTGGAGGTTGATCCCTGAACTGCGGACATCTCTCTATTGGTAATGCCTGGTCTGTGTAGACGAAGGCTTCGCAAATAGACAGCTGGCTTGGTGTAGAAGCTTCTAGATGTACGCTGACGAATGCTCCTGGCATCGGAGGATTGCAGGGGAGGAAGAGAGGCTGCCCTTCTTCTATGTAGCCGGTGAATCGGTTGCATATCGGATTCGTTCCAAGGTCAGGTCGGTTGTTCCCCACTCGAACGATTATCACTGCTGGTTTGTTTTCACCTAGAAATTTCGAAGGAGATATTAGTTATTCCAAAATAATTAAGATGAATTTTTTTTTTATTCTTTCATAAACTTACACCTAAAAGTACACTTACATAGTAGTGATGAAATTGTAACATAAAATGGCCAATCACAAGTTTTCGCATGTAGTAGTAAAACTCTGTTCCCACTCATCATTCCCTGAACCTTTTTTCCCAACTCAGTTGGGGTCGGCTTTCCAGTCTAACTGTGATGCGGCTGAACTTCGATATTTTCCGTGAAGCGACTGCCATCTGACCTCCACAACCAATGGTCTAATGACCAATGGCGATATCGTAAAACTCTGTTCCCACTGTTTCATAGAAAACTTTCCGTAGAGTTCAATAAAGATATAACAAACAAACAAAGAACGCTCGGATTTGTCCGGCCGCCTACGAGTACCTAATGCGCTTCACTTTTATTTTGTATATAGTTACAATAAGCCATTAATTAATTCCGACCCCCCCGAATTCGCGGTGGTGCAATTTGATATTCTGTTCTTCAAAAGGATAATCAAAGTGAATATAATAGCCGTGGCAGGAAACGAATGTAGCTACTATTATAATGATTTTATATTATCCTAATGATAAAAGCCATAATAACAACTTTGATTTCGGTGGCGTTCCATTTTTCATACGGCTATTTTCTTTTTCTTATAATCCATGTAGTTATATAAAAATGAATCGCGAAATATGTTGGTAAGCGCATAACTCGAAGACGGTTGGACCAAATCGAGTAATTCTTTTTTTATTTGTTCCTTGAACACTACGGAAGGTTTTTATGGAGCAGCGGGGAAGGGCTCAGGAGTCCGAGCAGCGGGAACGGGATCAGAAGATCACACGGGCGGAGCCGCTGGGAACAGCTAGTTTATTAATGTTTTCAATTAATAAAAAGGAGTTATAAGATTCTTTGAGATATTTTAATGAAATTTTGAAGCATTGAATGTACTGTCTATAAAAATTCGTTTAATAAACGAATGCTTTGTTTAGTCAGGTCACTCCCCCTGAAAGGGGACATCTTAATTCATATTTTGATACCTACCACGATGTCTTTTTCTTATTTTTGTACATGGGCTTTGGACAATTTTCCTTTTCGACATAACTCTTGCAAATGTATAAAACGAGTTCAAAAATCTTATTGTTGACTCAGCAATTTTCTGACGTCACCTTCATATTGTTCATTTGATAGAATTTGATAGGTAAAGCCGCTTCATCTACTAGGTAAGGAGAAACAGTCAGCGAAAGCGGCGAGATACGTGCCTTTTCCTATTCAGGGAAAGATGTTGGCATCGTGGTCTCACATACGAGGGAGCATTTGGTGGCCCTAGGCCAGGCCGGGGAGTGAGAAATATATCAGAAACTACCTCACTCTCAACAACTGATGGCTCTATACACTGTAAGTCGGTTCAAATCACTACATAGTATAAAACAAAGTCGCGTTTTCTGTCCCTATGTCCCTTTGTATGCTTAAATCTTGAAAACTACGGAACGGACTTTTTTGCGGTGTTTTTATTAGATAGAATGGTTAAAGAGGAAGGTTTATATGTATATAACATCATACTACGACCAACAGGTGCGGAGCAGAATTGAAAAAGGTTGCAAAAACGGGATGACGCAGACGAAGTTGCGCGGGTCAGCTAATTTTTGACATAAACGCCTGTTTCTAGCGGGAGTGTACTAATGGGGATTTTTGTACGTGAAAAATAAATAACATAACATAACATAAACTCACGCCTATATCCCCGAAGGGATTGGCAGAGGTATTAGCACCCACATTTCGCTAGTTTATGTTTTAGGTCTAAATAGGTGGTGAGCCTATTAACATTAACCGGGCACTTATAAACCTGCGATAAATACACACATAACTTCGAAAAGTCATTGGTGTGTGCCATGGTGAAACCTGGGATCGAACCCGATACCTCGTCTCAGCAGTCCATTACTCATACCACTAGGCTACCGCGGCTATTTAAAATAAATAAGTACCTATATTAACGAGAATATTCCTTGGAGACCATACGAACAGCATCTCTTTCTATAGATATCAAATATTTCTGTAATGTCGCGAACTTTCTCATAGCTAAGTGGTCACTTTCACTGCAGACTAACATTTTGCACGCGCCGCTGCCCGCCGTTGTCAAACCGACGTAATCACAGTGCTAAGGGTCGTTATATTAAATTATTGCTAGAAAGTTCCATAAAATTATTTATTCCGCTTAAGGGGATGGGTAGATTGTGTGGTAATGTCGGTTTTATATTAAACAAGCTATCACTAAACTTGTCGATGTATAATTTCCTATGTTATTCACTTTATAAGTTCCACCAGTCTAACTTGGAACTTCGATATCACCATTAGTCATTGGACTATCAGTTGTGGAGGTCATATGGCAGTCGTTTCACTGATAATATTGAAGATAACACACACAGTTAGACTGGAAAGCCAACCCCAACTGAGTTGAGAAAAGGTACAGAGGATGATTCACTTTATACCAATTAGGTGGACAAGAATACATAACATAACATAAACTCACACCTATATCCCCGAAGGTGTAGGTAGGGCAGAGGTGCTATCACCCACATTTCGCCAGTTTATGTTTAGGTCCCAATATAATAGGTGGCGAGCCTATTGCCATTACCCGGATACTTATAAACCTGCGGTAACGCGCGAGCGAGACAAGAGTACGATTCTCAAAAAAAGGTGGCATTTAGGTGGCAGACAAGCACACGGCCCGCCTGATGGGAAGCGATCACCGTGGCCTATGGACGTTTGCAACACCAGAGGCGCCACACACGTGCTGCCTATCCTGTAGAAACCTTCTAATGCTCTTCTTGAAGAACCCCATATTGTAATTAAGTTAATTATTTTCCTTATAACCTACTCCGTAGACGGGGAGGAGGGAGAGGGAGGGAGGTGCTTGGTGAATGTAGACAGTGCATGCAGAGTGACAGGGCTTCATATCACCGCAGAACAGTGACTGTGTCAACCTAAACCCTTTGTCTTGACAACACAAAACCTCTCTAGTGAGCTCTGGCTGCCGTATTCACCGCGGGGAACACAACACAACATGATTAGATATTGTTAGCTGTAGGGCGAAGAAGGTAAGTGGGGACACTCACACATAATCTTGTATGAATGATAGGTATATGAATTCGCTTAATTTTTGCAATCCGGTTACCAGATATTATCACTGCTTAGAGTGATACGTCAGAAGCAGTACGAAAATAGAGTAATCTTGGATGACTGAAGAAAATCTATAGATAATCTCTTTCAAAGATAATCTCTTACCATCAGGTCGGCCGTAAGCTTGTCTGCCACCGGATTGATATAAAAAAGTAAAACTTTGAACACTACCGAGATGACATTTGTACGACATTAGGTAGACAAAGTTACCTATTACTAAGGTTTGTTGAATTCGGTTTTCTATTTTTGAAAAAACAATTATGCATAATAAAAAGAAAATTATCGGCTTTTGCACACGATAATGAGCTCGTTGTCTTTAATATAAAGTCGAGATTTGTCTAAGGGGCTTTCTGCTTTAATGCCATATTTGAAATTCACCGAAATCATTAGAAATCGTCATGGTACACTGCACACCCGTCAACGGGTAATTTGTCGTTAATTCGGCGGTTGTGTATCGAATTGAGTTAACAACTACCGAGGTAAGTTTTTTTTATATTACTAAGGTGGTGAACAATCACATGAATACAGTTACCAATGTTCCGAGGCTCCGTTTCGAGGAACAAATAGACAAATAAACAAGAGTTTCAAGAAAATTGTACTTATTAGAAATAATTAACTTAAAGATTTCAAAAAGTATACAGTTTATAAATACATGATTAATTTGCATTTTTTTTAATTATATAATTAGACGAATAATATTTAGTGACAAGAATTTTATATTACTATTTTTTATGTTATTAAGGTGGTGTAAAATCATATGAATACAGTTACCAATGTTCCGAGGCTCCGTTTAGAGGAACAAATAGACAAATGAACAAGAATTTCAAGAAAATTGTATTGAAAATTCTTAACTTAAAGATTTCAAAAAAAGTAAACAGTTTATATACATGCTAATTTGCATTTTTTAATTTATGACAAGAATATTTAAAAAAAAAGTGATATCACTTTCGAATTTCGAATCACATGTAACTTTATACCTACATCAATGAAAAAAACACAAATGCCGTCGTATTTTTGCTATAAAATGTTTGTTTTAATGCGTGCTAATGATCTTACATCCGTCAATAATTAAATGATGATTAACACACAAAGTCATGTTTTAAAATCATTGTCAGATAACGTCCGTACGTCCGCTGATTACGAGTTTGTTCCGTGAGAATTCGGAAGCGTCTTGTTGGTCGCCATTCTTTGTCTACGGCGGTCAATTCTGTTGTTCATTTTCGACCTTCTAATTTCAAACTGATTTTACAGAATATAAAGATTATTATACACTAGATGTTGCCTGTGTTCCGTACGTATGGAGTTATTAGATCGTTGGATATGAAATTGAACCGCGGTAGCCTAGTGGTATGGGTAATGGACTGCTGAGACGAGGTCTCGGGTTCGTCTACCATGGCACACACCAATGACTTTTCTATGCTTTTCGAAGTTATGTGTGTATTTATCGCAGGTTTATAAGTGCCCGGTTAATGGCATGGTAACATTGGGACCTAAACATAAACTGGCAAAATGTGGGTGCTAGCACCTCTGTCTAACCCTTCGGGGATATAGGCGCGGGTTTATGTTATGAAATTGCCGTTTAGTTTGAAGAAATTTCAGGAAATCCAATCAATTCATTTTTTTGTGTATGAATGAGACAACATTAAGCAAACAGTAATACGAAATTTATTTTCAAAATACCTAGCATTTAGGAAGTAGGTACTGTTTTTGAAGATCGAATTAAATGATAGTTATGTCTAGTACCTACAACAGAATTGACGCATTTAGGAAGTACTGTTTTTGAATATCGAATTAAATTTTAGTTATGTCTAGTACAACAGAATTGACACCTATAGAGGACAATCAACATTATTTCCTAAAGTAAGTCTGTAATGGTCCAGGTAGGTCGTGAGTATGTACTCTCAAAGGTCGTTGATTGTTGAATCTGACGGTTAATCAATTGGAGCCTATGAGAAAATACTCCTTTAGAACAAAGACTTGTACTCGTATCCGACTCGCCTTTCAGTTTCCTTGATACTATCGCTAGTTTACACAAATATAAAATCACTTTTTGATGGATTATATCGCGAATAATTATTTTTATATTTACGATTAAGCTCATCTCTAGTCATGCAATAGTGGGTTAAATAGAAGCAATAAAATAATATCAAATAAATCAAATCCGAATGATTTTATTCCAATTTTAAATATTTTTGAATATTCCTTCTTTTTTTTTTAAAGTTCTTTGGCTTCCTATATTTTATGAAACTACAATATCGAACATTCAAAGCGCGTTAGATAGCTCAGTTGTTTCAACATTCCTCCTGTAAGTGATTGGACGCTAGTTCAAGTTCTAATTAATAGGTCTTTACATAATGAAACTGCCAAAATGATCTTACAAATTCATGAGTTCGTTATTCCTGTAATTTAATGGCTATTTCCAATATTTATATTTTGTTTGAAAGTTGATTTCAAGATTTTACAACTCTGTTTTAAATTTTGTTTTAATCGGCCGCTTGATAAATTAAATTCGATCTACAAAAACAGTAGGTGGTACTTTCTAAATGCTATCCATTTTGATGATAAATTTCGTATTACTTTTTTACAGCTGTCATTTTTTAAAAATGTAATAAAAGTTGCTGTTTACTTAAGTTGTCTCATTAAAGATGTATTGTTATGTTTTAAAAAAAATTACAAAATTTGAATTTGTCATTCCTAAAAAAGTGCAAAAATTAGCACTGAAAATTGGTTATCCTCCATTTTTTTTAAACAAAACCACAATTTCAAACGTTACGACCTAATAATTATGTAAGTTAAGTTATCCTCTAAAATATCATTGCAAAGTAACCGGAATTACTAATATTCCCACTAACCTCTCCAGCTAAGCTTAACTAAGAGTGAGTTAGTACAAAAAAATAGTAGAATCGACATGATAGTTTCAGTAGCGGAACCGATGTCGCTAAACTCACACATAACCGTTAATAATACCGTGCATTACTAGTAAATAATTGCTATGATCGTATGTACTACTACTACCTTTAATGCCATATTAGCTCAAATCATACGTAAACGAAAACACACTTCTAACTCTTTTTAAGGTAAGTAGTGGCAACTATATTACCACCATTTTTTTAACCGTTCATAATAGCGATTACTTTGCTATAGATAAAAAAGTATTTATGTCGTTTTAAACTTCGAATCGAACAAGCTTGAATACTTCCAAAAAAGTTTAGACGTATTCTTAAAAAAAAGTTCGTATTGTCGAATTTAATCCTTCGATGCGTAAATACGCACATGAATGACACGCGTGCACCGACTACATCACACTTCCATTTGTTTTTTTGTTTTCCATTACTCACGCATGTGTCCCCGAAGGGGTAGGCAGAGGTGCTAGTACCCACATTCCGCCGGTTTATGTTTAGGTCCCAATGTAATAGGTGGCGAGCCTATTGCCATTAACCAGGCACTTATAAACCTGCGATAAATACACACATAACTTCGATAAGCATCGAAAAGTCATTGGTGTGTGCAATGGTGAAACCTGGGATCGAACCCGAGACCTCGTCTCAGCAGTCCATTATACCACTAGTCAACCGCGTACCACTAGGTCATTCTAATATTACAGTCGGCGATTAAACTATTATATAGCGATGGCGTGTCCATAACCACATGTTATTTGTAAGCATTATCCGTTTAGCGCCATGTTTGCAGTCCAGTGAGCAATTGGGTCAGATATCACACAAACGAGTCGATCGTCTCACTCTTAAGGGGATAATTACAATATTTGTCCAACCGACTCCGACAAAAATAAGTGTAAAGACGATTATTATAATCTCTTCAAAATTTGTAAAATTCTTCCCGCTAGTTTATCGCGGATCGCAGGTTTATAAGTGCCTCGGAGAGCAGGTTAAGCCGTCGGTCCCGGTTGCCATACAAATATCTATGGCAGTCGTTACGGGTAGTTGGAGCCCTCAAAAGTCCAACCAGCCTAACTTGGAACTTCGATATTGCCATTGGTCATTTGACCATTGGTTGTGGAGGTCAGATGGCAGTCGCTTCACGGAAAATATCGAAGTTCAGCCGCATCACAGTTAGACTGGAAAGCCGACCCTAACTGAGTTGGGAAAAAGGTTCAGGGAATGATGATGATAGTTTATAGCATAAAAGTATACAGCCTCCGCTACGCACGAGGCGCGGGTTCGATCCCCGCTCAGTGCAGAAAGTTGTATGCTTGAATATGGCGGTTTGCACTGGTCTGGTCGTGCCTTGGAGAGCATGTTAAGCCGTCGGTCCCGGTTGCCATACAAACATCTATTGCAGTCGTTACGGGTAGTTGGATCCCTCAAAAGGCCAACCGGTCTAACTTGGAACTTCGATAACGCCATTGGTCAAGGATCATTGCTTGTGGAGGACAGATGGCAGTCACTTCACGGAAAATATCGAAGTTAAGCCGCATCACAATTAGACTGGATAGCCGACCCCAACTGAGTTGGGATAAGGTTCAGAGAATGATGAGTTTATAGCATAAATATCTACTACTTGTTAACAGTTATGGCAGTTGGGAGCGTTACTCCCTGGTTGGCCATAATTGTGTCACTAGGAAGGTATCTGCGGGTAAATATGAAGTACCCAGAGTAGCAACTACTTTGGGGACAGAACGCTGGGTAAGCGAGTACCGTACCTACTCAATAGTTTGCCCGCAGATATCAGGAACGAAACTAATAAAGGTATATTTGCCAAATTAGTTCTAGAACATTTAATAAAACAAATGTAATTGCCTATGCACATGAATAAAGCAATAATAAAAAAAAGACTATATAAAAATAAGTCGGGTTTTCCTTCCTGGCGCTATAACTCCAGAACGCACGAACCGATTTCCACGGTTTTGCATTCGTTGGAAAGGTCTCGGGTTCCGTGAAGTTCATAGCAAAGAAAAATCAGAAATATATTCAACAGAAAAGCGGGAAAATCATTTTTCACATGGAGAAACGGAGTTCGCCGGGTTTGCTAGTATGATATAAAAATGTCCGCATGTAAAATAGTACTAGTTCTGTTCCCACAGTCAAACCGTGGAAACGGTTTTGTGGGGCCATTAGTTTAACATTAAGTTTTTATATAATTTTATGTAATAAAGATTCATACATACATACATATGACTGGACTGTTCACATTTGTCGAAGAACTGATGGTCGTTAAGGAAAATGAGTACGTACAATGGGCACCAAAAGTTCAAGGACACAACACAAGGTCTTTTTTGACGGAGGTAGGACATGACGGAATCTCCCGTCCTAATTGAGCAGTCCGACAGGTGAAGTCCTACAGAATACCGCGGCTCAGTAGAGAGATTTTGTGTTGGCAGTGGGAAGACCGAGAAACCCTTCTTTGTCTTCTGTACTGAAAGCACAGAGACTCTTTCAACCTTCTCTCCTTCTCCCCACATTTTATTGACTTAAATAAATTAACAATGCCTTCACTATTTTTACAGGGTGTTAGGGAAACTTGCCCTGGTAACATTCCTGGTACACTTTATATTGGCGTAAAAAAATTACGATTTCGCAATATATTATTGTATTTTTTCGCATTATTTACTCTCCATCGTGTCAGTAAAGCTAAATAAAACGATAAAAATATCGCTACAAAAAAAAAACAAATGGCGCCATAATGCGAGTTCATGTAATTTCATGAAATTATCGTTTTATTTATCTTTACTTACAAGATGAAGAGTTAAACGGTAAAAATAGGTAAAGTTACAAATCGTCATTTTTTATGAAAATATGTTGTGTTCTTCCAGGGGCCCCGGGTCTTCCGGGGTGCGGATATGTTCGCTACCATCTCACCTCCGGCAACTAGAGACCCAAAGACATTTTAGTCGGTTCGAGTCCGACATAACCTCTCTCACCGGCTCCGGTGATATTGGTATCAGTGGGGATTTCAGCTTCGGGAGTGTTCCCCTTATACCCTGTATATGGAACTGCTGTACCTATTTGCAAAATGTACTCGTAATATCAATTTTGTTAGAACTCCGCACACGAGTTCGTCTTCAGAACCAACTACGAATAGCCAAAACTAACACGAAACTGCTGCATATAAGTGTATTTTGTTTAACCCAATGCATATTCAATAGAATTAGATATATCTCAATTTACAAGTAGTTAGCGAAATGTTACTAAGTACATGCAATATTGAAGAATTTTTAGATGACTCATCATTCTCTGAGTTTATTTCTAACTCATTTGGGGTCGGCTTTCTAGTCCAACTAAGATGCGGTTGAACTTCGATATTTTCCGGGAAGCGACTGCCATCGGACCTTCACAACCAAATTGGCGATATCGAAGTTCTGTAGTTAGGCTAGTCGGACTTTTGAAGACTTCAACTACCCGTAACGACTGCAATAGAATGATATTCGTATGGCAACCGGGATCAACGGCTTAACGTGCTCTCCGAGGCACGGCCAGATCAGTGCAAATAGCCATATTCCTGCATACAAATATTTGCATAGACGAAACATAGACGGGGATCGAAACCGCGCCTCCGGCGTAGCAATCGCGTTCACTACCGCCACGGCACAGACTGAGGCTGTTTGTGAATTTTTAGATGACTATGCACTCGAACAAAGTGCCCTTATGTCCTATGTTAGTTTCGCTATGTAATAATGTCATGATTATAATTGAATTTTATTAAAAATCTCATAATTTTTCGAATAATATAATATAAATGCCTTCCTCATGATATTGAACGCCAATATAGCTGAACATAGCTGATATAACATAAACTCACGTCTATATCCTCGAAGGAGTAGGCAGAGGTGCTAGCACCCACATTTCGCCAGTTTATGTTTAGGTCCCAATGTATGGCGAGCCTATTGCCATTAACCGGGCACTTATAAACCTGAAATAAATACACACATAACTTCGAAAAGCATCGAAAAGTCATTGGTGTGTGCCATGGTAAAACCCTGGGATCGAACCCGAGACCTCGTTTCAGCAGTCCATTACCCATACACATATCATAATAATATATGAATTTGCCATACAGGATAGTGAACGAAGTCGCCTAAGCTTCACGTGTTCTAACATACGCAAGCAAATTCTAGAACAATCTATAAGATTATAATCTCAGAATGATGCAATCGTGGAGAATCTTCGATCTTACTGCGCAGCCGCCCCTTTCGATGGAATTTTCCGTGACTTTCATTTAACCTCCATGACCCAATAACCTTTCTAAGAAATAATTTATCCCGAAAACATTTTCTTATTTATCATTTTGTCCACGTGTAAGGATAAGGCTACACTTAACAGAAAGTTTGCCGCGTATATTGATCATTTATTTGCAACTAACTAAACTGCGTAAGTTCGTATGCGTCAAAAATATGTTTCCCGTTTTTCCTAAACTTTTCTTTCCTGCTTCGCACCTGTTATTCGATGATGCGTATGCGTGCTACATAGTATAAAATGAAGTCGCTTTTTCTGTCCCTAAATCCCTATGTATGCTTAAATCTTTAAAATTACACAACGGATTTTGATGCAGTTTTTTTAATAGATAGAGTGATTGAAGAGGTATGTTCATAATTATGTATATAACATATATATAACATCATGCTACAACCAACTGGTGCGGAGCAAAGTGAAAAATGTTGCAAAACCGTTTTTGCGCCAGCTAGTAAGTATAATATAAACCTTGAGTTACTCTATCTATTGAAAAAGTAGTTTTAAAGATCTAAAGATACAATGGCCAGAAAGCTGGCAGCTGGTGCGGAAAATATGCGGCAGATTTACCGTCGAGTGTAGCGCAATCCTTAAACCTGTCATTTATTTTGGAAAACATAATTGGTAATGGAATATTATTCTATACTTATTTTATGAAGGGTCACACGTGTTTCGCGTCAGACTTATGGCGCCGGCCTCTTCAATAGGCCTTAAATGAGATGAAATTTATCTTAATAATGTTTTCATAACTCATTACATCGATAATGTATGTTTTGTTCGAAAATGTGATATATTTTTCGGAAATTGGATATCTAGGGGCTGACCTATTAGTCAATTAGTATCTAATGACATGTATGTACTTGCGTTTGTTTTGACAAAAGAAATAAAAAATAAGAGGACTAAATGCGTTATTAAACAGAAAAGTACTTTATACTGAGTTTTTAAACAAAACATAATAATTTTACCGCGGTAGCCTAGTGGTATGGGTAATGGACTGCTGAGACGAGGTCTCGGGTTCAATCCCAGGTTTATCATGGCATACACCAATGACTTTTCGATGCTTATCGAAGTTATGTGTGTATTTATCGCTGGTTCTGTGTGTATTTATCGCTGGTTCATAAGTGCCTGTTATGGCAATAGGTTCGCCCACCTATAACATTGGGACCTAAACATAAACTGGCGAAATGTGGGTGCTAGTACCTCTGTTATGTTATGTTATGTTTATCTAGGACACGTTAATTTGACTTCGCCTCGCCTGATGGTAAGCTGAAGCAAGGTATCAGGAAAGAGGTTCACCATTACAAACACGTACAGTGTTACAATGGTGGCGCTCACGCCTTTATCCCCGAAGGGGTACTTCGAGGATAAAGGCGTGACTTTATGTTATGTTGTGTACGTAATAAAAAGATACGCTAAGATTGTTCACGTGTTTTAGGTAAAAGCATTGAGCCGTTCATGTGGCTGAATAATGATGAAGGTTAAAATGTGAAACTGATGGAAAAACATACTTTGCCTCAATCCACCGGTGTGTCCCCGGGTCTGCCGGGGTGCGAGAGATATGTCTTGTATAATCTCACCTCCGGTAATCAAGGACCCATGGACGGCGTACGTTTTGGTCGGTTCGAGTCCGACATAATCACCTCCATCGGTTTTGGTGGAGGTGGTATCCGTGGGGATTTTGCGCACGATAAAAAAAAAGGTGTCTAAGTTACTGTCACTAAGGGATACCGTTGACGTATAGCCCAATTTCGTTAAACTAGTAGTCATATGTAGTCCCAAGACCCAATCGAGTCAAACCACGCATCGTTTTGTTCTAAAGTAGATGATGGAGGATATCTTACCGCAACAAGGTTTCCCGAAGTCCAATCTAACCAACTGCACCATGTAAGGCTCGAGGAGATTGACGTACCACCACGGCACCCTTTCAGCCTTGGTCAGGGTACAAGTCTCAGGGTTGAAGGTGCCAGCGGTACTGCCGTCTAGAGCTCGCTGGGGTACACCTCCATCTTCGGTGGAAGCCTGCATAGGAGCCTTCCCTGCAGCCACGTTGAGTACTGGAACAAAAATATAGATTATATATAGAGTCTTGTATTTGTAAGAATAGGTAAAGAAAGTCTTTGGGTGATCATAATAAGGGTAGCCAGAGCTCACTAGAGAAGTTTTGTGTTGTCCGTGGGAAAACCAGAGGCTTATTCTACATCTTTTGCGCTGACGACACAGAATGTCTCTGTTCTTACAGGGGTGTTATTTCTCTGGTGTTACACTCGCACATAGGCCACAGTAACCAATTACCATCAGGTGGGCCGCGTGCTTATCTGCGACCTAAGTTGTATAAAAAAAAATCCTTGATGTCCTTTAATGAATTTATTGCAGAAGTAGATAATTATCATCATCATTTGAGTCATAAGACGTCTGCTGGTGAGTTCAAAATTCAATAGCAGTTTTAGCAATCTCAATGGTTTGACAATGATTGACAGTTAGTAGAATCCTGGCTCCGTTTAGTAGGGTGGCACGCCTACGAAATAGGTCGCTAAATGGTCACTCTTTTTATTAAGATGGTTTTTTTGCAGTAGGTAGAATCGCCGCAATAACGCCAGTAAATGGTAAATGTAATACAAAATTATTAATAGCGAGATGTCAAGCTTTTCAAGAAAGTATACCAGAGCCACGTTAGCCACGCCAGTAAATTTATTTCCGCTACCCACAAGATCAGGTAGTCGATCAAGATGTGTGGTTGGATTTTAGGCGGTCGCTAAATACCATAACTAGGTACATAATATATTAGCGGAGGCGACTCGAACGTCGGAGGTCGCAGAATGACCTCCGTCCTCCATGAGTGCGGGCCCGGAGATGATGGGTGGAACTGCCAGGCAGCCTGTCAACCTAGCAGAAGCCGGACGCGGCGATAGCGCAAATGGCGTCTCCCCATACCCGGGAGCTAGATGGAGACATCATGGTTCAAACTTTAGGGAAAGGGGTCATCTCAATAGAGATGTCCCCGGGTTTGCCGAGGTGCGAGAGATATGTCTTTTATAATCTCACCTCCGGCAGTCAAGGACCCATAGTCGGCGTGCACCTCCACCGATTTTGACGGAGGTGGTATCCCTGGGGAGTTTGAAGAAGATACGTAATATTTATATTGACATGACAGACAACAGCCCTACTTATTGACATGTGACAAGTGTATATCAAATAACGGGCGTCGTCGAACGAGATGAATTAGCATGTCTAGTAGTGGCGCGCTGACGGTAATTGGTCAAATTCAGTGCTAATTGACAATAACGGTTCTTGTGATGTATACTAAAAATGAAGTTACAGTTTGTTTCAAACCAATTCATCATTATTTATGTAGGTCATAAAGTGACACTTATGAACGCACAATACAAGACTTCGCGATTTATTTGATATTAATTACATTTATATATTCACTGTTAAATCGATCGGGATATTTACCATTTCATTTTGATTTCATGTTGATTTCATTTCGTAACCGATATTTCGGCGCTGTTGCAAGCAATTTAACCCAATATTTCGGCTACTTTTCAGTACCTATTCTGCGAATATAATTGCTTAAAACTAGAGGAAACGTCAGGCGAAATCTATAATATAAAAATGAATCACCAATTGTTTTTTTTAAATGTTCGTTGAAGTTCAAGGATGATTTTTATGGAGCAGCGGGAACGGGCTCAGAAGTCTGAGAAGTTCAATCCATCATAGATTTAATGACCCTACCCATATATAAGATCAACCTTAACCCTTGTGAGTTTTAGTGTGGCTGCATACACTAATGAAAAAGTGCATACACGACACTTGGTACCATTGTACCTAATGGGTACTTGTTTTTATTGTGCGCAAAATCCTAACGTATGTTTAATTAACTGTTATTGACAATCAGTATCGTTTTAAAATAGGTACGGGGCCTTGTGCTCCATGCCTCGCGAAAAAAATGCATAGTACCTACTTGGTGCAAGTACATAAGACCCATCTCCCTCAGACGGACACTTTATATAAATTAATAAAGAAAGAAAAGAAAGAAAACTCATTTATTGGGAATCAGCGCAAAATGGCAAAAAAAAGGAGTAAAAAGACTAAGTGACGTATGCTGTCGAGAAGTCTGACAGTTCCCTGAATGTCAGTGTCACTGGAGAAAGCCATGGCGCGAGACGATGTCGTACCCTTACTTTTTTTAGAGGAGCATGTACATCATGGATGGCCAACAATGTACTGGTGAATATAAACACCTTTCGTACAGATCAACCCACACACCAGTCAGTACTATCCATTTTCAATTACCTGTTATTGAAAATCTGTATCGTTTTAAAATAAGTACGGGGCTAGTGTTTCATACCTCCCTCCACCCTACAGAATATCGCCGTTTAATAACCTTGTGTTGTGTTTTCGGTGGTGAGTGGAGTAGCCAGAGCTCACTAGAGAGGTTTTGTGTTGTCAGTGGGAAAACCAAAGGCTCTCATCTTTTGCGCTGACGACACAGAATGTCTCTGTTCTTACAGGGGTTGCGGCACGAGTGTTATTCCTATAGTGTTACACTCGCCCATAAGCCACGGTAACCACTTACCATCAGGTGGGCCGCGTGCTTGTCTGCGACCTAAGTTGTATAAAATAAAATAAAAATTCTCGCGCAAAAATTGCATTGTACCTACTTGGTGCAAGTACATAGGATGAGTGAGACATTGATAGCCGCCGTTTGGTAACCCCTCGCTGCCTCCTTCGACCTTCCAGGTATCTTAGCAACACCGGCGAACGACGGACCATATTCCCTAATTAGCGATGTCTGGTTAGGGTGGTGGGCGAAGGGGGAAAGTTAATGGAACAGGGGAAAGGCGGTTAGTTAGCGTCTTCAAAACTTATTGTCTCTTGATAAAAAAAATTGTGATTTTTTTTTATTAGGAGATTAGCTAACCAGTATTAAGTACATTCCCCGGGTATGCTGCGGTGCGAGAGATATCTCATCTACAGCAATCAAAGATCCATAGACGGTGTTAGTTTTAGTCGGTTCGACTTTACTTTAGTGGGGGCGGACTTTAGTGGGGGCGGTATCCGTACGGATTTCAAGCACGGAAAAAAGGTAAATTATCGTTATCCTTTCTTTCTATTTTAATATGTAGTTTTGGTTATTATCATGAACAGATTTACTTATCACCGCGGTAGCCTAGTGGTATGGGTAATGGACTGCTGAGACGAGATCTCGGGTTCGATCCCAGGTTTTACCACACACCAATGACTTTTCGATGCTTTTCGAAGTTATTTATCACAGGTTTATAAGTGCCCGGTTAATGGCAATAGGCTCGCCACCTCAATCCCTGCTCAGTACAAATATTTGCACTGAGCAGGGATTGTACCCGAGCTTCCTGCGTAGCAGCTTCAGAAACTGTCTTAAGGAAGAACTATGCCTGAAAAATGTATATCTTGTGTCGTATTAGGGTGATATATGTCAGTAGCTATAAATTACAATGTTCAATCAATCAAATATCCAATCGCAGACCACTGTTGGACATCGGCCACTCCGAATCTACTACCGAAAATGAGTACACTGTCCGTGATTGGGGTCAAAATATATTCATAAAATAACAAATACCGGACAAACACAACAATACCGAAAGAATAAAAGCATATACATTTGCAAACTGAAATATGATTTAAGTACCCGACGTACCCTGCTCACTCAAATGTAAAGGACCCCACACATAAACAATCGGACCGTAGTTGCTGGTGCTATTGTGCCGGCCGTTCTAGTACACTTAAGCGATTTTCATCTACCGGTAGGTATGCTGCCACTTTGACGAATACATATTAGCAGTTGGTGGTTGACTAGTGGCCTGTGTATTTATTCTCCTACTTAACCCTACACAAAATTTTCCACAAAAGTTTAAGAACCGTAATAAGCCGAAGAGTCCGTTCTTCACTAATTTGTCCGCTCAAATAAACCGGTACACGTGTTCACCAATACAATAGGCAATGTTTATTCTATTTTGGTTATTCCTGTTATTTCTTCTAATTTCTTTGTCTGATATTTCAAATGTATTAAAGGTATTCAAATGTATCAAAACATCAGGTGCTTGTGTTTTCAATAAACTTGTTTGACCCACGAGTTTGTTTTGTCCTTTGTTATGCTCCACTTAAGTACCTACACTTGGAAAATATGGTGTAAAATAAATATTTATTTACTGTAAAGTAAATTATTTTTTTATTATAGGACATTCAGATTGCTATCTAGATTTATTTATCACCGCGGTAGCCTAGTGGTATGGGTAATGGAGTGCTTAGACGAGGTCTCGGGTTCGATCCCAGGTTTTACCATGACACACACCAATGACTTTTCGATGCTTTTCAAAGTTATGTGTGTTTTTATTGAGTTTTATGAGTGCTCGGGTAATGGCAATAGGCTCGCCACCTATTAGGTTGGGGTTGGGACCTAAACATAAACTGGCCAAATGTGGGTGCCTCTGCTACCCTATTTTATGTACTTATGCTATTTTTTTTATAAATCTCTGGTGATATTGTGTACTGTACAACATATTGTAATTATTAAGGAGCGAGGTCCCTTGGCACAAGTACCTTTTGCTACATAAAATGAGACCTCAGAAACTGTACTCATTCTCTGAACCTTTTCCCGACTCAATTGGGGTCGGCTTTCCAGTCTAACTGTGATGCAGCTGAACTTCGATATTTTCCGTAAAGCGACTGTCATCTGACCTCCACAACCAATGGTCCAATGACCAATGGCGATATCGAAGTTCCAAGTTACACTGGTTGGACTTTTGAGGGCTCCATCTACCCGTAACGACAGCCATAGATGTTTGTATGGCAACCGGGACCGACGCACTATGGAACGACGTAGAACAAGAGCTGCTCATAATTACTTTTTTCAAAAGTTGGCAATTACACATGTTTTTATTTTTAGTTTTTACTTAAGAAGTTATATTTTAATAATAACATAGATTTAAAACGTTTAGCCTAGTATAAAATAAGTAATTTACGTTTGAAATCAACATTCTGAAATTTCGTAAATAAGTCGCTTCAAAAAGTTCAACATTCAAAGTTAAATTTTGAGTATAATTTGTTCCAAAACCTATTTAGTGTGATACATGTCTAGAAAGGGTATTTTGTGGAGATTTAGATAAGATTATGAAAATCAAATTTTGGCGTAAAATTCCGTTACCGCATAAGTTTTGAGAAAAAAAGAAGATTTTTTTTTTTTCTAACTTCGACGAAGCTTTTAGCAGTTACCTAAAATTCCCTAAAATTTATATTTTATAATATAACATGCATAATATAGTTACCTAAATGGGCTGGTAAAAACTTAGCTGCGGCATTTTGCGGCTTTACGAGATATGACGTATATAGTAGTACTTAAGCTATTTAAATAACCATTATCAATGGAGTGTAATCGATATAATTTATGCGATTTTTATGGTTATGGTGGTAAATGATTGTTTTGTAGGTTTTAGGTATTGATGTAGTTTTTTTACACGTGTCCTAGAAAAACCAAAGTATCTATTATAAGGTGGCAAATGAGGGCAGTGTGCATCGTGATCGCTACCATTATCAAATGTCGGCAGAAAACATAACGATCATTGTTACTTTCAAAAACAATTGCGCAGGAATATTGTAATAAATACTATAAAAATTTAGGCTACATCATGCGAGAAAATGCTCCAGATAAACTACTAATGATGCATACACAATATACTTCGGATTCTTGTATAACGAGTATTCGTGAAACGTACGAAAAAATGACAGGGATTTGGATCCAGATACAATACGGACTTTACAACTTCTGAAAGTCAATCAGCTCATCTCCGATCACGATGTTGTTTAATATGATTAAATATATTGCATGTAGTTTTTTTACATGCAATATACTTAATTATCTATGTTGATTACCATATACCAACTAATTATGTCACTGTTATGTGAACAGAAAAAAATATTCACTTTCGCACAGTAAATAAAAATAAAATTGTTTTTTTTTTACTAGCTGACCCGCGCAACTTCGTCTGCGTCACCCTGTTTTGCATCATTTTTCATTCCTGCTCCGCATCTGTTGGTCATAGCATGATGTTATCCAATATATAAAATTCTCGTGTAACAGTTTTCGTTGCCATACTCCTTCGAAACGGCTTGACCGATTTTGATGAAATTTTTTGTGCTTATCCGGTATCTATGAGAATCGGCCAACATCTATTTTTCATACCCCTAAACGGAGGTAGGACACGACGGTATCTCCCGTCCGAAATGAGCTGTCCAACTGGGGAAGTACCTCCGCCCTACAGAAGACCGCAGTCATAATAACCATCGTGTTGTGTTCCCGCCGGTAAGTAGGGTAGCCAGAGCTCACTATACCCCTCCTTCCCCTCCCCTTCCTAGCCTCCCCACCCCTTCCCAACTCTCCCCCTTTCCCTTCAGGGTGGGCAGCGCGTGTGTGACACCCTTAGTGTTGCACACGTTCATAGGCCACGGTGGCCGCTTTCCATCAGGTGGGCCGTTTGCTTGTCTGCCACCTACGTAGTATAAAAAAAAAAAAAAAAAAAAAAAAAAAACGGTCGGAATGGAGCAGCGGGAACGGGATCAGAAGTCCACGCAGGCGGAGCCGCGGGCAACAGCTAGTATACATATAAATATTCCTCTTTAACCATTCTATTTATTATTAAAACCGCATCAAAATTTGTTGTGTAGTTTTATTGATGACCCGCGCAACTTCGTCTGCGTCACCCCGTTTTTGCAACATTCTTAATTCCTGCTCCGCACCTGTGGGTCTTAGCATGATGTTAAATACATATAAACCTTCTTCTTTAACTATTCTATCAGTAAAAAAAACCGCATCAAAATCCGTTGCGCAGTTTAAAAGATTTAAGCACACAAAGGGATATAAGGATATGAAAAATAGGGACAGAGAACGCGACTTTGTTTTTACTATGTAGTGATGTATTTTATAAGTTATGTTTTTTATTATACACTGACGGACTCATAAACTGCATCAAAGTAATAGACGACTTTGAAATAAATATTTATTTTTTTCTATACAGATTTAAATTGAAACCTCTAGATTGGTTCGTGAACTTTAAAACAGCGTAGGGTCATATCTTTAAGTTTAAGTTTATGTACTGGAAAGGACCTTAAGACTTTTTTTGAAGAAAAAACAGAAATTTAAGAAAAATTGGTTTAATTAAAAAATTGGTTTTAACAATAGACACAAACTTTATGCAAGGGTTTATTTGTGTTTTAATAAGGTGTATTACCCCCACGTGCCCTTATTACGGATTCTAATCGGTTCCGCATAGATTTTATAAGGGTTTTTAAAAGATCTTGCGGAATATTGTCCCATTCTTCTGAAAGTGCTGTTCTTAGTGCTGCCACTGTCGTGGGCGAAGGGTTTCTCGCATATACAGCTCTTTTTAAATTGTCCCAAACATGCTCGATGGGATTAAGATCCGGGCTGCGTGCTGGCCAATTCATTGTACGTATCCCAACCTCTTCGCAATAATGTTGAACTTGTGCAGCTGCATGCGGCCGGGCATTATCCTGCATTAAAGTAAAATTTTCGCCTATGAATCCCATGTAAGGCACCACGTGATCTTCTAATATCTCTGTTATGTAGCAATGTGCTGTCAAACCCCCTCTATTACCGTTTTGACGGACCATGTCTATGAACACAAGTTCTGTTCGCCCGTTCATCGATATGCCACCCCAGACCATACATGAACCGCCTCCAAAAGGAACACGCTCCTCAATGCAACTTGGAGCATATCGCTCCCCACGTCGACGATAGACTCTTCTGCGACCATCTGCACCATATAAACATGTCCTACACTCGTCCGTGAACAATACAGAGGCCCACTGCTCTTCTGTCCAATTCAGGTGATGACGCGCAAATCTTAAGCGAGCTTGTCTTTGAGCTGTAGACAACTTTGGACCATTTGCTGGTCTAAAAGGGGTGATATCCGCTTCCTTTAACCTTCTTCTTATTGTTCGTGCACACACGTTTACTCCACGCACTTCATTAAGCTCGGTTTTGATGTTAACTGACGTGAGGAAACGATTTCGCAGGGAAGTTATAACAATAAATCGGTCATCACGACCTGTGGTTGCTCGAGTTCTGCCTGTACCACGTCTCCTCCTGTAAGAACCTGTCTCTACAAACCTTCTGTATATTCTAGAAACCGTAGACTGGTTTAAATTTAAATTTCTACCAATCGTTCGTTGATCCAAGCCCTCCCGCACCAATGCTACAATTTGTGCCGCTTGTTCGGACGAAGTATCCATATTATGGTTCAAAAACCCTCGATGTGTTAAAAAACTAACCCAACAATTATGCTGGTAACAATAATTCAATTGACAAAACAAAAAAAATCAATGAGAATCAATTTAAAACTTTGCTATAAATAACACGCAAATCTGATACTACAAGTAAATTTTCTTTTCCCGGCTATATTCATTTGTTTTACTGCAGTTCTATTTTTAAATTTAATTTTTTTTTAAGATTAAGAGCCAGTCTTTCCATATTTATATAATTTAATCTAAAAAGTTTGCATACTTATTATAAAAAATCCTTTTAGAGTAAACCTGAACTTTGATGCAGTTTATGAGTCCGTCAGTGTATTTATTACGCGTATTCCTGTTTACCTTTCAAAAGAAAACACTTCTTAAAACATGCGAAAGAAAAATATTTATGTCTATTTTTACCGATTTTTATAATAAAGCGCGGGTAAACCCGTGAGCCAGCACTAGTTCATGTTCAATTTAATGTTCACTTACGAAGCATATTCTGGTCTATGTCTATGCCAAATTACAGAATTTTATCTGTAATTTTTACAAAGTTACAGATTTTTGATCAGCAAATGACCCTTTTGGACCATAGTGCGACGGCTTAACGTGCTCTCCGAGGCACGACCAGACCAGTGCAAACAGCCATATTCATGCATACAACTTTTTGCACTGAGCGGGGATCGAACCCGCGCCCCGTGCGTAGCAGTCGCGTGCACTACCGCCACGCCGCGGAGGCCGTCACCTCAGAAACTGTAGGTACTATCTTTTTAAAAATTTGCGAACAATAAAGATTATTATTATTTTTATAAAACTCCGATAGTCTCGTTGTGGTATCATGAAAAATCTCGCGTATTAGTACCTATCCACAATGGTGCTGATTCGGAAACGCATCCCTCTAAACCACAGTAGTCTTAGACTTCTTAGTCTGACTGAAACCGTATAGTCTGACTGAACTGAAAATAGGCCAATTTTGAATACAGAATCTGAAGTGAGTCAGAGCTTAATGGAAAGGTTTTGTTTTGTCAATAGATTTTCGAGAAATTTCCCTTTGTTTTGTGTACTGACAGCGCAAAAATTCTCTAAATTTCTTTTTACGAATTTATTAATTTACTCGTAAGTTTCAGTTTAGCGTTATATATTATGGTTTAGTTTAAAAATGGAATATGCAATATTTTCTTCTTCTGTCGAATCAACGGCATTTTTGAGTTGCCATCGTGGTGTAGTAATTTGTTTCACGGCTGCGCTGCTACTCACTGAGAGGGCCCGAGCCGCTCATAATAATGCATACACATCAAAGATCTCCGTAATATATAAGTAGTCATAGATATCCGAAAGTTACACAAGGGGGGGCAGGTTCAAATTCAGCATGTAAAAAAATATTTGAATGCAATATTTTTCTTATATTTGCATTAATCTGTATGTTTTTATCTATTAAAATATGTACGTAATTACAAAATAAATTCTGAAATAGACCTGCTTAATGTCGTAGAATATTCGTTTATTTATTAGCGACTTTAATGTTTTTCGATGCAACCCTACACAGTCTGTCGCCGACGTATTTTCGCCTTAGTTAACAGTAACTTGGGGACATTTTCCACTTCTCGATAAACAGCCATCGCGTGTGCTACCTTGCTCCTTTGTCCTAATTATTTGGACTGAGGAAAAATTAGATTATTGTATAAACTGCCGTATTCTTTCTTACTGACTATCAAACCTTTACATAGTCCTTCGAAGCCATCGGCCGACATCTCGCGAGTTATAGTTGTTAGTTTTTAGGGAGTGACGTGGACATTAGGTACTTGTGAGTGAATCGGTTAGGTGAACTAGAATTGAATTATAGTGTTACGTGGAAAGTGTCAATGTGGTTTCGTAACTAACTAAATCTTAGCAGCAAATACTTTTAGTGTTTATAATATATAATAGTTATTAATAGTTTAAAAGTTACATTAGGAAATACTTTCACCAGCATCAGGGATTCTTCAGTGTCTCGGGCACAAGACAATCAGAAACAGCAAGAGCTCCTATACCCAGTAGCAGCTTCGCTATACAGCGGAGTCACTGCTATCCAGCAGCAGAATTAAAAAGGCTATAGCAGCCACCTACAAGTAAGGTCGAGCAGAAATCGTGCGATGGCACCACTGTGCTGTGGAAGTCCATTGAACAATATGATCCGCAAACAAGCGGCGAATTTTAAGGCCTTCAATAGAACTGTCGCACTTATGGATGTAGAGTCCATGGCCGAAGAATGGGAAATGTTAGACGCTTTGAAAACGCTAGAAGCACGCTGGACAAAAATCGACTCTCTTCACTGGGAGTTAGACGGCGAAATCAGTGGAGAAGACAACGAGTTTGAAGCAGTGCAGTATACTCAGCATGAGCGGGAGTATACCAGGTTGAAGCTAACTATCAACAGAA
The DNA here is from genome assembly GCA_963691645.1 of Pelosia muscerda. Classification (NCBI taxonomy): domain Eukaryota; kingdom Metazoa; phylum Arthropoda; class Insecta; order Lepidoptera; family Erebidae; genus Pelosia; species Pelosia muscerda. The sequence goes on along the minus strand of OY829098.1, from coordinate 2,932,194 downwards.
AGCTCTCAAGCGTCTCCCACATGGAACAGGGACAGGGATCATCGAGTCATTCCCATTCAAATCCAAAGCCAAACGATAATTGCGAAAGTTTTATTACTAAAGAAGTCTTATTAGCCACAGTTTTAGTTAATGTAGCAGCTGCAGATGGAACCGTTCATACACTAAGAGCCCTAATAGATTCAGGGGCACAGGTCTCCGTGTTAAAGGAGAGTGTGTCAGAGAGATTAGGCCTTCAACCCACAAAATCCAATACGTCAATCGTTGGTATAGGTGAAAAGGAGACCAATTGTAATGGTGTGGTCACATTGAATTGCTTTTCAACATACGGAGATTTCTCGTTTGTTATTAACGTACTGGTTATGAATCACGTCCTCAAAAATCTTCCACGTAGAACCTTTGACGCATCGAAATGGCCATATTCGAGTAACCTGATTTTAGCTGATCCACACTTTGACCGAAGCCGTCCAGTGGACCTAATATTAGACGCTCAAGTTTATAGCACAATATTGTTGGACGGACTAATAAAAGGAGGAAGCACTTTGCAGCCAATTTTACAAAAAACTAAACTTGGTTGGATTGTATTCGGCGGCGGTCAAGTTACGTTACGTTAATGATAACCAGGACATACAGCGAGAGGAGAGGAACAGGAGATTGAGAATATTCACTTATAATCACTAATTTTTTTATATAGCCTAGTGGTATGGGTAATGGACTGCTGAGACGAGGTCTCGGGTTCGATCCCAGGTTTACCATGGCACACACCAATGACTGCGATGCTTTTCGAAGTTATGTGTGTATTTATCGCAGGTTTATAAGTGCCCGGTTGATGGCAATAGGCTACTACCTATTACATTGGGACCTAAATATAAACTGGTGAAATGTGGGTGCTAGCACCTCTGCCTACCCCTTTGGGGATATAGGCGTGATATTATAAAAATATATAAATTAGATTATACTAGGAGTGTAAGTTAGTGATATAAGTGAAAATATTCCCGTGTGCAGTTTTGGGTCTGCCATCGTGGCGCGTCCCCGGGTGGCGGATAGGGGATGCCCCCCAGATATGGGGGGCTCCGGTTTCGACCGGCGCGGACCAAAACCTGAAGAGGGGCGGGGATGTGCGTTCACCCTGAGTGGGCCGAGGGTCCTGCCTGTCCACATTATCCGCTCAGGACCACGGGGCACCGACCCCTATAAAAACGGAGGCGCGAGTCGGGCCACTCTTATCCCCTCCCACCGGTTTCCTATCCCATCCCAAACCCCTATTCCACATTCCCACCAAGCCTCAACCCAACCCACACCTTACTTCTCTACCCGACCAATCCAGTGGCGGTATTACCACACCCAGGCCCAACCGGACCCCGGGGCACTAGATACTCCCTAGAAGCAGGCACTATACTTCGACGGGGCAAGAAGGTATGGCACTTTTGCTACGGCGCTTCCCGCCAAGCCCTAAACTTTTTAAAAATGAGCGACGATTACAAACAATTATTACCCCAGGAGTGTACCACCCAAGGTGGACAGTCGCCTAATGCCTGCAATTATACACGGTGATTTTATAGTGGTTTTGGAAAAAGAATATCTTGTTTCACACACAGTTTCGGAAGCAAAATCGGTACGGTGTACGGGACGAGCAAAAAAAAAATTTTTTTTTCGCCAAATTGGGACTTCCTTACGATTTTACTATCGAAATTGTGGCCAAATTCTTTTTTTTTACGTAAATAGACTTACTATCTCATCTCGTCCCAACGAGCCACAAAAATTAAGAAAGTGAAACAAATCTTTAACAACCGTCATCGGACGCGTCATAAAAACGTTAACTGCCGTTTTACACGACTGCCAAAAAGTAGTATGATACGATATCCATTGGCGGAAATCCATTACAAAAAATATAAATCGGAAGAGGGGGCGGGGGGCGAATCCTGTATAATCACTGGTATTATGTCCTACACAAATCGTTTTACCATACAGGGTGTAAGGAAAACGCTCCCAAAGCCGCAAACCACTTTTAGTACTTCTGAAACACTAAATATTGGCAATAAAAAAATTACGATTTGGATTTTTTTTCATAAGGTTCATTCACTTTTGAGTGCGATTGCACAGTACAAACACCTCCAATACATTCATTTTAGAACATCTGCTTTCAAATTCGCAACAAGAGTTAATGGTGATTTATAAGTAATTTATTTCGCGTTAGGATCAAACGGTGTGTCGTTGTCGCCGTACCTACCTATAACAAAATGCGGTTTTATTCATGATTGCACAATTAGGCAACAGATGCACCTACTGTTAAAACAATAAAGTTATCTTTAGAAAAGCAAAGAGTTCTCTCGCTCACCGCCTTACTCATGGCGATGGTGAGATGTATAAGCGCGTGGACTGCCGCTGCCTCTTTCTGCGAACAAGTAATGCTCGAGAAAGAGAGAGAACCTCGGACAAAGGAAATCGCTTACAATGATAATGGCATAGACAGAAACAAGCACTCCGTATTCATAAAAATGTTTGCACTGAGCAGGCATTAAACTCAGAACCTCTAAAAAGCAGTAAAATAAAACTAACTGGAGCGGTTTTGTGTAGTCAGTAGAAAGATCGAGAAACTTTGCTTTATCTTCCTAAATTTCTCTGAATATTCGTTATTGATTTTATGTAGTTCAATCAGGCCAAGGGGACACCTGTCAGTTACGATGTTTCGCGAAACCCACACAAAGACATCTTTCCACTTGAGAGGAGTTTTAAATTATAGTCGCCAAATTGTGCGTCATCACTAGATTATAATCGATAGATTTGAATATGCTAATACTTGAATTAACATATGCACAGAATATTTATTCACATAATCTATAGCCATTACTATAGTACATTTTTATCTAGAATCCAGTATTTACCATGGCACACACCAATGACTTTTCGATGCTTTTCGAAGTTATGTGTGTATTTATCGCAGGTACATAAGTGCCCGGTTAATGGCAATAGGCTCGCCACCTATTACATTGGGACCTAAACATAAACTGGCGAAATGTGGGTGCTAGCACCTCTGCCCTCCCGCTTCGGGGATATAGGCGTGAATTTATGTTATGTTATGTGTATCTCGGACACGTTAATTTGACTTCGCCTCGCCTGCTGGTAAGCTGAAGGCAAGGTATAATTTTTATAATATCTTCTTCTATAAACTTTCAATAATATCAAATCGTGCTACATTGTCTTAGATTTGGTTTTACTGTAGTTCCTATTTTCGACATGTCACGAATTTATTGATTTTACTGTAGTTCCTATTTTCGACATGTCACGAATTTATTGATTTTACTGTAATTTCTATTTTCGGCGTTCCATGGAATCGTTGCCATTATATTTTAGTACTGTTATTTATTTTATATTCTTAGTTTTACTTATAAACTAATTAGGAATACCTATTTATACCCTATTCTATTACGATATATTTGATATTTTTCTATTTATTCATGAAGTTTATTTTGCTTCTTACCAACCATACAGAAAGATATTTAAATTATCTCCGTGTTAATCGAACTATGCTATCGAAATATTTCCGGATATTGCCTGCAGGAAATATTTGTACTAACTGGAATCGAACCTCTGATTAAGCGAACGCTCTACATAGGCATAAAAGCATAAACCAACTGTATCGTGATTCGTGAACGTACCTGTTCACGGTTGGTCGATCAGGATAAGGGGGCTTGTTTGCTGCGTTAGTTACCGTGGCAAACAAGCTCTCTTATTTGAATTGCGATACCCCCGTTCTCAATTCCCTTCAAAAATTCCGGTGTTATAAATAGTTCGTGAGAAAGAACTAATTTAAACGTAAACTAGTATTTCACTACCCGTTGGACTAGCCAAATACGTTTTAACGAATTATGTGTCCTCACTACATAGTATAAAATAAAGTCGCGTTCTCTGTCCCTATGTCCCTTTGTATGCTTAAATCTTTCTTAATAGATAGAACAGTTAAAGGGGAAGGTTTATATGTATATAACATCATGCTACGACCAACAGGTGCGGAGCAGGAATGAAAAATGTTGCAAAAACGGGATGCCGCAGACAAAGTTGCGCGGGTCAGCTAGTATTTAATAAAGGTACTTAACAGGGTTATTTTTTAAAAAACTTATATAGTTAAATAAATAAAAATTAATTGCGAAATACGCCTCAATCCGAGTAATTCTTTTTTATTTGTTCGTTGAACACTACGGAAGCTTTGTATGGAGCATCGGGAATGATATCAGAAGTCTACGCGGGCAGAGTTTCGGCCAACTGCTAGTATGAAATAGTAATCTATATAATAAAAATGAATCGCGAAATACATTGGTAAGCGCATAACTCAAAAACGGCTGAACCAATTCGAGTAATTCTTTTTTATATTTGTTCCTTGAACTCTACGGAAGGTTTTTATGGAGCAGCGGGAACGGGATCAGAAGTACACGCGGGCGGAGCCGCTGGCAACAGCTAGTTTATTATAATAATTATTGGGGCGGAGGTTAGGGAGCAATGGCGCCCATTGGGAGAGGCCTATGTCCAGCAGTGGACTGTGATAGGCTGATTGATTGATTGATTGATAATGGTTAATGGTATTGGCATTTAAGTAATGATTTTTAAAGAAAGAAATTAAATTTACAATATATTTAATCTGTAATGAAACACAAATCACACGTGATGTCATACGTGGGCAATTACTGCACCACTGCGGGTTCTTGCAAGCATTATTAATAAGTAATTGAAGTCAAGCGCTTTCAGATGATATAATGTGCCGTTTTGGAGATATTTTATATTATAAAAACATGATTTTGACTACCTAAAAAGCTATAAACGAATAAAGTTTTATTTTTCATCGGAATATTTATGAAGATTAATTTAAAACACTTACTGATTATTTGTCCGACTTCTGTTTTGATTGAATAAACGAATGAATTATGTATTTCCAAGCAGCAAAGACTCACAGTATTTTTAAGTATTACTTATGTCTATGTTAGTATAATTAAGTATCACTACATAGTATAATAAAATAAAGTCGCGTTTTCTGTCCCTTTAGAACTACGCAACGGATTTTGATGCGGTTTGTTTCAATTGATAGAATGGTTAAAGAGGAAGGTTTATATGTATATAACATCATGCTACGACTAACAGGTGCGGAGCAGGAATGAAAAATGTTGCAAAAACGTGGGGACGCAGACGAAGTCGCACGGGTCAGCTAGTAGAAAATAAAATGTATTACGTACTATTAAAACTATAACAATAAGTTATATGTTAGAAGAGTGTTAAGTAGGTATCAAAGCAAAGTACTAGGGCCTAGTTGCCCCAACTACCTGTCAAAGTTAAGGTTTCCGTCAAATTTAACAGTAACAGTAACATTGATTCTAATGGTTTAGCTAAATGTGTTGCACCAGAGTATTTAGTAGCTCTTTTATAGAATTTGACGTTTGAGCGTGGCCGGTTACAGTTAGCGTCAAGTTATGACGTGATATTAACAAAAATTGTCAAATGGTGCAACCTGTTTTATACCTGACCGGTACTTTAACTGCACTGTTAATGTTAAAGTACGATCGTGCAACCCAGTCTTAAAAAGATTTATTTTGTTACCTTAAGCAATAAGGGTTTGTTTTGATTCCATTTTATAAGAAAAAGATTTTAGTGAGATTTATTTTGTGTCAAATATTTTTCTATCTCCAAATCCAGAGCCCCTCCTTCAACCTAATTAGTTATTTGCCCGAGGGGCCTACGCTCAAGGCTAGGCCAGTATTTTTCCGATTCGGATTTCTCAGAGCCGATACCTAACTGTCGAAAGATGGAGTCTTATCCTGGACTTATTTCGAAAATAAAAAATATTACAACCAATTTTTACAATTAAATCCGATATCCGTGGACAAAACCTATGCGTGAGAAAATAACTAAGGATATGGACCGTAAAACGATTTACTCCCCCTTCCCCCTTCCCCTTCCCCCCTTCCCCCATCTTCTCTATATGGTCGGCAGCACGAATGAGACGCCCCTGGTGTTGCAAACGTCCATAGGCCACGGTAACCACTTTCTACCCGATGGGCGCTTCTGCCACCATTAAAAGAGTACTATGAAGGGCGGCTTAGTCTATTTGCCATTCATTGCCGTTCTCTTAACATAGTATTGTTTTTACTTGGTTATGTAAACTGCAATGGATAGCAAAGCGTGTCTGATTTCCTTGCGACAAATGTAAATCGCGTTTAATTATAATGATCAATCTTAATTTAAAAGTCGCACCTTCCATAATGTATTTATAAACTGTTATTATAATAATTGAAAGGAAAATCTCGCATATTGCTGTAACAAGGTAAGATCATTTGGGCTAATGTTGTTTAAATTACCCCAATGGTATGTTGGTTGAGATGTCAAATATCGAGTTTTCGCTTTCAAGTCACGGTCGCGACTTATGGGGTTGAGTTAATTTGACTAGACTTTTTTATTTTAGTTCAGTGTGGCGTAACGGGCGTTTCACTAATTCAGCGGTCACGGGTTCGATTCCCGTCTATATGTTTATCATCATTCTCTGAACCTATTCAGTTGGGGTCGGCATTCTAGTCTTACTAAGATGCGGGTGAACTCCGATATTTTCCTTGAAGCGACTGCCGTCGGATTTACACAACCAAATAGGCGATATCGAAGTTCTGTAGTTCGGCTAATCGGACTTTAGAGGGCTCCAACTAACTGTAACAACTGCCATAGATATTCGTATGGCAACCGATACAGACGGCTTAACGTGTTCTCCGAGGCACGACCAGACCAGTGCAAATAGGCATATTCATGCCTATAAATATTTGCACTGAAGGGGATCAAACCCGCGCCTCCTGCGTAGCAGTCGCATTCACTACCGCCAGGCCACAGTATGTAGCTGTATTATATGTTTGTATGGCTACTAAGAAGTTACTGAAAAGTCAAGATTAGTGTATCTATACCTATATAACAAAGAGGAAATATTAGTATTTATGTATGTAACTATTCAACTCAAAAACTAGACAGATTACCATTAGGAAGCTACATTATCCCTGAATAAAATAAACTTATATCATCACGCTACTATCCAAGGGAGCGGAGCAGTAATCATAAATGTTAATAAATCCGTTGAATTCTTAGATGAATCCATACTAATCCATCGTAGTCACCCTTGTTTATTTCGAAAATACTTTTAAATTCGCAAAAGAAGCAAGTCAAAGACAACTAAAAATGTTTAAAAGCTTTTTTAAAAGGGTAACTGCTAATTATTGGCAGTTTCTAAATGAAATACCTTTCTTATTTTTCTAAATTAAATGTTTTTCTGATGAATTTCTAATCAAAACAAAGTTAATGTACCTATTTGTTGTTTTATTTGTAAGTAGCCGTTGCGCGACTCCGCCCTTGTGGACTTCTGATCCCGTTCCCGCTGCTCCATAAAACGTTCCATAGAGTTCAAGGTACAAATACAGAAAAAGAATTAGGCGCTCGAATTATTCCAGCCGTCTTCGAGTTTTGCGCTTGGCAACATATTTCGCGATTCATTTTTATTCATATAGATGACTAGCTGACCCGTTTACATTTTTCATTCCTTCTCCGCACCAGTTGGTTATAACATGATGTTTATACATATAAACCTTCCTCTTCAATCACTCTATCGATTAAAAAATAACGCATCAAAATCCTTTGTGTAATTCTAAAGATTTAAGCATACATAAGGATATAGGGACAGAATAAGCGACTTTGTTTTACACTATGTAGTGATTAGCAATGAAAATACAAACTAAGATAATAAATTATTATTTTGTTATAGTATGTAGTAGTAAGAGATGTAGTGGTCCTATTCTGTACGGGAAGAGCCCCATGGCTATGGCCATAGACAAGAAGCAATCGTCTTGTAGAATAGAATAGATTGACCAATGGGATTGACGTTCGTTCACGCCTGTCATTAATGTCATATACGTCAAAATACGTGTCAAACCCATTCATTAAACACTATTATTTTCCATTCTACAAAACGACTACCAATGAATTGCCACTAGACGGCAAGGGCTCGCCCTCTATTATGTGGGACAGAAAATCATAGTTAGCGAAATGTGTGTGCTAATACACCACTGTCTACCCTTTGCGAGAGATATGTCTTGTGTCATCTCCGGCAATAAAAGAGCCAAGACGGCGTGCGTTTTAGTCGGTTCGAGTCCGATATAATCAACTTCACCAATTTGGTATTAGTGGAGATTTTGAAAAAAGTACCTTCTGGGATTATCAAGCGTGAATGTTTTATACATTGGGGGGATTTACACTGAGCAGGAATCGAAACTACAGCCTCTAAGTTAGCAGTCTACCGATATGCCGCGAAATTCGAACAAAGATAATAAGCGTCGGTAGCTTAGTAGTTAAGAAGTCGGCCTTACGATAGAAAGATACCGGGTTTGAATTTTGGCCATTACACTACGCACGTGAACCCACCTTAACACAATCGAGCTTAGCCAGAGGGGTTAGAGGTAATATTAGTAGTTGCGGGGGGTTAGAGGGAATATTACTAATATTAGTAATTTCGGTTGCTACTATTCTTTAAAAAAATTTTTTTTTTCTAATTGATTAAAAATCACGCGTTTTGAAAACGTATCATTACTGAATGAGGATTTTAAACGTGTACGGTTGCGCGGTGCTGCCGCTAAGAATTACGAGTATATAGTTCGTTTGTAATAATTATAGCTACTTCTTGCATATTCATTAATGTTATAAGAAAGTTTTACCGTTTACATTTTGGTGAATGACGTCATTGAACGTCATTCGAGAAATATTTGAGAGCGATGTGCACACTGGCCACAGCAGTACACCCGTTTTATACTAAAACTAAGGCTTTATAAAGTCTGTGATTCGTTTGTGGGCAAATGTATAATAAAATTCCTCAGGATTTGGCTGACCTGCCACTAGTTTAAAATAGAAGTAAGAAGATGTTTAATGAAAAAAAGTTATTATAAAGTAGACGAATATCTTGATGACTTGCTCTTGCACCTATCTATATATTTAAAAATGAATCGCGAAATATGTTGGTAAGCTCATAATCACGTTTAAGGTGACTCGATCAAAAGGGGCAGCGGGATCGGGATCAGAAGTCCAAACCGGCGGAGTCGCGGGCAACAGCTAGTTCATTATAAATACCTAAACAAAACAATATATAGTTTATATATTAAAAAGAAAATAGGAATAACGATAATGGTCTCTTCTCAGTAGATCTCACTGCCGAATCAGCGAAAGAATCATTTTCAAATTACTTGTTTACCATTTAATTTCTTATAGATTATAATATTTTTGACAACTGTAACTGTAAACCTACTAAACTATACTCATTTTTTTTTCATTCGATGTTATGCAAACTATATGTATATTTATATTATAAACATGCAAAAAAGGATATAAAATAGAAAAAAGAAAATAAGTGTTTTTTTTACGATATCGCTTTCCATTTTTTTTATAAAAATATTACGTGTGAATTGAAAATCATATGCATAAAATGGAAATATATTAAAAGGGGGAAACTTGATGGTTTTGCTCACAAGAGTTTACAGTTGCAATATAAATAAATAAATATGCAACAAATAGAAAAAGAATGGTAATTTTATCATTAGTACAATGTCGCTTTCGATTAGTTTGCATATTATGTTGTTAATATATTTTAATGAGACCAGTTATATTTAATGTCAAACGTCAACGAACGCCATTTTTTTAGAACATACTACATTGATAAAATTTTCCGATTAATTTTATATTACTGTGCGTTTCAAATGAGCACAGCGGCAGCCTAGTGGTATGGGCAATGGACTGCTGAGACGAGGTCTCGGGTACGATCCCAGGTTTTATCATGGCACACACCAATGACTTTTCGATGCTTTTCGAAGTTATGTGTGTATTTATCGCAGTTTTATAAGTGCCTGGTTAATGGCAATAGGCTCGCCACCTATTACATTGGGACCTGGGTGCTAGCACCTCTGCCTACCCCTTCGGGGATAAAGGCGTGAGTTTATGTATGTCATGTTTCAAATTAAAATATAATGATTGTTATCATTTAGATAACAATCTATCCTGTTTTCGGGATCTGATTACTACTAAGCATAATTTTAATTTAATTCAATTTATTTATTTTTCAGACAATTAAAGTCCACATACCATACATTTATAATATAAAAAATATTGGGTATAGTTTGAATGGTATAGTTAGAAAACGGTCACATACATACATATAAGTAATACATAAAAACGGCATGTATTTTGTAGGTATTTTCATCAGTCCGTGTAAACACGGAAACACTTAGAGCAATGCAAATAGACGTTCACGCATGCAAATACTTGCTTTGGACAGGAACATTATTTTAGAAGTTAGTTTAAAATTTCCGGCAGAGTAGAATTTAGACTGTATAATGGCCTGTGTTCAGAAGAATTGTTTGACTTGATGCCCACAACCACTTTCTATCATCGCACCGCTCGCCATAGAGAGGGAGTTCATCCTCACACACTACGACTGGAAACGGTGCGCACTGTGCGGTATGGAAGGAGTTTCACGCTCAAGCTGTGGAATGAACTCCCTGCCGTGGTTTTCCTAAGCGACTACAATATGGGGTTCTTCAAGAAGGGCATTAAAAGGTTTCTATGGAGTAGGCAGCACGTGTGTGACGCCTATGGTGTTGCAAACGTCCATAGGTCACAGTGACCGCTTCCCATCAGGTGGGCCGTGTGCTTGTCTGCCACAAGTGGTATAAAAAAAAGACTAGTTCGTCTCCACATACGGTGTCGTACACGGCGCCTAACGGATAGGTCTGTAAAACAAGATATATTATTTTCTAAATAATAGATAGATAGAATAGAATGGTTAAAAAGGAAGGTTTATATGTATATAACATCATGCTTCGACCAACAGGTGCAGAGCAGGAATGAAAAATGTTGCAAAAATCGCGATGACGCAGACGAAGTTGCGCGGGTCAGCTAGTTAAGCATTAAAAGTCTAGTATACCACATAGGTGGCAGACAAGCACACGGCCCACCTGATGGATCACCGTGACCTATGGACGTTTGCCACACCAGGGACGTCATACTCGTGCTGAATTGCGATAGATTTTTAATATTTTACGATTGCTATCGTTTGGTTGGTTAAACCGTGGGGTAGTAGTACCCTCCCCCTCCCTCAATATATTTTATTGTATCTTAACATAACATAACATAAACTCACGCCTATATCCCCTAGCACCCACATTTCGCCACTTTATGTTTAGGTCCCAATGTAATAGGTGGAGAGCCTATTACGATTAACCGGGCACTTATAAACCTGCGAAAAATAGGTTTTTTTTTTTTTTTTTTTTTTTTTTTTTATCTATGGCACGTCAATTTGACTTCACCTCGCCTGATGTTAAGCTGAAGGCAAAGTCCCATGAAAGAGGGTCACCATTGCAAACACGTTCAGTGCTACAATGGTGGCGCTCAGCTTGACGGCCTCATCAGATGCTTTTTCACGCCCCGCTTAAAGGACCCGGGTCTGTAGGAAGAAGGAAACACGTGCGCCGGCAAGGAATTCCAGGACTTAATGGTACGGCAGAGAAAAGACTCACCGAACCGCTTGGTTCTTGATGGAATATTCTGTACCGTATGCGAGTGACACCTAAGCCCTGCACGCGTTGTCCTGTGTAGGAAAGGGGAGGGTGGGATTAGTTGGAAGAGCTCATCAGAACATTCACCATGGTAGAGACGGTAAAATACTGCCAAGGACGCAACATCTCTACGCATCTGCAAAGGCTCGAGGGACTCTGTGACCTCAGGACTCCCAATAATGCGGACCGCACGTCGCTGCAACCTGTCGAGAGCATTTAATAAGTACTTTGCGGAGCCATCCCAGAGATGCGAGCAGTATTCCACGCAGGAGCGAATTTGTGTCTTATAAAGAAGACACCGCTGCTCCGGCGTGAAAAAACGTCTCACTCTGTTCAGGACTCCGAGTTTACGCGAAGCTGTTTTGATGATGCTCTCGATATAGTTCTTGTTGTTCAGTTTGCAGCGCACGTCCATACCGAGTATATTGAGGTTATCCTGTAATGGCAGTGGTGTGCTCTGAAGAGTGGGAGGAGGAAGGAAAGGAGATGTCTTTGCTGAAAACGCGCATGCCTGCGTCTTCTTGGCATTGAACTCGACCAGGTTCTCAGATCCCCATTGGGAAACGTGATTGAGGATCCGGTCAAGCCCAGTGACAAGAAGTCGCCTCTTTTCCGCTATATCGGACTGCTTGGCCGCAGAATGTCCGTGGTAGCTCCCGTGTACAGTGCTATCGTCTGCATAGCAGTGGATGCTGCCGGTGGACAGCATGTCATTGATATGCAGAAGAAAGAGAGTGGGTGATAAGACGGACCCCTGCGGCACACCAGCATTTACCTGCAGGAACTCCGATGCTCGTCCATCACAGAGAACGCGAATACTGCGCCCCTGCAGGAAGCTAGCAACCCAATTGCACAGTCTAAGAGGCAGACCGAAGGTTGGTAGTTTGGAAAGAAGCGATTTGTGCCAGACTCTATCGAACGCTTTGGCGATGTCTAGGCTAATAGCCAGTGACTCACCATGCTTGTCCATAGCCTCACCCCAAAGATGGGTAACATACGCCAGAAGATCACCCGTTGACCGTTTCGGCCTAAAACCATATTGTCGGTCATTAATTAGGGAGTGATCCTCTAGGTGGCGCATGAGCTGTGTGTTGATAAGGTGCTCGAAGACCTTGCACAGCACTGAGGTGACGGCTATGGGCCGATAGTTGGCTGGGTCTGAGCGATCTCCCTTCTTGGGAATCGGCTGTACATTCGCCTCTTTCCACGCCGTCGGCACTGTACCCGAAATGTAGGAAAGTCGGTACAGCCGCGTGAGCATTGGAGACAACTCCGCTGCACATTTTTGAAGAACCACCGCTGGTATACCATCCGGACCACTGGCTTTCCGGACATCGAGTGACTGCAGCACTGCTCGGACATCGCGTTGCCTGATACGAATATCAGGCATTGCGTGGCCACTGTTGGGTAGTGTCGGAGGCTGCATACCACAGTCGTCGATTCGGGAGTTGGCCGCAAAGAGATTAACCAGCAAATTTGCTTTCTCTTGCGGCTCATGGGCCAGGGATCCATCAGGGTTACGCAGGGGGGGCAGCGAAGGCTGGCAGAAGTTGGCTTGCACGGCTTTGGCCAGTCGCCAGTAGCCACGGCTGCCCGTGGGATGCGCCACCAGTTCTTGACCAACCCGTGCTATGCGCTGGGCATCCGCTCTGACGTAAGCCCTCTTGCAGACCCTAGTGGCTTTGTTGTACGCTGCCTTGAAGTACCCTAGGTTGGAATCGTGCGTAGCCCGCGCCCTTACCCAAGCACGATACGCAGACTGTTTTTGGCGAACAGCCTCTGCGCATTCGCGCCCGAACCATGGGCGCACTCCACGGGCACCGGTGACATCAGTGTATGGGATATAGTACTCCATACCCAGACTGATCTCACCGACGACAGCAGTTGCACTATCCGATGGGTCCTTACCTTCAAAGCAGCGCTCAACCCACGGGATGGACGCAAAATAGTCTCGCAGTCCATCCCAGTCAGCTGACGAGTAGTGCCAGAGACGCCGATTTCCCTGCACTGGTCGTGGGGGCGCTATCATAGGCACCTTGGAACAGACCAGACAATGGTCGGAGTTGCCTAAGGCAGCATGCACCGAAACATTGTACTGGTCTGGGTGGCTCGTCAGCTGAAGGTCTAGCAAAGAGGGTGCTTGGGCTGACCCTCTTGGTATTCTGGTGGCCTCGTGTACCAGTTGGGTCAGGCCGTGAGCCAGAGCGAACGCGTGGGCGGCTCTTCCCGCATGGTCTGTTTTGGAGGAGCCCAACCAGATCTCGTGGTGGGCGTTAAAGTCCCCCAAAAATACCAATTCTGCGTTCGGAAACCGCTCCTGCGCATCATCTGCCGCCTGACTCAGATATTCGAAGAGTCGAGTTGTCTCGGCATCTCCAGTATGGGAACGGTAAAGGCACACATAGATTTGACTAGTACAGCCATGGTCTACGTGTACCCACAGGACAGAAAAGGATGGGTCCTCAAGGCAGCGCAAACGGCGACAACAAACATCCGCCCTAACAAACACACATACCCCGGCTTTGGCACGGAAATTTTCCTCTAAAACATAGCCGGGATAGAGCAGGTAGGTCGTGTCATCAGGGCGGTATATTTGTGTCTCCGTGAGAAAAAGCATGGCTGGTTTCGCCGTCTCTAGATGTTGGTGGACGGCGTTGAGGTTTGCATGGAGCCCACAGATGTTCGTGGACTCCACCTCAAATAGCGAATTTGTGGGAAAACGAAGAGCCGCTGTGTTGCCATATTCTCTATTTTGCACTGCCATGGAGGGGGTAAGAGGAGGCGTGAAAAGAGATGATGGTCGTTACAGTACCGCGTGACAAAGCGCGGGAGATTGGTTTTGTCTATGAATGTGAGGAGTGGCGAGAGCCGACGCGCCGATCGGAAGGGCCCCCGTACCCCCCCGAATATGGTCGCCGGAGTCCCACGTCCGGTCACCAACCGGCACGACGAACCATATCGAGATTATGCGCGGCCTGGTGAGGCAGCCTCCCGGGGTGGTTAGCCCCGGTTGGGCCCCTGTACTATACCGCGGGCGGCCAGCGGCACCACCGTTTCTACGGGTCTCCCTGGTCGGCGGATCGCCCCGCGCCACTCTCACTAGACTACGCCAAGACCCACTGGTCCCACTAGTACTGCGACCACCATCACCTCTGCCCGGCTATGCACTTGCTGATCCCTGAACGCAATCCAACCGAGATTGGATTACTATGAAGGGTTTTGCGCATATGTGCACGGTGGTACCAACCCGGTCGAAATTTGTGACAAATTTGTGGCATCAAATTTCTACCACCAGGTATTTGTATCTTAGAAACAAAAATAAAAGACTTTGTTTTGTTTGATGGAAAAAGCATTACTTTCTGTGTGCGGCAGCCCTACAAGTAACAAAATCAAAATCAAAATGGCCGCCACTACAAAATTGTGAATCTATTTTTTTTATCACATATGCCATAAAAAGTTATTCTCATTCCTGTTGACTGATTTTGATCTGTATTTGAACAAACAAAAATAAAAGACTTTGTTTTGTATGATGGAAAAAAGCGTTACTTTCTGTGTGCGACAACCCTATAAGTAACGGCCCGCAGAAGTGTGTCGGCACTTGTCGCTAACGGTGACGCACTGGCCTGCGCACGCGCCGCCTCCCGCTATACCACCTGCCTTACTAATAAACAACTTAACGTACTGTCTTTTAATTTGTACGTATAATACACTGAGTGTAATTAAACGTTTGAATCCTTTATAAAGTCATAGGCTTATAACTTAGGTACTTTGTACATCATTATCTACACTAATATTATAAATAAATAAATATTCTAGGACAATCTACACAACGTCACCTAGACCCATGGTAAGCATAGCTTAACTAGCTTGTGTTACGGGTTCTAGAATGCGGATAAACATACTTAAATACTTTTTTTTGTAAATACATACATATTATACATAGAAACACCCAGACCAATGCAGATATTCATATTTCATGCACACAAATATTTGCAATGAGCGGGAATCGAACCCAGCACCTCCTGCGTAGCAGTTGCGTTCACTACCGCCGCGCCACAGAGGTCATCAAATTATAAAGAGGAAAGTTTTTTTTGTTTGTTCGTATGTAAAGAATAGGCTCCGAAACTACTGGACCGATTTCAATCATTCTTTACGTATAAAAAGCTACAATATCTAGATATAACATAGGCTTATATCATCACGCTACCATCCCAGGGAGCGGCGCAATAATCATAAAGCAAGGATAAGTAATATTGAGATACTGAACCTTATACTTGCTTTTTATATTCTTGTCTGCTTGTTTAAGATGGAAGCAAAAAGTGCTGAACGGATTTTGATGCAATGTTCTCATTTGAAAGGTCTTAGTTGGACTGATAATCTTATGTTTGTTTCATAGCAAGTGGTTGTGTGGAACAGGAGATAGAAAACTAATATTCACGTCACCTGAGAAGCGGGCACTAGCCTTCGATAGTTCAGTTTGCTGCCGATAGATGGCGGTAGAATAGCATTTGAGAATATAAAACCTTTCCCTTTTGAAGTAGCTTGCGTGTTTGGAATCTCCCACTGACATTGAAATTGGTTTTTTAATTATTGTAGTTCATTATCACAGATAACATTAGTTCGTTTATTTACTTTTTATCAAGTACTTTTATGTAGGTATACTAAAAGACTGGCTGTTCAGAACCAAAAATGATAATTTACATTAAAAAAAACAAAATACCGTAACTTTGGGCTAATTTTTGGTGCTGTCATAGCCAAATAATTTTATTAAATTGTTTATGAGATCATCATTTTTAAGAATTTTCAGGCGCCAAAATTCAAATCGACGTAAATATATCATTTAATAATAGGTGTCTAAGTTATTAAGTTGAAATCTGTCTTATATAAAATGAAATGCTGTTCGTTAGTCTCGCTTAAACTGGAGAACGGCTGGAAGTCCAGAGAAGGTTTAAAAGGTGAATAAATATGAAAATGCTTGGATTGGAGCAGCGGGAACGGGATCAGAGGCAACAGCTAGTGGTTAATAAAAAACATTTTATTATTCGTGTCTTACTCTGTTTTGTGTAAAGATACGTATGTCACTTGCACATTATGTGACTCTGAGTGTGCACGAATATGAATATTTACATAGGTCTGGGTGTTTCAATCTATACTAATATTATAAAGCTGAAGAGTTTGTTTGTTTGTTTGTTTGAACGCGCTAATCTCAGGGACTACTAATTGGAATTGGAAAATTCTTTTAGTGTTGGATAGTCCATTTCTTGAGGAAGGCTATAGGCTATATAACATCACGCTACGACCAACAGGTGCTTAGCAGCGAGGGTGAAACCGCGGGGAACAGCTAGTGTATAATATGTATGTTATGACAAAAAAAAGTATCTAAGTATGTTTATCCGCATTTTTAAACGTCTAATTGGCGTTGTGTAGATTGTTCTAGAATATTTATTAATTATTATTATTTGTTTCATAAAATTTCCTAGAAAATTCGCTGGTTCACTCAATTTAATTTCAAAGATTTATTTCTGTATTATTCACGAGGCCTAAGAAATAAAGAAATATATAATTACATCGCTAATTGTCAATCAATAAGATAAGCAGAAACGGATGTGTCCCACAGCGAACCCGAGTATTAATTACCTACGTAACTAAGAAAATACTATTAATAAAATTTAAGGGTCGGATCGGGGTGCGGTCGGGTTGGTGCTGACGACGCATAACTTATATTTTTATTTTCTTTATCTAATTGTTATTTATTCGTTTTATTTTGTTTTGATAATTGTTTTTAAAAAAAGAAAAATTATTGAAAGGCCTATTTCCAGTGCACTGCCATATGCAATTTAATTATTACTCTTAATAAAATTTTCGCTTAACATAATGTAACAAGCTAAGTTCTGCGTCATGTCAATAAATTTTAATGTGAACACATAATCAACGCAACATAATGTACGTTGTGCTTGTTTTCTGCTTACAGTTATGACTTTTTTTAAATGAGAAAACCCCTTTGCCTTCACTTCATTGAAGTTAACGATGAGGTTTGGCAAACTGGATTGAAGTTAATTTTCCCCTGGCTTTCTTTTTGAAAATTTTCACCTTTGTGATTATGATACAACCAGAGAACAGAAAAAAAAAATAATTTAAAGAAAAACAAAAAACCCGACTGCGTAAACTAAAAAGAATGAAACAAGTCCAGTAGTTTAAAATTCATACAATACTCACAGTCGGGGCCCCTTGGGAAGAAATTTGAAATTTGAATGGGCCCCGACTGTGAGTATTGTATGAATTTTAAACTACTGGACTTGTTTCATTCTTTTTAGTTTACGCAGTCGGGTTTTTTGTTTTTCTTTAAATTATTTTTTTATTTTATACTTTTTAGTTACGATTCATTGAAAAGTTATTTTTTTTACCAAAAATATTTTTGTTTGTATATCGTTTAAACTTAAAATATAAACTTAAATCAATAAGTAAGAAAATTGGCAAGAATGAATGTTTTGTTAAGCAACTTTAAATCGTTATATATCCTAAACTATTATTTAAAATGAAAAATGGTAAAAGAAACCTAAATATGATTTAAAATTACCTATTCAACGACACCCCACTTGACATAGTTCATCGACTTTTATTTTTTTCATTTTGACAATATGGCGTCTGATTGTCGCTGTGGTGAATTTTGATTACTGTCATGTCTTTAGTGACACTCGCAAGGTTAAAACGAATCGATTGACGTAAGAATGATCAAAATCGGCCTACGCGTTTGGTCTCTAGAACGCCACATAGAAACAAACATACATACATACATACATACATACATACATAGACTGATAAACACAATACCCTCCTTTGCGTCGCGCAGTCGGGTAAAAACTAGTACAAATGCGACGCGATAGTTTCAGTAGCGAAATCGATGTCGTCAAACTCACTCATAACCTTTAATAATACCGTGCATTACTAGTCAATAATTGCTTTGATTGGTAGTACCTGTAATATACTACCTTTAATGCCTTAATAGCTCAGATCATACGTGCTATAAACCGAGAAAACATTACCCTTTTTAAGGTAGTGATAACTATATTTGCACCACCTGTTTTTATCCGTTCAAAATAGTAATTACTTTGCTATAAATAAAATAGTATTTATAGCGTTTCATAATTTCCAGAAGAAGTTCAAAAACGTTCATATTGTCGAATTTATCTTTCGTTGTGTAAATACGCACACAAATGACACGCGTGCACCTACTACATCACACTTCCATTTGTATTTTGTTTTCCATAGATACAACGCACTGCTTTCAAGCTAAGAAAGAGCTGTTTAGAGGAGCAATGATGAAAACTGAATATGGGGAAGCCGAAAAGACTGGCAAAAATTTTTCAGCTATACCATTCATTATAACATATTACTTCTATCTCGTCTTCAAAAGGGTTAGGAATCTTGTTTTATTTCCTCGTAAGCTACTTAGAGTAGGTCACACAGCTCCCTCACACACACATCCGCACACTGAAATGGCATGCACTCTATTTTTACATTTCTCTAATTTATATTTTTTCCTGTTTATTTTAATTTGTAACAATCCACCATCTTATAAGGGTAGTGTCATACTTTTGCAGCCATCATCGAAACATTTCGTCTCTCTATGTTTGTATTGTTTTTGTGCTTGATAATTAAAAAAAGAAAGAGTTAAAATAGTCAGAAGACAGTGATTCATCTCTTAAATTCCGTGAATATATGAACATACACACAGAAGGTTTAGACCTCAATATACTTGGTAATTTATCTGTCAGAAAATTAGAATATAACATAATTCATTAATATTTATATACATTTATATATCGTTAGGTTAAGTTATTATTTAGAAAGTTGTGTTAACATAACCGGTGTAAGAATTATTTTGGAATTTATTCATTTATTACTTGTAATGCCTTGCGGCTTTACCCGCTGTTCGCTTTTCCGGTATAAGCCTATGCGGTAATCCAGGATGTGAGTTAGTTCCGTTTGGAATTTCTCTCGACATTGTGGTGTTATTAAAACTTGATTTAATGACAAAACACACTAACACTATCACTTATTTTTTTTGGATTTTTCACACGATTAGAAAAAAAGAAAAAAATACCAGCGCAAATAGCCATGCCTGCATACAAATCGGACCCTTTTGAACTTTAAAACTATGACCAACAAGCCGAAAATTCCATGGCAGTTTTTGTAATACCAGTCATCTGATTATGAATAAAAATCATTAGAATCGGGGTCCTGGTCATTTCCATAGCCACTGAAGTTGCCTTTCGCATTGCCCGGCTATCATACATTGCCTTAGACATTGCCACAGCAATATATAAGGAAATGAGTACACAAGGCAAGCGGCAACATTAATAGTTGGATGTAAATGCAGTATTACTTACAGTCACTTATTTGTTTCGACGGGCGGAGCCGCCGGCTGCAGTTAAGAACACGTGTAATTATAATCTCAGAAAGCATAGATCGATAACTCGTATTATTCTTCATCAAGGCGGCATAACGGGAATTCCCGTTCGATTCTGTAGTCGCCGACTAGTAGGTACCTGATATTCAAAAACCGTGATTACACCGTATTATTTTGATAGCCTAGTGTAGATAGATAAACGCGGTAGCCTAGTGGTGTAGGTAATGGACTGCTGAGACAAGGTCTCGAGTTCGATCCCAGGTTTTACCAATGACTTTTCGATGCTTTTCGAAGTTATGTGTGTATTTATCGCAGGTTTATAAGTGCCCGGTTAATGGCAATAGGCTCGCCGTCTATTACATTGGGACCTAAACATAAACTGGCGAAATGCTGCTAGCACCTCTGCCTACCACTTCGGAGATATAGGCGTGAGTTTATGAGAGTATGAGAGTATTTTGATAAGTATAGTAACTCACAACAGGCGTATATATTATGTATAACATCTGTGAATACTCAACGGGATAGACCATCCTGTTAACACTGGACCTCTGAGTTTTAAGGTCGATTACTAATCTAGTAAACTAACAACGCTTGTGATACTGACGAGGTTATTTAAGACTTCAGTAAGATCTTCTAAGATCAATTATTCAATTTGAATAAAAAAAAATTTTTGCTCCCGATTAACTGGACTGTACTCCCGATCCCCAGAAGACCAGATAAATTGAGAACATGGAGAAAATTATTAACAAAATCTTGGCACAAGTTAACTTGCAGCAAAATTACGAAAACGGAATGACTATAAGGAAAATAATAAACTAAATGAAATAAAATTATGTAGCGGTAAGAATAAAATAAAACAAAAATACAAAAATATTAAAACTTAAGAAATAAATTAATATACTACCTATTCCAAAGTATGAAAGGAATAGAATGAAAGTGATTTAGCACGATAAAAAGAATGCAAGCGTGATTAAGTACTCAATATTTGTTATAAAAAAAAAACTAACAGACTAGCGACCATAAATCAGTGGCAAAAAGGTGTCAAAGATGTCAAAAAAACCCAGAAGAAAAAAAAACCAGAGCTTTGTCTACTAGCAGGTGAACCACTTTCAGGTTTAAGTTGGTTTTACTGACGTTTTTGACATTTCACGTTTAATTGCTTTTATTTTCTTAATTGACTTATTTTTTATATATAATTCAGACTTATATATTATTTTAATTGTTCTTTGTTTGTATTGTTCTTTTTACAAAAACAATGAAACATTTGTACGCCGCCATACGAGTATATACGGCTAAACATGTAGGACTCAATAAAATTATTAACCTAACATCTTGCATGCACATGTATATATATCACTTGTTTGAACAAATAATTTGATTTGATTTGATTCGAGTCTCGATCTTGGCGCCAATTGCACACTATGTGCACACACAATTATTAATTATCTGCTTACCAGGTCGTTTCGTGTGACATCTTCACAAAAGTATTTTGTTGATATATAAGTACATTATAAAGTACATGGAGAATAGTGAAAGTCTAATTTGCCTGTTTTGCTCGTCTGTCACGAATTCTATTATAATCAAAAGATCCACAGAGGATGTCGCAATCTCCGCGTGTATTACTAACTCACTAGTATTTCCCCGTGGTTTTATTCTATCTCAATTCTCACGGATTCAAATTTCTCAAATTCAATTTTTATTTTTTATTTCTTGAAGCATAGGTTACATACAGAAATACAGAAAAGAGCTAATTAAATAGTATAAGTTAAACTATACCTAATAAATAAACTTAGAAAGAAATTAGCTTACTAGAAAAAGTAATATATTTTTAAATGAAAATGAAAATGATCGTCAGTAATCTCTGTATGTGTGAGATGAAATTCGCAAGTTTAACCACAATCCATAGACAAAGAGTACTCTCTAGTCTCTGATAGATCAACAACAAATTGACCCAAAACTATTTTTTTTTATAATAATAATACTTTATTTATTTAAAAAAGTGACAAAATTACTACATATATTTCACATGGATCAGCGGCTGAGACAATATCCCCACTCCCGTGCTAGGCGACAGCCTGTATTACGGGTAGTGGATAGAAGGTCCCCGCCACGCATATGCAGCATGCGCTTTGGCGCATATGCTTGTAGTAGCAGAAAATTCCGGAACCCTAATTTAGGCAGGCCTGTTATTTTGGGAACCGGTTAAGTTAACTTAAAAACTATGCTAGCGACATCTTTCACGACCTTTGAGTGTTTTCTCTCCATGACAATCGCTATGAAGGCAGGCAAAAATGGGCAGCAACTAAAACAATAGTCAAGGAGTTCTGATAAAGGAGTGCTATAATTTTCATTCTGGCCACGTATGTGATTCACGCCTGACACCGATGCCTTGTTATGAGGTGTTTGACACACAAACACACACAAACAAAGCATAATTTCAAAGGTGTGGCTGTGTTTAGGTTAGTTTAGGCCATGGTATTGATGAGTTGTCGTTTAATTATGGCAGTGGGTAGATTTATATTAACGGTGGACCCAGTTTTAGGACCATTGCGGTTTGGTGGACTCAAATTCTCGGTAAGGCCTCGGGTCATATATATCAGTTAATTGATTTGATACTTAATATAACATAACATAAAGGGTCCCCGAAGGGGTAGGCAGAGGTGCTAGCACCCACTTTTCGCCAGTCTATGTTTAGGTCCCAATGTAATAGGTAGCGAGCTTATTGCCATTAACCGGGCACTTATAAGCCTATGATAGATACACACATAACTTTGAAAATCATCGAAAAGTCATTGGTGTGTGCCATAGTAAACCTGGGATCGAACTCGAGACCTCGTCTCAGCAGTCCATTACCCATACTATGTACTAGGCTGCCGCGGTTTTTATTTGATACTAACTATAACTAAACGTACTTTGACGTGGACCCTCACTATAAGGCCTCATAAGAAAGTCCAAGGTCACATAGCGAGCTATGGAAAGGACGGAATTTTTCTGCGAGATCTAAACAGAAATGAGTAGATCCGTAGACGAACGAAAGTGGTCGACATAGCCTACAGAGTTAGCAAGCTGAAGTGGCAGTGGTTGGGGCACTTAGCAAGAAGAACATATGGCCGTTGGAGTCGAAACGTTTTCGAATGGAGACCGCGTACTGATATACGAGGCGTGGGACGGCCAGCTGCGAGTTGGACAGCCGTCCGGTTAGACTGGAGGACGTCCTATAGCTGAAATGATGATGATGATGATGATGATGATCGAGATATATGTATTATTTGGCTACTTTTCATCAGTCATGATAGCAATTCATTAATCTTTTGTAGTTATGATACAGATTTATGTCAATCCCATACTATACTAAATTACTCCATTGGCGTTTTCGCCAATAGTATGTACTGTGTCTAGGGCCCCTTGTTCCTTGACGTCTTAGGACAAGTTAGGACATGATTACGGTACGGTGTGGGGGACAACTATGTGTTATTTTGGTACCAATAGTACAACTCATTGTAGGTTTTGATAAATAAAATTATTTTCAACTTATTCTAGAGGAATGTCGACGTTTCAGTGTAACCATGGTCACGGGGAGATTGACTGCATGTCTCCCCGTGACCACGGCGTGACCACGGCGCACGCCGAGCGAGGTCAATAACCTTTAATGCCCCTGATTAGATGCTTTCGGTTAAATTCAACATGTAGAGAAAACTCTTGTTTTAGATATTCCATTTTGATTGTGTCATTTGACAAGGGAAAAGTATCATCATAATGCGAGCACCAACCTTGGTATCTTGGTTGTATCATAAGTTAGCACTTACGGGAGCGACTGCCGAGACTAGAGTGGTTTTTTTAAAGAGTAAACCTAAGGGTACTTGGCAGTTTTGTCGTCCGTACTTATGTTAAAAGACAGATGAAAAAAAAATTAGAAATGAAGAGAAAAGAAAGAAAGAAAGAGATGAACGGTTATTGAACAAAATCAAGAAAAACAAAATTCCAGGTAATAAAAAACGAAATAAAAACAAAAAATAACAATAATAATAATAAACAAAACACCACAAAGCAAGGATATGATAAAATTTTGTAACAGAAAAACAACTCACAGCTGCCGAACATCGAACCCCGGATCTCACGTTCCAAACATAACGAAAGCAAACAGAAAGATATCAAATATTTTTACACTTTACACTCACAATGCAACAACAAGTAATAAAAATTAAAAAAAAAATCAAAACCACGCGCCAACCTTAGCATCCGTGACCCACTTTTACTTTCTTCGTGAAACTACTTCACATGCGCAAACGCATTGAATGCCTTCTAAAAAGCGGAAGAACAGCAATTGTAATAGTCTCCCACAACTCTCGCCACGAAAGTGCGCCCTTTGTGATCATCATTCATAAGCTATATTGCAATCTACCATACGTCACAATGCCAGTTAGTTAAAATTGTATCGTATGTCATTTGCTTAATAGAATCTTATTGTTGCCAAACGTTTATGGATATACGACGTTTTAATTGTGCGGAATACGGACACGCGATTCAGAAATATTCAGAATTGAACGAGATAACACAGTATTGCATTTACTATGATAAAGTAACCGGCATGTATAGAGTATAGAGTGTATAGGAGGAGATTCAAAAATTTAGTACAACTGCCATTTTGGCATGTCCTTCTACTTTTTATTTTTATTTTAGAAATTTGACAACTTATTTAGTATAATAAAGCCTTATAATTGAAAATTCATATATTTTACTACGTTCTTAACTTAATCGCAGTGTAACTCTGTTAAAACTGAATATTTAAAGATTATTTTATTAAAACAGCCAGCATTATTTTGACGTGTCCCCAGTGACAAATGAAAACTTTAAGTATAATTTTTAAAAATATTTTGTGTGACACCTTGATATATTTTATTTTTTTTACATAAAATTAACTTGATTGCGTATATCAAAATAATTATTACAGCTTAAATCTGTATTTATCTATTTAAAAATATTATAAATTTGATGTCCCCGAAAATTGAAACTTCCGGACAATTCTGTTTTGTTACCTCCAATTCTTAAAAAAATCATTCTACTATTACACCTTTTTTGATTTCCAAATATAGCAACACCGTTAGTCTTGAGATCAACCATTTTTAAATTAAATGGCAGTTTGTGTTTTCGTCGCCAGTGTTATATGTAGTGTCGCCGGTTGGAGTTAGAAAAATTTTTGGTCAGGTTTGTACCAATTTTATTAATTACTTTTCCACACGTTTGTTACAATGCAGTTAACACAGAAAATGCTTATTTAAGACTAGACAAGATGTTGATTTTAGTTTAATTTAACGAAAAACTGAGCCGCTTATATATATTTTTTAACTTTAGGATACCACAATATGTTACTTCGGTTTTGTTACCGTGGGCCTGGTAACATATAGTCGGTCCGAAAAAGTAACAAAACCGACAGCGTTAAGCTAGGTTTATATAGAGCGGTTTTATTTATTTAGTTTTACGCATTACGATTTACGTGCCCTTAATATCTAAGTCAATTTAATTAGGTATACGACTGAAGTTTATTGTGAGTGTAGAATAATAAAACTATCTGTGAATTGTTGATTATTTGTAGAACTATATAACAAAAGAAGACTAAAAGCAGTGTTCATTATTTTGTAAGAAGTATAATTATCATGCGTAAAAGAATAAATTTTAATATTAATTATACCAATGTGTCGTCTACGTTTTCATTAGTCCATAACTACTCTCACAAATGTATAACACAGTATTTTTTCACGATTTTGTCTTGGTTCTATGGTTAAAATTGTTCATAATAATGAGTCAATGAGGATTATACAAGTAGAAATAGATAGATTAATGAAAACATTGAATTATTTGTGATAGATATAATGTTCCTAATATTATAGATCTCATTACAAAAAATATACAAAGATTTAAGGTAGTTAGTTCTTTAATGGGTTGGTGAGAGCCATGTAAACTGAACTTAATAATTTTGTTACCGTCGATTTTGTTACTGTCCCCCAATATTTTATCGGATTTTTGGGGTTTTTCTAGTAAAGATCTTAATTTTTTGGAATAAACGTAATTTTGTTTAAAAATATCAATTATATAACGATTACTGATCATCTTTCTGCTCTGATATTGGTTATTTTGCACTCTGTGCACAATAAACAATTGTTTAATTGGAACCCATGGTAACAAACCCGAGATAAAACTGTATTTTTATAATGGTTTTTACTAATTTCTATTTCTTGATGATTCGTTAAATAATATAAAAAGACTGTATTTTTCGAATAAATATATTGAAGTGTTTTAATCCATCATAGTTTCATTTATTATTAAACTCAAAGTATGGTAACAAAACTGACAAAAAATCATATATGAGGGTAACCTCACAGTTTTTCATTTTTGTTATTTAAATACTATTCTAGCTGAAAAAATATTTTATTTATTTAAAATTAGACAACATAACTATTCTATTTCAGTTCTCCAAAAATTCCTACAGTGTTAAAAAAAAACAACGCAAATTTTCATCAGTTGTTCCAAATTTTTGAATCTCAGAGTGAGTTATACTTGGAATCTCTTTGAAGGATAGAATTTATAATGAAGCCATCCGACAAAGAACTAGTTACTGACCTAGCGCATGCCATAAGTAAGCTGAAGTGAAGTTGTCAGCGGAGGTAAATCGGGTGTCGGAGGTCGTAAAATGACCTCCGTTCTCCATGAGCGTGGTCTGGGACTGGCGGGTGGATCCCTGTCGTACTAGCGGCCGCGCCATCTCTTTAGAGATGCGATGGGTCAGTGCGTTTTAGTCGGTTCGAGATTTACGGCGCGGAAAAAAAACAAAATCTTTGATATGGTAGTGGGTTGGCCATATCTATAGAAGGAATCGAGCCTATAGCAGACAAATCAAGGTCTCGTTTCGGGGCACTTATCAAGAAAAATAGATGGCCGTTGGAGCCTAAAGGTTCTTGAAAGGAGACTATGTACTGGTAGACGAGACGTTGCCCCCCCCCCCTTCCCCACCTAGCGAAATGGGCGGATGATATAGTCAAAGTTGCGGTTACCCATCGAATGCAAACCAATGCCAACCGTTTGGATTGGGGGTCTATGTTCAGCAGTGGACGTCCTATGACTGAAATGATAATGATGATGAATTTTCCGTATGTCAACTCTTCTCTGTCACTACCTAACATACCTGGTAATATTTTGATTTCAGAGTTCGTCATCCGACCACCTTCGGATATCTGCGTCGCAGTTTCGAACCTATATGTGAAACCACAAAAACCCGTATTGCCCATTTGTCCATACATCTGATAACCCACTAGGGATCAACAACTTACCGCAAAACGGTATCCCATCAGGTATCCATTTCCCGTTGCTCTCGCAGACTCGCCTCGTGGGTCCGAGTAACTCAAACCCTCTCTCGCATTCGTAGGTAGCCACGGTACCTTCCGTTAATATGTCGTCGGAGAACGACACTCTTGAGTGCGCTGGTGCCCCCGGGAAACGACATGTGGACGCTGTTAACCCTGAAAAGAAGAAAAATTATAATTAGCACGAGGAATTATGGGGTAAAGAAGTGTGTATGATTTTAGATTGACATGGTCATTTACATATTCAATGGACGGTCATGGCGTTTGCAACGGCGCCGAAATATCGATTGTTCCACAAAATCAACAAACATTGTATATATCTAGAAATATTTGAACAGTGAATATATTTTTTTTATCTATGGCACGTCAATTTGACTTCACCTCGCCTGATGTTAAGCTGAAGGCAAAGTCTCATGAAAGAGGGTCACCATTGCAAACACGTTCAGTGCTACAATGGTGGCGCTCAGCTTGACGGCCTCATCAGATGCTTTTTCACGCCCCGCTTAAAGGACCCGGGACTGTAGGAAGAAGGAAACACGTGCGCCGGCAAGGGATTCCAGAATATATAAAGAACTGTGGTTTAAAAAGAACTTCTTCCCGCACACACTCAAGGTACGGAATGAACAACCTGTTATTTATCCAAGCGGCTACAATATGAGGTTCTTCAAAACGGGCATTAGAAGATTCTGACAGGCTCGGCAGCTTGAGCATATCACCCTTGGTGTTACACGTCCATAGGCCGCGGTAACCACTTACTATGGTAAGGACCACGTGCTTGTCTATCATGTTATGACGCGCCTACATTTACGTAACATTTTACCGTGACCGTGTCAAAAGTGCATGTCCGTCGCGTATTCAGCTGCGTGATAGCTGAGCTTAAATGAAGCCATGGATCAACTGGTGGCTGTGTCAGCACAACTCTTGTTTGTGTGCCCATGTGCCTAAAGTTGTTACGTCCACACTTAACGGCATGTCTTGATGCCACGCTACTGTCCTGTCCGCTGTTCATGTCACAAATCTGGACGTACGGGGTAAGAGTCAGAATCAAATATAAAAGGAAGGGTCGGGTTTGTTAGTAGCAAATAAAAATAATTAAGTAAGTTCAACATTTTGTAAAAAGAATTGAGGAATGAATGAAATACGACACTGAACTAATTTAACATATAACATCAAGAACATGAGATAACATGAGATAAACGTCAAGAACCATAGAGAAAAGAAACTGTAAACCAAAGAGAATACAATACTACGTAAGACTGTAAATCTGTAAACAAAGGGTACGTCAATGTCAGTAATGTTAAGTTCAGAATATTGTTACAATAATATCATATTTTTAGGACATTAGCGTCTCGTCATTAATTTTATATTACGTTTCCCATATTTACTGGCAAAATTGCTGCGATTCTTCTGCAGCTGCCATTTTAAGAACATCGAAGAATCAATCATATTTTTAATACACACGATATGGGAACCACCAGGTCGAAAACATATTATCATTTCCCTCAGACACTATACCTTCGAGTGAATGAATCTGTATATCATTACCAGGGAAGAGTAAGTACAACTTTCCCTAAAGAAACGGCATCTTATTATAATATCTTATATAGCTGACGCGGTAGCCTAGTGGTATAGGTAATGGACTGCTGAGACGAGGTCTCGGGTTCGATCCCAGGTTGTACCATGGCACACACCAATGACTTTTCGATGCTTTTCGAAGTTATTGTGTATTTATCGCAGGTCTATAAGTGCCCGGTTATTGGCAAT
The DNA here is from genome assembly GCA_963691645.1 of Pelosia muscerda. NCBI lineage: Eukaryota > Metazoa > Arthropoda > Insecta > Lepidoptera > Erebidae > Pelosia > Pelosia muscerda. The sequence continues at coordinate 2,903,053 of OY829098.1, read as the reverse complement.
AGGCTCGCAACATTTTTCACTTATGCTCCGCACCAGTTGGTTGTAGCATGATAAACGTTCCTCTTCAATCACTCTATCCATTACAAAAAACCGCATCGAAATCCGTAACGTAGTTTTAAAGATTTTAAGCATACAAAGGGACATAAGGATATGAAAAATAGGGACAGAGGACGCGACTTCACTACATAGTATAAAACAAAGTCGCATTTTCTGTCCCTATGTCCCTTTGTACACTTAAATCTTTTTAACTACTCAACGGATTTTGATGCGGTTTTTTTTTCAATAGATAAAACGGTTAAAGAGGAAGGTTTATATGTATATATATATAACTTCATGCAACGACCAACAAGTGCGGAGCAGGAATGAAAAATATTGCAAAAACGGGGTGACGCAGACGAAGTTGCGCGGGTCAGCTAGTTGTTTTATACTATGTAGTGACTATGTAGTGAAGAAAAGATATGTAAAAACTTCTTTCTTTTAAAGCAGATTCTACAAAGCACTGTACCCTGTGAAAGGACGCCCCTTCTCATACTCCGCCTGATTACTGTGATACTGTTAGTGGTGCTGCTAACCACTCATGTCAGGTCCGTGAGGGTATTCCGGTGGGAGCAGTCCGTGACTGGGGGGGTCCTCGTCACGTACCTGCTGGCGGTAATCGGACTTATACTGTGTTGTGGCGGTAGTCAGTGTGGAGGGAAAGCTTTGCAGGTAATGCTATACCTTCTAATATAATAATGAATCGCGAAATATGTTGGTAAGCTCATAACTCGAAAACGGCTGGACGAATTCGAGTAATTCTTCTTTTTATTTGTTTCTTGATCTCTACGGAAGGTTTTTATGGAGCAACGGGAATGGGATCAGAAGTCCAAGCAGCGGGAACAGGATTAGAAGTCCACGGAGCCGCTGACAACAGCTAGTAATATTATAAAACTGTTTGGTGTGAGAAAGTGACAGATATTTTTTTATAAACCATTATCAACTTTGACGTCAAAGTCTACTACCACTGATATTTTAAATTCGGTAACACGGTCATGAGGGGGATTGTTCCTCTATTTACGCTAGTAATATAAGCTTAAGATTACATTATATTCATAATCTCTTCGTGAAAGTAGACAATAGTTATTTGTGCAACAAGAGAGCAAAACTGTTTTTTGCTGCGAGTGCTGATTTTGAATCCTGAGCAAGCGAGGGATTCTATGATTGAATCACGAGCGTAGCGAGTGATTCTACTGTAGAATCCTGAGCGTAGTGAGGGATTCAAATGCACGAGATGCAAATAATTTTGCTCTCGTGTGGCACACATTACTTTTCACTACAGCAGCGAGAACACATAAGAAATATTACTTAGAAGATAATACAACACTTATTAACAGAACAGAACACCTATTATTAATCAAAATAATGCTGAAAATTTTAAAAGTTAATAATTAATCTAATTACTTATTGTTGTTCTGCAAATTTAAAGTTGAAAGTTAAAAGTTAAATTTTATACCCGTTATTTTTAAGGTGTGTTCAGAAACAGCGTACGTGACATTTTATTTTTCAAATGTTGATAATAGTAATCATTATAAATACTTATGCATTACTTATTTTGGTATTCAATAACATTACATAATTATGAAATAATGTAAATAAAATACATGGTTATTCTTTTACAAATATCTTTCAAATTTAGAATTTCGAAATAGGACCTTTGACGTGCCATAAATAAAAAAAATACATTTTTTTTTTTGTGTTTCTTGGCGATCTCAATGCCTACGCCATCAACTCAGTTTTTGGTCGTTATTGTATGTACATATTCTGTATATTTATTACTTTACAAAAAAAAACCTTCAAAATACTTGTGTTTGTCACTCGAACTTTTTTATGGACGGCCAAGAGACAGAGTGCAGTGTATGTAGTTCGAAAGTTATTCGCGGAACAATTCTTTTTGAATCTATGGTTGGCACTCTTTATTGAAAATTAAATAAAATAAATTAAAAAGCTACTTTGTCTCACTGAGTGAGCAAAATCTCATTTTGCACACTGTTTTTACGCAGCAAAACTCACTTGTTTGAGCTGCTGTGGTGAAAAATATCGATCTTCAGGCTTTTCATCTTTATTTATTTTATACCCCTTAGGTGGCAGACAAGCACACGGTCCACCTGTCCCATGGTCTAGTTTCATGCATCGTAAGCACAAAAAATAGGAAAGGAACCAACTAATTATGTTTCTTTCAGGTGTACTTATGTAGTACAGGCGCCGCTTTCTTAGCTGCAAACAGCGCGGCCATTTTAGGAAGATGGCGCTCAGCCAGCGAACTAACTAGGGCCATGGCAGAACTTCTCTTCGCTCTCGGCGTTCCTTTACGAAGACAGGTTATGCTTAAAGTATGGTTGAGTGCTGCTGCCGCCTTATGTATGGCTGTAGATCTTGCTTTAGTAGCATTCTTCGCTTCTAGAGGTTCTGATAAGTCGGGTTCTGAGAAATCCCATAGCTATAGTACTTAACCTATGAAGCTATAGTAATATGTACTCTTCAAGACGTTAATTGGTAGTTGCTTGTGCGGCTAAGCACGTGATTAATTTTCTTGCTGTTTACACCGCATAGCAAGGAATCAGCAACAGGTAGCTGTAGCACCGCGTCCGTTTTACGTCCAAGATATATGCCGTGAGGTTTACCTTAATAATGACGTAATAAGGAAAAGCTGTCGTATTCACACTAAACTACTGATGCGTGTAGGTACATACACGTGACATTGAGAAGCTATTATCTCTGAAGCGAATTCAGTAGGAGATAGTGAAATATGTTGTATATTTAACAAGAATAATAAATAATAAAACATGAATAATAATTATTATTGTCATCAATTTTCTAGTACATTTTCACTAAATGAATCTGTAATTTAACTTTTCACTATAACATAATATAACATAAACTCGCGTCTATATCCCGGAAGGGGTAGGCATAGGTGCTAGCACCCACATTTCACCAGTTTATGTTTGTTACCCAATGTAATAGGTGGCGAGCCCATTGCCATTAACCGGGCATTTATAAACCTGCGATAAATACACACATAACTTCGATTAACATCGAAACGTTGGTGTGTACCATGGTAAAACCTGAGATCGAACCGGAGACCTCGTCTTAGCAGTCCATTACTCATACCACTAGGCTACCGTACTTTTCACTATATCTAGTTTCGTTATGCTTGTTCAACTATTCACGGCTTACATCTGATAATTTGTCAATTAAGGGAACGAAATAACACGATAGAATTAGTTTTAAAATCGACGTAAAGTTTTAGGGATTTTAGTTTAGTTTGGTAAAGTGTACAACTCAATCGGCACCATTGTCGAGCGTTTGCGAATGTTATCAGTGTAATGTTACACATTGAAATAAAACTATTTTCAAATAATTCTATTGCAATTTATTTATGTAGTTTTATTATTTAATTGGTCCTCTTACGGTTACTTTTCAGTAGACATGTTCTCCGAGGGACTGCCCCCTTCAAAACCAGCGAGAATTCAGAAGATACTGTAGCACTAGCATGAACTCCTATCGAATTCGTAATGTAAAGGTTTCGAGAGAACGGAGCATTGTGATTGGCAGTCTGCCTCGTGGAAACCTGGTTGCGTGTGTAGCCCGCCAATCGCAATGCTCCGTTCTCTCGAAACCTTTACATTGCGAATTCGATAGGAGTTCATGCTAAGGCTACTGATGTTAATTCAATATTGTTCCAGATTAAATTTCAAGAGAAATACTTAATGGCAATAGCATTCTTTATCATCTAAATGTACATACATATTGTCTTTTTATTTAGGACACGTCCATTTGACTTCACCTTGCCTGATTGTAAGCTGAAGGTGAAGTCTCATGACAATGGTGGCGCTCAGCCTGATGGCCCCATGAGATACTTTTTCACGCCCCGCTTAAAGGACCCGGGACTGTAGAAAGAAGGAAACACGTGCTGGTAAGGAATTCCAAGACTTAATGGTGCAGCAGAAGAAACACTTACCGAACCGCTTGGTTCTTGATGGAATATTCTGTACCGTATGCGGGAATATTTTCATTCTCAAATACGTAAAAGTTGTCAATGAATTACGAAATTAATGGCAATGTTCGGGCCCTCTCTGTGAGTAACGGCGCTGCCGTGAAACAAATTACTACACCACGATGGCAACTTCAAAAAGGTCAACACATCACAAGGGTTACATACTCGGTGGTACCGTTTAACTTTTAAAAACCCACGGTACCACCAGGGGTATAGGGGTACCGTCGGTGGTCTGAAGGGATCGATTCCGATCGTTCGCCTTAGTTCCATTGCTCAGTTCCATGATGGTACTACTACTACTATGTCCTATTGAAATGATGGAACTACATACTGGGAATACTCAAATTAGATTTCTCAATTGTACCATTATGTCAGTTATCGATGGAATTAGAAAAAGAAGCCAATGCATTATCGGTAAAAATGTGGCTCAAAATAATAGGTTTACTTAATAAAAGATTGATATCCATATAAGGGATTATTTTGTCATTAGTCCAGCCGTTACATTTTATTCCATTTGGTTACTAGCTCAATAAATTTGCGACGGATTTAATTTATGCGAATACATAATTAATGAAGACGTGTTCAAAATTCGCCGCCAAATGGACGCCAATCTTCAATTTACTAGATGCGCATGTGCCGGAATATTGTATCACGAAAATGGGTCAAGTTCAACAGGAACTAGGAGCTGCCCTATTTCCTCACGTTGAAGGGTTATTAACTTGTCACAGTGGGGCAGGTCACGGTCAAACCGCTCACCAACCAGTTGCATGTGTTCCTTCGAGAACGAATCGACATTTACTACAGTTTCTGATTACAGGTAATAACACTTAAAACTTAACAGAACTTAGAAACATAATTAAACGTGTTGCGAATTCGTTCTAATGAGCGATAAATGCTCTAACTGCTCTGTGGCTCAGCGGTAAGAGGAAGATTGCAGGTGCGAATCCCGTCAGAGCATTCACTTTTTCGAAATTAAATTGATTTGAAACAATTTATTAATTGGTTTAAAATGTCATTAGACCGCTATAACTTAGATGTCTGAAAAAATAACACATCATCATTACTCTCTGAACCTTTTCCCAACTCAGTTGGGGTCGGCTTTCCAGTCTAACTGTGATGCGGCTGAACTTCGATATTTTCCGTGAAGCGACTGCCATCTGACCTCCACAACCAATGACCAATGGCGATATCGAAGTTCCAAGTTAGACTGGTTGGACTTTTGAGGGCTACAACTACCCGTAACGACTGCCATTGATGTTTGTATGGCAACCGGGACCGACGGATTAACGTGCTCTCCGAGGCAGAGGAGACGATAGCACATATCAAAATAACACCGATCTATGTGTAATATCAATTTCGTTTATTCAGTTCAGACATGTGCCTCGCTCTTCATGTAAAGAGCACATTATATATGACTGTCAAAGTTTACAATTATATGTGTCAAAAATATTAAATTTAAGTAAATAAATCTATGAAAATGATTCTTTCGCTGGTTCGGTAGTTCAATCTACTGAGAAGAGGCCAGCAAGAAACTCAGGTAGATGTATTGTTATCCTTTCCCTTTTTTGATTTAATAGTTAACACAATACGAAATCGAACAATGTGCATGCTACACTTGTGTACGTAAAGTACACAAGTGTAGCATGCACAATTGTTCGATTCTAACTGTTCTAATCCTAATCTAAAACTCCACCGTTTCTACATTTAAAAATTCGAATTGTAAAATGGGGTGAATAGGGATCCAAGGGTGAATAGGGATTAAATGGTCAGCTAAATGCTGTAGTTATTTTCTTTCAACCGTAATTTTGGACTAGTTCATTGTAACAACAGAATCATCAAGTATCTGATAAGAGGCTTATTTGAGATCTAGTAAAAGAAATTATGTAAAATATTCCATTGACCCTTTTGTCCCTATTCACCCTTGGATCCCTATTCACCCCGTTATACCGGTACATAAAATTTAGAAAAATAGTTTGACTACGTGGAAGCACTGAAAATGAAACACTGCAGTGATGTGACACTTGGCGTTCCCTCCAAAATTCTAATGTTTATATACCGGGTAAAACAGGGTGAATAGAGATCGAAGGGTGAATAGAAATAAAATGGTCAGCTAAATTCTGTTATTTTGTTTCTAGCGAAAATTTGGGCCAGTTCATTGTAATAACAGAATCATGAAATATCTGGTATTGGGCTAGTTAAAATTTTGTAAATGAAATTAATTTAAATATTCCCGTGACCATTTTATTTCTATTCACCCTTCGATGTCTATTCACCCCGTTTTACGGTACTCATTGATTTACTCCGTCATCGCGTCAGTAAAGCAAAAGGTGTTGCCATAATGAAATAAACTCTAGTAAATGTATACATAACGACGTCTTTAGTACTCGTAGTTTGGAAAGCTGTCAAGATGGCGGATGTGACGAATCGCCCTGTCTTCATACCGTGTATTGCGAACAGGCAGCGAAAGCGAACTAATCGGATCATGCGCCGAAACATGGAAAATAAATAAATAACGCTTAACATTCGCTAACAATAGGATCCTCTATCTTTATAAGTAATATTTCCTTCTTTCCAGCATGAAAAGGGCATTTGCTATCAAATGGCGTGCAAAGGAATATTATAATATCACGAAACCTAGGTGAGGCGGAACAAATTTAGAATTTCAAAATTGGAACGGGACGTAAAAATAGTTTTTTTTTATGACGATCGCAACCCAACAACCTAAAAACTAGATGACACCTAAGATGTGCTTATCTGTGGAAATACAAACTTCAACTTCTTCATAAGATGGCTTCTGCATCAGAATCGCCGCAATTTCGGGAGAGGTTCTGTATTGTCGGTGGGAAAACCGAGGGCTTAAGTTGAAACTGCTATAAGGTGGTTTGAAACCCTGCGTTGTCTTCTGCGCGGTCAGCACTATTTCCTAACCTCTCCTCTTCATGGTCGGCAGCACGATAGTTTCGCGCTCGAATATTTATTTAGAAGGTCTAGGTTAGAAGACCAAGGTCTTGCAAGTGAACAAGTGTTGTCTGCCAACTAAGTTGTATAAAAAAGAACGACGAGAGCGTATATCTGGAGCGAGATCTGGTAGTCAATCAGGACGTGTCCTTGAATTTTATAGGTCCTATGAAAAGTCAAAGCACGCCTTTTATCATGTCACTTATGTTTATGACAGCTACAAATAGTGGTCAGGGGCCTTACCACCATCTCTTAAAGCAGTATTGTTTCAACCTTACTTCATGTTTTGGTACCAGCATCTCTTTAAAACAAGATTGCAAATCACATTCTTGACTCGGCAGTTTTGTGACGTCACCCTCATATCGTTCATTCAATTTGATAGATAAACGTCAATCAAAAATCAGTAAAAATAACAAGAAGCTGTAGTTTTATTGAAATTATTATGGAAAATACGTCTCAATAAATCATTATCTTGTCCTAAAAAGTAAGTGTAGGTACCGTGTTTAATTATGTAAACTCATAGAATAAATAATTATAAACTATCTAATGATTAGTACCTACCTACAAATTTCTACTGTTTAGATGGCGATTGTATACGAAATATTTGGTGTTTAGAAACTCATAACGCCGAGTCCATTTATGAAAACAGCTACGCAGTTACGTGAGCAATGTGAACCCTTTATGTTGGAGGAAATAATGCGGAATGAATTAATTGATGGTACTACCTAATCGCAAAGACATTGGTTTATATCCAGTGTGATGAATTAAGGCCTCCGGTGAAGGAACATAATATATCTCAACAGACATTCGTTGAGACCTAGGTAAATGCAATATAGGTGTAATTATATAGTTTCTGTTAAGGCCCCTCACTTGTATCAACTATGTATGTAACATCAAATTTTATGTTCTAGATGTTGATTGCCATTGATTGGATTATAAATTCATGCAACTGATTCGAAGATGTTATCGGACAAGTATTAGTCCAATTAAAGCCATAAGACAATTCAATTGAACAAATATAAAAGTTTATTTTAAGATTATAATCACTTTTTATACTCGTACATCGAAAATCACTTGTGAAATAAAAGTATTTGGTTTATGTAATTATAGAATTTAATCAATGAAACCTGATTTTTTTATTGTCCCTATTTTAAATAAAAAAATCAAATCTAGATTGTGTATGAAAACCATGAGTGGGTTTTTATCATTATTTATTTTGGTGACTGCTGTGGCGTAGCGATAGAGCATTCGGAAGCGGGTTCGATTACCGCTCAGCATAAAATCGATCAGCCTCATTTAATAAAATCCAAGCTATTATCTCCCTATCTAAAAGACAAAAGTGAATGAAAGACAATGTTTTGTGTGTGACAGAGACGCAGTGCGCATGTCTATGATGTCCGTTTCCATAGCAACGATTGTTATAATAATATACAAACTAGCTACGCGCCCTGACTTCGCCCCCGTGCACATATTTTATGCGTGCACGTACAATTATAAATATATAATATAATAGACATAGACTTTAAAAAAAAATCACACAAATTGTCCTGAGAATAATGAATTCAACAACAAATAAATTAATAACATAACATAAACTCACGCCTATATCACTGGAGGGGCAGGCAGAGGTGATAAAATGATTAAATAATGAAAAATTCTACTGCTGTCTAAAAAATAATGTGGAGCTTTTTCATTTTCGGAAACTTTGAATGCCATGAACTAAAGAACTTTAACTATCTATCTAATCGTGACCCGAGAGCCTTTAGTTAAAGTCTCGAATGGCATCAAGTACGGACACAATATTGCTAATTACAAGTTGTAAGTGACTTCGGGTGGACCGTCATCTTTTTCGTTGCGCGGTTGAGCTAGCGCCAGCCATTTCATGAAATGAATATGAAATTTTAGAAGACTTTTGATTGAGACTTGATTTTTTTAAAGTCTATGCACTCGGTTCTTCTAAAATTATCATCAAGAAGGTCCCTTGCACCGGCCCTGTTTGAATTTCTAGTTATATACCTACTCACTACGGCCCTGTTTGATTGCTCATTGATATTTTTTTCTTTTTTGAATATTCATGGTTTTTGACTTAATATTCTGCCAGTTATTTAAAAAAGGTAAGTATTTCTTCAAAAACGTTTTACGAATTACATAATTTTCTGTTCGAAAGAGATGGTGCTATACAATTGATATAGCTCCATCTCTTTCTCACACACTCATGCTTTTTCTTGTTTCCATCTTGAAAACAACCTTACTCATATTCGTACCATGAGCGTACAATACAGTATTACTTGATTCCTGCCAACTGTCGAAAATGAATGAACTATTTATAGTCTTTGTCTATTCCCTGCTATAAATCATTCACGTTAGGGCTGTGACCCGTAGACGATAAATCGGAGAACCTCCGGAGGTTTTAGATTTACCCAATGACCCGGTTTTCTTCTTCAAAAACTTCGGAGATTTTACGTAAAGTTAAATAGTGTTCTTTATATTTTCCTTACATTCTTGATATATTTTTTTTTGTTTGGAGTTATTTTTAGTAAGGTGATTATATTATGGATGATAACTCAATGTCCTAAATACTAAATTAAAATGTTCACAAATCATCATCATCATCCTTGCGTTAGTCCCGGTCGCTTCCGAAGCTTTCACCAAGAAGTCCGGGATTCGCTTCACGAATATGACCATTTTTAAACTTTTAAATATAATTTCAGCTTTTACCGGAGAATAGCCGGAGGCATTCTGACGGTTTATTAAAACCGGAGGTAAATCTCTTTAGAGTCAAGCCCTATGCCTAATGTGTTTTGTTTATTGATTTCTTTTTAAATTTTTTTTTTTTAAAGAATATATTTAAAGGAGTTTTGCTTTGAAGTAAAATATGTATTAGGGTAGGTTAACTTTATCTTTAAATTTGTATTTGTTTGATAAATATCTAAAAATCAATTGATATCTGTCATACAAATTATACTTGTATTTATAAGCATACCTCGGGGTACGAGGGGGCTATCTAAAAGCCGGATAAGAGGAAGATGACTCCATCGGAGTGATGGAATGCCTTATTGCTCTACTTCGATGAAACCGCGTGCGAGTTTAGTCGGTTTGAGTCCGAAATAACCTACTCGCTGGTTATACGAGAGTATCCTTCGAACACGAAAAAAGATAGTAAAATCGTGAGCTAAAGCATTTATTCTATAAGTTTGTATGAATAAATATGGGTTCCTTGCTTCTTGGGTTATGAAAATGGTTTATTCAATAGTATTTTGCAAAACAATAATAAATCCGTCGCCTTCGAGCAACTTTAATAAGATGGCTAATTTTGACATAAAAACAATATTACTAAAAAAAATATTGTTAAAAAATCTCATCATGGTACCAATTGAATGAACTAAAATGGAAATGACGTCACAAAAAGGTTAAACAAGAATACTTTATATGTATAATGTACGGTTGTGGTACGAATATAAGCAAGATTACTTAAAATGTCAAACAAAACGCTCCTGCAATAAGACTGTTTCGTAAACGGTGGTGGTAGGCCCCCTGGTTATGTCACAAATCAATACCAATGTTTCATCCCTACAGTCGAAAGATGATCATAACTTGGTAATAAGGCCATTCATATGTCAAATGTCAATGTTCATGAGCCTAAAACATTGAGGCAAAATTATTCGAATTTCGAACACGGTGCGTGGCAAACCAAAATGGGCGACGCAAAATGTTTAAAAACTTAGTTATTTTTTAGTGTTATGAGAACTGTGTTTTTAGGGTACGATGGAGCTGGCATGACTTAGTAATATATTAAAAAAATAGAAAAATACGCAGACGATATCACTGCGAGAGAAAGAAAACTCGAAATAAAACCCTGTACCAACCTTTCTGGCTAGTGAGGCGCAGTATGCCAAAACTTCCCAATATTGGGAGAGGTCTATGTCGCAGGTCTGCGATTGGCTAATTGAATGATTATAGAAACAAGGAAAACACATCGTCTTGGAATATTTCCACATTTGAAGTCGTTATTTCACACGCGAGTGATATTTCCAATGTGTCGTGTCTTTAAATCACTCAAGCTGCTCAGTAGTTCATGGTAGAAGCTCGGAGCTCTCGTAATTCAATTCAAGACTACTTTCCTAGTTCGGATCTAGCAGCAGCAGAACGTAATTTCTCGCGTACGATTTAGATCCGATCTCACCATGATGAATAGAAACCCCCATTAAATTTAATAATAATAATAAAATATTGTAAGACATTTTGTATAGCGTTATCTAGAACCAATGGAGGTATAGCTTAAAACTAGCTTATGTTTACTAAAAAGAACGATTTTCACTTACCATATACATCCATTAAACTGTAATTTTTTTTTTAATTTTGTTACAACTCAACTCAATTAAAAATTATTAAAAAAAAGTGATGTGCTCATAACGCAAAGTGATGCGAACTTTATCTGTTCGCAATATTATGTTAAAAAAATGCGGTTAAAAAAAGTTATACCAAAAAGGTTACTATAAAATCCAGGATGATTTCGTTTATAAACAAGCCTGGAAATGAGTTGTTCACTCAATTTACTACTCAAGCAAATTACTGTATCTCTAGACCACAGTCGTATAAAGCTTTATACGTCTGTGCTCTAGACTAAGTAAATGTTTGTACATAGATAAAAAAAAGAAAAACCCGCTGAGAATCTTGCCGGAGTCTTCTCAGTCCCGAGGCCGCTTTTCGAACTGGTGCCGGGTGGTCCATTTTCTATAATATTGACGTTTTGTGAATTCCGTTCAGTGGTCTACACAGAATAAATGATATTTAATTTTTAACATGAATTAATAACTAATTAATTCCCAACTTACATACATACGTCATTCTCCTTTCCCTTTGGGGTTGTTACATTTTCATAATTATATTCATACTTACTTACTGAACGGTCTACTGTTTTTGTACCCAATTAAATAAAATCAATGTTATGTTATGACAAACTGTTACTACCACTATGGAATTCCAATACACAGTAAAAATGGTGTTTATTTCCCAGACTAAAGAGGAAGAGTTTGTTTTTAGTTTTACACTAATTAGGCAGTATTTACATTGAGTTTAAGGCATAATAACCAACTTAAAATTCCAATGATCTGAAAAAAAAGTTAAACCTAACCAAATACCATGGCGATATAGTATCGAAACAATAAAAAAAAACATTTAAAAAGGAATTTGAATATAGAATTCGAAATAATAAGTACCTAGATATTTCGATTATGACTAAACGTGAACTTGGCAAACTCAAGGCGAAATCTGCTACTGCCGCGATGCCACGACCTTGAACTGATGTGAATTTAACAATTCACAGGCTTTGTTGTAATACAACGAATTGAATCAAGCGGAACGTAGCAATAACACTGCTTTGTGTGAAAAACACTTTCGTTCAATATATTTTAGGGTTCCTTTACAAGACGGGACCCTGTTATTAAGGGTCCACTGTCCTAAGTTCTCACAAAAACCGTTATAACAGTTGAAATACTCACAGTTGATGCTTATCAAGGGGGTCATCTCAAGGAGATGTCCCCGAGTCTACCGAGGTGCAAGAGATATGTCATGTATCACCTCACCTCCGGCAATCAAAAACCCATAGACGGTCTCCGTTTTAGGCGGTTCGAGTCCGACATAATCACTTCCACCAACTTTGGTGGGGGCGGTATCCGTGGCGATTTTGCGCACGGACAAAAAAAAAAGGTTGATTCACATTTGTTGCTGCTATAATGCTATAATCAATCAATTCGCAGATCGCAGTCCACTGCTGGACATAGGCCTCTCCCAATGTTGGGTCTCCCAACTTGGGATGCCTTGGCCTATTATTTACACGCTAGCCAGACGGTTTGGTACAGGGTTTCAATATCTGTAATATCGTCTATATCTTATGTATCTTACGATAGCGTGGTCATATTCTTTCTCCGTCACCACACAACTGTTATAACAATGAATATTAAAAACAAAAACCGATATGGGCCGTTACTGTTCGGTGCTCAAAAAACAACAAAAGTTTTCCCCGTTTTTTTAGGTACCCGATATTAGCATACGGGACAGGTGAACCTAAAAATAAGTACATAGTGTGAATATATGGGTATAGATGATGGTACGGAACCATTCGTGCAGGAGTCCGTCTCGCACTTGACCGTTTCTATTCGTTTCCCTCGTCTTGCGGAATGCGACCGACCCCGTCTTGATAGGGCTTCAGCTGTTTTTCAACCTTTACAAAATCGTAAGTGTTATTCTAGAGATGTTTATTATTTATAAGTGACATAATGTATTAGTATTCATAATGTATTAGCTACTATAATAAGGGGATCTAGACAAGTGGCGATCGTTTTATAGAATGGTATTGAATAGATTGATCATGATCAATGTACTTATAGGATTGACATTCATTCACAACTTTCATAAAAAGGTCAACTGTCAAAATATCATTCATTATACATTCCATTCTATAATTCGACTATCAACGAATTGTCACTTGTCCCAACGTTCTATAAAATAGTACTAATTTAACGATGTTCACTTTGAAAGTTTGTAGAATTGCCATTAGAAAAAAAATCGACATTCGAAAATTAACAAAAATGATTCTTGAGTAATTCGTTTGAATATTTTTGACGACAAGCACTCGTATTGTATGAAAAAAATCGTTTCCTGATTAATTAATTTTATCAAAAGAACAATTTTCTTTTCATATACTATTATGGCTTCAGAATTCACATTGGAAGCGAAACATCTAAGCTTTGTGATTTTTCATTTCCCTATATTTGAAGCGTTCCCCGCGTGTATTAATATTTTCAATTCGGTACTTAAATTTTTATACCATTTAGGTGGTAGACAAGCACACATGTTTTGTTATCGGTTCATAGGTACTACCATGAGTACAACATACTTTGAAGTTTTTAGATACAGACATTAATATTGATGAAGATTATATTATTAATAAAATTAAATTCGTGCGTCATTGAGAGTGAGATAGGTACTTATTTCCTAATCCCGAAGGATCATACATCGTTTTAGGGCATTTCCTTTACATGGAGATTATATTTAATGGAAATATAATAAAGGGTTCGCCGTAATTGTTTCCAGAATTCGTGCCGTTTCGGAGAATTTGCTACCACAAAACCGCTTGGTTCTTGATGGAATAATGATTATAAACTGGCTGTTTATTATATAGTTTTAAACTGACTCCAATATTTTAATGGAGGCTTCTCAATTCAAAAGATTTTTTTAAATGATCAGATCTTTGAGAAAGCGTAGGCATGGAACCTAAAAAAATACTTAAGATGTACTACTAATCAACCTATGTAACTTAGTGCCAGGTTCAAATGTTAGTCATTACATTACCAACATAAACTCCAAGCTAACTTCTTTTAACTTAGCTAGTACTTATGGTAGACCCTATAATCCATTCCTAAATCAAATACCAGTATTCTAGGTAAAAAAAAAAAACAAAAACTAAGTAGGTACCTCTTAGACGTGTCACGTTCAAACCATGAAACTATATCAAATACCACGAGGCGTGTAACGTTAGGAAGTAGAAAATTAACTGTATAGAAGAAACTGTCTTAACTTATTAGTCAGTTTACGAAAGCATGACCTATCACTGCAGGTGTTGAGAGAAAATTATATAAATGTATCAGGAAACATGTCTCGGGGCTAAACGCGTTGACACTGACACATACCTACTGAGGCCAATGTACAGTCAGAGCTCATAAGTGCATTAGCACATCAAGTCTCAAAATGGTTTAGCGTGCGGCCGGCGCGCTTATATGTGTGTGTAATGTTACTATGCAATACGAGGCGACGCTCGCTTGTCTTAAAAGAAAAAGGTCACAAGTAGCGTTAGAATGTTGACGCTATAGTTGCGTAGAATTGCTACTGCACTTTTGAGTTCTACTGTACAATGTCTTATATTATAAAACTAGCTGACCCGCGCAACTTCGTATGCGTCACCCCGTTTTTGCAACATTTTTCATTCCTGCTCTGTACCTGTTTGTTGTAGCATGATGTTATATACATATAAACCTTCCTCTTTAACCATTCTATCTATAAAACCAAATCGCATCAAAATCCGTTGCGTAGTTTTAAAGATATAAGCATACAAAGGGACATAGGGACAGAAAACGCGACTTTATTTTATACTATGTAGTGATTCTAGTGTCACTATGTTCGTTCCCGTACTCCTTCGAAACGGCTTGACAGATTCTCATGAAATTTTGTGGATATACTCAATATGAGTAGGTCTGAGAATCGGCCAACATCTATTTTTCATCCCCCTTAGTGATAAGGGTTGTTCACCCTTAAAATTTATAAGGCAAAACAACGTTTGCCGGGACAGCTAGTTATATATATATAAAAGTTTGGTAGGTATCAGGGAACATAACAATGTGCATTTTTGTGGGCTCCATACCCTTACGACTCGAAAATTTGTGTATGACTCAGTTTGGACTACATCACAAGAACAGCCATTGGTGCAATACAGTGTTAAGACAACCAGATTCTAGTAGAGCCAAACAATTGTAGGGGAAACTGGGGACACTTGATCCCTATGGGAGACAAGGTACACCAATATTTTTTGAATTACTAAGTGTATTAGAGTATTTTTTAGTCTGGCAACACTAAGTAAACATTATTGCCCTCAGTGTTACCACATTAAAAATAGTCTAATACGCTTAGTAATTCCAAAAATATTGGTGTACCTTGTCTCCCATAGGGATCAAGTGTCCCCAGTTTCCCCTATAGTTTAGTTTGGAATTGGGGCTAGAATCTAGAATATGAGGTGCTGTACACTGTGTAAGATGTATTACGAATGCGATGTGGTCGCTTTCCTTTGTGTACAGTACACTTCAGAGAAAAGAAACTCCCCTTTTCATCAATTATTATAAGAAGGGGGGTTCCTTTTCTCTGAAGCTTACTGTACCAATCTCTATAATTAATAAAGATTATAAAAAGAAGAACAGCCATTTTTTGTAGCTGTCAACAAAAAGGAGCGCTAATTTCTTCAATCAAAGGCACAAATTCATTACCTGGTTTAATTTCGAATTTGAAACGGGACGCAGATACTAGATTATGCGTCCTAATTCAAATTCGAATTTTAAAATACATTCCCAGGTCACCGTGACGTGAATATTTTCCAAAACGGCTTCATATTTTATTAACTAATATATTATTATTTTAGAAACATTGTTTGGGCACATTTACGTATTCGTAAAATAATTTAGGCTCTATTGTATTCCAATAATCCACTGAACTCATCCGATAATGGATTAGGTTCCAAAGTTGATATGTTTCTGAAATATTTGCATCTTTTACGGTACCTAACATATTATATCTATCCATTTTGGATATTATGTATGGTATTACAATCATCACATCTTTACTTATCACCTGGCAGACTATGGGGGCGAGAAAATGGTTTCAAGATCAAGAATGGTTTCAAGGTAGGTCCTTAAATATTTTAAAATTCAGTTGTACCCGTTAGTGGAACTTACAGGTAAACATTTCTGAAAATAATTTATTTTCACTCTGACGGCTAAATTGTTGCCAATGTTGCAGTAATCAAAAATGCTATTGTAATTAATTTGGAATAAAAATAAATATTAAAGGACGTATTCAATAATGAACCTCATTTACAATGTTATCATAATAGAATATGTAAAAAAAAGTAAGTGGAGAAAAGTTTGGCAATTGGTAATTATTCGATTGGTGGGAAACAATTAAGAAAGTTGGATTACTTATTTGTTTTGACAAAATAAGATTCAATAACAGTAATGTAAACTAAAATAATTATTATAATATGTAACTTGAAGAGAAAAATTATAAATGCACTATTAATTTGGTGGAGTGTTTTGTTACCTACTTACGCCTAACTGATATTGAAGATTCATCACGCTATATCCAAAGCAATGTCAGGTTGCACACATAGTTTAAACAACTACTGATGTGCGCGGCAAATTCTCTTAAACATTGTTCTCGTAAACATACCCGATTATGTGGATTGTGGTGTTTTAGAAACTGTGTATACGAAACATTCCATCTTTTTCTGAACACTACTCCCATTGCAGTTTGACACCCGGGCAGAACTCCCTTACACCTTCATTTCATAATGTAGTACATTATTCGAACCTATAATAGTGTCATTTGCGCTTAGTGGTTAAGGAGTCGGCCTTGCGATCAAGAGGCTCCAGGTTTGAGTTACACTAGCGACGTGAAACCACTCCTAACACAAGCCATTGAGATAATATAAGATAAGATAATAATTATTTGCATGAGCTTGGAGGGATTAGAGGAAATAATTTACAGATCACCCTTTCAAAGAATGAAATACATACTCCTAACGTTAACAGCTTTTACTGTCAAAATATATTTATGTAAACTACACGACCGTGCGGATTAAAAACTTAGTCAATGCACCTCAATTTGAGTATTTTATTTCATTAAGTCACTTATTGGAAGTACCTACGAGTAAGATAATTTTACATCAACAGTTTTTTTTATATAATATCACGCCTATATCACGAAGGGGTAGGCAGAATTGCTAGCACCCACATTTCGCCTTATTTAGGTCCCAATTTAATAGGTGGCGAGCCTATTGCCATCAACCGGGTACTTATAAACCTGCGTTAAATACACACATAACTTCGAAAAGCATCGCAGTCGTTGGTGTGTGCCATGGTAAACCTGGGATCGAACCCGAGACCTCGTCTCAGCAGTCCATTACCCATACCACTAGGCTACCGCGGATATTTTTTAAGTAAGGAGGTAATTACAATATTCTATGATATACCTACTCATAGCGTTATTTAGACAGTCGCCGCGGTAGCCTAGTGGTACGGGTAATGAACTGCTGAGACAAGGTCTCGGGTTCGATCCCAGGTTTTACCATGACACACACAAATGACTTTACAATGCTTTTCGTAGTTATGTGTGTATTTATCGCAGGGTTATAAGTGCCCGGTTAGTGGCAATAGGCTCACCACCTATTACATTGAGACCTAAACATAAACTGGCGAAATGTGGGTGCTAGCACCTCTGGCTACCCCTTCCGGGATAAAGGCGTGAGTTTATGTTATGTTATGTTATTTAGACTCAGAGGGAACGATTTTCTTTCATCTTTTTCAATATGGCATACTCTTTGAGTATTTGCCAACATCAAGTACCTAAACAATTTTATTGATTTATCAACACGCCTGGAAATGAGCTGTTCACTCAACCTGTGACTCAACTTGCTATTTAAAGCAAATTATTGTGTTTAAACTAAGTATGTACCTAAATGTTTGTAAATAGACCAAAAAATAAGAGAAGCCCGCTGAGTTTCTTGCCAGGGTCTTTTCAGGCCGGGGCCTTGTTGCAAACCGGTGCTGTGGTCCATTTACTAAACTGACCTATAACGTATCATTTTGACGTTTTATAAGCGCAATTTACTTTTTAGTTCAGTATAAACCATTTTTAATTTTTAATTCTGATTTTACTGTCTAATAACTCCTATACCCTAGTTTAGAATACTCCGTTCTAGTAATATAATTAAAGCACTGGCTCACTACTACACTCAATAGCGCAGGTATATTTCTCTGTAGGCACGGATACCAACGGATTCCTTTCGTCACCCCGCTCTGTCAATGGTCAACCCTCCAATGACAGCTAACCCCACTATTTAATTGGTGTACGTGAGACAGTGTATATATCTATTCCATAGATACACAAACACTACACCTAGTCTATGGTTCTTATACATCCTTAGACCGCATACCTGTATTATAAAATATAATAACCATATGACTCACGGGGTTATTGCCCGCACCTGCGCGATGACCTAATGACTTTTTTATACACCAGTGCCCGCCGCAGGGTAGAAAGTTTGAGAAAGGCGCCCGCGCAGCGACCTTGTGGATAGTAAACTCGTGTGAGAAATGTTGATTCAATCTCGACGCGTCCTTGATGCCGCGTTTATGTTGGGTGGGAATAACGGACCGCTTAACCTACTTCAAAAAAGGAGGTTCTGTTTTCAACCTGTATGTATGACTGCGATTTAAGATGTCATTATTTTCGTTAATTCATTTAAAGCTTGCATTTTGGAGACTGGAGTTCGCTCTCCTACTCTATTATACTTTTTATAATTTGGATTTTACAGGATCACCTGACTCTGGATCCCGAATCTCTGAATGGTAAAACTGTGCTAGAGCCTGCCTTGCCAGTGTATCAATTTGCAGGTAATCTTCGTTTTGTTTCGTTGGACCCTGCAGGATTTGCATATAGGTGGGCCAGGTACTGTGGGGTGGATTATGAAAAACTTCATATGTCATAGCGATTTCCCACATTTGTTTAACAAATATCGGGTTTTCAGGGACTGCTACTGACCTCCTAGCACCGAGAAGAAAACCAATCCTCGTCTATAGTTCAATGACGGTCTTTTCTAGATTTAGCGTCATGTAATGAATAAGACAAAATTCTGTAGCGATCTTTTAATCTAAATTTATGATATATGTACCGACTGGTACAGAAATCGGCACGTAACTTGGCAAGAACCGTCAGCGCATCTGAGACGATTTTTGGGTCTCTTTTGCAGTAAAGCAGACATGATTCAAAATAAATGATGGCATTCTGGTGAATGAATAGAATAATGACAAACACTTTTTGTGCCTCTAAGTGTACGATGCGCGAACTTACCCCAACTACTACAAAACCTTGCTAAGTGACATGCCGTGCACTATAAGTGACGTTGTCTTGGAATACAAAAGTTTACTGCACCTCGATAGATGGTAACAAACTGAGATGCATTTAGAAAAGAAGGGCCACCATTCCAGATGAACTAGAGAGAAACACGTGTGCAGTGCCACTACAAACACTATCACTATCAACACTATCGAATTCGTAATGTAAAGGTATCGAGAGAACGGAGCAATGCGATTGGCAGTCTGCCTCTTGTGAACCGGAGTGCGTGTGTAGCCCGCCAACCGCAATACTCCATTCTATCGATACCTTTACATTACGCATTCGATGGTATTTCGTGCTAAGGGTACACAGGATAGAGAGACCAATTCCAGCGTTTAAACTTGCAACAGAGTAAGGAATATCAATCAAAAGTCTCATACATTTGTTAACGGACGATAGTTTGTTTGTAGTTATAATTAGAAATAAACTGCGTTAAAACAGACCAAACAGCGATTTAATAGTTGCCGGACCGTGCATGCACACAAAACTGCTCAATACTGTTATACTTATTAACAGTTATGAAAACTATAACAGTTCGAAAGTGTTACGTTAGTGTATCTATTACGTTATGCAAAGGTTTTTCTGTAAACTTACTAGCTACGCGCCCTAGTTTCGCTCTAGGGTATTATAGGACCTTACTCGTAGCCTTGTCTTGACTATTACAATAAAAATAAGAATTTACCAATTAGATGCAGTCGTTCGTAACACGTACTAAATCTACTCAGAAGAAGTTTCTAGTGAATCTCTGCTACTTTACTGAGGCAACTATCAAACATCATCGTCATCATCAAAAATAATGGTATAAGACTCCATTTCGGTGGTCCTATTTCTCATGTCATAAAATTCAAAAAAAGAAAAGAGTAGTGGTTAAAGGATATAAAACAAAAAGGCGGGCTTTGTCTATAAAGATAAGCGTCAACCATTATGAACTCATGTAAAAAGTGTATGTGTTCCAAATTCGTGATTTAAAATTCATGCTCACTTAACCCAGGAACTGTGACACATTTTTTTAAACCAGTTTTTTTACAAATGGAAGCACAGAGTAAACAAGTTGATAAAAGTCAATGTTGTTTTTTTTTTTTTCAATATAAAATCAGCATAGAGGCTATATTTGCTTGGCACCTCTTGAACTCACAATGTCAGTACTGGAGTATCTAGTTATTAGTCTAACTGTACACGCTCATACGTATTTTAATAAGTTATGAAAACTTAATAATACTTAATAAAGTTATAATGAGTAGGTTGAAGTGGAATCTGTGTTGTAAAATGAATAATTTAACAGTGACTTGCTAACAAGCTGGTTATAGTGACTGGTAGAACTATCCAGCTTCGCCGATCAAACCGGAAGATAGTTTAACTTCCGCAATTAAAAAAATATAACATAGGACATAATAGGTACTCTACATTTATATGCTAACTTTTTCTCAGGGATAGGCAAAGGAAGCAACCATTCCAGTCTCCAATGATTACTCCAATGACATACATATTTTTTCTTGTTTTTTACGGGAACGAGCCTTTTCACCCTCGATCCCGAAAAATGCTTGCTCTAGAATCTTGTTGGTCAGTCGTACCATATACCATATCGTCGTCAGTCGGCTTTGGCGTACTGTTCTCTCGATGACCAGAAGGGGGGGGGTGGGGGAGGTACAGGGCTTCATTTCGAGTTTTCTCGCAGTGGTATCGTCTGCGTAGTAGCCTCTTACGACAGTTAAAAAAAATGCATAACGATTATCTTTTAGTTACATCCGCAAAAGATGAGCACGCTGACGTCACTGTTTGAGCGATAACAAGGTGAATGACCGATTGCGAAGAAACTTTCTTGCAGCATCCAACGTCGATATAATTACCGGCGTATTTTGAACCCAGTCACTGAACAAAACGTAGGCACTTTATATACGCAGTACGTGTGTTTTAGAGGTCTTGTGAAGATAGCACTGGGTGCCGTAGCAAATCAACCAATCAGACCAATCCGCTCCAAATTTTTTAACGGAGGTAGGACATGACCCGCGACATGACGGTATCTCCCGTCCTAATTGAGCAGTCCGACTGGGGAAGTACCTCCGCCCTACACATTGAAAAAGTAGACATCAGGGAATGTGAAAAATTTACCATGTAGCAAAATTGTGAAAGTGAAGATCTGGGAATGTAATCGTATGTTTAATGAAAAATTGGTCTAACTTTGCCCCCAAGATTACAAAATTTCGGATTACAAATTCTTTCAATACTCCCCTCAATATGGGTATCAAATGAAAGGAATTAACTAATAATTTACTACCGGGGAACCTTAGATCGTTTCGAACACATGTCGGAGTTTTTTACCAGTCGGAGGTCACATGACACGACAACGCAAGAACTATTTATTTTTCAATTTTTTGAGGAACATTGTGCTGGAGTTTTTTGAAGTTTTGTAGCAAACATAATATATTTTCAAGACTTTCTCTCCAAGAAAACCACAGCGCCAGCGTCACAATTTAACTGACAAATTTTTTTATAACACTATTCACTGTACCAACGTACTTTCAGTTAAGTTTTTTTTTTAATCGAATTAAAAACACATGTTTTGAAAACATAGTGTAACAGAATCGGGTCCCAACCGTCACATTATAATGCAAGTATCGTTCTAAAACACACAAAAGATGCTGGCACCAATACCTCAATCGTCATCAATAATTCACGTCAAGAATAATGCACGAACTACAATTAAGAGTTCAGCTTTAAGAATCTTTTTCATAAATAGAATAGTGTATTACAAGCTTCTAAAGTACGAAGAGTAAAAGTAAAAATACAACGTGGTATTTAAAATAAGAATTTAGCAAATCAGTATGTACAGTCAAAGACAAGTGCACGTAGAATATACATAAGTGCCGATTGTACACTGATTTTTTTATATACAATATTGATCAATATTGATTGTAAGCGCACCTAAGATGACGTCTCATCATCATCATCATCATCATTTCAGTCATAGGACGTCCACTACTAAACATAGGCTTCCCCCATCGACCTCCAATCCGACCGGTTGGAGGCGGTCTGCATTCACCTCGCAGGAGGCCGTCCTACGCTTCGTTTACCAGTACGCGGTCTCCATTCGAGAACCTTTCGGCTCCAACAGCCACCTGATCTTCTTGCTACGTGCCACTTCAGCTTGCTAACCCTGAAGGCTATGTAAACCACTTTCGTTCTTCTACGGATCTCCTCATTTCTGATTCGATCTCGCAGAGATTCTGAGCATAGCCCTTTTCATAGCTCGCTGTGCGACCTTTAGCTTACGTCTCATACATGACCGAAAATGTCGATAGTTGGACTTAGAATTGATTGTAGTGTTGTGAATTTTAAATCGCCTTAGCTTTTAGTATAAGTAGGTAATAGGGCCCTTGTTTGACCACTAAGGGAAGGTAAGGAGTAACCGATATCAGTACCCTCAGCACAGAAAACTATTGATTCGAATTCGAGCAGAAAAGAGCATCACCTCATGCAGCTTGCCTACTGTGCACCTATATGTATGCGAAGCCCGTCCCGCAATGCTCCGCTCTCTTGATACCTTTACACTACGAATTTGACATTTTATTTAAGTTTATAGATATTTATTTGTCGTTTTCAGAACTGATCGTATATATTAGTAGGTGGAAAAATGCTAGGAGGCCCAATGGGAACGAGGAATGACGTCATATTTTTATGTTGACAATTATTACACCTGTTAGTGAGCAATGGCGCAATAGAGTTGAGAATGAGTCATACTTGCAAACTTTTTAAAACCGCTCTTTAAAAGACTATTACCGGAAACGAGATTTGCGTAAGAGTGAAAGTAATAAATAAAATCATTCATTATGTTACCTAGGGATAAAACCTAGTGATTTTAAAACTACTTACTCGTATTAGTGCATTCATTTTATCGTAAAGAAATATTTGTATTTATATTATATATTTTTAGGTTCACTTCTGTTGTTGACTGTACATATAGTTTTAATAACACTATTGAATTCTTTGCAAAGCTTTTCACAGCCATTTATTATTATTATAATATCGGTCTGATCCAAAGAATTTATTACCTACTGCCTATTACAAACAGCTGATGCTGTGTGCAGCAAAAAAAAATGGTCACATGACATAGTTTATGGCAATTCCACTGAATTTAACTGTCACCTGTCAAAACGTGATAACTGTATAAGCACTTTTGTACATGACTGTTATTTAACCATAAAATCTTGCTGGCATGAATCTACTTACTACAGCAATAAACGTTGGTAGTGTAGTGGTTAAGAAGTCGGCCTTATGATCGAGAGGTACCAAGTTGGAATCCTGGCCATTACACTAACGACGTAAACCCACTTTTATGACAAATCATTGAGCTTAGTTGACGGGGTTACACTTAGCCTGGGTTGCACGATCTTACTTTAACATTAACAGTGCAGTTGAAGTACCAGTCAGGTATAAAACAAGTTGCATCATATGACAATTGTCAAAATGACGTCATAACTTGACGCTAACTGTAACCGGATGCGCTCAAACGTCAAATTCTATCAAAAAGATAACTTTAACCGAGCTACTAAATACTCAGGTGCAACACATTTAGAGAAAACCAATAGAATCAATGTTACTGTTACTGTTAAATTTGACGGAAACCTTAACTTTAACAGGTAGGTGGTGCAACTAAGCCTTAGATGTTATGCAAGAAAGGCGAGCTTAACTAAAATATGAGTTCTCTTCTAGAAATCCCGAGAGTGCACATAGGAGTTTAAATGCACTACTTACCAAAAAGTAATATAAATATTGTTGGTCGATTTAATAGGTTTCAAACGATTTGTTCCGCGTTCGCCTCACGAAGTTTTGCCCCACATGAAAAATTCCGTATTTGCCCTACATTCCTTTTTCGCCCCAAACGTAACACATTGAAACATTAAAAGAAATCAATTGTTAATTCATTTTTTCGTAACAAATGTGAAACTGGTGAGAGGGGTTGGTCTTTTTTATAAAAGCGGGAGGGGAGTAAAGGTTAACGGACCCTTTTAAATAGTAAAAACACCTTCTTCAGATTGAATTACTGAACACTGAAGATTATTATAATAAACGACATTAAGGCCTAGTCGTGTCTAACATAATAGTTGATATAAAACCGCGTTTAATGGGTAGCTTTCCTTAGTTTTATCATCTATAATAATCGTTAATACCTGCGCAGTAACTAAGCGGAATTTCTCCAAGGTTACGACCCTAGGCAGACCATGCCGCGACCGGTCTTTGACCCGGTTACTTTACTAATAAATTAATATGCTTTTGGGTTGTTTTACTGTTGGTGGCAACAGTTGGGTATAATTACCGGCATATATTGTGACAAAAACACATCATAAAATGTACAGGACAACACGTGCAGGGCTTAGGTGTCACTCGCATACGGTACAGAATATTCCATCAAGAACCAAGCGGTTCAGTGAGTCTTTTCTCTGCCGTACAATTAAGTCCTGGAATTCCTTACCGGCGCACGTGTTTCCTTCTTCCTACAGTCCCGGGTCCTTTAAGCGGGGCGTGAAAAAGCATCTGATGAGGCCGTCAAGCTGAGCGCCACCATTGTAGCACTGAACGGGTTTGCAATGGCGACCCTCTTTCATGAGACTTTGCCTTCAGCTTAACATCAGGCGAGATGAAGTCAATTTGACGTGCCATAGATAAAAAAAAATACTGTACGAGCAGTAGGCGTTTTGGTGTCTTTTGAGGATAGAACTCGATGCTACGGCGACAGAGCTGATAGTCAGGTCCCCGTTTCTCTCGAGACTCGGCACGCCGGCCCTTCAGATCCACGGTACCCCTGGCCATACCACTGGTGGTACCGTGGGTTTTTAAAAGTTAAACGGTATCACCGAATGTGTGACCCTAGTGATGTGTTGACCTACCTATATATTTGTTGCAAGAAACCGAAGTACCCATTAAATATCATCATTTAATATTAACCGATTGTTATTGCGAGGAAGGAAGGAAACCCGGATCATTGCTTTTTGCCTATTTACTGTTAACACCGTGTATTATCAGCAATGGATATTGCATCACAGCATTAATAGTCGATGGTACCGTTTAACTTTTAAATATCCACGGTACCACCAGGGTATTTTGTTTCCTTCGTACAGGTTAGCATTTACATTTTTCTGACCTACTATAAATTTTCCATTTTCAATTTTCAATTCAATTAACAAGTAAATATGTTTCAACAGAAGGGCTGATCACCCTTCCCGTGAACGGCATCCCCACTGAAAGTATTAACATCAGAATGAAGAACAATATAATGTAATTATTGTTCAATCTCATTCCGTACCTTGTATACTTGTATAAAGATAGTATTTCCTTAACTGAGATGTACTAGGCCTCATGTTCTAAGAAAACTTTCCTCCCATGAGTAAGATAATCTTGACGCAATCCCATCGAGAAATGTGAAAGCTTGATGACGCAGCCTATTGTACCTGCGTCCTTATGTAGTGAAAGATAAAGTTCATATTTCTGCGAAGTATTACGCGCAGATTTTCTCAATGAAGTCATTCGGGTCAAAATTACCCGCATTTAGAAAGGGTTGGGTCTATTATGTGGTTTTTCAACTGTGTTTACTAATAATTCATTTTAATGTGTTGTGATTGCATAGTTCTATTGATAAAGGCACTGCACAGGAGGTAGGAAGTCGAGTAGTAAATATAGCAATGACTATTATGCGTTTCAAATGAGAAGCTAATCGAGATCGCGGCAACTTCACACCGTTTCATCAAAATTGTACAGCTGACAATAAAATTTACATGTCGGATAGCAACTAGTGACAACGACTTACTTTTTATTTTTTAGTTTTCTTTATTAAAAATCAAACCGAAGTTAGCAACTGGAATCAAAATGTCATAATGACATGTCAAATTGAAACGCAAAGTAGGTATTCGAACTTTTAGACAGGACGTACCTACCTAAAAGTATAAGTCGGAGGGAGGCGTTAATTCTAATGTGAATACGATTTTTAATTGACTTGCGTTCTGTATAGTTTTTTAATACGATACGACCGGAGTATGTGAACTTCACTGGAAAATATTCGCATTTGTTATAAGCCCTTAGACCACATCTTTAATCAGTCTTTGGCAAAATGAGCACTATCAAAGTGGCCACTACTGGCTACTACCTTTGCTCTACCTAAGTGGTGGTAAAATCCCCACGGATACCACCTCCCGCCGAAATCGGTGAAGGTGATTATGTCGGACTCGAACCGACCAAAAGGCACGCCGTCTATGGGTCTTTGATTGCAGGAAGCGAGATTATACAATACATACCTCTCGCACCCCGGCTATCTCTCGCACCCCGGTGATGTTATAGAACTGATAGATGTTCTTTACAAGTCGACTCTTACTTCTTTGTCTCTCTCCTAATATCCTCAGCTATAAGTAACAGTTCCAACATGCCCCACAATATTTTAACGCACAGTTTTTTGAAAACTCTAATCGATTCGGTAATTTGCGAAAACTATTTAAGACTATTCATTCTTTTCTAAAATATTCTCGAAATTTTATATTCATTGCCATTACGACCACAAACGGCCATAAGTTGTTTTAGGCCCCAAAAATATCTAATTTAAGTTGCCTAATATGGCATACTTACCATAAGTGCCATATTAGGAAAGTTATGAAAAACTTTCTCACATTTCCATCGTACTTACTCGTGCATATTTAACCTCGGAAATGTGGACTGCTACATATGCACTCGCATTTCGTCAACTATATTTTTGGACCAATGAAATATAAGGCCTTAATTGGACCCATGAAACACAAGCTGTTATGGTTGTCCACTCACTTAATGTGCTTTCTAGTGCCTTGCTATGTTACAGTATAGAATTTCCTATAGGAATATTCAAGTTTCCCAAGCTCTTACAACTACGTCATTATTGTACCACTATTAGAGAAATATTATTTGTTTTATTTTTTATTTATGGCACGTCAATTGGACTTCACCTCGCCTGATGTTAAGCTGAAGGCAAAGTCTCATGAAAGAGGGTCACCATTGCAAACACGTTCAGTGCTACAATGGTGGCGCTCAGCTTGACGGCCTCATCAGATGCTTTTTCTCGCCCCGCTTAAAGGACCCGGAACATACCCACACACGCCCACACACATACACACACACGGGATATACGGGATACATACCCACAAAACATAAGACGCCTATTTCTCATTTTGGTAGGCAGATACAAATTCTACTCACTAATTATGATCCTGATTCGCCTTTCGCTTATTCGCTTATTATCATTATTTTTTCATACATGCTCGTCGGTAGTTATAACTAGTCTACAATATGGACTGCTTGTTGGGTCAAACTAATAATTTAAATCTTTTTATTTTCTATTTATCAATCAATTCAAATCAAATCATTTATTTGCATAACACAGGTTACAGAAAGCTTGTAAAAAAATATGTTTACTGAATAATCTTATAAGTTTCAATAAACAAACCTATATTTACTAAAAAACATTTCTTAAACTCTACTCTAAAAACCGCGGTAGCCTAGTGGTATGGGTAATGGACTGCTGAGACGAGGTCTCGGGTTCGATCCCAGGTTTACCATGGCACACAACGAAGACTGCGATGCTTTTCGAAGTTATGTGTGTATTTATCGCAGGTTTATAAGTGCCCGGTTAATGGCAATAGGCTCGCCACCTATTACATTGGGACCTAAATATAAAACTGGCGAAATGTGGGTGCTAGCACTTCTGCCTACCCCTTCGGGGATATAGGCGTGATATTATAAAAAAAAATCTTAATTTAAAAAATATAATAAGTGTTAGGTACTTGATTTTTTTTATTGAGCGTAGGCTTACGTTTAACCACTTCCTCACCTGATGGTAAGTGACGATGTTTAGTATAAATGTTTAGTGAAAACAGGATACACCTATGTACACAGACGTATTTGCAACGTCAAAAGAATGTATCCGTTTAACGGCGACAGTTTATTAGTCAGTGAAGTGAAAACTATGTCAACACATTGTGTCATAACTTTATATTTTACATAAACATGCCTATTAGGATATAACACATCCTGAAGTATTTCCTGTTAGAAGTAAAATGTTAGACAGTCCAGAGGCTCAACATAGAATAAGATAGTCGAAAAGCATAAAAATAGCGTGTGAATCCGTCTAAAGTAGTTAGTTTTAGTTTGTAAACATAGATTACTATTATTTGTTCTGTGTGGAATAACTACAATATTCAGACAATCACCACACAGACAGACGAGAGTAAAGACTCAAATATCCGTTCACAAAATTTCTACTACAATTTTAACTCAAAGAATCAACATTACGACCAAGCGAACCCCGGACTCCGAGGCGAAGGCTTCGGAGGCGACCGGCACTAACGCTAGGATGATGATGATGATGATGATGATGATGATGATGATGATGATGATGATGATGAATGAACATTACGACCATAGGCTACGGTGACCACTATAAATCAGGTGGGCCAAGTTATTGTCTGCTTAACGGCATAAAAAAAAATATATTTATAACATAACATAAACTCACACCTATATCCCCGAAGGGGTAGGGAGAGGTGCTAGCACCACATTTCACCAGTTTATGTTTAGGTCCCAATGTAATAGGTGGCGAGCCTATTTCCATTAACCGGGCACTTATAAACTTGCGATAAATACACACATAACTTCGAAAAGCATCGAAAAGTCATTGGTGTGTGCCATGGTAAAACCTGTGATCGAACCCAAAACCTCGTCTCAGTAGTCCATTACCCATACCACTAGGCTACCTTTTTACCAATTGTCAAGAATGTCTTTCTACAGAATGTCTGCATTCCTAAATTTATACAGTTCTTTCTACAGGTGAAACGAAATTAATTTAGTTGGTTTTTTATCACTTTAAGACTGTAGACAATAGGAATATGTATAATACTAGCAGACCCGCGCGACTTCGTCTGCGTCACCCCGTTTTTGCAACATTTTTCATTCCTCCGCACCTGTCAGTCGTAGCATGATGTTATATACATATAAACCTTCCTCTTTAACCATTCTCTCTATTGAAACATACCGCATCAAAATCCGTTGCGTAGTTCTAAAGATTTAAGCGTACAAAGGGACAAGAAAAATAGGGACAGAAAACGCGACTTTATTTTATACTATGTAGTGATGATATCATTGAGGTCACGTCCAACTTACCTACACCTGATGATTGATGACAAGGCACTGTCTGATGCAGGCTATCCTTTAAAATTTGGAAGGCCTGGGGCTCTAGACACAGTGACATTCTATTGGCGAAAACGCCGTAGATTTCGCTCGGTATGGAATTGACATAAATTTCAATTGACATAAATCGACCTAAATTTAATGAAATTCAAATATTTGTAACTTATTATTTCACATATCACTACATAGTATAAAACAAAGTCGCGATCGCGATATCTGTCCCTATGTCCCTTAGTATGCTTAAATCTTTAAAACTACGCAACGGATTTTGATGCGGTATTTTAGACAGTTTGATTGGTTCAAGAAGAAGGTTCATATGTATATAACATTATGCTACAACCAACTGGTGCATAGCAGAAGTGAAAAATGTTGCAAAAACGGGGTGACGCAGACGAAGATCAAGTAATCCTTTCATATCAAATTAAAAACGGTTCATTTCGACGCGATGTCATTTTGTCTAGGACACTAGGACCCCTGGTGGTAATCACTCTGATAAAACCCTAATATGGTCAAGGCCAATATAACTCGCCGTTTAACCAAATCAAAAGGAAAGATTCGAAGATATCCAAATTACTCGAAATATAATTATTTTAATAGTCTAAAGTAGATTTGTACCTTTTATGGCACACTAATACATATGATGAATTAGTGTGCCATAAAAGGGACGATGAAACAGTTAAGTAAACTAATTATGTATTCATTACAATTAATATTGTAAAATAAATATGATGACCATTATTTTTGTAATAGGTAATTCAACTTTAGAATTTTAATGAACTTTTTGCAACATTTGATATCAGGCACACTTATTTACAGTAAAATTAATTATTTTGTGAACTGTAATTAATTGATATAATTAATTCTTATCAGCTCATTTATTATGCTAAACGCATTGGTGCTTATTGCACTGATTTATAGGTAGGGACCTACATTTGCAATTTTTAATAATAAACACTTTATTATGGCTTTATAAAATCTCATCAATATATAATTTACATTTAACTTTTAGTAACATGTAAAATGTTACTAAAAGTTAAATGTAAATTTTGAAACTTTGAAACTATTTATAAGTACTTTAAAATAATTACTATTTATAATTAAAATATGACCTTAAACGAAGTTATGACATCGAATAAAGTTGATGATTGGACCGATTACAAAATTTAAATATTTTTAGAACACACCTTTTCTATCCTACAAAATCCATCGAGAAATCTTTTTTTTTTCTACAGTAAGACGGCTCTAACAGTCCACAGACCCATTTAAATAAATTCCAAATTCCATTTAATCTTGACTAGCGGGTGGGGCCACATTCTTGAACCGTTACGGGTCCAATGCGCAGTTAGTCCGCGCGTAATCGGGTCGCCGCGAGACCGCGCACCGATGTAGATTGAGCTATGCCACACATCCGCGTACTTGACAGATACGGAGATACCAGAGCGAAGCGTTAGATGTAAATTTTACGCTCGTTGATGTAAATCGGCACTGTTAATAATAAAAAGAAAGTTAAACTATCAGATTAGGATTCAGACAATCAATATAATCATATGGAATGGAGGACAACATCATCATGACTGTACCTCAGCTTTTAACATTTAGTGATATGCATTTAATTAACCAACTATGTACATATTTATAAAAAATGGATTACTTGAAACCCTTTTCATAATGTCCTTAGATGAAATCCCGGATCTTAATTTGGTCCCACGGAGGGCAGAATAATTATACGTAGGTATAGATACAAAATGATTTTATGTCGTTTCGGAAAAAATATATGGCCACAGTTTCGATAAATAAAATTAAAAAGTTAATGTAGGTACTTAAGTTTAAGATACTACTTGCAGCAGTTTACTTATTTTCTTATAAAGAAACAAGACATCGTTAGTTTATTTTTATTAACGCTATCTATGTTACTTTAGTTAAATTACATTTAGGCTGTCAAAATAATATGAATCTTAAGGTGTTCAGGAACTTTTGGAGCCCACTGCACGTATATCGACGTCATATTCCGATGTGTGATACCTACACGTGGTTGAGTGATTACTGTACAGTTTACTTCAATAGTTAACCACAACGTGTATGTACGTTTATTGGTACCACTGACAGTTATATTGCCTCACAATTATAGAGGAAATGATAGATGATTTGAGTTATTAAAGCATTATAGCTGTCGAATTGCTATATCTTAGTTCTTTTTTCTGTACATGCACATTTCCTTACATTATAACGATTAATGTAACTTGAAAAACGATTAATGTAACTTGAAACTTATCGATCATTACTTTTGATAGGTAAATTTACTTCAAAAATAATAATCATGATTTTATAAATAACATAACATAACATAACATAAACTCACGCCTTTATCCCCGAAAGGGTAGGCAGAGGTGCTAGCACCCACTTTCGCCAGTTTATGTTTAGGTCCCAATGTAATAGGTGGCGAGCCTATTGCCATTAACCGGGCACTTATAAACCTGCGATAAATACACACATAACTTCGAAAAGCATCGAAGTCATTGGTGTGTGCCATGGTAAACCTGGGATCGAACCCGAGACCTCGTCTCAGCAGTCCATTACCCATACCACTAGGCTACCGCGGCTTATAAATAAATATATACATAAATTGATGTAATGCACACTGATAAACTAATAAAAAGTTTGTAATAATAATATAATGCAACAGGACGTTCCAAATTTGAATAGGCTCGAAAATATGCGTAAATAATTTAAATTGCGTGATGCATCGGCGCGCGACTGCCGTCCCTCATTAAAAAAACAAAGACCCGCCAAAAGGAGTATAAATCAAAGTATAATAAAAGTATCCATACTTTTTGCAACGTTATTCTTTATGTATAGATTAATAACACATAGACAGCAAATTAATTATCACTTTATGTACGTTAGTAACAGACAGTTAGTCCGTGGATAATAACTTTCATTAATTTTGCGTGCGTTACCTCAAAAGAACTCGAAATATTCGAGTCAAACAATGAGTTTCACATAACCGTGGTAGGTGGCGTTATAACAGTTACAAAATAATAGATAACTAAGTTTAATTAAGTACTTTCACTTTGAGACTTCAAAATTTACTTTTACTTACAGCTGTCTTTGTAAAGTGCATATTTAGGTGCGTATGTGTAACGGTATTTATAAACGCCCCGATCTATACGCGAAGAGAAAATATTCTACCCCTTTTTAAATATACTGCGTGCACAAATTACGATAGTTCGTTATAATTTCACACATGCTTGCATTTAGCTCTTGGGGTTAATTCATTTGATTGACTTGGTGCCTAGGCCTAGGTCAACCCTTGGCGAGTTGCCCAATTACCCACACGTCATAAATCTTTCTTGTTTTTTTGCAGAGTAAATTTTCCTTCGTTCATTGTTCATTCACAAAAAAATGTCATGTGTCAGGCTTCCACAGAAAGAATTCCTTACGTATTTTAATGGTTCGTTTCCCGTGAGAAATTATTCTAAAGATCGTACTTTTGTTTTCATGAAGAGAAATATGCAAACGTGTGGAAACTAGAACTAGGGTAAACCACCCAATTGTTGGCACTTTAAGGGTGAACTTCGTGTCGGTTTAAAATGAAACTACCATAAAATCTTATTTACAAAAGCTACTAGACAAAACATATCATAGAATTGAAGAAAATGCTTTAATCTTTGTTTTTATAATCATTTTTATGTGATTGAATAGTATTAAATAACAATTTTATACTTAAATCCGAAAGACTATAGAAAATCCTATTATTGGCACAGAAGATATCAATAATACTATTTTATTTTTTGAGGCATACTAAACTTGAATAATCTATGGTTTCCTTATTTTTTTGTACTAAACTCTAAAGTGCCAATAATTGGAGTAGTGCTAACGATTGGATGGATTACCCTAATTGTCATTGAAAAGTGCACGGTCGCTGTCAAGGCTAAGATTTGTCAATGCCAAGTGCGATTCGCAGACAAACCGGCTTACTTAACTAAAGGTTTGATGATGAGGACATGTTTGTGGTTTAGTCGATATACTTAATCCTCCGTGATTTTTTTAAACTCAGTAACTATTTATTAATCTGTTAATGTTTTCATAGAGATGATGTAAATTCGTAAGGGGTGTCATTTCAGTTTATACAAGTTATACTCTACTAATTCATCCCCTTTCTATGAGAAATAAATCTGTACCTACTCACTCATTACAAGAACAGAGACGTATGTAGGTACATGATTCGCGCCCTTTTTTTATTAGTGCTGTTTTCTTAATGCCAGCCAGGCCCTCGATTCTACAAATTCTTATACATAGACACACGAGTAAGATCACAAAAACTGCCATGGCGTTTTCGGCTTAATATTCGTTGTGTTAATGTTCAAAATGAAATGAAAAGGAGCTACACCGTTTCATTCGCTTTTCAAAATTCCATTTTATTTTGAACTAGCTGTTGCCTCTGGCTCCGCCCGCGTGGATGTCGATTATCGCGTTGTACGACTCTACTCGATTCACTACTTGCCTCTCTATACTACTTTTCCTTGCTGTCATGACAACGGAAATTGTTAGCGATATTAGCGCCAATGTATAGAAAACCGGATCAATTGAGATTTATGATTATTACTCCGCTCCCTTGTATGGTAGCGTGATGATATATAGCCTATGTTACTCCTAGATATTGTAGCCTTTTAGAGGTGAAAGAATTGTTTAAATCAGCCCAGTACTTTTTGAGCCTATTCATTACAAACATACAAACATACAAAAATAGGTACAAATCTTTCCTCTTTATAATATTAGTATAGATATAGATATAGATTTCAACTGTGTAACGGTAGAGTTCAAAATTAAATAGCAGTTTTTGTAATCTCTGGTTGACAATTAAAGGAATCGAGGCTCAGTAACTAGTACAATTTTGCGTTCGATTTCTATGAATGTTTCTATTCTACCACTTTTAGAGGAACAGAGCGACACTTTTCGAATAGAAGGGATGATAAATATATTACGTAATGTTTTCATATATAGCCTAGTACAGAAACCTTGAAGTCACGCAATACCGCCTTGGCCAAGCGATGCTATCGGCAATTAGCGCACCATTTCGTCACTGCACTGTTTTCTAAGGGAAGTTGCTCAAGGTGCGCAAGCGCCTGACATTTGATTATTCGTTGATTGTCTTCACGCTCCTATTATTTGGAGATAGGCAGAGGTGCCAGGTCAATTACTATTGTTTTTAATATTGTTATGAATTTAATGAGCAATTTGTAATATAATTATGCATGTTATTGTCACTGGTGATAAGTAGCTGCACTTTTTTGCCTCTGTTGGTAGTAAACGCAGAAAGCGCGGGATCGGTTCCTGCTCAGTGCAAATATTTGTATGCATGAATATGCCTTTTTGCCCTCATCTGTCTTCGTATCTCAAAGAGCACGTTAAGCCGTCGGTTCCGGTTGTTATACGAACATCTATGGCAGTCGTTACGAATAGTTAGAGCCCTAAAAATTCAACAACGAGTCTAAATGCAGTCTCAAATGCGACCAGGACTAACGCAAGGACAATTCATTTTTTTAGCACGTCAATTTGACTGCGCCTCGCCTGATGGTAAGCTGAAGGCAAAGTCTCAGGAAATTGTCAGAGGGCTTTTTTTATCGCGAGTCATCACTACTACGCTATAAAAATAAGGCCCTCTGATCCAACGTGAGAAAGAGGGTCAGTCGTAGTCTACAGATGTTCCTTTCTCACCCAAGCACGAGTGTAGTGATCTCGTGTAAATGACATACCTATACGTGAAATGACGAATCTACTGAGACAGCCTAATAACAGTAGGCTGGATATAGACCTAATCATGTCACACAGAACTACCTGGGTGCTGTGGATGCTTCACTGATTGGCAATACGCTTCCCGATGACGTGACGGCATGTGAGCCGTGTCTACATTTACGTAACACTACACTGTGTCCGAATGGTCCGAAGTGCGAATGGTAGCTGAGCTTAAATGAAACCATCGATCGACTGGTGGCCGTGTCAGCACAACTTTTGTTTGTGTATTTATGCCACAAGTTGTTACGTCCACGCTCAACGCCACGCTGTCCGATCCGCTGTTTATAACAAAAATCTGGACGCACCTTTACAAGTGGCCACACACAACATACACGAACCCCGGTACAAACCTAAATATATGTTTTTTTTATAATATCACGCCTATATCCCTGAAGGGGTAGCCAGAGGTGCTAGCACCTACATTTTGCCAGTACATATTTAGGTCCCAATGTAATAAGTGGCGGGCACTTATAAACCTGCGATAAATACACACATAACTTCGAAAAGCATCGCAGCCATGGCAAAGCTGGGATCGAACCCGAGACCTCGTCTCAGCAGTCCATTACCCATACCACTAGGCAACCGCGGTTTTTTCTAAATATATGTACCCACAAACAAATATAGATTATGATTATGATGATTAGGTTAAGTACTTTATTGGCTTGCAGAAGAAGCGAAAGATTCACCAGGCCTTCCCGAAGAGCGAAACCTATGCTCGGGCCCTCTCCGTGAGTAGCGGCGCTGTCGTGAAACAAATTACTACACCACGATGGCAACCAAAAATGCCGTCGATTCGACAGAAAAAAGAACAAGATTCGTTCATAGCAAGTGGAGTTATGTTGTTCCGCCTACCAATGTATGTATTGTATCTAGAAAAGGAAAATTTGCATTGTATCACATACTTATACCGACAATAAAAGGATAGAACAAAGAGCTATAAACCTATTGACATTTTTTCTAGAGAAAAATGAACATTTGAGTACAAAGCCCCGAGTAAAGTATAACAAAAATAAGTAATAAAATCTCTCGTCTAACTTTCACTACCGGCGGTACAGTACATGCTTACAGCTGTGTGAACTCGCTACACAGGTCATTTGCCTACTGTATCATTTTTTTTTTTCTTCACACAGATAAAAATATGAGTCAGTGTCAAAATTTGTTTTAATTTTATTTTTTATAGTGGGAACACTGAAATACCATAACCAATTAATACATTTTTTTTTAAGTTAATTTGCTGTATTGTGTTGTTTTTTTCTGACTTAATTAATTTGTTTTATTATTATTATTAGTCAGCTAATTAAAATTAAATATTAAATTAATTTCGGTAGAGTTAAAATATCGGAGGGGTTAGAACTAAGAACACCTTCAGATAAACTAAATTTGTATGTGCGTAACGTGGCTCAAACGCAAGCAACTTTTATACTAGCAGCTCAGTTGATTAGGGCATTCCCTCTGTGAGGCTAGCCGGGGTTCAAAACAAAACCTACCGTCAATCTAAATCCATAACTATGAAGTTTCGGTCGTAACGGGATTAGTTTAGTTTGGCCTGATCTTTAAATTTAGGGTCAAATTCAGTAATAAACTGTTACCCTCTTACTGTTGAGTGCCCCTATTATTTCGGATGACAATATAACAAATTCATTGTAAATTCAAGATGGCTGCTGTTACCAAAAAAGGCGGCCTAAATATTTTTCTAAACTACCTCATTCTATAAAACCGTTTTATCTATAAAAAGTGAAAGCACCTATAGGCATAGGGACTAGTTATAGACCCAAAATATGCTTAAAATGCGGTTTATACGCACAGTACGCATTTTTGTACTGTCTTTTGAAGATAGCACTCGTAAACGAACGCAAAACTACCAATCAAGATTATTTACAAAACAATTTAATTAGGACTTTGTTTCTTTTACGTACAAGATTAGTTCCGATAGGCATACATGTTACTGGCTTATTACGAAAAAGCGTCGTCTTCCCCGGTTTTAGAGTGTCCCTAACCGGAAGTGAACGAAACCCCTCATTTCCTGTAGCCACTGACCTAGCGCTGTGTGAGCGTGACTGAGGTAATAATGATACAGGTTCGAGGCTTATATCAACAAGTTTTTTTTTAATAAGAAGGCAATGAAGCAAACACGTCTAATTGAGCGTGTGTAGACTATATGAACCAAATAAAATTTACTATAAGACGTTGCGTCAGCTTGTAGAAACTTAAGTAAAAAATTACATCTTTAGAGTGCGATAAACCGTAAATTTTTATAGATGTGTTTTAAAAATTATATTACTATCTAAATAGGTACTTAATTTGACTAATTTACTTGGCCACGGGGTCCCAGTCTAGCCCGTGTTTTAAAAATGGTATTACTTTTCAAATAGGTACTTAATTCGACTAATTTATTCGGCCACGAGGTCCCATTCTAAGCCTGCAGTCGGCCTGCTTCTACTAGGGTGACAGGCGGTGACCTGTCACCCCCAGGCCCGCGCTCATAGAGGACAGCGGTCATTCTACAACCTGACTTTCCAATGGTGAAAGAATTTTTGAAATCGACTCAGTACTTTTTGAGTTTATTCATTACAAACATACTTTATACTCTTTATTAAGTGTAGAAAAGTAAACTCATGCAAGTAGTATCCTAAACTTAATTACGTTAATAAGTATATCTATCATCCCGTAGCTTCTAAGACTATATAGTAGTTGTGTAGTGACATCACTTCATACAATTTTAGTTTCGAATTGTCCGGGAGCTATTGAGCGCCACTGTTCTTAGTCAATAAATTAAGTAAATAAATAAATAAGTATTTTAGGACAATCTACACAACGCCACCTAGACCCATGGTAAGCATAGTTTAACTAGCTTGTGTTACGGGTTCTAGAATGCGACATTTTTTTTTGTAAATACATACTTATTATACATATGGCACACACCAATGACTTTTCGCTGCTTTTCGAAGTTATATGCGTATTTATCGCAGATTTATAAGTGCCCGGTTAATGGCAATAGGCTCGCCACTATTACATTGGGACCTAAACATAAACTGGCGAAGAGCTAGCACCTCTGCCTACCCCTTCCGGGATACAGGCATGAGTTTCTTAGCCAATAAGTTACTGATGCTACGCCATCTTTACTGACACCGCTTGTGAGTTGTGAGATACAGTGAGTGTTAACTGTAGTTCTACAGTTTCAAAACGGCGCCGCATCTTGTTTAGTTCAACACATTATTATACAGTTTTTGTTATAGCGGATAGTATTATTATTATTATTATTTTTTATTTAGGACACGTTAATTTGACTTCACCCCGCCTGATGGTAAGCTGAAGGCAAAGTCTCACTTCAGCTTCCTTCAGCTTAACATCAGGCGAGGTGAAGAAGTATGTATTGTGTGTAATGTGTATGTTTATAATAAATAAACTCGAAAAGTACTGACCGATATCTGGAATTGTTTCACCATTGGAAAAATACATACGTCCTGAGTAACATAGGCTATATTGCACTGCGCGATAACCGACATCCACGCGGGCGGAGCCGCAGGTAACAGCTAGTAATTTATAAAAATGTAATTAGTAAGTTTTTTGATTGAATAAAAAAAAAACTAATATCGTGATGTTTCCCGGGCTCAGTGACGTAATAAACACATTACTTTTGGGAAAACTTGTCCGAATTCTGTATCGACCCTTTTCTATTTGTTTGGACCTCAAATAGAACTTAAAAATTGGAAGAATTCAAACATATTATAAAATGCCGTGTCGCATCGCATCAAATTGAGTTTTTTTTTGGTCCTGGATAATTCCCTCAGTGGATAATGGTCTCAGGTAGGTCAGTTGGCAGAGCATTAAGACACAAACCTGTCTTGTGTCCCGTCCCAATATTATTTTTTTTTCATGTATATCGTAAGAAAGTTTCAACTTTATAGGTTGGTACTTAAATTTTCGTATATTTTAGCTGGAATCATTAAATACAATATCTTGCAGGCATAATATGACTTAAAAATGGCTTAGGATAAAGAGATGCTTAGCTTACTTTTAAAATTTATTTGTCAATTTCGACGTCTTGATACGAAATCCATTCCCAATTTAACCAGAAACTGAGTTGAAAGTAAATATTAAAATATTTTAATAATTACAATTTTATAACAACCTAAGTCGCCTATATCTTATATTCCTAAGAATATCATAGACAATGTTACTCGTTATAGACCACAATATTCGTTGAATTCTTTTTTTAATTGTCACAGTAGCTTAATCTGTCTTAAAAGTATCCCAACCGCGATGCGAGGTAGAACACCGTATGTCCGAGAATGCATTTTTTATGACCATTCCGGGATGCCATTATAGGTGACGGACAGTAAAAAAATAAAGCTATAGATACGAAGACACGCTCTATTTCCTAGAAGACGTAATAATCTGCACTATAAACGTACAACGTGTTGATAACGTTGACAATAAGACTAATAATAAGTAAGAAAAAGTTGAATTGAATTAAAAAAGAAATAAACAAAAAAATTTGTAGGACAATCTACACAACGACACCTAGACCCATGGTAAGCATAGCTTGTGTTACGGGTTCTAGAATGCAGATAAACATACATAGATACTTTTTTTTGTAAATACATACATATTATACATAGAAACACCCAGACCAATGCAGATATTCTTATTCATGCACACAAACATTTGCACTGAGCGGGAATCAAACCCGCGCCTCCTACGTAGCAGTCGCGTTCACTACAGCCACGCCACGGAGGTCGTCATCGTCATCGTCAATTGAATTGAATATGTTGATTACATATTGGAATATCATTGAGATCCCCCAATAAATACTGCATCTAGCTTCGTGTTCCAATAATGGTATAAAATCGGAATTCAAGCACAAAAAAGGTTCAATTCGTAATTGTCCTATTCGCAAGAAATCCCATTCGCATAGTGACCTATTCTCAAATGGTCCGATTCTAATAAGCGGAGGGCAGTTATTAAACTTTATCTTCGGCAAATTTATAGAATGAAATATTTATTGTCCATCCAACCAACAAGCAACTAAGAAAGGAGACCAAACTATTTGTGATTTATTTACAAACATTAATTTAAAAAAATAAATATAATGTAAAACAGTCAAAACTTTCTCCGTAATTTAAAGGCCTAGGAATGAACATAGATCTTGGGATATTCGTTTCGTAAGAAAGGTACAGGAACTCACATGAATTACTTAGATCTCGGATAACTTTATTATAAGTTCATCAATTTATATATTTTGATCGTCAAATTAACTACACCACGTCTGATGGTAAGTCTCTACCCCGACAGCCTCGACAGTTGTTTTTTCACACCCCGCTTAAAGGTCCCGAGACTGTAGGATTATCATATTGCCTTCGAATTAAGTAACCATGTAGGTAGGTATGTTTCGTTTTATATCTTACTAGCAAACCCAGCGAACTCCGTTACGCCATGTGAGGAATGATTTTCCCACTTTTCTGTTAAAAAAAATCCTGAATTTTCTTTGCTATAAACTTCACGGAGCCCGAGACCTTTCCAACGAATGCAAAACCGTGGAAATCGGTTCGTGCGTTCTGGAGTTATAGCGTCAGGAAGGAAAACCCGACTTATTTTTATATAGTAGATAGACACAAGTTTCGGATAAAGAAGATGGACCTAAATCGTTAGTACATATATAAAGGTTCACGGTTCAAGATATATGTTAGTTGGGGGTCGGACCCATGCTTCACTTAGATTCTCCACTGTACAGTGATACAGTTAAAAAGTCTTTCATTTTATAATCAATTGGATCTAAATAGATCCTGCTTTTTTAAAGGATGCGGTAAAAGAAATTCTATTATTTCTGAAAAACGACGTATGTATCCTTTTTAAATTGCTGGTTTGTGCCTATCATCAGTTGGACCAAGGAACCCTAAGTCGGGTGCTTATAGAGTTCCGTTTCTTTACACAGTTGGAGAGCGTAGATGAAACTCGAGTCCAACCAGTTGGAGCCTAGGTGGCACTGTAATTACTACGTTCTAGAATTATTTCTATTCTATTAA
Organism: Pelosia muscerda; assembly: GCA_963691645.1. NCBI lineage: Eukaryota > Metazoa > Arthropoda > Insecta > Lepidoptera > Erebidae > Pelosia > Pelosia muscerda. Next base: position 2,861,323 of record OY829098.1, on the reverse strand, counting down.
TTTATATAAGCGTTGTAGTGTAACAAAACAAACTTCACATTTATTTAAAGATTGTGTAATTTGGGATTCGCACTGTAAACATTTTCACCTAAATGTACTTAATTAGATAATATGAATTTCTAAGAGAATTAGAAATTCTACAATGGATATGAAATTAAGAGCCTAAAAAACGAACTCATGAATACTTTTAAATTTTATCAAAGAAAATATTCGTTCACTAATTAAAAACTTTTGTATTTTCAAATTTGTTATGCAAACTCGAACAACGCCTCAGAACCTTCGCAATTTCTTCTTCAATCCCATAGTAGTTCCTAACTTCTAAATCACTTCAGAAACTTGGCATATTTACTCCAATCACATAGAAATATCTACCTAAATCACCTCAGAACCTTCGCAATTTCTTCTTCAATCCCATAGTAGTTCCTAACTTCTAAATCACTTCAGAAACTTGGCATATTTACTCCAATCGCATAGAAATATCTAACTGAAAAACACCTTAGAACCTTCGCAATTTCTTCTCCAATCCCATAAAAGTACCTAACTACTAAAGAACCTGGGCAATTCCACTCCAATCCTATATAAGTATCTAAGTACTAAACTGCTGTCGTGTACCTCAGTAAGTTTTTTATAAGATAGAAATTGGAATAAACGAATTAACAGCCAACGATGTTAGTAATATAGAGACAGAGATGCGAATGAATATTTGACCTACATTACGGAAAAAGAAAGACCGAATGAAAGGTATACAAGCCTCGGGCAATACATTTGCGGTTTTTACTTATTTTTCACTTTTAATTCTTAGACAGGGGTACTCTTTATCTATTATTTATGTAATAATCTAACATTAAGAACTCTAAACTAACATAAACATCAATCTAAGTTTGAAACTACAACAATAAATAGAAATATATAAAAATTTCTCTTCACTTGAAGTGTTGAGATTCTGTTTAGAAGTAAGATAAGTACGTATCAAGTGATTCGAGATCTGTGAGAGTAATATTAACACACATTCCGGTTAACAGAACAGTAAGTAAATACGATACGAAATCCGAGCCTACAAGTACCGTAATCACAAGATTCATATCCCATGAAGTGTGTACCAACCGCAGACAATCGTCACCTGTGACTGGGTCTCATCGCGACCTCGATACCCATAGGAAATTACCCCACATACACAACCAACTGAGCGGGAAATCTTTCTAAACACAAAAACAATAAGATTATTCGAAAATGAAAATCATATATAATAGAAAGTTGTTTGTTTTTAATTAATATATAAAATATAAATTACGAACCTTGGACGAAGGTGATGATAACACAAATATATAAAAGATCCATTTTTAATTTTCACACAATACTGACAATATACACACGCGGCGTTTTTGTAGGGCGCGCGATCATGGCGCGTGGAGCATGCACAGCGGTCTAGCGGCGACTGAGCAAACGGCGCACGGCAGGTGCGCACGCGCATGCAGGTACTTTCTTCCCCCTCTCTCCTCTCCAGAGCTTTCGCGCGCTGAATAACCAATTTCTGTCGCTCCAGGGTACTTGTACGTGTTTTGAAATGCAAAGCTATTAGGTCAGTAGGTACAACTTAGTATTCACATAGTTGGATTAAGTAGATTTCATTACTTATTGTATCGATGCTTTAGTAATTGGTGTCGTGCGCCTAATAATAATTACACGGAGATTTTATTGATAATATTATTTATACTGTTGATTACTTCAAGCCTGATGCAACGGTTCATTCAGCTGATTATATTATGTGATACAAATATAATGTTATGTTACCTATTTTATCTATAAACATTTAATAATAGGTATAACATCCACACTGAAATCATAATTTTTATACTTACATAGTATTTTCATGAAGCCCCAGATAAAATTATCCGTCAGTTAAAGAAAACGCTGTCCTTTTCTGAATTCACATGAAAAAAAACACAGAGTTAATTATATATCTGAAGGATACTTTTATCTGAGGATTGAAAAATTAGTCTAAGGGCTGATAGGAAACTAAAGGTGCGTCAAGTGTCAATTCGGACAAATGTGTCCTTATTTCGGTTACATAATCCATCTGATGGGGAATGAACTGGTAGTGTCACGGGAAATAAAAATCTCCCATGACACTACTAGTTGTGCCACGCAGTAGTGTCAAGGGCAATGGACGGAATGGATTCCATGGTTTATGGTCCAATGCAAACACCAAGGACATCAGCGTGAACTTATATCGGGCTTATTTTCGTATTAATCCCTAATAGGTATATTTTCTAAAATGAAACCGTCCTACCTAAGTACATTATTTATAACTTATCCTTTCACGGTGTAAGGATATACTAACCCCCCCCCCCCCCATTGCATTCGAAGGGTATCGTAAGAAGCAACAAATGGAAAATGTAGACGATCTCACTGCGAGAAAAAAAAACTCGAAATAAGTACTAATTGGTCAGACAGTGGAATGATTCACACGTTGAGTAACTGATTCCACTGGAATCAGTTAGTCAACGTCTTCAAACAGTGAAAGTGATTTATGCCCAGCTGTGGATATTCATAGGCTAATAATTAATTTATTTGTTTAACCTACATAACCGTAGCAAGAAGAACAGATGGTAGCCGTTGGAGCCGAAAGGTTCTCGAATGGAGACCGCGTACCGGTAGACGAAGCGTGGGACGGCCTCCTGCGAGATGGACGGACGACATAGTCAAAGTCGCGGGTACCCACCGCCTCCAACCAATCGGATTGGAGGTCGATGAGGGCCTATGTTCAACAGTGGACGTCCTGTGGCTGAAATGATGAAACTACATACATAATTACCATATTATGTGCATAGGGATAATATACCTTGATGGGATGGATTAGGGTGGTTATTCGTGAATATTTGAGAATAAATATCAACATTACAAAAAAATCCGCGTCCTCAGATCTGACAGTCGGAGTAAAAGGAAAGAAAATTCCACATCGCCCGATCGGTTGGACCACGCGGTCATAGTACAGTCAACCTAACACCCCCACGCCATTACAACTGTTAAACTGTAATTTCCTGCAACAATTTATTTTCAAAGATGGCCGCCTTCTAACAAATAGAAACCAATGGTATATACAGTGAAATTGTTATTAAATAACTTTCTAGATGCAATTGATTCGACAGGCTTGCGTAAGTTGTAAATGTGGATCGTTTAGAAATGGCTGCCGGTTCAGTCGTTCTGTGAAATGATCTATCATCACGCCCTTGAACAACTGTATTAGAAAATACTTATATTTACTGGTGGTTCATCAACTTTTATTAGTATTTTATACCTAGCTCATAAGGGAGTGTGTCGCGAGGTTAGGGTTGCCAACTATCTATAAATATAAAAATGAATCGCGAAATATGTTGGTAAGTATTTCGAGTAATTCTTTTTTTATTTGTTCCTTGAACTCTACGGTAGGTTTTTATGGAACAGCGGGAACGGGATCTGAAGTCCAAGCAGCGGGAACGGGATCGGAAGTCCATGCGGGTGAAGCCGCTGGCAACAGCTAGTACTTTATAATAACGTATCCTACTTTATTTTTGGTAATTATACTTTATATATACTAAAGTATGCAAAAATACATAAAGTATGCAAAAAAACTTTATTTTCAACCTTTACTGTGATGCGTAAAGCAAAATACTCATTATGGGTAGGTACTTAAAATTTAAATGTTGATTGTCAAACAAGCTAGCATGTGCTAAAAGCACACAACTGGTGTGGTCCATTTGCTCACTAATTTATAAAATACTACTGACCTGCGCGACTTCGTCTGCGTCACCCCGTTTTTGCAACATTTTTCATACCTGCTCCGCACCTGTTAGTCGTAGCATGATATTATATACATATAAACCTTCCTCTTTAACCATTCTATCTATTGAAACAAACCGCATCAAAATCCGTTGCGTAGTTCTAAAGATTTAAGCATACAAAGGGACAAGAAAAATAGGGACAGAAAACGCGACTTTATTTTATACTAATGTAGTGATGTAGTGATGTAGTGATAGTGGTTGTGGATATTGACATTTTGTAAGTGCTGTTTAATGGTCTATACAAAATAAATGATTATTGAATTTTGAATAATTTTGTAATACACTTGATATTGGCCAAATTGCGGCGAATCTGTTTGCAAAAGAAATAAGTCATCTTAAGAAGAAGAAGAAGACTGTCATCTGGTGAAATGAAAAAGCATTTCCCCTCCCCCATTATCTATCTACATGTTTATCTATATTAGTTTCGAATGAGGTCGTAAATCTCGACTCTTTATGTGGCTACCTGCTTGACAGCCCAATCACGTCGCCCATTTAGCCACGGGTGTATAGAATGATATACCTAACGCCTAAAACCATAAGCAAAGAACTGATATCCGACTAAAAGGTTTTAGAAACCATCGGCTTACTTCGTAAATGGACACTGCCAGTAAGAAATGTATGTTTGATCGTTTGTACGTTGAAATTCACTTTCTATCCCGATTTAGACACAAGAGCCCTTTCGTCTTACCTCTATGTGATAATGCTTGGGTACAGTGAGCTCCAAAAGTTCCTGGATAGGCACCTTAAAATCTATACCTAATCCTTTGATAGCCTAAGTTTAAATGTAACATAGAAAGCGTTAATAAAATAAACTAGATAGATGTTTGTTTCCTTGTTTCAGGCGAGGTAAAGTCAAATTGACGTGCTATTAATAAAAAAAAAAAATTAAAAAAAAAGAAAATAAGTAAACTCATGCGAATGTATACCTACTACACATTGGCATAAAAAAATTACGATAGGGTATTTTTTTATACCGTTTAACTACGATACAGATGTAGGCGTAACTTGGCGGAAATCCATTACACAAGATATATATTGGGGGAGGGAGGAGGGCCCACCGCTCACCCGCGGTTCAACACTCCAACAATATATATTGGAATGTCAAACCACCCTCTTCAAAGTAAGAAAAACAAAATCTTACCAGAGAGGAGATGTTGTGCCATGCAGTACCTAGGTATTCCGCTAATGCGAAGGACTTGAACTTCGACACGTGTTTCGCCTCTACACGAGGCATCTTCAGGAGCATTTGCTTGAAAGTGCTCCTGAAGACATTCCAATTATAATATTGTTGGAGTGTTGAACCGCGGGTGAGCGGTGGGCCCTCCTCCCTCCCACAATATATACCGTTTAACTAGTTTAATTTACTTTCCACCGTGTTAGTAAAGCTAAATGATTTCATAAAAAATATCAATGGCTCTATTAGCTATTATTTTAGTGATGTTTTTTATGTAATTATCATTTCGTTTAGATTTACCGATACAATAAAGAGTAAATTATATTAGTAGCATTATTTGCTGAAAATAAACTGTATAAAAATAATTAAAAATACCAAAACGTATTTTTTTCACGCCAATATAATTGTTTACCCAGAATACTATCATCCGACTTCGAGACCATTTCCCTAAAGCCCTGTATGTAAAAGTCAATGCCCAAACAAGCAAAACCCGTACACATTGTAGTTAATATTGGTGACAGGTAAACAATGGGAAGATTGGGGATTTTATCTCGCTAAGTAACGTATTATCATGTTACTCAGGTTAATAGACTTCAAGGAATCAGCCATCACACAACATAAATAGTAACATTACTCAGTATTCAAGTAATATCTGACTGAGTTCAAGATACTAGGTACCCCATACAACGTGGTAATGTTCCTAGTCTTTAGGGAACGCTTTTACGCAGGCACTCGATGCGGAGAGTTTCCATTATATATAATTTAGTTCTATTGTTATATTAGTTTGTTTGTAAAACGTGGTGAATAGGGATCCAGGGGTGGATAGGGATAAAATGGTCACCTAAATTCTGTAGTTATTTTCTTTCAACCGTAATTTTGGACTAGTTCATTGTAATAACAGAATCATCAAATATCCGATAAGAGGCTTATTTGAGATCTAGTAAAAGAAATTACGTAAAATATTCCATTGACCATTTTGTCCCTATTCACCCTTGGATCCCTATTCACCCCGTTATACCGGTATAAAAATGGTCAATTGAATATTTTATATAATTTCTTTTACAAATTTTTAACAAAGCACATTACCAGATATTTGATGATTCTCTGTGATTACAATGAACTAGTTCAAAGTTTCGCTTGAAACAAAATATCTACAGAATTTAGCTGAGCATTTTAATCCCTATCCACCCTTCGATCCCTATTCACCCCATTTTACGCTACCACAGATATCTGTGTTAATACCACAGCTATATCAGCTATATGTATAAGTATATTTTTGAAACCGGTCAGTAAGGGTAGTTACAATGGGCTCCAAAAATTCCTGGACACCAAGAATTATATAATTTTTTTGGTTATTGGAGACTTTTATACAAATGTACATACATGCCAGTCCCATCGTACTTTTCCACATACTTATTGCGGTAGCCTAGTGGTATGGGTAATGGACTGCTGAGACGAAGTCACGAGTTCGATCCCAGGTATACCATGGCACACACCAATGTCCTTTCGGTGCTTTTCGAAGTTATGTGTGTATTTATCGCAGGTTTATAAGTGCCCGGTTAATGGCAATAGGCTTCGCCACCTATTACATTGGGACCTAAACATAAACTGGTGAAACGTGGGTGCTAGCACCTCTGCCTTCCCCTTCGGGGATACAGGTGTGAGTTTATGTTATGTTATGTTATGTTAATTAACTTACAAATCGTAACATAGCGAATTTAAAAAGACCATAAGCAGATTCAGGTTTAGGTGTAGGTACACAATATTTAACTGAAAGATGCCTATGCTGTGTAGTGGTGTAAAACCACTACTAATATTTTTTATCTGCATGCTATAATTAAACGCATATAAATTGTTATCCAACGTAACACGTTTCGTAAATGCACATAGTTACAAATTAGTTCTTTCCTAGCATGTAATTAAAGTATTATTTCGTTACATTGTTTAATTAAACATTGTCAAGTTTGGTTGCGTTTCTGGTGTCATATTTGATAATTAAGTACAACCATTGTATTATAATAATTTATTAGCATAGTTAAAATGCTCAAAAGCCAAGATTCCATACCGGCATCGAGCTGTCAATTGGCATGACACTGGAATGGGATTCACGATTTACACTTCGAGCGAGAGGCATGGTTTTGTGCCGGCTCTTGAAGCATCACCAAGAATCAAGATGGCTAAGTGAATCACGGGAACTCTGAACGCGATGAATCGCTGAGTTTCCCGGCCATCATCCCTCATCGTGACGTGGTAGGCGCAGCGACGTACCCCGACGATTGCTGGCGTGCTGTGGCGCGCTTATTTCTGCGACGGCGTGGCTATCCTCGAGTCGACGTGTCCTCCGAAGGACTGGCACGTGGCTGTGTCAGTGCTGCACCTTTACGGCAAGGGTGCAGTGACGCCAAGGAGACACCTGGCCCATAACGCTCCTTACACTACGGTCCGGGAGCAGCCGCTGGTTGCAAAGCGACGGAGGCAGTGAAGACGGCGAGCGGCGCGCGATGCGTTGCTGGACAGGCATCAGATCACGATCGTTCGTGATACGAGGTATTTCACCACCAAGTTTCCTTATTACATGGCCATTCGTCCGCGTTGCGTGTGTTCGTTTGCCACCGAGGCTATATTTCGTGAGTGCTGTGCATCCCCGATGAGATGGACAATATATAGATTAACTAGACATAAGGTCCACCATTGTTAACAGTATTCGTTTAATAATATAAACTATATATACTTGTCAGTGATATCTTTCATTAACATTCCCGAGGTACCCATGGTCAGATTATACTTACAAACTTCTAAGAGGTCCTTGAACCAATGGTTCAGTGCTGACCTACCGAGAGTACTATCCGATAGCACTATTTTAAAACTTAGATTCATTGTAGCTTACTTGTAAACTTTTATATTCTTTCAACTAGAGTACTTATACCCCTTTTATACGCCACAATCGGCCTCCCCCTTTTTTATATGCTACAATTGGCGCCCGAATAATATATTTTTAATCTTAATTACTTTAAATTTAACCTTTGACTGACCATTGGTATATCTCGGTGAAATTTTTCTTAGTTATCAAGACTTTGTTTTGACAAAATCAAACAACTTAACTTTTGCTATAATTTACATAAAATGGTGTTCACTGTATCTGTACCTATATGAATATCTTAGTTTATCCATGTTAAACCATATATTTAACATATTTTATACTTTAAATACAGATATTTTGATGGTTTCTGTTTACATAAGTTCATTGAACATACTTAACCTAACTTTTTTACTTGTCAATTGTTTAGTGAACATTCATATACCTATTTGCTGATAACATTTGTTAGAATAAACACAGTATTTGTTCTATAACTATTTACAACTTCGGTTTGAATCACACCAACAAATAACTTTAATATTTTGTTGTTAACTTATATTTATGACTTCTTATAGTCTTATTGTTACTCATTGTTTTGAGAAACATACAAACTTAACATTAGTAACTTGAATACACTAAATTGTTGATATTGGTGATGCTTATTTAATTTTTGTGTTTCTTCACTATTTGATGGGGTGATTCTGCAATAATTTGTTTTTATTTTTCTGTTTTTGTGCTACACATATAAACTTTTGTGTACATTTTTTTGTTCATCATGGCTGATGAACCAACTGTTTCAAAGCCTTTGGCTGTTGATGATCAGCATCGTAATGTCACTCTTAGGAAACAACACCAAGATGTGTACGGAACGCCACCAGAACTTGATGATGGTACTAGCTGTAAATCACCTTTAACTACTCGTTGTGATAAAGTCATGCAGGTCGTGCGCGATGAAAATTTACGATCTTGGAACATTAAATATTCCGGTGACTCAGATGTAGTCGACTTTTTCTTGCGTATTGATGATTACATGCGTAGTAGAGACTTATCGGAGACTAAAGTGGTTAAATGTTTCGCGGATTTGTTAAGCGGTAATGCCTTGGATTACTATCGGTTAATCCGAGACTCAGTCACTTCTTTTGCAGATTTAGAATTTAAATTTAAAACTTTTTTCTTATCTTGTGATGGTAACTTCATTTTAGAAAAGAAAATTAGGTCACACACACAGTCTGCCAGTCAACCAGCTAATCTGTACGTCCTGGAGATGTTGACTATGAATTCTAGGCTTGCTAATCCGTTACCTATGAATACACTTATGGACATTATTACACACAATATGTTGCCAGCTTATGCCCAGCTTTTTGCTTTAAATGACATAGATAATACAGATAAATTACTTGCATTAGCTAAACGATATGAAGCTTATACTAATATTTCAACACATATTAGTTATAATGCGAAATCTAGTAAACAGCATAAATCTGTTACGGTGGTGAAAACAAAACAATCATCATCATCTGATAGGAAACCCACTTGTTTAAAATGTAAGAAAATCGGTCATTTATATAAACAATGTAGAACTATACGGGGTATCGTTTGTTTTAATTGCGGCAACAAGGGTGTATTGACTTCCACTTGTTCTAAGTGTGAACCAAACATCAAAGCTAAATCATCTAAATCAGCTAAACAAAAAAACTAGTTTGCTCAGGAGTGTCTAGGCATAAACTAGCATCTCAACACTTTGGTACTGTCACTCCTGATATTTCAACCTTAGACGGTGACAACAGAATTTTTTTGAATTTTTCTATTCACAACCACACTTATCGTGGGTTGTTGGACACTGGAGCTAATCTTTCCATTATAGGTAATAATTACCATCATAATTTGTTACACTTGGGTTTCAAATTAGTTAAAACTGATATGGGAGCTACTTGTGCTAACGGTTCTAGGGTTAAGGTAATAGGCAGCATGTCTATACCAGTTAGTTTTAGAAACCATATCTCTCATATATCATTTTTGGTTGTCCCTGATATTACTAATGACTTTATTTTGGGCATGGATTTTGTTCATGATTTTAAACTTTTAAATTTAAATTTTGCTAATATTCAGTCATCCTATGGGACCAATGAATCTCAACAGGATAATGTCTGTGCTATTATTCCCATGAGTGAACTCTCACCTTTAGAATCGCTTGAATTAAACAAAATCATTAATAAATTCAAATCTATTTCTACTGAAGAGAAAGGTTTAGGTAAAACTAATATCATTGAACATAGGATCATAACAACAGGTCCACCTATTAAAACAAAGGTACTATCCTTTGTCACCAGCTAAGCTGAAAGCTTTAAATGAAGAAGTGGACAGAATGCTTGCGCGGGATGTGATTGAACCTTCTAAATCACCATGGTCCAATCCTGTTGTTATGACACCTAAGAAAGATGGTTCACTCAGATTTTGTCTAGATGCTAGAAAATTAAATGATGTCACAGTTAAAGATTCTTATCCATTGCCTTATATTAGTTCTATCTTAGACAATCTTAAAGGAGCTCGTTATTTGACTTCCATTGATTTATCAGCTGCCTATTGGCAGATAGCTCTTTCTGATTCTGACAACATTGATGGCTACGGTACATCATGTCAGAAGACAGCTTTTGTTGTTCCAAACCGAGGACTGTTCCAGTTCAAAAGAATGTCCTTCGGATTGTCCAACGCTGGTAGCGAAATGCAGCGTCTTATTGACTCTTTATTCCATCACAAATACGGTGAGAAGATCTTTGGTTATTGTGATGATTTGTTAGTCGCTACTCACTCGTTCTCTGAACATTTATCTATTCTAGAAGAAGTATTTGAAGCATTGAAAAACGCTGGTTTGACTATTAATTATGGCAAATGTGAATTTTGTAAGTCACAGTTGCATTATTTAGGTTATGTTGTAGGTTCACAAGGTTTACAAACTGATGAAAGAAAGCTACAGTGTGTAAGAGACTTTCCTACACCTGTTACAGCCCGTCAGCTTCGTGCATTTATTGGCTTATGCTCTTATTATCGTAGATTCGTCAAGAATTTTTCTACTATTGTCGCTCCTATGACAGCTTTAATAGGTAAAAAGAAGGGTAAAGAAGCGATCGTTTGGAGTGAGGAAGCTGAAAAGTCATTTTTAGCTCTTAAAGATGCCCTCACCCAAGCCCCAGTGCTTGCTTGTCCTGATTTTTCCTTACCTTTTCAATTACATACTGATGCTTCGTCAGTAGGTATTGGGAGTGTACTAACACAGGAAATAGACGGAATAGAGCATCCTATTGCCTTTCATTCACGACTCCTGTCGAAGACAGAGCGTAACTACAGCACTACTGAACGTGAGCTGTTAGCGGTCGTTGATTCTGTAAATCATTTTCGTCCTTACATTGAAGGCAGTCACTTTATTTTAGTTACAGATCATATGTGTCTTAAATGGTTAAAAACTTTAAACAACCCTTCTGGTCGTTTGGCTCGTTGGGCTATGCAATTAGCATGTTTTGATTTTGAGATTCGACATAGAAAAGGTAGCTTGCATGTTGTACCAGACGTCCTGTCTCGAGTAGAACTAAATGCAGTTTCATTCTCGGGGGGTAGCACTTCTAATGATGATTGGTATAATAAATTATTTAAAAATGTAACTTCCAATCCTGGTTTTCACAAAAACTATTTAATTAAAGACAACATTTTGTTTAGATATTCCAAACCATCATCTAGACTACATGAGGACACTTCATGGAAAATTGTCATTCCTCATGAGTTAGTACAGGACTGTATCAAAGAAAATCATGAAAATAAAGCTATACATCCTGGTACATTTAAAACACTGGCCAATATTAAAGCTAATTATTTTTGGAAAAATATGTATGCCGACATTAAAAACTATGTAGCTAATTGTGATAAATGCAAGTCCCATAAGCATTCAAATAACATACCACATGGCTACATGACCAATCAGAAAAAGGTTGACCGTCCCATGCATACATTGTCCATTGATACAATAGGTCCCTTAGCAAAATCCTATTCTGGTCATGTGTATATTCTATCTATAGTAGATGTTTTTACAAAATTTTGTTGGCTCCACCCTCTTCGTACTGCTACCACTAAAACAGTTACATCTTTTATTGAATCTGAAATTCTACTTAAAGAAGGCACACCTTGTGTAATCATTTGTGACAACGCTACTATATTCCAAAGTAAGGAATTCAAATCTTTTTGTACAAAACATTCCATACCTAAAATTTTTTATAATGCTTATTATGCTCCTCAATCCAATACAGTTGAGCGCTATAACCAAACCGTTCAAACCTGTCTCTCTCTTTTGGTTGAGGATGATCAGCGTAACTGGTCTAAATATATACCTCAAATACAGCTCTTCTTAAATACTTCTGTTAACATTGCTACTGGTTATACACCATACTTTTTGGCTAAAGGTCGAGAGATAGTCGCGGATGGTGCACTGCATACACTGCGTGGCAGCACACCTGATTCGTTAGACAATCTTCAACTCTCAAGTAGGCACTCTAAAGCTGAAGCCTTAAATGACCTTGCTGATGTTTTCCAACGTGTGAGCACTGCTTTGACCAAGGCGTACAAACAGAACGCCCACAGGTATAATCTGCGCCGCCGAGAGCTCCGGTTAAGCGTAGGTGATATTGTGTGGAGGCGAAATTTTGTACAGTCAAACGCAGCCAAGTTCTTTTCGGCTAAGCTAGCACCGAGGTTTGTCAAATGTAAAGTTGTTGGCAAACCATCCGATGTGGTTTACCATTTAGAAGACCTCAGCACGGGGATTGTAGGGAAATATCATGTCAAGGACATAATTAAAACGCCAGGAGGTGTGTAACACTAGTGTGTGAGACTGTACATGTGTTGGTATGTTTGTATCTATTTTTGCCTAAACAAGGTTGACCTTTTTGTCAATGTCATTTTACTTTTGGTACCTGCATATGTATAGCTTCGCATCAGCAATTTGTTTTTGTTTGTCTGTCTTTAACTCTTTTCTCAGTAATGGAAATGAAGTTTCAAAGATAGAAATTTTTTCAGACATGAAAATTTTTAATTTTCATTTTTGACTTTTTGGTATTTGCTTGTGTAAATACACTAGTCACAGATCCTAGATCTGCTTTTTTGATCATTTTTAGATCAGTACTTTGGCCAAAACAATTGAAATTAAGTTTCAATTTCTTTGTGATATCACACTTACTTGTACTACTTGTATAAGATTGTATGTTATGGAAGTGCACTCCATACATTAGGACTTCTCAGGATTTACTTATCTTAGTTTTTTACCATTCTAGGTTTCAAAACAATGAATGATAAGTTCTTCTTGCTTGGAATTTTTAAGACTCAGTCTTAAAATTATTTATGTGATTCTTATCACTTAAATATAGTTATTTCTAACAATTTCTTTATAGATTTTGTACTCGGACTAATCATATGGTCTGACAACACTTGTTGGATAGCTTTTCAACCATTACAGGTTCGAAAACAATTCAATATAAGTTTGTTTTTCCCAGTACAGTTTCTTAGACTCAGTCTATAGAAACTTGTTTCCTTGTTCTTCATATCAGTCTCGCTCTGATATGATTAACTCCTTCTGATATCAAGCAGTTCTGGACTTCGGATGGTCTGCTTGTGGTGTATCCCAACAGATTCCGGACCTGTTGTGGACTTTTACATATAAGTTTAGTTTTAGTATATTCCATACTTCACTCACTGGATTAGCTACCCAGTGTTGTTGTTGTTGTTGTTGTTGTTGTTGTTGTTTAGTACTTAATTCTTAGATTAGGTAATTGCTTTAGTCAAGTTAAATTGTTAAGCTAATCTTTAACACTTTTCAACTTAGATTTTTTTTTATTATACCTTTGATCATGGCTAGGTAAGCTAAAAAAAAAAAAAACTTTTCATTGACTTTCAAAGTTTTTTTTTCCGGTTACCCCGGCTGCTTCGGATAAGGGGTTATCCTCTTTACTCCGAAGGGGGGTATTGTAGTGGTGTAAAACCACTACTAATATTTTTTATCTGCATGCTATAATTAAACGCATATAAATTGTTATCCAACGTAACACGTTTCGTAAATGCACATAGTTACAAATTAGTTCTTTCCTAGCATGTAATTAAAGTATTATTTCGTTACATTGTTTAATTAAACATTGTCAAGTTTGGTTGCGTTTCTGGTGTCATATTTGATAATTAAGTACAACCATTGTATTATAATAATTTATTAGCATAGTTAAAATGCTCAAAAGCCAAGATTCCATACCGGCATCGAGCTGTCAATTGGCATGACACTGGAATGGGATTCACGATTTACACTTCGAGCGAGAGGCATGGTTTTGTGCCGGCTCTTGAAGCATCACCAAGAATCAAGATGGCTAAGTGAATCACGGGAACTCTGAACGCGATGAATCGCTGAGTTTCCCGGCCATCATCCCTCATCGTGACGTGGTAGGCGCAGCGACGTACCCCGACGATTGCTGGCGTGCTGTGGCGCGCTTATTTCTGCGACGGCGTGGCTATCCTCGAGTCGACGTGTCCTCCGAAGGACTGGCACGTGGCTGTGTCAGTGCTGCACCTTTACGGCAAGGGTGCAGTGACGCCAAGGAGACACCTGGCCCATAACGCTCCTTACACTACGGTCCGGGAGCAGCCGCTGGTTGCAAAGCGACGGAGGCAGTGAAGACGGCGAGCGGCGCGCGATGCGTTGCTGGACAGGCATCAGATCACGATCGTTCGTGATACGAGGTATTTCACCACCAAGTTTCCTTATTACATGGCCATTCGTCCGCGTTGCGTGTGTTCGTTTGCCACCGAGGCTATATTTCGTGAGTGCTGTGCATCCCCGATGAGATGGACAATATATAGATTAACTAGACATAAGGTCCACCATTGTTAACAGTATTCGTTTAATAATATAAACTATATATACTTGTCAGTGATATCTTTCATTAACATTCCCGAGGTACCCATGGTCAGATTATACTTACAAACTTCTAAGAGGTCCTTGAACCAATGGTTCAGTGCTGACCTACCGAGAGTACTATCCGATAGCACTATTTTAAAACTTAGATTCATTGTAGCTTACTTGTAAACTTTTATATTCTTTCAACTAGAGTACTTATACCCCTTTTATACGCCACAATCGGCCTCCCCCTTTTTTATATGCTACAGCTGCCATCATTCAGATTTAAGTTCAGCTCCTGAAATAGCTCCTTTCTAGCAGTATGATATCTACCTAACACATTCCGCAACAAAGGTTTTTTTCATATTGGACACCAGAGATGTTAGTTACGAACTGAGGGTGGTAATTCTTTTTAAGTAACCAAGCCTTTTGGAGATATTCTTAGTTCGCAACTAGGTGTGTATCAAGAATCAACATTCGTCTTTGGCAACTAGTTGAGTAACAAGAATAGCCAATACTTTTTAGCAACTGCTTGTCAAACTCAGTTGCCATTCACCTCGCCTGATGGTAAACTGAAGGCAAAGTCTATGCATAGAGGGTTACCATTACGAACGTACAATGTTACAACAATGTTACCAACAACGCATATATTTACACTTAGTATTATTAAGTTCAATATGTCTATTTACGACACTCTTGTAATGACGGCGCAAGGCAGGAGGCGCCACGACGCGACAATAGTTAGCCAGGAACACCCAGTAGACGGCTTTAGTGCCTAGTTCTTGAGGTTCTTCACAAACCTGAAACACTGTTCTTTCGTGAGCTTCTCAATGGACCACCTGCGGCATTGATATCATATCATACGACCGGCATTGACTAGGTCTGACAGAATGCCGGAATGCCGCCCTCGGCGACGGACGCGGGGCTTCTATTTGACGGCCGATGTAACTTTGAGTAATAATTTTCAACCTGCAAGAAGCAAAATCACCTATATTAATTAGGTACTAGCTGACCTGCGCAACTTCGTCTGCTTCACCCCGTTTTTGCAACATTTTTCACTTCTGCACCGCACCAGCTGGTTGCAGCATGATGTTATATACATAATATAAACCTTCCTCTTTAATCACTCTATCTATTAAAAAAACCGCATCAAAATCCGTTGCATAGTTTTAAAGATTTGAGCATACAAAGGGACATAGGGACAGAAAACGCGAATTTGTTTTATACTATGTACTGATAGTGATCTTACTACTATAAAATCATCCATATCATCTTTTCAACCATAGCATGTCCACTGCTGAACATAAGTCTCCCCCATTAACCTTCAATCACACTGGTTGGAGGTGGTCTGCATCCAACGGTTACACGCAACTCTGGCTATGTCATCCGTCTATCTCGCGGCGTAAGACGAAAGTTCTCGAAAGGAGACCACATTCATACATAAAATCACGCCAGTTTCCCATAGGAGTAGGAAAGATCACGGTTCTCCATTTGCTACGATCCCGACATACACTCTCGCTTCATTCACATTCATTTTTAGAAAAGGGGCAGGTCAGGAGTACCCTAAACCGACGAGCATGTATGAAAAAGGTAATAAGAGTGAATGGAGACCACGTGCTGTAATTTTTCGGGAATTCAATATGTTTTATTTACGATACTCTTGTAATGACGGCGCGAGGCAGGAGGCGCCATGACGCGACAATAGTTAGCCAGGGAGACCCAGTAGACGGCTTTAGTGACTAGTTCTTGAGGTTCTCCACTTGGGATACTTTTCTTTCGTGGCCACTGCCACTTCAGCTTGCTAATTCGCTGGGTAATGTCGGCAGCTTGCTCGGATCTCCTCGTTCCTGATTCGTCTCGTAGAGAAATTCCAAGCATAGCCCTTTCCGTGGCTCGCTGTGTGAACTTGAGTTTTGTTAATGAGACCCATACTGAGGGTCCATTAATTAGACTCTCGTCTTTAGTTTATAATAACTTCCTTATTTGTAGTACTCGTGCAAATTATAATAGGTATATATATATATATATAAAAGAAAGTCGTGTTAGTTACTTCGCTTATAACTCAAGAACGGCTGAACCGATTTATCTGAAAATTGGCAGGGAGGTAGTTTAGAGCCAGGAGAAGGACATAGGATACTTTTTATCGTTTTTTTTTTTACTTTTCATACATAATCGTGCTTTACTCTTGATCGAAGATACGATTATGTTTGTGTTACCTCATGTGCGGTAATTTATTAATCAGGTTAGGAATGCCAGCACCATATCATGAAATGAATGACGCATTTAATCGAGAATTGGAACGGGAACGTGAATATGATCACCAGGAATTAGATTTAGTAGGTACTTCAAACGAATGTACCCCTGTTGAATTACCAACAAAAAGAAGTTTATGATACTTTAATGAAGGCAATCGATGATGAAAATAGTGGTTTATATTTCCTACATGCCCCTGGTGGAACTGGCAAGACATTCCTCATGTCATTAGTTTTAGCAACTGTTTGGGCGAGATCTAACATAGCAGTTGCAGTTGCTTCTTCTGGAATAGCAGCCACATTGTGAGAAGGATGCCGTACGGCTCATTCAGCATTAAAATTACCGTTAAATCTTCAAACTATTGAAGAACCAACGTGTAATATTTCAGAACAATCAGCAATGGCCAAAGTTTTAGCGGTATCGAAAATCATCATCTGGGACGAATGCGCAATTGCGCATAAACGTGCATTAGAAGCACTTAACCGAACATTAAAAGATTTACGCAATGACTCGAGATGTTTTGGAGGAGCAATGATTTTACTTTCTGGCAATTTCCGCCAAATACTGCCAGTAATTCCAAGATCTACGGCTGCCGACGAAATAAACGCTTGCCTCAAATCGTCAAATCTATGGCGCCATGTGACAACGTGGATCTATGGTGCAACTGACAACAAACATGAGAGTTAAATTGCTTAATGATACATCTGCTGAAGATTTCTCGGAGCAATTGCTGACTATCGGTAATGGTCAAGTACCTGTCGATGAATCCAGCGGATTAATATCATTTCCAAATAATTTCTGTAACTTTTTCTCATCAAAAGACGAACTTATCAACAATGTATTTCCAGAAATGATTCCTAACTACAAAAATAATGAATGGTTGAGTGAGCGAGCAATTTTAGCGGCTAAGAATAAAGATGTAGATGACATAAACTACATAATTCGAAATAAGATCATTGGAACAATGCATTCATTCAAATCTATTGACTGCGTCACAAATGAAGATGAAGCCACCAACTATCAAACTGAATTTTTAAACTCTTTGGACGTGCCTGGCTTACCACCGCTCAATTTACGCCTAAAGGTTGGCTCTGTAGTAATCATGCTTCGAAATATAAACCAACCAAAACTGTGCAACGGTACGCGTTTGGTGGTTAAAAAATTGATGAACAATGTAATTTACGCTACAATAATGGTAGAAAAATTCAAAGGTGAGGAAGTTCTCATTCCGAGGATACCGATGATCCCAACGGATATGCCGTTTGAATTTTAAAAAATTCAATTTCCGATACGTCTTGCATTTGCCATGACCATCAACAAATCACAAGGCCAATCCTTAAAAATTTGTGGTTTAAATCTAGAACATTTATGTTTTTCCCATGGTCAATTATACGTGGCATGTTCACGGGTCGGCAGACCATCTGCGTTGTTTGTTTTTGCGCCTGATAATATAACAAAAAATGTCGTGTATCACAAGGTACTTAAATGAAGAGCAACCTATGTACTAAAATAAAGAAATAATAATGAATGATTAATGTAGGTATTTAATTTTTTTCATATCTTTTCCAATAAAAAAAAATCTGCTTATTTATTGACATTAAGGCGGAACAAAGTTCGCCGGGTCAGCTAGTATATGTATATGTATAACTTGTGTGAGTTGTAGGTACTTAGTTCATTGTGAACGATACGTCTTCCTATGATTGTCGGTAGATGGCTCCTACCATCGCCTGAAAGATGGTTGTATAGTAAAATTTTGAATGATTTAGACGAAGCTTCGTGGCTCAGCGATCAGTGTTCCCCGGTCCCCCTGTAAGGGAAAGATCGTGGATTCGAATCCCGTCGAAGCATTCACTTTTTCCCCATCTAAATTTAATAAGATATTTATTAGCTAAAGTACCGCGGTAGCCTAGTGATATGGATAATGGACTGCTGAGACGAGGTCTCGGGTTCGATCCCAGGTTTACCCTGGCACACACCAATGACTGCGATGCTTTTCGAAGTTATGTGTAATATACACATATCGCAGGTTTATAAGTGCATTGGGACCTAAATATAAAACTGGCGAAATGTGGGTGCTAGCACCTCTGCCTACCCCTTCGGGGATATAGGTGTGATATTATAAAAAAAAATTGCTAGACCTCATCTCAACTACATTCACTGTAGGTACTTCCATAATAGTGCTGCAATAGTTATAGCTCAGGCTAAAAGAATAATTACTTTTGGCGGTTTTCCGTGTAACCGCCAAAAGTAATATTAAAGTATTGCCATTCCTCTCGCACTCTTATTCTGCGCTGCACGCTTCGCACGAGTACGAGTGAAATAGTACTGTTTTAGAATCTCTTTTATTGCGTCTTCGTCTTGTACGTTATAGGTACTATAAGTCTGAGAGACAATACCATCTTTACCATAGTTACACCCAGGGCACGTGCCCAGTACCTCCCGAAAGAGAGAAAATTTCTCGCGGATCGTCATAAGAAAAATCTCAAATTCTCAACTTTCCAAAAGGGCCTTCAATTTTGTGTGCACAGAGCCCCAGTCACAGGTAAAGGCGGGTCTGCTGAGAGCTATACTTAACTTTCACTCCCTTTGGGACCAGCACGACCTTTCACCAGCTAAAGACCCAACAGTTCAGTTATAAACAATCATGCCTTTTCCAGCCTGCAAAGGATTGTTCTTCTTCTTCTTATTTTATAGGAGTGGCTCCATCGTTCACCGATGATTTTGCCAATGTCAAAGAAGTGTTCAGTGTCAGTTCTGAAACTATTGCTCGGTTATACAATGAGAGAAAATCATGTTTGATTCCTGACTGTGTTACCGGCAAAAAGGTGGAGAGTAAATAATGTTATTTTGTTCAAAAAAGGATTGTACAATTTAACATAAACACTGCTCGCGGAACGAATCCAGTGTGGCAAATACTTTAGAAAAATATATTAAAAGGTTTTAGGTTATGAATGTGTATAGTCACCATATAACATCACCAAGTGGAGGTCCGTATCACAAAAATCGACTGAAAACCACATAAAACACAATAAATAACGAAACTTACGAAGCAAATATAAAGTAACTCAAGCAACATAATATATTTAAAACATCGCCCATAGACCGCCATTATTTTTCTATCTATACGTTTCGTTTCAAGCATCAAGCAACATGTGGGACTCAATTTCAATAGGTGCTAAGCATTAAAATATTGATATCAATAAATATTTATTAAATAGGCATGAATAGAATGTATATCAAATTAGTATTTGTATTATGTATATTACTATTTTAAATTTCTGTTTTTACAAAATCATCATCATCAATCAGCCTATCGCAGTCCACTGCTAGACATAGACTTCTCCCAATGTGCGCCATTGCAAAATACTAATAAATATTTATTTGATTATACTTGTAACCACTAGAAAATACAATCACCAAGTACCGAATAAGTAGCTACAATAGAGAAATGTTATGAAAATTTAAACTCTATCAGAAAAGGGCGTGAACTACATCAAGGCGCGCATTACAAATTTCATAAATGCCCCCTAAAATCCAAACACACGTGATCGACTAACTGATCTCGTAATAAATTAACCTGGCGTGGTTGTGGTGACCACTTTCTAAGAGAGCCCAATATGAGTCTTTGGTAGAAAGTGGTCACCGTAGCCTATGGACATGACAACCCCTGCTATCAACCCTGTAGAAGCCCTTAGACGTTAGACGAAGTTCCTTCCATACCGCACAGTGCGCACCGTATCCAGTCGTAATGTGTGAGGATGTACTCGCTGCCTATGGCGAGTGGTGTCTTGGGTCTGTGCTCACTAGCACTAGCATGAACTCTTATCGAATTCGTAATGTAAAGGTTTCGAGAGAACAGAGCATTGTGATTGGCAGTCTACCTCTTGAGAACCTGTGTGCGTGTGTGGCCCGCCAATTGCAATGCTCTGTTCTGTCGATAACTTTACATTACGAATTCGATAGTATTTCGTGCTAAGGCTTCGACACGATGTAATAAAGAGTAAAATTCTAAAAAGTTAGAGTTACATACTGGACTTTGGTCCCTCGTGAGGTTATATTACAGAAGAATAATACATTAAGGCCCAAAAATGCATTAGGTCGAGAAGGGCGTCCATTCTCATCCAATAAGCATCGCAAAGACGAAGGCGGTGGGGACCAAATGGACTGCGATTCAGCGGGCGCCGGCGGTGAGTGAAAACCTTATGCATCTTACCTAAATCGCAATTATAAAAAGTGATACCCCAAAAACGGTGCAGACCCACCATACCACTAGCCCTACCCCTGGTGGTAGGGCGGGTCCCAAACCATACCACCATAATATGATCAACACAGACTTCAAAGTATACGTTGAATCAATAAACAATAATATTAGGCAATAAGAGCCTAATTTAACTTATAGTATCGGCATACTATGATGGCTGTTTTGACGCGACTGGTTTGCTCATTTCCTCTTTATTGGTGTGCGAAGTTTATTTTCTTTTGTGCCAGTCTCGCCATATTTTTCTTTAGTTATTCCTCTAACAGTTTGTTGTACAATATTAAGCGCACCAAAAGAGAAAAAGAACAAAACCAGTCGTGTCAAAACGGCCATCATAGTGTGTCGCAGTTGTAATGGTCATCCATTGTGTGAACGCCAGTAAAATAGCAGTAACATTCAAACAGTTTATTAAAACAAACAATTTTATTAATATTACAGATTTTCTCTTAAAACAATAAATGAGGGCGTCCATACTAGCAGTACAAATAAAAAAACACCCATATAGCCATAGCTTATTCATAAACAGTAGGCTACAAATGTTCCTGAACAAATTGTGAAACAAAAATGTATGAAGTGATGCCACTACCTATATAACTACTAGTCTTAGAAGCTACTGGATAATAGATCTACTTATTAATGTAATTAAGTTTAGGCTACTACTTGCATGAGTTTACTTATTTTCTTATAAAGAAACAAGACATCGATAGTTTATTACTAAGGCTTTTATATATATTAAAGTGTCCAGCAACTTTTGGAACTTGCTATACCAGCAAATATATCAAATAAAGAGTTATACAGGGTGAAGGGGGTACACTCCCGAAGCTGAACGCTCCTGCTAGTACTGCTTTTTATTTTTTTTTATCGTGCGCAAAATCCCCACGGATACCACCTCCACCAAAACCGATGGAGGTGATTATGTCGGACTCGAACCGACCAAAACGCACACCGTCCATGGGTCCTTGTTTGCCGGAGGTGAGATTATACAAGACATATCTCTCGCACCCCGGCAGACCCGGGGACATCTCTGTTGAGATGACCCTCTTCCCTAAATGTGGGGACCATGGTGTCCCCATCCTGCTAGTACTCCTGGTACACAATAATAATAATAATGTATGTCTTTATTATACACCAAAGAATTACATCATGATGATGGAAATGCAGATTATTAGGTACATACAATGGGCGGCCTTATCGCTCTGTGGCAATCTCTTACGGGCAACCATGGGATGGAGAGAAGTATTTGGAGATAGAAAATTCGGGGCCATTTGGTGCACTCAAATATTTTAAAGATGTAAACGGTCGAATTAGGAAAATACATAAACATAGTATCTCCCTAAGCATAGGTATATATAAATACAACACAACACAATCTTTATCACATACATACAATAATACAATAAATATCTATACCATTGCACCTCCTTAAAGCGATAGGTAATAATCCTTTACTTGTTTTTTAAATACCGGCAAGGACTGTGCTCGTCTAATAGCCACTGGCAGAGCATTCCACAAACGAGCCGCTTGAACTGTGAAGGATTCGTCGGCAAAGTTGGTGGAGTGACTCGGCAATTTTAATCTTAGGTTCTCCGATGATCCCAAAACTTTATAGTGCGTGTTGTGCAAGAACTCAAAACGCTGTCTCAAGTAAGAAGGAGTTAGTGGATAGAAGAGAATTTTCAACAATAAGGACAGAACATGAGCATTCCAGCGAAGCGTATAGGTAACCACTTGAGTTTTTTGCAAAATTCAGAGACATGATCATATTTGCGTAATCCAAATATGAATCGTATACAAAGATTTTGGAGTCTCTCAAGTTTGTTAAGTTGGTCTTCAGTGAGATCTAGATAGCTGGCATCAGCATAGTTAAGAATAGGCAGAAGAAGAGATTGTGCGAGCGCAGTTTTCGTGGCAGTGGGTAGGAAGTATTGTAGCCTACGCAGGGACCCCGCCGTGGCAAATATTTTACGCCTTAATTCTAGTAGTTGTGGCCCCCAAGATAAGCATCTATTGATAATGATCCCCAGGTTTTTAACCTTGTCACTGTAAGGAATTACAAGACACTTGCGGAAGGAACGGAAGGAGAGACCAACATATTGGCATGAAAAAAATTACGAGGATTTTTTTCTTTTTTGAATTTTACCGTTTAACTTACGTCCATCGTGTTGCTGAATAAAACAAAAAACATGAACTCACAAGATGGCGCCACTTGTTTTTTTAGCAGTGACGTTTTGTTACGAAATTTTCGTTTCATTTAGCTTTACTGATATGATGAAATGCGAAATGAATATGAAAAAATTGCATTGCTGTAATTTTTTTAACTCCAAATACCAGTGGCCTTCTGCTTCAGTACTTTCCCTTACACCCTGTATTATACTGGATTGTCATCAAAATACAAAATAATTGCTATAAGTTTTACCAAAAGAGTTGGTCATAAACATATACCGCTACAGACAGTTAGCCCTTTTAATCCAATATTCTACCTTTTTTTTTTTATCGTGCGCAAAATCCCCACGGATACCACCTCCACCAAAAACCGATGGAGGTGATTATGTCGGACTCGAACCGACCAAAACCCACGAATCCATTACTCGATAACACTTTTTTTCTCAACTGAAATACGACGAAATGAGAATCCGACCATTTGCGAATCCGACCAAATGCGAATAAATGCAATATTCTACCTGAGAATGTACAATATGAATTGAAAATAATGGGCGAGGGAGGGGGACCCACCACACACCCACGGTTTAACAATTCCAACGATAACAATAGCAAATTATTACTAATTGTCATAGAAAGGATGTCAAACCGCTATCAAGCGCTCCTTAAGATGCCTCGTGTCGAGGCGAAACACGTGTCGAAGTTTGTCCTTCGCACTGGCGGAATATTGCACATACAACAACATTATCTACTCGGGTAACAAGTCTTTTTAATTGTTTTAGAGGCGTGCGGTTTGTCATTCCTTCCACGGAGCGAAAGCAAAGAGCGAAACATTTAAAAAAAAATAGAGGTTATAATTTTTTTATGCCAATATGTTGTGTAGTGTCTATTTACAAAAAAAATACTGAGAAAGTAGCAAGTTGAGTGATCAGCTCATTGTGCCACTTACATAGACCCCCAGGTGTTAGACTCGTGGTGCCTAAATAATAATAATAATAATAATAATTAAGATGGGGTTTGGCGTGGACAAATGTGCAGTCATTCATGTAAAGCGAGGACGGGTGGTGGAGTCAGAAGGTATACAACTTTCTGAGTCCACTTTCCTGAGATCACTCCTCGTAACTGAGACCTATAAGTACTTGGGTATGTCACAGGCGTTATGCATCAATGAGGCTGGCATGAAACAAATGTTACAGGAGCGTTTCTTTGGCCGCCTGAAAAAAGTACTTAACAGTCTTTTATCAGGTGGTAACAAGGTGCGTGCCTGTAATAGTTGGGTCATGCCACTCTTGGTGTACTCCTTTGGCATACTCAAGTGGACTCAAACTGAACTCGATGCCATCGACAGAAGAGTCCGGACTCAGTTGACTGCATTTCGAATGCATCATCCACGTTCATCTGTCATGAGATTGTACATCCCGCGAAAATGTGGGGGTCGAGGATTTTTAAGTGCTAAGACCCTTCATAATCGCGAGGTGTGCAATCTCAGAGACTATTTTCTTAGATCCAACGTGGATATGCATCGAGATGTAGTCAACGTAGATACTGGGCTCACCCCGCTCGGCTTGGCCAAGCTGAACTGGCGCAGGCCTATAGTAGTTGGTGCTGACGACCGCAGGGAGATATGGCAGAGCAAGGAGTTACATGGTAGGTTTTATCGGGCCCTCCACAGGCCCGAAGTAGACCTACTGGCATCCGTATCCTGGCTACGTTTCAGTGACCTTTTTGGGGAAACTGAAGGTTTTGTCTGTGCAATTGCAGACGAAGTTATCAAGACGAATAATTACCGGAAGTATATCATGAGGGATGGCACAGTCGACATATGTCGAGCGTGCCACCAACCTGGTGAATCCCTCAGGCATATTACTTCCGGTTGTTCTCGTCTTGCTAACGGTGAGTACTTGCACAGACATAATCAAGTAGCCAGGATAATCCACCAACGGCTTGCTCTGAAATATAACCTTGTGGAAGTTGAGGTACCATACTATAGATATGTTCCTGAGCCAGTTCTGGAAAATAGTCATATCACATTGTACTGGGATCGATCTATCATCACTGATAGGACTGTTGTAGCCAACAAGCCTGACATTGTGGTGATAGACCGATCCGAGCGCCGAGCATTGATTGTTGATGTTACCATTCCTCATGACGAGAATCTCGTGAAAGCTGAGAAAGATAAACAGGTTAAGTACTTGGACTTAGCTCGCGAGATTGTCGACATGTGGGGTGTTGACTCAGCAATCATTGTGCCGATAGTCGTGTCAGTCAATGGACTGATAGCGAAGAGCCTCGATCAACACCTAAAGAGGCTCGGGTTAGACGGTTGGGTCAAGGGCCAGATGCAGAAGGCTGTGCTACTAGATACGGCGCGCATCGTGAGGAGGTTCCTTTCTCTGGAGCCCTAACCACCGGTAGCTTGGTCCCTGTACCCGATACCGGTGGCACTCTGTTTTTTTTATATTTTTAAATGTGTATATTTTTTTATTTGTTGTATGATATTTATATTTAAAAATGTAAAAAAACATGAAAAGATGCGAATAAAGTGAAATAATAATAATAATATATGTCTTTATTGTACACCAAAAAATTACATCATGATATGGAAATGCAGATTATTAGGTACATACAATGGGCGGCCTTATCGCTCTGTGGCAATCTCTTACAGGCAACCATGATTAATACTAAAGATATTTCCTAACATTTTGAACTTACTTTGATACAATAAAAACAGTCCAAAGTCTTGAAAAACACAATGGGTCATCCCACTTAAACTAGAGTTAATCAACTATTACAGACTGCTCTCCGTCATCATATCTACAGAAAATTTGATAATATATATTCTATATTCTAGGACAATGTACACAACGTCACCTAGACCCATGGTAAGCATAGTTTAACTAGTTTGTGTTACGGGTTATAGAATGCGGATAAACATACATAGATACATTTTTTTTTGTAAATAAATACATATTATACATAGAAACACCCAGACCAATACAGATATTCATATTCAAGCACACAAATATTTGCACTGAGCGGGAATCGAACCCGCGCCTCCTGCCTCGAACCTGCGCCACACGATGAAAATGCGTCTTGATTGGTATGTTGAATCCAATGGTATTATCCCACAAGTACAGTAACCCTTTCGTCGAAGACATCATTGTGCAGACAGCAACACTTCTTTGATTTCGGACCTGAAACATGACAAATACGAAAATTTACAAACTGTGTATGCAAGGCGATCATCATCATTATTGCTGCCATAGGACGTCCACTGCTGAACATAGGCCTCCCCCATCGACCTACAATACGACCGGTTGGAGGCGGACTGTATTCAATGGGTACCCGCGACTTTGACTATGTCGTCCGTCCACCTCGCAGTAGGCGTCTACCGGTACGCGGTCGCCATTCGAGAACCTTTCGACTCCAACGGCAATCTGTTCTTCTTGCTACGTGCCCCGCCCACTGCCACTTCAGCTTGCTAACCATGTAGGCTATGTCGACCACTTTCGTTCGTCTACGGATCTCCTCATTTCTGATTCGCAGAGAAATTCCGAGCATAGCTCGCTGTGTGCTCGATATATTGGCAATTTTGTAAAAATTAAAAGTCATTTTGATTACAATTCATCAGCATAATTATATGAATTGTTCCTATGTTAATAATTTAGATATCCTGCAGAATGGGATGAGAATACAAAGTGTTTTGACAACTTTTATACATAATTGTTAGTATTTTACTGAATTATTTTGTTTAATAATAATAAGGCTCTGAGAATAATATCTGGGGTAATGTGTTCAACACCCATAAGCGCCATAGAAGTTATGCCTAGAATACTGCATTTAGTCCTAAGTGCTAAGCATAACACTACCGTCTAAAATTGATTATATTAACTAACAGGAATATAATAAGTGAAATAGTACCTCATATAGATAGAATTCTTGAACCACCCACTGGAGAGATTATCTTGAACGGCAACACACCAAAGTCTTGTCATGTAATGCTGAAATTAATATAAATTTTATAAGGTTAGAAAGTAAAGTCCATAGTCATGTTGCAACTTCTCATATCAAAGTTTGCAGTCAGTCATTTGACTGAGCAAATGTCTTGTAATTATCTGGCAGAGGAGTACCGCCAGCACAGTAACAGTAACTTCCCTTTATTTACTACTAACTGACCCGCGCAACTTCATCTGCGTCACCTCGTTTTTGCATTACATTTTTCACTTCTGCTCCTCACCAGTTGTATGTAACATAATGTTATATACATATAAACCTTCCTCTTCAATCACTCTATCTATTAAAAGAAACCGCATCAAAATCCGTTGTGTAGCTTCAAAGATTTAAGCATACATAGAAGCATAAGGACTTAGGGATATAGGGGCATGCTGCCTACCCTGTAGAAACCTTCTAATGCCCTTATTGAAGGACCCCATATTGTGGTTACTTGGGAAAACCACGACAGGGAGTTCATTCCACAGCTTGAGCTGAGCGGGATGAAACTCCTTTCATACCGCACTTATAGCTCTCACAGCTCACTATAGTATGTACTCATAGCCCTTTTGCATGGACCATTTTTATTTACTTATTTATATGTTTATGTACATGCATTCCTTGCGATTCACACTGCATAGCAAGGAATCAGGTCAAAATTTATTTTTCCTTTAGCTGCAACATTTACGGTTAGGTTTTTTTGGCATACCCATTTTTTTTGCAAGGTGCCTGATTGGCGGCAATAGCTTCGCCCGCTCGAAATGTGGGTGTTTATACAATCTATGTATTAAGTAATGTAGCTTAAGGTTAGTACGAGTTCCATGAGGGAAGAAGAATCTACCACATTTTTTGTAGATATCTGATTGAAAATGTGCAAGAAAGATCAGGATATAAAAGGAAAGCAGTGTCGCGAAGGAACTAGGGTTTGAAGTAGTACTTAACCTAAATCCGGCTCACCTAATGGGGAATGAAGTGGCCCAATTACAGCTGTTCCTGTTGAATCTCTTCAACTTTACCTGTAAACAAACAAACATCTGTTAATCCATGGCTGAGCTTATTCCAAGCTCAGCTTTTTTTTTAGGATTTCATGAAGTCCCAGTTAGTCATGTTTTTGGGAATATATAAGCTACCAACATCCATTATGACATTCCTTCAAACATAGAGTGACTGACGCCGACATACAGATAAATGAGACACGTTCTAGTAGGTACAATCAATACTGTTTCTCTGTTTGACTTAGACATTTTTCATATTTCAAGTCGCTTTGGTTTTTACCTAGGTTTTAGGGGATTGGGTTTTTACAAAACAATAAATCTCTTCAAAGAAAACCTTCCTTGAGTAAAAAAATGTCCACCAACTTGACATTTATGAAAGAAAATAGCACTTAAAATCTGCCAAACTCTGGGTTCGCCAACAAACCAAAAAGTCAAGTCAATCTGCCAAACAGTGAGTAAGTTAATCAATGAGTGATAGGAGTTTAATATTCGTGAAGGCATCTTCGTGACAAGAAGTGGTAAACAAGAAAGCTTACCTACTAAAAAACACTCGTACTATAAAGTGGAAGATCTCAGTCGACAATTCTTCTTTTTTTCTTTTCTTAAAATCGCTTCAGCAGCGGAATAGCCGCAATTTTGCCAACGTCTTATAAAATTAATGGCGAGACCGGAGACGCCATAACTAATAGTTATGGCGTCTCGCCTTCTACTTGTCTACTTATTGATTATAGTTATTAACTATAATCAATAAGTAGACAAGTAGACAAGTAGACTGCGCCAAAGAGAATACAAGACTCAAGACTGCGCTTTGACCATAACTCATCCCTGTCTATGTGCCCCCCACGATTGCAAAGAGAATTATTTTATTCTTCTTCTTCTTTTCTTTACTTAAAATGGCTTCTGGTTCTGCAGCAGAAAATCATAAAATTAATTTGTTTTATTTTGAAGCCGTGTGACAATGACAGTGTCTCCTGTCAGTCATAAACAATAACAAAATTACGGTGTTCCAAACCTAAAAAATTTGGTAAATTAAAAAAATATATTCTAATGTGTGCGGACAGCGCGATTCACACAGAGAGCGGGTGCGGGTGCAGTTCGGGCGCGGGCGTTTTTGCCATCCATCGACGTTTTCGTAATAAGGTAATTTTCTTACTTTATTCTGTAAACCGCGATGGATGGCAAAAACACCGTGTGTATCGATCGTTAGATCGTCGATAAATGTTAGTTACGGTAAAAATACGGCAGTTTTATTCTCAATGCCTCTTTTGAACTTTAACAGTGTAGTAGAGTCCAAAATTAAATGGCAGTTTAATAATAATATAATCTCAGTTCTTTAACCATCGAGGCCCTGCACCGCAGCTGCAGCAACTGTCATGCCGTCTGTCATCAATTTTTATTCTATGAGTGAAAATTAAGGAATCACGTTCTAACTATGAAAGAGTTGTACCTAACTTATACCTGCATATACGCACCTGTAAACCCCGTAGGGGTAGGCAGAGGTGTTTGAACATTTGAATTTTTATATCATTATGCGTTGATGACGCGCATTACAAACAAGACAAGTACTATATAAACTCTATTATCATAATGAAATTAGGTAAATTGTTTGCTACTATAATATACCTACGACTGCTACTACGGCCGGACCGTATTCGTGGCCGGCCGGTCGGTCCTAGTTGTCATACATACACCTATTATGGCAGTCATTAGTAGGAGCCCTGAAAAGTCCAACAACTGGTCTAACTACAGTACCTAATATCGCCTATATCTATGGGTTGTGGAGGTCAGATGGCACTCACTTCACGGAAAATAGCGAAGTTCCGCCGCAACTCGTTTAGACTGGATAAGGTGAACTCCGAGGTGATACTTCAGTTACGATCATCCTATAACTGTTCTATACTATTATAAAACATATTTTTTTATTCATGGCACGTCAATTTAACTTTACCTCGCCTGATGTTAAGCTGAAGGCAAAGTCTCATAAAAGAGGGTCACCATTGCTAACACATACACTGCTACAATGGTAGCGCTCAGCTTGACGGCCTCATCAGATGCTTTTTTTTCCATAAGACATAAGATCAAGGCTTTTTAGTCACACTATAACAAGCACGAAGGTTATGAGAGTTTCTGTGCTGTCAGTGCAGAAGACAAAGCAAAGTTTCTCGGTCACAAACCCTCTCCAATGAGCTCAGGGTAACCCTACTCACCGCCAGAAACACAACACAAGCAGGGCAGTCTTTACCTATGCCTGGAGCCCTGGGCACACAAGAACGGAATGGTGGATTCGGTGACCCCTATTGTTTTTTTTATACCGTTTAAATGGCAGACAAGCTCACGGCCCACCTGATAGATTGGTTTGTAGCACCTATGGTCGTTTGTAACACAGAGAGCGTAGACTGCCGACAAAATTTTCAAAACAATAGCACAAAAACAACTATCCAGTCACTTTTTCTATGAAAAAAGTATTCTTAAGTTGGTGAGCGAGAAATTGCTGCTCCTTCGATGGGCCCCCTGAAGTGGTGGGCCCTGGGCACGTGCCCTGAGAGCCTATGGTAGAGACGACATTGAACACAAGGTTATTATAAGCCGTGGTATTAAATTAATTCTATTTATATTAACTTTCGCGGCTGCGACTGCTCCGAAGACCCTAGAAGCAATACTCGCTAGTATTGTGATTTCGAGAAAATCTGGCTAGTCACGTACAAAATGGAAGTGTCACCTTGTTTATTATACAAAGAAACGCCCAATTGCGTCAATCGAACATGCGCACTCTAAATGCAAATAATAAAGCAATGACGTACGTTTCCGAATCGATTATCTCAACAATAAGGCGCGTCGCAGATGAAACACCGATATATTCTGTAAAATTCGAATCCATGAGTATGAAATTAGGTATTTATGTTGTAAACGCATAGTTACGACGCTTAAAATTCAGACCTAATTAAAATTAAGAATGTTAACTAATTTTAAATATTAGCTCTCCATATTCTCTGTCAAAAAATACAAGTGAAAGAATTACTTCGGCAATAGTATTTTATTTTAATTAGATTTTATTAAAATTTCAGATAAAAGTGAATTAGCCAGCCAAACTTTTGTCATGTAAATAACCCGCCTTGTATCTGGTGCAAAGGAGCCTAGAACATTGGTCGTACTTCCGCGCTGAATTGCAATGACTAGCCTTTGCACCAGGCATGATCCGGGGCGAGATTCACTAGATTTTTTACTTAATCATCGACTTATGTCAGCCGCCAGTTTTTTTGGTCAATTAGTTTCCGATTTATAGAAGTAAACATGCGGTGCGAACTCGTGTGATGGAATCTATAAGATTGACCAGATACCTACCGTTTGTTTCAGCGACACCCGCTACCGCACGGCGCAGACTTCTTAAGTGTACAACCTAAGGTCAATTTGTCTCATTCACTCTATTTACCTACTACAACGCATGATCGAAGATGTAACCACGTCTCGTGTTTCATGCCAGTAAAATACCCCGGTGGACGTTTTTTTCTCCACTCAGACGTTTTGTCCGCCGACTTGATCGCAAAAAAGTGGATCGTCTGCGCTGCACCTAAGCTGCTTAACGCATGCGCGCACCCGTCCCTCTACCCCGCACCTCCTCTTGTTCCCTATATAAGCCGCTGCAGACACGAATAAACTTGGTTTGGGCCTGGAAAAAGGCCTGACCGGCTCCTTTTTTTAGGCCCAAACCACCAAAAGAAATATGATACCAACTGGAGTTGGAAGTAGCTCCAGTTTTTCTCCAGAGAAGACTCAATGGAGATTTACATGGAATATTCTACAAATTAAACGTACACTGACGGACTCATAAACTGCATCAAAGTAATAGACGACTTTGAAATAAATATTTTAACCAAGTATGCATACTTTCTATACAGATTTAAATTGAAACCTCTAGATTGGTTCGTGAACTTTAAAACAGCGTAGTGTCATATCTTTAAGTTTAAGTTTATGTACTGGAAAGGACCTTAAGACTTTTTTTGAAGAAAAACAGAAATTTAAGAAAAATTGGTTTAATTAAAAAATTGGTTTTAACAATAGACGCAAACTTTATGCAAGGGTTTATTTGTGTTTTAATAAGGTGTATTACCCCCACGTGCCCTTATTACGGATTCTAATCGGTTCCGCATAGATTTTATAAGGGTTTTTAAAAGATCTTGCGGAATATTGTCCCATTCTTCTGAAAGTGCTGTTCTTAGTGCTGCCACTGTCGTGGGCGAAGGGTTTCTCGCATATACAGCTCTTTTTAAATTGTCCCAAACATGCTCGATGGGATTAAGATCCGGGCTGCGTGCTGGCCAATTCATTGTACGTATCCCAACCTCTTCGCAATAATGTTGAACTTGTGCAGCTGCATGCGGCCGGGCATTATCCTGCATTAAAGTAAAATTTTCGCCTATGAATCCCATGTAAGGCACCACGTGATCTTCTAATATCTCTGTTATGTAGCGATGTGCTGTCAAACCCCCTCTATTACCGTTTTGACGGACCATGTCTATGAACACAAGTTCTGTTCGCCCGTTCATCGATATGCCACCCCAGACCATACATGAACCGCCTCCAAAAGGAACACGCTCCTCAATGCAACTTTGAGCATATCGCTCCCCACGTCGACGATAGACTCTTCTGCGACCATCTGCACCATATAAACATGTCCTACACTCGTCCGTGAACAATACAGAGGCCCACTGCTCTTCTGTCCAATTCAGGTGATGACGCGCAAATCTTAAGCGAGCTTGTCTGTGAGCTGTAGACAACTTTGGACCATTTGCTGGTCTAAAAGGGGTGATATCCGCTTCCTTTAACCTTCTTCTTATTGTTCGTGCACACACGTTTACTCCACGCACTTCATTAAGCTCGGTTTTGATGTTAACTGACGTGAGGAAACGATTTCGCAGGGAAGTTATAACAATAAATCGGTCATCACGACCTGTGGTTGCTCGAGTTCTGCCTGTACCACGTCTCCTCCTGTAAGAACCTGTCTCTACAAACCTTCTGTATATTCTAGAAACCGTAGACTGGTTTAAATTTAAATTTCTACCAATCGTTCGTTGATCCAAGCCCTCCCGCACCAATGCTACAATTTGTGCCGCTTGTTCGGACGAAGTATCCATATTATGGTTCAAAAACTCTCGATGTGTTAAAAAACTAACCCAACAATTATGCTGGTAACAATAATTCAATTGACAAAACAAAAAAAATCAATGAGAATCAATTTAAAACTTTGCTATAAATAACACGCAAATCTGATACTACAAGTAAATTTTCTTTTCCCGGCTATATTCATTTGTTTTACTGCAGTTCTATTTTTAAATTTAATTTTTTTTAAGATTAAGAGCCAGTCTTTCCATATTTATATAATTTAATCTAAAAAGTTTGCATACTTATTATAAAAAATCCTTTTAGAGTAAACCTGAACTTTGATGCAGTTTATGAGTCCGTCAGTGTATATAGGTATGAATTTCATTTATTTTCATGTTGATCAAACTAGATGTCGTCTATGGTTTGACAAATCTGGAGTAAAGGCTGATTTACACAGGGTCAGTAGACAAGCCAGTCGCAGCGCCAATGTCGGCGCCGCTACTGACTTTAACTGTTTACATAAAGTAAGTAGTAGTGGTGCGTTTCTCACGGTGAGCACACGTGTGTGAAGTCAGTGGGAAAAATGAATTCGCGAAAACAACTGAAACGACGATTTAATTATTTGTTGAAAAATTTATCAATTTTGCTGTTGAATGAGTTAATAGAAATGGTAGAAAATGAGATCACTAAAAATAAACGACAATGGGTAAGAAAATGGATTGACGATAGAAACGAATCTGGTGGCTCTACTTTGTTGCTGAAGCAATTGCGATTTGAAGATCCTGCTGAGTACAAACTTGCTATGAGGATGTCACCACAGAATTTTGACGAATTGCTGTCAATGATATCGAGTTCTATTCAACGACATGATACATTCATGAGAGATGCTTTACCAGCCAAAATTAAACTGGAAATAACGCTGACATTTTTGGCTTCAGGAATGTACTATCGGTTCCTTAGTCACTTTTATCGTGTCTCAAAACCAGCAATTTCTCAACTAATACCAGAAGTGTGCTGGGCAATATATACGGCACTAAAAACACATATTAAGGTAAGAAATTTTTTATTATTAAATTATTGGAACATTAAGAAATACAACATCAAAATAGTTTAAGAATTTTCATAGGCACGCATAATCGTGTTAACAGCAGTGTTATTATCACTTTCAGCTTCTTCGTTGATCGTGGTGCTGTAATTCAAACCTGAGGGTGTAATAATAACCTGCCTGGGGTTTACAAATGTGGGGTTCGTTGATCGATCGGAAGGATGAAATCCCAAAGAGCTGTTGCTAGTGGCAGGCTCGACAACCTCTGGCGGGTAAAATGTTATGGTGTTGTCGCTTGATGCAGTCATTGGGTTGGGCTCCAGGGAGTAATATCCCATGCTACTTGTGCTGCTTGTTGTAGTTGCTGCCGGACTAGGGATAAAATAGTTAGGGGATGAAGAGTGTGCATTTTCTGTATACTTCTTTTGTTGTATATCAGCCAATCTAGCTTCCGATAATATTTTTTGGATCTTTTCTTGTGCAATAACATATTGTTCTTCAGACAGTTTTTTTAGTTGAGCCGCCACATGTTTACCGAAAATATCAGTGTCAGACTCTTCTTCAGATGGTGGCATATTAACATTATTTGACACACTTTTTAAGTCCTTTATCATAGCGGCCATCTGAGATATTTTGGAGCGTTTTGATCGCGGAGGCCCAGATTGATTGGGAGCTGTCACAGAATTTCGAACTGGCGTCTGGGTGGCTTGAGTTGGCGTTTCAGTAGAATTATCATTATTTTCAGTAGATCTTGATACATTTTCAGCTCCGTAACCAACACCCTCAGCTTCACCCAACTCAGCGTCATCGTTGCTGGTTCCTGAGTTATCCTATTAATGAGAATAAAATGTAATGTTTAATAAATCATTAGTTGATGATAATACGTATTTAGGTTGTAATTATTTTTTTTGTTTACAGATTCCAGAACGAGAGGAAGAATGGAAAAATATTGAAGACGGTTTCAATACCAAGTGGAATTTCCCTTCATGTTATGGAGCAATCGATGGGAAGCATATTATAATTAAAGCTCCTCCAAATAGTGGAAGTGAATTTTATAATTATAAAAAAACCAATAGCACAGTATTGTTAGCACTTGTAGACCACGACTATTGTTTTTCATATATAGACGTTGGAGCGAATGGAAACGCCTCTGATGGAGGTGTTTTCAAAAATTCCTCATTATATCGTCGGTTGGAAGATGGATTACTTCCTACAAATGGAGTAATAGTTGGTGATGCAGCATTTCCACTGAAGAATTATTTACTAAAACCCTATCCAGGTACGCAGCTAAGTACTGCCGAAATAGTCTTTAACTACAGGTTGTCGCGTGCAAGGCGCATAAGTGAAAATGCTTTTGGTATACTGGTTTCTAGATTTCGAGTGTTCGAAAAAGCAATTCCAACCCATGTGGACACAGTGGATGCCATTGTCTGTGCAGCCTGTGCCCTGCATAATTGGTTGCGAAAGCGTTCAAGTTCCTACATAACATCTACTTGTGTAGACAGAGAGGACAATGATGGACAAATAATAGAAGGAACATGGAGATCGGAAATAAATCCACTACCAAGCATTTCAGAACAACTAAGAGGCAACCATTCCATGACTGCTAAAGAAAAAAGAGACCTATATAGGAACTTCTTTATGACTGCTGGAAGTGTGCCATGGCAATTGGATCGAATTCATTAATTTTGTATTAGGTACCTAGGTGGAAATAAAATAAATAAGTTACAATAAATACTTACCATTGTTTTCCTTTTTACGATAGCATTTTTTATAAAGCCGTCCAGTTCTTGAAACCACTTGACTTTTGGGACATATACGTTCCCACTAGCGCCAGATCTGGTGGATTTTTGTATCTTGTCGAGCTCTAAATAATATGTAGCCCTTATAGCTTTAATTTTATTTTTTACTTCAGTAGAAGTGAGCCCTTCTATTTGCATTTTTTGAGCCATATTTTGCAACGCTGTTGACCGCATTTCTTTATTGCGGTAATTTAGGGATTTAATATCCCAAAGGCACTCGTTTTCGCCATATAATTGCACCAATTTTAAGGTTTCGTCTTCGCTAAGCTTACGCGTCATTTTTATCGCCAGCGAAAAAACACGTGGTTACTCTACAACGCAGCGGCAGTGACTAACCACCACTGACTTGTCTGTTTACACGGGGTTTATTTCGCTGGCGCGGAGGTGCGCGGGTGGCGGGGGGCGCCAACTGACTTTAAAATATTCGTGTCCGAATATTCAAGTCAGCGCTGACTTCAAGCCACTGTACTGACTTCAAATCAGTTTACACAGGGTTTTTTTCGGGTCAGCACTGACTTTACTCGAATTTGTAGTCAGTTACTGACCCTGTGTAAATCAGCCTTAAAGAAAAGTAGGATGCGTGTTTTGAACTTTCCGGTAAGTATAATCTCGTTATTTAGCTCATAAAATAGCATAATTTAGATGCTATCGCCCTTTCAGTATTCAATGTAATTCAGTGTATGTAGGCACCTATGTAGGTCATAGGTGCCTATCTTGGTTAGATTTTTATACCACTTAGGAGACTGACTGGCTGGCCAAGAGTGGTTACCGTGAGCTATGAATTGCAATAACAAGAGTGTCACATTCGAACTACTGATCCTGTAAAAACCTATTCCTTCTTGAAGAACTATATAATGAAGTCGCAGGTAGTTCATTGCATAGCTTGATCGTGCAGGGGATGAAATTCAAGTACCTATTATCCCTCAGTGCACTCCATAGGAAAATGTTTAAGGAGTAAACCGTGCCTATGGCGAGCGGTGTTATGATAGAAAGTACCTAGGTGTAACTATCATGTCAAACAATTCCTCTGAACAAAAACCATTGTATATTCGGTAGAACACGGACATTAGGTAAAGTCTCATCTGTGGTTGAAAGGTTACACACTGGCTGTGAGTATGGGACTGACGACGACTGTGAGCGTCTGTTTTGCACCGAATTGAAGGGATTAAGGGTCCTGATACTAGAATAGATGGTAAATTATGTATCCAGAAATTGCCGAACAATAATAAATACGTTTTACCCAGTTTACTAAGCCGGTTACTTATGCTTGGAACGGAACGTTGCGATCAATAGCAATGGGCATGTTCTAGGGATGTACAACTATACGAGGATATTCGATATTTTTATTCGATTCAATATCAAGTTTATTATAATGTATGTACCTGGACTAGATATGACACGCGACGCCTATATTTGTGATTTAACAGAAACCCTAATTTATCTACTTAAACTAACAAAAGTCTTGTTTTGCGAAGGGGGAGGTTTCTAATTCTAAATTCAACTGAATTTTTTGAGCCATCTGAAAACGCCCCATACAAAATCGTATTAGTGAGTGTGAGGTTACACGCTAGAAGCGCGTTAGTAGAAATGTGTATGTAGTCCAAAAGAAAAGAATATCGCGTTAAAATCGATTTACGTTGCGTTTAGGTACATGTGCACAGTTCAAAATAAAATTATCCCATATCTATTCATAATATCTACTTAAAATATATTACTAATTATTATGATACTTACGTTATAATTTTGAACTTAATAAAATAATATACATTCTAAATGTTTATATTTTGATTAACTTAAGAAATTACAAATAATGAAAACTCATGGTTTCAGTACCTATACTTATATTTAGGTAATATCTATCTATTTTTCAGAACAAACTAAGGTTTTACGCATTATTGGGAAAAATCGGGTCTTATCAAATAGCGAATTTATGGAATCGATTCTAAAACTCTCGAACAATGATCTGACAGATCAGATCATCGAAGAATCGGAGAAATTGGCCCAACCCCAAAAGCCCATCCCTCAGAAATTGATTGATTTGATTCTTATCCAAACAAAGCCGCCCGAATTTCACAATAAATTATTGTAAGTTTTTTATATGTGAATATGTCCTCGGGACCTATGTATAAACTTCAAATCACTATTAACTGATCTGCGCTTCAAATTATCTGTCGACGGTATCGCGTATGTATTCAAGAATATTGTTTTTTTTATAATAAAAGTGACCTAATTTCGTGTTTCATATTTTACACTAAAATATTTTTTTTTGCATTCAGTGCTAAGTGCCAAGGCGGCGGCTTCCAGCCAAAATGTCTGCCTTCAAATTGCCAGACGAGTGCGCTAAACAGTGGGAAATTCTTTTACTGCTGATATCATCTGAAGAGAAGAAAATTGATAGAACAAATGATAATGAAATAGACACTATGAGTTACTTCTTCCAGAACGAGGGCATAGGGTAAGTTCATATTAGCTTATACATACTTATATTCCTAACCCGTTTCATCTCAGACGATATCACTGTGAAAGATGGAAAGCTCGAATCAAAACCCTGTAGCAACCGATCTGAACAGTAGGCCAAACATTCCTCACCACATTGCGAGAGCCCTATGTCCAGCAGTTGACTGTGATAAGTTTCTTAATTGATTGATCATCATCCATCATCGTTAGTCCCAAGTGCATCCAAGACCACTACTTCGGAGTCCAGGGCCAGCAGAGTGACTGCTGTCTGACTTCATGGCCTGACATGTAGACCATGGACAGAATGGTTCAGATTGTATTGACCTAATGTTTAGTGACAGCCAGGACATACTTTTAGTGTGCCCTTCATAACACATAAGTGCTCCGAAGTACCATTTAGCTGTGACCCGTCCAAGTAGCAACTGTGCCTATATTGTTACACCAGATGGTTTAGCAAACAGTTACAGCATTTTGATCATAAGCGTTTCACTTGTATTAATATAACTATGAACTCTCACTTCTCCTTGTTATGATTTGATTTGAGAACTGCTCAAAACTTTTCTTTTTAGTTCTAAATAGAATAGAAAAATTAAAAAAAACCTTACAAAAAAAATGAATAGAAAAAAATAATGTTTAAAAAATTAAAGGTTTATTTTAGAATTTATATGCAGGCAGAGATGTAGGTAACATTTATTTTCATAGTTATTGAATGATTCTAAAAGTGAGTTTATATTTTGAGCCGCGCCCTGGTTTGTCACTATTGTTTTATGATAATTTCCTCAATGTCATGAAATCTCCAGATCATTCAACACAATCATAATGTATCAGATCAATAACTGCTAGTGTATTTTACAAAAATAATAATAGTAATAATTAAATAATCAAACACTAATAATAACTAAACAATTACAAGAATTTTAAGAAACACTACCACTGTCTAAACTAAACAACCCTGAAGTCTGCCCTGTGACATACAGGGCCAAGTACTTCAAAAACTCAGGTAGCTCCGAGAGATTACCAGCAGGGTAAACAGTCTGCCGGATTTCAATGCGGTTTATGTTGTTTGAAGTCTAACTTAAAATCTTACGTTTGTTTGATTGCAATCGGTTAAGTAGAACCAGAGCTATGATTAGTAATACAGAATTTATAATTTGTATAAAGAGAAATAATACTAAGATAATAACCTATATAATATTGTCTTACCAGACGTATACTCACCCAATGGCTTCAACAAATGCAGCTCACATATGGCAGAAAAAATACTGATACCGACACTCCGCTCAAGTGCGATGAAGTGTCCCTCTTCTGGAGGCAGAAAGGAAACGAGAGCTTTCGCACCAACTCGTTTGATGATAGCTATAAATGTTACACGATGAGTGTCATGTATGCTGAACAAGGAGGGGCTATGTACCCACTAGCCCTAGCAAACCGTTCTGCTGCCCTACTCAAGTTGAAACGCTACAAGGTAATGCTGTGTATTCATTATTTTATTACAACTTTATGCTATAAATTTTGAAGTTATGTAAGTGCCGTTCAATGGTCTATACAGAGTAAAGTCTATACAGATGTGTATACGAGTATAATATGGTAATTACTTAAATATATAACATAGTAGTGCTTAATGCTTTTATAATTTTTTTATATTTATTAAGAAAATTTCTTATTAACAACAGACAGAGAGATAAATGACTCTAACAGACCAGTGCAAATAGCCATATTCATGTATATAAAAATTTGCACAGAGGGGATCAAACTCGTGGCCCCTGCATGTCGGTTGCATTCACTACAGCCACGCCCCAGAGATTGAAACTAACTAAAA
Source organism: Pelosia muscerda (assembly GCA_963691645.1). NCBI lineage: Eukaryota > Metazoa > Arthropoda > Insecta > Lepidoptera > Erebidae > Pelosia > Pelosia muscerda. The sequence goes on along the minus strand of OY829098.1, from coordinate 2,820,673 downwards.
ATAATAGCTATTTATAAATACTTATAATTTTATTCTTCAGTCTAAACTGCAGTAACCTAGTGGTACTGAGGCGAGGTCTCGGGTTTCATCCTAAGTTTTACCATGGCACACACCAATGACTTTTCGATGCTTGTCGAAGTTATGTGTGTATTTATCGCAGGGTTATAAGTGCCCGGTTAATGGCAATTAGCTCGCCACCCATTACATTGGGACCTAAACATGTACTGGCGAAATGTGGGTACTAGCACCTCTGCCTACCCTGATATAGGCGTGAGTTTATGTTACGTTATGTTTTTATTCTCAGTGTTTGTGCTATTTTTGAAAACCACAATGTTCATGCATACAGTTTTTATATGAAAATTGGTTCAACAACTTTTTGCTGTTTTCAGGATTGTATGCAGGATGTAACATTGGCTATTTCTGAAGGGTACCCTTCAGAACAACAACACAAGCTACTACTGCGTCGTGCAGACTGCCTCCTAGAGCTAGGTGAAGTATCGAAAGCCAAGGAAGCAATAAATGCTGCTATACAACATTGTTCCAAGCTCAATTTACCTTCATCGCACACTGGTAAGTTGATTACAAATATCTTTAACTAGGTGATCCACGCAACTTCGTATGCGTCACCCCGTTTTTGCAACATTTTTCATTCCTGCTGTTCGTAGCATGATGTTGTATACATATAAACTTTCCTCTTTAACCATTCTATAGTAAGTAGTAAGTAGTTTAAAAGATTTAAGCGTACAAAGGGACATAGGGACAGAGAACGCGACTTTGTTTTATACTATGTTGTAGTGATATTGTGTCATTATTAGCAGGACAAGCTTCAGGAACTATATTTGTCGAATAAACGATATAAATATAGAATACAGAGGCTAATAATAACCTTGTGTTGTGTTTCCGGCGGTAAGTAGGCTAGTCAGAAGTTTTGTGTTGGAAAGACTGAAGGTTTGCGATGTTTATCGAATTTTAAGAACCCATATTCCTTAGTTTGGCTCTAGATGGTGCTGTGTAAATTTTTTTAGAAGGTAATTCTGTTAAAATTAAGTATGAAGTATGTAAGGATAGAAGCACATGGCTATATAACCATTGTATGATTTTAGATTGACATGGTTATTTACACATTCACTGTTAAATTTTTCGCGGTGTACAGTACACCGTAATCATGGCGCTTGCAACAGCGCCGAAATATCGGTTATGCAACGAAATAAACAAACATGGTAAATAACCTGAAAAAAAAAATTTATCAGTGAATGTATATAGCTGTTGTCTCTACCTGCCTCTGACGGAATTAAGCGAGTTAATATACATGTATCTATACAATAAAATTCTTTAATGGCTAGCATTGTTCATTCCACAATAATAATTTCGGTAAACATAAAAATTGACCTAAAAGCTTCAATGATGTACTGGTGAATTACATTCCGCTAATTAATTGTAGGCTTGGCTCGTTTGATCGATCGTCATTACATTTTCTGATAAATTGCTATGCGAGCTATATTAAACTCTATTCACTGGGTGGGAAAGATGTATTTTTTTTGTGTCCGATTTGTGACAAGTAATATAGCTGTGTCATTTTGAAATGCTTGACATATATGTGAAATATACATGGCCTATGTTACTAGTAATATTTATAATAAAGTCATGCGTACTAAATACATATATTTACCTATGTTACTAGTAATAGGTACTCATAATAAATTTACGCGTGCTAGTAAGCGCGTAATAGGCTACGCGTGCTAGTAAGCGCGTAATAGGCTGCGCGTAATATGAGCAAATAGCATATGTTTTTTATAATGCAAGTCAAGCAAATTTGTACTTTACTTCATTGTAATGAAGTCGCTATCGCTAACGTGACCTATGACAAGCAGTCCAGCTTAATGAGAATTTTAAACCACTTTACTACTGGTTTGTATCAATGCTGCGCGTTTTAGACTACGGGTTCGAACCCCACTGTATGTCGCCAACGTGACCACACTTCTATGACAAGCAATCTAGTTTAACCGGGGGGTTAACGAGAACACTAGTAATGTATGCCACACTTTACTAGTAGTTTGTATCAATGCTACGCGTTTTAGACCACGGGTTCGAACCCCACTGTATGTCGCTAACGTGACCCCACTTCTATGACAAGCAATCTAGTTTAACCGGGGGGTTAACGAGAATACTAGTAATGTATACAACACTTTACTAGTGGTTTGTACCAATGCTGCGCGTTTTAGACCACGGGTTCGAACCCCACTGTATGTCGCTAACGTGACCCCACTTCTATGACAAGCAATCTAGTTTAACCGGGGGGTTAACGAGAATACTAGTAATGTATACAACACTTTACTAGTGGTTTGTACCAATGCTGCGCGTTTTAGACTACGGGTTCGAACCCCACTGTATGTCGCCAACGTGACCACACTTCTATGACAAGCAATCTAGTTTAACCGGGGGGTTAACGAGAACACTAGTATAGTATGCCACATTTTACTAGTGGTTTGTATCAATGCTGCCCGTTTTAGACTACGGGTTCGAACCCCAATGTATGTCGCCAACATGACCCCACTTCTATGACAAGCAATCTAATTTAACCGGGCGGTTAACGAGAACACTAGTCATGTATGCCACATTTTACTAGTAGTTTGTACCAATGCTGCGCGTTTTAGACCACGGGTTCGAACCCCACTGTATGTCGCCAACGTGACCTCACCTCTATGACAATATATCTAGCTTCTGAATATCCAAATTGTGCTGCGCGTTTTATATCAATAGACAAAAATGTAACAAGGTGCTTGCATTATGCGAGGTAATTAGTCCTTTATTATACAGTAATAAAGTCGCTTTATGCTAAAATCGCCTTTTGCACATGTTTACATTAAATGTGCTATTCTTGCAAAGCTAATTCGTATATTATATCTTAAGAAATCGAAATAAGACCTGTGTTTATGTGCTAATTTATATTAAAATGTGAAAAATGTGTGCCTGTTTATTTAACACAATAAAATGATTTATCTATTATATTATTTAATATTATAATGGTCAACATTGTATTATTAAATTATAGGCTTATTTTTTGATAAGTAGTCATCTGGAATGAAAAATATCACCCATTGCCTAAGCAATAATCTACCCGTGTCTTAGCCCCGGCTTACAAAAGGCAACTCAAAACGAAACTGTAATCTACTAATCTTGTCAACTCTAGTTGCATATTGAAACTCAACTACAGTTTTTTTAGTTACATCATGCGAATCGGCTGCTTTTTGCTCATCTCTCAAGATTCATAGCGAATGTTAGCTTCATGTATACAATAAATATTCTAGAACATTTACACAGCGCCATCTATACCCAAATTTAGCATAGTTTAACTAGCTTGTGTTATCGGATCTGGAATGCGGATAAACATATTTAGAAATATCTATATTTAAGTTCATAGAAACATCAGACCAATATGCAAATACTTCTTGTGGTACGATACCTAAACTACCTAACTGAACTTTATCTAAAGTCGCTTGCTTAAATGACACGCTCCACATATTCACTACATAATATAAAAACATAGATGGTTACAAGAACATGTATGTGAACATTACGGTCGACTAGTCGCGTGATAAATCCGAGTACGTTCGCGTTTAAATACATGTTTACTAGACAATGATAAAATTAATGTGCAAATAATACATAATTAGTAATAACATTCTTAAGGGCTCTAGCAGTAGTTCTTCAAATGAACTCCAAGCATAGCTGTATACCGGTTGATTTTATAGTGGTTTTGGAAAAAAAGATTTTGTCCACAATTTCGATAGTAAAATCGTAAGGTAGTCCTAAATTGGCGAACATTTTTTTTTACACGTCCCATACATTTTTCTGTTCACCTGCACATTATTGCCATACATAAGTATTTTTTTTTTCTTCAAAATTAAATCTTCCAGTCGATTATGCTACCGAAACTGTGAAAAAAATATTCTTTTTCCGAAACCACTATAAAATCACCGTGTATATAACCCGCTGCGCGACTTTAAAGCGCGATTCACACACAGCGCGGGTGCGGGTCGGGCGCGGGTGTTATTGCCATACATCGCCGTTTTCTTGGTAAGGTATTTTTTTACTTTATCCTGTAAACGGCGATGGATTGAAAAACGACCCGCGCCCGACCCGCACCCGCGCTGTGAGTGAATCGCTCTTAAATGTGTGAATTTCCCCACTATCATTGTCCAGTTTCAAATATTACCAGCTCCAAAATAAAAGGTAGCTACTTGAGATGATTGCTATATTGAATGAGTAAATTTCAGGTGAATTCGAGAAGAATATAAAGATCTTGGAGCAGAAGCTGGAAGTCCTTTATGATATGGACAGAGAGGACGAGGATGTCCTCCCGGAGTGCTTCAAGGGGTTGAATCCGGACTTTAATGCAGCTTCCAATGCGCTTGAGCTTAGGTGAGTATTTATTACATATCAGGTTAATCTTCCGTCTCGATACTCTCCAAGACATTAATTGGTAGTGCTTGTGCGGCTAAGCAGGTAATTAATTTTCTTGTTATTCACAATGCTATGCATTGTAAGGAAATTGTGTGCATTGCAAGGAATCGGGTCAAAGACATTTTTTGCCTGCTACAACATTTTCGGTTTGGAATTTATTTTCGGCATACCCACTTTTCTCTCTTACCTCGCTGATGGGGGTGTTTAATACACCTCTGCCTACCCCTTCCGGGATTACAGGCGTGAGCATTTGGTGTGGTGACGAAGAAAGAATACTCACCTACCATCTCTTTCAAAGGGTGTCGTATGAAGCGACTACGTCAATATCAATAATATATTATACTAGCCTATGCCCGCGGCTCTGCCTGCGTGGCTGTCGGTTATCGCGACCTAAGCGCCATCTGTGCAACTTAAATTCTATATTCCTAATCATAACTCTGGTTCTACTTAACCGATTGCAATCAAACAAACGTAAGACTTAAGATGGACCACACCCCTTCAAACAAAAAAACCGCATCGAAATCAAACAAACAAACAAACAAACTTTTTACAATTATATAATAATATAGAAATCGCGAAATATGTTGCTATGCGCATAACTCGAAGACTGCCGTTCCGAGTTATTTTTTCTTTTTATTTATTCCTTGAACTCTACGGAAGGTTTATATATAGAGCAGCGGGAACGGGATCGGAAGTCCACGCTGGCATAGCCTCGCCAAACTCTCCGCGCAATTCTGTCTGCGTCGCCCCGTTTTTGCAACATTTTTCATTCTTACTCCGCATTTGTTGGTCGTAGCATGATGTTATATACATATAAACCTTCCTCTTTAACCATTCTATCTATTAAAAAAAACCGCATCAATATTGATTGCCTAGTTTTAAAGATTTAAGCATACAAAGGGACATAGGGACAGAAAACGCGACTTTGTTTTATACTATGTATTTTTTTTTATAATATCACGCCTATATCCCCGAAGGGGTAGGCAGAGGTGCTAGCACCCACATTTCGCCGGTTTATATTTAGGTCCCAATGTAATAGGTGGCGAGCCTATTGCCATTAACCGGGCACTTATAAACTTATATACTTAACTTAACTTATATACTTATACTATGTAGTGATAATAAATAGATATTTTGTGTTTAGGCGTAACGACACAGTGGGGCGCCACGTGGTTGTGAAGAAGGAGACACAGCGCGGTGACGTCATGTTCTCCGAGGAGCCCTACGCCTGGGTGATCCTCCCCAACGAGGAGGCCATCTGCGACGGATGCTGCCGCGCGCAGATCAACCCCATACCGTGAGTTTGATATTGTTTGTGAATAATTAAACAAGGTATTTTGATTAATGCGTTTACAATTTTTAATAATAATATAGATGAGAGACGCGTACAATGCTTCGCTAGAGAAAGGAATGGAATGGAAAGAACAAAAGAATGAATGAATCGACTATTAAATGAATGTGGTGTAGACTATATATAATGAAAGTATGAAGAGTAAAATTGTTATGAAATAAAATACTTATGACTTATGACTTATGTCGTAGACAGATACTATAGCGTGTATTATTTTCTATAAAGTATACTTATCGGCACATATCTTGGCTATTAGTTGTGAGGTGAGCGCACACGGGTTATTTAGAAAAACTAACCTTAACCTTAACGCGGTAGCCTAGTGGTATAAGTAAAGGACTGCTGAGACGAGTCGGGTTCGATCCCAGGTTTTACTATGGCGCACACCAATGATTGTTTATGTTATGTATGGAGGCATCTACCATAGCCATCCAACCGAATATCTTTCCATGTCAATATTTTTTATAATCACCAAAAAAAACCCTAATTAATAACTTAGTGAGTTTATACTTTCGATAATTTTAACATTCGGTCACATGAAAATTAAGGTCCTTGAACTTCGGTCTTTCGTACATCGGTTATGTGAACGAAGTTTTTTTTTTGAAGAAATTGTCTCCTGAGATACAAGTTACCAACTTAATTCAGAGACAACGACTCTTTAAACTAGTGGAATTTATGGTTTTAATAAATTATTATTATATTATTACAGCCTCCGTGGCGTGGCGGTAGTGCACGCGACTGGTACGCACGGGGCGCGGGTTCGATCCCCGCTCAGTTTAAAAAGTGCTAAGCATGAATATGGTTGTTTGCACTGGTCAGGTCCTGCCTCGGATAGCACGATGTTTGTATGGCAACCGGGACCGATGGCTTACGTCGGTCCCGGTTGCCATATAAACATCTATACCACTTGTTACGGGTAGTTGGAGCCCTCAAAAGTCCAACCAGTGTAACTTGGAACTTCGATATCGGCATTGCTCATTGGACCATAAGTTGTGGAGGTCAGATGGCAGTCGCTTCACGCAAAATATTGAAGTTCAGCCTCATCACAGTTCGACTGGAAAGCCGACCCTGACTGAGTTAGGAAAAGGTTTAGAGAATTAATAAATTATTATTATTATTATATTATTATTCTTTTTAGGTGTATCGTGTGCTCACGCAGTGGTTACTGCAACGATGAGTGCCGCGAGCTGGCCGCCGACTCCTACCACCAGTGGGAGTGTTCGGGCATTCGCGCCGAACTATTCGCCACTATAGGCATCGCGCATTTGGCGTTGAGGTACGCTAACATATTTGGAGGAAAAGGAGTTTGAGCAATCGGGAAATAATGAAGTCTTCCAACGCACAGGGCGCTCCGTCCAGATCAATGCAATCTCAATGGTTGAAAGTTGCCGATATAATGTATCTATATTATCTTGGTATCACTAAGTTTTATTCTTCAAAAATCCTCTAGGCTCAACTCTCCTTTTTCTTCCTCGCAATATATTTTTTATTAATTCATTTCCAATGACAATTTTTCAATTCTTCTAAATTATCACAAAACAATCAGCTTCTTAAAAACTATATAATATAAATAAACACAGGCCGAGACTAAGAAAGCCCTTATACTGTCGCCACACATACTTACAGACTATCTATGACTTTTTTTAGGTTAGTTTGACCGCAGTGAGTTACGTACGTCCAGAAATATGACCAAAATTCGCCATTCGCCACAAGTACCAACCTGATTCCGCCTCACACATGACACACTGTATTGAAAGGAACTTAATTCAGCTCACGCGCAAACTGTGGAATGAACTCTGTGGTAATTCCAAGCGACTATAAATTACAATATGGCCGGAGCTCTTCAAGAAGCCTAGTGATAGTGGTAATGGACTGCTGAAACGAGGTCTCTCGAAATGTGGGTGTTTAATACACCTTTGCCTACCCCTTCGGAGATTACAGGCATGAGCGTGTGTATGTATGTAAAAATTCCCGTCCAGAGCCGATTGGGCAGGTTATGTCGGACTCGAACCGACTACAACGCACGGCGTCTTTCGGTCTTTAGTTGCTGGCGGTGAGACATTAACCAACATATCTCTCCATATCATGGAGCCATCTCTGTCCTGCCACTTAAGTGGTATAAGCAGAACTGTTTTATTTCCAGGGTGTTGCTGGTTGGCGCTAAGGAAGGTTTCCCTAAATTGCCAAACCAAACTGGGCCCACTCCTACCACAGCCGCAGAACTGTTCGCCGGGTATTCGGACATGGATAACATACAGATATACAAGAAAGACACGCCGCCATTCTTTAGAATGTTCCATCTCGTGACCAATTTCGACAAGATGAACAATACTGATTATATACAATATGCTTTGGTAAGTCATCATCATCATCATCATTTTCTTCCTCATCATCATCATCATCATTATCATCATTAACCTCCTCATCATCATCATTATCCTCATCATCATCATTATCATCATCATCAACATCATCATCATCATGATCATCATCATTAACCCTCATCATCATCATTATCCTCATCATCATCATTATCATCATCATCATCATCATCATCATGATTAACCTCCTCATCATCATCATTATCCTCATCATCATTATCATCATCATCATCACCATGACCATCAGCATCATCATGATCATCATCATGTAGACGTGTTTTCTTGATTGCATCCCTGGCCAAGATGAACTCAAAGCTCTGAGTTCACCTTGATTGGTGGCAATAGGTTCGCCCCCTATTACGTGGGACCGAAAATCATAGTTGGCGAAATGTGGGTGTTTACTCCTTCGGGGATTACAGGCATGAGCACATGTATGTATGTATGTATAATATGTTTTTCCTTCCCAGACCGCAACAATGCTGGTAATATACTTGGAGAACTACACGTCCTTCTTCGATTACTTCCCGTCCCGGGTGCCGTACCCGTTATCTGCCAGGCAGCTGCGCTTGTTCGCCGGGGCCCTCATCCTCAGGAGCATGGGCCAGCTGATCTGCAATGGCCACGCCACCCTCAGCCTATGCGTCGTTGAAGACGGGAGCAGTGAGTTTTTAATACAAGCGTCCGTGTGTCACTGACAAATTGGGTTCCAGTCGAAAACCAGCGTCGGGTTTCTACCTGGCACATGCTGAACTGTAGCCTTGGCATGATATACTATCGAATTCGTAATGTAAAGGTATCGACAGAACGGAGCATTGCGATTGGCGGGCTACACACGCACACAGGTTCACAAGAGGCAGACTGCCTATCACAATGCTCCGTTCTCTCGAAACCTTTACATTACGAATTCGATAGGAGTTCATGCTAGTGCAACTGGATACCTTTTTGGTGTATCTGTGAGCCACTCTGTTTTATTTGTTTTTTTTTACTTTTTATAATTTTTTTATAATTATATTGTTAGTTATCTTTGTGACCACCATGCACCAAATAAATCTTTCTTTCTTTCTTTCTTTCAATATTAAGCCTGAGGTGCACGATCGTACTTTAACATTAACAGTGCAGTTAAATAACCGGTCAGGTATAAAACAGGTAGCACCGTTTGACAATAGTTAAAATGACGTCATAACTTGACAATAATTGTGACCGGCCACGCTCAAACGTCAAATTCTATCAAAAAGATAACTAAACCGAGCTACTAAATACTCTGGTGCAACACATTTAGCTAAAACATTAAAATCAATGTTATTGTTACTGTTAAATTTGACGGAAACAAGCCTTAATATTATAAAACTGATGTGCTTGTTTGTTTATTTGAAAGTCCTATTCTCAAGAATTCATCATCATTCTCTGAGACTATGCCCAACTCAGTTGAGGTCGGTTTTCTTGTCTAACTGAGCGGCTGAACTTCGACTTCCACAACCAAATTGGCGATATCGAAGTTCTGTAGTTAGCTATTCGGACTTTTAAGGCTGCAACTATTCGTAACGACTGCCATAGATGTTCGTATGACAACCGGGACCGACTATTTAACGTACTCTTCAACGCACGACTTGAGTAATGAAATTAGCCATATTATGGACCGCGGCAGCCTAGTGGTATGGGTAATGGACTGCTGTAACGAGGCCTCGTGTTCGATCCCAGGTTTTACCATGGCACCAATGACTTTTTAAAGTTATGTGTGTATTTATCGCATGTATTTAAGTGCCCGGTTAATGGCAATAGGTTCGCCACCTATTGGGACCTAAACATAAACTGGCGAAATGTAGGTGCAGCAGTAGCACCTCTGCCTACCCCTTCAGGGATATAGGCGTGAGTTTATATTATGTTATGTTATATTATGGATATACATATTTGTACTGAGCGGGGATCGAACCCTCGCTACTTTAGTTAGTATCTGTAATCTAAAAGTATTCCAAATTCCAGGGCGTACGGTGAGCGAGCGTGAGGTGAGGCGGGCCACTGCCATATATCCCTCTGCCGCCATGATGAACCACTCCTGTGACCCTAATATTGTCAATACGTAAGTTGAATTAGTAATACTTACTGAGGTACTGAGGTAAGGAGGTTTTGTGCTATCAGTGGGAAGACGGAGGGCTCAAGTTAACAAGGCCGTGTAGTGGTTTGAAACCCTTCTTTGTCTACTGCGCTGACGACACAGAAACGCACCATAACCTTTGTCTCCCCACCTCCATTTTACTGGGTCTGTCGTCTGACTCCCCTATTGTTGCACGTGTTTATTATAAATAAATAAAACTATATATTACATTTTCAAGAGATTTATTTAATTTAAACGTTCATATGTATCTAAACTGAATAAACGAAATTGATTCTGTAGAAATAATAGGCCGATAGTCAACAAGATGTATCTATTTAATTAAGCTTGACTCAATTGCACATTACAAGTACGCCATCTTTTCTTTTCTCTCATTCTCAATTCGAACGTAGCACTGTAGCAACATAACAGACGGAACACTACATACTACCAACCTTACAAATATAATACTTACTACATTGCCATATTCTAACAGATTCTTTGCTAAATTTTTAATATTACTTTTATTATTGACCAATGTAACCTCCTCATTTACACTAATTTAACAAGTTACAACATGTCGCTAAAAATGTTTTAAACTTGTTAACAACTCGACAGTCTCAATACATGATGTATAAAACAAGTAGTAGCATTCTGACAGATCTTCCCACAAATTTTCAACTTGTTCAAACATGTTTATAACTTGTTTTTTCATATAATCGAGATGTATTCGGATGCAGGTTCCACAACAACCGTCTGATCGTGCGTTGCTCGCGCGAGCTCGCTGTTGGCGACGAGTTGTTCAACTGTTACGGACCGCACCGCGCTCGCGAGCCAACTCAGCACCGACGGTCCCAACTCCGAGCGCAGTACATGTTTACTTGTAACTGCGATGCCTGCATCGACACTGAACGGGTTGAGTTTGTTGTAAGTTTTTTTAATGTTCCATCTTTGGATGTATTGAAAAGTTACCATACTAGTATTACACTTTTACATTTATAGTTGCGGCGCACTATGATGACCGTTTCGACATGACTGGTTTTGCTCGTTTTCTCTTTTTTTTTGTGCGCTTAATACTGAACAAGGCATTGTTAGACTGATAACTGAATAAAAATATGACGAGATTGGCACAAAAGACAATACAGGGTGTAAGGGGAACGCTCCCGAAGCCCCCTGGTAGTACTCATGATACACAACATATTGGCAATGAAAAAAATTACGGCAACGCAATTTTTCATACCACAACCTGTATATAAGACATGTTGAATTATTATTTATTGCTCCAAATTAATACTTTCATACAATTTTACTATTGAAACTATTCCAAAAATCTTTTTTATCTGAAGCTATTATATAATCACTCAATACTGTAATAAATATATGTGTTTATGGGTGTTATATATATGGTATCTGTGTACCATTTACAAAATAAGTATGCTATGCGTTGAACACAAGCTAAAAACAAACAAGTGTGGTCTCCTATAAAAAGAAAATAATACAAAAGAAATATAAATAATAATCGGGCGCCTTGGAGACACACAATAAAATAATGCTAGGATAGTCAACGGTAGATTGGAACTTTTAATCTGCCGGAGGTAAGCTAAATAAAACCAAAACTGAGGTTTACAGATTTATTGTCATCGCTCCAGTGTGCAGAATTTAATTGTTAAGCGTCCAAAGGGGACGTACAAATAAGAATAGGTTCTAAAGTAAAGCTAGTCACTTATAGGTAAGTATATCCTACATCACCAATGCATTTAAAGTAAAGTTAAATAAAATAAAAGTTAAATTTAGCTCACGGTTTCCCACGTGGCGAGATTAATCCTCAAGCTTAAGCATGTATAGCATTAGACTGGATCATCCTCAGCATGTGACGGCAGGAAGACCATGCGGTTCCGTCTCAGCGAAATGCAACCATCAAAAATACAGCTTCGCGAGCAGCATGCCAAAATAAATGCACAGCCAGGCCATCCAAAGAAACAGGCAATGCAAGACAGAAAAAGAAAAGTAGAAAAAGGGTTATTAAAAAAGGCGGCCCTTTCGGAAACCTGAAACAAATATAGGTTATCAAAACTCGATTCAAATCCACGAGGCCCTAAGTTTTTATTCTTTGAATAAATATATTACTTACCGCCTTAATCCTGTGAAATAATTATCATCCTGATAACAAGATTCATCAAAAGATGCAAATATAGGTACTGTAACAATAAAATTGCGATTAAATTCAAAGTCAACGTGTGACGCATTCCATCGAAGAGAATCCCAATGAAAAACAACGACTTACCAAAAATATTGAATTATATCATCATAATTCCTTGAGGGGAACATAATCCACTATCCCTCAGATAAAAATACTCTCATATTGATGAGATTAAACCAAATAATTCTAAGCAGACATTATGAACCTCCGACCGCTTAGAGCAATAGGGAGAAAAGTGACAACTTACGTCAAAATGACAATCACCTCCCGCGCCGCTCACAGTCGTTCAGAAACTTCAAATGAAAAATCGACTAAAAGCTCGAATTAAAAACCGATGTAACGAACGTTCTAAAACGCGACGTTACAGTACATCCCTCCCCAATAAAAGAAAGGAACTTTCTTTTCTAAAGAAAAAAGAAAAGTCAAAGACAAAATCAGAAAACCTCAAAAGAAAATCAAATGTCTTGCAACATTTAACAACAAACCAAAAGACAAAAGCAGTTTGCAATTGACATAGCAAAAACAAACCACGAATAACTGAAAGAATGTGAAATCATTCAATAAAGTAATGAGTGAACGAAGAATCTTCAAATCCAAAAGGAAATAAAAGACAGTCTCCAACTTAGTGGAAAAGCCAAATTTAAACTGTGAAAAGAGTGAAAACCAAACCCAACACCAAAGATAATATGAAAATAAAACTTTCATAAAAAGAAACAAATTCCATCTTCAATATAATCCAGATATCGATTAGGCAACCAACGCCCTCGAATCTCATTCTTGATCTTAACCAGCCTTCAAGCATCAATACCAAAGTGCGGTTGAGCTCCTACGCCACCGACTCTATACCAGCGAATCCTGAAACAATGAAACAAACAAGATATCGGAAAAGCACCAACGCTGCCGAATCTGAAAATTGGTAAAAACAAAGAGTTTTCCCATTATCGGTTAGGTAAAAAACCGCCGACCTCTAATCCAAACTCCTACTTTTAACATCAAAACAAAATCACAGCAAAGGCGTGAAAATAAAGTTTATTTATAAGCATTGTGATCGGTACAACACCACCGACTTTCCGAGCACAAGCGAAACATAAAGAAAAATATGACAATTGTGACCAGTACAACCCCACTGACTTTCTGAGCACAACCGCATAAAAAGTATGACATTTGCGACCGGCTCAACACCACCGACATCCCGTCCGCAATGCGTAAAAAGGTGTGACTATGTGTATGGAAACACAATAGCACAAAAATGCAAAGTCCTATAAGACCCAAGTTTCCCAAAAGAATGGTATAACAAGGTATAAAATAAATGCATAAAATGCGTCTAATCCGAGAATCTTAATAATAAGAAAATAACTCAGAAATATACAAAACTAAGTTCAAGAAACTTAATTTTCCATTCATTAAGTGAGTGGAAACAAGTCAAGTGAATGTAACACAAAAAATGAATATTAAATTTCACTCAATACTAGAGTAGAAACTAAATTCTTAAATTTGTACAAAATATACAATTTACAAATGTACACAACAAAATACAGGAAAACAATCCTATAAAACAAAGAAAATAAAAATATAAGATCTTCTGACGTGGAACAACTTGTTAATATGGAGTAGAAAGTTACAAGAAACAAGACCTAAAATGACCTAAGTTATTTTTTTAATGTATCTAAAATTGAAATCAATAAATTGATTTGAAGTTCCTCACATACATCTCCATTCAAGTCCACTAATCCTTTCAAACATCACCTTACAAAGTGGACATACTTCAACCAAAGAACCAAATACAAAGATAGATATTGCCAAAACGAATAATAATTTTAATATTTAATTATATCTTTAATATGATAGCGACCAGTATAGTTTTTGTTAAGGTCTTTCAAAACATAAACATTGGATGAAACTTTATCTATTATTTCACATTTAATAAACTTAGGTGCTAGCTTAGCCGAAAAGAATGCAGGAGCACTAGACTGCACAAAACTTCTCCTCCATACTATATCTCCCACTTCAAAAGAAATGACTCTTCTCCCTACATTATAATAACGCGCATTACGCTTATAAGCTTTAAGCAATGAAGCTTGAACTTTAACAAAAATATCACTAAGTGATTTAAGTGAAAATGCAAAAGAATCCCTATCAACAACATCAAGTTGATCAAGGTTATCAAAAGAATTGCTAAAACGGTGCAATGAAGCATCAAAAATAAGTTCTCTACCGAACATAAGAAAATTAGGAGTGAAATCTGTAGCTAGATTCACACTACTATTCAAAGCTAATTGAACATGAGGCAAATATTTTGACCAAGTTCTATGATCATCTTTAACAAAACAAGAAATACATGTTTCGACTGTTTTGTTATATCTCTCTACAGGATTATTTTGAGGTGTATATAAAGTATTATAAAATATTTTATTAATATTATAACTTTTAAGAAAATCTACGAATTGCTTAGCTGTAAATTGGCTTCCATTATCACAAACAAGAATTTTAGGCGTTCCAAACCTAAGAAATATTTCTTTTTCAAGAATCTTACAAATTACTTTAGTAGTAGCACTAGTCATGGGAAATATCCAACAATATTTAGTAAAAACATCTACAATTGAAAGTATATACTTATGGCCAGAATAAGCTTTTGGAAGAGTTCCAATTATATCAATAGAAAGCATCAACATAGGTTTATCAACTTTTTTAGGATTAACCATAATTCCATGAGGTGGATTAGTAGAAGATTTATAAGCTTTACAAATATCACAAGAAGAAATGTACTTTTGAACATCAACAAACATACCTTTCCAAAAATAATGAACTTTTAATTTATGCAAAGTTTTATGAATTCCTAAATGGCCTGAATTAACATCATCATGATTAGATTTAATTGTGTCTAAGATGTGTTCTTTAGGTATGACAATTTTCCAATTTAAACGATTATTAGGATTATATTTATCTTTACAAAATCTATACAAAGTATCACTTTCAACTTTGAAATTTTTATATTTTCTAGGAAACTTTTGACAATTTACAAATATTTTTCTATACCAAGGATCTACAATATCCTTGTTTGGCAAGACAATATTATTATTTAAAGGAACATTAATAGCAGCAATCTCTATTCTAGATAAACAATCTGGAACTAAATGTAAGGAACCTTTTTTATATTTAACATCAAAAGTAAATTGAGAAATTCTAGCAGCCCATCGTGCAAGTCGACCACTAGGATTACTAAGTTTAAGAAGCCAAGTTAAACTAGCATGATCAGTAATAACGGTAAATTTCATTCCTTCAATATAAGGTCTGAAATGTTCAATAGAATCTAATATTGATAACAACTCTCTTTCAGTTGTGCTATAATTTCGTTCACATTTATTAAGTGATCTAGAATAATAAGCTACAGGATGTTGATCTCCATTATCATCATCTTGACTCAGGACACTACCAATTCCAACAGAACTAGCATCACAATGTAAAAAGAATGGTTTTTCAAAATTTGGACAATGTAAAACTGGTGCAGAAATCAATGCAATTTTTAAATTATGAAAAGCAATTTCAGCTTCATCATTCCAGGAAAGAGACTTTTTAGAATTCTTGCTTCCTGCCGTTAATTTTGTTAGTGGCGAAGCAATATCAGCAAATTTATCAATGAATCTACGGTAGTAAGAACATAACCCAAGAAAACTTCTTAATTGTTTTACGCTTTCTGGGCGAGGAAAATTTTCAATTGACTCTAATTTAACAGGGTCTGTATGTAAACCATTACTATCAACAATATAACCGAGATAACGAAGTCTATCTTTACAGAAATTACACTTTTTCAAATTAATTGTTAACCCAGCATCTTTAAGAATTTTATAAATTTTATTTAAATAATCTATGTGATCAGAAAACTTCGAATTTACCAATATGAGATCATCTAAGTAACAGAATGCAACATTATCAAATTCTGGTCCAAATAATTTATCTACAAGTCTCTGTAGCTCAGCAGGAGCATTGGAAAGACCGAACGGCATCCGTTTAAAATGGAATAAACCTTTCCCAGGAACAACGAAAGCAGGCTTCTCTCGAGAAGATTCTTCTAAAGGGATTTGTAAAAATGCTTTAGACAAATCAATAGTAGTTATATAATTAGCACCACGAAGGTTATCTAAAATTCTAGAAGGGTAAGGTAAAGGGTAAGAATCTTTAACAGTAACTGAATTTAATCGTCTAGAATCCAAACATAATCTTGTCCCACCATCGCGTTTTTCAACAGCTAACACTGGGGAACACCAAGGAGATTTAGAAGGTTCAATAATATTTTCCTTTAATAAAATTTCTACTTCAGCATAAAGTTCTTTTTGTTTAGCAGGACTAAGTGGCCAATAACGTTGTTTAAAAGGTTCACTAGTAACATTAATTTTATGTTGTACTAGATGAGTGAGACCTAAGCCTCTCTTTTCATAAGAAATATCTTCAAAAAGTGAAATAATTTTATTTAATTCAAGTTTCTCAGAAGGAGAAAGTTCAGAAACGGAAGTAACCGCATTTACACAAGTCGTGGATTCATATTCAAAGGTAATATTATTCCATAAATCTTTAGCAAGGTTAAATTTCAACCAAAAGTCAAATCCCAAAATAATAGTAGGTTCAAAAGAGGGTATTATTAAAAAATCTACATTTTTAGTAATATTATCACAAGTGATAGGTAAAACCATAGTTCCAATAACTTTGTGAGGAGAACCATCAGCAGTGAGAGCACCACCTTTATGAGGTTTAATTTGATAACCTAATTTCAAAAATGTTTGATGAAAATTAGAACCGAGTATACAATTACAAGCTCCACTATCTAATAAACCTGAATAAAGTTTATCATTAATATTAAATTTTAAATAAGGTCTAGTATCTTTATGCTTAACAAACAAAACAGGGGCAGTCCTGATATTACTAAAGAAAACTTTTAAATAATCTAACCATTCATTAAATTCTTTCTTACAAGTGGCTTCATCCGGGCGATTGCTAAATTTTTTCAACATCGAGTCACCAGAAGTTTTATCAAAAACTAGGGCTCGATGGGGCCTGACAAGTTTTTTGACTGTACAGTATGTGGGTTACAAACTTCGCAATTCCTCGTAGTGACACCAACCTTGTGACACTTAAAACAAATTAAACCAGGAAATTCAGGGCAATTTTTATAAGAATGTCCAGAGGACTTACATTTTAAACAAATTATTAAATTATCTGATTTAACAGCATTAATTTGAGAAGAATATTTTTCTTTTTTAATATCTTTATTCTCACTCAATTTCTTTCTTGAGACAAAATTCTCTAATTCTCTGCTGAGGTCAATAAACTGGTCGATAGAAGAAATAGTTCTACCAAACACAAAAGGTGTGTAAATATTTAACATATTATGTTTAATTATTGTAATGAGAATAGAATCAGACATAGGCACAGACAAACGACTTGCCATATCCATTATATCTGTAATAAAATCAGGTAATGACTCACTAAACTTTTGTTTCCGAGTACGGAGTTCATGTTCTAAATGATAGTCAAATTCAATAATATCAAAACGTTTCAACAATGCAGCCTTTAAATCCTGCCAAGAAGCAATACGAATACGCACACTACGAAACCATTTAAGTGCAGTGCCTGATAAGAGATCAGAAAATGAACTAACCAAAAAATGTTCATTAAAATTTTTAAACAAGAAATATTCTTCCACTTGAGTAATAAATTCCCTAACACAAGTTCTACCATCATACAAAAGCTTACTTCGTTTCAAATCCGGTAACTTAGTAACAGAAGGTAAATTTTTCTTCAAATTTTCATTCAATAAAACATTCATCATGTTGAACGAAGATGTAGCTCTGGGACTATGATCATCGGCTCCCCGACTATTCGAAAATGGATCAACCACATCAGTCAAATCTTCCATTGCATGGGGCAACACATGAGTAGAAGTACCAACTGGAACAGCAATGTTGACAGCATCAAACAACGGCGGAACCTGTATTTCCTTGTCCATGTTTGGTTTATAAAAGTATGTAAAATCTAATAAAAGTTTGTATAGAATACACTAACTTTTCAAAGAATGCACTAATAAAAGTTTGAAAACAATTGAATAATAAATGAAACTTAATTTGTTATGATTGCAAATTGTTAAGACACCAAAATGGTCAATCTCAATGAATGAAATGTTATTATGTAAATGTAATAGGTATTTACTAATTAGGTCAAATGCCTACAAAGATAATAAATGCATTAGTGATTCACAAAAATAAATTCTTAATATTCACTTAAGGTAACAGCAAAGATTAAAATGTTTCTAAGTTTGAATCTTATGAAATTGTAATTATATAGGTATTACTAAGTGGACAATATCACCTGTACTAAATTGTTGTTGTTGTAATAAACTAAGGTTATACAATATAAAACAATGTTAACAATAACACAGAATGTTATACATTGAAATATTCACCTGTAATTAAGAGATAATAACAATAGTACCAACTTGTAATATAGTTAGTTTTGCAAAGTAAACAATAACAAAATAAAACTGAAATACACAGTTATAATATACATGAAGAAAACACTGTTCTTAACATGTTAAATTAAATAGAAATGCAAAGGTGACTAGGTAAAAGATAACTGCACACTGTCACATTCCTGTTCGTAGGCGACATTGTAATAAATATGGGTGCAAAAATATTGAATTATAACAACATATTTCCTTGAGGGGAACATAATCCACTATCCCTCAGATAAAAATACTCTCATATTGATGAGATTAAACCAAATAATTCTAAGCAGACATTATGAACCTCCGACCGCTTAGAGCAATAGGGAGAAAAGTGACAACTTACGTCAAAATGACAATCACCTCCCGCGCCGCTCACAGTCGTTCAGAAACTTCAAATGAAAAATCGACTAAAAGCTCGAATTAAAAACCGATGTAACGAACGTTCTAAAACGCGACGTTACAATACTTACGTTACCCCAGTTGCTGTTCACGGCGTACTCGTGCCAGACGTGCAAGGGCCCAGTGCTGCGGACCAACCGCAAGACCCACTGCCAGCAGTGCCAGTCGGACTTCCACCTGCAGACCGCCATCGCGACCATCGATCGCGCGGAAGAATTACTTGCGCAAGGTATGTGAATTTTTTTTCTTCATTTTTTTATGTGCCCGATTTAGGCTCAGACTATACAGGGTGGAATTTTGTAATGCCACCTGAAGGGAAAGTACTCTTAATACTGCTGATAGAAAATTTTACTCAAAGGAAACATTCCTTTATTTTTGAAAAGAAACAAAACTGCATTCAACGATTTTTAAAGATTCGCTTGCCGCACCCGGTAATCGAACCGACTAAAATCTGTAAAAGTTGCACCCTGTACTTTTATTGCATCGATCGTTAGGGGCAATTATAAGGACGAAATCTCTCTAACAAACTTTATAAATTAAATGAAAGGAAAACAGAGAAAAAAAATGTATATAAGTATATTTATACATTGTTTAGATCCATAAAACAAGCACATTATTTACTTACTTTAAACTAGATGGCGCTGTGTGATATATATCGGAAAATATTTAAAAAAATCTTGTGTCCGTATTGTCGTCAGCTGGGCGCGCCGCTACCGACGAGGAGCGCTGCGAGAAGGCGCAGGCGTCGTTCCGCCTCAAGCAGCAGGTGTGGCACAGGCATCACACCTCGCTCCGAACGGCCGCCGACCAGCTCGCCAGGCTGTACGCCGACATCGGTAAGTGTGGATCACACTTTACAGTAACTTTTCTATATCTATAGGGGAAACTGGGGACACTTGATCCCTATGGGAGACAAGGTACACCAATATTTTTGGAATTACTAATCGTATTAGAATATTTTTAATGTGGTAACACTAAGGGTAATAATGTTTACTTAGTGTTGCCAGACTAAAAAATACTCTAATACACTTGATAATTCAAAAAATATTGGTGTACCTTGTCTCCCATAGGGATCAAGTGTCCCCAGTTTCCCCTACTATAATATAATAAAGAGTAAAGGTAAAAAGTAGGTACATAATTATTGCAAAACTTTGAAATTCATAAGTGCTCTTTATGTACCTAAACTGAATAAATGAAATTGATTCTTTGATTGATTCTTCTTTGATTCTTGGAAAGATTTGTTTGTTTGTAATGAATAGACTCCGAAAGTACTGGACCGATTTTAATAATTCTTTCACCTCTAAAAGAATTAAGGGGTAACTCACTCTTATAACTTTGCAGGTGATTTCACCAAAAGTTTGGAACTGATCAAACAGAACATTCAGAGTATGGAGTACCAGTTCGGCTCTTTCAGCGTTGAGGTAAGTCACTTATGTTATAGAATTTCTATCTTGTATTTAATTCCTTTTTTTATAGAGAATAGATGACCCGCGCAACTTCGTCTGCGTTTTTGCAACATTTTTCACTTCTGCTCCGCACCAGTTACTTGTAGCATGATGTTATATACATGTAAACCTTCCTCTTCAATCACTCTATCTAATGAAAAAACCGCATCAAGATCTGTTGCGTAGTTTTAAATATTTAAGCATACAAAGGGACATAGGGACAGAAAACGCGACTGTTTATATTATGTAGTGATACACTGAGAGGCCCCAGTTCTTACGTTGCCTATGTAGACCTATGGGCACTAATCATAACACACAATCACACATTCAGTTTTTTATTGTGCTGTAATCCCAAACTTCTAAATGAAGACCTTGAATGCGACCGGGTCTAACGCTAGGATGATGATTATGATGCGTCAAAGGATCACACCCAAACTGGTTGGTTCTAGAGGGTAGGACATGATGGTATCTCCCGAAGTACCTCCGTCCTACAGAATACCGCGACTAATAATATCCTTGTGTTGTGTTTCCGGCGGTAAGTAGGGCAGCCAGAGCTCACTGGAGAGATTTTGTGTTGTTGAGACCGAGAAATTCTTCTTTGTCTTCTGCACTGACAGCACAGATCCTTCCTTAACCTTCTCCCCTCCCCTCTACCCCTTCCTCCCTCTTCTCTATATAGTCGGCAACACGAATGTGACGCCTTTAGTGTTGCAAACGTCCATAGGCCACGGTAACCACTTTCCATCAAGTGGGCCGCGTGCTTGTAAGCCGTCTAAGTGGTAAAAAGGGTATCGTATTTCTCTCGTTTCCTTACCGTGTAAGTAATACTTAGATGTACATTCCCAGGTCGCTCACGAGCTGAGGAAGCTCTCAGATGTAATGCTGGAACGGATAATGAGGTCTCCACCAAGCCCGGAATACGGGTAAGAAATTTATTTTTCGTGTGGTACCCCTACTAAAACCGTACATGTAGGCTTTACTCAACCCACTAAAACTGCATTGGTAAATTTTCTTCTCAGTATAGGAACTTAGTTTTCTACGTTAGTAGTACATTCAACTGCCGAAGGGGTAAGCAGAGGTGCTAGCACCCACATTTCGCCAGTTTATGTTTAGGTCCCAATGTAACAGGTGGAGAGCCTATTGCCATTAACCGGGCACTTATAAACCTGCGATAAATACACACATAACTTCGAAAAGCATCGATAACTCACTGGGGCGACCATGGTAAACCTGGGATCGAAACCGAGACCTCGTCTCAGCAGTCCATTACCCATACCACTAGGCTACCGCGGCTATAAAAACACCATGTATATTTATATGTCATTTTCAGGGACTGGTGCATTGAAGCACACAAGATAGTCAAAAAGGCAGTTCAGTTAATGGAGTTAAACTATGGATCCTGGGAGGGGCTGGTCAAACGACTCCGTGAGCAAGAGAGTTTCCTGGCCGCTATGGTATCAGATGGACTGTCCCAGGAGTTCACCTGCACCCTGCACAGGTCCCTTCACTATAATCTGAAGATATGAGCCAGGCTTCACACCACGCACCGCAGTGTTGCCAGAGTCCTTCAAAGTTTCGGATGCATGAAACTCTTCTCCGACTGCTATGACAACGAATCTGATTAAATACGTAAATTATTTACTTAGGCAATTGTTGCCATATAAAAAAAAGCCAGTGGAGTGAAAGACTTTAAAAAAAAATTGTTGTCGATTATTATTGAGAATATATCACTTTCGGTAACTCGAGAAACTGACAATGTCAGAGTCATTTTTAAATGTTAGTCAACATTTAACGCATTCCATCATGTTTTACGTTCAACGTAGAAGTAGTTCAGTGCGGTTATTATGGAATGCGTTGCTTATATTAGTAGATTATACTTATAATCAGTGTCTAATACCTTCTTATGAATGTTATTGTTAGAAATGAAATTGTGTGGAAGGTCGGATGGACCTGGAAAGCTGGCGTAGACTGAACGGGGAGAGCAAAAGACCGGGTGCTATAGCGCACATTAGAAGAGTGGGCTGCAAGGCTGATTGATTGTTCCAAGAGGAATTTATGACAAATATTCTAAATACATATACAATTATTAATGTTATTGATACAATGTGTAGCGATTTTCCTTCTTATGATACGCCTTAATATAGAGGATGTTATATAAATGTTAATTAGCGGAATAACTCTCATATCGCGATACAGGATATTTATGTACTTTTGAAGTAGTTAGATGGTTTTTCGATAGGTGGCTCTGTATGTAGTTTGGCCACATATTAATATACTTATAAACAATTATGTCAGGTGGAAACATCTTTAGACCTGAATAATTAGGCCGTCCGTTGCCTAATTATTAGGCAGTCCGTTGCCTAATTATTAGGCCGTCCGTTGCCTCAAGCGGGCTTCTGAGCGTAATGCTAATCGTATTTATTGCACGACCTTTTTTTGCCAAGCTTGCTATGTGCTTTAAAAGGTCGGTAACACGAGTGTGACTACTGGACGACTACTGGTTGTACACAACTATACACCATGATAACCGCTTTCCATTAAGTGAGCCATGTGCTTGTCCACCAAGTGGCGTAATAAAAGGACGTAGTTGTGTACGGATATATATAATTATTCTACGGTAGATGCGTGAGAAATTTCCGCATGTACCTGCAATAATATGTATACGTTTTAGAACTTTTTCACATTAAACTTGTCGAAGTTTACCGTTTCATGTCATAATAATGACTTGTTATTTATTATTGTGACAAGGTTCCAAAGTGTATACATATTATTGCAGGTGACTGTACGAGCTTATGTATCGATGGCATCTTGTCAGGATTTATAGGATCGCGTTAAATGGAGACAAAAATACTGAAATTCTAAACAAAGACAACGATTAATATCGGTTTGCTTGCAATAGCGAACATTATTGTATGAGAAGGGCAAGTCTCGATGTGTTTTGTTACGATGTAGCAACCGAATTCGATCGCTAACTCGAGATAGCAGACCTAAGATGATGATGATTATTGATGACAGGTATATATATTATATATATGATTTCAGAGAAAGAAGGCTGAGCCACAGGGTATGTCTCGCCACTTATCTCAAATATATGACTAAACTATTAATATGTGTGTTTACTGGTGTCAACACATCCATCGAAATGTTACCAGAGTTAATAACTCAATATATAAATCATTTACTTATAAGAATATATCTTTGTCAATCATTCACAAATTTTAATCATACATACATCACATACAATCATATATACATGATGTTAGGGGAACGCTAACCTAACATTATATATTTATATACACGGTGATTTTATAGTTGTTTCGGAAAAAGAATATTTTGTTTCACACACAATTTCGATAGCAAAACCGACTGGAAGTTTTAATTTTCAAAAGAAAAAAAGTACTTTATGTATGGCAATAATGTGCAGGTGAACAGAAAAATGTATGGGACGTGTAAAAAAAAAAATATTTTCGCCAAATTAGGACTTCCTTACGATTTTACTATCGAAATTGTGGCCAAAATCTTTTTTCCGAAACCACTATAAAATCAACCGGTACATTTATATATATTATATAAACATGATTACTTTTCAATCACCAGAGAAAGACTTTTAAAACGTGGTCAGTAAGAAGGCCTGGGGGTGAGGGGTGGAGCTGCCTGTCACCCTAGCAGAAGCAGGCCGCGGTGGTGGGACTATGTACGTCTCCCCATATCCAAGGGCTAGATGGGGACACCCTGGTTTCCCACTTAGAGAAGGTCATCTTAAAAGAGATGTCACCCGGTTCCCACATTAGAGGAAGAGTTTGGTCATTGGACCATTGGTTGTGGAGGTCAGATGGCAGTCGCTTCACGGAAAATATCGAAGTTCAGCCGCATCACAGTTAGACTGGAAAGCCGACCCCAACTGAGTTGGGAAAAGGTTCAGAGAATGATGAACTTTTTTATTTTTGTATAGCGGGGCGTGTATATTATTTTTATATAAGAAGGTATATATATCAGCACATAAAGTTTCTCTGGTAGTTAAAAAATAATGTCTTTATATAATTATTCATTCACGTTTGTAAACCCTCGGCAGAGGTAGTAGAAGTATAATAATAATTAATAATTGTTAAAAATTGTTGTCTAAATAAGAATAAATCGCTGTCGGTCAATCATTTATAGACATATATATGTATGTAAGCCCTCGAAGAGGTAGGCAGATATATATATATCAATTATTAATGAATAAAAATGTAATTATGTTTGTTACTTACCCAGTAAGGGAAACACGCCAAAGTGGCACGAGAGTATATTGTAGAAGGATAGAACGGAGAGTGAAGTATAGTTCCCGGCGTATATCTAGACCCTAAGTCACGAGAGAAAGGAAGCAAAGCTTTGTTTTGAGCACCACGTGCTATTCTCAAAAGACAAAAACACATACTGTGCGAGTGCCACACCTTAGGAAGACCTCGAATGGATCTACTCGGGAGGGTCTACCTCTAGCCAGAGGATTACAGGCACCGGCAATTGAGAGGAATAGTCACCTTGATAGAAAGGACTATCCCTCCTCTAAGTTAGGGGCAAGAGTGGGGTCGACACAAAGGATCCAATAGGGTAGCAGTGTTCGCGAAAGCTCCAGCGCACGCACCCCAATAACATGAAATAAAATAATATCCTCTAAAAACATCCCAAACACTCGTACTCCGCAAAGAAATTTCTTAACGTTTTTGTGGTCAGGATATGTGCCGGTAACTTAAAGTACTCAGCTACTGAAATGGTACTTCGGGAAGAAAATTTTAATAGTATACATAGCTTCGGTTTTGTTGAGAATTTCCGGTATAGATGTCGACAAATTCGGTGAACAAAATATCAAAAATTTAAGAATATTGAAGAAAAAGGTCAACTAAAAGTTAATGACGCGAGCCAATTCAGCATATGATCAGTTTAAGACATAAAGTTATTAGTAATACTTAGAGGAACAAAGTGCGAGTGACATACATATCTTTACACAAAACCCAAGTGTGAGAAAGTAACAGAGTGTAAAACACGTTTTTAAAGACCTACACAGCCCAATACGTGCTTCGCTACGTATAAAGTAAAATATTAAAAAGAATTAAATAAATGAAGAACCGCTCGACCATCCATGAACCATTTACATAATTAATATAATTAAGCCTAAACATTTGGTTTGGATAGGTGAGCTTGAGTTATCAAATTACAACGAATTAGGGTAGGCAGCACGTGTGTGACGCCCCTGGTGTTGCAAACGTCCATAGGCCACGGTGACCGCTTCCCATCAGGTGAGCCGTGTGCTTGTCTGCCACCTAAGTGGTATTAAAAAAAACGAAAAAATTCATAGATTTTTATATAATATTGATGCAGCCGTCTGTCATATGAAAATTCATTTTAAATTCGGTAATGCAGTAATAGGGAGACTGTTGTTCTATTTATGGTACTAATAACTTTATGGTTATAAATAAATCTATGATTGGTTGACTGGCGTGCTCCCGCTGTCGCACTCCAAAGAAATCTAGAACTAACCAGTGTATCTAGAACCCTTCCCGAAGTACCAGATCAAAAACTGACTATTTTTATAGGTACATTTCAAGCCCCATTAAAATGCGTTATGTTTAAGTTACATTCCATCAATTTTCTGATAACTATTTTATGCATATGCACATAAGTTATCGATTTTACGCATATGCTCATAACTTAATGCAGCGAAATAAGTTTCTAAGTGTAGTTTTTCATATTGTTGTCTATAGAGGCCTATTTACTAATGTATGGACATCTACTTTAGTGAATTTTTTAATGCGTCGGTAGCTTAGTGGTTAAGCAGTCGACCTTACGATCGAGAGGTCCCGAGTTCGAATCCTGGCCAGTACACTACCGACGTGAACCCGCTCTTAGCAAAAGCATTTTAGCTTAGTTGGAGGGGTTAGAGGGAATATTAGTAATTTCGATTGCTAATATTCTTAAAAAAAATATGTGTCTAGATATACTACAATAATTGTATTAAATAACGAGTTTTGAACTATTGATGTTATTACACTTATTATATTTAATGTACTGTATGGAAGGCTACCATGAAATATCCGAAACTTCGGGCCCCACAACGCAGCGAACGAAAATTTATCATACAACCATGTAGATTCAAATTTCATATCCGTGTGAATTTCGCTCACGAAAAGAAATATATCGTTTAAATTATTGTTTTTTCAAATTAGGTAATAACTTTTGCCGTTCAATGATAAACAATAATGTTGACATATAAAAAACATTCAACCTCGCTTTTCTACGCAGTCGGATAAACAACGGACCGTTCGCTCTGAGAATAGATACACTGTGTATGGTATGTGATGGTACATACCGATGAGAAAATCTTTATCTACGCCCATTATCTTGAAAATGCTTAATGATGGTAATGCTTTTACCATCAGGCGGAGTGAAGGCAAACTGACGTGCTCTAAATTTAAAAAAATATCTTTAACGATTACCCGAAGCTTCCGTCCGCAACTGTGGATATTTCATAGTAAGCCTATAGACCGACCGTAATCGCTGTACCGCGCCTTTTATGTACACCATTGGTGTACACAGGGTAGGCAGTAAAACGTAGACATTTCAAAGTGCTTACCTAACAATTGTGGACGTGCATTCTAGAGAGACAAATAGAAACTGTATTATATCCTACCGAAATCAAACAAATTATATGTGAATAGCAATAGTAAAATGCATATCACTAATTATCATTAAAAAGGGATGCCTAACCGCACCTCTCAAAGCAATCAAAAATACTTCTTACCTGAGGAAATATAATTTAATATTGGATTGCCGCCATGTAACGCCTACTTTAATATACATTGGGGGAGGGAGGGGAACTCGCCACTCACCCACGGTTAACGATAACAATAGCAAATTATACTAATTGTCATAGAATGAAATGTCAAACCGCACCCATCAAAGCAAAAAGCCTATTGCCATTAACCGGGCACTTATAAACCTGCGATAAATACGCACATAACTTCGAAAAGCATCGAAAAGTCGTTGGTGCGTGCCATGGTAAAACCTGGGATCGAAACCGAGACCTCGTCTCAGCAGTCCAATACCCATACCACTACACTACCGCGGTTTTACTTAGCCTGAGTTGCACGATCGTACTTTAACATTAACATTTAACAGTGCAGTTAAAGTACCGGTCAGGTATAAAACACGTTGCACCATTTGACAATAGGTAAAATGACGTCATAACTTGCCGCTAACTGTAACCGGCCACGCTCGAACGAACGGCTACTAAATACTCTGGTGCAACACATTTAGCCAAACCATTAGAATCAATGTTACTGTTATTGTTAAATTTGACGGAAACCTTAACTTTAACGGGTAGTTGGAGCAACTTAGGTTTAGTATGTATTTAGTTATCTGATTTGAGTAGAATAATGTCGTGTCTATTTGTGTCTATGGAATGCATATTACTGGTAATTGCGTATTGAGGGAGCAGTATTGAGAGTCGGATGTAGTCAGTTCACTGTCATCGCTCACGCCTCTATTCTCACTCGTTCTCAACACATAATCTTCCTTTCTCCTTCTTTACCTCGTCCCAGAAAAACCTCGTGTACCTAGAGCGCGGTACAGCGGTTACGGTCGGTCTAAAAATAATATTATTAGGTCGTTACATATGAAATTGCCGTTTTGTTTGAAGAAAGGACACCAACCACCACCAAATTCTCAGTACTAACATTTTTGCATTTCTTTTAGGAATGATAAATCCAAATTTTATGTTTTTTTGTGAATAAATGAGACAATATTAAGCAAACAGCAGCTTTTATTACATTTTTGAAAAGTGACAACTGTAAAAACGTAATACGAAATTTATCACCAAAATGGATAGCATTTAGGAAGTACTGTTTTTGAAGATCGAATTTAATTTATCAAGCGGCCAATAAAAAGAAAATTTAATACAGAGTTGTAAAATCTTGAATTCAATTTTCAAACAAAATATAAATAATGGAAATAGCTATTAAATTACAGGAATAACGAACTCGTGAATCTCGAAGAAAATGTCGGCAATTTCATATATAAAGACTTATATCACCGAACAATGATATGACACAACGCTATTTAGACATAGTTTTGGGGCTGTATATGTTTCTTGTGATACAAATATATGTAATTGGTTGTTCAATGTTTACATTTGAATAGTTGATTTGAAATTAAATATATGTATTTAGATTATAATGGAGTTGTTTTATTGCACTGCTACCCCCTCGACTCTTTACAAGTACCTAATACTTAAAATTGGCTAAGTACTAATAATAATAATAATTCCAAACTAATAATGGTTTGTGGAATTGAAAAAACTATTCATACAAAAAGATAGTTTGACGAATCGAAACAATTTTCAAAAAAACAAGCTCACGCCTATATCCCCGAAGGGGTAGGCATCCTATGGACCTTGCTAGCACCCATATTTCGCCAGTTTATGTTTAGGTCCCAAAAATCCGCTTGACGAATCGAAACAATTTTCAGCTTTTGGAGGGATATGTTGACTACTATATCGCATCCGACAACTAAGGAAGCAAAGACGGCGTCGGTTTGAGTCCGACATAACCTCCCTAACTGACTCAGGCAGGAGCCATCCGTGGGGATTTTGTACCAAATCGTTTGCTCAATATATCACAAAATATAACAAATATTCGCCAATAAATGAAGATAGACAAGTACCTATGGGCTATGCGTATAAAGAGTACCTACCTAATTGAAAACAGAAATGGCGACGGATCGTTAGTATAATTTACATTAAAACCAATGCCCAAATTACCCAGTAAGACACTGAAACCCTGTCTACCTATTTCATCTTCAACTTATAATCACTTTTTAGAGGTTAATGAGAAAATCTAAACCATGACAAGCCTCTTCCATAATTAGCAGTGAAACAAAAATTTAATTGATTAACATTAGGTAGTCAATTGGTTGGTTACGAAATAGTTATTTGTGCAACAAGAGAGCAAAACTGTTTTTTGCTGCGAGTGCTGATTTTGAATCCTGAGCAAGCGAGGGATTCTAGGATTGAATCACGAGCGTAGCGAGTGATTCTACTGTAGAATCCTGAGCGTAGTGAGGGATTCAAATGCACGAGATGCAAATAATTTTGCTCTCGTGTGGCACACATTACTTTTCACTTCAGCAGCGAGAACACATAAGAAATATTACTTAGAAGATAATGCAACACTTATTAACAGAACAGAACACCTATTATTAATTAAAATAATGCTGAAAATTTTAAAAGTTAATAATTAATCTAATTACTTATTGCTGTTCTGCAAATTTAAAGTTGAAAGTTAAAAGTTAAATTTTATACCCGTTATTTTTTAGGTGTGTTCAGAAACAGCGTACCTAGGTACGTGACATTTTATTTTTCAAATGTTGATAATAGTAATCGTTATAAATACTTATGCATTACTTATTTTGGTATTCAATAATATTACATAATTATTAAATAATGTAAATAAAATACATGGTTATTCTTTTACAAATATCTTTCAAATTTAGAATTTCGAAATAGGACCTTAGACGTGCCATAAATTAAAAAAAAAACCTTCAAAATACTTGTGTTTGTCACTCGAACTTTTTTATGGACGGCCAAGAGACAGAGTGCCGTGTATGTAGTTCGAAAGTTATTCGCGGAACAATCTTTTTGAATCTATGGTTGGCACTCTTTATTGAAAATTAAAAAAAAATAATTAAAAAGCTACTTTGTCTCACTGAGTGAGCAAAATCGCATTTTGCACACTGTTTTTACGCAGCAAAACTCACTTGTTTGAGCTGCTGTGGTGAAAATATATTTATTCCTACATGAATTACTGATCCCTATCAATCATCTACCGCAGTCCACAGCTGGACATAAGCCTCTCCCAATGATAGGAGGCTTTGGCCTACTGTTTCTACAAAGGTTAGGCGTATTGGTAACAGGGGTTTATTTCGAGTTTTTGTGTAGTAGGTCTGCGTATTTTTCAGTTCGTCATCTCTTCCGACACCCTTCGGATAAGATGTGGTGATAATCTTTCACGGTCACCTCATTAACTATATAATTAATCACCTTAAATACTGTATTAATTTCACTGCACAATATGGAAGAGGACTGAAGTATTTCTCATTTAAGAAATGATGATAAAATTTTATTTTCCCGTACATTTGGCGTCACTCCTTATTAAAACCCACTACCAATCGATTGCTGCACTATAACCATGCAGATTTCAACCGATGAGTTGGAGGTTCCAACTCTGGTTGGTTTCATAGTTTTTAGAGTGGTTTGGACCTAAAAAAAGGTGCCGGTCAGGCCTTTCTTCAGGACCAAACCCGTTTGGTTTGCCTCTGCAGCGACTTATATAGGGCTCGGCGGGGGGCACAGCGGGGTAGGGGGGCGCCACGCATGCGTACAAAGGTCTACTAGTGGAAAATTACAGCAAATCGATACTTCTACGTGTCAACAGTTACAGTGCGCATGTGCGACAGGGAGCTTTGGTTACCTACTAGTGATGTTGGGAATCTCAATGCCCGCCGACATCCGTGGGTGCGGATATTCAAAATTGAAATTTGAGGAAACCATAACGATACATTATAATCGATACCTAATAGATACTTTTAATACGGTATCGAAACAGAGATGGAAAAGGCATGGAATCAGTTCGTTAGGCTTGATTTTCTCCTCCCACTACCACGATTATTGAACTGACCATTATGTCCTACCCGTTATGTCCTTACAACAGTGTGTAAAAGTAAAAATACAGTGCGCCATAGAGAAGACATGTTTTGCTAAGGATTTTACAATAAAAATCGTAAGAAATTGATTATATTTTTTTTTTATATACGATTGCAGATAATATTCCTAAAGGTGCGGATATTTGCGGAGGCGGATGTTCACTGCAACACTAGTACCTACCTACGATTATTCCTTCGTGCTTATTTTCATCGCGATTTACCAGGGTTCGTAATAACTTGAGTATGACTGATTATTAATGTTTTTCTCTAAATCGAATTAACTAATTAAATAATTATCTTGAAAGGTACAGAATCGAGCTAGTTGTTGTGCTTTTTGTCGGTTTAAATCCGACTTATCTTTTTAGCACAGAGATCTCTCACCGGCTCTGGTGAGATTGGTATACGTGGGGATTGTACCCACGGCAAAAATATCCAAAGAACCCGTTTGACGTGGAATCGACATTCATAAAATATAGGTAACTAGGTATATATAATCTGTAAAATTCTAGTTGAGTATCTGGTTTAGATATTATCTAGTAGTATTATGAGATTCGCGGCAGCCCAAAAGGCTGCTGACGGGCGGAGCCTCAACATTAGTGGCTTCTTGAAGGTGCAGGTAGGTACGACTCCTGCAGGCCCGACCGGACAGGTGTTATAGGTGCCTGTCCGTGGGCCACTTAGGGGTGGAATGCACGGCGGAGGTAACGGTCGGTGACCGTTGCTTCCGTTGTAGTCAGCCCGGTCACAAGGCCGGCACATGCGATTCTAGACGCGGAGTCGATTCAGGATGTCGAAGATCGCTCAACGACGTCCGTTAACCACATTCCGGTCAAACGGTAGGTACTTGCTATACCTAACCTAAAATAACACCAAATCTCATCATATTCGAGGTCTCGAATACGACCGAGATTAATCTAAGGACGATGATATTGCATAACATAACATGAACTCACGCCTATATCCCCAAAGGGGTAGGCAGAGGTGCTAGCACCCACATTTCGCCAGTTTATGTTTTAGGTCCCAATGTAATAGGTGGTGAGCCTATTCCCATTAACGGGCACTTATAAACCTGCGATAAATACAAACATAACTTCGAAAAGTCATTGGTGTGTGGCATGGTGAAACTTGGGATCGAACCCGAGACCTCGTCTCAGCAGTCCATTACCAATACCACTAAACTGCCGCGGTGTCAATTCAGAATCAATAAAAAATTATACGGGACCTAAACATAAACTGGCGAAATATGGGTGCTAGCACCTCTGCCTACCCCTTCGGGAATATAGGCGTGAGTTTACGTTTATGTTTAATTGATTTTAATATTTTTGACAAATATAATTGTAAAACTTTGACAATCATTGTTCCCCTTTACGTGCCTAACTAAATAAAATAAAATGTTTTTGATTCATTGAGTTTACCTTGGACTTACCCATTTATTAACAGTGTCCATTAAAGAACTGTTCTCCAACGGCTGTTGAGCATCGGCGTAGGTAGGTAGGCATCAATTGTAAGTATGTAATATAACAGGTTGAAATCAACCGGTGAACAGAATTAATTAAGATAAATTGGTAGCCAGACGGCCTATTAGTCTCCGGGGGACGAGAGAAATAGGCGTGATGAATAAATATTCCAGAACAATCTACGGAACACCTGGACCCATTGTAAGCATAGTTCAACCAGCTTGAGTCATGGATTCTAGAATGCTCATAAAGATACTTGTATAGTCCATTTGTTTAGGTACTTAAAAACGTAAACAATCTTAGTGTCTTTTTAATATGTTTTGTTTAATATACTTACTTTTCTACTTAGTAACGCATTTTGAAGATTAAAAACCTGTTAGTTAGTCTAGTTTATTTGTTTAACGTGTGTTTTTATAAGTAGTTGCCACAAGCAAGCAGTTGCTTTATATAAGTAGGTACTTACCTAAGCAAATGGAGTATAGACACGTTTTTTTTGTAAATACATACTTACCTACATATCTAATATATAAAAATCAATGCCACTTTTCGTGGTAATTTTATATCTCAAGATCGGGCTCACCTATCCAAACCAAATGTACAGGCTTTGTTCGGACTATTTAGTAGATGGTTTATGTGAAGTTTGCAGAAAATCGGTCGAAGCGAAGCGAAGCTGGGGCGGGTCAGCTAGTTACCCATATTAACCATCAGACCAATGAAAATACTTATGTACCTAATGACTTACATAAAATCTATTAAGTAACCATTCTGTTAGATGCTAATAAGCTCAATATCTACAGATAGGTATTGAATTTTACAATTACAGATAATGATTTGAAACGTACCTACTCACTGTTCTAACTCAAAATGTGAGTAAAATTTTCTACAACAGTTGTGTTAAGAGGTTACAACTGGCATCATGCACACAAATATTTGCACTGAGCGGGAATCGAACCCATAGTAGTCGCGTTCACTACCGGTCGATCGATCGTCGTATTGTGTATGTATCATCGTAAATAGTTCTAAGTCAAAAGGTATTTTCTATTCACCCTTCATGCAATGGTAGGTAGGAATAGGTACCTAACTTTTATCTAGTGCATGTTGTGTTATACTCAAGTTTAAATTTGCCTTATAACTGTTTCATAATAGGTGCACATCATAGTCAAATGATATGGAGTGCTCATTCCTTGTATTATCCTAACATACCTAGGTAGGTATATCTAATATATAAAATTCTCGTGTCACAGTTTTCGTTGCCATACTCCTCCGAAACGGCTTGACCGATTCTCATGAAATTTTATGAGCATATTGAGTAGGTCTGAGAATCGGCCAACATCTATTTTTCATACCCCTAAATGCTCGGAATGGAGCAGCGGGAACGGGATCAAAAGTTCACGCGGGCGGAGCCGCGGGCAACAGCTAGTAATGTATATGAAACTCTTGATCAGTTCATTGCTATGTCATCATCATAGGTTCGTATTATAAATATCATTTACAGGGTTTATTGGTAAAATAAAAACAAACACAAATACTAAATTGTAATAACTTTTAATAATATACAAAATATTTTAATAATTTACAAAAATATACATTCAAAAACTTGTTTCATTCCTACTTCAAAATATATACCTACATTACAAAAACGATTAGAAAATGTTTAAAAAAAAAGATTTATTCTATACTGTCCCAATTTCTTTCTGTTGTTTTCATTAATCAAATTCATTATAAATAATAATAAATACATTCAATTTTGTTGATAATGTTTTTAATAATTCATTATTATATATATATATATATATATATTATTACATATTAGTTAATTGCGGTTACAAAGACTGCCATTGAATTTTCGGCTTTGTCAAATACAACTTAAAGTTCAAAACTAAATGAAAAATGTTCATACTTAGTTTTAGTTTTAATTTTTTTTTAATTCACTCTATTCTAATTCAAAAATTCAAAAGCAACTATTGTTTGACAATCAGGGCCGAAGCCAGTTCAATTTATTATTAACTAATCTTAGGCGAAGGTGCATTTTAAATTGTGAGAATCAACATTTACATTAATTTATCACATTTACATGATTGCATTACATAACTTAAATTATTTAAAAAAAAAATTCATAACTTCAATTATTTAAAAAAAAATTATAAAAAAAAATATTTGGTATGATATACCCGACGTTTCGGCTTCTTTAGGAGCCGTAGTCGAGGGGTGACTATAGATGGTAGTTGTCACATTAGATGTTATATTAGGTTCGGTTAGTAGACCTAGTAGACGTAGTACCCCAGGGAGCAGCTCTAGGCACAGCTGCTCCACTAGACAGCTT
This sequence comes from Pelosia muscerda, assembly GCA_963691645.1. Lineage (NCBI taxonomy): Eukaryota > Metazoa > Arthropoda > Insecta > Lepidoptera > Erebidae > Pelosia > Pelosia muscerda. The sequence continues at coordinate 2,785,337 of OY829098.1, read as the reverse complement.
CGGACGCAGTCGCGCGAACGTGTCTGCGTCCCGAGCGCCCAGCACCGACATTACTAACTACATAACATAGGAGGATCACATTTACTAACGACCGACATCCCATTGAGATACAACATGCATGTTCAACACTCTACGTTGAGCCCGTACCCTGCTCATTCCTGATTGGAATTGAACGGCAAAGGTTTTCGGCGCAGTCAACTTTAGTAGCCAAAAGGGTGGCTTTTGAGCTTTCTGAGGGAGAAGCTACAAACAGTTGTTTTTGGGTAAGTGGAAACAACTGTGCTAAAAACTAACATGGCGCGCGAAAGAATGGCAGAGCAGAGCGTATAAAACACACATCACATCTTGTCAGGGATTGGAGTTTGTACTAAAAATAATGAACACTTTTTTAAGAAAATAAGTATATTTACATTATTACCTCTAATATTTTGGTTTAAATGCCAGATTAGAACCAAAAATATTTCAGAGGGAATTGTGACTAACTCAATATTATGGCCACATTATTTGGGTAGGTAAACTAAACAGCTCCATTTTAGTTAAATTGACTTTTTTTGAGCTAGGTGTGATTTCTCCTCGGTAAAATACGAACCGACAACCTCATAATAAAAAAAGTTAATGTAGGGAATTTTGAACAGAGCAAACAATAGCAGTGTCTTTAACATTTACCAATGATGTTGGTTGACACTAATAAGTAGCACATCACTAGTATTCGCGCTCCAGATTCTCATCCGGAACAGCGAATCAGTCATAGCGAGAGGTGGCAAGTCCAGGCTGGTGATATTTGATCTCCTGTCCCGGTCTACACTCCGACCCATCTGCTATCCCCTCAACGTTAAAGACATCGTTAGTAAAACGGTCCCACCTCGATGAAAAATATCAACGGAGACCGATCGCGATCAAATAGGGACATTTAGACATCCCTCAGGTGTCATACACATTCACAACCGGACACAGATTCTGCTAATTACCCGACTGCGCGACGCAAAGGAGGGTATTGTGTTTATCAGTCTATGTATGTATGTATGTATGTATGTATGTATGTATGTTTGTTTCTATGTGGCGTTCTAGAGCCTAAACGCATAGACCGATTTTGATGATTCCTACGTCAATCGATTCGTCTTAACCTAGCAAGTGTCACTAAAGACATGAGAGTAATCAAAATTCACCATAGCGACCAACAGACGCCATATTATCAAAAAGAAAAAAAAAAATTCGATGAACTATGTCAAGTGGGGTGTCGTTGAATAGGTATTTTAAAATCATATTTAGGTTCCTTTTACCATTTTTCATTTTAAGTAATAGTTTAGGATATATAACGATTTAAAGTTGTTTAACAAAACATTAATTCTCGCTACTTTTCTTACTTCAAGGATAAACGATATACAAACAAAAATAATATTTTGATAAAAAAATAAATTTTAAATGAATTGTAACTAAAAAGTATAAAATAAAAAAAAATAATTTAAAGAAAAACAAAAAACCCGACTGCCTAACTAACCTAACCTAACTAAAAAGAAAGAAACAAGCCCAGTACTTAAAATTTCATACAATACTCACAGTCGGGGCCCATTTAAATTTTACCAATCACACCTTCCTAAGGGGCCCCGACTGTGAGTATTGTATGAAATTTTAAGTACTGGGCTTGTTTCTTTCTTTTCAGTTAGGTTAGGTTAGTTAGGCAGTCGGGTTTTTTGTTTTTCTTTAAATTATTTTTTTTTTATATCATAACCATACACATATCATACCACTGACACTGCTAAAAAATTAATTAAATAGACTTCCTTGAAAAAGGCCTGTATTTTAAAATCTTACTCAAGTATAGATTGATTGGATATCTTTACTTGTGTGAGATGTGCTTCTGTGAATCGGCCGTTCTCGTTTACATTTTTATGAAGCATAGACAATTGCAGTGTGAATCAGCAATTCTCGTTTACACTTTTTAATAAATCGGTAATTTTGTTCAACTTTATGCGTAACATAAAAATAGACCTTGCGCAAATTATTGATTTATTTAGGTACGAAATCCTTCATAATAAAAGTTTTGGAGATTTTAAAGCTTTAACATTACAAAATTTACTTAAGACATTTTACGAGACATAAAATGATATGAAATAAAACTGATTTGACAAGTAGAATTAGCAGAATCGGGGTTGCCCGACAATTTGCCAGCGCGTGTGAGCGTGTATGACGCCTAATTATTTCACTAAGTCAACTACATAACAAACCGATGCTACCAGCAGCTCAACCCCGCCAGCAAATAACAACGGTACATATAGAATGTGATATCCTTCATAGAAACATACGTTTTCATATGCTGGATATACTTGATTTGTTTGCACGCACTTGCTTGCAAACCACAAATAAAGTAAATGAAACCGAAAGAACTTAAATAAAAAAACTAATAACTAAATATAATTTAATGCAATCAGCTGGGAGTGCAGAATTGCGTGCACGGCAGCGTAATTCTTCCCAGAAGACATCAAATTATTATCAACTTAATGTTAAACTAATATTCACAAATGAAACTGTGTTCCACGAAGCACGTTTATGAAATACATTTTATAAGCCACAAGTGACTTACTTAAATGTTCAAATGTTATACATTGAAACGCGAATATCAAATGAAATCATTTTATAACGGATTCTATCGCGATTTATCCGGTATGATTTACATTTAGCCCCGATGTTTCGAATAATTTTCAGCATCGATAGTCGCGGGGTGACTTACGATGGTAGTTGTCACAGTTTCCTACATTTCAAATATTTATGTACTTACTTGAAATGTTTTAAATTGTGTTTTATTATATGAATGTTTTGTACTAAAAATAATAAGGTACAGTAGATGACACAAATCATAGCTTGTCGAATGGTGAGTCCGCTTGTAAGAGCTTTTCAAACATTGAGTTGCCAGTTAGAGTATGATATTGAATTAAATTCCGTATAATTGATCTGTAACTTTATGGTCGAAATATGAAAACACAAAAAGAGAAAAGAATCGGAGTGGCTAAATTTTTGACAGGTGCTGATGATTACCTGTCAAAAATGTGTCATTCCCAAAACAACAGTATAATTCCGTATAATTGATCTGTAACTTTATGGTCGAAATATGATAACACAAAAGAGAAAAGAATCGGAGTGGCTAAATTTTTGACAGGTGCTGATGATTACCTGTCAAAAATGTGTCATTCCCAAAACAACAGTATAATTCCGTATAATTTCATCTGTAACTTTATGGTCGAAATATGAAAACACAAAAAGAGAAAAGAATCGGAGTGACTCAATTTTTGACAGGTGCTGGTTTCCTGTCAAAAATGTGTCATTCCCAAAACAACAGTATAATTCCGTATAATTTCATCTGTAACTTTATGGTCGAAATATGAAAACACAAAAAGAGAAACGAATCGGAATGACTCAATTTTTGACAGGTTCGCTGGTTTCCTGTCAAAAATGTGTCATTCCCAAAACAACAGTATAACTCCGTATAATTTCATCTGTAACTTTATGGTCGAAATATGAAAACACAAAAAGAGAAAAGAATCGGAGTGACCAAATTTTTGACCGTGCTGATGATGATGATGATGCTATGTGTCATTCCCAAAACAATGGTATGTAACGAATATATTTATACGGTAAATAATGTAAAAACAAAATGAAATAAACTGTAACCTGTTAGGTACTTCACTGTGTCGTTGTACACCCATTCACCTAATGCGTTGGACGAATATAAATGAAATTTATTTGATGAAATATTTATATTAAGAAATAAATACAGTAAAATGGGGTGAATAGGGATCCAGGGGTGATTAGGGATAAAATGGTCTATGGAATATGTTAAATTATTTCATTTACTAGATTTCAAATAAGCCTGTTATCAGATATTTCGTGATTCTGTTATTACAATAACCTAGACCAATGTTTTGCTGGAAAAAAAAAACTACAGAATTTAGATGACCATTTTATCCCTATTCACCCTTGGATCCCTATTCACCCCGTTTTACTGTATTAAGTCTATTTTCTTTGCAGCTTGAGTTTTTTGTTAAAAATAAAAAAAAGTTATTGAATGGATCGAATTACTGAATGATTGGGATACACATCAGACCAACAGGCTTAAGACGCCACATTGAAGCACTAACATAAGCAGGGCCGCACACCAAAGCAGCAAGCAGAAAAAAGAATTTGTGGCACAAGTATAGGAAAAAATAAATGAATTTATTATGTGCTTGCTGAATTAATCTGCTGCCCCTCTAACCGACTTGTTGCAACTAAAGATAACTATATAAGTACCACAGCTGCATGCCGTGGCACATCTATATCTAAGGCACACACTGGAAATGCGTAGACTCTCAGAAATTAATAACACGTAAATAAGAAAGGAATGTCCAAGATATTAAACTCAAATGCAACGTTCGGCAAAAAAAACTAACACTCAAAGTTTGCAGTGAGCTTTTGTATTGGTGGAATGTTATAAAAATATTTGTATATGAAATAGCTGTTACAAGCGGCCTAATAAAAATAAATTATAACTTATAATGAAAAGTATTAACTCCAAATTGTGAACTCAATTTGTTTAATTTTTTTTTATAAGAGATAATATCTCGCTATAAACATCGCTCTATCTGTTTCAAAGTAATAAAATTGCCAGTGCACTGCTGGACTTAGGCAGGCCGAATGATGAGAGGCTTTGGGCTACTGTCTCCGCGCTGGCCAGGCGGGTTGGTACAGGGTTTAATTTAACACAAAACTATAAACTAATATGACTTATACCTAATTATGTTGGTGTTTCATCGCATACCTTACTAAGTGAATGTTTTTATAAATCTAATGTTATTTAACCTATTTGATAAGCGGCAAGCCCTGTACAGAATTATTAACCTCAGAACCTTGCGCCCAAATTACTAGCGGCTTGGTAAGTATCGCATCTTCCAGTGACGAAAATGTGAAGCACATCTCAACCTAGTTTCGAATTTGTGACGCCTTGGTTTTGAAGATATTGGATGTTGAAACAGGGCGATTTTACACCTTACGCCCAGCAGTTTTCTTTGAATTACTCATAAATCACTGCATATCTATTTCTTTTTAGGTTGTCACATTTCGTCACGATGTCGTCACTAATTCTACATCCAAGTTTGAATTTCTTATGACCACCCATTCTCGAGATATAAGATGGGCGCAAGAATCATAATTCTGAACGTTACGCCCACTTGTATTTTGACGACGCAAGCTCCTAGGAGTTTGAAACTTACATTAAACATTAGTGACGGACAAAATGCTATGGTGACGATCATTTTAGCTTCATAAGAGTTATCCTGAAGAGTTATAAGCTTTTGAAGAAGAAGGGTTTTGTTTCAAAAGCTTATAACTCTTCAGGATAACTTTTATGAAGCTAAAATGATCGTCACAATAGCGTTTCGTTACCGTCACCAATGTTTAATGCAAGTTTCAAACTCCTAGAAGTCCGTCCAACTTCCGTCGTCAAAATACAAGTGGGCGTAACGTTCAGAATTATGACCCTTGCGCCCATCTTGTATCTCGAGAATGGGTGGTCATAAGAGATTCAAACTTGGATGTAGAATTAGTGACGACATTGTGACGAAATGTGACAACCTAAAAAGAAATAGAAATGCAGTGATTTATGAGTAATTCAAAGAAAACTGCTGGGAGCAAGGTGTAAAATCGCCCTGTTTCAACATCCAATATCTTCAAAACCAAGGCGTCACAAATTCGAAACTAGGTTGAGTAGTGCGTCACATTTTCGTCACTGGAAGATGCGATACTTACCAAGCCGCTAGTATATTGGGCGCAAGTTTCTGAGGTTAATACAGAATTGATCTATATAAAATGTTACAAAATATGTTAATATATGAAAAACCATTTTGTTTTGAATTAGGAGCACAGCGTTTTCTACCTATCTATATATTTATATAAAATTATTTGTAAAGAGTCTAAACCTAACTTAAATATCAGTAGTACATGCTTTATGGGAATTGTCTAACTAAAAATAAAATACCTATAGCTAATTCATAAGATCCTTAATACGCGTGCTGCTTAGTGACTTGAGTCAGTAGATTAAATTAAAAAATGTATATAAAAATAAATCCAACGGTTAAGTTTCTAAAGGCTTCCTATACTTAAAGATGGCAACACAAACTGGTTCGATTCTGTTAGGGGCTTGCCGCCTGCGGCGAGCCGGGCTCGGCAACCCGGAGAGTATACGGCTTGCCCACCCGCCGCATCCGGCTAGCCGCATCGTCCACGGCCCGCTCCTTTGTTAGGGATATGTTATCGAGTATAAGAGTCGAAACCATATGTATTTACTCACATAATACATATAGTTTGGATATCGCTGACAACGGAGCGGGCCGTTATAAGGGACACGGTGAAGCGGACGGCCGACCTCGCACCCGGTCTGCCGTCCGGTACACCGTATGCAACGTTTCTTGTATTGGTATTCAGCCATATAACACCTACTTCTATATCGTATCTCTTATATCACATATTTTCAGTATTTTATAATGGAGTGTGTAAGTAATATCGATCAACGAATATGAGCAACGATCAGATAAGTCTTTACATATGAAATTGCCGAAATTTTCTTACAGATTCATGAGTTCGTTATTCCTGTAATTTAATAGCTATTTCCATTATTTATATTTCGTTTCAACTCTGTATTAAATTTTGTTTTTATTGGCCGCTTGATAAATTTCGTATTATTTTTTTACAGCTATCACTTTTCAAAAATGTAATTAAAGTTGCTGTTTGCTTAAAGAATCATAATATTTGGATTTGTCATTTCCAAAAAAATATGTCAAAAAATATTAGTAGGTACTGAAAATTGGTTTCCTCCAATTTCTTCAAAGAGAACGGCAATTTAATATGTAAAGACCTAAAATTATTTTGTGAAGGGAGTACAGAAACATATCGGGTTGTTTCTGCCTGCCTTGAAGGGTAAAAATTGTGTGACTTTATGTACAATATGTTTACAGGGTTAGGCGAAAGGTCCCGAAAACGAAAATAGGGGATACTACTCACTACATTTTTTCATAGGTATCATAATTAAACCCCATCTATTAGCATAATTGACGCAATTATACAATTTTTTTTAATTTATGGCACGTTCTTTTGTCTTCACCTCGCCTGATGTTAAGCTGAAGGCTCTTAAAATCATGGTATCAAAAAAAAAGTTAGGCAATGAAAAATACGTAGCCCAATTTTGGTGAGCTTGTAAGAAGTAGGTATCTGCTGTTTTCGTTTTCGGGACCGCTCTAATATAACTTATACGTTAGTATGTATAGTAGGCTCCCAAAGTTTCTGGACATTTTGAAATTTTATTATAAATTTATATAAAGTGACGCCACTAAACACTGGATAATATACCTACTTATTAATGTAATTATGTTAAAGATACTACTCGTAAGTTTATTTTCCTATGAAGAAACAAAACATCGATCTACTTTATTTTATGAACACTATCTATGATACAAATCAATCCTGTTGATCGCACCCTTGGCACTTTTAAACACACAGTTCACGAATAGATTCTTCAGCTTATTTGGCGGTTATTTATATAATAAACTATACAAAACTTTACCTATATACACGCTAAACAAATCACTATGCACAAGAAAAACCAGAAAATGACACATGACATTAGACTATGATGAAACCGAATGTCTCCTGTCAGTTCCAGTTAAAACTACACACACACACACACTACTAACCCTAACATTATCTATTAACTATTTATACTGTTGATTGATGGCACTTGGTGGAATTTGTTGTTACACATATTGAGAACTCACTTGTACTTTTCCACAGTATTTTTATTTTTTATGTTTTAATTGACCTGACCTCCTCCTGAACGGCATCCTCAAAGGTTTACGATGTCATCGTAAACAATTTGAGGATGCCGTAAGGCGAAACCGGTCAGGTCTATTAAAACATAAAAAATAAAAATACTGTGGAAAAGTACAAGTGAGTTCTCAATATGTTATCTATTAAACTAATAAATGCAAAATATTTAACTAACATCTTAAACGCTTAGTATTGACACATAAACTAGCCACTCAGATACCACCGTTCATTGTATTTTATTTCATTGTATAATATTAATTGTACAGTACCGGAGCACTAAGTTACTGGTGACCTTAAATAAAGGTGCCGTCCTAGCCCGGGCACCTCCACCATTAATCAAGTCAATTTTAATTGTATAATCTCAAATATGTGGTGAGAAAATAATAATGACTATTATCATAATTATTTTTAAGGATTAAATTAGATTTAGGCTGTCAACAGATGTGTCCATGTAAAGAAACTTTGGAAGCCTGTACAGTAGAAGAGAAAGTGCAATAAAAATGAAAATTCAATATTAATACCCTGTAAATAGTACGAGTGTACAGTACACTAAGCCTGATTGCCTGTTGCTAGGCGGCTTTCCACGAGCTTCAGCGTTTGCCTGAGTTCTTCCACGGTGTAAGTGTAAAGCATGGTCACAGTCGAGGTATCAAAGCCGGAGAACTTGGGCAGCCTGAGAATGAACAGGGCATGTTCTACACACAGCGTCGAGCCCGGTGTTGGTACGTCCTTCACCTGTAATACGACATGATTCTATAGCAAATGTTCTTGCGACGGGAACATCGAGGACTCGTATCGGGGGGCTCGGTAGCCCTAGTCATAATCACTACATAGTATAAAATAAAGTCGCGTTCTCTGTCCCGTTGTATGCTTAAATCTTTAAAACTAAGCAACGGATTTTGATGCGGTTTGTTTTAATAGATAGAATGGTTAAAGAGGAAGGTTTATATATGTATATAGCATCATGCTACGACCAACAGGTACGGAGCAGGAATGAAAAATGTTGCAAAAACGGGGTGACGCAGACGAAGTTGCGCGGGTCAGCTAGTTAAACATAAAACATTACGGCTAAGAGAAAACGGCGGTAGGACATGACAGTATCTTCCGTTCCAATTAAGCAGTCCGATTGGGGAAGAAACTCCGTCGTAAACAATACCGCGGCTAATAATAACCTTGTGTTGTGTTCCCGGCGGTATATATAGTTGGAGCTCACAGGAGAGGATTTGTGTTGTCAGTGGGAAGACCGAGGGCTTAGTTAACACCGCTATGCGATGGTATGAAACCCTGTTTTGTTTTCTGTATTGGCAGCAAAGAAACTCTCTCAACCTAGATTAGTTGATGCGCCTTGTGTTGCAAAGGTCCACAGGCCACGGTAACCACTTTCCATCAGGTGCTGCAAAAGTTTCTGTTCTTTTTTAAACCTGTTGACAATATCCCTCGACACTCACCTCCGACAAGAAGAGCGGGCACCGACAATATCCGCACTCGCCGATGTCTCGAACATTCCACGGCGGCTTCGTAGGGTCCTTCACAGTCGCGTCACATCGTGGTTTCTGCGTCTTTTGGTAACAAAACATAAATAATTTAAACCATGAATATTTACATATTATACAGAGCGTTAGGTAGATGTTCGCGAAGCCGAAGGTACTCCGAGTACACTACATATTAACATTAAACAATCACTATTTAGCAATTTGTATTTATTATCTTAGTAATCGCAAGCAATCGGTATTAATTGAAGATCGCACGTTTCTATTTTGTTTTATATTTTAAAGATTCATAAAAAAGCAAATGGCATTATAATGTGTGTTGATGATTTTTTTAATGAAACACTAAAGCTTGTGAGAATACAAGACGCTAGTCAAACAGTATATAAAAATTAAAAAGAAATAAAAAAAATACTAGTCGAATTTTTTTTTGGATATAGGTAAGTGTAACGTTCTGAAGTCCCAGGCACGTGGTAGGACTCTTGGCTACAACGTGTCTGCGAATTCGGGTGCGTTTCCCGAACACCTTATATACAAATTAATTTTTAAATAAAAAGCCTTCCAAACAAATCAAGTTATATATATAGTTTTTACCATTTGTGCGGTTACGCCGATTTCCAGCATGGCCTGTCTGTTTTCGATCTCCTGCGTGTACACCTTCACCAGCGCCGGTTGGATGATTTGCAACACCGAGTATTCAGTATCCGGGTCCTCGGCTGTGAACTTCAGGAACTGCTCCAAACTGAACATAGTTGGCTCGTCGGAGTCCCGGGCGTCCTGTTCGAACAGAACATACGCAAACACAAGATGGAATCTTCGCACTAATTGAACATAATTCGCAAATATGCCGTGAAGCGATGACTATTTACTACTTACGTTAAAAATATCTAGCAGGTTAGGCAGCCAGCGCTTGGTAGCCAAGTACGTGCTCTCGGTGACCGCATAGCCCGTGCTGAAGGAGCAGGAGTAGGCCTTCGGCATGACGAGGATGAACTCGCCCGCCTTCTGCTCTGTGCGGTAGACGTTGACATTTCGGGCGCGCAATACATCCGGCGGGATCATGGCTATGTCGGTTGGTAGCCAGAGGGCCCTTTTCTTTTGGACCGCAATTGGACACAGCTCCTCAGTGGCGGCGCGGAACTTCGCATCCTGGCTCTCAGGCACCGAGTACCTAGGGGAAGGGGGAAGTTGTATAGTGACATCACTACATAGTATAAAATAAAGTCGCGTTTTCTGTCCCTATTTTTCTTGTCCCTTTGTATGCTTAAATCTTTAGAACTACGCAACGGATTTTGATGCGGTTTGTTTTAATAGATAGAATGGTTAAAGAGAAAGGTTTATATGTATATAACATTACGCTACGACTAATAGGTGCGGAGCAGGAATGAAAAATGTTGCAAAAACGGGCTGACGCAGACGAAGTTGCGCGGGTCAGCTAGTTCTAGATATGAACCATGTTAACATTGGAGATGGCTTTGTTCTGGACCGCGATTGGACACATGGCCTTACCATATCTTGGGTTCGCCGTGGTGCATGTACTCGATCCAGGGCAGTGAGTGCGGGTCTCTGTGCCAGCAGCTGGTGGAGAAGATCATGAACAGGTGCAGAGAGGGAACAGTCAGGCCCAACACCGAACCGAGCGGCCGGAGCATGCTTTCGGGGTTCTTCGACAGCACCTGCGGCGGGAGAAACTTGTCTCATGAGACGACTCAGTCAGCAAGAAGCACCTCAAAATATACAGGTGTAAGTGGAACATTGCCGAAGCCGAAGTTCACTGGTAGTACTTCTTATTTTTTTCTTCGCATTTTTTTATTTACTTACATTTATTTATCACTTATTTATTTATATTGTTTTTTTTTCGCATTATTTACGATAGTTTCATAAAAAACTAAAGACGCTATAATGCGAGTTCATGTATAATCATAAATTTTTGTTTTATTTAGCTGTAATAACACTACGGACAGTGAATAACACTAGTTAAACGGTATAAAATTTTTGTGTATATGTATAATATGTGACTAGTAGTACTACCAGGGGCCTTCGGCTTCGAGACAGTTCCCCTTACACCCCGTATAGGCATTATAGAATACAATATATTATAATAGTACTATACCTTCAAATTCCAAGGATGGCGGCCGTACTCATCATCAGGGTTCTTTGTGAAACCGTAACCAGCCAGGCCTGTATCGATCGATGCCGAATTCACACAAATGTGTTCCGTGCCCGATTGTACAAGATTCCAATAATCCCGCTCGTACTCTTTCAAATATACTCCTTTCGTATGGTAAAGCTGATCGTGAACTATCCCTGATATCTGTAATTTTAAGGCAGTATTATACACTAGTTCGTGCTCGAGGATACGCATTTCATATGTCTTCGTTCAGCAGAACCTTACCTTTTTAAATCCAGCTATGTTCATGGAGATGCCACTTTCCTTGACACATTCTTCCTCATACTCAAGGTCCATTTCGCTGTCGGAAGCCTCAAGGCCGGACAACAAACGAGTTCGTTGATGGAATGGGTCTTGCGCTCGTTTAAGTAATTTAGCGTGGGTAGTTTCCCAATATAAATCACTAGCTTTGAAGTGTTCATCGCGCTCCTCTGAAAAAATATCGACAATATAGCTCCTGTACGACGAGAAGATGTTTAGTGTGTTGTTAGGTGACACGCCGTCCACGGTTATAGTGTCTTCACAGATAAGCTGCCAATCTTGTACATCCAGATGAGTGCACTGCGACACAATTACCAAAGGTGTACAGGGTTCTCAACACTAGAACCATCCTACCGACGGCGCCAACTCAGTACACCTTTGATTCTTGTGAGGCAGCAAGTGACAAACGGACGAACATCTTCCACGCGCTGAGTGTTTGTTAGTTCACTGTAATAGAATAGCTGTCCAGAGGCACGATTGGAATAACAACAGTGACATGTCCGAGTGTGCTGTCATTTACACAACATCCAGATAATGGGGATCGGAAAAATTGTCAGAAAGTGTATTGAAATTAATCAGATATTTATTTCCATAATCATTCACATCAAAAACATATTTCAATTTTGTTTATACAAAAATCGAAAACGCCGTCATCTGTTTAGTTATAGAGACATTTGATGTGTATATTATTTTCTTAAAAAAAAGTGCTCACAGACGATAGCGTGGCCCACTCAATGATTGCTCACGTATGACGTCACGAATTGTGATGCGTGTTTTAGTACAGAATATAAATATTTGACAACATAAAACTTAATTTGTTCATTTAAAAATGATTGAATTAATTATATTAAATTACTAACCTACCGCGACCTAAGACCTGTATTACTAATCATAACTCTGATTCTACTTAACCGATTGCAATCAAACAAACGTAAGATTCTAAGTTGGACCAACCCTTTCAAACAAAAAAAACGCATAGGAATTAGTTTAGTAGTTTTTGCGACCACCGCGGACAAACATAAACTTTTTACAATTATATAATAGTATAGATTATTCGATAAATAATCGCGAAACAGTACCTCTCCCCGGATACCTTTATCGCCTAAGCCGTTAGGGGAGGTTACGAACGCACCCCGTCTTTGGGTCCCTCGCACCCCTAAAGATCCGGGGCCTTTTGGTGACCCCTGTCCTATAGTAATATATACGTAAATACGGTTCAAAGGTGGGCAAGGTAAGGGTACAATGATCACTCACCGACAGTGAGGGTGCAAAACGGTAAGAGCGCTTTGTAGTACAACACCTCCAGCTTGCGTCGAACGTGCGGGTGTTTGCTAAAGTTCATATCTTCCGCTATTTTAGTCCATTTTTTCTTATTGATTACAGTTTGGATACCACCATGCTTATCAACGGTTTGCATTAATTTCACAAGGTTAGTTTCCACGCCCTGAATCTGAAACAATAGTTATTATAACATTATTGAGGTGACGCATTAAGCCTTCCCGAAGAACGAAACCTATGGTCGGGCCCTCTCCGTGAGTAGCGGTGCTGCCGTGAAACAAATTACTAAATCACGATGGAAACTCAAAAATGCCTTCGTATTAGTTTAGTTAGTTAGTTAGTATTTCCCGTCTTATTTGAGCAGTCCGACTGGGGAAGTACCACCGCGCTACAGAATACCGCGGCTGATAATAACCTTGTGTTGTGTTTATTGTGATGAGTAGGGTAGTCAAAAGCTCACTGGAGAGGTTTGAAACTTTGCTTTGGGTTCTGCACTGACAGCACAGAAAAAAAAACATAATACTTGTATTTGTCTTTCCTAAAAAAAATGCAAAAATGTTGTTACTGATAAATTGGGTTTCCTCCAATTTCTTCAAACGAAACGGCAATTTCATATGTAACGAAACGACCTAATATTATTACATTAAAACTTAAAAACAAATATATTATGACATCAAAAAAACTTACCATTTGAGCTTGTTTCAGATCAACATTATGATTCTTAAGGCAGGCACTAATAGCACTAATAGATCTGGAAGCTTCACCCCATCGCTTGTACAGTCTGTTAACATATTGGTTGGTGACTTGAAATCGTATTTCTTCAGATATACTGCAAGTCGGCACGAACCCATCCGGCGGCACAATTTTGCACACCCCGTATTTGGCTGCGCGATGCCAAATTTTTTCGATGTACGTAATTGGATCCTGTATAACGTTATATATATTAGTGTCGACACAAAAAAGTATGCGGGTACCTACTTGCAAAAATAATAATAATATAGGCATGATGCAGGAGACGCGGATTTGATATTCGCTCAGTGCAAATATTTATAGGCATGAACATGGCTATTTGTACAGGTTTGAATGTGCCTCGGAGAGCACGTTAAGCCGTCGGTCCCGGTTGCCATGCGAATATCTATGGCAGTCGTTACGGGTAGTTGGAGCCCTCAAAAGTCCGAGTAGCCTAACTACAGAAATTCAATATCGCCAATTTGGTTGTGGAGGTCCGATGGCAGTCGCTTCACGGAAAACATCGAGGTTCAGCCGCATCTTAGTTAGACTAGAAAGCAGACCCCAACTGAGTTGGGAATAGGTTCAGAGAATACCTGATACTGCTTTATATCTCTTAGATTATTAAAAGTTCCCAAAGTAGGTTGAAATATGATAAATTAAATTTGGTCCAAATTTATGACATTTTAGATTTATTATTTATTGAATTTCAAATGCGTTTTATTATGAACCATAACACGTGTAAAGGCAACACACAAACCGTGATGAATGCGATATTCATTTGCGCTTCATGCATTTGCGAAGTCACAATTGTCTAACGATTTTGTATAGAGCGTTTTCGTGCGATTCGAACTAGTTATTTATCGAGAAGAAAAAAAGCAGTCATCATCCCTATTCTTCGAGTCAAATCAACTTCACTTCATTAACATATTAGCAGGTATTATTTTAAAAAAAAGATGAAGAAACTCACTTCGAACTCTAACACAGTCGGGTAGAATATAGGTGCGTCATATTTATTATGGACTGGTTTGCTGATAATATCTTCTACCGGACCAATTATCTGGTTCGCTGGAACGTCGCCCAGCCGTAAGCTCAGAGATTCAATCATCTGGTCTAGGATGGGCTCTTTCTCCACCAGACAGAACATTTCACTGCCCTTTGCCTCTGATCTGGGGATGAGGCAGGCAGAGTACTGTCTCGTATGCGTGTTCCTCAACCGTATCTTGATCATAAGATGAGGATGTTTAGGCAGTAATTCCGTTGTGTAATGCTCATCAAATTCCTTTTTCAATTGTAAATCCGGGTCGGTGCTCGGCCCGGCGACTGCTTCGTCAGTAATACACTCTATCTTGCTCTGTCTTTTCAGAAGAGCGGTTAACTTAACCGCCTTTTCAACCCTCAAACAGTGCTGGCACTCTTTGCATCGAGACTGGAATTCAACAGCCGGGGCTCTTGCCGCGTCATTGATGGTGTTCCACTTGTGTGATGGGCAGTCGCCAGACACAATGATGACGTCATCATCGTCGTCTACGATCGTTGGCGCGATAGACTCCGTCTCCGTCGAGACTGTATCGTCTAACCAGCGGTGGATGCCCTGGGCGCTGGAGTAATTGACAGGAGTAGAAGAAGCTGTCGGGGCATCCGTGACTTTTACCTCTATAACGCTCTCGTCATCCAATCCTACAATTGTTACATACATGTATAAAGGCGTGTATTATATGCGATATTATAATAATATATAATTATAATATCTCTTTATTGTACACCAAGTATAAAAAGAAACAGATCAAAAATACAATGTAACGATGGTAAATACAATTGGCGGCCTTATCGCTCTGCGGCAATCTCTTAGAGGCAACCATAGGATATTGTATCACTTCTAACGTTGACGGAGGTAGGACACGACGGTATCTCCCGTCCGAAACGAGCTGTCCAACTGGGGAAGTACCTCCGCCCTACAGAAGACCGCGGTCATAATAACCATCGTGTTGTGTTCCCGCCGGTAAGTAGGGTAGCCAGAGCTCACTGTACCCCTCCTTCCCCTCCCCTTCCTAGCCTCCCCACCCCTTCCCAGCTCTCCCCCTTTCCCTTCAGGGTGGGCAGCGCGTGTGTGACATCCTTAGTGTTGCACACGTTCATAGGCCACGGTGGCCGCTTTCCATCAGGTGGGCCGTGTGCTTGTCTGCCACCTACGTAGTATAAAAAAAAAAGTTATAAAAATTTCAACGTACCTGCGTCTACATTATGTACTTCCGCGATGAGTCCAGGGGGTTGTGTTCTCGGATCTACTTCTACCACCATCGACGTGTGTGTGGAGATACCTAGTACAAAGATAAATAAAATTGTACGGTTTGTTTGTAACTTTATTTTTATAATATCACGCCTATATCCCCGAAGGGGTAGGCAGAGGTGCTAGCACCCACATTTCGCCAGTTTATATTTAGGTCCCAATGTTATAGGTGGCGAGCCTATTGCCATTAACCGGGCACTTATAAACCTGCGATAAATACACACATAACTTCGAAAGTCATTGGTGTGTGCCATGGTAACAACTGGAATCGAATCCGAGACCTCGTCTCAGCAGTCCATTACCCATACCATATATAACTTTAATAGCAGTTTTATTTAATGAACAACATATTAATTCCACAGAGATGGTCTAGATGTAAGATATTTTTATTTTAATTAATATTCAATGATATAAGTTTGAGATTTACCAGACATGCGTCGATGCACCGCCCTTCCTACGTGTAACCCGTACGGTCGATCCGCATTTTCATCATGTGACGTACTTGCCGTCTCTGGTTGAATAAAAATAACTCATAATATATTTAAATTAACTCATAATATATTAAAATAAAACTCATAATTTATATTAAATAAAACTCCTAAAATAATTAGAATTCGATATTTAATTACGTTCTAACCATAAATTTAATTTAATTAACTTACGGTAAAACGGGGTGAATAGAGATCGAAGGGTGATTGGACTAGTTCATTGTAATAACAGAATCATCAAATATCCGGTAATGAGCTTAGTTAAAATCTTGTGAAACGAATTATTTAAAATATTCTATTGACCATTTAATTTCTATCCACCCCTGGATCCCTATTCACCCCGTTTCCAATTCTCCTCCTCTCTCTCCTCTCCTCTTCCGATCCCACCACCAAAAAAATTTTCTTTCAAATTAAAAATTTAATAATGATTGTGAATGAAATCACTACATAGTATAAAATAAAGTCGCGTTCTCTGTCCCTATTTTTCTTGTCCCTTTGTATGCTTAAATCTTCAAAACTATGCAACGGATTTTGATGCGGTTTGTTTTAATAGATAGAATGGTTAAAGAGAAAGGTTTATATGTATATAACATCACGCTACGACTAACAGGTGCGAAGCAGGAATGAAAAATGTTGCAAAAACGGGGTGACGCAGACGAAGTTGCGCGGGTCAGCTAGTAATAAATTAACAAATTAAAATTAATAAATGAACTTACCTGTATGGCTATATGCTATATGTTTCTCCTCCAGATCTTGTGGTTCGCCTGTCGTCCACCTCTCAACAACCACTGTTGCCATCTCTTGAGGTTCCATGGGGGGAGCTTGCGTGCCAAAATAATTGATAAAATAAGTATTTTTAATAATCAAATGAAATCAACTAATCAAATCAAATCAAATCAAAAATCATTTATTCTGCATAGACCAGTAAACGGCACTTACAAAACGTCAATATCAACAATATTTTATCAAATGCAAATGGACCACCGGTTCGAAACGCGGCCCCGACCTGAGAAGACTCCGGCAAAAAACTATGCGGGCTTTTTTTTTTTGTCTATTTACAATTATTTACTTAGTCTAGATACAAAGTTTAGCTGAGTAGCAAGTTGAGTGAACAGCTCATTTCCAGGCTTGTTTATCATTCAAATAATCCTGGATTTACTAGAAACTCATCTTATGAACTAGAAAATAAATTTTACAGCAATGGCCTTAACATACAGCCGTTACATAGTTATACTATATACTATAGTCTACATATACACGGTGATTTTATAGTTGTTGCAGAAAAAGAATATTTTGTTTCACACACAGTTTCGATAGCAAAATCGTCTGGAAGTTTTAATTTTGAAAAAAAAAAAATACTTTATGTATGGCAATAATGTACAGGTGAACAGAAAAATGTATAGGACGTGTAAAAAAAACCAATTATTTTCGGCAGATTAGGACTTCATTACCATTTAACTATCGAATATCGCCATTGGTCATTAGACCATTGGTTGTGGAGGTCATATGGCAGTCGCTTCACGGAAAATATCGAAGTTCAGCCGCATCACAGTTAGACTGGAAAGCTGACCCCAACTGAGTTGGGAAAAAGGTTCAGGGAATGATACCATTTAACTATCGAAATTGTTGCCAAAATCTTTTTTTCCGAAACGACTGTAAAATCAACCGGTATATCCACAACTTTGAAATGTTATTATGTTATTGACTTATAAGCCGCCATGACTTGGAGATTCACCTGTGTCATGAAGAGGCGCTGTGTCATATAGAGGCGCTTCCATGATTATATCTGGTGGCTCGGGAGGCTCAGCCGGCTTGTGGTACACCCTTGGCGACGTTCTATACAACGCCCTTGTCGACGTCCTCGCCACGCCTGATGGCACAGCGCACATATAAGTAATCTATATATCACTATCACTACATAGTATAAAATAAAGTCGCGTTTTCTGTCCCAATTTTTCTTGTCCCTTTGTATGCTTAAATCTTTAGAACTACGCAACGGATTTTGATGCGGTTTGTTTCAATAGATAGAATGGTTAAAGAGGAAGGTTTATGCTACGACTAACAGGTACGGAGCAGGAATGAAAAATGTTGCAAAAACGGGGTGACGCAGACGATAAATAAAACCCGTTTTCCGTTGTCACGACATAACATGAAAACGGCTTGACCGATTTGGCTGATTTTTTTTTGTAGTTTTCTAATACTCTGTACAAGGTTCTTACGGAAAAAAATATAAAGAAAATCTCTCAGAAAGATTGAAAAATATACATTCAATTTTGCATCAAAGCAACGATAAGGCGGTACGAAGTTCGCCGGGTCAGCTAGTATTATAATATAACAACAATTTTCTTGATATAAAATCAGAACGAAAGAATCTATAGTGAATCTTGATGCACAAATTACAAATTAAAACTTAATTAAACCGATGTGACTATTTTTTTTTATCCTGCGAAAAATCCCCACGTATACACCCCACCGGAGCCGGTTGGTAGGTTATGTCGGACTCGAACCGACTAAAACGCACGCCGTCTTTGGGTCTTCAGTTGCCGGAGGTGAGGTAGTAGGCAACATATCCCTCGAAACCGATATGACTATGAGATTTACCTGACTTCCGACGACGCACTTCCAAGTGTATATCTGCACATGTCTCCACAATTATTGCGGATGGCTGTCTTGCTTTACCTGGTTGTATCACAATCAATATATAAATAACTCATAATATGATCTAAAACTTACAATATAATATAAATAACTCATTAAATAACTCATCACTACATAGTATAAAACATGATTTTATGTATGTATGTATAATATAATAATATATAATATAAATAACTCACAACATGATATACTTAACTCATAATATATTATAATAAACCATATTTTTTTTATTATGGACTTATACACTCTATCTTACTATACCCCTCCTTCCCCTCCCCTTCCTAGCCTCCCCACCCCTTCCCAGCTCTCCCCCTTTCCCTTCAGGGTGGGCAGCGCGTGTGTGACACCCTTAGTGTTGCACACGTTCATAGGCCACGGTGGCCGCTTTCCATCAGGTGGGCCGTGT
Source organism: Pelosia muscerda (assembly GCA_963691645.1). Lineage (NCBI taxonomy): Eukaryota > Metazoa > Arthropoda > Insecta > Lepidoptera > Erebidae > Pelosia > Pelosia muscerda. The sequence continues at coordinate 2,765,719 of OY829098.1, read as the reverse complement.
GCTTGTCTGCCACCTACGTAGTATAAAAAAAAAAAGTTATAATTCAACGTACCTGCGTCTACATTATGTACTTCCGCGATGAGTCCAGGGGGTTGTGTTCTCGGATCTACTTCTACCACCATCGACGTGTGTGTGGAGATACCTAGTACAAAGATAAATAAAATTGTACGGTTTGTTTGTAACTTTATTTTTTATAATATCACGCCTATATCCCCGAAGTGGTAGGCAGAGGTGCTAGCACCCACATTCCGCCGGTTTATATTTAGGTCCCAATGTTATAGGAGGCGAGCCTATTGCCATTAACCGGGCACTTATAAACCTGCGATAAATACACACATAGCTTCGAAAAGCATCGCAGTCATTGGTGTGTGCCATGGTAAACCTGGGATCGAACCCGAGACCTCGTCTCAGCAGTCCATTACCCATACCATACATAACTTTAATAGCAGTTTTATTTAATGAACAACATATTAATTCTACAGAGATGGTCTAGATGTAAGATATTTTTATTTTAATTAATATTCAATGATAATATTTTGACGACCTCCGTGGCGTAGCGGTAGTGAAAGCGACTGCTACGCAGGAGGTGCGGGTTCGATTCCCGCTCAGTGCAAATATTTGTATGCTTGAATATGAATATCTGCATTGGTCTGTGTGTTCTTATATATAATATGTATGTATTTACAAAAAAAAAAAGTATCTATGTATGTTTATCCGCATTCTAGAACCCGTAACACAAGCTAGTTAAACTATGCTTACCACGGGTCTAGGTGGCGTTGTGTAGATTGTCCTAGAATATTTATTATTATTATGATTAAGAATGATATAAGTTTGAGATTTACCAGACATGCGTCGATGCACCGCCCTTCCTACGTGTAACCCGTACGGTCGATCCGCAATATCATCATGTGACGTACTTGCCGTCTCTGGTTGAATAAAAATAACTCATAATATATTTAAATTAACTCATAATATATTAAATAAAACTCATAAAATAATTAGAATCCGATATTTAATCACGTTCTAACCATAATTTAATTTAATTAACTTACCAAAAAAAAAAATATTTGAAATGCAAAATTTAATAATGATTTTTTATTTATTTATTTAAATGCACAAAACACATCACAATCATATACGTATTATATCTTAATTACAATGTTTAAATCTGGATCGTAACGTAAATAATATGTGCACACATAGACAAACAAAAAGTTAACACTATATAAATCTCTGATTTATAAATACTAAAATTTAAGTTTAGATTTGGATGACTCCATCGGAGACAGAACCATCCAAACTCAGCACACTATGAAGGATGTCTTTTACAATTTTGATGATAAGAATGAAATCACTACATAGTATAAAATAAAGTATTTTTCTTGTCCCTTTGTATGCTTAAATCTTTAGAACTACGCAACGGATTTTGATGCGGTTTGTTTTAATAGATAGAATGGTTAAAGAGGAAGGTTTATATGTATATCACATCATGCTACAACCTACCGGTGCGGAGCAGGAATGAAAAATGTTGCAAAAACGGGGTGACGCAGACGAAGTTGCGCGGGTCAGCTAGTAATAAATTAACAAATTAAAATTAATAAATGAACTTACCTGTATGGCTATATGCTATATGTTTCTCCTCCAGATCTTGTGGTTCGCCTGTCGTCAACCTCTCAACAACCACTGTTGCCATCTCTTGAGGTTCCATGGGGGGAGCTTGCGTGCCAAAATAATTGATAAAATAAGTATTTTTAATAATCAAATGAAATCAACTAATCAAATCAAATCAAATCAAAAATCATTTATTCTGCATAGACCAATAAACGGCACTTACAAAACGTCAATATCAACAATATTTTATCAAATGCAAATGGACTAAGTAAATTATTGTAAATAGACAAAAAAAAAAGCCACAAAAAAATTTGGGACCACCGGTTCGAAACAAGGCCTCGACCTGAGAAGACTCCAGCAAGAAACTCAGCGGGCTTTTCTTTTTTTTTTGTCTATTTACAATAATTTACTTAGTCTAGATACAAAGTTTAGCTGAGTAGCAAGTTGAGTGAACAGCACATTTCCAGGCTTGTTTATCATCCAAATAATCCTGGATTTACTGGATTTACTAGAAACTCATTTTATGAACTAGAAAATAAACTTTACAGCAATGGCCTTAACATACAGCCGTTACATAGTTATACTATATACTATAGTCTACATATACACGGTGATTTTATAGTTGTTGCAGAAAAAGAATATTTTGTTTCACACACAGTTTCGATAGCAAAATCGACTGAAAGTTTTAATTTTGAAAAAAAAAAAGAAATTACCTTATGTATGACAATAATGTGCAGGTGAACAGAAAAATGTATCGTGTAAAAAAAAAACATTTCATTACGATTTTACTATCGAAATTGTGGCCAAAATCTTTCCGAAACGACTATAAAATCAACCGGTATATCTACAACTTTAAAATGTTTTTTTTTTTTAAGGCACGTCAATATGACTTCTCCTCGCCTGAAGTTAAGCTGAAGGCAAAGTCTCATGAAAGAGGGTCACCATTGCAAACACGTTTATAATTTAAAAAATAATATTAGTGACTTAGGTATAAGCCGCCATGACTTAGAAGATTCACCTGTGACATGAAGAGGCGCTGTGTCATGAAGAGGCGCTTCCATGATTATATCTGGTGGCTCGGGAGGCTCAGCCGGCTTGTGGTACACCCTTGGCGACGTTCTATACAACGCCCTTGTCGACGTCCTCGCCACGCCTGATAGCACAGCGCACATATAAGTAATCTATATATCACTACATCACTACATAGTATAAAATAAAGTCGCTTTTTCTGTCCCTATTTTTCTTGTCCCTTTGTATGCTTAAATCTTTAGAACTACGCAACGGATTTTGATGCGGTTTGTTTCAATAGATAGAATGGTTAAAGAGGAAGGTTTATGCTACGACTAACAGGTACGGAGCAGGAATGAAAAATGTTGCAAAAACGGGGTGACGCAGACGAAGTCGCGCGGGTCAGCTAGTATATAAATAAAACCCGTTTTCCGTTGTCACGACATAACATGAAAACGGCTTGACTGATTTGGCTGATTTTTTGTTTGTAGTTTTCTAATACTCTGTACAAGGTTCTTACGGAAAAAAATATAAAGAAAATCTCTCAGAAAGATTGAAAAATATACATTTAATTTTGCATCAAAGCTACGCTAAGGCGGTACGAAGTTCGCCGGGTCAGCTAGTTTATAATATAACAACAATTTTCTTGATATAAAATCAGAACGAAAGAATCTATAGTGAATCTTGATGCACAAATTACAAATTAAAACTTAATTAAACCGATGTGACTATTTTTTTTTTATCGTGCGAAAAATCCCCACGTATACACCCCACCGGAGCCGGTTGGTAGGTTATGTCGGACTCGAACCGACTAAAACGCACGCCGTCTTTGGGTCTTCAGTTGCCGGAGGTGAGGTAGTAGGCAACATATCCCTCGAAACCGATATGACTATGAGATTTACCTGACTTCCGACGACGCACTTCCAAGTGTATATCTGCACATGTCTCCACAATTATTGCCGATGGCGTTCTTGCTTTATCTGTTTGTATCACAATGCATATATGAATAACTCATAATATGATCTAAAACTTACAATATAATATAAATAACTCATAACATGGTATAAATAACTCATCACTACATAGTATAAAACAAAGTCGCGTTCTCTGTCCCTATGTCTCTTTGTATGCTTAAATCTTTTAAACTATGCAGCGGATATTGATGCGGATATTTTTAATAGATAGAATGGTTAAAGATGAAGGTTTATATGTATACAACATCATGATACGATCAACACGTTGCGCGGGTCAGCTAGTAATATAATATATCTAAGTTATAAGCATGAAGCAGATATTGAAAGGAGAGTGAAAGCTGGAAATAGAGAGGCACTACACAAATTTATGAGCAGCCGGAAAGTGTCCGAAAAGGCACGATTGGCTGTACAGAATTAGTGCCGACTCTTATGTATTAAAACAAATGAAACTTTAAATAACAAATGTAGTGTAGTAAGTAGATTTTAAAATAAAACCATATTTTTTTATTATGGACTTTTTTGTGTTGCGCTAAATATGAAAAAAAATATTCTTTATTTATATATAATATATATAATATATATATATATATAATATTGACTGTGCCTTATGAACTTGTCCCCTATATTCATTTTTAAAGAGTGCACAGTTCAATTAGCGTTCGCAGATTATAGGAATAATTCTTAAAGGGGTATTTGGCGAGTGTTACGAAAAAAATATTTATAAAAAAAAAGTAAGTCATACTTGGATTGCGAGGACGCGCTTTCTTCACAACTTCTGTAGGTGGCAGCATAGCGTATGATGTACTTGGCGTCCCTGAATGGATCGCAATGCAAATAGTATAAATAAATTGCTCAAGTGATATCAGAGAACAATACTTTATTCATATTTAAAACTCTAGTGTTGCAAACGTCCATAGGCCACGGTGACCGCTTGCTATCAGGTGGGCCGTGTGCTTGTCTGCCACCTAATTGGTATAAAAAAAAACCCAGAACTAAACTTGAAATTATTGGACCGGCATTAGTAAGGATAGATTTCAATATTACCTGCAGAAGCATAATACGGCTGAATATCGTTCATATTTGGACTTCGGTTTCTTTGCGCCATATCGTTCATATTTGGACTTCGGTTTCTTTGCGCCAAATATTTCAAGGGCATATTGTCATCTGACGTGAATTTCGGCTTCTTTTTACGAGCTGCTTTTTTCCTTTTAGGTGCGGGTGGTTTTGGTTCGTCTGGTGGCTTGGCAACTTGAGAGGTATCGACGGCTTGAGGTGGCGGTAACCTAACTGCCCTCGGAGTCCTGACGACATTAAATTCGGACGCATATTGCATCCACTTAGGCGGACTTCTGACAGAACGCAATTTCATCGAATGCCGTACGGGTTGGGCCGGTTTGCCACGGGTCTTTTTTGTCACTTTGTTAGCTCGGCTATTAACTACAGATCCCACAGACGTGCGCCTGTTAGCAGACCCGCGATTGTTAACGGATGCGCGATTGTTGACCGATGCGCGATTGTCGCCAGATGCACCGTTTTCAACAGATGTGTGATTGTTAACATTATTCCTGCTTGCGCTCTGTTCGCGACAGTGTTGTAAGCTCTTTTCGGGTAGCCTCTGTACCAATACGACGGGAGTTTCATTCGGATTGACGAGAGGCGGAGAGAGAGTAGCATGTGAAACTGAAATAAAAATGTATATAGAAATATTCTAAATCTGAATTTAAATAAATGTTTTTCATGAATTGTGAAGTTGGCCAGTTTGCCAATTAATGTATCGGTATCTTTATAAGTTTCTAAATTCATCACATCATGGCCTACGTAAACAATGGATGTTCAACTAACCTGCAGTGAGAGAAAGGACGTCCAGCAATGATTTGGCCGATACATTATTGTGGGTGACACTGCCTCTGTCGTTGGAGACTGCAGGCTCCCGGCGCTCTGGGGCGACATACCCACTGGTGCTAGGCTGGGGGCCAGCCAAAGGGGGCACGTAGGCACCCTGTGCGAACTTCCGTTGAGCAAATACTCTTCTGGGCGTTGACCTAGGACAATGAAACGTCAACAATATAACACCTATTTTCATTGAAGTAGAAGCACTATCCAAAATGACAGCCTCTGTGGCTTGGCGGTAGTGAACGCGACTTCTACGCAGGAGGCGCAGGTTCGACCTCCGTTCAGTGCAAATATGTGTACACGAATTTAGCCTCTCTATCTGGTCGTACCTCGTTAAGCCGTCGCCATCGGTCCCGATTGTAATACTAAACATCTATGGCAGTCGTTGTAGGAAGTTGGGGTACAAAAAGTTCAACAACTGCTCTAACTGCATTTCTTCGAATTGTGATGTAGGCATATATTTGCCATAAGTCGGATAACCGTTGGGGTACGATATGCAGAGTAGCTGGTGGGGACTGGAGGAGGACAGTCGAAGACCGGGCTAAATGGCGTATCATGAAGGCCTATGTCCAGCAGTGGAGTGCCGTGGACCGATGATAATACATGTTCTTATAAAAGCATTTAGCTACGTTCAGTACCTAATCGATTTTAAGCATTGAAAATCTGCGATTATATCACGAATTAAATTCCCAAGTCATAAAACAATCAAAGCATAAGAATAAACTAAAAAATTATAAAACATAGTTCAACTCAAATCGTAACAATGACTAATGCAAGTAATGAATGTTGTTATTATAGAAAGGGTGGCTGCACCCCCGCTTCTCTAGAAAGTATAGGGCACGGCATTATATATTAAGGTACAGTACGCCGCGGCGGACGAATCAATTAGCTAGCCGCCATGATGTATTTGTACAAAAATGAATCGCGAAATATGTTGCTAAGCGTAAAATTCGAAGACGGCTTGACCAATTCGAGTAATTTTATTTTAATATATTCCTAGAAATGTAATGAAGGGTTTTATAGAGCAGGGGGAACTGGATCAGAAATCCACGCGAGCATAGCCGCGGCCGACAGCTAGTGGTAAATAATACACACTAAATCTTCTTTAAAAGTTCCCCCTAGCTTTTCTGTCTACTGACGATCTGATTGAATATGGGCGTCAAAGGATCGGGAATAAAGGGAATAATTAGTGGATGTACAGAAGTGAACTGTGATTGAAACTATTTTTAAAATATTCAATCAACAGTGCACCCTATAAAATAATATAGTATGTGATAAAGGCAGAAAAATGAACGCCCTGAACACTTCAGAAATAAACAGAGAAAAACCCTATTAAGTATAGGGATAGAAACGTCATATTGAACCAGCAGTTGGATTTATGCCGTTCGCCTTTGTTACAATAGATGGTGACATCAACATAACTATTTATTTATTTAATTTGAAATTGTAAGGTTTCATTTAAAAGGCATATTTTTTTAATATGGCACTGGCCACTTTGAGCCGTCATCTTGACAGTTCGAAAATAACGTGCGGCGATTCAAATACAGAACGCGGTGACGAATGGTGTAATAAGTGAAACATGTTATAAAATAACAAGCAAACCCGGCGAACTCCGTTTCGCCACCAGATGGCTACAAAATATGATTTTCCCGCTTTATGTTGAAATTATTTCTGAATTTTCTTTGCTATAAACCTCACAGAGCCCGAGACCTTTCCAACGAATGCAAAACCGTGGAAATCGGCGTGACCCCTAGTTTAGCGTTGATTTGAGTGTCGAGCTTTTATGTGTAAAGAAGTGGTTATTTAGACATAACGGCTTAGACAAAGCATAGCAAATTATAATGTACGAAAGTAGAAAATTACAGTGAATTATAATTTTTCATGTCGGTGCCAAAATCACCCTAAAAGAAGCTTCTATTAAAGTTTCAACTACTTTACTGAGGGAACTATCATCCTTCATCATTATTATGACCAAAAAAACCAACAAAATTGAAAAGTTGTATTAGAATAATTGTGTATAAACTTCGTTCCGTTTGCATCCAATATATTGTAACAATTATTGGTAAACAAAGGCATCATATTTACATTTTATTACTAAAGAAAGAATAACTGTCATGAAATTGAATTTAATGATAATATAATTATTATGTAATATTTTTTTCGTAATGTAAATAATTTTTTTCACCATCTTTAGTAAGTAAATGTTATTTATTTATGACTTCAGAAAAGGTTTGATTCCGAAGGAAATGGAACGTTGCGATTGAGCGAAAGCCCAGTGCGCGTTTTAGCGCTCGCGTCCAACACAATACGCGGCATCGGTTTGTCAGGTCGGACTACTGCGTGATGTGGTATATAATAACCATCTGAAGACAACTTAGAATCATCAACTAGACTAAGGTAACCGTTGTCTAAATAATCCCGTATAACCCTGTTGTAATTTTCGCGTACGGTTGGTGATTGACGAAGCTTACGCTCGAGCGACATAAAACGGCGAAGAGCGGCGCCGCGCGAATTCCCTAGTTCAGAAGGATCTCTGCAAAACGGTAGCGCAACAGTATAACGACCTGCGTCATCACGAGTCACAGTAGACGTGAAAATATTTTCACACTCGAGTTTCTTCTGGTGACAATAGGCGCTTCATAGGTACTTCTTCAAGTTCCCAGAATTTTTGCACTAAATCATTTAGAGCTACCGCGGAAAAGGATGTAGTGGGCACATCTTTACGTGGGAAATCACCCATAAGTACATACCCAAATGCTGTTGATAGTACACAAGGGGCATTGGGACCACACTCGACCCTATTTCCTAAGTAGATGTACGGGAATAGCTGTGCACCTAACACGATATCAATATTTCCTGGAACATTCCAGCTTAAGTCAGCGAGCGGTAAATCGCATAGATTTAAATCGCGATCACATTTAATTAATTGCGAGGGCAATTGATCCGTAAGGCTATTCATAACTAACGCGTGTATAGTATATTTCTGATCTGCATAAATACGGGATTCAATGTCCAGATTAACATAGCCTACTATCGGGAGCGAAGTGGAACCAACACCTTTGACAACAGAATTACTCAACGGTATTATTGGTAAATTTAATAAACGACAGCAGGACAATGTTATTAAGTTATTCTGTGAGCCATTATCAATAAGACATCTGACTACAGATTTATTCCCAGTGCTACCTTTAGGGCGAGCGTACACCTGAGCGGTTGCTAAAAGTATATCACACTTATGGCTAGAGGCATACGAGTGCGCAGTACCAGCAGCAAGCTGTGACTCGGGAGCGAGACCAGTCTGGGTGCACTGGGGCGGAGAAGGCGCGACAGTAGTCGTCGCCTGCGAGAGCGAATTATTATCATTATTATCAAAATGCAATAATTTATGATGTTTTTTCTGACAAAAACAAAGTGACTTACTTTTACAATGCGGGAGATTATGTAATGTGCTTAGACAATTGACGCAACCACGCTTAGATTTTATAAACTCATATCTAGACTTTGCATTTTGCATATTTTTAAACTGAGTGCAGTCATATAAGTGTCGGTGGTCGCTGCCGCCACATAAACAACAAGACGCGTTCACTGCAGCGGGCGCATTTGTATTATTATTAATCGGCTCACTGACAACAAATGACTTAGAATTACGCTGTACACGCCCATCGCGAGACCGAGGCGTTACAGCAGCGGCGGACGACTTCGCATACGACGAAGACCGCGGGTTTGACCGATCAATCATCTTAGCATGATCTTGTACAAAGTCGATCAGCTGTTGCGTCTTAGGTAAGTCAACACCTCGAACAGAAAGTTCGAAGGCTTGTATGATTTGAGGGTCCATTTTCCTCAAGGCACATTGTAGAAACACAAAGTCAGTCAAATCATCAATACCTAATTCTTTAAGCGCGGCGATAGACGACGAAAATATACCTATGAAGGTATCGAGTGAGTCCACACTGGGTGAACAATTTTTCAAATCTAATATATTATTAAGATAGTACACACCTAACGAACGTTTATCTTGGTATTTCTTGACCAAAGCGTCCCACACTATACTATAGGTCTCACTTGACGGAACAATACCCGGCAGTGAACTTTACTGCGTCGTGGGTTAGTTTCGAGAATAGGTATTGTACACGTTGCGAATCAGACAGTTGTTTATTCGAATGAATATTAGCTTTAAAGGATTGATAAAATGTATTCCAGTTTTCAGGACGTCCGTCAAAACTTGGAATTACTAACATTTCTAATTTCACTACAGACGTGTTCGAATTACGCGACCCGTGTGAGGCGTTCTCTGTGACCTTGGGAATGGACATATTATTTCTAACGCGTTTTATTCGTGAATATAAGTCATCAAATGAGTCGAGGCACGAGTAATCAGGTTCAACCGAGGGTTCTAATGACAAGTTTAAGTTATTTATCTCATCTACAATAGACTCGAATTTATTGCGTACATCATCTATGGTCTCGGTCTCAGCCAGAAAGTCCTCATTAGACCGCGTCGATAAATCGAAATAATTAATAGATTTTGAAGACTTATACCAACGAGAAATGCGGGCGAATAACAATTCTTTCTTTTGAGTCAACATAATCAACTTCGTTTCGTGATCATCTGACGGCATGTTTGCAAATTAATGTTATGTATATGTATAACGAAAGAGATATGTTATATACCCACTAATGTACGTACGAAGAATAAAGAAAGCGAATTTAAAATGTACTATGGCTTATAATAATAATAGCACTAATAGCACGGGGCGGCGAGCGGAGCGAGAAAGTAGGTATGTACCCACGTAGGTATGAAAAGTTACGCGTGAATAGAATGACGAAAATTACCAATTAATACGTAAATTCTCAACTATATCAACAAATAAACATTTTCCTACAAATATAGCGTTATGATACAGAATTTACCAAATAATTTACGTAAATCTGTTCGCGAATGAAAACCAAGATGGCGATAAGAATTCACCAAAATTACGTGAATCTTTTGATTATTTTAAGCGATATGAATAGGAAAGAACAATAATTCACCAATAATTACGTGATTATGTTATTTTACTAGCCTATCCGACTCGTAAGGACCAAAAATTATGGTGGAACGTGTAAATAATTCCACCATGTGGTGTGTTTGCACAACAGGAGCGTGATAAAGACAAGACTAAAATACAAGATAACTAGACCGCTTTCAAGTCAAATACGGACAATTAACTGACACTGACCTGGGTTCCACCTCGTGATGGATTCTGCTGCAGGCGTGGATCTTGTACGCACGTGTCGACCGGCCGGTGACTTTTCAAGCAGCGTCTTGGTCTTGAATAAAGCTTGCTTGCGTGTCCAAAGGACTTTTAAAAAGGATTACACACGAAATTCAGCACTTCAGATATTCAACATCCTTTCGGTGCAGCGGCGTTAAGAAGAAGAGAAAAAGCGTGTCTGCATTCTGCAGAGCCAAAAACAGTATATTCGAACTGTTTTAATAAAACTGCGTTTTGCGCCATCTATCGCATTTGTCCAACACTTGGTGTAAACAAATCAATGCAGAAACAATCCGCACTTGACACAAAAGCGGTACATTCTATCTAATAGATTATTTTTAAGTTAATAGGTATTAATTATCTTTTATTTATTTCTTAATTATTAAAAGTAACATAGGCGCTCCACCAAATACTGAACTGTGAACCTATTTAGGGAGTATAGACAGAAAGTATATTAGTTCTGTAATAAAAGAAACATTGCCTAAATATGCAATAGCAGCTATTACCACAAGCTCTTCCAATTATTCCTACCCTCTCCTTTCCTACACAGGACAATGCGTACAAGGCTAAGATGTCTCCCGCATACGGAGCACAATATTCCATCAAGAACAAAGCAATTCGGTAAGTCTTTGCGCTGCCGCATTATTAAAACTTGGAATTCCATACCAGCACACATGTTTCTTTGTGCTTTCAGCCCTCGGTCCTTTCAGTAGCTCATGACATAAGCATCTGATGAGGCCGTCAAGTTGAGCACCACCATTGTAACACTGTACGTGTTTGTAATGGTGACCCTCTTTCCTGAGCCTTTGCCTTGCACATTTATTACAGTTGCAAGTTTATACATCACTAAATAGTACAAAACAAAGTCTCTTTCTTTGTCCCTATATCCCTATGTATGCTTAAATCTTTGAAAATACGCATCGGATTTAGATGCAGTTTTTAATAGATAGTGATTGAAGAGGAAGGTTTATAACTAAATAGTATAAAACAAAGTCCCTTTCGGCTAAGCTTTCTTATATAGGTCCACGAGTTCACAGTCCATAGTTTTTTTACACTAAGCTATTATTAATAGAAGCTTCCACAATAAAGTTTCAAGTTACGGAGATCAATCGTTAACGAGAAAAAACATAATCAAAATCGTAAAAATGTACCAATATTTTATCACTTTTGACAACAGAACACATACTTTCAATGCTTTTGACATTTCGTCTCATCATTAAACGTTTCGTTTTATCAAAGGTAAGCGCACCAAAATGTTTTACTTCCTTAAATAATTAAATAAATACGTATATTTATTGACTAAGTTATATTATCCATCATATTATTATGTTAAATACGTATATTTCGCTGATTGAACTGAATGCTATTAAATTTATACTTATAATAATTTACCGACTTTTACCGCCTATTATTGAGTGAAACTAAACGTAAATCTGCGGTCATTCAGCCAAGTTCCAGAAACGAATCGGTCATATTTATAGTTCTTGGTTTAGGTTAGGTTAGAATTGTGACCACACAACGCACGAGCCGAGCGAGCGAAGCGAGCGTGCCGCGGTAGCGGCCGGCGAAGTGCCAGAAACGAATCGAAAACGAAAAAGGTCATAAACATAACCGTAAATCAGTCGTATTTTATGATGAACTTTAGGTGAGTCAATATTTGGCTAAGCTTTCTTATATAGGTCCACGAGTTCACAGTCCATAGTTTTTTTACACTAAGCTATTATTAATAGAAGCTTCCACAATAAAGTTTCAAGTTACGGAGATCAATCGTTAACGAGAAAAAACATAATCAAAATCGTAAAAATGTACCAATATTTTATCACTTTTGACAACAGAACACATACTTTCAATGCTTTTGACATTTCGTCTCATCATTAAACGTTTCGTTTTATCAAAGGTAAGCGCACCAAAATGTTTTACTTCCTTAAATAATTAAATAAATACGTATATTTATTGACTAAGTTATATTATCCATCATATTATTATGTTAAATACGTATATTTCGCTGATTGAACTGAATGCTATTAAATTTATACTTATAATAATTTACCGACTTTTACCGCCTATTATTGAGTGAAACTAAACGTAAATCTGCGGTCATTCAGCCAAGTTCCAGAAACGAATCGGTCATATTTATAGTTCTTGGTTTAGGTTAGGTTAGAATTGTGACCACACAACGCACGAGCCGAGCGAGCGAAGCGAGCGTGCCGCGGTAGCGGCCGGCGAAGTGCCAGAAACGAATCGAAAACGAAAAAGGTCATAAACATAACCGTAAATTAGTCGTATTTTATGATGAACTTTAGGTGAGTCAATATTTTTAACCCCTTTACTTTATTCGGTACCCCTTTGCGATATTTAAATCGATGGTCAATACGAGAAAATGCGGAAGTTAGGTTAGAATATAAAAAAACTCGTATCTCAAAAAGGGGGGGCGTCCGCAATTTTTCCTTCATAGGGGAGGTTCTACACCCCCTCCCCCCTCCCCACCCCCTCCCGACCCTCATATCGTGGACATATATAGTAAAGCCCTTCCTCCCTTTCTTTGTCCCTATATCCTTATATACCTATGCTTAAATCTTTAAAAGTGCGCATCGGATTTTAATGCGGTTTTTTTGATAGATAGTGATTAAAGAGGAAGGTTTAAATGTACCTATATAACATCCTGTTACAATCAACTGGTGCGGAGTAGGAGTGAAAAATGTTGCAAAAACGGGATGACGCCGACGAAGATAAGCGGAGCGGGTACATACTTAGATGATAAAATACAAAACGTGGTATATTATTATTTGGTAAGTAATGGTTATTTATTGGACCATGTATTGTTAATACTAGAGAAAAATATAATGAATTACAACAGTTATGATTAAAACGTAATAGTATTGTGAATTTCCAATATCTCAAATTCGAGGATTTGGGAACATGGGCGGCGTCCGAACCCGGTTACCTTGTTTAGTTGTTAAGTTCGAAACGTTTAAAGTAATAACTAATGTATTACTCACCTTCTCATTTTCTTGTTCTCAGGCTTGAGGTCTGGCCTCTGAAGGCCTCGTTGGCTGCGACAAGAAGCAGGAGGCAATATCAGTAATCACTTAATTAACAAACATAATTCACAAAAGATTTTTTTTTTTTTAAGGGATTTTATGACATGGTAACTAGGACCTTTATGTCAAGTCTTATTTTATTTTATAACACTTTATTCACTAATCTAGTTGGAATGATTCTTGATGATGGTGATGACGATGACGGATGAATTCACAAAAGACGAGGGAGGGAGGGAATGACGGGTTGACAGGACGCCGACGCCGACTGCCGACCACAGACAATGGCAGAGAGTACAAAGGGTATAGAGTTAGTAATATTTAGGGATGCTACAAATCTGGCGACAGACATTGAGACTCAATTCAACGGCACCAACTCATCCGCAGATAAAAAAAGAGTGTAATCACTACCCTTGATACGTAGTAAGTACTTAATTAGTAAGGCTGAATTCACACTCACACACCCGAAATGGTATCCGGATTAATTGGCAGATTATCAAGTCCTGCTTTGGTTTGATTTCGATTCGATTGGCTATCAAAATCATTATATTCTAGCTTGTAAAACTTTGAAGGGATAAGCAGAACTATATTAACTGTATATTAACTCACTGTCACGTAATAGGGAATGAGTGTTTACTGTCCAATGGAGTACAGCAATATCCCTTAGCCATACCTACACTAGCTAGACAGCTAGTTAGGTATGTACCTATATAATCTATATATATAAAAATGAATTGCTGTTCGTTATTCTCGCTAAAAACTCGAGAACGGCTGGACCGATTTGGCTAATTTTGGTCTTGAATTATTCGTGAAAGTCCAGACAAGGTTTAAAAGGTGAACAAATATGAACATACTCGAAATGGAGCAGCGGGAACGGGATCAGAAGTCTAGCTAGAAGCTAGTCTTCAATAAAAGTTAACAAAAATGTGACTGTTTGTACCATTAAAATAGGTAACAACTAGACATCTTTTGACAATCAATTTATTAACCTTTATTTTAATTCGTGTTTAGAATAAGTAAGATTTGAGTGTAATTTCAACACAATGTAATATTGTTAAGTAATAAATAAATTAAAAAAACATACATTTACTATGCTTATTGGGTTAGTTAATATTTAAATGAAAACTGTGTGAGGCGAGTGTGAAAGGTACCGTCGTAAGGGGAAGACCTAGGCGCATATACCTAGCTGGACCAAATCGGGGCCGTTTTTGAAAAGAGGCAGGACAGGAGTAGGTAGGTACCTACCCTAAACCGACGAAAATTCATGAAGAAGGTAATGAGAGTGCATGAAGCGAGAGCAGTATGTCGGGTTCGTAGCAAATGGAGACCCGTGATCTCTGCCTACTCCTATGGGAAACATGCGCGGTTATATCCCTTAAATTCATCATGTTGGATGCCGACTACATAATATTCTGATGACTGAATATTTACGATATAGATGTAGGCGTTACCTGGCGGAAATCCATTAGAAAAACATATATATTGGGGGAGGGAGGAGGACCCACCGCTCACCCGCGGTTCAACACTCCAACAATATATATTGGAATGTCAAACCACCCTCTTCAAAGTAAGAAAACAAAAAAATCTTACCAGAAAGGAGATGTTGTACCATGCAGTATTCCGCTAGTGCGAAGGACTTAAACCTCGACACGTGTTTCGCCTCTACACGAGGCATCTTCAGGAGCCCTCACAAGCAATTCCTCCTCCCTCCCCCAATATATATCTTTTTCGACTGAATGTTTATTTATTTATTTATTTAGCACACACGGACAGACACTACTTTTACAGGGGACCCCTAATACGGTAGTGCCGTAACCTAAACTTAACACAATATTAATCTTAACCTAAATACAATTTAATCATACTCCGATAATTGACAATACGCGGCCCTTGTGAATTCACTCATCAATCTACATTATATAAATCGAGTTGCTGTGACATGTAAATGCGCCTTTGCCTTAAAAGTAATTCATGCATCGCCATTTAATAGAGAATAGACTTTTTGAATTGCAACGAATCAGAAGATGGGGCTGAAGAAGACCAAAGTAAGGAAAATTATGAAGAGCAGCAGGCTTATTATAGGGACCGAACTGAACTTCGTCGAGTTTTGGAATCGTACCATCGCCATGAACAGGGCTGCCACTATTTGCATTTCAATATTGTTTTCGACTTAAATAATAAGTTTTCCGCTGAATGGAGATTTTTTCTTAACATGTTTTTTCTGTATTTCATGAATGAAACCCATGTCTGTTTTGGCTTTTATGTGTTCATATAGCATAGCCCTAGTTGTAGAACTACATTTCAGCGTGATTAAATTCATAACAAAAAAAAAAATCGCGCTAGCTGGAGGTTTGGTTTCAACTATCATTTATTCTGAAAATAATATGGAACAAATTCCAGTTCTATTACCATTGGATAGCCCAAATATACAGGCATATTACCTATAGGAACTTAGGCCTACAGGGCAACTGTACCCGTTGAATATAGTTACGTCATAATGTAGGCTGCATCCTACAGAGACAAAATTAAAGATTTCACGTCCTAAACCTACTTAGATATTTTTTTTACTATTTTTGCAGTATTTCCCATACGCCGAGACATAACCTACAAATTTTTAAATAATTTATTTGTAATCATGCATTTAAGGGATATGTATGTATGTATGTAAATGAAACCGAAAATTTACTTCCATTTTTTATTAAGTAACAAGTAGGTACCTACCTAGGTATATATAATCTGTAAAATTCTAGTTGAGTATCTGGTTTAGATATTACTAGCTGGCCCGCGCAACTTCGTATGCGTCACCCCGTTTTTGCAACATTTTTCATTCCTGCTCCGCTCCCTGTTTGTTGTAGCATGATGTTATATACATATAAACCTTTCTCTTTAACCATTCTATCTATTAAAACAAACCGCATCAAAATCCGTTGCATAGTTTTGAAGATTTAAGCATACAAAGGGACAAGAAAAATAGGGACAGAGAACGCGATTTTATTTTATACTGTGTAGTGATAGTGATTTAATAGTATTATGAGTTGATAGGAATGATTTCATTTCTGTCCAATTTAAGTAGGTAGGTACTTTAGCAAACCTTCTCAGAGCCACCGTGGTGCGGAGTCGATTCAGGATGTCGAAGATCGCTCAACGACCTCCGTTCTGCATGAGGAGGTCTGAGGCACGCGAGGGGGTACCTACTGACAGACCGGGACGAGACTTCTGCAACGATTGGCCACTAACCACATTCCGGTCAGACGGCACTTGCTATACCTAACCTAACCAGAATAACACCACATCTCATCATATTCGAGGTCTCGAATACGACCGAGATTAATCTAAGGATGATGATATTGCATAACATAACATGAACTCACGCCTATATCCCCAAAGGGGTAGGCAGAGGTGCTAGCACCCTCATTTCGCCAGTTTATGTTTTAGGTCCCAAAGGTGGTGAGCATATTCCCATTAACGGGCACTTATAAACCTGCGATAAATACACACATAACTTCAAAAAGTCATTGGTGTGTGGCATGGTAAAACCTGGGATCGAACCCGAGACTTCGTCTCAGCAGTCCATTACCCATACCACTAGGCTGCCGCGGTATCAATTCAGAATCAATTAAAAATTATACGGGACCTAAACATAAACTGGTGAAATGTGGGAGCTAGCACCTCTGCCTACCCCTTCGGGGATATAGGTGTAAGTTTATGTTTATCTTTAATTGATTTTAATATCTTTGACAAATGTAATCGTAAAACGTTGACATTCAATGCGCCTTTACGTGCCTAACTAAATAAAATAAAATGTTTTTGATTCATTGAGTTTACCTTGGACTTACCCATTTATTAACAGTGTCCATTAAAGAACTGTTCTCCAACGGCTGTTGAGCATCGGCGTAGGTAGGTAGGCATCAATTGTAAGTATGTAATATAACAGGTTGAAATCAACCGGTGAACAGAATTAATTAAGATAAATTGGTAGCCAGACGGCCTATTAGTCTCCGGGGGACGAGAGAAATAGGCGTGATGAATAAATATTCCAGAACAATCTACGGAACACCTGGACCCATTGTAAGCATAGTTCAACCAGCTTGAGTCATGGATTCTAGAATGCTCATAAAGATACTTGTATAGTCCATTTGTTTAGGTACTTAAAAACGTAAACAATCTTAGTGTCTTTTTAATATGTTTTGTTTAATATACTTACTTTTCTACTTAGTAACGCATTTTGAAGATTAAAAACCTGTTAGTTAGTCTAGTTTATTTGTTTAACGTGTGTTTTTATAAGTAGTTGCCACAAGCAAGCAGTTGCTTTATATAAGTAGGTACTTACCTAAGCAAATGGAGTATAGACACGTTTTTTTTGTAAATACATACTTACCTACATATCTAATATATAAAAATCAATGCCACTTTTCGTGGTAATTTTATATCTCAAGATCGGGCTCACCTATCCAAACCAAATGTACAGGCTTTGTTCGGACTATTTAGTAGATGGTTTATGTGAAGTTTGCAGAAAATCGGTCGAAGCGAAGCGAAGCTGGGGCGGGTCAGCTAGTTACCCATATTAACCATCAGACCAATGAAAATACTTATGTACCTAATGACTTACATAAAATCTATTAAGTAACCATTCTGTTAGATGCTAATAAGCTCAATATCTACAGATATTGAATTTTACAATTACAGATAATGATTTGAAACGTACCTACTCACTGTTCTACAGAACAGTGAGTAGGTACGTTTCAAAAATAAAACTCAAAATGTGAGTAAAATTTTCTATAACAGTTGTGTTAAGAGGTTACAACTGGCATCATGCACACAAATATTTGCACTGAGCGGGAATCGAAGCCATAGTAGTCGCGTTCACTACCGATCGATCGATGGTCGTATTGCGTTTGAGTTTCATCTATCATCGTAAATACACTGACGGACTCATAAACTGCATCAAAGTTCAGGTTTACTCTAAAAGGATTTTTTATAATAAGTATGCAAACTTTTTAGATTAAATTATATAAATATGGACAGACTGGCTCTTAATCTTAAAAAAAAATTAAATTTAAAAATAGAACTGCAGTAAAACGAATGAATATAGCCGGGAAAAGAAAATTTACTTGTAGTATCAGATTTGCGTGTTATTTATAGCAAAGTTTTAAATTGATTCTCATTGATTTTTTTTGTTTTGTCAATTGAATTATTGTTACCAGCATAATTGTTGGGTTAGTTTTTTAACACATCGAGAGTTTTTGAACCATAATATGGATACTTCGTCCGAACAAGCGGCACAAATTGTAGCATTGGTGCGGGAGGGCTTGGATCAACGAACGATTGGTAGAAATTTAAATTTAAACCAGTCTACGGTTTCTAGAATATACAGAAGGTTTGTAGAGACAGGTTCTTACAGGAGGAGACGTGGTACAGGCAGAACTCGAGCAACCACAGGTCATGATGACCGATTTATTGTTATACCTTCCCTGCGAAATCGTTTCCTCACGTCAGTTAACATCAAAACCGAGCTTAATGAAGTGCGTGGAGTAAACGTGTGTGCACGAACAATAAGAAGAAGGTTAAAGGAAGCGGATATCACCCCTTTTAGACCAGCAAATGGTCCAAAGTTGTCTACAGCTCACAGACAAGCTCGCTTAAGATTTGCGCGTCATCACCTGAATTGGACAGAAGAGCAGTGGGCCTCTGTATTGTTCACGGACGAGTGTAGGACATGTTTATATGGTGCAGATGGTCGCAGAAGAGTCTATCGTCGACGTGGGGAGCGATAATAATATGCTCAAAGTTGCATTGAGGAGCGTGTTCCTTTTGGAGGCGGTTCATGTATGGTCTGGGGTGGCATATCGATGAACGGGCGAACAGAACTTGTGTTCATAGACATGGTCCGTCAAAACGGTAATAGAGGGGGTTTGACAGCACATCGCTACATAACAGAGATATTAGAAGATCACGTGGTGCCTTACATGGGATTCATAGGCGAAAATTTTACTTTAATGCAGGATAATGCCCGGCCGCATGCAGCTGCACAAGTTCAACATTATTGCGAAGAGGTTGGGATACGTACAATGAATTGGCCAGCACGCAGCCCGGATCTTAATCCCATCGAGCATGTTTGGGACAATTTAAAAAGAGGTGTATATGCGAGAAACCCTTCGCCCACGACAGTGGCAGCACTAAGAACAGCACTTTCAGAAGAATGGGACAATATTCCGCAAGATCTTTTAAAAACCCTTATAAAATCTATGCGGAACCGATTAGAATCCGTAATAAGGGCACGTGGGGGTAATACACCTTATTAAAACACATATAAACCCTTGCATAAAGTTTGTGTCTATTGTTAAAACCAATTTTTTAATTAAACCAATTTTTCTTAAATTTCTGTTTTTTCTTCAAAAAAAGTCTTAAGGTCCTTTCCAGTACATAAACTTAAACTTAAAGATATGACCCTGCGCTGTTTTAAAGTTCACGAACCAATCTAGAGGTTTCAATTTAAATCTGTATAGAAAGTATGCATACTTGGTTAAAATATTTATTTCAAAGTCGTCTATTACTTTGATGCAGTTTATGAGTCCGTTAGTGTAGTTCTAAGTCAAAAGGTATTTTCTATTCACCCTTCATGCAATGGTAGGTAGGAATAGGTACCTAACTTTTATCTAGTGCATGTTGTGTTATACTCAAGATTAAATTTGCCTTAGGTATAACTGTTTCATAATAGGTGCACATCATAGTCAAATGATATAGAGTGCTCATTCCTTGTATTATCCTAACATACCTAGGTATATCTAATATATAAAATTCTCGTGTCACAGTTTTAGTTGCCATACACCTCCGAAACGGCTTGACCGATTCTCATGAAATTTTGTGAGCATATTGAGTAGATCTGAGAATCGGCCAACATCTATTTTTCATACCCCTAAATGCTCGGAATGGAGCAGCGGGAACGGGATCAGAAGTTCACGGCGGGCAACAGCTAGTAATGTATATGCAACTCTTGATCAGTTCATTGCTATGTCATCATCATAGGTTCGTATTATAAATATCATTTACAGGGTTTATTGGTAAAATAAAAACAAACACAAATACTAAATTGTAATAACTTTTAATAATATAGGTACAATAACATACAAAATATTTTAATGATATACAAAAATATACATTACAATAACTAGTTCTATTTACTTCAAAATGTATACATTACAAAAACGATTAGAAAATGTTTACTGAGTGCGTTTTGGTCGGTTCGAGTCCGACATAATCACCTCCATCGGTTTTGGTGGAGGTGGTATCCGTGCGGATTTTGCGCACGATAAAAAAAAAAGATTTATTCTATACTGTCCCAATTTATTTCTGTTGTTTTCATTAATCAAATTCATTATAAATAATAATAAATACATTCAATTTTGATGACAATGTTTTTAATAATTTATTATATTTATATATATATATATATATATATATATATATATATATAATAAATTATTAAAAACATATATATATATATATATATATATATATATATTATTACATATTATTTAATTGCGGTTAGACCACTGTGGTTACAAAGACTGCCATTGAATTTTCGGCTTTGTCAAATACAACTTCAAGTTCAAAACTAAATGAAATGTTCATACTTGGCTTTAGTTTTAATTTTTTTTTAATTCACTCTATTTTAATTCAAAAATTCAAAAGCAACTATTGTTAGACAATCAGGGCCGGGGCCAGTTCAATTTATTATTAACTAATCTTAGGCGAAGGTGCATTTTAAATTGTGAGAATCAACATTTACATTAATTTATCACATTTACATGATTGCATTACATAATTTAAATTAATTAAAAAAAAAATTATATATAAAAATATTTGGTATGATATACCCGACGTTTCAGCTTCCTTAGGAGCCGTAGTCGAGGGGTGACTATAGTAGCCCGAGAGCCCACGACCAAAACCATGTCTCATAGCAATACGGCAAAAACCCTATAAAATCGTTAGATTGTATGATTCTGAACCCGACTAGGTGTGTAGTAACGGTCGAAAGTGTAGCAACTGCGTGGGAGGCCATTTCTGCTGTGTCAAAAAAAAAAGACAGTCGGTATTATAGCAATACGTCTGATAGTGAAAATGTACATAGATTTTATAATTGTATTACGAAAAAGTTTGTTTTCAGACATTTTGCGCGTAGCATATAGCCTGAGCGCATTTTTGAAAATGTAAACAAATTTAGCCGACCTGTATCATAGCAATACGGATAAATTTTTTTTTCAGCTTTTCGTATTGCTGCCATGATTACCAAAAACCTGTTTTCAGACACTTTAAGTGTAGCATATACTCCCAAAAACGAAAATAACGTTTAACGTTTCGACGACGATTCCGAATCCGAAAGCGATTGAATACGAGAATATTTTGTAACTTTGAATAAACCGTTTTTTTTTCAACTTCATTCCAGTTTCCTTTTGTGCGATTTATTTCAGTTCTTCAAGTTCAATGTTACGGTTTCGGGTAAATTCTTTGTTAATTATCATCTAATAAATTCAGGGTCGCAACGTTACGTTCTGTTACATGCCTCAATACGATTTTTAAATGATATCTGAGTATCGCAAAGTTGTCTGATAGAGAAGGTGCTACACTTAATTTGTCTGATATAAATTTTTTGCACATGTGGACAACTTATTTTATCATGTCCAACAATTTTCAGACATATTGCTATGATACCGATCGGTAAAATTTGTTAACATATTCAAAACGGTCTACAAATTTATTGCGTTCACATTTCCGTCTGAAAATTGTTTTGTTCGCATCAAATAAACAAAATTTACTAATAAAAAAGATTTTCAGACGTATTGCTATGAGACATTTTTTTTGTCTCATTTTTAATTTTTTTTAAGTGATTTTACGGGTTTGCGCTACACCACTAACATCTGAAAAATATGTTTCCGGTATCTCAGAACTATCATTCAACTACAGTCTGCAAATCAGACATATTGCTATGATGCAGTTCGGTAAAATTCTTTGACAATTTTGAAAATTCGGTCAGATCAAACGCTACGCGGAAAATGTCTGATATTGGTATTTTCGAGTTCAGAATAATCGTATCTATCGATTTGATGCGGTTTTGGCCGTATTGCTATGAGACAAAAATTTTGGTCGTGGGCTCTCGTACTATAGATGGTAGTTGTCACATTAGATGTTATATTAGGTTCGTTTAGTAGACCTAGTAGACGTAGTACCCCAGGGAGCAGCTCTAGGCACAGCTGCTCTTCTAGACAGCTCCGGACGCAGTCACGCGAACGTGTCTACATCCAGAGCGCCCAGCACCGACATTACTAACTACATAACATAGGAGGATCACATTTACTAACGACTGACATCCCATTGAGATACAACATGCATGTTCAACACTCTACGTTGAGCCCGTACCCTGCTCATTCCTGATTGGAATTGAACGGCAAAGGTTTTCGGCGCAGTCAACTTTAGTAGCCAAAAGGATGGCTTTTGAGCTTCTATATTCTGAGGGAGAAGCTACAAACAGTTGTTTTTAGGTGAGTGGGAACAACTGTGCTAAAAAGTGACATGGCGCGCGAAAGAAAGGCTGAGCAGAGCGTATAAGACACACATCACATCTTGTCAGGGATTGGAGTTTGTACTAAAAATAATGAACACTTTTTTTTTAAGAAAATAAGTATATTTACATTATTATCTCTAATATTTTGGTTTAATGCCAGATTAGAACCAAAAATACTTCAGAGGGAATTGTGCCTAACTCAATATTATGGCCACATTATTTAGGTGGGTAAACTAATCAGCTCCAGTTTAGTTAAATTGACTTTTTTGAGCTAGGAGTGATTTCTCCTCGGTAAAATACGAACCGACAACCTCATAATAATAAAAGTTAATGCAAGGAATTTTGAACAGAGCAAACAATAGCAGTGTCTTTAACATTTACCAATGATGTTGGTTGACACTAGTAAGTAGCACATCACTAGTATTCGCGCTCCAGATTCTCATCCGGAACAGCGAATCAGTCATAGCGAGAGGTGGCAAGTCCAGGTTGGTGATATTTGATCTCCTGTCCCGGTCTACACTCCGACCCATCTGCTATCCCCTCAACGTTAAAGACATCGTTAGTAAAACGGTCCCACCTCGATGAAAAATGTCAACGGAGACCGATCGCGAACAACTAGGGACATTTAGACATCCCTCAGGTGTCATACACATTCACAACCGGACCCAGATTCTGCTAATTTTATATCATAACCATACAAATATCATATCACTGACACTGCCAAAAAATTAATTAAATTTTAGACTTTCTTGAAAAAGGCCTGTATTTTAAAATCTCACTCAAGTATAGATTGATTGGATATCTTTACTTGTGTGAGATGTGCTTTTGTTTGAGTAGAGATGGTGAATCGGCCGTTCGCGTTTACATTTTTATGAAGCATAGACAATTGCAGTGTGAATCAGCAATTCTTGTTTACACTTTTTAATAAATCGGTAATTTTGTTCAACTTTATGCGTAACATAAAAATAGACCTTGCACAAATTATTGATTTATTTAGGTACTATTTCATAACAAAAGTTTTGGAGACTTTTACGTTTTAAAATTACAAAATTTACTTAAGCCGTTTTATGAGTTATAAAATGATATGAAATAAAACAGATTTGAGAAGTAGAATTAGCAGAATCGGGGTTGCCCGACAATTTGACAGCCGCGTGTGAGCGTGTATGACGCCTAATTATTTCACTAAGTCAACTACATAACAAACCGATGCTACCAGCAGCTCAACCCCGCCAGCAAATAACAACGGTACATATAGAATGTGATATCCTTCATAGAAACATACGTTTTCATATGCTGGATATACTTGATTTGTTTGCACGCACTTGCTTGCAAACCACAAATAAAGTAAATGAAACCGAAAGAACTTATTAACTTAAAATAACTAAATATAACTTAATGCAATCAGCTGGGAGTGCAGAATTGCGTGCATGGCAACGTAATTCTTCCCAGAAGACATCAATTATTATCAACTAATATTCACAAATGAAACTGTGTTCCACGAAGCACGTTTATGAAATACATTTTATAAGCCACAAGTGACTTACTTAAATGTTTAAATGTTATACATTGAAACGCGAATATCAAATGAAATCATTTTATAACGGATTCTATCGCGATTTATCCGGTATGATTTACATTTAGCCCCGATGTTTCGAATAATTTTCAGCATCGATAGTCGCGGGGTGACTTACGATGGTAATTGTCACAGTTTCCTACATTTCAAATATTTATGTACTTACTTGAAATGTTTTAAATTGTGTTTTATTATATGAATGTTTTGTACTAAAAATAATAAGGTACAGTAGATGACACAAATCATAGCTTGTCGAATGGTGAGTCCGCTTGTAAGAGCTTTTCAAACATTTAGTTGCCAGTTAGAGTATGATATTGAATTAAATTCCGTATAATTGATCTGTAACTTTATGGTCGAAATATGAAAACACAAAAAGAGAAAAGAATCGGAGTGGCTAAATTTTTGACAGGTGCTGATGATTACCTGTCAAAAATGTGTCATTCCCAAAACAACAGTATAATTCCGTATAATTGATCTGTAACTTTATGGTCGAAATATGATAACACAAAAGAGAAAAGAATCGGAGTGGCTAAATTTTTGACAGGTGCTGATGATTACCTGTCAAAAATGTGTCATTCCCAAAACAACAGTATAATTCCGTATAATTTCATCTGTAACTTTATGGTCGAAATATGAAAACACAAAAAGAGAAAAGAATCGGAGTGACTCAATTTTTGACAGGTTCGCTGGTTTCCTGTCAAAAGTGTGTCATTCCCAAAACAACAGTATAATTCCGTATAATTGATCTGTAACTTTATGGTCGAAATATGATAACACAAAAGAGAAAAGAATCGGAGTGGCTAAATTTTTGACAGGTGCTGATGATTACCTGTCAAAAATGTGTCATTCCCAAAACAACAGTATAATTCCGTATAATTTCATCTGTAACTTTATGGTCGAAATATGAAAACACAAAAAGAGAAAAGAATCGGAGTGACTCAATTTTTGACAGGTTCGCTGGTTTCCTGTCAAAAGTGTGTCATTCCCAAAACAACAGTATAATTCCGTATAATTTCATCTGTAACTTTATGGTCGAAATATGAAAACACAAAAAGAGAAAAGAATCGGAGTGACTCAATTTTTGACAGGTGCTGGTTTCCTGTCAAAAATGTGTCATTCCCAAAACAACAGTATAATTCCGTATAATTTCATCTGTAACTTTATGGTCGAAATATGAAAAAACAAAAAGAGAAAAGAATCGGAGTGACTCAATTTTTGACAGGTTCGCTGGTTTCCTGTCAAAAATGTGTCATTCCCAAAACAACAGTATAATTCCGTATAATTTCATCTGTAACTTGATGGTCGAAATATGAAAACACAAAAAGAGAAAAGAATCGGAGTGACTCAATTTTTGACAGGTTCGCTGGTTTCCTGTCAAAAATGTGTCATTCCCAAAACAACAGTATAATTCCCTATAATTTCATCTGTAACTTTATGGTCGAAATATGAAAACACAAAAAGAGAAAAGAATCGGAGTGACTCAATTTTTGACAGGTTCGCTGGTTTCCTGTCAAAAATGTGTCATTCCCAAAACAACAGTATAATTCCGTATAATTTCATCTGTAACTTTATGGTCGAATTATGAAAACACAAAAAGAGAAAAGAATCGGAGTGACTCAATTTTTGACAGGTGCTGCTTACCTGTCAAAAATGTGTCATTCCCAAAACAACAGTATAATTCCGTATAATTTCATCTGTAACTTTATGGTCGAAATATGAAAACACAAAAAGAGAAAAGAATCGGAGTGACTCAATTTTTGACAGGTGCTACCATACCTGTCAAAAATGTGTGATTCCCAAAACAACAGTATAATTCCTCATAATTTCATCTGTAACTTTATGGTCGAAATATGAAAACACAAAAAGAGAAAAGAATCGGAGTGACTCAATTTTTGACAGGTGCTGGTTTCCTGTCAAAAATGTGTCATTCCCAAAACAACAGTATAATTTCATCTGTAACTATATGGTCGAAAAATGAAAACACAAAAAGAGACAAGAATCGGAGTGACTCAATTTTTGACAGGTGCTGGTTTCCTGTCAAAAATGTGTCATTCCCAAAACAACAGTATAATTTCATCTGTAACTATATGGTCGAAAAATGAAAACACAAAAAGAGACAAGAATCGGAGTGACTCAATTTTTGACAGGTGCTGGTTTCCTGTCAAAAATGTGTCATTCCCAAAACAACAGTATAATTCCGTATAATTTTATCTGTAACTTTATGGTCGAAATATGAAAACACAAAAAGAGAAAAGAATCGGAGTGACCAAATTTTTGACAGGTGCTGATGATGATGATGATGATGATGATGATGCTATGTGTCATTCCCAAAACAATGGTATGTAACGAATATATTTATACGGTAAATAATGTAAAAACAAAATGAAATAAACTGTAACCTGTTAGGTACTTCACTGTGTCGTTGTACACCCATTCACCTAATGCGTTGGACGAATATAAATGAAATTTATTTGATGAAATATTTATATTAAGAAATAAATACAGTAAAATGGGGTGAATAGGGATCCAGGGGTGATTAGGGATAAAATGGTCTATGGAATATGTTAAATTATTTCATTTACTAGATTTCAAATAAGCCTGTTATCAGATATTTCATGATTCTGTTATTACAATAAACTAGACCAATGTTTTGCTGGAAAAAAAAAACTACAGAATTTAGATGACCATTTTATCCCTATTCACCCTTGGATCTTTATTCACCCCGTTTTACTGTATTAAGTCTATTTTCTTTGCAGCTTGAGTTTTTTGTTAAGAATAAAAAAAAGTTATTGAATGGATCGAATTACTGAATGATTGGGATACACATCAGACCAACAGGCTTAAGACGCCACATTGAAGCACTAACATAAGCAGGGCCGCACACCAAAGCAGCAAGCAGAAAAAAGAATTTGTGGCACAAGTATAGGAAAAAATAAATGAATTTATTATGTGCTTGCTGAATTAATCTGCTGCCCCTTTCACCGACTTGTTGCAACTAAAGATAACTATATAAGTACCACAGCTGCATGCCGTGGCACATCTATATCTAAGGCACACACTGGAAATGCGTAGACTCTCACACCCGTATTCTTAAACGTCGCTTGAGATTTCACTCCCCTCGACTCGGCCACATTTGAGCTATTTGGTAGTTATAGTTGTGTAAAGTCCCTCAACTCCGTGTTCACTCACCAAATTCACTCGTGTGAGGTGAACAACGTAAGCGTCATCTCAAGTAAGCGCACGACCCTACTTTAAAATTCACTCGGGACTGCGATCTATCGTAAAATTATAGAAATCTCGTTTTAAAACAGTTCTGGAGATTTTATAAATTATAATATTTGAAGATATAGCCTAATAATTACTCATCAAAGAAGTAAAATAGATAAAAAATATGAGGGATGCAAGCAAACGCTATCGTTTCAATAAGGACACAGTAGTTAATTATACTGGTTCCTTTGTTATCAATTAGTAACATTACCAACACCCAAGGATTACCTTTGCCATCAATTAGAGATTTATTTGTTTATAGTATTTTGTCTGGAAGTTATGTTAAACGTTGACTATATAAGATCAATTATATCCTACTTGTAATAAATATTATTCAAATTATACCACATGTATACATTATAGAATTTGAACGTTTGAATAGAATTTCAATTTTGTCAAAACATGTCTGCCAGCTGTTTAGCTCTCTCTAATTACAAATTTATCAAAAAAGTTTTAAAAAAATGCATTCTCTTTGTCCTTCAAAAATGTGTTCGTCCTTCATAAAAAACACAATCGGCGTCTTAACTGTTGTTAACTTGTTAGGTAGATACTGTAATTGTCGTTATTTAATAAAAATTAAACTACTTCTGTTTACTTTTTAACCTTAGGTTAAAACAATAACGTAATTCTACACATCTAGACCCAAAATAGACATAGCGAACGCAGA
This sequence comes from Pelosia muscerda, assembly GCA_963691645.1. Lineage (NCBI taxonomy): Eukaryota > Metazoa > Arthropoda > Insecta > Lepidoptera > Erebidae > Pelosia > Pelosia muscerda. The sequence goes on along the minus strand of OY829098.1, from coordinate 2,736,868 downwards.
ACGCGAAAATGGCGAACGCGCACATTTCTTGTGTACCTATTCATAGAAACATACATACTAATACACAGTTACATAGAAACACTCACATTATTTATATACATATTCATGCATACAAATATTTGCACCTATCATAAATGGAACCCGCACTCCCTACATAACAGTCGAACACACTACCACAGTGGCCGTAAATTACGTCATCAATATATGTAAACTACACAAACTGATGACGTATTTACTCCACTCCGTCAGGAGTAGAACCAAGTTAAGCTCACGTCGAGTTGAGCTGAGTGAAGAATGAAAACTCCAAAAAAATGACTAAAAATAAGACTTGAGGGAGATTTGAAGCAACGCTCGAAGCTTTCTCAGCTGAGTTTGAGTAGAGTGGAATTTGCGGTAACGTTTAAGAATATGGGTGTCAGAAATTAATAACACGTAAATAAGAAAGGAATGTCCAAGATATTAAACTCAAATGCAACGTTCGGCAAAAAACTAACACTCAAAGTTTGCAGTGAGCTTTTGTATTGGTGGAATGTTATAAAAATATTTGTGTAAGAAATAGCTGTTACAAGCGGCCTAATAAAAATAAATTATAACTTATAATGAAAAGTATTAACTCCAAATTGTGAACTCAATTTGTTTAATTTTGTTTTATAAGAAATAATATCTCGCTATAAACATCGCTCTATCTGTTTCACGCGTTCAGATTCTGTTAATTTTATGACAGCAATACCACTGTCATTGCACTGATATTGAAAAAAAAAAACATTTTAAGGTCATAATCAAAGGAAATAATAGAGTTCATTGTATTTTTGTATGCATTTTATTTTAATTAATTTTGAACGTTAACAGAAAAGTCAAAAAAAAATAGCATTTTTATATTCAAAATACAAGTGGGCGTAACGTTCAGAATTATGACCCTTGCGCCCATCTTGTATCTCGAGAATGGGTGGTCATAAGAAATTCAAACTTGGATGTAGAATTAGTGACGACATTGTGACGAAATGTGACAACCTAAAAAGAAATAGAAATGCATTCAAAGAAAACTGCTGGGAGCAAGGTGTAAAATCGCCCTGTTTCAACATCCAATATCTTCAAAACCAAGGCGTCACAAATTCGAAACTAGGTTGAGTAGTGCGTCACATTTTCGTCACTGGAAGATGCGATACTTACCAAGCCGCTACTATATTGGGCGCAAGTTTCTGAGTTTAATACAGAATTGATCTATATAAAATGTTACAAAATATGTTAATATATGAAAAACCATTTTGTTTTGAATTAGGAGCACAGCGTTTTCTACCTATCTAAATATTATATAAAATTATTTGTAAAGAGTCTAAACCTAACTTAAATATCAGTAGTACATGCTTTATGGGAATTGTCTAACTAAAAATAAAATACCTATAGCTAATTCATAAGATCCTTAATACGCGTGCTGCTTAGTGACTTGAGTCAGTAGATTAAATTAAAAAATGTATATAAAAATAAATCCAACGGTTAAGTTTCTAAAGGCTTCCTATACTTAAAGATGGCAACACAAACTGGTTCGATTCTGTTAGGGGCTTGCCGCCTGCGGCGAGCCGGGCTCGGCAACCCGGAGAGTATACGGCTTGCCCACCCGCCGCATCCGGCTAGCCGCATCGGCCACGGCCCGCTCCTTTGTTAGGGATATGTTATCGAGTATAAGAGTCGAAACCATATGTATTTACTCACATAATACATATAGTTTGGATATCGCTGACAACGGAGCGGGCCGTTATAAGGGACACGGTGAAGCGGACGGCCGACCTCGCACCCGGTCTGCCGTCCGGTACACCGTATGCAACGTTTCTTGTATTGGTATTCAGCCATATAACACCTACTTCTATATCGTATCTCTTATATCACATATTTTCAGTATTTTATAATGGAGTGTGTAAGTAATATCGATCAACGAATATGAGCAACGATCAGATAAGTCTTTACATATGAAATTGCCGAAATTTTCTTACAGATTCATGAGTTCGTTATTCCTGTAATTTAATAGCTATTTCCATTATTTATATTTCGTTTCAACTCTGTATTAAATTTTGTTTTTATTGGCCGCTTGATAAATTTCGTATTATTTTTTTACAGCTATCACTTTTCAAAAATGTAATTAAAGTTGCTGTTTGCTTAAAGAATCATAATATTTGGATTTGTCATTTCCAAAAAAATATGTCAAAAAATATTAGTACTGAAAATTGGTTTTCTCCAATTTCTTCACAGAGAACGGCAATTTAATATGTAAAGATCTAAAATTATTTTGTGAAGGGAGTACAGAAACATATCGGGTTGTTTCTGCCTGCCTTGAAGGGTAAAAATTGTGTGACTTTATGTACAATATGTTTACAGGGTTAGGCGAAAGGTCCCGAAAACGAAAATAGGGGATACTACTCACTACATTTTTTCATAGGTATCATAATTAAACCCCATCTATTAGCATAATTGACGCAATTATACAATGTTTTTTTAATTTATGGCACGTTCATTTGTCTTCACCTCGCCTGATGTTAAGCTGAAGGCTCTTAAAATCATGGTATCAAAAAAAAAGTTAGGCAATGAAAAATACGTAGCCCAATTTTGGTGAGCTTGTAAGAAGTAGGTATCTGCTGTTTTCGTTTTCGGGAGCGCTCTAATATAACTTATATGTTAGTATGTATAGTAGGCTCCCAAAGTTTCTGGACATTTTGAAATTTTATATAAATTTATATAAAGTGACGCCACTGAACACTGGATAATATACCTACTTATTAATGTAATTATGTTAAAGATATTACTCGTAAGTTTATTTTCCTATAAAGAAACAAAACATCGATGTACTTTATTTTATGAACACTATCTATGATACAAATCAATCCTGTTGATCGCACCCTTGGCACTTTTAACACACAGTTCACAAATAGATTATTCTGTTTATTTGGCGGTTATTTATATAATAAACTATACAAAACTTTACCTATATACACGCTAAACAAATCACTATGCACAAGAAAAACCAGAAAATGACACATGACATTAGACTATGATGAATCCGAATGTCTCCTGTCAGTTCCAGTTAAAACTACACACACACACAAACACACACACACACACACACTACTAACCCTAACATTATCTATTAAACTAATAAATGCAAAATATTTAACTAAGATCTTAAACATAAACTAGCCACTCAGATACCACCGTTCACTGTACATTATTTTATTTCATTGTATAATATTAATTGTACAGTACCGGAGCACTAAGTTACTGGTGACCTGAAATTTAGGTGCCGTCCTAGCCCGGGCACTAGTCACTACCATTAATCAAGTCAATTTTAATTGTATAATCTCAAATATGTGGTGAGAAAGAAATAATGACATTATCATAATTATTATTACCGTAACACGGGGTGAATAGGAATCCAGGGGTGGATAGAAATAAAATGGTCAATGGAATACTTTAAATAAATTCTTTTACAAAATTTTAACTAAGCCCAATAACAGATATTTCGTGATTCTGTTATTACAATGAACTAATCCAAATTTTCGCTTGTAAGAAAATAACTACAGGATTTAGCTGACCATTTCATTTCTATTCACCCTTCAATCTCTATCCACCCCGTTTTACAGTAAGGGTTAAATTAGACTTAGGCTGTCAACAGATGTGTCCATGTAAAGAAACTTTGGAAGCTTGTACAGTAGAAGAGAAAGTGCAATTAAAATGAAAATTCAATATTAATACCCTGTCGATAGTACGAGTGTACAGTACACTAAGCCTGATTGCCTGTCGCTAGGCGGCTTTCCACGAGCTTCAGCGTTTGCCTGAGTTCTTCCACGGTGTAAGTGTAAAGCATGGTCACAGTCGAGGTATCAAAGCCGGAGAACTTGGGCAGCCTGAGAATGAACAGGGCATGTTCTACACACAGCGTCGAGCCCGGTGTTGGTACGTCCTTCACCTGTAATACGACATGATTCTATAGCAAATGTTCTTGCGACGGGAACATCGAGGACTCGTATCGGGGGGCTCGGTAGCCCTAGTCATAATCACTACATAGTATAAAATAAAGTCGCGTTCTCTGTCCCGTTGTATGCTTAAATCTTTAAAACTAAGCAACGGATTTTGATGCGGTTTGTTTTAATAGATAGAATGGTTAAAGAGGAAGGTTTATATATGTATATAGCATCATGCTACGACCAACAGGTACGGAGCAGGAATGAAAAATGTTGCAAAAACGGGGTGACGCAGACGAAGTTGCGCGGGTCAGCTAGTTAAACATAAAACATTACGGCTAAGAGAAAACGGCGGTAGGACATGACAGTATCTTCCGTTCCAATTAAGCAGTCCGATTGGGGAAGAAACTCCGTCGTAAACAATACCGCGGCTAATAATAACCTTGTGTTGTGTTCCCGGCGGTATATATAGTTGGAGCTCACAGGAGAGGATTTGTGTTGTCAGTGGGAAGACCGAGGGCTTAGTTAACACCGCTATGCGATGGTATGAAACCCTGTTTTGTTTTCTGTATTGACAGCAAAGAAACTCTCTCAACCTAGATTAGTTGATGCGCCTTGTGTTGCAAAGGTCCACAGGCCACGGTAACCACTTTCCATCAGGTGCTGCAAAAGTTTCTGTTCTTTTTTAAACCTGTTGACAATATCCCTCGACACTCACCTCCGACAAGAAGAGCGGGCACCGACAATATCCGCACTCGCCGATGTCTCGAACATTCCACGGCGGCTTCGTAGGGTCCTTCACAGTCGCGTCACATCGTGGTTTCTGCGTCTTTTGGTAACAAAACATAAATAATTTAAACCATGAATATTTACATATTATACAGAGCGTTAGGTAGATGTTCGCGAAGCCGAAGGTACTCCGAGTACACTACATATTAACATTAAACAATCACTATTTAGCAATTTGTATTTATTATCTTAGTAATCGCAAGCAATCGGTATTAATTGAAGATCGCACGTTTCTATTTTGTTTTATATTTTAAAGATTCATAAAAAAGCAAATGGCATTATAATGTGTGTTGATGATTTTTTTAATGAAACACTAAAGCTTGTGAGAATACAAGACGCTAGTCAAACAGTATATAAAAATTAAAAAGAAATAAAAAAAATACTAGTCGAATTTTTTTTTGGATATAGGTAAGTGTAACGTTCTGAAGTCCCAGGCACGTGGTAGGACTCTTGGCTACAACGTGTCTGCGAATTCGGGTGCGTTTCCCGAACACCTTATATACAAATTAATTTTTAAATAAAAAGCCTTCCAAACAAATCAAGTTATATATATAGTTTTTACCATTTGTGCGGTTACGCCGATTTCCAGCATGGCCTGTCTGTTTTCGATCTCCTGCGTGTACACCTTCACCAGCGCCGGTTGGATGATTTGCAACACCGAGTATTCAGTATCCGGGTCCTCGGCTGTGAACTTCAGGAACTGCTCCAAACTGAACATAGTTGGCTCGTCGGAGTCCCGGGCGTCCTGTTCGAACAGAACATACGCAAACACAAGATGGAATCTTCGCACTAATTGAACATAATTCGCAAATATGCCGTGAAGCGATGACTATTTACTACTTACGTTAAAAATATCTAGCAGGTTAGGCAGCCAGCGCTTGGTAGCCAAGTACGTGCTCTCGGTGACCGCATAGCCCGTGCTGAAGGAGCAGGAGTAGGCCTTCGGCATGACGAGGATGAACTCGCCCGCCTTCTGCTCTGTGCGGTAGACGTTGACATTTCGGGCGCGCAATACATCCGGCGGGATCATGGCTATGTCGGTTGGTAGCCAGAGGGCCCTTTTCTTTTGGACCGCAATTGGACACAGCTCCTCAGTGGCGGCGCGGAACTTCGCATCCTGGCTCTCAGGCACCGAGTACCTAGGGGAAGGGGGAAGTTGTATAGTGACATCACTACATAGTATAAAATAAAGTCGCGTTTTCTGTCCCTATTTTTCTTGTCCCTTTGTATGCTTAAATCTTTAGAACTACGCAACGGATTTTGATGCGGTTTGTTTTAATAGATAGAATGGTTAAAGAGAAAGGTTTATATGTATATAACATTACGCTACGACTAATAGGTGCGGAGCAGGAATGAAAAATGTTGCAAAAACGGGCTGACGCAGACGAAGTTGCGCGGGTCAGCTAGTTCTAGATATGAACCATGTTAACATTGGAGATGGCTTTGTTCTGGACCGCGATTGGACACATGGCCTTACCATATCTTGGGTTCGCCGTGGTGCATGTACTCGATCCAGGGCAGTGAGTGCGGGTCTCTGTGCCAGCAGCTGGTGGAGAAGATCATGAACAGGTGCAGAGAGGGAACAGTCAGGCCCAACACCGAACCGAGCGGCCGGAGCATGCTTTCGGGGTTCTTCGACAGCACCTGCGGCGGGAGAAACTTGTCTCATGAGACGACTCAGTCAGCAAGAAGCACCTCAAAATATACAGGTGTAAGTGGAACATTGCCGAAGCCGAAGTTCACTGGTAGTACTTCTTATTTTTTTCTTCGCATTTTTTTATTTACTTACATTTATTTATCACTTATTTATTTATATTGTTTTTTTTTCGCATTATTTACGATAGTTTCATAAAAAACTAAAGACGCTATAATGCGAGTTCATGTATAATCATAAATTTTTGTTTTATTTAGCTGTAATAACACTACGGACAGTGAATAACACTAGTTAAACGGTATAAAATTTTTGTGTATATGTATAATATGTGACTAGTAGTACTACCAGGGGCCTTCGGCTTCGAGACAGTTCCCCTTACACCCCGTATAGGCATTATAGAATACAATATATTATAATAGTACTATACCTTCAAATTCCAAGGATGGCGGCCGTACTCATCATCAGGGTTCTTTGTGAAACCGTAACCAGCCAGGCCTGTATCGATCGATGCCGAATTCACACAAATGTGTTCCGTGCCCGATTGTACAAGATTCCAATAATCCCGCTCGTACTCATTCAAATATACTCCTTTCGTATGGTAAAGCTGATCGTGAACTATCCCTGATATCTGTAATTTTAAGGCAGTATTATACACTAGTTCGTGCTCGAGGATACGCATTTCATATGTCTTCGTTCAGCAGAACCTTACCTTTTTAAATCCAGCTATGTTCATGGAGATGCCACTTTCCTTGACACATTCTTCCTCATACTCAAGGTCCATTTCGCTGTCGGAAGCCTCAAGGCCGGACAACAAACGAGTTCGTTGATGGAATGGGTCTTGCGCTCGTTTAAGTAATTTAGCGTGGGTAGTTTCCCAATATAAATCACTAGCTTTGAAGTGTTCATCGCGCTCCTCTGAAAAAATATCGACAATATAGCTCCTGTACGACGAGAAGATGTTTAGTGTGTTGTTAGGTGACACGCCGTCCACGGTTATAGTGTCTTCACAGATAAGCTGCCAATCTTGTACATCCAGATGAGTGCACTGCGACACAATTACCAAAGGTGTACAGGGTTCTCAACACTAGAACCATCCTACCGACGGCGCCAACTCAGTACACCTTTGATTCTTGTGAGGCAGCAAGTGACAAACGGACGAACATCTTCCACGCGCTGAGTGTTTGTTAGTTCACTGTAATAGAATAGCTGTCCAGAGGCACGATTGGAATAACAACAGTGACATGTCCGAGTGTGCTGTCATTTACACAACATCCAGATAATGGGGATCGGAAAAATTGTCAGAAAGTGTATTGAAATTAATCAGATATTTATTTCCATAATCATTCACATCAAAAACATATTTCAATTTTGTTTATACAAAAATCGAAAACGCCGTCATCTGTTTAGTTATAGAGACATTTGATGTGTATATTATTTTCTTAAAAAAAAGTGCTCACAGACGATAGCGTGGCCCACTCAATGATTGCTCACGTATGACGTCACGAATTGTGATGCGTGTTTTAGTACAGAATATAAATATTTGACAACATAAAACTTAATTTGTTCATTTAAAAATGATTGAATTAATTATATTAAATTACTAGCCTACCGCGACCTAAGACCTGAATTACTAATCATAACTCTGATTCTACTTAACCGATTGCAATCAAACAAACGTAAGATTCTAAGTTGGACCAACCCTTTCAAACAAAAAAAACGCATAGGAATTAGTTTAGTAGTTTTTGCGACCACCGCGGACAAACATAAACTTTTTACAATTATATAATAGTATAGATTATTCGATAAATAATCGCGAAACAGTACCTCTCCCCGGATACCTTTACCGCCTAAGCCGTTAGGGGAGGTTACGAACGCACCCCGTCTTTGGGTCCCTCGCACCCCTAAAGATCCGGGGCCTTTTGGTGACCCCTGTCCTATAGTAATATATACGTAAATACGGTTCAAAGGTGGGCAAGGTAAGGGTACAATGATCACTCACCGACAGTGAGGGTGCAAAACGGTAAGAGCGCTTTGTAGTACAACACCTCCAGCTTGCGTCGAACGTGCGGGTGTTTGCTAAAGTTCATATCTTCCGCTATTTTAGTCCATTTTTTCTTATTGATTACAGTTTGGATACCACCATGCTTATCAACGGTTTGCATTAATTTCACAAGGTTAGTTTCCACGCCCTGAATCTGAAACAATAGTTATTATAACATTATTGAGGTGACGCATTAAGCCTTCCCGAAGAACGAAACCTATGGTCGGGCCCTCTCCGTGAGTAGCGGTGCTGCCGTGAAACAAATTACTAAATCACGATGGAAACTCAAAAATGCCTTCGTATTAGTTTAGTTAGTTAGTTAGTATTTCCCGTCTTATTTGAGCAGTCCGACTGGGGAAGTACCACCGCGCTACAGAATACCGCGGCTGATAATAACCTTGTGTTGTGTTTATTGTGATGAGTAGGGTAGTCAAAAGCTCACTGGAGAGGTTTGAAACTTTGCTTTGGGTTCTGCACTGACAGCACAGAAAAAAAAACATAATACTTGTATTTGTCTTTCCTAAAAAAAATGCAAAAATGTTGTTACTGATAAATTGGGTTTCCTCCAATTTCTTCAAACGAAACGGCAATTTCATATGTAACGAAACGACCTAATATTATTACATTAAAACTTAAAAACAAATATATTATGACATCAAAAAAACTTACCATTTGAGCTTGTTTCAGATCAACATTATGATTCTTAAGGCAGGCACTAATAGCACTAATAGTTCTGGAAGCTTCACCCCATCGCTTGTACAGTCTGTTAACATATTGGTTGGTGACTTGAAATCGTATTTCTTCAGATATACTGCAAGTCGGCACGAACCCATCCGGCGGCACAATTTTGCACACCCCGTATTTGGCTGCGCGATGCCAAATTTTTTCGATGTACGTAATTGGATCCTGTATAACGTTATATATATTAGTGTCGACACAAAAAAGTATGCGGGTACCTACTTGCAAAAATAATAATAATATAGGCATGATGCAGGAGACGCGGGTTTGATATTCGCTCAGTGCAAATATTTATAGGCATGAACATGGCTATTTGTACAGGTTTGAATGTGCCTCGGAGAGCACGTTAAGCCGTCGGTCCCGGTTGCCATACGAATATCTATGGCAGTCGTTACGGGTAGTTGGAGCCCTCAAAAGTCCGAGTAGCCTAACTACAGAAATTCGATATCGCCAATTTGGTTGTGGAGGTCCGATGGCAGTCGCTTCACGGAAAACATCGAGGTTCAGCCGCATCTTAGTTAGACTAGAAAGCAGACCCCAACTGAGTTGGGAATAGGTTCAGAGAATACCTGATACTGCTTTATATCTCTTAGATTATTAAAAGTTCCCAAAGTAGGTTGAAATATGATAAATTAAATTTGGTCCAAATTTATGACATTTTAGATTTATTATTTATTGAATTTCAAATGCGTTTTATTATGAACCATAACACGTGTAAAGGCAACACACAAACCGTGATGAATGCGATATTCATTTGCGCTTCATGCATTTGCGAAGTCACAATTGTCTAACGATTTTGTATAGAGCGTTTTCGTGCGATTCGAACTAGTTATTTATCGAGAAGAAAAAAAGCAGTCATCATCCCTATTCTTCGAGTCAAATCAACTTCACTTCATTAACATATTAGCAGGTATTATTTTAAAAAAAAGATGAAGAAACTCACTTCGAACTCTAACACAGTCGGGTAGAATATAGGTGCGTCATATTTATTATGGACTGGTTTGCTGATAATATCTTCTACCGGACCAATTATCTGGTTCGCTGGAACGTCGCCCAGCCGTAAGCTCAGAGATTCAATCATCTGGTCTAGGATGGGCTCTTTCTCCACCAGACAGAACATTTCACTGCCCTTTGCCTCTGATCTGGGGATGAGGCAGGCAGAGTACTGTCTCGTATGCGTGTTCCTCAACCGTATCTTGATCATAAGATGAGGATGTTTAGGCAGTAATTCCGTTGTGTAATGCTCATCAAATTCCTTTTTCAATTGTAAATCCGGGTCGGTGCTCGGCCCGGCGACTGCTTCGTCAGTAATACACTCTATCTTGCTCTGTCTTTTCAGAAGAGCGGTTAACTTAACCGCCTTTTCAACCCTCAAACAGTGCTGGCACTCTTTGCATCGAGACTGGAATTCAACAGCCGGGGCTCTTGCCGCGTCATTGATGGTGTTCCACTTGTGTGATGGGCAGTCGCCAGACACAATGATGACGTCATCATCGTCGTCTACGATCGTTGGCGCGATAGACTCCGTCTCCGTCGAGACTGTATCGTCTAACCAGCGGTGGATGCCCTGGGCGCGGGAGTAATTGACAGGAGTAGAAGAAGCTGTCGGGGCATCCGTGACTTTTACCTCTATAACGCTCTCGTCATCCAATCCTACAATTGTTACATACATGTATAAAGGCGTGTATTATATGCGATAGTATAATAATAATAATAATATATCTTTATTGTACACCAAGTATAAAAAGAAACAGATCAAAAATACAATGTAACGATGGTAAATACAATTGGCGGCCTTATCGCTCTGCGGCAATCTCTTAGAGGCAACCATAGGATATTGTATCACTTCTAACGTTGACGGAGGTAGGACACGACGGTATCTCCCGTCCGAAATGAGCTGTCCAACTGGGGAAGTACCGCCGCCCTACAGAAGACCGCGGTCATAATAACCATCGTGTTGTGTTCCCGCCGGTTACTTAGCCGGGTAGCCAGAGCTCACTATACCCCTCCTTCCCCTCCCCTTCCTAGCCTCCCCACCCCTTCCCAGCTCTCCCCCTTTCCCTTCAGGGTGGGCAGCGCGTGTGTGACACCCTTAGTGTTGCACACGTTCATAGGCCACGGTGGCCGCTTTCCATCAGGTGGGCCGTGTGCTTGTCTGCCACCTACGTAGTATAAAAAAAAAAAGTTATAATTCAACGTACCTGCGTCTACATTATGTACTTCCGCGATGAGTCCAGGGGGTTGTGTTCTCGGATCTACTTCTACCACCATCGACGTGTGTGTGGAGATACCTAGTACAAAGATAAATAAAATTGTACGGTTTGTTTGTAACTTTATTTTTATAATATCACGCCTATATCCCCGAAGTGGTAGGCAGAGGTGCTAGCACCCACATTTCGCCAGTTTATATTTAGGTCCCAATGTTATAGGTGGCGAGCCTATTGCCATTAACCGGGCACTTATAAACCTGCGATAAATACACACATAACTTCGAAAGTCATTGGTGTGTGCCATGGTAACAACTGGAATCGAATCCGAGACCTCGTCTCAGCAGTCCATTACCCATACCATATATAACTTTAATAGCAGTTTTATTTAATGAACAACATATTAATTCCACAGAGATGGTCTAGATGTAAGATATTTTTATTTTAATTAATATTCAATGATATAAGTTTGAGATTTACCAGACATGCGTCGATGCACCGCCCTTCCTACGTGTAACCCGTACGGTCGATCCGCAATATCATCATGTGACGTACTTGCCGTCTCTGGTTGAATAAAAATAACTCATAATATATTTAAATTAACTCATAATATATTAAAATAAAACTCATAATTTATATTAAATAAAACTCCTAAAATAATTAGAATTCGATATTTAATTACGTTCTAACCATAAATTTAATTTAATTAACTTACGGTAAAACGGGGTGAATAGAGATCGAAGGGTGATTGGACTAGTTCATTGTAATAACAGAATCATCAAATATCCGGTAATGAGCTTAGTTAAAATCTTGTGAAACGAATTATTTAAAATATTCTATTGACCATTTAATTTCTATCCACCCCTGGGTCCCTATTCACCCCGTTTTACTACCAAAAAAATTTTCTTTCAAATTAAAAATTTAATAATGATTGTGAATGAAATCACTACATAGTATAAAATAAAGTCGCGTTCTCTGTCCCTATTTTTCTTGTCCCTTTGTATGCTTAAATCTTCAAAACTATGCAACGGATTTTGATGCGGTTTGTTTTAATAGATAGAATGGTTAAAGAGGAAGGTTTATATGTATATCACATCATGCTACAACCTACCGGTGCGGAGCAGGAATGAAAAATGTTGCAAAAACGGGGTGACGCAGACGAAGTTGCGCGGGTCAGCTAGTAATAAATTAACAAATTAAAATTAATAAATGAACTTACCTGTATGGCTATTTGCTATATGTTTCTCCTCCAGATCTTGTGGTTCGCCTGTCGTCAACCTCTCAACAACCACTGTTGCCATCTCTTGAGGTTCCATGGGGGGAGCTTGCGTGCCAAAATAATTGATAAAATAAGTATTTTTAATAATCAAATGAAATCAACTAATCAAATCAAATCAAATCAAAAATCATTTATTCTGCATAGACCAGTAAACGGCACTTACAAAACGTCAATATCAACAATATTTTATCAAATGCAAATGGACCACCGGTTCGAAACGCGGCCCCGACCTGAGAAGACTCCGGCAAAAAACTATGCGGGCTTTTTTTTTTTGTCTATTTACAATTATTTACTTAGTCTAGATACAAAGTTTAGCTGAGTAGCAAGTTGAGTGAACAGCTCATTTCCAGGCTTGTTTATCATTCAAATAATCCTGGATTTACTGGATTTACTAGAAACTCATCTTATGAACTAGAAAATAAACTTTACAGCAATGGCCTTAACATACAGCCGTTACATAGTTATACTATATACTATAGTCTACATATACACGGTGATTTTATAGTTGTTGCAGAAAAAGAATATTTTGTTTCACACACAGTTTCGATAGCAAAATCGTCTGGAAGTTTTAATTTTGAAAAAAAAAAATACTTTATGTATGGCAATAATGTACAGGTGAACAGAAAAATGTATAGGACGTGTAAAAAAAACCAATTATTTTCGGCAGATTAGGACTTCATTACCATTTAACTATCGAATATCGCCATTGGTCATTAGACCATTGGTTGTGGAGGTCATATGGCAGTCGCTTCACGGAAAATATCGAAGTTCAGCCGCATCACAGTTAGACTGGAAAGCTGACCCCAACTGAGTTGGGAAAAAGGTTCAGGGAATGATACCATTTAACTATCGAAATTGTTGCCAAAATCTTTTTTTCCGAAACGACTGTAAAATCAACCGGTATATCCACAACTTTAAAATGTTATTATGTTATTGACTTATAAGCCGCCATGACTTGGAGATTCACCTGTGTCATGAAGAGGCGCTGTGTCATATAGAGGCGCTTCCATGATTATATCTGGTGGCTCGGGAGGCTCAGCCGGCTTGTGGTACACCCTTGGCGACGTTCTATACAACGCCCTTGTCGACGTCCTCGCCACGCCTGATGGCACAGCGCACATATAAGTAATCTATATATCATTATCACTACATAGTATAAAATAAAGTCGCGTTTTCTGTCCCTATTTTTCTTGTCCCTTTGTATGCTTAAATCTTTAGAACTACGCAACGGATTTTGATGCGGTTTGTTTCAATAGATAGAATGGTTAAAGAGGAAGGTTTATATGTATATAACATCATGCTACGACTAACAGGTACGGAGCAGGCATGAAAAATGTTGCAAAAACGGGGTGACGCAGACGAAGTCGCGCGGGTCAGCTAGTATATAAATAAAACCCGTTTTCTGTTGTCACGATATAACATGAAAACGGCTTGACCCATTTGGCTGATTTTTTTTTGTAGTTTTCTAATACTCTGTACAAGGTTCTTACGGAAAAAATATAAAGAAAATCTCTCAGAAAGATTGAAAAATATACATTTAATTTTGCATCAAAGCTACGCTAAGGCGGTACGAAGTTCGCCGGGTCAGCTAGTTTATAATATAACAACAATTTTCTTGATATAAAATCAGAACGAAAGAATCTATAGTGAATCTTGATGCACAAATTACAAATTAAAACTTAATTAAACCGATGTGACTATTTTTTTTTTATCGTGCGAAAAATCCCCACGGATACCCCCCACCGGAGCCGGTTGGTAGGTTATGTCGGACTCGAACCGACTAAAACGCACGCCGTCTTTGGGTCTTCAGTTGCCGGAGGTGAGGTAGTAGGCAACATATCCCTCGAAACCGATATGACTATGAGATTTACCTGACTTCCGACGACGCACTTCCAAGTGTATATCTGCACATGTCTCCACAATTATTGCCGATGGCGTTCTTGCTTTACCTGGTTGTATCACAATGAATATATAAATAACTCATAATATGATCTAAAACTTACAATATAATATAAATAACTCATTAAATAACTCATCACTACATAGTATAAAACATGATTTTATGTATGTATGTATAATATAATAATATATAATATAAATAACTCACAACATGATATACTTAATTCATAATATATTATAATAAACCATATTTTTTTTATTATGGACTTTTTTGTGTTGCGCTAAATATGAAAATATATTATATTTATTTATTATTTATTATTATATTATTTATATATTATATATATGAACCGTTAGAAATATTATTTCAACTAAGCTCTGTAAATAGGACTTTTACTGTTTATAGACTATGCCTTATGAACTTGTCCCCTATATTCATTTTTAAAGAGCGCACAGTTCAATTAGCGTTCGCAGATTATAGGAATAATTCTTAAAGGGGTATTTGGCGAGTGTTACGAAAAAAATATTTATAAAAAAAATGTAATATTGACTTACTTGGTTTGCGAGGACGCGCTTTCTTCACAACTTCTGTAGGTGGCAGCATAGCGTATGATGTACTTGGCGTCCCTGAATGGATCGCAATGCAAATAGTATGAATATTGCTTAAGTGATATCAGAGAACAATACTTTATTCATATTTAAAACTCTAGTGTTGCAAACGTCCATAGGCCACGGTGACCGCTTGCTATCAGGTGGGCCGTGAACTTGAAATTATTGGACCGGCATTAGTAAGGATAGATTTCAATATTACCTGCAGAAGCATAATACGGCTGAATATCGTTCATATTTGGACTTCGGTTTCTTTGCGCCATATCGTTCATATTTGGACTTCGGTTTCTTTGCGCCAAATATTTCAAGGGCATATTGTCATCTGACGTGAATTTCGGCTTCTTTTTACGAGCTGCTTTTTTCCTTTTAGGTGCGGGTGGTTTTGGTTCGTCTGGTGGCTTGGCAACTTGAGAGGTATCGACGGCTTGAGGTGGCGGTAACCTAACTGCCCTCGGAGTCCTGACGACATTAAATTCGGACGCATATTGCATCCACTTAGGCGGACTTCTGACAGAACGCAATTTCATCGAATGCCGTACGGGTTGGGCCGGTTTGCCACGGGTCTTTTTTGTCACTTTGTTAGCTCGGCTATTAACTACAGATCCCACAGACGTGCGCCTGTTAGCAGACCCGCGATTGTTAACGGATGCGCGATTGTTGACCGATGCGCGATTGTCGCCAGATGCACCGTTTTCAACAGATGTGTGATTGTTAACATTATTCCTGCTTGCGCTCTGTTCGCGACAGTGTTGTAAGCTCTTTTCGGGTAGCCTCTGTACCAATACGACGGGAGTTTCATTCGGATTGACGAGAGGCGGAGAGAGAGTAGCATGTGAAACTGAAATAAAAATGTATATAGAAATATTCTAAATCTTAATTTAAAAAAAAAGTTGTATGAAATGTGAAGTTGGCCAGTTTTCCAATTAATGTATCGGTATGTTTATAAGTTTCTAAATTCATCACATGATGGCCTACGTAAACAATAGATAGAAGATAACGGAGGTAGGACACGACGGTATCTCCCGTCCGAAATGAGCTGTCCAACTGGGGAAGTACCTCCGCCCTACAGAAGACCGCGGTCATAATAACCATCGTGTTGTGTTCCCGCCGGTAAGTAGGGTAGCCAGAGCTCACTATACCCCTCCTTTCCCTCCCCTTCCTAGCCTCCCTACCCCTTCCCAGCTCTCCCCCTTTCCCTTCAGGGTGGGCAGCGCGTGTGTGACACCCTTAGTGTTGCGCACGTTCATAGGCCACGGTGGCCGCTTTCCATCAGGTGGGCCGTGTGCTTGTCTGCCACCTACGTAGTATAAAAAAAAAATAGGTGTTCAACTAACCTGCAGTGAGAGAAAGGACGTCCAGCAATGATTTGGCCGATACATTATTGTGGGTGACACTGCCTCTGTCGTTGGAGACTGCAGGCTCCCGGCGCTCTGGGGCGACATACCCACTGGTGCTAGGCTGGGGGCCAGCCAAAGGGGGCACGTAGGCACCCTGTGCGAACTTCCGTTGAGCAAATACTCTTCTGGGCGTTGACCTAGGACAATGAAACGTCAACAATATAACACCTATTTTCATTGAAGTAGAAGCACTATCCAAAATGACAGCCTCTGTGGCTTGGCGGTAGTGAACGCGACTTCTACGCAGGAGGCGCAGGTTCGACCCCCGTTCAGTGCAAATATGTATATGCATGAATATCGCTATTTGGACTAATCTGGTCGTACCTCGTTAAGCCGTCGCCGTCGGTCCTACTACAAATTCACGGAAAATGTAGAGGTTCAGCCGCAACTCAGTTAGACTGGAAAAAATGCTGACCCCGGGCTCGGAGGTGACAGCATCGGATGCGTCCGGGATTAACACATGGCTGATGATGAGAGCCCGCGGTAGCCTAGTGGTATGGGTAATGGTCTGCTGAGAGAGGTCTCGAGTTCGATCCCTTTACCATGGCACACAACAATGACTTTTCAACGCTTTTCGAAGTTGTGTGTATTTATCGCAGGTTTATAAGTGCCCGGATAATGGCAATAGGCCCGCCACGCACACACAATGGCATTGGGCCCTAAACATAAACTGGCGAAATGTGGGTGCACCTCTGCCTACCCCTTCGGGGATAAAGCGTTATGTTATGTAATGTTATGTGATGATGAGAAGCACTCCCAAAAAAATAATAATTGTGATGTAGGCATATATTTGCCATAAGTCGGATAACCGTTGGGGTTCGATATGCAGAGTAGCTGGTGGGGACTGGAGGAGGACAGTCGAAGACCGGGCTAAATGGCGTGTCATAAAGGCCTATGTCCAGCAGTGGACTGCCGTGGACCGATGATAATACATGTTCTTATAAAAGCATTTAGCTACGTTCAGTACCTAATCGATTTTAAGCTTTGAAAATCTGCGATTATATCACGAATTAAATTCCCAAGTCATAAAACAATCAAAGCATAAGAATAAACTAAAAATTTATAAAACCTAGTTCAACTCAAAGCATAACAATGACTAATGCAAGTAATCAATGTTGTTATTATAGAAAGGGTGGCTGCACCCCCGCTTCTCTAGAAAGTATAGGGCACGGCATTATATATTAAGGTACAGTACGCCGCGGCGGACGAATCAATTAGCTAGCCGCCATGATGTATTTGTACAAAAATGAATCGCGAAATATGTTGCTAAGCGTAAAATTCGAAGACGGCTTGACCAATTCGAGTAATTTTATTTTAATATATTCCTAGAAATGTAATGAAGGGTTTTATAGAGCAGGGGGAACGGGATCAGAAATCCACGCGAGCATAGCCGCGGCCGACAGCTAGTGGTAAATAATACACACTAAATCTTCTTTAAAAGTTCCCCCTGGCTTTTCTGTCTACTGACGATCTGATTGAATATGGGCGTCAAAGGATCGGGAATAAAGGGAATAATTAGTGGATGTACAGAAGTGAACTGTGATTGAAACTATTTTTAAAATATTCAATCAACAGTGCACCCTATAAAATAATATAGTATGTGATAAAGGCAGAAAAATGAACGCCCTGAACACTTCAGAAATAAACAGAGAAAAACCCTATTAAGTATAGGGATAGAAACGTCATATTGAACCAGCAGTTGGATTTATGCCGTTCGCCTTTGTTACAATAGATGGTGACATCAACATAACTATTTATTTATTTAATTTGAAATTGTAAGGTTTCATTTAAAAGGCATATTTTTTTAATATGGCACTGGCCACTTTGAGCCGTCATCTTGACAGTTCGAAAATAACGTGCGGCGATTCAAATACAGAACGCGGTGACGAATGGTGTAATAAGTGAAACATGTTATAAAATAACAAGCAAACCCGGCGAACTCCGTCTCGCCACCAGATGGCTACAAAATATGATTTTCCCGCTTTTATGTTGAAATTATTTCTGAATTTTCTTTGCTATAAACCTCACAGAGCCCGAGACCTTTCCAACGAATGCAAAACCGTGGAAATCGGTTCGTGCGTTCTGAAGTTATAGCGTCAGGAAGGAAAACTCGACTTATTTTTATATAGTAGATTGTTAATAAGCGGCAAAACTAGGTGTTTGTTGATTATTATAAGTTTTGAAAGAGTGTTAATAAGTTTTGATAACAAGAAGTTTGATAATACGAGTTGGTACTGATAAGTGTACTGAGTGATTAAATGAGTCTTTGTAAACCTGATCTACGCTGTTTTCCTTCTGTGATACACGAGCCTTTCAAAATCAATTTTAGTTTATATCAATTTTATTTTTATTTTTCTTTGCATAAATTCATTATTTGACATTTTTATTCAGTTTAATTCAATTTGACATTATTTCTATGTGTTGACATTTCATTCCAATTTGACTGTATTAATTTTCATTGGACAGGATATAATATTCTTTAAAGATATTATCTTTCAATTTGACATTTGTAACATATAATATAATTAATGCCTTGATATTTTGATCTTATGGCTTATTTTATATAATGTAGCAATAATTCTAAAATAAAAATCTTGAGGGTAAACCAGACACCATTTCCCCAAAAGAGATTTTGGGGAAATGGTCCCCCCCCCCCCCAAAATCTTATACTTAATTTTAGTACTACCTACCCCACATATGAAAAATTGTTAACCAGTATACGGTCTTATTACAAAACACGGACTAACTGTCAACAAGCTTATATGGACTTTAGACCATTCCCCATATAAAATCATATTACAAGAAGCGTTTTTGTACCAAGTCAAGCTTATCTCTCTGTCAAAAGATAAACTTGCGTGACCCCTAGTTTAGCGTTGACTTGAGTGTCGAGCTTTTATGTGTAAAAAAGTGGTTATTTAGACATAACGGCTTAGACAAAGCATAGCAAATTATAATGTACGAAAGTAGAAAATTACAGTGAATTATAATTTTTCATGTCGGTGCCAAAATCACCCTAAAAGAAGCTTCTATTAAAGTTTCAACTACTTTACTGAGGGAACTATCATCCTTCATCATTATTATGACCAAAAAAAACCAACAAAATTGAAAAGTTGTATTAGAATAATTGTGTATAAACTTCGTTCCGTTTGCGTCCAATATATTGTAACAATTATTGGTAAACAAAGGCATCATATTTACATTTTATTACTAAAGAAAGAATAACTGTCATGAAATTGAATTTAATGATAATATAATTATGTAATATTTTTTTCGTAATATAAATAATTTTTTTCACCATTTTTAGTAAGTAAATGTTATTTATTTATGACTTCAGAAAAGGTTTGATTCCGAAGGAAATGGAACGTTGCGATCGAATGGTGTCATAATGAACGAACAATTTTTGTAGTTATCTGTGGTTGTCATTGAAGTCAAGTGGTCTAAAGTCTGGTTTAAACCAGACTTTAATCCGTTTTTTGTAATAAGACCGATAGTGTTTAGGAATTAGAATGCTCATAACTGTCAATGTAAGCCTTTGAGAATGCCGCTAGGCGAAACCGTTTAGGTACAATAATAAATACAGTGGAGAAGTACAAGTGGTGATGCATCCTATAAAAATTGGTTTTATTGAACCGGATTTGGCTTAACTTGACAGAATCAGAATCTCGTCCATTAATCTTGAGGTATATCGGCTTTTTAAGCCTGCCGATTTAAAAGCTGCAAGTTGGTTCGGTACACCTGTAGGTGGTCCGCTCAGAATACAGAACAAACCAAAAACCGCAAACGCGCTTGAAAGTGAAGAAACAAATAAACAGCCGAATCGGTCTGATGCGAATTCGTCACTCGCATATTAATCGTATTTTACCCAAGTATCAGACGTACTGCATCAGTGTCAATTTTAATTTTAAAATACCGTCCGTAAGTAACTTTGAAAATAGTAAAAAGTGGAAAAAAATCACAGTAGGATGAAAGTGAAATCTGTTATAAAAGAACGAGAATATAACAAAAATTAAAGGTAAAATAATTTACGGGCGATCTGAGGTCGGGAAGTGGATGGGGTTAGTTTTTAAGGGTAAAAAACGGTGTATCTCGATTGCCGGCAATACTACAAGTCCTATGGAAATAAGTTAAATTACAAAGTTGTAGGTATTAAAGAGACCTACAACTTTTGTAATTACATTTTTTCACTTAGCCTCAAAATTTATGTAAAAATTCAATTAATCAAGATTTTGGTTTTTTATTTTTATCTTTTGTAAAAATAATTCATTCTTCATTTAACTTTTTTCCATAGGACTTGTAGTTTTGCCAGAAATCGAGATACACTGTTTTTCACCCTTAAAACTCACCCCCATCCACATCCCGACCTCAGATGTGCATAAAATTAAATAAATAATAAATATATAATAAACAAATAATAATAAAATAACAAATAAATAATAAATAAATAATATAAAATAATAAAAAAATAAATAATAAGTAAATAATAAATAAATAATAAATAAATATTAAATAAATAAATAATAATAATAATAGATCGCCCGTAAATTATTTTTCCTTTAATTTTTGTTATGTTCTCGTTCTTTTATAACAGGTTTCATCCTACTATGATCTTTTTTCGTTCCAAAAATTATCGACCCTGGTCTATTGTTCCTGCGTGTAAAAATGCATCTGGAATTAAAAAAAAATCAGGATAAGATCACATTTCATTTACAAGTAGCGTATGCAAATGAAATATTTATTTAATTATTGAATTTAATTGTGATTGATTTAAACGGTGACGCTTCCATCTTGTGTGTTGCCATGTTTATTGAAAATTTTACCCACTCATTTTTATAAAAGGTATACAGACAAATATTTAGATAGGTCTCCTTATTGTACAATACGTTTTAAATCAAACTAAATGGCGACTCGGTAGTACGTACGAGGACGAGTACCATGCGCAGGTGGTAGGTACAAAAACATTCAGTTCACTTTACTCGTCCAAGCAATATGCCTTGTTGCATAGAAAACAAGTCGGTAAATACTGTTATTATAAATATGTAATTTTTTCTTTGTTTGAATGTATTTAGAATTTCTTTTAAAGACCTAATTTGTTGGGAAAGAAATCTTGCAACTCGATTTTGAAACACCGTGTACCTCTAGTTCCTCAACTATCCGTTTTGGAATACCAGATTTGGAAATAATGAATTCAACAATGATCAATTGTTACATTTATATATGTTTAGTAGATATAACTAACACTGATCACTTCTCTGTATAATACAGATATTAAATGTCTGTTATTTAGTGTTGTAATGGACTGCTGAGATGAGGTCTCGGGTTCTATCCCAGGTTTCAACATGGCTTTTCGAAGTTATGTGTGTATTTATCGGAGGTTTATAAGTGCCCGGTTAATGGTAATAGGCTCGCCACCTATTGGGATCTAAACATGAACTGGCGAAATGTGGGTGCTAGCACCTCTGCCTACCCCTTCGGGGATATAGGCGTGAGTTTATGTTATGTTATGTTTATGTTTATTTAGTGTTATAAAACTACCCTAATTTTGGGAACCGCACATTAGCTAGCAACATTACGCGAGCGGGAAATTTCACTATAGAGCGAGACAGAGTATCGTTTTTGGACACAGTGCGGGATAAGCAACCATTATTGAATGCGGCCTCTGGTTTGTTCTAGATGGTTCTGTATTCTCAGGTGGTACGGTACCAATATGCAGCTATACCGGCTCAGAAAATGTAGGGCGAAGAGGGATGGGGTGCATAAATCCGGTGCAAAGGTTATTTTATTCTGTTTTTCTGTCTGTGATAAATATCACTACATAGTATAAAATAAAGTCGCGTTTTCTGTCCCTATTTTTCTTGTCCCTTTGTATGCTTAAATCTTTAGAACCACGCAACTGATTTTGGTGCGGTTTATTTCAATAGATAGAATGGTTAAAGAGGAAGGTTTATATGTATATAACATCATGCTACGACTAACAGGTGCGGAGCAGGAATGAAAAATGTTGCAAAAACGGGGTGACGCAGACGAAGTCGCGCGGGTCAGCTAGTATAAGATAAATTTAAATTATATATGAATACAAAATACCTTATACATTTACCATGAGCTCATTTCTGATCATGACGCAGATAATATAGAATTGCGTTATAACAAACAGTGGAAAAAAGACATTGTCATACATATATTCAGTCTATCAATTATGGATAATCTAGTCCTAATATATCTCCAGGAGAGGTTAAGGTTATCTGCATGCGCAAACTGCAAGTATATGCTTGCCCGGGCTGCATCGTTTGACGGAATGGACAGGTGGAGCTCACATACATTGCCACCTGGACATAGCAGTTGGACCACAGGTCGGGAGGGAACCTTGCCGTAGGTAATTGCAATAGTTGCCGACACATAATTATCTTGAACCCAGTATCGTTACAAAATGTACGCTACATACGCAGTACCCCGTCGGGTACAGTACCTATAAATGACAAAACGTACAAGTTGCTTGTTTGTCCAATTGTCAAAATGTACAAAAGTTTAAAGTACACAAATGCGTGAATGTCAAAATCAACAAATTAATAAACAATAACATGTTATAAACCGCAAGTGGTGGTGGTTCGTATGGTGGCGCGTTGGTTGGTGAGATAAATGATACAATAAGTATGTTAACGTATTTACTTGTGAATGTATTAACTTTAACACGTCTCGATAAATATAAGTTTAGTGTTCTGTGGACTGTGGATACGACGCGCTCGCGCCGATGTTTGTCTTGCTCTGGCTGCGCCGACGCGTTGGCAGCGCACTCGCCGCGCGCCCCGCGTCCCCCTCGCTCCCCGTTGCCATGCGGTGCTCCGATGCGTCAACAAGCTGCCCCCCTTGGAACGTCTGGTTCCAATGATGGCAGAGGAACAAGCCTGTTGAAAGCCCTCCGGATGGTGCCTGTGGTTGTCCGGACATCCACCACCCGATTGATGTAATCGCTGCCCGGATATACTGCGACGATCCTGCCGAGCAGCCATTTTGTTGGTGGAGTTCTGTCGTCCATGACTAGAACCATGTCATGAAGTTGTGGTTGATTGCCGTCCTTCGCCCATTTGCTCCGTCGTTGCAGCTCCGTGATGTATTCTCGATAGAACCGCTTCCAGAAGTGCGTTTTTAGTGCTTGTACTCTGTTATACCTACTTAGAGTGCTCAAGGGTCGATCTTCCACCTGAGGCGCAGGTATAGTGACGAGTGGTCGTCCAATTAAAAAATGTAATGGAGTGAGTGGAACTAAATCATTTAGATCTGAAGAAATGGGAGTAAGAGGTCTTGAATTTAAGATGGCCTCAATCTGTACCAACACTGTGTTAAGTTCCTCATAGTCTAAGTGTGCCTCGGAAAGAACGCGCTTGAGATGGTGCTTCACGGATTTGACGGATCGTTCAGCTGAACCGTTAAAATGTGGACTTTGCACTGGACTAAATTTAAAATTTATTTTGTGTTCAGATGAATTCGAAATTATTTGATCACTATTTGATTTTAGAAATTTAGATATTTCGTTAGAGGCCCCGACAAAATTTGTACCATTATCTGAGAATATAGTGTGAGGACTACCCCGACGAGCGACAAACCTATGAAGAGCCGCTAAATAACCTTGAGTTGTCAACTCGGTGACAAGCTCTATGTGGATCGCTCGGGTAGCCAAACATATGAAAATGCATATGTATGCCTTTTTCAGTCTGCTTCCTCTACCTTTTCTGTCCGCTATCATGACTGGGCCTGCATAATCAACAGCTGTGTTACAAAATGGAAATTCTGCTTGTAACCTCTGCTCAGGGAGATTACCCATGATTGGTTGGAATTTTTTGCCAGAGAATCTGCAACACTTATGACATTCGTGAGTGACCTTTCTAGTGAGTTTTCGGCCATTGATTATCCAGTAGTTATGGCGAAGTATGGCTAATAGCAGTTGTGGACCTGCATGTAATGAAATTAAATGACAATGTTTTACCAATAAGCGAGTAATGTGATGTGATGCATGTAAGAGTATTGGATGTTTGGTATTGTAATCTATATTTGTGTTGGAAAGTCGTCCGCCTACACGTAAAAGTCCCATGTTGTCCAAAAATGGGTTTAAATTTAGTAATTTGTTTTTTGCAGGCAGAACGCCATTAATTTTCAATAAAGAAATCTCTTTGTGAAACATTTTGTTTTGTACAATTCGACAAAGATATAAAGAAGCATTATTCAATTCTGACAATGTTAAAGGACCGGTTATTTTGTTATTACGGTTATGACAATTATGAAAAAATCTGTAAATGTATGCAGTGATACGCTGAATTTTACCAAAGTTAGAAAAATTTATAGTATAATCTATTAGAGCAACCTCATCAGACAAATGACATAAAACCTTTGTTTCAGGTAAGTTCTCAGTTATATTCTGAGGTTGTGCAGGAAATTGCATATCAGTTTGATGTAAGAAATGTGGGCCTCCCCACCACAAATGTGAATTTTTGATTTGTTCAGGATTCAACCCTCGTGACCCTATGTCAGCTGGATTCATATCTGTTGGAACATAGTTCCATTGAGAAATATTTGAAATTTGTGTTATTTCATTTACTCTATTGTAAACAAATTGTTTTAAAGTTTTCTTGGAGCTCCTGAGCCATCCAAGAACAATAGTTGAATCACTCCAGAAATATTTAGATTTTATTTCTAATCTTAATGAATCAGTAACCTTTTTTGCTAAATGTGTTCCTAAGAGAGCTGCAGTAAGCTCTAATCTAGGCATAGTCAAGCGTTGTTTAAGTGGGGATACTCTTGTTTTAGCCAACACTAAATGAACTGTTACGTCACCATTTGATGCTATTGACCGAATGTAAACACATGCTGCATAGGCCTTAATGCTAGCATCACAGAATGTGTGTAGCTCCATTTCCTTAACTGAATCGCATAAAACTAAACGTGGAATTTTAATTTTATTTAGGTATGGTAAGGTTCGAATAAAAGTATCCCATTGTGACTGAATTTCATTAGGCAGCTCAGCATCCCATGATATATTCTTCTCCCATAATGATTGCAAGATTAATTTTGCCTGTAGCATACAAGGGTTAATAAGACCCAGTGGGTCGAAAACCTGAGCAATAGTGGCTAGTATAATGCGTTTATTAGCTACTGTATTAGATGTAGGGATGTTATCTGATGAGAACAGCAATGTGTCATCCTTGCAAGACCATAGTAAACCTAGAGTTTTAGAGTATGAATCATTACATAAATTGAGTAAATCATCGCCACAATTTTCACCAACTATCTGATTTACTATATCTGCATTATTGGAGTGCCATTTGCGAATATAAAATTTTGCGTCCTGTAGCTGGTTGATAACGCCTTTGCATGTAAGAACTAAAGTAATTATATTATCATTCCCAGTTACGAGATCATCGACATAGAAATCGTGCAATATAGTTTCACTGACCAATTTGTCTGAGCAATCGTAGCCTAACTGTGCTAAGCATCGTGTGGCTAAGAATGGGGCTGAGGCTGTCCCGTAGGTTACGGTATTTAGGGTATACTGTTTAAGTTCATCAGTGGGTTCAAAACGCCAAAATATCTGTTGTAAACTACGCTGATTTTCAGTGATGAGAATCTGCCTATACATTTTTTCAATGTCGGCAGTTACGACATATCTGTACTGTCGAAAGCGAATTAATATGGATAATAAATCGTCCTGGACAACATTTCCTATGTGCTGTATACTATTCAAAGATTTTTTAGAAGTTGTGTCCGCACTGGCATCAAAAACTGTTCGGAGTTTAGATGTGAGGCTGTTTTCTCGTAAAATGCCGTGATGCGGCAGGAAATATTGAACCTTGTTACTATGTATATGTGTATTTTCTGTCATGTGTCCAAGAGAAATGTAATCATTCATAAAATCAGAGTACTTCTCTTTGAATGTTGGGTAACGCTTAAATTTGCGTTCTAACGCTTGAAACCTAAGCAATGCCTGTTCCTTGGAGTCGCCTAAACATTGGGGGTCCTCCTTGAATGGAATGGTAACAACAAATCTACCATCTGGTTGGCGATATGTTGTTTTTGTGAAAAATTCTTCACATATTGTACTCTCAGCCTTTGACTCGGCTTGTTGAGTAGTAGGAATGAGCTCAAACTCAAAAAACTCATTCAAACGTTGATCTAGCTCAGTGTTGTCTAAGAAATGACAGTGGACTGTATTGTATGTGTTTTGTTTGTGTTTGTAATATTTGTTTGAAACCTGAATTGACCCGGAAACTAACCACCCTAATTTTGTTTCAATTAAGGTTGGCTTGTTTTTGCCTAAGGGAATTCTGTTGGTTGCAAGTATTTGCCAAAATATATCAGCTCCCAGCAACATCTGCACCTCGGATGAAATATTGAATGTTGGATCTGCAAGGTGGATGTTTGGAGGAATATTAAAAATATTGCTGTAATTCACTGTGTGTGAAGGAATGTATTGAGTGATTTGTGGTACAACAAAGCAATTGACCCTTGTTGTATAATTATTGTGTGAGAGCGATGATATAGATATGTCACATCTTTCAGTGACACTAGAAAGTTGTTTGTTTAGTCCTTGAACTGTAACAGATACAGAGTTATGTGGCAACTGTAACTGATTTAACAGTGATTCTGTAATGAAGCTGGAAGTGCTACCATTATCCAACAGAATGCGGACCTTGTGTGATTTACCATTTATATCTGAGACATTTACTATGGCAGTTGACAATAATACATGAGCCTGAATATGAGTGGCCGATAGTGTGACATTTTGTGGTGCTGTCTGTGTGTGTGTGGGCAAAACAACACAGTCACTAGTTTTATTTTCAACAGTTCTTGATTGAGCAGTTTCAGAGTTAGGTTGCATATGTAACATAGTGTTGTGACGCTGACTACACTGTTTGCACGAGCCCAGCTTACATTTAGGTTCACTGTGACCCTGCCGTAGACAATTCCTAGTAGTGGGTAGTAAGGGTAGTGATGTCAAGTTTGCCTGCAACCATGTGGATAATTAACATGTCCCAGTGTTCAGTAGGTATTTTTAGTGTTTTTAATGCTCTTAGATTTCTATTAACTGTGTCTACTATGTTATGAATGGCCTGTGATGATTCTTTAACAATAGGCTCAATACTAAACAATGCCTGAATATGATTGTTGATCAAAATTCTACTATTATGATATCTATCACAAAGTAGGCCCCACGCAATGTCATAATTGTGAGCAGAAAATTCTATAGATTGTATAATTGAAGCAGCTGTATCCTTTAAGGATGCTCGCAAGTAATGAAATTTGTTTATTTTTGGAATAGAATTATTGGAGTGAATAAGTGATACAAAGGTGTCATGATACTCTAACCAGTCCAAATGAGAGCGACCAGTAAAGGTAGGTAAGTGAATAATAGGTAGTTTAATGTTTGGCACACCTGACTTCCCAGCATTACCACAAGAACCCGTCACCGAGCTATCACTGTGCACCGAAGCAGCAGCATCTCGAACACGGCTGAGTAGCTCCATCGCAGCTGCCACTGCCTTGAAGTAGTCGCCTTCAAAGGTTTCCCGCTAGATGTACTCATCCCCTGGAATTTCACACAGGTTCTCGATGTCAGACTGAGTTGAGTCAAACTCAGGGTAAACTTCTTGTATTTTGTCTAATCTTAGCTGTAGCTCGTGAACTTGCAGTTTAGTAAGCTCTTTGCTTGGTACCAGTGGCTCAATATATTTTTTAAAAAGAGTAAGCTTAGATTTGTGTGTAGCCCGAGCCTTCCTTAAAGTTTTTATGTCCATTGTATATGCAGATGCAAAGTGAAACGTACAAATAGATATAATTAAAAGTTAGGCGAACACAAAATAAACAATAAAAAAGTCCAGTAAAGCGAAAGATAACCCAAAGTTATAGAAAGTATGCACCTGTAATAAGGGTAAGGTGAAAGCGGGTGCAAACAGCAAAGCACATTCCTTATTGTTCTATCAGCAAGCGTTCACACCAATTCACACCACCTCAAGCAGCGAATTCTCCGAGCAACGTCAGTAGTTGACACGAAAAACACTGTAAATTTGAAAAATATGCAAAGTTGACACGTGTTTTGGTATAGTTAAGTTTCTCTGGAAATAAGACGATTAGTGTAGGTACACAATGAGGCAATCCCAAGCTAACCAACCTCGAAACTTAGTGAAATATGTTTATTATATCGTTATTGCTATATAGCAAATTGTAGCTTCAGGAAATAAGAGAATGTTCCTTTAGAACATGCCTTTGAAATTTGAAAATTGCCACGCGTAATGGCGGCGGCAAGGCAAGTTGAATGGTAGGTATAATGGCGGTGTGATTTTCTATTGAGAGAATGAATTACGAGAAATATTAGAAAGAAATATGATATTACCTTTGTAGTAGGATAGAATAAATTGGACGAACTCACTCAACACTTTTTATGACCACTGCAAACCTCTTTTCCTGGTATATGATTCAAGGTACCGGCGATTGCAACACGTTGGATCCGTTGTTCAGCTTGTTTCAGCCCTAGGCCCGTAGCTCCAGCCAACGCGGTGCCTGACCACCCCGCTTCACCACGCGTGCCACGCCCGATGAATCCGGCTCGAATTTTTGGTGGTGGTTCGTATGGTGGCGCGTTGGTTGGTGAGATAAATGATACAATAAGTATGTTAACGTATTTACTTGTGAATGTATTAACTTTAACACGTCTCGATAAATATAAGTTTAGTGTTCTGTGGACTGTGGATACGACGCGCTCGCGCCGATGTTTGTCTTGCTCTGGCTGCGCCGACGTAGGGATGCTCGATCTGATCCGATACTTGTGTGGATCGATACAAAGCAATGCGATCCACCCGATTTTTGTATCGATACAATAGCTTTCGATCCGTTAATGGATCGATACAAGTAAGATGAGGATCGGATCGAATAGGATTGGATTGCAAAATCAGATAAATTCTAAATTAAGATACACAAACTTCAACCATAATATTTATTCGTAACATGAATACCTACTCATAGTGTTCCTTTACTACAAAGTAATAGTCCAAATATGAACTGATTCATATTACACTAATGTAAACATTTATCTGGCGGTAGGTTTTGTTGAATGTTTTATTTCAACATACCTTCAATTTCGGCAAGATCGGCACTTGTGATTATAGATCACTCATTTTGTGATTGTGTATTACATTTTGCTCTCTTGAACGGCTAACAACTTATTCTGAATAGCAAGAATAATCTTACCTAAAAGTACAAATTATTTGATTTATTTAAATACTTCATTCGATACTGGATCGATCCAAAAAAATCGTATCGAATCTATTGGATTTGGATCGATATTTGGATCGATACAGTGTTTTACGATCCATTGCGATCCAGAGTATCGATACAAAGTACCCGGATCGAACATCCCTACGCCGACGCGCCCGACGCGTTGGCAGCGCACTCGCCGCGCGCCCCGCGTCCCCCTCGCTCCCCGTTGCCATGCGGTGCTCCGATGCGTCAACAGCAAGCGTAAAACCGTATTAATGCCAAAATGTTCAAATTGCTTGATTATCTCAGTGTTAAAATGTACAAATGTTTAAAACTAAGTTCTCGATTCTGCCATTGTGCGACAGATGCGTATTCTGGAATTCTCCATGCAGTGCGGAAGCGCTTGGTACCCCGGCCTAAATAGGCTTAGTTTGACCTAGGGAACACCCATGAGCAGTAGCTTTTGTTACAAAATTGGAAAGTAGACGCCATTAGGTTTTTTTTTTCTCGCTATACATAACTTACATCTCACAGAATTCATATTAGGCACAGCGTTACTAATATAAAACCTTTTTGTTTGTACATTTTGACAATTGGACAAACAAGCAATGTCCAATTGTCAAAATACCTACAAATGACAATGTCAAAATGGACAAAAGTTAAGTACACAAAAGCGTGAATGTTAAAATAAACAAATGAGTAAACAATAATATGTTATAATACGCGCGTACAATGGGCAACAAAAGTTTTTGGACAATTTGAAAATGAAATTGTATGAAGTGATGCCACTACACAATTGTTAATATTAGTTAGCTACTGGACAATAGATCTAATTATTAATGTGATTAAGTTTAAGCTAATATTTGTATGAATTTACTTATTATATTATAAAGAAATAAGACATCGGTTGTTTATTTTATTAACGCTATCTGTTACGTTGGTTAAATTACACTTAGGCTGTCAAAGATTATAGATCTTGAGGTGTCCAGAATGTTTTGGAGCCCACTGTACCTACACGAAGGATGATTAGCGTAGCATGGCTTGAAACAAATATTAAATGAAAATTAAATGTTACATTTAGTACATATTATACAACATTGGCATAGGCCACGTCCAGCAGTGGACCGCAATAGGCTAAGTGATTGATTGTACAGTCAGAGCTCAAAAGTGCAGTAGCACATCAAGGCTCAAAATGGTTTACGGTGCGACCGTCGCACGTAGGTTTTACTTGTGTGCGTAATGCAATACATAGCGTAAATAGTACAACAATATATTAGAAGTGCGTGTTAGACGAAGATAGAAGATATACTAATCATAATACCTAATAATGTTCGTTTTCATAACTGTGTTATTCTTTACACCTGCTGTGAGTCATTAGATACTAATACTGTAATTTAACAGGCAAAGTAAATCAACTGATAGCTAAGTGGCTAATGCATGACACTATCAGATCGGAATGATTAGAGATGTTTGTGGTTCGATTCCAGCTGATAATGATTTTTTATATTTATGTCAAATATTTAATTTTGAATAATTATAAAGTATTTTTGCATGAAGTTGGCATTAATTGTTATTTATGTGATTAAAATTATCGGGTTATGAAAAGAAATGATACAAAATGTTTGATAAGTAACTAAATATATTTCATCTTTACTATACCTATATATAAACAATATAAATAAACTATTCTATCACTACAATATATTACCAGTCACTCAACAATTTGAACTATCAATTTTAAAACAATATAATCACAACCCATCTAGTAACCTAGAACTATCCAAAATATCTCATAAAATCATAACACGATCAATAGCGTCAAATAAATATAATGTTCCTACATTTAATAACTTCTATGGAACTAGAACTGCTAATAGATTAATACCTAACCTGCTTAATAATATAACTACGGAAATACGAACTAAGTTCGGCAATAAAGAATTCATAACAAAAATTAAATCGTACTACCGTAAACAAAACCATAATGAATCGTAATAAAACCTAACAAATTAAAAACATCATGTATCACTGAATACGCATTTGCAAAAGTATTGTCTATTTTTTATAAGGTAAATAACCGGTTCAGGTGTGAGCGAGAGCGAGATGCGCCAACGCACATTGTATTGCGGAACATATGGCAATCTCGCTCTCGCCCGCGCGAGTCATATAGGAATCAAAGGAATGCACCTAATGAATGTATAAATACATATTATAAGGACTTATCATCTTTCTATTTGTTTTGTATGTTCACAGTAGCAAAATTAATGCCTAACCCCTCAATATTGTTAGACGCGACACAATCATATTAAACCCTGTAGGGTTTTAGTGTCTTACTTTAAGATTTATGTAACATTGTATAGTACTAAATAAATAAATAAATATAAAATATAAAATCTACCTGCCTACTCAATGTAAATTTTATTGAGGTTTATAGCTTAAGTATTCGTTTTCGCAAGGAAAAGAGGATTGAAACTTAACCTCAATCTTACAATCTTAAACTGACTTGTCTTATAGCCAGCACGTCCCCTTTTCACCAAATTCACAAAAACTACTTCTTCTTACTTAACTGGGTTATTGAATTAATTTTTTGTAATACATAGAAAGATCATTAAGTAGGTATAGTTTACTTACTTGTAAGTTATGTAACAAAAGTATTATTTTTTACAGTTTTGATATTTAGAACAACAAGACTAGTAGTATTTTTTACAAACATCCAATTAAGTATAATTAGTATTGTAGAATTTCGATATCGCCAATTTGGTTGTGGAGGTCCGATGGCAGTCGCTTCACAGAAAATATTGAAGCTCAGCCGCATCTTAGTTAGACTAGAATTGGGAATAGGCTCAGAGAGAATAATAATATTGTAGGCGGACAAAATATTAATAATGAATAATAGTTTTCCTGTTAATAATTATTAATATTTTGTATAACCTCCGTTGTTCTCAATACAGCTGAGTAGACGTCGGCGCATGGACCCCACAACATTCTGACAAATATCTGTCCCACGTAAATTATCCCATATTTGAATACAATGTTGTTTTAATAATTCAGGACATCTCTCGTCCCGTGAGTCCCATCTTTGGACCATTATACCCCATATATTTTCTATGGGGTTTAAATCAGGGGATCGTGCTGGCCAATTAATAACGTCGACCTCTGCATGTTCCCTAAGCCATTCGCGAACTATGACACCACGGTGTATTGGGCAATTGTCGTGCACAAAACTAAAGTTACTTAATTCTTCTCGGGGAAAACATTGCGCACTGTAGGTAACATTATATTATTTAAAACGTCCACATAACTGCTGCTGTTTGCTCGCGGTGGAATAAATTCTAGCTCGCCTGGTCCTTGCGCGCTTATCCATCCCCACATATTGATGCTTATTCTGCCTGACTCCGTGTTAGCAACAATGTTACTGTCAGACCAGCGTGTGTTGTTCCTACGCCACAACTGCATCCTTCCCTTCTGACAGGACTTAAAAGTTTTTTCGTCCGAGAATATAGTCGTATCCCAGTTAAAGTCAAGGTATTCCCGGGCAAAACGTAACCTTTCTTCTTTATGCCGTTGCGTTAAAAAAGGTTTTTTTGCTGGCGTCCGGTGATGCAGGCCTTCGGCATGGAGTACGCGGCGAACAGTCATCAATGACGTGCCAAATTCATTGGCCCATCGTCTTGTTGGTATGAAACCATCGGTTTCATACTCTGCCACCATATGGCGCCGCTGGTTCTGGTTAATTAGCAGTGGCCTCCCACTTCTTGCACGAACCTTCAGGGTACCCTCTTCGTCGAATCTCTTCACCCAACGGCTCACAGTATTCCTCTAAAAAGAACGTTTTTACACATTATTGTAAGCAACGGTTTATTAAATTATTTAAAACACTAGATCTATTTGAATAATTATTCTACTAACATTATAAATGTGAATGATTGGATGTTTGTTACTCTTTCACGTAAAAACTAATGAATAGATAGACAGTTTACAATAATATAGCTTATACCACAAAATAACAAATAGGCTTGGTTTTGGTCACCATAACCGATATCCACGCGGGCGGAACCGCGGGCAACAGCTAGTATAATGTAAAAAATAAAATGGTATAATAATATACTTACGGATAAGCCAGTTTCATTTGCTATTTCACTTATATTTAATCCATTCATATGGTAAGCCACAATATTGGCTTTGACTTCCATACTTATATTACTTGTAGACATATTGAAATTAATTTTTAATTGAATCACGGGAATAAACCAAGCACTCGCAACTAAACACCAACAACGTCGTTTTATTTTCTCTAAGCCGGTAATTGTTCCATTTTATTTCAAATCTACCTTCATACTTTTACATTCTACGTTGATCTTAGCTAAAGTTTAACAAATAATAAATTCTACATAAGAAACATATTTTATTCATCAACCTGATATTCATATATAAATGAAACCCAAAAAGTATTAATAAGGTATCGTAGGACTCGAACCTACTACCGTATTTTATAAACCTCATGCTAGTACCATTCAGCCACGAGTATCTTAAGTAATAGCTGCGAAATTATGATACTATTCCTACGGAAGAACTATTTATGTGTGTGTGTAAATTGTCTTAAAAGAAAAAGGTCACAAGTAGCGCTAGAATGTTGACGCTATAGTTACGTAGGATTGCTACTGCACTTTTGAGTTCTACTGTACATGTTATATAGATCGCCGCAAAATGCAAATAGATAACTAAATACTAGAAAAGCTCACCCATCTTCGCTGTCTGATGACGTCACGGAACTCATGGCGGCTCTGCGCATGAACTGGTGAAGTTATTCGCGCCGAGATAGCCGCGCGGGCTACCGGTCTACACGACGTTCGGAACGGGAATGGCAGATGGCTGGCTGGTCGTTAGCACAGAACACTTATATCCTACGGCAAGAAGTTCAACTCCATACAAATAAAATGCCAACACGGAGCACACTAGCGCGCCAGTTTGTGCCCAGGAACTAACGCATTTGGCGCGAGGTTTAAACGCGTTCCTGTATACAGGGTGGAATTTTGTAATGCCACCTGAAGGGAAAGTACTCTTAACCCTCAGTTTACCCGGTGAAATTATATACCTCAATTAACCTCATTGAGTCCATTGGACTCCTCCACACAAATCATCGATTTTACTCAAAATAAAAGATAAATTTGTATAACAAAGTAATTTAATGTGTTTAAAAACATATTTCTAATTATTTTACGTATTACATTTTAATGAGTAATGTATCTATCTTATATCTTTCTTGTATATACTTAATCACTAGAAAATATTTATAAAACAATAAATGCCAACTTCTAACTTCGAACTAAAACAAAATCCAAACAAATAATAGTTTTTTTTCTACTAAATTAACACAATAATAT
This sequence comes from Pelosia muscerda, assembly GCA_963691645.1. Taxonomy (NCBI): domain Eukaryota; kingdom Metazoa; phylum Arthropoda; class Insecta; order Lepidoptera; family Erebidae; genus Pelosia; species Pelosia muscerda. The sequence continues at coordinate 2,701,682 of OY829098.1, read as the reverse complement.
CTTAAACAATCGTTAACAAAAATAAAAATGGTTCATGTTCATAATGAAATAAAAATCCTGCAACGCCTAATCTTTGGCTTTATCTATACATCGCACGCAAAGCCTTTTAGTGCAACCTAAACATACTGGCCTCAGATCTGACTCCTGCGCCTCCTCGTTACTTGTATCAGACCACTTGTAAAAGACCACTCCTACTCCGAGCCATGTTCAGATGTAATGCGCTCGTCTTCTTCTTCATCTGACAATATTTGATGTCGTGCAGTTTCGGATTGTCGACTAAATTGTTGTAATTCATCATCGGAATCCTCATTATCTTCCTGGAGCCAGTTGTTTATTATCGATTCACCGCCCTGTTGCATTATATTAACTGATCTCCTATTTGGCACCATATTGTTGACCTAAAATAAAATTAATTACATAAAAACACGACAAATAACAATACAATGACTTTACTAATTTTGTTACACAAATACCCTGATTGAGTCCAATGGACTCCTGACAAGTGGCTACTTACCCCTACACGCTGCGCAGGTGGACTTCCTTCTCACTCCTTAACCGGTGCGCTTCCGAATGAAGGTACACGGGAGCACGAAGTATAATTCGCGGTAATTAAGTTTTTAAGCTTGATTGAATCTTTGTGCGGAGTCCAATGGACCTAACGGGTAAATTAAGGGTTAATACTGCAGATAGAAAATTTTACTCAAAGGAAACATTCCTTTATTTTTGAAAATAAACAAAACTGCATCCAACGATTTTTAAAAATTCGCTTGCCGCACCCGGTAATCGAACCGACTAAAAACTGTAAAAGTTGCACCCTGTACTTTTATTACATAGATCGTTAGGGTCAATTATAAGGATGAAATCTCTCTAACTAACTTCATAAATTAAATGAAAGGAAAACAATGAAATCCTAAAATAATAGTTCCATGGGTCAAGTCAAAGATCCATCTATTTAATTATGTTATTAATAAATAATTATTATCCTTGACGTATTTTATCCATTAAAATGACAAATTACTATTGGTGGCATTGAGAGAGATATCGAGACCGACAGGCTCCAACTCGGTTTGTACTGAAAATAATAGTAGAAAAATTTCAAGAATACGGGTAGTTTCAAAAAGCGACGGCAAACTCTTCGGCAATACAACTTTGATTTTGATCCTAAATGTTTGTATCAAGCAATTAATTAGTTAGTTTACCATTTTTTTGTAAATAATTTAGGATTTCATTGTTTTCCTTTCATTTTATTTATGAAGTTTATTAGAGAGATTTCATCCTTATAACTGACCCTAACGATCTATGCAATAAAAGTACAGGGTGCAACTTTTACAGATTTTAGTCGGTTCGATTACCGGGTGCGGCAAGCGAATTTTTAAAAATCGTTGAATGCAGTTTTGTTTCTTTTCAAAAATAAAGGAATGTTTCCTTTGAGTAAATTTTTCTATCTGCAGTATTAAGAGTACTTTCCCTTCAGGTGGCATTACAAAATTCCACCCTGTATAATCCTTTCATGAATTTTTATTCCATGTGAAGAATGATCAGAAGAATAGTCATACTCAATATTATGATTTTGAGTATGACCATTCTTCTGATCATCCTTCACATGGAGTAAAAGAAAACATATTTCAAGGTCAATAAAAACACAATATTTCAATTTCAGTAAAGTTTAATCAATAATAAATTCGAATCAGCCTGTAACATCCAATACATATCACTGAGATCATCTAGTTTACTTGGTAACTTTAAAACCGATGAAAATAATTTAATGTTATACATTTATACACAATATTATTTAAGAACTTATAATAAACTAAGTATTCAATAAAATTAAAACTAAAAAGATGAAGAAAACAACAAAAAGACTTAAATTAAAGAGCGTCGTGGAATTCCTCCGTAAAACCGATGAAAATCATTTAATGTAATACATATACACAATTATATTATTAAAGTACTTATAATAAACTAATTATTCAATAAAATTAAAACTAAAAAGATGAAGAAAACAACAAAAAAGACTTAAATTAAAGAGCGTCGTGGAATTCCTCCGTAAAACCGATGAAAATCGTTTAATGTTATACATATACACAATTATATTATTAAAGTACTTATAATAAACTAATTATTCAATAAAATTAAAACTAAAAAGATGAAGAAAACAACAAAAAAGACTTACATTAAAGAGCGTCGTGGAATTCCTCCGTAAAACCGATGAAAATCGTTTAATGTTATACATATACACAATTATATTATTAAAGTACTTATAATAAACTAATTATTCAATAAAATTAAAACTAAAAAGATGAAGAAAACAACAAAAAGACTTAAATTAAAGAGCGTCGTGGAATTCTTCCGTAAAACCGATGAAAATCATTTAATGTAATACATATACACAATTATATTATTAAAGTACTTATAATAAACTAATTATTCAATAAAATTAAAACTAAAAAGATGAAGAAAACAACAAAAAGACTTAAATTAAAGAGCGTCGTGGAATTCCTCCGTAAAACCGATGAAAATCATTTAATGTTATACATAATACACAATTATATTATTAAAGTACTTATAATAAACTAATTATTCAATAAAATTAAAACTAAAAAGATGAAGAAAACAACAAAAAGACTTAAATTAAAGAGCGTCGTGGAATTCCTCCGTAAAACCGATGAAAATCATTTAATGTTATACATAATACACAATTATATTATTAAAGTACTTATAATAAACTAATTATTCAATAAAATTAAAACTAAAAAGATGAAGAAAACAACAAAAAAGACTTAAATTAAAGAGCGTCGTGGAATACCTCAGTAAAACCGATGACAATAATTCAATGTTATACATATACACAATTATATTATTTAAAGTACTTATAATAAACTAAGTATTCCATTAAATTAAAACTAAAATGATAAAGAAAACAACAAAAAAGACTTAAAGAGCGTCGTGGAGTTCCTCCGCATCGCATGCCTCTTGTGGTTTGAAACCTAAACTATGTCTTAATTTATTAGGTGTTTTATTATTCTATATGGTTGTCATTTATAATATTGTCATTGTGCTAAATTTTCATTCTAATGTTCTAAAGTATGCATATTTATATATATTTGATTAAAGCCGAGTATTCTCATTGGTATATCTTTGATTGCTATGTATCATATTATGAGATCGATTTCCTTAGGAAAAGATCAATTATCTCAAGCCTGTAACGAGCAAGTTATCTTGATCTTGTAATTTTCCAATTGCAATTTTCTAGTGGATCTTGATTAAGTCGTCTTGTTGATAAACTTCCTGTTTGTAAGGTTCTCATATTGTGAAAAAGTCGCTCCTCGGCATTTAGTGTTCTTATAAACTCATCTTTCGATGGCAGCTTGATCCTGGCAACTAAAAATGACTAATTTTGGAATACAACTTTCATTTCCTTGAAATAACTCAGATGTGGGCTCCTTTGAGTCAAGTTACGGAGGTATTTTTTTCCTCTTTTTAAGTCGGGCGTGTCTCCATTTAATGCATCGAACAATTGCTCCATTTTGCCGACTAGCATAGCCGTCGCAGCAGCTGCTTGCGGAAGTTCATCTGAAAGTACAAAATAAGGGTCTTAATACATTTTATCAAACTCTACAAAAAATACAATTGAGGTATCTAGTAGTAACGTTAAAATAATAATTATTTAATGAAGGTATCCTACTTATATTATATTAAAAAAAAACTTATATTGTAAGGTTTGTGAAAATGTGAAACTTGAGCTACTTTTATTCTATAAAAATAATCAAGGCTCTGATTAAATTTCCATAAAATTAAGTTCTTGTAACTTAATCTTTATATTCTGATCATAGATCCATTCTATTGAATATGAACAATATCATCCTAAGACCATTTTACTGTAATTATAATGGTTAAAGTACCTTTATTGATCAGTCTCAAAAATACACCCAGTATAATGGTGTTTGATGGGGAGTTCAGACGAACAGGGATATACAGTATATATTCTATATATATTCCAGGACAATCTACACAACGTCACCTAGACCCATGGTAAGCATAGTTTAACTAGCTTGTGTTACGGGTTCTAGAATGCGGATAAACATACATAGATACATTTTTTTTGTAAATACATATATATTATACATAGAAACACCCAGACCAATGCAAATATTCATATTCAAGCACACAAATATTTGCACTTAGCGGGAATCGAACCCGCGCCTCCTACGTAGCAGTCACGTTCACTACCACTACGCCTCCATCCGTAGTCTTGACAGATATTCACTAATCTCATGTTCTTTAACAATGCCAGCAAAAGACCATAAATAAATAATGAAATCTTACTGTTGGCGATTTTCGCAAGCATTCCTGCTGCCACCGAGTGACCAAGTACTTGGGCTGCTAATATAACTTTCATTTTTTGCTTGAAATTAGGTTCTATATTATGTTGTTTAGTTAATGCAGGAGCAAACACAAAATTAGGGTTAGCATTATCTTTTTCATAGAACTCCTTAATGTGCATCCACTTCACTACACCTGTAACATTAACAAAATTATTTTTAACGAGTTTCATCATCATTCTCTGAACCTTTTCCCAACCTAGTTGAGCTCGGCTTTCCTGTCTAACTGTGATGCGGCTGAACTTCGACATTTTCTTGAAGCGACTGCCATATGACCTCCACAACCAATGGTCAAGTAGAAATATTCATGCACACAACTATTAACACTAAAAGCTGTGTCAGCCCAGCATCAATGAACTCTAAAACAACTGCATTAATTTAGAAAATTCTCTTACTATTACCTCTCTTACTGATTAACCCTCTGTATAGGGTACCTATATTAGATTTTACATCTCTTTAATATAAGAAACACAAACCTCTTTGATGAAAGCTGATAATCAGTCTGCAGTGACACAATCACCTAAAAAGTTGAAGGCTAGTGGTTTTTTCCATTTCTTTCTGATGCCAATGGCCATCAATAACAATGCATTTGTTGTTGGCTCCATAGTTCTGCCTTGATTACCGTGATCTTGTTAACCATCAATTATGTCTTGTTTGATGTTACATGTCAAATTTTTACGTATAAACATTTCATCAAATGCCAAAATACTCAAATTTTCTTCAGGTCTCCGACTTTATGTTATGCCTTAACTGTTTCAAATATTTTGAGGTTTATACCACATTTCATGGGCATCCTATTTAAAAGAGCCTTTAGAGTACCTTCACTAGACAAACAAAAAAGCCGCCTGAGTAATCTGTAACATGCAGTTGGTTTTAAAAAGACTTAACGCCATCACTTTGTCTTCTAGTCTCCACCTATGTCCAGGTAGTTTTCTTGAGGTATTTTCAATTGATTTTGCAACAGTAGGGCAAATGACCCAGGTATGTAATTTAGGTAACATTTTTCTTAATCTCATAACTTCACAAAAAAATTCTACACCTTAAAAAAACCTTGCGTTTTTTTGGGGTTCATTCTGCAAATCTGTTTAAATCCAGTTCCCTTAGAATTCCTCTGCCAGTCTGTGGTACCTGGAAATGATGAAATGTATTTATTAATATCTGCACAATTGGAGTATAGCTTGAATTCCTGAAATTAGATCCCTGTTTTAATAATATCGCTATTACTATTAATTTCAGCGGCATTTTAGGAAATAGAAAAACGCGGTAGCCTAGTGGCATGGCCAATGGACTACTGAGACAAAGTCTCGGGTTCGATCCCAGGTTTTACCATGGCACACACCAATGACTTTTCCATGCTTTTCGAAGTTATGTGTGTATTTATCGCAGGTTTATAAGTGCCTGGTTAATGGCAATAGGCTCACCACCTATTACATTGGGACCTAAACATAAACTGGTGAAATGTGGGTGCTAGCACCACTGCCCACCTCTTCAGGGATATAGACGTAAGTTTATGTTATATTATGTTATTTTAGGAAATCCATTGAGCAACCAAAGATGGCAGATTAAAAAGAAGAATGGACATTTTTGTAAGAGATGCGTCACAACCCTTGTTAAATGTTGACACTTATGTAGATTTGTTAATTTAGGTCTTCTTAGGGTATAAATAGAGAAAACAATAATAATAATAATAAGTCTTGCAACACTGAAGTCAACAAGTCACGTTTTTTTTCGATTTATATTGTTATTTATAGTAGTGAAAAATACAAACATAAAGTACGTACATTGAAAAGTACATTAAAATTCTAATACAATAAAATATAAATACACAATGAATTCTATAAAATACTTACTTAATAAGAAAAAATCAATAACTCGACATGACATGACATAACAAATGTCAAGCAATATGCAAAAAAATTACTTAGATATGTGATAATGTAATGTTGACTCGAGCACGAAAGCAAGCGCAAGAAGCACACACAACCACCACGGACTCGTCGTGCAGCTCCGCCTCGCAGCACCTGGAGAACGTCACTACGAGACCATCTTCTGCTGAGGCGTCGAGCTCCGACGAGTATTTCTCCCCACCGACGTCGCCAACACCTGTACGTCGGCCGGGGAGAGGCCGACCACCGACTGGCTTGGGGCCACGACGCCAACCGGCTTCGAATAGGGTCCCCGCTACCGGTGGTGATGTGCACCGCATGAAATGGACTAGTGCTATAAATGAAAATGTCATGCGGGCATATTATGCGGCTACAGAGGGAGGAACCAACCTCAGTGCGTACCGTACTCGAATGCTTCCTCTGTTTCAGGCGCTTGAACCTTCTGTCAACGTATCGTCACAACGACTATCGGACCAAGTGCGGGTCATTCAACGCAATCGTATGTTGAATGAAACCGTACTTGAGACTCTAAGGCTAGAATGCTTGCGAAACATCTGTGTCATCCCCGCCCCAGTACCCGCTTCCACGCCTGCAAACCCAGTGGTTTTAATAAACGAAGACACATATGTTGAGCGGGATGACACACCTATTCCAGTAAGTATTCAGTACAATGAAGGGATAAAGGAGGCTTTGGAATGTGCTTTGCGTGAGTATCGGTCGATGCCCCTACATATTAGGCCACGTCTACCCCGGTTGCCAGTGCATAGACGAAATATGGCTCTGGTGAGGGCCCTTGATTCACTATTACCTAGATATCTAGAGAATAGTGAAAATCTCGGTGACACTCATTCAATATTGTATTGCACAGCTGTGGCAGCATGTCGTATGGCAGGTACTAAATTTCCTTTTAAAGATTCTGCCATACGACCTGCGTCTGTCGCACCAGCATGGCAATGCAGGATTGAGCGACGTGTTGCCGAGGCAAGGGTGCTCATCGGTAAGCTAATCTGCTTCAGGTCGGGCAATACTCGCCCAAGAGTGATGCGCTATGTGACTCGAGCGTTTGCGGGAACTAATATTAGTTCTCAAGAATATGCGTCTCGGGCCACAGAGCGCATTGACTTCCTGAAGCAGAAAGTCTATGCATGGGCAAACCGAATACGTAGATATAAAAAACGCGTCGATCGATATACCGTGAATCGCATATTCCAAAAAGATCAAAGGTGGGTGTATAGAAGCTGGGAGCAAACAGATGAAAGTGTGGATGACGTGCGGCGGCCGGATGCTGATGCCACAAATGCGTTTTGGCGTAGCATCTGGTCGGTGCCCGTTAGCCACACTGAAGGCGATTGGATGCGTGAGGTTGAGGTAGCATGTGAAACAATTCCAGACATGGACAATATTCTCATTGATGCCATTGACGTAGATTGTGCGGTCCGTCCGCTGTCTAACTGGAAGTCTCCAGGACCGGACGGACTGCACAATTTCTGGTTAAAATGGCTCCGGAGTTCACATGCTATTTTGGCTTCACAATTTCAATCCGCTGTAGAATCTGGGATGCTGCCAGCTTTTATGACGACCGGAATCACCCACTTGCTCCATAAAACAGGTAGTACTCTAGAACCCAATAATTATAGACCGATCACATGTCTACCGACGGTCTATAAACTTCTTACATCCATTCTGAGAGCCAAAATTAACAATCATATTAATAATAACTCTATTATGTGCGCCTCTCAGAATGGATGTAGGAATGGGGCTCGGGGTACTAAGGAGCTCCTCCTTATTGATATGACTATTAGCCAACAAGCTCGCCGCAACCGTAAAGATCTGGCGGCATGTTGGATAGATTATAAGAAGGCTTTCGATTCCGTGCCACATACGTGGCTTTTGAGGGTGCTGGAGTTGTATAAAGTTAATGCAACTCTATGCACCTTCTTAAGGTCATGTATGAGGCAATGGAGGACAGTTCTTTTCTATCCAGGATGCCGTCGGGCTTTGGGGAGTGGCGAGCTGATAACAATAGAGCGGGGCATTTTTCAGGGGGACAGTTTGAGTCCACTTTGGTTCTGCTTAGCGCTGAACCCACTTAGTACTTTACTAATGAGTTCAGGGTTAGGTTATAGGTTACGAAGAGAGGGTCAGATGGTATCCCACCTGCTTTACATGGATGATTTAAAATTATTTGCCCACACTGGTCCTCAACTAATGGCTTTACTGAAGGTAACCGAAACCTTTAGTAATTCTATTAAGATGGGGTTTGGCGTGGACAAATGTGCAGTCATTCATGTAAAGCGAGGACGGGTGGTGGAGTCAGAAGGTATACAACTTTCTGAGTCCACTTTCCTGAGATCACTCCTCGTAACTGAGACCTATAAGTACTTGGGTAGGTCACAGGCGTTATGCATCAATGAGGCTGGCATGAAACAAATGTTACAGGAGCGTTTCTTTGGCCGCCTGAAAAAAGTACTTAACAGTCTTTTATCAGGTGGTAACAAGGTGCGTGCCTGTAATAGTTGGGTCATGCCACTCTTGGTGTACTCCTTTGGCATACTCAAGTGGACTCAAACTGAACTCGATGCCATCGACAGAAGAGTCCGGACTCAGTTGACTGCATTTCGAATGCATCATCCACGTTCATCTGTCATGAGATTGTACATCCCGCGAAAATGTGGGGGTCGAGGATTTTTAAGTGCTAAGACCCTTCATAATCGCGAGGTGTGCAATCTCAGAGACTATTTTCTTAGATCCAACGTGGATATGCATCGAGATGTAGTCAACGTAGATACTGGGCTCACCCCGCTCGGCTTGGCCAAGCTGAACTGGCGCAGGCCTATAGTAGTTGGTGCTGACGACCGCAGGGAGATATGGCAGAGCAAGGAGTTACATGGTAGGTTTTATCGGGCCCTCCACAGGCCCGAAGTAGACCTACTGGCATCCGTATCCTGGCTACGTTTCAGTGACCTTTTTGGGGAAACTGAAGGTTTTGTCTGTGCAATTGCAGACGAAGTTATCAAGACGAATAATTACCGGAAGTATATCATGAGGGATGGCACAGTCGACATATGTCGAGCGTGCCACCAACCTGGTGAATCCCTCAGGCATATTACTTCCGGTTGTTCTCGTCTTGCTAACGGTGAGTACTTGCACAGACATAATCAAGTAGCCAGGATAATCCACCAACGGCTTGCTCTGAAATATAACCTTGTGGAAGTTGAGGTACCATACTATAGATATGTTCCTGAGCCAGTTCTGGAAAATAGTCATATCACATTGTACTGGGATCGATCTATCATCACTGATAGGACTGTTGTAGCCAACAAGCCTGACATTGTGGTGATAGACAGATCCGAGCGCCGAGCATTGATTGTTGATGTTACCATTCCTCATGACGAGAATCTCGTGAAAGCTGAGAAAGATAAACAGGTTAAGTACTTGGACTTAGCTCGCGAGATTGTCGACATGTGGGGTGTTGACTCAGCAATCATTGTGCCGATAGTCGTGTCAGTCAATGGACTGATAGCGAAGAGCCTCGATCAACACCTAAAGAGGCTCGGGTTAGACGGTTGGGTCAAGGGCCAGATGCAGAAGGCTGTGCTACTAGATACGGCGCGCATCGTGAGGAGGTTCCTTTCTCTGGAGCCCTAACCACCGGTAGCTTGGTCCCTGTACCCGATACCGGTGGCACTCTGTTTTTTTTATATTTTTAAATGTGTATATTTTTTTTATTTGTTGTATGATATTTATATTTAAAAATGTAAAAAAACATGAAAAGATGCGAATAAAGTGAAATAATAATAAAACTTCATAGAACATACCTTGTATTCAGCAGGTAGAGGTGTAGCGCGCTATTCATTTTGGGTAATCAGTACATATCTTGGCAAAAATGAATCCACTTGGAGTGTCACTCCTGAGTCATCAGATCTGACAGTTTCACTTGATGTTGAACATTGACATAGCGGCCATTATACTTTCTGTTCCAGCTGGGATAGCAAATTTATTCAATCGTGTCCGAGAACTGTTTGTATATGAATTGTCATCAATATGTTTACTACATAACATCTTATGCTGTTTGCATAAATTTCTAAGTGCTTCCTCAGTAGACCAGTTCTCATCTGGAAAACAGTATTCGGCCCATACTCATGTTCTGAAATAATTAAATATATTTATTTCAATAAGGAACCTTAATAATTTATAATGTTTTGCTAAAGCTGTACTAAAAAATGTGTATGATAGATTATAAAATATTAGTAATGAGAGGTCACTACAAGTCGTTTTTTTGTGATGTAATAATTTTTTTTTTTTTTTATCTGTGGCACGTCAATTTGACTTCACCTCGCCTGATGTTAAGCTGAAGGCAAAGTCCCATGAAAGAGGGTCACCATTGCAAACACGTTCAGTGCTACAATGGTGGCGCTCAGCTTGACGGCCTCATCAGATGCTTTTTCACGACCCGCTTAAAGTACCCGGGACTGTAGGAAGAAGGAAACATGTGCGCCGGCAAGGAATTACATATCGTCCATTTGCGACGACAGTGTGACATATCGAAATTTACGATTTTTCGTTTTATCGAAATTCTGAATCGCGATCTTGCGTTCTATTATCTGCAAAAACAGGGTATATTTTTCTCTAAAAACGGCCAAACTATGAGAGAAAAAGACAAAATATCACTTTATAGCGCTGTCGCAATCGGCAGTTTACTTGGCTTCGAGACAGTGACAGTTCCTGTTGCCACGTGTGCTTCGAGATGTGAGGTTTCTAGAAAAACGTGACATCTCAAGAATACCACGGCATTTGCGATAAAGGTAAGTCTTTTTTGTATTTTTCTTTTAAAACACAATGTGGCACATCATACTTACCACAATGTTCTTGTAAAACATATCACAAAGTTGAAGAGATATATTTTAGATGTCACATTATTCTAGTAATAAAATCAAACTAAAACTGAGACATTTCAAATAGTAACGTTGTAGATGATGAATATTTTTCCGAAATTTAAAAGACGTTGTAGGTATATTTTTGATGTTCCGTTATTGCTGAATAAATATTTGTGAAATCGAATGGTATGTCCAGTTGTCACATTGTATATACTAAACAGTAATACTAAACTTCAGTTATCTTTACAGAATGGTGAATAGGGGTAAACGATTAGTGCAATAATTGGCGCTGTTGCAAGCCAGTGATCATGGCGTTTGCCACAGCGCCGAAATATCGGTTACGCGAAGAAATTAACAAACATGGTAAATATCCCGATCGATTTAACAGTGAATGGATGAGTATGTTTGCAGTGGTAATAAGTCAGTTATGCTCTCGATAGCTATGGTCTTACCTTTAAGTCATACATTGATTAACTAGAAGCAATTCAAATGAGATTCACAAAACTACTCGTCAACAAAAAGGTTAAAGAAAAATATAAAAATGATTACACTAAATTATATAAAATATGTAAAATCCTGCCAGTTGCAATAAAACAGAAGTACCTACTGTTATTGAATAATCATGACGATCGAGAGACTAACTTGATGAAAGTCACTAACGAACATAACACCCGTTCGATGACCTCCGGCAAATATATTGTTCCTAGAATACACAATTATAACGGTGACAGAACTTTAAAAAAGGAATACCTTACCTTTTAAATAGGCTGCCGGAGGACATTAGGGAAGAACCAGACAAACTAGCATTTCAGAAGAAACTTGAAAAATATTTTATAAACTCACTTTAATAGTTATATTCTGTTATCATGTAAGTAGTTGTTATTATAGTTCTGAGTAGTAAGTAGTATAGTTATGTAGAAAATTGTACGGAGACTAGATCCCCCAGTCAAACCATATACTCGGTTTTGGGGGACAAAGTATGTATCCATATGTATTTACCTACATTAAATAAATAAATAAATAAAAAAATATCGACAAGTTCATTATTACCTAATAGATCTTCAAGGACTTCATCTTCACGTTCATCATCATCTAGTAGCTCTTCCAGCACTTCATCGTCATCCTCTTTTGTTGAAGGTTCTATGGATTTTCATTACTTTATCTAAATAAATACTGAGCCAAATGTGATACAGATAGCTAAAATGACTTAACATATTTACAGATAGTTATGACTCAGTAAAAGACCCAGACTACGTAGCGGAGATTCAACACAAACGTAGTGTATTTGCTTTCACTGATGATGATGATGCCTCGGTAGAAGTGACTAGACCACTAACTGTAAACCAAGTTTACGAAATTGTTGGTTTTTAGAGCCTTACGTTTATCTTTTTAAGCTTTAACTACGAGTTTAGAGAACCTTGGGAGTGCCTTTTAAGTTTATATTACTTACATAATAAGTAAAGTATAATTTAATGTAGTAAAGCGAAGACTTTGGCTATTTCAATAGTTGTCACTATTTTGTATGATCACAATGATCCTAAAATAAAAAAAATATTCACAAGAATGTAGTTTTATTTAAATTTAACCTAGTCATAAATAAGTTTTTACATCATCTTCAACGTGACATCTTAACTTACCACATGGTAAAATAGTTTTTTTTTCTGTAACAATGTGATAAGATTTCCCTTTTTTTTTAATCGCCATAATTATTTAACCAATAAGTATAATTATGTTTTCCATTATTAATATTTTGATTCATTATTAGTTATATTTTAAGAGCTTCATACATGATTGGACTATCCTGACAGTAATTTAAAAGTTATGCTCAATCAAAAGTTAAAATCTGTGTTCCTGTAAAGTTGTAGTTTTCGATATGTCACAGTGTCGTCGCAAATGGACGATATGTAGGTACTTTTCGATTTTTTCTGCATCAAAATCGAATGTTATGAAAAAGTATAAGTTCTAGAGTAACATGATCATGTTTGGAAATAATATAAAGATCTTAAATTCACATGCTATCCCCTTGCCAATGTACTGGAGGAAATTACTTCAAGAAATAATTAGTACCATTGTACTATTATATCCAATGTGCTTCTCCTGTCATATTTGCTAAGTTATTAAGTTTTTAACAGTTATGTATATTAAATTAATCGATGCAATTTAGTCATATATAATATACACACTCTTCAAGTAGGTGTGTGATTCAGTAAGACATGGATAAAATAGAATATACAATGTGTAGGTATGATATAGACAATTTTAAATATAATTATATCGAACATAAAAGTATTGGGAATCTGTTGGTATCTATTATTGAAATAATTTCCTTGTTGGAAAAGTTGCATGCTGCTATCAAAAGCAAATAAATGGTTTTCAAATATCTGACATAAATATTCTTGAGGAACACGGGTAAGTAAACAGACTTACCTCAAAGATCCATCCAGGTTTTTCCAGGCAGAGGAAATCTGTGTAATCGTAAGTTCGAAGTTTCGTCATTGTCCGTAGGGAGTTTGCACATTTGCTATGGAAATCTATAAATCTATGTTGGTAACAACCACTCAAGTATTGAAAATGGATATTATGTAACGTAAAGTAGGCAATGCAAGTAATATAGAGGTTCGGAATATCGTAATATAAACGGTATGCAATTATGAATAATCAGAATAATTTAATATGGCGGATGACAGATGGGTGTCAAAGTTAAAATTTAAAGAAAGTGAAAGAACGGCATAAACACACATACACGTTGTCTTATACACACATAGACATACACGTTGTCTTTGTCTTGCGTATAGCGATGGTATAGCGCTTTTTCATCTGATTTTCTGTGCCCAGTGTTGGCATTGGCTACTAAGAGAGTTGACCCCGCAGGTTTAGTTCGATTTAAAGTGGGTGTGCCCGCTGAAGGTGGGAGAATATAGCCATCTCGCTCTAACAGCGCCTGTTTCGGTTACGCATGTAACTGAAATATGGGGAGAACTTAGGCCACCCCAACAAATATTTGCTCTTATTTTTATACACGAAATTGAACGCAAACTTCGGCTTTACCTGTTACACTCGAATTCGTAGCAAATAACACTGTTTACATAGGGGCCTTACCACCATCTCTTAAAGCAGTATTGTTTCAACCTTACTTCATGTTTTGGTACCAGCATCTCTTTAAAACAAGATTGCAAACCACATTCTTGACTCGGCAGTTTTGTGACGTCACCTTCATATTGTTCATTCAATTTGATAGGTAAACGTCAATCAAAAATCAGTAAAAATAACAAGAAGCTGTAGTTTTATTGAAATTATTATGGAAAATACGTCTCAATAAATCATTATCTTGTCCTAAAAAGTAAGTGTAGGTATAGTAGTACCACGTTTATAAGTTACACCGATGTACCTGCGCAGAAGTCTCATTTTCGAAACGCGCGAAACAATATTAACCAATCACAACGCTCATCATTGACGCGGGAACGTGGCCCTCTGTAATTGGTTGCCGCCTGCGCGCCAAGTTCGATGCCCGCAGAATCGCGGTACCGCGTCAGTCGCGAATTGTACTGCTAGTGGAATATACGTCTTTTCACCGCAACGTACACTTCGAGACAAAAAACGTGAGCATATTTACATATTATATCTTTACTTAAAAGAGATAGATCTTTAAAAGGCCAGAGTAGGGGAATTGTATATAATGGGCATCAATTAATGCAAAATGAATTAATTAAATCAAAAGACAAAGTATTTACCTACTATGGATCATTTTCAAGCAGTGATGAACTGTACTTAGAGCACGCGCTACAGGAGTCTCAAGAAAAACAGTTTCGACAATAATTAACGAAAAATAATCGTTCGCAACGGAGCTATAAACTAGTGCCAGACCGACTTTCAGAATCCCAAAGAAAGGAATACCTTGGTGGCGGCTGTAATTCGTGTGAGAATTGGCTTTGACGAAAAAAAATGTTCATCAATGCAAGAAAAAAGTTCGATTCGATAGATATTAGGTACGTTAAATCAAATGGTAGCGCCATTCATCATAAAAAGCAATTGCTGTTCTATAAACCCTCACAGGATGAATTGGTTCATTAATAGGTTGATCATAATTAACATTTCGTTATTAAACACGGCAATTTTTTCGTTACATTATACGATATTCATTTTATAAACTGATGTTTTATAAGAAATGTTTCATAATATAAAAAATATAAAATAAAATCATTGGTACACTTTATTTGCTAACAAGTGTACACCTACAATGAGCGAGATAGCACTACTCTCTGAATTTATTGCATTTTTAATCTTAACGTAACGCAATAAAGTCGGCGTTTCAACAGCGTTAGCAATCGTAACTAATCGGCGTAAGCTTGCTCTCTTCTGCGCAGACGAATTTTACCGATGCGACTTATTAAAGTGGTACACCTTTACCGTGTTTAATTATGTGAACTCATAGAATAAATAATTATAAACTATCTAATGATTAGTACCTACCTACAAATTTCTACTGTTTAGATGGCGATTGTATACGAAATATTTGGTGTTTAGAAACTCATAACGCCGAGTCCATTTATGAAAACAGCTACGCAGTTACGTGAGCAATGTGAACCCTTTATGTTGGAGGAAATAATGCGGAATGTATTAATTGATGGTACTACCTAATCGCAAAGACATTGGTTTATATCCAGTGTGATGAATTAAGGCCTCCGGTGAAGGAACATAATATATCTCAACAGACATTCGTTGAGACCTAGGACCTAGGCTATATAGGTGTAATTATATAGTTTCTGTTAAGGCCCCTCACTTGTATCAACTAAGTATGTAACATCAAATTTTATGTTCTAGATGTTGATTGCCATTGATTGGATTATAAATTCATGCAACTGATTCGAAGATGTTATCGGACAAGTAGGAGTCCAATTAAAGCCATAAGACAATTCAATTGAACAAATATAAAAGTTTATTTTAAGATTATAATCACTTTTTATACTCGTACATCGAAAATCACTTGTGAAATAAAAGTATTTGGTTTATGTAATTATAGAATTTAATCAATGAAACCTAATTTTTTTTATTGTCCCTATTTTAAATAAAAACATCAAATCTAGATTGTGTATGAAAACAATGAGTGGGTTATTATCATTATTTATTTTGGTGACTGCTGTGGCGTAGCGATAGAGCATTCGGAAGCGGGTTCGATTACCGCTCAGCATGAAATCTATCAGCCTCATTTAATAAAATCCAAGCTATTATCTCCCTATCTAAAAGACAAAAGTGAATGAAAGACAATGTTATGTGTGTGACAGAGACGCAGTGCGCATGTCTATGATGTCCGTTTCCATAGCAACGATTGTTATAATAATATACAAACTAGCTACGCGCCCTGACTTCGCCCCCGTGCACATATTTTATGCGTGCACGTACAATTATACATATATAATATAATAGACATAGACTTTAAAAAAAATCACACAAATTGTCCCGAGAATAATGAATTCAACAACAAATAAATTAATAACATAACAAAAACTCACGCCTATATCCCTGGAGGGGCAGGCAGAGGTGATAAAATGATTAAATAATGAAAAATTCTACTGCTGTCTAAAAAATAATGTGGAGCTTTTTCATTTTCGGAAACTTTGAATGCCATGAACTAAAGAACTTTAACTATCTATCTAATCGTGACCCGAGAGCCTTTAGTTAAAGTCTCGAATGGCATCAAGTACGGACACAATATTGCTAATTACAAGTTGTAAGTGACTTCGGGTGGACCGTCATCTTTTTCGTTGCGCGGTTGAGCTAGCGCCAGCCATTTCATGAAATGAATATGAAATTTTAGAAGACTTTTAATTGAGACTTGATTTTTTTAAAGTCTATGCACTCGGTTCTTCTAAAATTATCATCAAGAAGGTCCCTTGCTCCGGCCCTGTTTGAATTTCTAGTTATATACCTACTCACTACGGCCCTGTTTGATTGCTCATTGATATTTTTTTCTTTTTTGAATATTCATGGTTTTTGACTTAATATTCTGCCAGTTATTTAAAAAAGGTAAGTATTTCTTCAAAAACGTTTTACGAATTACATAATTTTCTGTTCGAAAGAGATGGCGCTATACAATTGATATAGCTCCATCTCTTTCTCACACACTCATCCTTTTTCTTGTTTCCATCTTGAAAACAACCTTCATATTCGTACCATGAGCGTACAATACAGTATTACTTGATTCCTGCCAACTGTCGAAAATGAATGAACTATTTATAATCTTTGTCTATTCCCTGCTATAAATCATTCACGTTAGGGCTGTGACCCGTAGACGATAAATCGGAGAACCTCCGGAGATTTTAGATTTACCCAATGACCCGGTTTTCTTCTTCAAAAACTTCGGAGATTTTACGTAAAGTTAAATAGTGTTCTTTATATTTTCCTTACATTCTTGATATATTTTTTTTTGTTTGGAGTTATTTTTAGTAAGGTGATTATATTATGGATGATAACTCCATGTACTAAATACTAAATTAAAATGTTCACAAATCATCATCATCATCCTTGCGTTAGTCCCGGTGGCTTCCGAAGCTTTCACCAAGAAGTCCGGGATTCGCTTCACGAATATGACCATTTTTAAACTTTTAAATATAATTTCAGCTTTTACCGGAGAATAGCCGGAGGCATTCTGACGGTTTATTAAAACCGGAGGTAAATCTCTTTAGAGTCAAGCCCTATACCCAATGTGTTTTGTTTATTGATTTCTTTTTAAAAAAATTTTTTTAAAAGAGTATATTTATAGGAGTTTTGCTTTGAAGTAAAATATATATTAGGGTAGGTTAACTTTATCTTTAAATTTGTATTTGTTTGATAAATATCTAAAAATCAATTGATATCTGTCATACAAATTATACTTGTATTTATAAGCATACCTCGGGGTACGAGGCTATCTAAAAGCCGGATATGAGGAAGATGACTCCATCGGAGTGATGGAATGCCTTATTGCTCTACTTCGATGAAACCGCGTGCGAGTTTAGTCGGTTTGAGTCCGAAATAACCTACTCGCTGGTTATACGGGAGTATCCGTCGAACACGAAAAAAGATAGTAAAATCGTGAGCTAAAGCATTTATTCTATAAGTTTGTATGAATAAATATGGGTTCCTTGCTTCTTGGGTTATGAAAATGGTTTATTCAATAGTATTTTGCAAAACAATAATAAATCCGTCGCCTTCGAGCAACTTTAATAAGATGGCTAATTTTGACATAAAAACAATATTACTAAAAAAAATATTGTTAAAAAATCTCATCATGGTACCAATTGAATGAACTAAAATGGAAATGACGTCACAAAAAGGTTAAACAAGAATACTTTATATGTATAATGTACGGTTGTGGTACGAATATAAGCAAGATTACTTAAAATGTCAAACAAAACGCTCCTGCAATAAGACTGTTTCGTAAACGGTGGTGGTAGGCCCCCTGATCAATATATCAATTTTCAGAGAATAAATAAACCTAATAAAAATGTGCGAAATTTCACGATGTTAGGGTGCCGTCGTTGAAACTTTTGGTAATTTATTCGGTTCTACTTGATTTGTGATCTAAACTATAGAGATAGTTATATACTCAAGGTATCAAATTACCTAAAATTTTAAGACCGACGAAGACCTCTCTAAAAAATTAAGGCAATATGCACCATACTACTCTATATAGTCGGCACCACGAATGTGACGCCCCTGGTGTTGCAAACGTCTATAGGCCACGGTAACCACTTCCCATCAGGTGGGTCGCGTGTTTGTCTGCCACCTAAGTGGTATAAATAAGTACAGGCCCTGCCCTCTCCTGATGGGCACCACTGCATACCATGCTTCGCCTTACACATCCCGTTTATCCCAGATACATTTTTCAGGTCACCAGACCATCTGGCTGATGGCCTGAAAAGTGCGTAACATTTAAATAGTATACAATGTTATTTTTACTACTTCTGTTCTACAAGCGCCATGATTGCACGGATATACTCCAAACACATGGTAAATATCCAGTTGAGTGTATACTGCTTGGGCTACAACCACCAAAACTTCGAGAATTAGTCCTATTATGTCCTACTGCGAGCAAGTAATTCTAGAGTAACAGACGGCGAAAGGGGTTCCGAAAAGGCTCTAGATCGGTATAGCTCGTGATGAGCGGAGGCGACTCGCAAGTCGGAGGTCGCAGAATGACCTCCGCCCTCCAGACAGACCTGGGGGTGACGGGTGGAACCGCCTGTCACTGTAGCAGAAGCAGGCTTTCTCTGTCCCTATATCCCTATGTATGCTTAAATCTTTAAAACTACGCAACGGATTTTGATGCGGTTTTTTAAAAGATGGAGTGATTGAAGAGGAAGGTTTATATGTATATAACGTCATGATGCAAAAACGGGGTGACGCAAATAAAGTTGCACGGGTCAGCTAGTTATTTATAAAATGACAATAATTTTTTTTGGTAAATAACCACATTTTGTGCACCAATAAGAGACAACACAGTGTACTACAAAAAAAATAGGTCTTTAATGATAAATTCATAAAAATAAATAATAAGAATACATAAATAGGGGTCGGTAGACAAAAGTCCAAAAAATAAAAATGACCAACACGAATAATGTCCAAAAATAAAAATGACCAACACGAATATCTTTTTATATAAGTGTCTGCGCCATTTTTTGAGCCGCCATGTTTCTGCGTACCGTGTCTATATAATACATTACAATACACATACCAATAAAGTACACACATACCTACCAAACAAGCCCAGAGGAAAATTCCAGTGGTAACCATGGCAACCTTTCGTACCTTGATTGGGCCCGGCCGTGGTAACCATAGCAACGCTCTCCCTTTTCTCGATCAATACATTCCTTCGCGAACTGATGTTATGGTATACACTGGGCGTTGAGGGGTCGAGGTTCGGCAACTATACCTTTTCCTACACCTCTTCAAATTTATATTATTTCAATCTTAATTTACCACCTTAGGTGGAGACCGTTAGCGTTATTATATGTGATTAAAATGGGTCAACAGTATGTCTTAGGAGTACTATAGTGGATACATTTATTCCATTTGTTGTCCGTGGTCCTACCAGTAGGACCACAGACCATTATTTTGGCCCCTAGTTCGTTCAGTAGGACTGTGACAAAACCAACATTATTTTGTATGGGCAATGGGTCTTACTAAACTGTGGTAGGACACGAGTATTTTTTACGAGTAGTACATGTTAATTCCTAGCTCCCGATTGTCATACGAGCATCTATGGTCCACCAGAAGTCCACCTGTGACGGGCCGCAACCAATAGTTAACATTTATTAACATATAACTTGATAAAATGAGGAGTGACGAAATGTTTGTGTAATTACGAAGGTTTACTATTTAATTGTTTGATAAAAAACGTAAGACAAATTATCATTTTAAAAACAACGTTAGATAAACTAATCATTTGACATACGTTCATATATATACCATATTACTTTAAAAACAATATCGTTTGGCAAAATACAGGTCCCGCAAATGTTCTACTTCGCAAATATTTCACTATTCAAAATATTATTACAATAATGTTTATTTGACTAA
The DNA here is from genome assembly GCA_963691645.1 of Pelosia muscerda. NCBI lineage: Eukaryota > Metazoa > Arthropoda > Insecta > Lepidoptera > Erebidae > Pelosia > Pelosia muscerda. The sequence continues at coordinate 2,680,979 of OY829098.1, read as the reverse complement.
ATAATTCATTAGTCAAATTGATATTTTTACATTTTTAAAGATTATTTATAGGGAAGTAATCATTTTGTACTAATATTAATTCCATAGATAGGTACATAGTTAGGTTAAAAAAAATAAGTTACTTTAGTTAAAATAAAACACACACTGCCCAAACCTGCCTCCCAACTGACCCAAACTGCTCAGAAATGCTGTGTGATATCTTTTACTAGCAGGCGTCAAAAGATATTATATAATTATAACGTCGATGGGCACTGCCTAGAAAGAAAAAGTGCTGTTAAGGATTTGGGAATTTTGTTTGACGATAAAATGACATTTCAGGCGCACATTGACTATGTTGTAGGTAGGAGTACGCGGCTACTTGGTTTTATATCTAGACTAACTAAAGACTTCAAAAATCCGCGCAGTCTGTTATATCTTTATCAGATGCTAATTCGCAGTATCTTGGAATATAACTCCATCATTTGGTCACCTTTTTATGCGGTCCATATTAAGTATCTGGAGCGGGTCCAGGAGAAGTGTCTTTATTTTGCTTGCTATAGACTGGGGTTACACAGAAAGCTGAAGTCGTATGCGGAGAGACGCGACCATTTCAAGTTGCAATCGCTTGAAGATCGCCGTAAATGTAGTGATCTTATATGCCTTCATAAGATTGTTCATTCCTTAATCTCTCTCCGGAAATATTAACCTTGTTAGACTTTAACATTAAATTTCGACATAGTCAACCCCATCTCAGGAGCTTCGTATTAAATGTACACATCAACAACATATCTTTTTACAACCCGATAGTTAGAATGCGTCGTCTTTATAATGAGCTCTTACATGAGCATAGCCACGAGATAGATGTATTCAGCCGGGGTTTCTCAGCATACAAGAATACTGTTAAGCAGGTTACTGTAAATTTGTTGTCACTTTGTTGCAGAGATCCATTACTATGTCACAGAATAGATAACAATACTATGTCTAAATTATTAACCATTATCTTACAATTATCCTATTGGTTTTGTTTTGTTTATTACCTTTGGTTTTTAATTATTATTTTTATTATTTTTATTGTATCACATAATGCACGCTTTTTAATTGTGTCATGCTGAGTACCTACACATGTTTTGGAACTCAATCTGGAACTGAACCTTGTAATAATATTTTGTAATATTCTGATTGTTTTCTGTTTTTTGTGCCAAATAAATAAATAAATAAACCGAAATAAGTAGAGTTCGGTTCTGGCTTCGGTTTTGTGGTCGCAATTCTAAACAAACGTAATCTAACCATTTTAATTCAGTTAATAACCTTTTGACCCTAAATGACCTATTTACCTATATGATATCGTGCTAAAAATAAACATTTTGTCAAATGTTAGTTATACTAGAAGTTGTTTTGACTTCAACATTTTTTCTGGTATTTACCAGATTATCAATTTGTCAAATGAATCGTTTGTAGAACCAATAGTTTGTAAAAGGTATCAAGTATAATTTTGTCAAACGTTATTTTGAAAATGATTTGTATTTTGTTTTTTGTTAAATGATTGGGCACCAATTACGAAAGTACGATACAGAATGCATCAATGATAAATGCACCCGTTGTATCAGTAGTTCGATTAAATAGTTCGATGATCGAACTACTGAAACGTTTTCGGCTCAGTAGTCCGATGATGCAGATGATTCTAAATCATCGGACTACTTAGACTTTTAGTCCGATTCGACATTCCGAAATAAGAAATGAATGGAGTAGTGTTAACATTACACACACTAGGTACTCCTATTTTTCAGCTCAATTTTAATTTTATCGGCAATTTAGTAGTTCGATCATTGAACTATTTAATCGGACTACTGGTAGTACTGGTACAACGGGTAAATGCATCGTAAGTTGAAACTGATGTGGAGATGAGAACAAAGGCTGATATAAGAAAGGAATGAGAAGATGAAATTAATAATAATAATGACTTCATAATAATGATGAAGAGCAAAATTCTATAAAAATCACTATCTAACAGAGGATAGACTTTTCTTTATCAGCAAAATCCCCAAGGACCACTTCCGCCAAAGCCGGCGGAGGTGATTATGTCTATGGGTCTTTGATTGCCGGAGATGGAACCCCTGCAGCCCCGGGGGCATCTTTTTGACACGACCCCCTTCCCCTAAAGAAGGATACACAGTCATCTTTAAAACCTTGAACCGTGTAAATGCTGCTTAGAGCCCAACTTCTTTAATTGGTTACAAAAGGAACTGCTATTGTAGAGCTAACAAGGTCCCTTCATAGAAGAAGCTCTAAGTCCAAAGATGAGGTCCTCTGTGGAACTTATTCGCTCATAGAGTAGATTCAAAACAGTTTGTAATATTTAGTCCACTTGCATTCTTTCATTGGGCATCAGGCCTTATTGTTTTTATTGAAATAGTACCAATTTGTATGATTTCATCGATTTGTAAGATCAACCTATGACATGGTTATTTTTACTTGCATTATTAAATTCACTAGAACATCCAAGGTGTTTATACAGTTGACTACAGCTGGGGGAATTTTTACAAAGGTTAGGCCAAATATATTGTGTCAAGCTGGATTAAGAACGGATCAGAGTGATCAAAAGCAACAAATCACTGGATTGAGCTGCAAAATCCATAATTCATTTCCATAATTTCGATAGAACCACTATATACCCGGAATGGTGGAAGAAGACATTGAAATTGAAAAGCACAAATCCTTCAACCGGGAAGATAGGTCTCGAAAGGCAACAGCAGGCACCCAGTGATTCGTAGGGTATTTTACGAATAGGCCCAAAAACGACTGCAGGTCATTTTACGAATAAGTCCTTTGTCTACTAAGCCGTAAATTCACAAAACCCATACTGATGACATCCTCAAAAACTGTGCAAATTGATACACAAGTGATAAAGAGGGTAGACTCATATGGTTGGCCCTAATAAGAACTAGCTCACCGGTCGTTAGCACACTGTGATCATGGAAAAAAACCAACACAAACATGGTGAATATCCCATGGTATTAAATATAATAGTACAGATTTATCAAGCTATAGCATTTAGGGGTACTCAAACGTAAATGTGTGTCCAGTAAGGACCCAACTGACAACTAAAACTAACTGAGATTGTGGGGCCACAACAATTCTAGTCAATATGAACCAATGGTGGTTGGACAGTGTACGGCCTTGAGGGTGGTGAAAGAATACACGTTATCCGGTAGTGGGTTCAGTGTTGTGACTGAGAAAAATATCACCACCCCATCTCAATCGTAAGAGGCGACAAACTGAAAAATATGCAGGCATCACTGCGAAAGAAGGAAAATATGAAAAAACCCTGTACCAACTGTGTGGCCAGCGGGAAAAGTAGGCCAAAGCCTCCCAACATTGGAGAGGCCATAAACAGGCCATAAAAAAACGAATTTGTTGATTTGTTATTTAATTCAAAACAAAAAATATTGTAAGACTTTTCTGTTGAATTCGGTGCCAAGGCCGAAAAACAACACCTACCTTTCACACTGGTGTATTCCTATTTAAGTTGTGTTGTAGGAAATGGGGTCCTACTGACACATTTACAAACACCTAAGGTGTAGACCTATCATATACCTTATTGTATGTATTTGACTTAGCGCCGGCTTAACTGAAAAGTCTGAATTAAATCTGTTAATCAGATATTATTTAGGATTTTCGGTTGTGCTTCTAAGTTTTTTGAAGTTAAATAATACAATAAAATAAATATTCTAGGACAATCTACACATCACCTAGACCTATGGTAAACAGTTTAACTAGCTTGTGTCATGGGTTTTAGAATGCAGATAAACATACTTATACTCCATTTGTTTAGATAGTTAAAAAAGTTAGACAATCTTGTGGCAACTTTCTATAAAAATACCTACACCTTTATTTTAGTTGAATCCCAGTTTAATATTATTGGCGTTGGATCCCACTAAATATTGTTAAACAAATAAACTAGGCTAACTAACTGACTAACTAATGATTCGATACAGGGTTTCACTAAGCAGAAAAGTATTTTTATGTTGAGTTTTTAAACAAAACTTTAAAAAGACATGCTAAGATTGTTTACGTTTTTTAAAGTACCTAAACAAATAAACTATAGATACATTTTTTGTAAATACATATTATGCATAGAAACAGCCAGAGCAATGCAAATATTCATATTCAAGTACACAAATATTTGCACTGAGTGGGAATTGAACTCACACCTCATGGGTAACAGTTGCATACACTACCACCACACCATGAAGGTAGTTCGAGTTGTTTTGATGTTGAAAATGAGTCATTGAAATTTTATTCTTATTTTTTTATTTATGGCACGTCAATTTTACTTCACCTCGCCTGATGTTAAGCTGAAGGCAAAGTCTCATGAAAGAGGGTCACCATTGCAAACACGTTCAGTGCAACAATGGTGGCGCTCAGCTTTACAGCCTCATCAGATACTTTTTCACACCCCACCATTTACATTTCAGCTATTGCAATTTTATTCATGTTTCGGCCTCTGTAGTGAATATAATATATATATTGAAATCAAAGAATTCTTGAAATTGGTTCATTAATCAATCATGAATACTGAACTGTGAACCTATTTAGGGAGTATAGGCAGAAAGTATATTAGTTATGTAATAAAAGAAACATTGCCTAAATTTTTTTTAGGCAAAAAGCTGCTATTGCTGCTAGCAATAGCAGCTATTACCATAGACACAAGCTCTCCCAATTATTCCTACCCTCTCCTTTCCTACACAGGACAATGCATACAGGGCTTAGATGTCTCCCGCATACAGGGCAGAATATTCCATCAAGAACTAAGCGATTCGGTGAGTCTTTGCTCTGCCGCATCATTAAAACTTGGAATCCCATACCAGCACACATGTTTCCTTGTTCTTACAGTCCTGGGTTCTTTAAGCAGGCCATGACATAAGCATCGGATGAGGCCGTCAAGTGGAGCACCACCATTGTAACACTGTACGTGTTTGTAATGGTGACCCTCTTTCCTAAGCCTTGCCTTGCACATTTATTACAGTTGCAAGTTTATACATCACTAAATAGTACAAAACAAAGTCTCTTTCTTTGTCCCTATATCCCTATGTATGCTTAAATCTTTGAAAATACGCATCGGATTTTGATGCGGTTTTTAAGTGATTACTGATATTGCCTCCTGCTTCTTGTCGCAGCCAACAAGGCCTTCAGAGGCCAGACCTCAAGCCTGAGAACAAGAAAATGAGAAGGTGAGTAATACATTAGTTATTACTTTAAACGTTTCGAACTTAACAACTAAACAAGGTAACCGGGTTCGGACGCCGCGCCGCCCATGTTCCCAAATCCTCGAATTTGAGATATTGGAAATTCACAATACTATTACGTTTTAATCATAACTGTTGTAATTCATTATATTTTTCTCTAGTATTAACAATACACGGTCCAATAAATAACCATTACTTACCAAATACCTAATAAAATACCACGTTTTGTATTTTATCATCTATTTACCCGCTCCGCTTATCTTCGTCGGCGTCATCCCGTTTTTGCAACATTTTTCACTCCTACTCCGCACCAGTTGATTGTAGCAGGATGTTATATAGGTACATCCAACCTTCCTCATTAATCACTATCTATCAAAAAAACCGCATTAAAATCCGATGCGCACTTTTAAAGATTTAAGCATAGGTATATAAGGATATAGGGACAAAGAAAGGGACTTTGTTATACACTATTTAGTTATAAACCTTCCTCTTCAATCACTATCTATTAATATTATGTTAGCATTATAGTTCATTTTTTGATGCTCGATCATAAAGAATATATCAATAAACCTATTGCCGTTTACAGAATCGTAAAATATGGTTTGGTTGTAGAGTAATCCCTTTTTTAGTAGAAGATAGTAGAACATCGTCACGACGTCATCACCTGTCCGTGCTTCTTTTTTTTTTGTCAGTTTTTTGCCTGGCTTTGGCTTGACAGGTTAATTAATTAACAAACATAATTCACAAGAGGGAGGGAATGACGGCTTGACAGGACGCCGACGCCGACTGCCGACCACAGACAATGGCAGAGAGTACAAAGGGCATAGAGTTAGTAATATTTAGGGATGCTACAAATCTGGCGACAGACATTAAGACTCAATTGAACGGCCGGCACCAACGGATGAGTTAAAAAAGAGTGTAATCACTACCCTTGATACGTAGTAAGTAATAGTAAGGCTGAATTCACGCTCACATACCCGAAATGGTATCTGGATTATATGGCAGAAGATCAAGTTCTTGACTATCAAAATCATTATATTCTTGCCTGTAAAACTTTGAAGGGATAGGCGGAAGTATAGCATCCACATTTCATTTTAATCGTTAGTCTCACTGTCACGTAATAGGGAATAAGTTTTTACTGTCCAATGGAGTAGGTACAGCAATATCCCTTCGCCATACACTACCCACGGGAAGAGATGGGGGTCACCCTGTTCTACTTCACCAGACGGTGAAGTAGAACAGGGTGAGAGCCGCTAGAGCCTAGCTAGACAGCTAGGTAGGTATATAATCTATATATATAAAAATGAATTGCTGTTCGTTATTCTCGCTAAAAACTCGAGAACGGCTGGACCGATTTGGCTAATTTTGGTCATGAATTATTCGTGAAAGTCAAGACAAGGTTAAAAAGGTGAAAAATATGAAAATACTCGGAACGGAGCAGCGGGAACGGGATCAAAAGTCTAGCTAGAAGCTAGTCTTCAATAAAAGTTAACAAAAATGTGACTGTTTGTACCATTAAAATAGGTAACAACTAGACATCTTTTGACAATCAATTTATTAACCTTTATTTTAATTCGTGTTTAGATTAAGTTAGATTTGAGTGTTCTTCTTCTTCGTGTCAGTGGCAACCATAAAATAAAAGTTAGATGCACTCAGCCCAAAACTTGGCGATACCAACTGCACCATTTGAGTGTAATTTCAACACAATGTAATATTGTTAAGAAATAAATAAATAAAAAAAAATACATTTATTATGCTTAGTTAATATTTAAATGAAAACTGTGTGAGGCGAGTGTGAAAGGTACCGTCGTAAGGGGAAGACCTAAGCGCACATACCTGGACCAAATCGGGGAAGTTTTAGAAAAGAGGCAGGACAGGAGTACCCTAATCCGACGAACATTCATGAAGAAAGTAATAAGAGTGAATTAAGCGAGAGTAGTATGTCGGGATCGTAGCAGATGGAGGGATCTCTGCCTACTCCTATGGGAAACAGGCGCGGTTATATCCCTTAAATTCATAATGTTGGATGCCGACTACATAATATTCTGATGACTGAATGTTTATTTATTTATTTATTTAGCACACACGGACAGACACTACTTTTACAGGGGACCCCTAATACGGTAGTGCCGTAACCTAAACTTAACACAATATTAATCTTAACCTAAATACAATTTAATCATACTCCGATAATTGACAATACGCGGCCCTTGTGAATTCACTCATCAATCTACATTATATAAATCGAGTTGCTGTGACATGTAAATGCGCCTTTGCCTTAAAAGTAATTCATGCATCGCCATTTAATAGAGAATAGACTTTTTGAATTGCAACGAATCAGAAGATGGGGCTGAAGAAGACCAAAGTAAGGAAAATTATGAAGAGCAGCAGGCTTATTATAGGGACCGAACTGAACTTCGTCGAGTTTTGGAATCGTACCATCGCCATGAACAGGGCTGCCACTATTTGCATTTCAATATTGTTTTCGACTTAAATAATAAGTTTTCCGCTGAATGGAGATTTTTTCTTAACATGTTTTTTCTGTATTTCATGAATGAAACCCATGTCTGTTTTGGCTTTTATGTGTTCATATAGCATAGCCCTAGTTGTAGAACTACATTTCAGCGTGATTAAATTCATAACAAAAAAAAAAATCGCGCTAGCTGGAGGTTTGGTTTCAACTATCATTTATTCTGAAAATAATATGGAACAAATTCCAGTTCTATTACCATTGGATAGCCCAAATATACAGGCATATTACCTATAGGAACTTAGGCCTACAGGGCAACTGTACCCGTTGAATATAGTTACGTCATAATGTAGGCTGCATCCTACAGAGACAAAATTAAAGATTTCACGTCCTAAACCTACTTAGATATTTTTTTTACTATTTTTGCAGTATTTCCCATACGCCGAGACATAACCTACAAATTTTTAAATAATTTATTTGTAATCATGCATTTAAGGGATATGTATGTATGTATGTAAATGAAACCGAAAATTTACTTCCATTTTTTATTAAGTAACAAGTAGGTACCTACCTAGGTATATATAATCTGTAAAATTCTAGTTGAGTATCTGGTTTAGATATTACTAGCTGGCCCGCGCAACTTCGTATGCGTCACCCCGTTTTTGCAACATTTTTCATTCCTGCTCCGCTCCCTGTTTGTTGTAGCATGATGTTATATACATATAAACCTTTCTCTTTAACCATTCTATCTATTAAAACAAACCGCATCAAAATCCGTTGCATAGTTTTGAAGATTTAAGCATACAAAGGGACAAGAAAAATAGGGACAGAGAACGCGATTTTATTTTATACTGTGTAGTGATAGTGATTTAATAGTATTATGAGTTGATAGGAATGATTTCATTTCTGTCCAATTTAAGTAGGTAGGTACTTTAGCAAACCTTCTCAGAGCCACCGTGGTGCGGAGTCGATTCAGGATGTCGAAGATCGCTCAACGACCTCCGTTCTGCATGAGGAGGTCTGAGGCACGCGAGGGGGTACCTACTGACAGACCGGGACGAGACTTCTGCAACGATTGGCCACTAACCACATTCCGGTCAGACGGCACTTGCTATACCTAACCTAACCAGAATAACACCACATCTCATCATATTCGAGGTCTCGAATACGACCGAGATTAATCTAAGGATGATGATATTGCATAACATAACATGAACTCACGCCTATATCCCCAAAGGGGTAGGCAGAGGTGCTAGCACCCTCATTTCGCCAGTTTATGTTTTAGGTCCCAAAGGTGGTGAGCATATTCCCATTAACGGGCACTTATAAACCTGCGATAAATACACACATAACTTCAAAAAGTCATTGGTGTGTGGCATGGTAAAACCTGGGATCGAACCCGAGACTTCGTCTCAGCAGTCCATTACCCATACCACTAGGCTGCCGCGGTATCAATTCAGAATCAATTAAAAATTATACGGGACCTAAACATAAACTGGTGAAATGTGGGAGCTAGCACCTCTGCCTACCCCTTCGGGGATATAGGTGTAAGTTTATGTTTATCTTTAATTGATTTTAATATCTTTGACAAATGTAATCGTAAAACGTTGACATTCAATGCGCCTTTACGTGCCTAACTAAATAAAATAAAATGTTTTTGATTCATTGAGTTTACCTTGGACTTACCCATTTATTAACAGTGTCCATTAAAGAACTGTTCTCCAACGGCTGTTGAGCATCGGCGTAGGTAGGTAGGCATCAATTGTAAGTATGTAATATAACAGGTTGAAATCAACCGGTGAACAGAATTAATTAAGATAAATTGGTAGCCAGACGGCCTATTAGTCTCCGGGGGACGAGAGAAATAGGCGTGATGAATAAATATTCCAGAACAATCTACGGAACACCTGGACCCATTGTAAGCATAGTTCAACCAGCTTGAGTCATGGATTCTAGAATGCTCATAAAGATACTTGTATAGTCCATTTGTTTAGGTACTTAAAAACGTAAACAATCTTAGTGTCTTTTTAATATGTTTTGTTTAATATACTTACTTTTCTACTTAGTAACGCATTTTGAAGATTAAAAACCTGTTAGTTAGTCTAGTTTATTTGTTTAACGTGTGTTTTTATAAGTAGTTGCCACAAGCAAGCAGTTGCTTTATATAAGTAGGTACTTACCTAAGCAAATGGAGTATAGACACGTTTTTTTTGTAAATACATACTTACCTACATATCTAATATATAAAAATCAATGCCACTTTTCGTGGTAATTTTATATCTCAAGATCGGGCTCACCTATCCAAACCAAATGTACAGGCTTTGTTCGGACTATTTAGTAGATGGTTTATGTGAAGTTTGCAGAAAATCGGTCGAAGCGAAGCGAAGCTGGGGCGGGTCAGCTAGTTACCCATATTAACCATCAGACCAATGAAAATACTTATGTACCTAATGACTTACATAAAATCTATTAAGTAACCATTCTGTTAGATGCTAATAAGCTCAATATCTACAGATATTGAATTTTACAATTACAGATAATGATTTGAAACGTACCTACTCACTGTTCTAACTCAAAATGTGAGTAAAATTTTCTACAACAGTTGTGTTAAGAGGTTACAACTGGCATCATGCACACAAATATTTGCACTGAGCGGGAATCGAACCCATAGTAGTCGCGTTCACTACCGGTCGATCGATCGTCGTATTGTGTATGTATCATCGTAAATAGTTCTAAGTCAAAAGGTATTTTCTATTCACCCTTCATGCAATGGTAGGTAGGAATAGGTACCTAACTTTTATCTAGTGCATGTTGTGTTATACTCAAGTTTAAATTTGCCTTATAACTGTTTCATAATAGGTGCACATCATAGTCAAATGATATGGAGTGCTCATTCCTTGTATTATCCTAACATACCTAGGTAGGTATATCTAATATATAAAATTCTCGTGTCACAGTTTTCGTTGCCATACTCCTCCGAAACGGCTTGACCGATTCTCATGAAATTTTATGAGCATATTGAGTAGGTCTGAGAATCGGCCAACATCTATTTTTCATACCCCTAAATGCTCGGAATGGAGCAGCGGGAACGGGATCAAAAGTTCACGCGGGCGGAGCCGCGGGCAACAGCTAGTAATGTATATGAAACTCTTGATCAGTTCATTGCTATGTCATCATCATAGGTTCGTATTATAAATATCATTTACAGGGTTTATTGGTAAAATAAAAACAAACACAAATACTAAATTGTAATAACTTTTAATAATATACAAAATATTTTAATAATTTACAAAAATATACATTCAAAAACTTGTTTCATTCCTACTTCAAAATATATACCTACATTACAAAAACGATTAGAAAATGTTTAAAAAAAAAGATTTATTCTATACTGTCCCAATTTCTTTCTGTTGTTTTCATTAATCAAATTCATTATAAATAATAATAAATACATTCAATTTTGTTGATAATGTTTTTAATAATTCATTATTATATATATATATATATATATATTATTACATATTAGTTAATTGCGGTTACAAAGACTGCCATTGAATTTTCGGCTTTGTCAAATACAACTTAAAGTTCAAAACTAAATGAAAAATGTTCATACTTAGTTTTAGTTTTAATTTTTTTTTAATTCACTCTATTCTAATTCAAAAATTCAAAAGCAACTACCTATTGTTTGACAATCAGGGCCGAAGCCAGTTCAATTTATTATTAACTAATCTTAGGCGAAGGTGCATTTTAAATTGTGAGAATCAACATTTACATTAATTTATCACATTTACATGATTGCATTACATAACTTAAATTATTTAAAAAAAAAATTCATAACTTAAATTATTTAAAAAAAAAATTATAAAAAAAAATATTTGGTATGATATACCCGACGTTTCGGCTTCTTTAGGAGCCGTAGTCGAGGGGTGACTATAGATGGTAGTTGTCACATTAGATGTTATATTAGGTTCGGTTAGTAGACCTAGTAGACGTAGTACCCCAGGGAGCAGCTCTAGGCACAGCTGCTCCACTAGACAGCTTCGGACGCAGTCGCGCGAACGTGTCTGCGTCCCGAGCGCCCAGCACCGACATTACTAACTACATAACATAGGAGGATCACATTTACTAACGACCGACATCCCATTGAGATACAACATGCATGTTCAACACTCTACGTTGAGCCCGTACCCTGCTCATTCCTGATTGGAATTGAACGGCAAAGGTTTTCGGCGCAGTCAACTTTAGTAGCCAAAAGGGTGGCTTTTGAGCTTTCTGAGGGAGAAGCTACAAACAGTTGTTTTTGGGTAAGTGGAAACAACTGTGCTAAAAACTAACATGGCGCGCGAAAGAATGGCAGAGCAGAGCGTATAAAACACACATCACATCTTGTCAGGGATTGGAGTTTGTACTAAAAATAATGAACACTTTTTTAAGAAAATAAGTATATTTACATTATTACCTCTAATATTTTGGTTTAAATGCCAGATTAGAACCAAAAATATTTCAGAGGGAATTGTGACTAACTCAATATTATGGCCACATTATTTGGGTAGGTAAACTAAACAGCTCCATTTTAGTTAAATTGACTTTTTTTGAGCTAGGTGTGATTTCTCCTCGGTAAAATACGAACCGACAACCTCATAATAAAAAAAGTTAATGTAGGGAATTTTGAACAGAGCAAACAATAGCAGTGTCTTTAACATTTACCAATGATGTTGGTTGACACTAATAAGTAGCACATCACTAGTATTCGCGCTCCAGATTCTCATCCGGAACAGCGAATCAGTCATAGCGAGAGGTGGCAAGTCCAGGCTGGTGATATTTGATCTCCTGTCCCGGTCTACACTCCGACCCATCTACTATCCCCTCAACGTTAAAGACATCGTTAGTAAAACGGTCCCACCTCGATGAAAAATATCAACGGAGACCGATCGCGATCAAATAGGGACATTTAGACATCCCTCAGGTGTCATACACATTCACAACCGGACACAGATTCTGCTAATTACCCGACTGCGCGACGCAAAGGAGGGTATTGTGTTTATCAGTCTATGTATGTATGTATGTATGTATGTATGTATGTTTGTTTCTATGTGGCGTTCTAGAGCCTAAACGCATAGACCGATTTTGATGATTCTTACGTCAATCGATTCGTCTTAACCTAGCAAGTGTCACTAAAGACATGAGAGTAATCAAAATTCACCATAGCGACCAACAGACGCCATATTATCAAAAAGAAAAAAAAAAATTCGATGAACTATGTCAAGTGGGGTGTCGTTGAATAGGTATTTTAAAATCATATTTAGGTTCCTTTTACCATTTTTCATTTTAAGTAATAGTTTAGGATATATAACGATTTAAAGTTGTTTAACAAAACATTAATTCTCGCTACTTTTCTTACTTCAAGGATAAACGATATACAAACAAAAATAATATTTTGATAAAAAAATAAATTTTAAATGAATTGTAACTAAAAAGTATAAAATAAAAAAAAATAATTTAAAGAAAAACAAAAAACCCGACTGCCTAACTAACCTAACCTAACTAAAAAGAAAGAAACAAGCCCAGTACTTAAAATTTCATACAATACTCACAGTCGGGGCCCATTTAAATTTTACCAATCACACCTTCCTAAGGGGCCCCGACTGTGAGTATTGTATGAAATTTTAAGTACTGGGCTTGTTTCTTTCTTTTCAGTTAGGTTAGGTTAGTTAGGCAGTCGGGTTTTTTGTTTTTCTTTAAATTATTTTTTTTTTATATCATAACCATACACATATCATACCACTGACACTGCTAAAAAATTAATTAAATAGACTTCCTTGAAAAAGGCCTGTATTTTAAAATCTTACTCAAGTATAGATTGATTGGATATCTTTACTTGTGTGAGATGTGCTTCTGTGAATCGGCCGTTCTCGTTTACATTTTTATGAAGCATAGACAATTGCAGTGTGAATCAGCAATTCTCGTTTACACTTTTTAATAAATCGGTAATTTTGTTCAACTTTATGCGTAACATAAAAATAGACCTTGCGCAAATTATTGATTTATTTAGGTACGAAATCCTTCATAATAAAAGTTTTGGAGATTTTAAAGCTTTAACATTACAAAATTTACTTAAGACATTTTACGAGACATAAAATGATATGAAATAAAACTGATTTGACAAGTAGAATTAGCAGAATCGGGGTTGCCCGACAATTTGCCAGCGCGTGTGAGCGTGTATGACGCCTAATTATTTCACTAAGTCAACTACATAACAAACCGATGCTACCAGCAGCTCAACCCCGCCAGCAAATAACAACGGTACATATAGAATGTGATATCCTTCATAGAAACATACGTTTTCATATGCTGGATATACTTGATTTGTTTGCACGCACTTGCTTGCAAACCACAAATAAAGTAAATGAAACCGAAAGAACTTAAATAAAAAAACTAATAACTAAATATAATTTAATGCAATCAGCTGGGAGTGCAGAATTGCGTGCACGGCAGCGTAATTCTTCCCAGAAGACATCAAATTATTATCAACTTAATGTTAAACTAATATTCACAAATGAAACTGTGTTCCACGAAGCACGTTTATGAAATACATTTTATAAGCCACAAGTGACTTACTTAAATGTTCAAATGTTATACATTGAAACGCGAATATCAAATGAAATCATTTTATAACGGATTCTATCGCGATTTATCCGGTATGATTTACATTTAGCCCCGATGTTTCGAATAATTTTCAGCATCGATAGTCGCGGGGTGACTTACGATGGTAGTTGTCACAGTTTCCTACATTTCAAATATTTATGTACTTACTTGAAATGTTTTAAATTGTGTTTTATTATATGAATGTTTTGTACTAAAAATAATAAGGTACAGTAGATGACACAAATCATAGCTTGTCGAATGGTGAGTCCGCTTGTAAGAGCTTTTCAAACATTGAGTTGCCAGTTAGAGTATGATATTGAATTAAATTCCGTATAATTGATCTGTAACTTTATGGTCGAAATATGAAAACACAAAAAGAGAAAAGAATCGGAGTGGCTAAATTTTTGACAGGTGCTGATGATTACCTGTCAAAAATGTGTCATTCCCAAAACAACAGTATAATTCCGTATAATTGATCTGTAACTTTATGGTCGAAATATGATAACACAAAAGAGAAAAGAATCGGAGTGGCTAAATTTTTGACAGGTGCTGATGATTACCTGTCAAAAATGTGTCATTCCCAAAACAACAGTATAATTCCGTATAATTTCATCTGTAACTTTATGGTCGAAATATGAAAACACAAAAAGAGAAAAGAATCGGAGTGACTCAATTTTTGACAGGTTCGCTGGTTTCCTGTCAAAAATGTGTCATTCCCAAAACAACAGTATAATTCCTCATAATTTCATCTGTAACTTTATGGTCGAAATATGAAAACACAAAAAGAGAAAAGAATCGGAGTGACTCAATTTTTGACAGGTTCGCTGGTTTCCTGTCAAAAATGTGTCATTCCCAAAACAACAGTATAATTCCGTATAATTTCATCTGTAACTTTATGGTCGAAATATGAAAACACAAAAAGAGAAAAGAATCGGAGTGACCAAATTTTTGACCGTGCTGATGATGATGATGATGCTATGTGTCATTCCCAAAACAATGGTATGTAACGAATATATTTATACGGTAAATAATGTAAAAACAAAATGAAATAAACTGTAACCTGTTAGGTACTTCACTGTGTCGTTGTACACCCATTCACCTAATGCGTTGGACGAATATAAATGAAATTTATTTGATGAAATATTTATATTAAGAAATAAATACAGTAAAATGGGGTGAATAGGGATCCAGGGGTGATTAGGGATAAAATGGTCTATGGAATATGTTAAATTATTTCATTTACTAGATTTCAAATAAGCCTGTTATCAGATATTTCATGATTCTGTTATTACAATAAACTAGACCAATGTTTTGCTGGAAAAAAAAAACTACAGAATTTAGATGACCATTTTATCCCTATTCACCCTTGGATCCCTATTCACCCCGTTTTACTGTATTAAGTCTATTTTCTTTGCAGCTTGAGTTTTTTGTTAAGAATAAAAAAAAGTTATTGAATGGATCGAATTACTGAATGATTGGGATACACATCAGACCAACAGGCTTAAGACGCCACATTGAAGCACTAACATAAGCAGGGCCGCACACCAAAGCAGCAAGCAGAAAAAAGAATTTGTGGCACAAGTATAGGAAAAAATAAATGAATTTATTATGTGCTTGCTGAATTAATCTGCTGCCCCTCTAACCGACTTGTTGCAACTAAAGATGACTATATAAGTACCACAGCTGCATGCCGTGGCACATCTATATCTAAGGCACACACTGGAAATGCGTAGACTCTCAGAAATTAATAACACGTAAATAAGAAAGGAATGTCCAAGATATTAAACTCAAATGCAACGTTCGGCAAAAAAAACTAACACTCAAAGTTTGCAGTGAGCTTTTGTATTGGTGGAATGTTATAAAAATATTTGTATATGAAATAGCTGTTACAAGCGGCCTAATAAAAATAAATTATAACTTATAATGAAAAGTATTAACTCCAAATTGTGAACTCAATTTGTTTAATTTTTTTTTTATAAGAAATAATATCTCGCTATAAACATCGCTCTATCTGTTTCAAAGTAATAAAATTGCCAGTGCACTGCTGGACTTAGGCAGGCCGAATGATGAGAGGCTTTGGGCTACTGTCTCCGCGCTGGCCAGGCGGGTTGGTACAGGGTTTAATTTAACACAAAACTATAAACTAATATGACTTATACCTAATTATGTTGGTGTTTCATCGCATACCTTACTAAGTGAATGTTTTTATAAATCTAATGTTATTTAACCTATTTGATAAGCGGCAAGCCCTGTACAGAATTATTAACCTCAGAACCTTGCGCCCAAATTACTAGCGGCTTGGTAAGTATCGCATCTTCCAGTGACGAAAATGTGAAGCACATCTCAACCTAGTTTCGAATTTGTGACGCCTTGGTTTTGAAGATATTGGATGTTGAAACAGGGCGATTTTACACCTTACGCCCAGCAGTTTTCTTTGAATTACTCATAAATCACTGCATATCTATTTCTTTTTAGGTTGTCACATTTCGTCACGATGTCGTCACTAATTCTACATCCAAGTTTGAATTTCTTATGACCACCCATTCTCGAGATATAAGATGGGCGCAAGAATCATAATTCTGAACGTTACGCCCACTTGTATTTTGACGACGCAAGCTCCTAGGAGTTTGAAACTTACATTAAACATTAGTGACGGACAAAATGCTATGGTGACGATCATTTTAGCTTCATAAGAGTTATCCTGAAGAGTTATAAGCTTTTGAAGAAGAAGGGTTTTGTTTCAAAAGCTTATAACTCTTCAGGATAACTTTTATGAAGCTAAAATGATCGTCACAATAGCGTTTCGTTACCGTCACCAATGTTTAATGCAAGTTTCAAACTCCTAGAAGTCCGTCCAACTTCCGTCGTCAAAATACAAGTGGGCGTAACGTTCAGAATTATGACCCTTGCGCCCATCTTGTATCTCGAGAATGGGTGGTCATAAGAGATTCAAACTTGGATGTAGAATTAGTGACGACATTGTGACGAAATGTGACAACCTAAAAAGAAATAGAAATGCAGTGATTTATGAGTAATTCAAAGAAAACTGCTGGGAGCAAGGTGTAAAATCGCCCTGTTTCAACATCCAATATCTTCAAAACCAAGGCGTCACAAATTCGAAACTAGGTTGAGTAGTGCGTCACATTTTCGTCACTGGAAGATGCGATACTTACCAAGCCGCTAGTATATTGGGCGCAAGTTTCTGAGGTTAATACAGAATTGATCTATATAAAATGTTACAAAATATGTTAATATATGAAAAACCATTTTGTTTTGAATTAGGAGCACAGCGTTTTCTACCTATCTATATATTTATATAAAATTATTTGTAAAGAGTCTAAACCTAACTTAAATATCAGTAGTACATGCTTTATGGGAATTGTCTAACTAAAAATAAAATACCTATAGCTAATTCATAAGATCCTTAATACGCGTGCTGCTTAGTGACTTGAGTCAGTAGATTAAATTAAAAAATGTATATAAAAATAAATCCAACGGTTAAGTTTCTAAAGGCTTCCTATACTTAAAGATGGCAACACAAACTGGTTCGATTCTGTTAGGGGCTTGCCGCCTGCGGCGAGCCGGGCTCGGCAACCCGGAGAGTATACGGCTTGCCCACCCGCCGCATCCGGCTAGCCGCATCGTCCACGGCCCGCTCCTTTGTTAGGGATATGTTATCGAGTATAAGAGTCGAAACCATATGTATTTACTCACATAATACATATAGTTTGGATATCGCTGACAACGGAGCGGGCCGTTATAAGGGACACGGTGAAGCGGACGGCCGACCTCGCACCCGGTCTGCCGTCCGGTACACCGTATGCGGCTAGCCGGACGAGGTGCTCACTACTTATTCTATACTTAGAAAACTAACTCTTACAAGTAACAAAATATAATTGAAAATTGAGTCACATCATGGTGAAAATCTTTAACAAATATTCCATAATTATCGATTTAAATGGTAAAGCTGTACTGATAATTGATCAAGGTTTGAATATGAATACAAGGATATGATAAATTCTTCCAATATTTTGATCGAAACAATGAACTAAATTCTCAAATCATTTTGAATATACAGGGTGTAAGGAGAACGCTCCCGAAGCCGAAAGGACTTGGTAGTATATCGTATGATGAAAACATACGCACTGACTAAATACACGGCAAATAAAAAAAGATAGCATCGGTAATTATCATACAAAACTTAAAAAATCCTTTCATTATTCGATATATCACTAAAAGTGGTAGGTCACAACACTATCGTATTTTGTACTTTCGTAATAAGTTCACTTGAGTCCAATAACCTGCAAAATCTTTCAACTCAGCTGTGCGCCTGGTACCCGCGTTGCTTTGCGCGTATGTAGGTACCTACGTAGCGTTTAGAGATACGTCGCAGAAATTTAGAGTACCTATCACTTACCGAGGTTTACTTTATGCGACGCGGTGACGTTCTTAATCTGGTACTGGTTCTGTTCCAGCTCTAGGAATGTACTAGTTCATACACTTCACGAAACACGACACAAGGGGTTTTACCTATCACATAAACAGGTCACACACAACAGTAAACTTGTTTGAATTTAATAAAAAAGAAGAGTACCTAGGTACTGAAAAAATTATGCACCACACATTTACGTGTTTAACTCCGAGAACCGATCCAGCTCGCACGGTACCTACTCGTTCTCAGTAGCTACAGGTCTGCTTCGAAACGTTCGAGAACTTCGAGAATTCTCTGTTCCAAAGCAGTGAAGAACCTGGGCGGTCGCCGTTGTGAAGGAGTAACACACGAAAACTTTCATTAGGTATGGTTCACTATCTTCCTAAAACACTCCACAACGGTAATTACTGGTCTTCCGTCACCAATTTTTGTACACTGTACAGACGACCAACTTTTTGAAAACACAAAACATCATTTCATAATACTCGTTATTACAATAAAAATCCAACATCACGCAAGTTTATCACAACCAACAACAACACACACATCAACTGACTGAACAAAAGAGAAGGAATTCTGTAAATTGGGAAATTGGGAATAATGTTGCCTAGTGCCAACTAGATTTTTGCCTAAAAAGTACATGTACCTATGTGCTCAATTAAAGTAATACGTGATATTATTTTGCTTATGTTTTGTTTTTTACTGCGCGTTAGGAATAATGCGCATAGCTTAGTACCTACTTAGTTCTTTTTTAATCGTACGAAAATCCACACGGGGCTCCTCCCACTGCCGGAATCAGTAGGAGTGATTATGTGAGAAACAAAGCGCACGGCCGTCACGGGCCATCAGTTGCCGAGAGCGAGGTAGCTTCTGGCATATCCCTCTCACCCTGGCTGACCCGGGTATATCATGGCCTCCACACTTCACACTCCACCACCCGGATAAGGAGGGGCACGCACTCCTACTTAGTGGTTAAGGTTCACCTTACCATGGAAAATCCTAGGTTCGAATCCTAACCATTACATTACTCACATCAACTGTGAATCCATTAATAAATACAAGTTATTTAGTTTAGCTAACGATGTTGGAATATTAATAGTTTCTTTAAAAACGAATTCTGGAACTACTTACTTACACAATAGCCTATTGAATTAATAAAATGGATTCATAAGGATGACAAGACGCATAACAAACAAACCTCTTTTCGTTACAAATTATTAACTTGTATAATACATAATAAAATTAAAAATTGGGAAAATAACCCACCAATTTTTAATTTAACAAAATCTAACAAGTATGACAACACTGATAGTAGTAGTAGGTAATATTTTCTTCGCTTTGCGGCTTGCGTCAAACGCGCCGACAAACGGATTAAGGGACATCAAAAGATACCGCGCCCGGGGATTCCCCTACTAATTTAGGGTAGTTGTACCGATTGACGTCCGTTTAAAAAATCTATTAGTAAAAATGTAGGTTTTTAAGCTATGACGTGGTGTGTTTTTTTAGTTGCGGATACCTACTTGCGGCAGCTAATTACATTTTTGTACATTTGATTTCCGTGCTGTAAGCGATCCTGATAATGATGAATGTAAATACATGTTTTGATGTGATTCATAAATCATAATCATCCGGGCTGGTTCCCGGTTGCATCCTAAGCTCACACTTCGGAACCCGGAGTTCGCTTATTATTTATTATTAGGCAGTTACAGCTTTAACGAGAGCGACTACCTACCGTGTACTGGCTCGGATCTACCACCAGTTAATTTTGCCTGGTGAGATATTAAAATTCAATAGCTTTACGGCAATTTTTGAGAAGTGGCTAACGATTTATTAGAAGTCAACAACTTGACAGTTAGTTTTGGCTAGCAGCAGTCGCTCTCGTAAAATTCAACAGCTACACAGCAATTTTTGAGAAGCAGCAATCGCTTTCGAAAACACCAAGCACATTACAGTTATTTTTGTCTAGTGCCAATTGCTCCTCACCTTTTGTACCTTTTCCTTCCCCGCTCCCCGTTGGTTCTCCTTTTTCATAAAAGGTAGCTTATCCCGAGCTCTAAGCCAGTTCTATACCCAATTTCTTGGCGAACTTTTATGCACTCCTCTCATCATCATCCCCTATCCCTCCCCTTAACGCCCTCTTTCATGATAAGAAATAGCCTATGTCCATTCCCAAGCTCTAATGCATCTCTGTACCAAATTTCATCAAGATCGATTCAGTGGTTTAGGCGTATAAGCGTAACATACAGATAGACAGACAGACAAAAAGATTTACTTTCGTTTTTATACTCGTAATATTAATATGAAAATATGAATATGGATTAATTCAGTAAACTACATCTTATACTAGGAATGCAGAAAATAGTGGTATAAAACTATACTACAAGGCAAGTTATTAGACCCTTCACCCTTTTTAGGTATAGGAAGAAATGAGCAATGAATTTTATTTTTATCATTTATTTTAGGGTACCGTAAACCTTTGTTATTTGAAAAACTTGAGAAACCGCTCTTACAACTTATGTCGTCCTGGTATTTTCAATATGGTTTTTAACACTTTATTGTGATATTTTTATGCTTCTAAAATGATTATTGCGAAAGTTTAGCATTAAATAGTATTACTACGGAACCAACCGAAATAAGGGGCGCACAGTGGTTTGAGCCCATACAAGCGGTTGGACATAGGGTATTAAAAAAATTAAAGTCGTAATTTCAAAAAACTGATGAAGCCATTTCCTTCGTAAATAGAAGGTAAACAAATCCTAGCAGTATGACTTTTAAAGCTACCCTTACACTATGGTTAAGTTGGTTATAACTGTTTTCAATGTATGGGAAGTAACCTTTATATATGCATATCTTTTGATTTTGGCCCATTTTCGTTCTGGTTTTTTTATGACAGTATCTTATCATTATTTGCCACATTTGGTCCAAAGACACATAGCGCTACTTTTGTGCACTTTTTGAGATAAAAAATTAAATGAGGAAAATATGAAAAAAAAAGTTTAAAATGCGAAAAAATACTCGTACACCTGCTGATCAACGAACGAGACTGTAGCGCGTGCTTTTCTCTTGGGGTAGGTTGGTCAAATGGCAGTTACTCACGTAAAAGCCAATGGGTCTGGTCAACTTACCTTACTCGTAATTATTAGCTGATTGTAAATTAACCCATTACAGTCCTTCCTATAGTCCCGGGTCCTTTAAGCGGGGCGTAAAAAAGCATCTGATGAGGCCGCCAAGGTGAGTGCCACCATTGTAACATGCTACATGTCTCTAATGGTGACCCACTTTCCTGGACTTTGCCCTTAGCTTACCATCAGGCGAGGTGAAGTCAAATTGGCGTGTTCTATATACAAAAAAAATAAATAAATAAATAGTAAGTAAAACGAATTGCTAACAATGTTTTTTTATATAAAATTAAGTAATGAATACGTTTCATTTTTTTTAATGTATCTATAAATCAATAGGTCACACTCACAAGTGCATTAAGTTGATGAATATTATGAGACATTGATATTTGAAATTAAATTAATTTAATTTAATTTGTCATGACAGCAAGGAAAAGTAGTATAGAGAGGCAAGTAGTGAATCGAGTAGAGTCGTACCACGCGATAATCGACATCCACGCGGGCGGAGCCGCGGGCAACAGCTAGTAATTTTATATAAGAGGATAAGTCTTTAGCATGACGAGGATATATAAATAGCGGTATGGGCTATCAAACATTCAGTTGTATCCAATTACAATTTCACTAAGTTCTATCATTATGTCTTTCCTGGTTTTGTAACGAATCTAGATCTCTATGTTGCTCTAAAGCAAAATGAACTAAATGATCATGAATACTTATTAAGTGTTCTAAAATCAAGCTGTAGTATTCAACTTTTCGATAGTTTTGAAGAAGAACTCAGAAACTGGTGTCGTCAGTTTTTTTACCGTGTTAGTGCTAGATGGAACAAGTCCAGAAGAATCACTGAAAAGTTCATGAAACGAAATACAGAATGGCTGAATTCTGAAATTCAGTGGCCCGAGGGCGTTAAAGAAAACTTAATGACCACTGTAACTGATACTCTTGAAGCAGTGAGCACATCCAAATCTGATGCATCGACATCTACTTCTACTGTACTGTATATCTCCCCGAAAAAAATTTGAAAATCTGTCGAGTCGACAAAAAAGAAGACGTACTGAAGAACTTCGGGCATCTAATTCTCAAAATGAGCTATTATTTTCTACACAATGTGCTCTTAAGTCGGCTGGTAAAGAAGATCTTGCCAAAGTCTTAAAGTTTTTGTTCGAAAATCCAGAAGCGGTATCCAAAGTATCAAATTTTATAGATGGCCGAATGACACAATGTGAGATTTCTGTACCAAAAGCATTAGCCTTGTAATCTCAATACGCTATATTACACTGAGGGACTTTAATTCAAAAGAGGGTTTGTCAAAATTGCCTAGCTACTACAAATTATTAAAAGAAAAAAAAAAGAATGTTATCCGATAAAGGATGATGTCATAATCACGGAAAATTCAGCAAAAATAAAACTACAATCTCAATAGAGATTGTAGTTTTATTTTTGCTGAATTTTAGTCTTATGGCTTTGCCCTTGGCTTTACGGGAGTGACTGCCATCTGACCAATCTATTCCGAGAGAAAAACTGCGTCAGAGAATCGTATTTTTCGCATTTTATCCTTTTTTTTTCATATTTTCAATATTTTATTTTTTATCTCAAAAAGTGCACAAAAGTAGCACTATGTGTCTTTGGACAAAATGTAGCAAATAATGATAAGATACTGTCATAAAAAAACCAGAACGAAAATAGGCCAAAATCAAAAGATATGCATATATAAAGGTTACTTCCCATACATTAAAAACCGTTATAACCAACTTAACCATAGTGTAAGGGTAGCTTTAAAAGTCATACTGCTAGGATTTGTTTACCTTCTATTTACGAAGGAAATGGCTTCATCAGTTTTTTGAAATTACGACTTTAATTTTTTTAATACCCTATGTCCAACCGCTTGTATGGGCTCGAACCACTGTGGGGCGTGGCGATTTGAAATGAAAGAAAAAATATTGTATTATTACTAAATATTTTAGGGTACCGTGGTGAATGTTACATTAACGAACACTTTAGTAGAACCTCCTGCAGTCTATGTTATCTGGGTGACATGATATGTCTAGTGAGTTTTGTTTACATTATCTTTATTAGAAATCAAGCGACCTAACAGATCAGAATCAAAGGTTGCCTAAGATCTAACGATTAGTACTATTGGACACTCGTGTAACGAACTTTTATCTTACGAAGGCGAAAGATCGCGTGACATGTCCAATTTTTAGAGTTTTAAATTAAATTGTGTACGGAACCAATTTTATCAAGTATTTATTAGGGGGGCGTGTCAGGGGCGTAGCTGGAAATTTTGAATGTAGGTTAACATTAGGTAAAGGATTTTTTGAGACAGTCTCATATTCAACATGAATGATTTCATAAACATAAAAATGTGTTCATAATACTTAAGTGGATGTTGTAATTATTCTTATGCTAATTTATCAACTTGTAAGCTGTTTCAGTCTCTCTTTGTCTGTTCTCATCTCAAAATGATGAGGGTGAGTGGAGTGATAGTGAGACTGTCTCATCAATTTTGATCGTTTGGTAACCCTACTGGGTTCAAATCGTAGAGTTCATTTGTAACAGCTGGTAACAGCGTCCTGCGGCCCTGGTTATTCTTAAGTGTTGTGCGTTTATCGGCAATTTCCTCATGTTTACACTTGATCGATAAAAAAGAAAATTGTTTTTCTACGTACTGACATGTTTGCCGGACTTGAGACCCCCGCCAGAATTTTATTTACCCGTAGTACTACCATGTGTCTTCGGCTTCGGGAGCGTTTCCCTAACACCCGTTATACAAAAATGTCTCATTTTACTTATTCAGTTTGTTCTGTTACCCAAAATGGGGTCCATATTGACTCACCTAAAGTTCTTTATCCGAAATTGTTCTTCCTAACGATTTGTAATCCGAATGATCACTCCTCCTAAAATTTTTCATCCTAAAGTTTTTATTCATACTATTTGTAGTGCTACCGTCGATGTTCATAACACTCATGTTTCCGAAAATTGTTATCAATAAAATCGTTAACATACAATATTAAAGCTCCTACTGTTTTTTATCCTAACGTTTTTATCCCTAAACATAATTACCATAATATTGTCACTCATACTTAGAAATAAACATTTATCTACCAAATGTAATAAAAATATATGTCGGTAGAATTTTATTTTATTTTTAGTTTTAATTTTTTTTTGGTTATTTGTTGTTACATACTTATTACTATTAATTAGAAAACTGATTAGAATGATTAAAGGTTGAATGATTAAATGAATGAAAATCATAAAATACGACTGATTTACGGTTATGTTTATGACCTTTTTCGTTTTCGATTCGTTTCTGGCACTTCGCCGGCCGCTACCGCGGCACGCTCGCTTCGCTCGCTCGGCTCGTGCGTTGTGTGGTCACAATTCTAACCTAACCTAAACCAAGACCTATACATATGACCGATTCGTTTCTGGAACTTGGCTGAATGACCGCAGCGAGATTGTACGTGCAAATAACTAAAACTGTCCTAAAAGTTACGCAAAATTAATGTAAATAATACTGATTATTATTAATAAAAATAAATCTAAACAAAAAAGGTATGACTTTCAATAATAGTGTAAAAGATGGTTATGTTGATAAAATATAGGAAAAGAAATAATAGTATAATAGATGTTTATTGCTACCGACATTATGAAGTTGAATGATTCGGAATTAAAACATTAGAGATAGAGTAGTTAGGAATTGTGATTGTTAGGATGAAAAATTTTAGGAAGAACATTTTCGGAGTTCCAATTTTCGGAGTTGAAAATTTAGGTGAACTTTGGCGCACCCCCCAAAATGAATATGACTAAAACCAAAATGGTGATGAACAAATTTAACATGGGGTTTTTTTAAATTGGTATTTGATTCTCTTATATCAAGAAATATTTTATCAAAATTTTAGGGAAAGGAGGGGAACTCACCACTCACTCACAGCAAAATATCACTAATTGTTATAGAATGGAATGAGAAACCGCACCCCTCAAAGCAAATCAAAAGACTTCGTATGTGCAATATTTCGCAAGTGCGGCACGATTTTCACCTCTATACGAGGCAACGTTTCTTGTATTGGTATTCAGCCATATAACACCTACTTCTATATCGTATCTCTTATATCACATATTTTCAGTATTTTATAATGGAGTGTGTAAGTAATATCGATCAACGAATATGAGCAACGATCAGATAAGTCTTTACATATGAAATTGCCGAAATTTTCTTACAGATTCATGAGTTCGTTATTCCTGTAATTTAATAGCTATTTCCATTATTAATATTTCGTTTCAACTCTGTATTAAATTTTGTTTTTATTGGCCGCTTGATAAATTTCGTATTATTTTTTTACAGCTATCACTTTTCAAAAATGTAATTAAAGTTGCTGTTTGCTTAAAGAATCATAATATTTGGATTTGTCATTTCCAAAAAAATATGTCAAAAAATATTAGTAGGTACTGAAAATTGGTTTCCTCCAATTTCTTCAAAGAGAACGGCAATTTAATATGTAAAGACCTAAAATTATTTTGTGAAGGGAGTACAGAAACATATCGGGTTGTTTCTGCCTGCCTTGAAGGGTAAAAATTGTGTGACTTTATGTACAATATGTTTACAGGGTTAGGCGAAAGGTCCCGAAAACGAAAATAGGGGATACTACTCACTACATTTTTTCATAGGTATCATAATTAAACCCCATCTATTAGCATAATTGACGCAATTATACAATTTTTTTTAATTTATGGCACGTTCTTTTGTCTTCACCTCGCCTGATGTTAAGCTGAAGGCTCTTAAAATCATGGTATCAAAAAAAAAGTTAGGCAATGAAAAATACGTAGCCCAATTTTGGTGAGCTTGTAAGAAGTAGGTATCTGCTGTTTTCGTTTTCGGGACCGCTCTAATATAACTTATACGTTAGTATGTATAGTAGGCTCCCAAAGTTTCTGGACATTTTGAAATTTTATTATAAATTTATATAAAGTGACGCCACTAAACACTGGATAATATACCTACTTATTAATGTAATTATGTTAAAGATACTACTCGTAAGTTTATTTTCCTATAAAGAAACAAAACATCGATCTACTTTATTTTATGAACACTATCTATGATACAAATCAATCCTGTTGATCGCACCCTTGGCACTTTTAAACACACAGTTCACGAATAGATTCTTCAGCTTATTTGGCGGTTATTTATATAATAAACTATACAAAACTTTACCTATATACACGCTAAACAAATCACTATGCACAAGAAAAACCAGAAAATGACACATGACATTAGACTATGATGAAACCGAATGTCTCCTGTCAGTTCCAGTTAAAACTACACACACACACACACTACTAACCCTAACATTATCTATTATACTTTGTAAAATGTAGCTTGGGTCCTATGACAGCTGTCAGTGAAATCCCGCACATGAAGTCTTGAATTTTCTGTTATTGAATGTATTAGCTGTCAATGTCATACTTTATGGGCATACCGAGCTAATTAGTGATGGGCGATAAATAATCGTGACAACATACTATGAACTATCCATATTTTCAATAAAGCTTAATTTAAAATTGAAATTAATATAACAAAAAATTTATTAGAATTTAATCTTATTGCTTAGGTATTTTAATATCATAATAATATTTATATTTCAATATACTTGATCCTAAATAATATTGAGTAAATGAAATCCTACATTCAATCCATCAATGCCCTGGACCTGTTTTTGGATTTTGTAAGAAGACACGCCGCGTTTGGCTCTTGGGCCATGATATAGGCATAAAATACACGCGCCAACATCTTGTTTGATATGAACTTCCACTGATCCACTCCACTCATTCCCATCAGTATGAGTGCCGACGCCTTGTACGCAACGTATATTCCGTTCTCATTACACTTAAATACATACAAACAGTTAAATTAAACCTAATTATAATTATGTAACATGCATCAATAATAGCTGGTAGTATCGATATTTTCATCGAATTTCGGACATCCCTATGAACCTCATTTTGACATCTGTCATAGGACCCAAGCTATATTTTACAAAGTATAACTATTTATACTGTTGATTGATGGCACTTGGTGGAATTTGTTGTTACACATATTGAGAACTCACTTGTACTTTTCCACAGTATTTTTATTTTTTATGTTTTAATTGACCTGACCTCCTCCTGAACGGCATCCTCAAAGGTTTACGATGTCATCGTAAACCTTTGAGGATGCCGATGATGATGAGGATGATAAAAATACTGTGGAAAAGTACAAGTGAGTTCTCAATATGTTATCTATTAAACTAATAAATGCAAAATATTTAACTAAGATCTTAAACGCTTGGTATTGACACAAACTAGCCACTCAGATACCACCGTTCATTGTATATTATTTTATTTCATTGTATAATATTAATTGTACAGTACCGGAGCACTAAGTTACTGGTGACCTTAAATAAAGGTGGCGTCCTAGCCCGGGCACAAGTCTCGACCATTAATCAAGTCAATTTTAATTGTATAGTCTCAAATATGTGGTGAGAAAGAAATAATGACATTATCATAATTATTATTACCGTAAAACAGGGTGAATAGGAATCCAGGGGTGGATAGAAATAAAATGGTCAATGGAATACTTTAAATAAATTCTTTTACAAAATTTTAACTAAGCCCAATAACAGATATTTCGTGATTCTGTTATTACAATGAACTAATCCAAATTTTCGCTTGTAAGAAAATAACTACAGGATTTAGCTGACCATTTCATATCTATTCACCCTTCAATCTCTATCCACCCCGTTTTACCGTAAGGGTTAAATTAGACTTAGGCTGTCAACAGATGTGTCCATGTAAAGAAACTTTGGAAGCCTGTACAGTAGAAGAGAAAGTGCAATAAAAATGAAAATTCAATATTAATACCCTGTCGATAGTACGAGTGTACAGTACACTAAGCCTGATTGCCTGTTGCTAGGCGGCTTTCCACGAGCTTCAGCGTTTGCCTGAGTTCTTCCACGGTGTAAGTGTAAAGCATGGTCACAGTCGAGGTATCAAAGCCGGAGAACTTGGGCAGCCTGAGAATGAACAGGGCATGTTCTACACACAGCGTCGAGCCCGGTGTTGGTACGTCCTTCACCTGTAATACGACATGATTCTATAGCAAATGTTCTTGCGACGGGAACATCGAGGACTCGTATCGGGGGGCTCGGTAGCCCTAGTCATAATCACTACATAGTATAAAATAAAGTCGCGTTCTCTGTCCCGTTGTATGCTTAAATCTTTAAAACTAAGCAACGGATTTTGATGCGGTTTGTTTTAATAGATAGAATGGTTAAAGAGGAAGGTTTATATATGTATATAGCATCATGCTACGACCAACAGGTACGGAGCAGGAATGAAAAATGTTGCAAAAACGGGGTGACGCAGACGAAGTTGCGCGGGTCAGCTAGTTAAACATAAAACATTACGGCTAAGAGAAAACGGCGGTAGGACATGACAGTATCTTCCGTTCCAATTAAGCAGTCCGATTGGGGAAGAAACTCCGTCGTAAACAATACCGCGGCTAATAATAACCTTGTGTTGTGTTCCCGGCGGTATATATAGTTGGAGCTCACAGGAGAGGATTTGTGTTGTCAGTGGGAAGACCGAGGGCTTAGTTAACACCGCTATGCGATGGTATGAAACCCTGTTTTGTTTTCTGTATTGGCAGCAAAGAAACTCTCTCAACCTAGATTAGTTGATGCGCCTTGTGTTGCAAAGGTCCACAGGCCACGGTAACCACTTTCCATCAGGTGCTGCAAAAGTATCTGTTCTTTTTTAAACCTGTTGACAATATCCCTCGACACTCACCTCCGACAAGAAGAGCGGGCACCGACAATATCCGCACTCGCCGATGTCTCGAACATTCCACGGCGGCTTCGTAGGGTCCTTCACAGTCGCGTCACATCGTGGTTTCTGCGTCTTTTGGTAACAATAACATAAATAATTTAAACCATGAATATTTACATATTATACAGAGCGTTAGGTAGATGTTCGCGAAGCCGAAGGTACTCCGAGTACACTACATATTAACATTAAACAATCACTATTTAGCAATTTGTATTTATTATCTTAGTAATCGCAAGCAATCGGTATTAATTGAAGATCGCACGTTTCTATTTTGTTTTATATTTTAAAGATTCATAAAAAAGCAAATGGCATTATAATGTGTGTTGATGATTTTTTTAATGAAACACTAAAGCTTGTGAGAATACAAGACGCTAGTCAAACAGTATATAAAAATTAAAAAGAAATAAAAAAAATACTAGTCGAATTTTTTTTTGGATATAGGTAAGTGTAACGTTCTGAAGTCCCAGGCACGTGGTAGGACTCTTGGCTACAACGTGTCTGCGAATTCGGGTGCGTTTCCCGAACACCTTATATACAAATTAATTTTTAAATAAAAAGCCTTCCAAACAAATCAAGTTATATATATAGTTTTTACCATTTGTGCGGTTACGCCGATTTCCAGCATGGCCTGTCTGTTTTCGATCTCCTGCGTGTACACCTTCACCAGCGCCGGTTGGATGATTTGCAACACCGAGTATTCAGTATCCGGGTCCTCGGCTGTGAACTTCAGGAACTGCTCCAAACTGAACATAGTTGGCTCGTCGGAGTCCCGGGCGTCCTGTTCGAACAGAACATACGCAAACACAAGATGGAATCTTCGCACTAATTGAACATAATTCGCAAATATGCCGTGAAGCGATGACTATTTACTACTTACGTTAAAAATATCTAGCAGGTTAGGCAGCCAGCGCTTGGTAGCCAAGTACGTGCTCTCGGTGACCGCATAGCCCGTGCTGAAGGAGCAGGAGTAGGCCTTCGGCATGACGAGGATGAACTCGCCCGCCTTCTGCTCTGTGCGGTAGACGTTGACATTTCGGGCGCGCAATACATCCGGCGGGATCATGGCTATGTCGGTTGGTAGCCAGAGGGCCCTTTTCTTTTGGACCGCAATTGGACACAGCTCCTCAGTGGCGGCGCGGAACTTCGCATCCTGGCTCTCAGGCACCGAGTACCTAGGGGAAGGGGGAAGTTGTATAGTGACATCACTACATAGTATAAAATAAAGTCGCGTTTTCTGTCCCTATTTTTCTTGTCCCTTTGTATGCTTAAATCTTTAGAACTACGCAACGGATTTTGATGCGGTTTGTTTTAATAGATAGAATGGTTAAAGAGAAAGGTTTATATGTATATAACATTACGCTACGACTAATAGGTGCGGAGCAGGAATGAAAAATGTTGCAAAAACGGGCTGACGCAGACGAAGTTGCGCGGGTCAGCTAGTTCTAGATATGAACCATGTTAACATTGGAGATGGCTTTGTTCTGGACCGCGATTGGACACATGGCCTTACCATATCTTGGGTTCGCCGTGGTGCATGTACTCGATCCAGGGCAGTGAGTGCGGGTCTCTGTGCCAGCAGCTGGTGGAGAAGATCATGAACAGGTGCAGAGAGGGAACAGTCAGGCCCAACACCGAACCGAGCGGCCGGAGCATGCTTTCGGGGTTCTTCGACAGCACCTGCGGCGGGAGAAACTTGTCTCATGAGACGACTCAGTCAGCAAGAAGCACCTCAAAATATACAGGTGTAAGTGGAACATTGCCGAAGCCGAAGTTCACTGGTAGTACTTCTTATTTTTTTCTTCGCATTTTTTTATTTACTTACATTTATTTATCACTTATTTATTTATATTGTTTTTTTTTCGCATTATTTACGATAGTTTCATAAAAAACTAAAGACGCTATAATGCGAGTTCATGTATAATCATAAATTTTTGTTTTATTTAGCTGTAATAACACTACGGACAGTGAATAACACTAGTTAAACGGTATAAAATTTTTGTGTATATGTATAATATGTGACTAGTAGTACTACCAGGGGCCTTCGGCTTCGAGACAGTTCCCCTTACACCCCGTATAGGCATTATAGAATACAATATATTATAATAGTACTATACCTTCAAATTCCAAGGATGGCGGCCGTACTCATCATCAGGGTTCTTTGTGAAACCGTAACCAGCCAGGCCTGTATCGATCGATGCCGAATTCACACAAATGTGTTCCGTGCCCGATTGTACAAGATTCCAATAATCCCGCTCGTACTCTTTCAAATATACTCCTTTCGTATGGTAAAGCTGATCGTGAACTATCCCTGATATCTGTAATTTTAAGGCAGTATTATACACTAGTTCGTGCTCGAGGATACGCATTTCATATGTCTTCGTTCAGCAGAACCTTACCTTTTTAAATCCAGCTATGTTCATGGAGATGCCACTTTCCTTGACACATTCTTCCTCATACTCAAGGTCCATTTCGCTGTCGGAAGCCTCAAGGCCGGACAACAAACGAGTTCGCTGATGGAATGGGTCTTGCGCTCGTTTAAGTAATTTAGCGTGGGTAGTTTCCCAATATAAATCACTAGCTTTGAAGTGTTCATCGCGCTCCTCTGAAAAAATATCGACAATATAGCTCCTGTACGACGAGAAGATGTTTAGTGTGTTGTTAGGTGACACGCCGTCCACGGTTATAGTGTCTTCACAGATAAGCTGCCAATCTTGTACATCCAGATGAGTGCACTGCGACACAATTACCAAAGGTGTACAGGGTTCTCAACACTAGAACCATCCTACCGACGGCGCCAACTCAGTACACCTTTGATTCTTGTGAGGCAGCAAGTGACAAACGGACGAACATCTTCCACGCGCTGAGTGTTTGTTAGTTCACTGTAATAGAATAGCTGTCCAGAGGCACGATTGGAATAACAACAGTGACATGTCCGAGTGTGCTGTCATTTACACAACATCCAGATAATGGGGATCGGAAAAATTGTCAGAAAGTGTATTGAAATTAATCAGATATTTATTTCCATAATCATTCACATCAAAAACATATTTCAATTTTGTTTATACAAAAATCGAAAACGCCGTCATCTGTTTAGTTATAGAGACATTTGATGTGTATATTATTTTCTTAAAAAAAAGTGCTCACAGACGATAGCGTGGCCCACTCAATGATTGCTCACGTATGACGTCACGAATTGTGATGCGTGTTTTAGTACAGAATATAAATATT